>CM050888.1:59586119-60866777 GCA_027725995.1 Rhynchospora tenuis
ATAACTTACATTGGCTACTCTTATTGGCCTTGATGTGTGTTATATCAACTAATTTGGTACTGTTTTCTTCTTATATATTTACTTATTGATTTTTTTAAGTATTTGTTTATTAATATTATTATTATTATTATTATTATTATTATTATTATTATTATATTGTAAAAGCTGGTTTGAGAACTTGCAGACGTGATTGAGTGAATCATGAATTTTGCAAGTATTGTAAACTAACTATTATAGATTGATTTTCCAAAAAAAAAAAAGAAAAATACTACGGATTAAATTACAAATCTAGATGAACACGGGTCACTATTTGTATTCTTTATCTAGTTCGATGTTAGATTCTTTATTGTTAGGCCAGATATCGATTGAAAGTCCATGAGTAGTCTACAAAAGATGAGCTTCGAGCTTGCTGGATTGAAGGTTTGAAGAATAGAATTGTCGTCAGCCGTCAGCGTAAAACAAGCTATGAATGTCTCAATATAAAATCCGCACTTGTTTAAATATTGTATAGATGTTTATTTTGTTGGTGCAGATTCAAATAAAAACAGATAATATATTAATAATAAGTAAAAGAAATAAAATGAATAGAGTTATCCAAATCTAGTCAGGTGTTGTTCTTAAGGGTCTGCTCCAGAGCATTCCTTGTAGAGGACAGGAAGGGAAAGTAATGAAATAAAGGTTTGTCCAGACCTTTTACTTGCTCCACAACAAACAAAACAGAGAGGAAAGGAAAGAGACATGAAGTAAGATATAGACACATTTTCTGTAGAGTTTACTCTATGTTTGTACCCTCCGATTTAGAAGGTAACCAAACTCTGGGCACCTTTCCCTTCTCACCCCTTCCTTTCCTTTAGTAAGGTGGGTCTAGAACACAGCCTAAGTGTATTGCATTTCAACGTGTAATAGGAATTTAAATTAAGATAATTTAGGATTGTTGCTTCTTAGGCACAATTATGAAAACCACTAATGAAAGTCTCCAAAAATATTTAGCGAAACATAAAAAATACTAGTGGAATTTCGCGCTTCACGCAAACTATCTTTTTTATTTTTTCCTAAAAGCATATGCTATCTATTTAACAGTTGAAAAATTAACAACAAAAAAAATTATTTGTAAATGATTATAACATACTAAAATCTCATCTCTTGTACATCTGTCAGAGATAATCTAGTTATATTCATTTTAAAAATTGACTTCACTTACATTAAGAAAATAATAACGACAACAATTACTAACAATTCTCTCTGGTCTTTTTCTTGAATTTTACTATTGTAGTAGTTTTATTTGTACTTCAAGTTATTACATCTATCGACCATAGCATAAATAAATAGACAGAGTACTCTTCAAAAAAAAAAAAAAAAAAAGACAGTATACCAAAAAAAAAGAGAGAGAAAAGTTGAGATAAAAAGATAGAAACATAAACGTGAGAACTTTTTGATGTCATTTCTAGCTCTTTATACATCAGTAGAAGTTAAGACTTCTGTAAATGAAGCTGAACAAAAGGCCAATAAAATCATGAGTATAAATTGATCTCAGGAGTATAGTCGGAAATAACACATTCGGATGATATGATAAAAAAGAACAACCAATATACCTACCAGTAGCAGGATGAGTGTACATTTGAAATGTCGCATGACACGGCATCAGCACCAACACAACTTCTACAGGTTCAAAAGTAATCTTACCCTTGATAGCAATCATACCAATTGATAAATTCTTTCCTTTGAACGCAATAAACATTTCAGACATGTCCATAGTCAACTTGTTTGAACTTACCAACAACATCTTGTCTGATTGGACTTATATTGACAAAATATATAATGAAAATACTAACAACATCATCTCATTAGAACGTTCAAACAACAATGATGAGGCCTTACTCTATCGTTGTGTAAGAAGGCTTACCGAAAATACTGATTTCTACTTTATTTCAGCCACAAATATAACTTAATTAAGTATAGTCGGGTTATCGAACTCAAGGACGGATTGTTCAAGTACACAAGTTTTCAATTCGAATTTTTTTCAATCAAGTGAAACGAAGGAAGTTGGTTTCAAAACAGGGTTCCAACAATTATAAATTATTCTAAACTAAATAAGTAAAAAAATACTAAACTAATGATTCAGGATATTGAAGATAAAAACCGAATGAAATGCAAACTAGGGGGTCTAAGTTGCTAACTTCTGACTCAGTTCTAGACACAAGCGACCCGACTACTTTCGTAGCGGTCCGCATGCGATCATTGGTCGACAGGACTTTGGTGGTTCTGCTTGTTTCTAAGTTTGTATAGACAACAATCGAATAATCCAAGCGTCATTCCTAATCCTACCGATAATATTACAAGTATGATTAGTTCTATTTGGCTTCCATGTAAATTAACTTAGCGGCTAACCGTACCCAATTCTAACTTTCGTATAGGTTAAGACTAATTAACTGTTATGATTAATTTCCTATCTACCCTAAGTGTCAACTTTTGTTTCCTTACTAAGGGCTAAAAGATCTGATCTTTGGGTCTATGATATCCTCAACTCTCGCTTATTGAGATTAGACTTCATCGTTTTTGATTCATAGTCTAGGCTTTCATCTTTCGATTAATTTCCATCTAATGGTTTGATGTTATTGAATTGTTCTAAGCTTGGTTGGGTTTAAATTCCTAGACTCAAGTTTGGCCTAAACTCAACAGGAAAATACCAAATATACTTGAAAACAAATCAAGACAACAATAGAAGAAAAGTCCAAAGATCAAAACACAAAAGATCAAATAAAACTAATTAAACATGCAAATTAAACTAAATCATAGGTTCACAACTATGTCCCTAAACTAAATTATCCTAAACAATTCATCAATAAACCACATGTATCAAACATCAGATTTGGATAAATGAAAGACTAGAAAAAATTACAACAAATCAATTTAAATCCCTTCAGTTTCTTCTCTGTCCTGAGCATCAAGCGACCAACCTGGAGGTCAAGCGGGTCGCCTGAAGTCTCAGAAGTCGTCATCTTAGATCTCTTATGGTGGTTTTTCTCTCTCCTCTCCAGAACTCCTTCATTCGACTCCGGGCACTTATATAGTGTTGCCTTGTAACCTCCAGATTGTAAGATCGTGCACAGAGGCGGTTTTTGTCGATTAAAAGCATGTGAGAGGAAGTTATGTTGAAAATAATTGCTCTTCTGAAAAACTGTCGAAATCTCTTCCAGCGGTCCGCTCACTGGGCAAGCTGTCCGCTTGAGTTGTCTGCAGTTGTGCTCTTCAGTTGTCTCCTCCTATATGTCCGCTCATGTGCTTGTCTGATCGCTTGAATGCTTCAAATCCGTGCAAAATCATCCAAATCCAAAGTTTATCCTAATAAAAATCAAAAGGGCATATAAGTACTTATATCTAACAATAATATGAAGAAATGAGGTTAGAAACACATAAATTCAAGTATAATTTAGGGCCTAATTGGATCAAAACCTTAGTATGAAATCATCCTAACAAACAACATCATATTTTTCTCATTATTTTTCAATGGGACTGCACCGGTGTTCATTTTAACAAATATACAATGCCAAGTATTTACAACTGGTCTAGGTTTGCATCCTGCAATATTTATAAACTTTCTTTTTTTTTTTTTTTGCTGGGAGATATTCATCTAAAATGGAAAGAGATTTCATACCAACAAATATATCGCATGAAGCAAATCAAACAGCTTCATAAAAGAGAAAGAAATTAGGTAAATTACATTATGAGAAAAATTACATGCATGCAATTGAAAATTATATGACCGTAAGTCTGGCCAACTACATCAAATTTTACTGAATTAAATATTGAAGAAATCAAAACTTGTAGGAAATTATAAAATCTCATCTTGTGAATCACTGACAACGGAGATCTATCTGTTGGATTTTTACAAACAGAACCCTATTATCATAAATTTGAAGAAAAGGATACTGATTGCTTTCTTATCAGTATTTTAACCGAAGCGAAAGAGGATTAGAGAAAGAGAGATATCTAAGGCACTATGCTTAAAGTTGTGAAAGGTGTGAGGGGCAAATTCGGAGAAAGAAACCAAGAACTAAAGGGTGTTGTTCCCGATGATCTAATGGAAAAAGAAATGATAGGTGAATTGTTTGGATCAAAGGACATGAACTGAAAATTGCAACAAACCGATACAAATTACTTTATTTATAATTAATAGTTATTTTCTGTACAACTTTTTTATGGGGTCAGATTTATTTTTTTTGTTTTTCCTCTTTATAGCATGAAAATGAATATATAGTTATTTTAGAAAGCAAATATATAGGAAGTATTTATGATGGTTACAATCATAAGGAAGAGTGTGAAGACAATCATGAGGGACACTGACAAATCATTATACTAATACTTAAAAAGAATCCAATGGAAAGAATATACCTTTTGCATCTTTTGCGTTTCTTTCTCTAAATCTGCCGCCAAGTTGTATATGTAAAAAACTGAGCTATTAGAATCTGTGGAGAAAAACACAAAAAAATGCATTGAATACGTTAAGACTGCAAATAGAAATTATCATTATGTAGATAAAGACAGAAATTTATTAGCATTTCAAATTTATCTCACAATAATGTTAATAACAAAAATCAAGCTGTAATGTTAAAATAATATATGCCAGTTGAAAATGAAACTTACTATACGTTAATTCAATTGCTTTACCAATATAAAGTAAAGTGTTCCCTTGAATAAACTATACCAATATGATTAGTAATACCAGTATAATTACTTAAAAAATTAAATCAAAATAATAAGATATATATTTTTTTCAATTATTAGAAATCACTCTTCACATGCTTCATGCTAAAAAGTAAAAAGCAAGAATAGTGTAGCCATTCAAAGAAACAAAGTAAGAAGTTAATTCCACTTACTTTGTTTGGGATGTCTTAGGAGCAAAAATTAGCAAGCTTGTGTAATAATTGAACCAACAGGCCAAAACCAATAGGCCAAAACCTGTACAAACAAAAATTCATTATCAAATTAGCACAGTACAAAAATATGTCAAAGTTAGGTACTAGTATACATATAAAGTAAAGCAATAATCTGTGCAAAATTAAGATGTGTCCATCCTGCCTGCATATTCAAGAAGAAAGGAAAAACTTACAAATATTATCCCTATATTTCTCATAGCTCAGTCCTGAAAAGAAATCACACCTAATCTACACATATTAGTCCTAAATATTTTAATTTTTTTTTTCAAATAAGGTGGAGGATATCCCCTTCACCAGTTTTCCATTAGAAAAGCAAAGTCCTTATAAGACATATATCCAAATCCATTCCTCAGGAGAGAAACCCCCTTTCCTAAGATTGAAACCACATTGGTACTTAAATCCTCTCGGTATCAGTCTGCCCATATTATGCACCCTCCTCCTATTTTGACCAAATCATTTGGCATAAAACAAAACAACAGTGAAAGTGCATCATACAAAAACAGACGCACACAATACAAAATTCAAGTCATAGACAACACCAACATATAATGAAGCTCCTATTTAAGAGTTGCTCGATTAAAGAAATCCATATTTTGAACCATATAGTGAAGCTCCATATTGTGCCACCTTCCGAATTTAGCCTCTCAAGCAACTCCAATCTGAATCGATCTCCCATGTACTTTGTATCTGGATCGAAATTTTTATCGAATCAACCATCCCAAACATTATCATCTAAATCTAAATGAGGGAGTAAAAATGAGATCATTTAATTAAGCCGAGCTCACAGTTTGTAAATTAAACAGTTTATGTAATTTTTTCACTTTCTCATTTTCTTATGGTTGAAAAATTACATATACAGAAGCAAATAAAAATTGCATAATATACAAAGAAATATGCAGTTCGTACTTGTTCTTTTTTTTTCAGTATTTCCAAAGTATCAAATATAAAACAGGCAACCAATCTTCAAAACATTTTACCTTTTGGTGTCCGTTGACCTTGTTTGCTCTGGAACCACCTAAAGTAAAAAAAATTTGAGAAGATTATAAGAAAATTGAAGAACGGTGATGACCTAGCATGAATAAGAAAGAGGCGAAGAAAGGAAACGAAGCAAACTCACCTGAAAATGGGAATGAACAGCAGAAAATGCAACAAATCTGAGAAGGAGAAGGGCAGCATCACAAAATTGAGGGCAACGTTTAAGGAATTAAAAATTTGTGCGCTAATCTCTACTATTTATAAATGCACCTTGCGTCGCAAGGTCATAACAAAAAATCACCAAGGGAGTTCAAACAATTGTTAACATCAATTATAATCTATACAATTTTATATGATGTACGGTTTAGATTTATATTTAATACAAAGAGTCATAAAGGGTCAAGGCGCTGCTGGTTGGTAACATATTTGTGAACCTACGCGATGCGAGTTCGATCCTCGTAAAACCCACTTTTTATTTTAAATTTTACGCCACATTTCTTTTTCCTCCTGCGCCGCCTCCCCGTTTCTTTTTCCTACTCACCTTCGCTCCTTCTCCCTCCTCCGAGTCTTCCTCCTACCCCCTTTTCGCCTCCCCCATCGTGTCCAAAAAAGAAATAATCCATTCCTCCCCCCGTTCCCCTCCCCTTCTTCGCGTATGCCCAATAATAGAAGCTCGTTGATTCTGCCAAAATGGAAAGCAATCGCACGGCCAGATGTTAAGGGTTGGAGATGCGTGGCCATATTTAGCCATTAAATATATGGATCTTACCCGAATCAGCGATATCAGCAGCCTATATGGCCCTCTTCTTGACGAGTCTAGGGTTTTAGCGGCCGCTCCCCCTTTCCCTCATCTCTCCCCCCTCATCCATTACCACCATTCCTATCGCAAATCCTCAGAAAAGGACCCTCCTCTCTCTCTTTCTTCATTGTTAGGGTTTCTCTCTCGAGAAAGTTCCTCCATCGACGTCGGTAAAAAACCGTCTTCTATTGGTCCGACTCAGAGAATAGCTTTCTTGGCACGATTCTTCGCTCACAGCTCACAGGTAGACCTTCCTCTCATCTCTCACTATTTGTTTTTTTTTCCTCTCAACGGAAATCTGACTCATCTATAACTTTTTCTAGCTCGCCAGATCTATCACCATGGCAAGAGTTGGAGAGCTCGCTTGCCCCAACGCCATAAATCTTACATCCCCAACACCAATCACAATCAGTCTATTCTTTTCAATTTTGAATGGTATCGCTCCGTTTATGTAAACATTGGTCTGATTTCACTAAATTTTAGAAAAAAATGCAAAAAATTCCTTCTCTTAGGTCTGAATATGAAAAGAAAATGCATTTTGATTTTTGTTGATAATATTTCCAATTATGATACTGTTCAAAACCTATAAATTTTATTTGCTTTCTGCTTTCAGGTGAACAAAGTAACATTGGTGCTTTCAGGTGAACAAAGTAACATTGGTTTACTACTGATCAAGAAACCTTCCCTAGAGGTACTGCTACGTGTCCCTTTTGATTTTGTTTTTCTATTTGGTTTTAATTGGTTGTGGTTTTGAGTAGAAATGATCTGTTTTATTTTGAGTCTAATTTAGTTTTATTTTTATTGATTTAATTTGCTGCAATATCTTTCTTCTTAATTATTACCCCGAAATTTGATATTAGTTGCTGGTAGAGTACTACAGGATTTTATATGTAAAACTTCATTCTGTTCCTTTTCTACTTTTCTTTAATTTAGTAGTAGTTTGTAATGATAATTGTAAAGTAACTTAATTCCATAGGCTGTGAACTTAGAAGTAAAGACTCTGGATTTGACCCATCATCAGAAGTTTGTCCAGAAATTTATTCAATTTTTATTGCATACTACGTCCATTCAAGTTTATAGGTTTATTGACTTTTTCTATTCATTTACTCTATTTCATTGAAGCAATGACTCATTGTATCCAACATCAGACAACACACGTATTCGGATCCATTAATTTGGTCAAGGAAGGTGTTTGTATTCCAATGGAGTTACATTGGTCAAGGAAGGCATTTGCGAAACTAAATCAACGCAAGTTGGATGCCTGTCGCAAGCAGTGGAGTGGACTCTCAAGGTACGTTACGTTCAAATCCGATAAGCTTTTTTTTATGCAATCGAATTTTGATTGGGGCAGAGGTTGAGTTAGGGAAAGTGTAGTAATTTGTCAATGTCAGATTAGAGTTTAACATTGTATGCACTTTATTCAATGTTTATCTATTAATTGCATATAAATATAACAATATATGACCGAGATATAATATGGAAAAGCATGATATTGGGATCAATTAAGAGTTTTGGTTGAAAGCGAAGGCAAGGCAGGACCAGTTTGGCATACGCTGAACATCCCTTTTCTTGTATAATTAGCATCCCTGACCAAACCTAAACAACCAAATTGCATCAAATTTTACACCAAATTGAGGTTCAGGTTAACAAAAACATGTTGGCGTGAAATGAACACAAGTTGAGGTTCAGATTATCTGCATAAACAAAATGCATATAGTTCAAATTGAGGAAATAAGGAAAACCTGTTGTTGTGAAATGACCACAAGTTGAGGTTCAGTCCACGCATGGTACAAGTATACATATAAGCATTCAGAGATAATAAAACAATCATACATACAGGTACATGTCTCAAGTCTAGCAACTAACTCAAAGTAAGGAAATAAGGAAAACAATTATCCATTAGAATCAAGGAAAGAAGCAACCATTATAGTTTTAAGCATGTCAGACTATTTGCAATAGACATGTCAGACTATTCTCAACATATTCTCTAATATCCAATTTTTGTAGGGAGCATTTGGCAAAATTGGAAGAGGCATGTTAGACTGTTTGCGATAGATAAACATGAAGAAGAGGACGTCTTGGGATTCAGTGCTTATTAAATTACATTTTTAAATACTGATGTGTGTTTGGAGATACAACTGAGCTGTTAGAGACAACTTTTGTTTTTCCTTTTTTGGATGTTAACATCTGTAAATTTGCTTAGATTAGAAATCTAATGTAGTAGGTTATTATTTTTTTTGTTTCTTTTACTTTTGAGATAACAATTCATTCTTTCATGTAGTTTTTCAAACTCGAAAACTGAAAAAATCATAGAAACAGTATGTACTGAAATGATTTTCTTACCTACTTTATCGATTTTGTATTTTTATCATGTTTGGAGTTAGGTCATGAAAATTACAGATCTCTTATCTACGGTTGTCCGCCTACACAGAGGGATTTTTCTAATTTTCCTGGAGTATATTCACGGGCAGATGTTCATATCTAAAAACTAAAGAAATCACAAGAACGGTCTGTACCGAAATGATTTCTTACTTATTTTTTTTTATTTTGCATATTTTTTCCTGTTTGGAGTTAGGTTGTGAGAATCGTAGATCTCTTACCTACAGTCGTTCGCCTACATAACTGTATTTTTTCTAAATTTTTGGGAGGATTCTAATGGGTGATTTTACATATTCGAAAATTAAAGAAATATTCTTTAAAGCCCGCCCGCACATTGAGCGGGTACTGCCGCTAGTACCTTTTAAACTTGCTTGTTGCTGTACTTTTTGGTTTTGTTGGTTTTTTTTTTAGTTTAAATCACCAGTTCACCACTGGTGAATTATTTTGTAAGATACTTAAGTTGGCATCAGTTAGTATGCCGGCTATTCCTTTTAAATTGATAGTTTTTTTCAAAATAAAAATAAATAAATAAATTTGTGTAATAAACTATTAACATTCAAATAATAAAGAGGTAAATCACAACTGATATGAGTCCTTAAACATTTCGTAATGATGATTAAATGTATTAATTAATGTACAAACGTTAGTGGAAAATAAAAGGTATTGATGTCGATTAGAATATCGGAAAATATAATAATATATTTTGAGCTTCCCGTAAGATATTCGACAGATTTGCATACCGTGTCGAAACACACCTGTTCATTGTGTCGATACGTACTTATCTATTTTAATTAAAGGTTGACAATAATTATACAACTTAGACCATATCAAAATATTTTAATATAACTATATCGAGCAACTTGTATAGTCTTTGAAACTCATTTTTCAAACTTGAGAAATACTCACTTAAAAATAATTAAGGATATTTAGAGAATAAGTAACAACAATATTTTTCAAGATATATCATATCACGTTTTGAATTAATTTACCGTATGCCACATTGCCACCATATCGACGGCGTTGTTACATGCGTCGTTAAATCCGTTGAAAAGTGTGACCGGATTAGAAGGTTTAGTTCCAATGTTAGCTTTCGTTGGAACTGATATTAGATTGGATGGATGGGAACTAATTCTAATCTCGCGCGTTGCGTGATTCATTCTTATTCGAATATATTATTAAATTATTTTTGAATGAGAGCGGATATGTTATGGAACAACCTTGTGATCAAGATAACCATAGAGTGAATCTTAATTTAATTTCCATAAAAAAATCATGGGTCACAGAAAATTTACACCACTAATAATCATGAGTCACAGAAGATCCTACTATTTCTCCTACAAAATACACCAGTAACTCACCAATCATGGGCCACATAAGATCATAGCACAGTAACTCATGTGCCACTCACGCTGGCCGAGATGAATATATGTATAATATATCAGATTGGAACTAGACATTGGTGCAAACATTGGCAAATATCCGGGAATCGGACTTATTCTCATCCATCGAAACAACGCCTTAAGTTTTTCAGAGGAAGAGTAAAAAAGTGGATTGGAAAAAAAAAGGGTTAGGTGACTTTTTGTGGTGGATTGAAATTTTAAATTATATTTGAGTTTTGATCAATTATATCTGTTCATAACGTAAATATTGTCAAAAGTATTTTGTTAACAATTATACGATCAAATATCGTGGAAACGAGGTACTTTTTAACCGTATACGTTGTTCTTTACTGTATTTAATTTTATTTTTACTAAACATATGTGGAGAAAAAAGTGAAATATAGACCTATCATTTCTACAAGTTCTGTCATCAGCTTGCAAAAACATGGAAGCTAATAGGTAACAAAATTGTACGAAATACAGCAGGAGATCCCTTGACAACAAATTACTTTAATAACTTTAAATATGCTATATACACATCTAACAAAAAAAAATTAATATAAATTAATATTCATTGAATGAGTAAAAACTTATACTATTTAAATTTTGCGGCCTTTGATCAAATAGCAAACAACACTCAACCTTTATGATATCTAATACATAAACATTATTTAAATTTATTTTTTTAGGCCAGCAAGCTGATAATTTTCATTAATAAAACAAAAGAAGTTCAAAAAATATCATAGCAAAAATAGAAAACTGGTACCAACATCAGGTTAACAGCGACCTCCTAACAAAGCAAAGCTAACATAACCAAACCCATACCAATATTAACATCTGGTATTAAACCGTTAACTAATTTTTTCTCAAATTACCAATACCAATCTAATAAACTAGCCTGTGACTCGTACCAATTGAAACGAGTACCACAAAATAAATTAGGTTGTGTCATTGCCAACAAACTCACACAACCTATGCACGCCACGGCTGCCGTTTATTCCACCTCGAGCGTCTCCACACCGAGACCAACAAAGCAACAAAGTCTTCTACCAAACGCCTCTGCGACGAGACCAACAAAGTAGAACGCTCTCATCAATTGTACCAAACCACGATTTCAACGAACAGCCAACTACTAGTGTGTAACCCGATTGCACCACGGTACCAAATTTGTTGGCTGAACCAAAGACAGCAAAAAGCGCCGGTCACTATGCCAACGGTTAACCATTCTCTACAATAAAAAAGGATAGAGAATGCTAGATGTGAGAAATATCGGTCACTATGCCGGAGAAGGAGCCAAATCGCTGGAGAAAAAGCCAAATCGCCGGAGAACTGCAAGGGTCTAAAATGAAAAAAAAACTAAGCCAAAAGCAAATGAAAAGATGAGAGAGGGGGCGGGGAAGGCCAGTGGCGGCCTCCCCCACCTAGGGTTTTTGTCACACCCCGGAAGCTAGGCATGACAACAGGTTTCGCCACAAGAGTAATTAACACTCCTGTAAGGCTAACAAACAGATAGTAAAATTTTTTTTTCAAAATTAACTAATCCATTTTCTTGATTTCGGTCCCAGCAGACATAACACACAAGTACAATTTATTGCAAGCACATATAATATTTTACACAAATTTACATAATTTACATGCCCGGCTTATTTCATACCTCTAACCCTAGTAACTCGTCAGTTAATTTATTATACAAATAAGTGTTCTAACTGACGGTTCAATCCATCTATTCTAATATCGGGCTTACATTACATATTTTACATAAAATATTTACAGAAAGGCTTAACCACACTGACGAAAAACAAGCACCAAAATCAGGACACGGTGATGAGTCATCCTACAACTCATCAAACTTCCTCTTCCGTGACTGGTTGCGATGGGTCCCACTCGGAAACCACACCGTTAGGCGGAGGACCATCACCAAATAACTCAAAATAAACATACGCAGATATTTCGGTAAGTCATCGAAACTGAGTAGAAAAACCACATTACACTGTAACCCCGGCACGTAAACTTCTAGCTTCACAAAAGAACACTCAGTAGTGGCGACCGCTCGGGGCCTAAAAAGCCTCTGCCTGGCCTGGAACCCCCGTCCCAACGAGGCACATGCAAAACAAACAAACGGAATGAGAATAAATCCTCAGTGCGGGTTTTAGTTCCAGTACGCGGATCTTAATACAAATCCGTGCATCAGACTAAAATCCCAATAAATTTATTTAATACAGAAGTACAGATTTTAATACAGAAGTTTTATCTTAATACAAATCCGTAGGTACCAGTCGGAAAGGTCCTAATACCGGCATCTGCCAGATGACATGCAACAACAGAAAGATGAATCACAAATGTAAGCATTTATCTTTCAGATAAAACTTATACACTCAAGTTCTTAAGGCCTGACAGATACAGAAAGAACTTTTTCCAAAACCAATGGTAGAAACCATTTGGTACAGACCAGACAAAGGGAATAAATCCAGAGATAGTAGCGCTAATAACCTGGCCGGGTCGGTGGCCAAACCGATATTCACCGGAGAGTGCAAGAGTTTATAAACATAAATATGCTTATCAGATTTTTTTTCAAATACTAGAAATGATTCAATCAAAGTCTGATTCTTCTATCACAAAATATGATCAAGTGATAGAGATATTACGGAAATCATTCCAGTCATTTATCCAACAGTCTGATTTTGTTCAGTACCAAACGGATTTTCAGATTCAGACTGTACAAAAATCATTATCAAAACGGTGATATAATCAACATGCATTTATTTGATTATTTCCGGGCTTCTATTTCTAAATAAAATTCGAATGCATCATCAAAGATTTTTTTCCAACATGCTATGCATGAATTTAAAAATATCGAATTTCGAATTTTAATCAAGAAACCGCGTATCCGCACCTTCACACTCTTCTGGGGCGTGTGAGTGGTCGGCTGTTCCTGTTCAATAATAGATCAAGATCCGTTAATATTTATTTAACGGGATTCTATAATCCACTTGACAGAATTAAAGTCTAGTTAACTTGCCCCACCTGACTGACGGTAATAGTTCCAAATTTCATAACAGATGTTATCAATAATTAATGTTTTAATTTATTAGTCCAATCGTCAGAATTTAACTGCTTCATTTAATTATTTCCTAATATCGAAATCAGAAGTCAGAAGTCAGAATCAGATCTTTCAGAAATTTCAGAAATAACAGAAATAACAGAATTATCAGAAATATCAGAAAAATTTATTAAACTCAGAGAAAATATAAGTCAGAAATTTATTTTATTATTTAACGGGATCAGAGTGTCCGAGTATTTGCCACAGTATCCGTTCAGTTAAATCAGACGTTTCATCACTTCCCTAAAATCCCAAAATCCGAAAATTAAACTAAGTACGTTGGAAATCCAAGTCATTTAGTCTAATTCTATCATCAAGCTCAACAGAAGTCATTAGTCCACTAATCGTTAATTAAGTCTTAATCCGAAACTTAATTAAATCATAATCCGAACCATTTACATTTAGCCCACAAAAATAAAAATAATCTCAGCCCACAATAATTCCGAAAGCCCACTTCTTTTCTTTTTTTTTTTTTTCAGCCAAGCCCACAGAATTTTCCAGCCTAATCCGAAATCAGCCCAATCCAAAAATCCAACGACAAATCCATCAGCGACCAGGTCGCGCTCAATCGACCTGACCCAGTCGACTGAGTCGATCCGTAACGGGTCCGACAGAAACCCAAAATCCAACCCGATAAGTCAGTCTTTTCATAAAAGCCCACAACAAAAATGCAAAGCCCTCAGATTTTACTCAAGAGCCCACAGAAAATTGTTATTACTCCATATGTCACAAATAAGCCCTCAAATCTTTATTTTTAAGCCCTCAGAACTTTGCAAATATACCCACAGAATCTAGAAAATAGCAACACCATCCCAGAGCACTCTCAACTCGTACCAGAATCGAGTAATGTGTACCACTAACTGGTACCACAGATCTAACAGCTCAAGTTAGTCATTCCCTCAGCATGCAAGTGCCAACAGTGCTAAAAATGCATTTATGAACTTCATTAGTCAATAACATGCCCACCGATTTGTCCCAATTTAATCAAATCATCAAGTACATGATATCTATATACATTATATCCTCTGACATGATTCAAATCAACCCAACATGAACCAAAATGCACATTTTTATGCTCAGCTCAAGAATTATCATGAGTTATACTGATATGATATTAAGAATAGCTACCAGTTTCAACTTTACTCATGCATATCGTACCCACCATGAACATATACTTTATATCATCAATTTATGATCTAATATGAACCAGAGAACATATGTTCATGCCAAATTTCACATGTATACTGCTACAGCCTCTCAATTACATCAATTCGGTTCTAGTTTCATTGTATATAAGTACTATATGTTGTCTGGCATGACAGATATGTATACTTTGATCTCTCAAACAGTTATACAAGATACTGCAACTCATATATGCATTACATGATATGCATATGCTCCAATACAGTCAAATAATACCCCACAGAAGCAAATTGGCACTTTAATAGAATTAATTAACATCCCACAGAAATAGTCAGTACCCAAACAAAGTCAGTTAATACCAAACTAACATCAATAAAGTAAACCTTGTCCAGAATCCCTAAACTACAACTGTAGATTAATAATTTCATGTTCTAGCAGTAAGCATAAACATCAAATTAAGCCAAAATCGATAGGAAAGTTATACCTCTCTCCTGGTCCTTTGTATATCGCCTCAAAAACTCAAGAATCACTAAAGCTAAGATCAACGTGAGGCTTATCAGAAATAAAGCCAATTCCATGCACAGTTACTGTCAAATAGATAGCAAAGAAAAACCCTAGAAATTAGGATAAATCGATTTAACTGAAATTGAATCCAAATTCATGGAATTAACAGTGACAAGAACGATATTACCTCTCCCGGCTCCGATCCCCTCCTCCCTTTTCCTTCGTCCCAACTCAAACCCTAGAAATTGGGTCTATAAAACACTCACCTCAAAACCGACAGAGGAAGGAAAGGAGAGACGAAACCATGGAGAAGGTTAAACCACGACAGCACTCAACGAATGACTCTCACAGATCCACGCAGAGAGAACGACAAACAAATTTCCAGCTCGAAACAGAGGCGTGAAGGCGCGTGAGGTGTAGCAGAGGTGTCGCCTCTACACGGGGCACCTCAGAGGCAGCCGTCGCCCCCATCGAATCACAGAATAACACAAAGGCACGAGCACGCGCTCGAGTAAAGCCAGAGCAAAAGAAAAGAAAGGCGGAGAAGAGAGACAGATCATACGAAGGAGACGAGGCAGAAGGAGAAACCTCCTCGTCGACTTATTTTTATTAAAATGAGTCCAGATTTTCTATGGCCAGAACTTTGTAGTCTTTGGTATAACAACTCACTGACAACTAATTTTGTAAATTAGCTATTTCCCTAAATAATTATTTAATTTATTTCCAGAAGTCAGAAAATTGTGGCAAATATACAGAAATACTCAGAAAATTATAACGAACATTTCCATGTCCTCAGATTAAATTTCCCATCAGATTTTACTGTTACTTTAATTTATTTCGTAAATTATGTCATTGATCAACTTAAACAGATAATTTGGAACTTTAATTACCGACTAATCAGACAGTATTGTTACAGTTTTCAATTTCGTTGAGGAAGAGAACGGAGATCGCGATCGCAGAGATCAGAGGCGGTGGGTAGTGGGGCGTAGGTCAGAGTGGTTGCACAGGGAGAATGTCCTAGCGGCGCGTCAATAATCGTGCGCTACGATTTTCCCGAAAGGAGCAGCACCCCTTTTTTTAAATTTGTTTATTTTATGAAAATTAACAATATAATTATAGTTTTTCATTTTTTTTAAATAATCTAACATGATTTGAAAAGACGTTAAAATCATCATGATAAAGGTGTGATAAACGAATCCTAAATTTTAGATTATTTTCATTTCGTGAGCTTGTAAGATTTAGTGTTTGATTGCTTCCTATAAGAACTCGACAAAATTAAAGCAACAGTAATAATTTTTTGGACAAACTTTTACATTTCATTTTTCGTTGATTAAAAGTATGCTTCAGTTTTACCACCTCGAATGATAGATTTTGATTCAAGCGACCGTAAAGATTGGATAATCAATTTTTGTGCGTTTACATATAGGACCAACAGCTTTACAAAGCATGAGTAAAGCGCGGCCGACCACACAAAAATCCTTGTATTCACCGACTTGTAAAAATTATCTCAAAATTGAAATGATGAGCTTGTAAAAATTAACCCAAAATTGAAATGATGAGCTTGTAGACTCTATGTAGTGCCCCCGTATAAAAACAAAAAGAAAAACATGAGTCCGAGAAGTCACCGCCCAACAACCCATTACTGTTATAATTAAGCACAAATCCACTTAGCGATTAGTGATCATGCATTCACACTAATGATACAAGGAGTCTAGGAGAGAAGTAATGCTTACATCTCATTTTCGTCACTCAAGTCAAAGCACTTGACTAATTCTTTTTGTTGATTTGATGGTGAGTTGACCTGATGAATTTAGCATTTTAATCGATTTTTTTTAAAGTAGTTATTAATTTAATTTTTAAATAAAATAAGGCCAACAGTGAAATCAGCTACGCAAACATCCAAAAAGTGGTTCGGTATAATTATTAATCCGAATAAGTGCTAATATTTGTCAATGCAAATACAATTTTGAGAAATTGTTACATTTCTTAATTTCTTAAATAGAACTGTTCATTAAATGTTTAACTCTAAAAGAATAAATTAAAATGAAAATCTCACAGACATACATTATTTAAAATTTTTTATATATGTTTATTTTATGAAACTTAACAATATATTTATAGAATGTTCATTTTTTTTAAAAAAATAATCTAACATGATTTGAAAAGACGTTACAATTATCATGATAAAGGTGTGATAAACTTTATTTAATGAACAGTTCTATTTATCACGTTTTTCATTTTAATTTAACTCTAAAAGAATAAATTTTAATGAACTGTTCATTGAAAAGACGTTGTTAAAAGATCTTATTTTTATTGAAATTTATTAATTAAAATATTCAATTTTTTCTCATCTTAATCGTATTACAAAACTATCTTATATATCACGTTTTTCCTCTTAAGAATTGTTGGCGATTCGCCGATTTCTAAAATCGTTTCCCTTATTGATTTATTTATTTATTTTGTTACAGTCTTTCCATAAATATTGCCGCTAAAAGGGTTAATTTGTCTATTTGCAAGGAATAACTGCCGTGAATCATTGCTGATCCTGCTATACGCTTTGGCACTTGCTTGCTGCAGCGGCTATTTGTTATCATGACCTTCTAAACAAATGGACCATATTATTACAAGAAACGATGATGGATTTACCTGAAATAATTAATCCCTTTGAAAGTAGGAACTTGTGTCGCAATAATTATGAAATTAAAAGTGGAACACAAGACCCCTTGTAAATGAGACAGTTCTTTATATTTGGTCCGGAAGTAATGCAACTTCTGGAAGTGTCCAAGTGGCTCGTGCATCTTTCTTTTGTTTTTATATTTATGGACCCTCCAATACTGACCCAAATCAAACGGCAGTGGACCTACACCAAAATTAGCTAGAACCAAACTAATTTGACTTGTAAGCTTTCCAACGATCAGTCATTAAGGCATTAACCCCATGCTATAAAAACCCATCTCTGGTTTATCACCTCTCCATCAAAATCTCAACATCTTAGTTGTTTCTCAAAGAAAAACTTAAAAGAGGAAGCTTAGTTTTCATCCATCTCTGCTTTTGAGACAGAATGGGTCCAAGAAGCGGCATCTTAGTGGCTGGAATAGTTGTTGTTCTTGCCTTGACTTTTGCCTCAGACATGTCGACTGTGAATGCGGCGAGGTTCATTGTTGGCGATGACAAGCACTGGACTTTTGGATACAACTACACTGACTGGGCACAGAAGAATGCACCGTTCCATGTCAATGATACTTTGGGTATGCCATCTTTTTCTCCCTGCATGTATATTCAAACTTTATGTTGCAAACTTATAAAAAAAAATATTGATATACAGTTATACAACTGTGAGTTTTAAAATATCAGATACTATATATAAATTACATACAAATTTAAATCGTACATAATTTATTCCTTTTATAATATATTAATTTTATAAGTATGGTTTACATTAATCGAGAATTCGAGATGTATTAATTTGTATATGGTCACGCTTTCAACATATCATATTATATTCATATTAACATATCATACATGATTTAGTTTACACTTTTAGTGCATCTAAAGCTATATGCAGATATGCTGAACGAGACGATTTCTTTTGACAATTAATCGAAACCTTTTTCATTAAAAAATGTTTCTTAATTTCGAAGATGAAACATAAATTTACATTTGTTTTGGGGGACATGCTTAATATTAAACCTCTTTCGAAACATCGTAATAATTTTTTAAAAAAACACCATTTTTTTTTCTTTTTGAGCCAGAACCGCTCTATAAATATATAAATGGCTCATTTCAAAAGAGACAAAGGAGATGAAGTTTTGATTTCATTTCAATCATCTAAATTTACAAAGAGTGTTTTGTACAGTATATCTAGCTGAGCTTTTTAGCTGTCTTTGTAACAAACAAACTAACCGAGTATTAAAGAGACCAATTAACTAAACAGACTATTAATTGTCTTAACTAAACTGAGTCGCTTTCTAAATCATCTCCTGTGTTGGTTGAGCTGGATTCATCCAGTTGATGAGTGTTTACAGGGTCCCATATTTGGCAGCAGGCATATTGAAAAGCAAGGATTATCGATCATCGATATGAAAAATCTGTGGGAAAAAAAAAAATAATACACACTCCTCTTAATTGTTCTACTCAGTCAAGTTGCATATCGCACTGATTATATAATAAGAAAGATTTATCATTGCAGTATTCATGTATGATCCTCCAAGCAACCTCACCCACCCGCACAGTGTCTACCTGATGAACAACCTCAAAAGCTACCTCACATGCAACCTTAACAAGTCGAGGATGGTCGGCAATGTGATTCAAGGTGCGGGCAGTGGGTTCGAGTTCACGCTAACAAAGAGAAAGCCTCACTACTTTGCTTGCGGCGAACGCAACGGATTTCACTGCACTGTCGGGCAGATGAAGTTCGTAATTACTCCTAAGCGGCCTTGCCGTGGTTAGACCTCAGGCGGCATGGATGAGGTCCTAGTCCTTGTTTGCAATTGAATTTACATCTTAATTTATATGTTTATGTTCTCTCAGTGTATTTATGTAAAGTGAAATGGAAAGTGGAAGCAAACAATTGGATTGGAGTTGAGATTGATGGAGTATGTAATGCATCCTCCCCAGTCAACTTGAGTGAATAATTTAGTATAACCTATCAAAATTGAAAGTTATTATTATTGCTGGTGCATGCTGCTAAATCAATAATCGTTAATCAAGCATAATTTTTTAATCATAGTTAATAAAAGCATAAACATATCTGATTTTTTGTTATAAATTATAATCATTTATAAAAATAAAATTATCAGAAATTAGGATTATATATATAAAAAATTCTTCAAAACGAATATCTCAAGCGTATTAGCCCATATAAGTACTTTGATTCCCAACAACAGCCCTAATATGTTGGGTAATGAGGCCCAACCTCCGAAATATTTCTTTCAACTAATGAAATTATCATAAACAGTTCCAGAAAAACCCATCCAAAACCCCAGTCAATCAAGTGGAATAAATCATAAATGGCGTTAGCCATATCTCGCTGGACCACTCTAACCTTCTCCACTCTACGCCCCTCACTATCGCGCATCCACCGTCCATTTCTGATCAAACGACCACGCTGCATCGCCTCCTTTTCGGAGATGTCTTCCTCTTCCTCCGCAACGGCCACCGTCTCCGAGAAAAAGACGGCGCCTTATGGCACGTGGAAGTCGCCGATCACCGCCGATGTGGTGTCCGGCGCCGAGAAGCGTCTCGGTGGAATCGCCATAGCTGGAGATGGTCGCTTAGTCTGGATCGAGTCGCGCCCCGAGGAGAAAGGGTACGATGTGTTATCTTTGTACTTTCTAGTTTATCCGAAATAGGTATAGGATGAAAAGTATTGGTGACCTCTGTGGGTTGTTAATGGTGAATTACGTTTGTTTAATAACATGTCATTTAAATTACAAAACAGTCTTAATTACATTATCCTATATTACAAGAAATGAACATCAAATAAAAATTACAAAATTTATACCATAATCTCAAATTGAGACTGCTACAATATGGAATAATTATATGAAAAATTAGATAACAACAACGGATGCCATGAATAGATAGCAGAGAGATGGAAAGATATAGCAACTTCTGATATTGAATTAAGTAGAGAAATAAGTGGAAATCTGTGAAGATATAGTGAAGTCTCATTTTTATTACTTTCCTTTAAAGCCAACTGCTAATTACTGTAGCTTGATTGATGTTCCAAACGGAGATCGATTGGATTCGATCAATAAGGACTATTGAACATAATTACCACCATCTGTGGGACATAATTACCATTGTCTGTGCGGGAGGCAGATTGTACAAAACAGATGGATTATAGAGGATAAGAGAGAGAGAGAGGAGGGAATGAAGACAGGGAGGTTCCATGTTAGAGGGTGGAGATTTGAGACACACTCGTGTGGAGAGAAACAGGAATGACATAAAAAATTGTATCAAATTCCGAGCTTTTTTGTCGCAATAATATCAAATGCATAATTTTCGTTTAGATGGACAGGTAGTGCCTATGAAAGACACTTTTCGATATCTAGGGTCAATGTTGCAAAGTGATGGCGACATAGATGGAGATGTTAGTCATAGGATACGAGCAGGATGGGTGAAATGGCGACAAGCATCAGGAGTGTTATGTGACAAGAAAGTCCCACAGAAGCTAAAAGGAAAGTTCTATAGGACGGCAATTAGACCTGCGATGTTGTATGGCGCTGAATGTTGGGCTACTAAAAGACGACACGTCCAAAAGATGAGTGTAGCCGAGATGCGCATGTTACGGTGGATGTGTGGGCATACAAGGAGGGATCGGATTAGAAATGATGACATACGGGATATGGTCGGGGTGGCACCGATAGAGGAGAAGTTGGTCCAACATCGTTTGAGATGGTTTGGGCATGTCCAACGTAGACCCCCGGAGGCACCCGTGCGTAGCGGAATTCTCAACCGCTTTGAAAACACAAGGAGAGCCAGAGGTAGACCAAGATTGACATGGGAAGAAGCAGTAAAAAGGGACTTCAAAGAATGGAACGTCTCTAAGGAGTTGGCGTTGGATAGGACCGCATGGAAGCTAGCAATTCACGTGCCGGAACCATGAGATGCGAATTTAGGGGTCAAGTGTTGTCTTAGATTTATAGGTTATAGTATTAGCTTATGGCTTAGGTATAGGCCTTACTACTACTACTATTTATTATTATTATTATTATTATTATTATTATTATTATTATTATTACTACTATTACTACTACTTTTTTCTCTATATATATATATTAGCCCTACTTTTGACATATACTTATTTTTTCGATGATTTGGTGACTTTGTTGGGTTTCTTTTCTAGCCTACCCCAACTTGTTTGGGACAAAAGGCTTAGTTGTTGTTGTTGTTGTTGTTGTCAACGGCCCTTCTCTATTGCATGAAATGTTTTTTTTTTTATTAAACATACAGAGCCAATATTATGGAAGTACTGATGCAAAAAAAAAGAAAGAAAAGTATATACTACCCTCCTAGTAGGTGTATCGATGCAGACTGTTGGATCCTTCACCAAAATCCGTTCTAGTCACTGATCAGTTATGACTTCAATGAAATTTGTTTTTGACACAAAAAGATTATTATGCCTTTTGGAAATTGGCACTTTTTGTTACTCAAAATATATAGACTTTGTGTCATACTTGACCTTGGAAATGCCTCAGGCGTGCCGTTATAGTTAAGGAGCCAGGAGAGTCTGCAGACAAGCCTGTGGATCTTATACCTGAAAATTTTGCAGCTCGGACTCTAGCACAAGAGTATGGAGGGGGCACTCTTGCAATCAAAGATAGCACTATCATATTCTCAAATTATAAAGATCAACGTCTCTACAAGCATTCAATTGGAGGTGGAAGAGGATAAAAATTTTTCCTTATAAATTAATTTGCTTCTCCATGCAACAGAAAATTCTCAACAGAGTTTAATTTCTTGTTATTGTCTTATCAACAGGCTCATCTCCCATACCTCTTACTCCAGATTATGGAGGGCCTATAGTGCACTATGCTGATGGTGTCTTTGATCCTCATTTTAATCGATATATTACTGTGATGGAAGGTGAGTGAACATATGACATGGCATGCTTTTATTTACTGCTTACAAACTGTCATTTGTAGCATCTCATGTTCAATTTTTTCAGATTGTCGAGCGAGCAGCTTGAACCCAGTTACTACAATTGCTGCTATACCATTTTCTGATGGAGACGTTCAAGGTGAGACCATCCTGCAACATATAGATTCTTTAACTTGAAGTATGAAAAGAAAACTTGTAGTTAACTCTGTTTTTTGCTTTTTCCTCTTGTTTCTTTTGGATTATGAAAGAACCAAAGCAACTCATCAGCGGCAATGATTTCTATGCTTTTCCACGCATTGATCCGCAAGAAAGACGGATGGCTTGGATGGAATGGAGCCACCCAAACATGCCTTGGGATAGATCACAAATTTGGGTTGGTTACTTCTCTGAAAACGGGTACTTAACTAGCTACCAAGTTTTATGATTAGTGGTAGAACTAATTCATCTTATTGAACTTAACAAGCACCACCCTTGTCTAGCTTTAATTTGCATTGATGGCCAATTTGATTTTCTTTTGTCACTTCTTTTTTCTTACAGAGAAATAACTAAACGGGTCTGTGTTGCTGGTGCTGATTCTGCTATAGTGGAGTCTCCTACTGAGCCCAAATGGTCTTCAAATGGTGTGTTCTTTCATTTCAGGAAGCATTTCCATTTCCTTTTTCTGTAATACCATATTTGAATATGTTAACATGAGAGTTCTCTGATTGATACATGTAAATTTGTAGGGGAGCTATTCTTCATTACTGACAGAAACAGTGGGTTTTGGAACATATACAAATGGGTAAATTTTTCTTGCAGTATAATAAACAACCATTTCATGATCAGCATGAGGGTGGAAAATATTTAGCCAACCTGGCCCAATTTGCTCATGATTGACCCTACTGGTCAGTGGGTTGGGTCTGGTCAAGCCTTTTCTGACCTGCCCAACCTGTTTCACTTCTGCCTGTCCAGACCTGGAATGCAAACCAAGAATTAGACTGTTGGTATGGACAGAAACAAAACTAGAAGTTAGGTCAACTGTATGAACTGGAAGGAAAACTATAAGTTTTTAGTTTAGGCAGGTCAGGTTCTGTTCTGGTCAAATCATTGTAAACTGTAGTGGGTTGGACTGGCTCTTCTTTGTTTTAGAAGGTTTTGACCTGACCAATTGCCTCCCTGATGGTAAGACTTAGTGACATTCAGAGAAGAACAATTTGTAAGTTGTAGTATTTCCTGTGTTTGCTTGAGATAGGTTGAACACAAAAATGAGGTGGTTCCAGTATATTCACTCAATGCTGAGTTCACAAGGCCGCTTTGGGTATTTGGTATTAGCTCGTATGATTTCCTCGAGAAAGATGGTGTAAATCATATTGTCTGCAGCTACAGGTATTGAGAATTCCAATTTTCTTTTCTTTAATTCTTCTATTTCTTTTGGTACTAACATGAACTGCCAATTTGTGTTATTCAGAAAAAATGGTCAATCATACCTTGGAATTCTGGATGGTGAATTGGGTTCTTTTTCGCTGCTAGATACTCCCTTCTCTGATGTCTCCAACATTGTACGTCCCTGAATATTTTAATTCCTAGGGGAGATTGTGCATGTATTTTTAAAATTTAATGTAAACGTATAGTTCAGTTACCATAAGTTGATTTTATTTAGGTCTCTGGAAAGGACTACTTTTATGTTGAAGGTGCATCTGCAAGTCACCCCTTGTCTGTTGCAAAGGTTTGATATTTTAAACTTTGATTCATTAGATTACATAATCTGCAATTGCTGTTTTTCAGTTAAGACCAATGTTCTTATCTTGTTTACTTTGCGCAAACCATTTGCATCCTTATTTTGTAGCGACCTGTTTAAAGTTTAAGCTGATTTGATACATCTTTTGAGTGCCAAATAGCAGGCAAGTGTTTAAATTGACCTGGTGGTCAATGCGCTGTTAGTTTGTATTTGCTAGTATTTATTTATTTTTTGTTGATATGATATTGATAACTGATTACATTTCTGCAACATGAACCTTTTGTCAAACCACTTCCTTTATTTATGGTGCAATGTGCAACTCCAGCTACTGTGCTAAAAGTTGTATTTTGTCATTGGCAGGTGACTTTGGATGATAAGTTTGCGGAAGTAAAAGAATTCTCCATTGTTTGGTCATCCTCGCCAGATTTAGCCAGATACAAACCATACTTTAGTACCCCTGAGGTCATTGAGTTTACCACAGAAATCTATGGTCAGAATGCCTATGCTTACTTCTACCCCCCTACAAATGGTGATTTTCAAGCTCCATCAGATGAAAAACCACCACTGTTGGTAAAAAACCATGGTAACTTGTTATTATATTATATAATATATACCATAGCATTTTCTGAAGAATTTTGGCACCAGTTTGTTTGTGCCTTTTATTAAGTTATTTCTTTTTTTTTTTTATTTTGTTTCTATACATCTGTTCATGCTTTGATACTTCAAACATCTAACAGGAGGACCTACCGGAGAAGCACATGGTATATTAGACCTAAACATTCAGTACTGGACTAGCAGAGGTTGGGCATATGTGGACGTTAACTATGGTGGAAGCACAGGTCTGCATCCATGTTTTTTTTCCAGACCTGTTTTACAAGCTTCTTATTACTAAATTTGGGTCTGATGAACAAATAAGCTTAGCTGAAATATGCTTGCGTCTATGAAGGTTATGGCAGGGAGTATCGGGAAAGACTTTTGGGCAAATGGGGTATGGTGGATGTAAATGATTGCTGTAGCTGCGCTAATTTCTTGGTATGGTTTCTATACATTGCTTCTTTCTTTCTAGAAAGTGAAATGTATTACTCAAACCTGAAATTTTGAACACTCACCTCATTTTACTTTTCAAACTCTTAAGGTCAAACATGGGAAAGTTGATGGGGAGAGACTCTGCATAATGGGAAGGTCAGCTGGTGGGTACACAACACTTGCCTGCCTTGCCTTCAAAGATACATTCAAGGCCGGTGCTTCTTTGTATGGAGTAAGTTAATGTTCCTGTAAGCTTTTTGCTCAGTTTTAACTTTCAGTTAACCTAACGAGTATGTGTACCTGATTTTTTTATCAGAAATGTACTAATTTTGTAAATTATAATAAAGTTCATGTTATATAATTTTCTGATTTTGAAGCTCTTCTCAGGTGGCTGACTTGTCCTTGTTGAAAGCTGAAACTCACAAGTTTGAATCATGCTATATTGACAATCTTGTAGGTAAGTAATAGGATTTAATTTCACAGAAATTTGCACCGCACGTTAATTTAGCTCTGTTTAATTTCTCGACATTAAAAGTTCTCCTTCAATTATTACAGGGAGTGAAAAAGATTATTTTGAGAGGTCCCCTATCAACTCTGTTGATAAATTTTCTTGTCCAGTGATTTTGTTCCAAGGACTTGATGACAAGGTAATGAATACACAATTCATCTATCCAATTGGACTATATGTCATTGGCGACTTTTTCCAGATGAAATCAACCAAATTAATTAAAAGTTTCTCTCTATAGGAATTAAATCTACTTCTATAAATTGACTGGTTGCAAATATTGTTAATCAGGTTGTGCCACCAGATCAGGCCCGAAAGATTTATAAGGCCTTGAAAGAGAAAGGTGTGCCTGTTGCTTTGGTCGAGTATGAAGGGGAACAACATGGGTTTCGTAAGGTATAAGTCTGAACAGTTTTTCAGAGTTATTATTTCAGTTAGACAGGTGATTATGATTACTGTACTCATGTTTCCTTCTGTCTTGGAGCAGGCTGAGAATATTAAATTTACACTGGAGCAGCAAATGGTGTTCTTTGCACGATTAGTCGGGAAGTTTGAGGTTGCTGATGATATCACTCCGATAAAAATCGACAATTTCGATTAAAAGTTTTCTATGCTTGATCCCTGCGGTTCAGTGAATTTTGCTTGAGGGGAAAATATATTCGTCGGAATTTTTTTTTTTTTCTCTCTCGTCCAGTTAAAGTTCATCCAAGTTTTGTATATTGCATATTTACTCTTTTTTTTTGTGCACTGAAAGTGTATCATGTTTTTCAAATAATTTTAGGCATGGCTCAACATAAAGAAGAGCAGACTATGAGCTGGACGAAATCTAAGTCGAGTTTTTGAACAATAATAGCGGGTTTTATTAATAATCTGTCTATTTATGTTTATTAAGATACGTAATAATAATAAGAATATAAAAGATAGGAAAGTAATATCATATCATAAGGGAAATTCTGCCATCAGTACTAATTTGTGAAGCGGGTTTTCATCTCAACCGCTCATCTCTAAGAGATATTAATTCTTTAGCACTCATGGATGATTGTGATCAAAGTCCGTTAATAAATTAATGTTGATGGCATAATTTCCCTAATTTAAGTCGAGAAATGATAATAGCAACAAGCGATCGGGGAGAAGTTATTTGTTGCGACAAAAGTGCTTTCAGCTGTCGAATCATCCGGTTTTAAATATCAAACTATGCTGAGGCCAAGAGAAGGATTCATCGCGAGTTTATTTAACCTTGTTATTTACTCCAAGAAGATAGCTGCTTTAGGGTTATAATTCTGGCTCCTGGAATTGTTTGAAGAGATTTTGCTTCGGCTCGCCAATTAAACAAAAAAAAAAAAAAAAAGGATTTCCCTTAGCTACAACTTACAAGTTTTAAAAAAATGAATATAATTTATGCAGTGATAGTTTTTATTCGAAAATTTGCATAAAATATACGTTCAGTGTAGTTCAAAGAAAAATTTTCATCCGTGAACGAATTGCTCTTGCTACAGTTTTACTTAAGTTGGCTAGGTCAACACAGTCCGGCTATATTTTAAAAAAATAAAATAAACATTTAAAGTTGAAAGATTTAATCTTATTTTATTTTAAAATAAAATTAGTGCTGTAATAATTGAGAAGAGCATAAATAAGAAAAGTATAGTGCATTAATAATCCAATATATTTTCCAAAAGACAAACCTCGCATCGAGACAAGAGGTGGCTTACAAAGTTGGTATACTTTTTTTTTTTTTCCATTAACTAAGCAAGAAGTGTGAACATAAAATATTGCCGCTCACAAATTAAATAAGCGGCATGAAAGACACATCCGCCCTTGCAAACTTCTCCGTGCATGTCCTACGCTCTCTGTACAGTGGGCCCCCAGGAACTTCGTGTTTTGTAGGGCCCATGATTCATCAGCCAGTGGAGAACGCGAAGGGGCAGAGTTGCGGTGCAGTGTACTGTATCATGTTGCGCGGGTCTTAGTTAGCCAGTCAGGCAGTCACATTAACATTATTGCATACGACAGTTACGACTTATCAATATCATATGTATACCTGCTCTGATGCTCCCATTTCTTCTCTCCTACTGATCACTGATAAGTGAATAACAGCTCCGTGGTCTTTCCAACCTTACCGAGATGTCCTCTTCTGGGAAGACAACAGCACCTTACGGCTCATGGAAGTCGCCGATTACTTCTGACCTGGCGTCTGTGGCTGAAAAGCGTCTCAGTGGAATCGCCGTTGCTGATGATGGCCGCGTAATCTGGGTTGATCCCCGTCCTGATCAAGGAGGGTATGCAATTTTGCTTTGCTTTGTCGATCCTTGTCAGCAATATTGTTAGAAGTTGTCAGGAATTTTATCAGTTTGGTTTTAAATTGCATAGGGATGGAGATATATATGCTTAATTTCAGTTGATCAGGTATCTATTTCCAGTCAATTCGAATGAGTGTCATGTATCCCTTTGCTTGTACTAGCTGATTTGAGCTTATGGCACTTTGGGATCATGAGGTTTCATGAATCCAGGACTAAGTAAATTTTTGGGGAGGGAAACTTTTCGTGTTGTTGTGATGCGTAAGTTGGCCATTTGAAGTTGGATTCTTTTCCTTCTTCTTTGGGAAGTTCCACATATTTGATGTTGTTGAAGCAATGTCTCAAACACTATTTAGGGGCTAACAATTAAAGAGTCAACAATCACCTTATTAGCATCCGAATATGCTGTTCACTACAAAGTATGGCTGGGCAAAAGAAAATCAATGACACCAATTCCAAAGAACCACACAGAAAAATTTGAAATTTTAAGTGCAAGAGGATATAATGTAGTTTTAATTATAGTGTGGTTGCTTTGGGCTTTAAAATTAAGACACTTTAGATTGTTCCATTATAGTCACTTTTTCTATCACCTTTTCGAAGCTAACTGAATGATCATCTCACTGTCCATGGCAAGCAGAAGTAACACGCATTAGGTTTAGAAACTTTGGGAGATCAAATGAAAATTCAGTGACCTAGGGCAGCATGAGGCAAAGTTAGTGTCTTATTAGAAAATTTGCTCTTTAAACATAGATAAATAGTATATTGTACTTAAAGGCTGTATTTCTCGAAAGAAAGGTTACTTCTTTAACATAGTTTATAATACTCTGCATAGACGCGCTGCTCTAGTTATGGAGCCAGAAAATTCTGAGCATGCACCTATGGATCTTATACCTGAAAACTATGATGCTCGAACTCGGGCCCAAGAATATGGTGGGGGTGCTTTTGCTATCAAAGATGGCATCATTATTTTCTCAAACTATAAAGATCAGCGACTATACAGGCATTCCCTTGGAGGTGAGATTGATACAACTTTTTCCACTTGCTATAGAACAACAAACAGATGAGACCACCCAGTCTATGCTTGTAAATAGGATTGTTCAAAGGCTCACTATAATCCTATGCCCCTTGGATGTGACAATTCAGTGTTGTTAAAACTGTGTATGTTAAAAAAATATTAGTCAAACATGAGTTTAGGAGTTGCGTTTGATGACTATTTATGTTCCTAAATCATCAGGAGGTTAACATCTAAATTACTAACATATATTATTTGTATATGCAGGCCACTCACCAGTAGCTCTCACTCCAGATTATGGTGGGGCATTAGTACACTATGCTGATGGCGTCTTTGATCCTCATTTCAATCGTTATATTGCTGTTATGGAAGGTTGTCAAACATGAAATATCGAGTTTTCCTACTATGATTACTATGCTTATTAACATGATCTGTAAATTTGTGTTTGCAGATTGTCGCCAGAGCAGCTTGAATCCAACAACTACCATTGTCACTATATCCTTAAGTACTGGAGACATTCAGGGTACAAATGCATCAATTTTTTTTATTAAGTTTTCCTTCCATTTCTTTCTTCTTTAATTTGAACATTATTTGCACATTGTAGAGCCAAAGCAGCTGATTATTGGCAGTGATTTCTATGCTTTTCCACGTGTTGATCCTAGCAGAAAACGAATGGCATGGATTGAGTGGAGTCACCCAAACATGCCATGGGATAGATCACAACTTTGGATTGGTTGCTTCTCTGAAGTTGGGTAATTTGCCCTTACATTAATAATTTATGTCAGAGAGTTTTAATTCTAGGTTAACTAATTAATAGTTTAATTGAAGGATACAGCAATTATGTGAAGATTGAATTAGTAAGCATACACTTGTCTTTCTTGTTTTACACTTAAATCTGATTGCCCACTAATGAAATATTTGGCTCCTATAGAGAGATAAATAACCGAGTGTGTATAGCAGGCAATGATCCCCATTTAGTGGAGTCACCTACTGAGCCAAAGTGGTCTCCAAATGGTAGTGCAAATAAGCAATTTTCCAACCATAATTGAATTACTATTTGATTTGTGCAATTCCTGACTAATTGACTATATATATAATTCTTTCAGGGGAGTTGTTCTTCCTTACTGATAGAAACAGTGGATATTGGAACATATACAAATGGGTACAGTCCTTTCTGATAGGAATATTTTGTAAATATAAACACTTGTTCAAGCAGATAATACTGACTTTCATTACAGTCAAAATTTCACATGTATGTCCCTCTTCTCGGAAATAGGTTGAACATAAGAATGAGGTAATACCAGTCTATTCTTTGAATGCTGAGTTTACGAGGCCCCAGTGGATATTTGGAATTAAATGCTATGATTTCCTTAAAAAGGATGGTCAAAACTATCGTATTGTCTGCAGTTACAGGTATATTTCATTAATTGCTTGTCCTTTTAACAGTTTTCCCATTATTTTTGCATACTTCTGAAACTTGTTCATAATTGAACTTGTGTAGGCAAAATGGCCGATCATACCTTGGAATTCTAGATCATGAATCGGGTTCTTTTTCACCGCTTGATATCCCCTTCTCTGATGTGCTAAATATTGTACGTCCCAAAAATTTACTTTATTTAAGATAGAGTTTTGCTTATAGTCTTTCGGAGGAACTACCTAGTACTTTAGTTAACATAGAGTTAATTTGGTCCAGGTATCTGGCACGGAGTACTTTTATCTAGAAGGTGCATCCCCAAGCCAGCCATTGTCAATTGCAAAGGTTGGATTTGTCTTAAACAGAAAATATATGGATACATGCCAGTTGTTTGAATAGTTCTTCAGCCGGCAAATTACCCACATCTCTGATTAGTTGAACAATAAATGTCATGTTTGTTAAAATTTGAATAAAACCAACAGATTTGTAAATTCTGAAAAATATACTTCTAGTGGTGACAGTTATATGAGATAATGTTTTCTCAAGTGAAGCTCCATTTTCTCAATGGTAGTTTCCTTCTTATTCTTTCCACATAGTTGTTGTTGTTGCACTTAACCACTGCTATTCATTATGGAGCTAATATTATATATTCCCTTTAGGTGGCCTTGGAGAAGGAGCTATCAAAAGTAAAAAACTTCTCCATTGTTTGGTCATCCTCACCTGATTTATCCAAATACAAATCATACTTTAGTTTTCCAGAGGTAATCAAGTTCCCTACTGTGATCTCTGGTCAGTGTGCATATGCATATTTTTATCCTCCACTGAATGCTGATTTTCAAGCTCCATCAGACGAAAAGCCCCCACTCATAGTCAGAGCACATGGTAATGTTTTCCATTGTATATAGCACGGTATTCCAATATTTAATGCACTAATATATATATTATATTAGCACTAATTAAGAACCACTATGACCGTAGAACCAGCCAGTATCAGATTAGTCAGATCTTTACTCCTTAAGGTTTGCAGGCATTCCTGAAGATTTTCTAGAATCAGTTTTGTTTATTCTCGCTGTTAAGTAAATATTCATGTTTTGGCTGTGGTGTGCTGTGTTCTTATAATGTTTTAAAACATTTGGCAGGAGGGCCTACAGGTGAAGCACGTGCAATATTAGATCTTTATATCCAGTATTGGACAAGCAGAGGTTGGGGATTTTTGGATGTTAACTATGGGGGAAGCACCGGTATGCTATTCTACATTTTAACATAGTGGATTGTGATCCACCAATAACAGCTTATCTTGGCAACCTTTAACGAAAATTAAAAGATTTTTAAATATTTTTAGCCTTATAGATAGGTTGTGTATATAATTTTATGTAATTCTTTTAATGCTAATTAATGTTTCATTATCTGCTGTTAAATATTGTCCATTGCAAATTTTGAAGTCATTTGATGAGTGGAGTAACTTGCATCAATCTTTATCATTTTTCATACATGGGACACAGCTAGGAAATACCATAGGGTGTGACTAGGGACGGAGGCAGGATAATTTTTATGGGGGAGTCAATGCTGCAGAACTTTTTGAAGTATGGGGGTCAACTGTGAGCTCGTCTAATAATTTAATTCAAAAATAAATTAAAATACTAAGAATAGCCATATTTTGAAGAAAAAATTGGGGGTTAATTGACCCCCGTTACTCCCTTTGCATCTTATCCTGGATTGGGCAGAAATTTAAGGTGGGGAATGATCTTACAATTATTTTGGAGTACAAGCAAATTTTTTAAAAGAACTATTGTAAAATTAAGCATAATTTGCCTTTTTTTTTTTTACAAGAAAGTTTCTCCTTGTGTCTCGCATGGTTTGGCTGTGCGCCTGGTTTCATGTGTCTGATGTGCATGAAGTATATATAGATTACATTCAAGCTGTTAGATTTCTAAATTATGAGTTTGTTTTTATGATTGTCAAGTTTATCTTGTTTTCATGGATCGTAACCTTACGTACTAGCTAGTTAAGTTCATTTCTGATCAAAAGTTTCTTTGTATAATTTTTTGAAAGATAAACAATGCGATACCTTAGGATTACTTGCATTGATGAAGGTTATGGGAGGGCATATCGGGAGAGGCTGTTGGGACAGTGGGGCATTGTGGATGTGAATGATTGTTGCAGCTGTGCTAAGTTCTTGGTACTTTTTTTATTTCTGGCAAAAGCTTTGGGAGAAAACTTTTAGGCCCTGATCAGAATCCCTTTTTTTTAATGTGGGATTTCAATTCATTTCATTTCATTGGAAAATTCTTGATCACAATGAGTGGATTTGATGTCATTTGGTTGGAATTCCTATGTAATTAGGTCTAACGAAATCCTATGAAATCCTACAAAATCAATTCAAATGAAATGAAATCCCGAGTAAAAATCATTTTGATCAGAGCCTTAGTTTGTGTCAAAATATTAACTAATTTTTGGAACCTGGATCTGCATCTCTTCAAGGTTGAGCAAGGAAAAGTAGACGGAGAACGGCTGTGTATCACTGGTAGGTCAGCTGGTGGATTTACTACTCTTGCTTGCCTTGCTTTCAGGAATACATTCAAAGCCGGTGCTTCCTTGTTTGGTGTAAGCTCTCTTGTTAATTTTCTTTAGTTTTATTGTCGTTATTTGTTTTCTTCTATTCTTTTGTTGTCTTTCTGTTGGTGGTTTCTTTTCTGTAGCAAGTTATCTTTGTTAATTTTATTTTGTTTCTTTTTTCTGTGTTTTCCATTTTTTTTTGTCTTGTTGTTTCTCTTATGTTTTTTGAAGTTAATAGAAGTTTATTGACCAATCAAGGGGCAAATTGTTTCTCCAATGAATACTTGTTTCTAATCAGGGCAAATCTTTTTTATGTTGATTTGTGTCTGTTATTTTCTGAAAGAGCAGGTGGCTGACTTGTCTCTGATGAGTGCTGAGACTCACAAATTCGAAGCTCACTATATCAAAAACCTCGTAGGTAAGAAAAAAAATATGAAAAAGAAGGAAAAAAAAAAAAAAAAACTTGACCAAGTATGAGAAATTATTTTCACGCAACAAACATAGCCTAACGTTTCTCCTTCTTATGTGGTTATTATAGGGGATGAAAAAGACTTCTTTGAGAGGTCTCCCATTAATTCGGTCCACAAAATTTCCCAACCGGTGATTTTATTCCAAGGACTTGATGACAAGGTACAAATAAAAAAAAGTAGGTTGGCAGCCTATTCTCATTGGCGCGGGCATATACTTGATTTTATTTCAAGATCTTGATTTTATTTCAAGATCTCATCTGTACATATACTTGCATTGGCGCGGGCATTGATTCAGTGATTTAATTTACTGCTGTCAAAATGATATAATTCAGGTAGTACCGCCAGATCAATCACAAAAAATTTACGTAGCCTTGAAAGAGAAGGGTGTGCCTGTCGCATTAGTCGAGTACGAAGGAGAACAACACGGGTTTCGCAAGGTACTTAAATAACAGATGGCATAATTTGCTGGTCTTAGTTAATTTCATCCTTCATTGTTTCTGTTGTAGATGATTGACTAGTGTTTTTGATCCTCCACTCCAACAGGCTGAGAATATTAAATTTACATATGAGCAACAAATGTTGTTCTTTTCACGATTAGTGGGACACTTTGACCTGGCAGACGACATCACTCCAATTAAGATTGAGAACTTTGATTAATCTGTAGCTTTGTTGTACAGTTTTGTTGTTCATCTTATTTGTGTAGCATTTTTAACTCGAATAAAGTTAAAGAAGGCATTGCATTGCCTTTTTCTCGAGAAATTGTACTGAAAGTATGTTTCTCTACATTTCAAGTATATGTACAGATAAGATTTCTTTCTTTAATTTCTCGTGTTGTTAAAACCAAAACCTCATCATCTGTATTCGGCCACGCATGTGGCTGTTATTGCTGTAAGAAAATCAAATTTAGAACTAAAGTAGTTCGGTGTTTCAATATAATTTCTCATGGAAAAAAAATGCCTGCTGTATAAATAATAAATGCATATATAATTGTTAACTTTAAGTTCTTTAATCATATTGCATCACACTTATTCTCAAAATCAGATGACTGATGAAATTCACAATTTTATTGTCCTTTCATAAAACATTTGATGTGCTAAAATACAACAAAATTCTTAAGTATATAATTTGGTATATCTGAATTGACTAAAATAACACTAATCTAACAAAGGCACTATTAATTTTGTTTGTATATAATCTAATCTGCGGTGTACACGGTCTTTGATCAAAATGGTCTTCACGCTGGATTTCATTTCATAAGATTTGATTTTTTTCAGAAATTCGTTAGGTCTAATAACATGGAAATTCTAGTCAAATGACATCAAATCCATTTATTTTGATTAGAAAGTTTCTAATGAAATGAAATTCCGTGTTTAAAAAAAAAGTGATTCTAATCAGGGTCATAGTTTATTTTCAAATTTTCAGCTTGGTATAGAACTCTTTAGACTCTAAAGCAAACCTTAGGCTTCGCTCAAATCAGGAAATCACATCCTCTGCAGAGGGGCAGATTTTTTAGGTAATTGCTTTCCGCAATTCAGCGGAAAGCCATCCACGTCATCTAAAAAGTTTCCTCCCTCCCTTCCGCGCCTCTCCCTCCCTCTCCCTTGTTTTATTTCGCGATCCGCACTCTTCCAAAGGAGCGCTCCCTCTTTCTAAGCCTTCCTTTCCTTCCACGCGTTCTCTCCTCCCTCCCTTCAGCACGTGTCGCTTCTTCCTTTCTTCAACACCTCCTCCCTCCTCTCTCCTCCACTCGTGCGTTCTACTTTTCTTTCTCCCTCTCACTTCGTGTTGTTTTCCTTCTTCCTCCCTTCCGTGAACTCCTTACTCATTCCTTTCTCTACATCTTTCTTCTTCCTTTTTCTTTTCTCATTCTCTTTCGTTATTCTTTCTCTGTAAAATTCTATATTCTCGTGACACTTATTAATACTAAGAGATTTTTTAATATACATAACTGTTCAGTTTGTTGTAACAAAGGATTACATAAATGTACCAATTAGTGATATCAAGCGAGTATTTAATAGAATTACTAAAAGATTTTTTAATATACATAACGGATACTCTAGAAACGACATATCGAATTAATTAGGTTTGTTGTAACAAAGGATTATATAAATGTACCAGTTAGTGATATCAAGCAAGTATTTAATAGAATTACTAAAAGATTTTTTAATATACATAACTGTTCAGTTTGTTGTAACAAAGGATTATATAAATGTACCAGTTAGTGATATCAAGCGAGTATTTAATAGAATTAACTGTTCAGTTAGTTATAACAACAGAGTATGTTATAGAAGTAACAGTTCAGTTAGTTGTAACAAGAGAGTATTATATATATGCTAGATGTATATGTTCATCTAATATGTTGACGAGTTTATCTTTATGTGTTCACTTAATTTATCATATCTGATGACTTTGTTTTTGTAAGTGTTCAATTTGTTTCTTGTTTAGATTATTGTTCTATATGTTCATTTTGTTTTTTTTATCGTTCACTTTATTTCTGTATATGTTCAGTTTGTAACCCATAAATATATAGCAGAGGCGAGAGGTGAAGATATAATCAGAGACAGAGGCGAAAGAAAAAGAAAAGAAAAGGTAGAAATTAGGTGAGACTTTGAGAGTGGTAGATGCGAGAGATGAAAATGTATGATAGAGGTAAAGAGAGATGGATGTGAGGGGATGGAGACAGGGGAGATAGGGATAAGGGATGAAGAGAAATGGAGAGAAGGGAGGAGGAGGGACACATAAATCATTAGAAGAGAGAAGGGGAGGGAACGGAAGAGTGCTGAGAGAGAGCGCGCGAGCGGAGAGAGAGCGCAGATTTTTATTTTTAGAATGTTGGATGGCGTGGATGACAAATCGGTGGATGATGCTTATCATTCCCGGATTTTTTATCCGAACCATCCGATCGATGATGGGTGCCTTATGATTAATACCAGATCCGTCGAGATTCGTGCGGCCCATTAAAATCTGTCTGTCGAAATTAGATCGGACGGTTCGGATCGAAGGTTTGCCCCCAAATCAGTGCATTTTTCTCCTCGTTTGTTCCAAAACCCATCCAGGCCCAAAACGCCTCTCTTCAGCCCAAGGGTCCAAACTTTTTCGAGACTTGTCGCGTCGGGACCCACCTGCCGAAATACTTCATCGGCTTAGCCTTACTCGGCACGTGATACGCGCGTGAGTCTGCTTCCGAAAGGCCATCGATAGGAAATTAGGAATCTCTCTGTGGCTCTGTGCGAAGTTAGGGTTTGATTTCGCCCCTGCTATACAGTTCGTTGCTTTCCTCCTCACCATAACAGCATGACGGAGGTAAACTATCTGTCTTATTTCTAGTTTCATTTTGATTTTTTTCTATGGATTACTGTAGTGGGGTCTTGGTATAATTTCGTGGCAATACGTATAAATTTATCTTTTTTATTCTAAGAGGTTCTTTCCAATCAGCGTGAATTATGTTTTACTGAACTGATGGACCCTTAATTAAGTGGGTTCCTCTCAATTTTCTGGTAATTTGTACCTTATATTTGAGCTCTTTACTACATAAACACGAAAGATCAAGGGAAAATTGATGGGGGTCTTATAAAGGGATTATTACTGCATTACAGTATTATCAGTTAAGTAATGAGTCTGTAAGTGTACACATTAAATAATAAGAGTATCAACCCTTATCTGTTTTGCATGTGTTGTTGTTGTTTTTGCAGTATTGGGTTAGTCAGGGAAACAAATGGTGCGACTTCTGCAAAATATACATATCCAATAACCCAGTAAGCATCAGGACACATGAGCTGGGGAAGCGGCACAAGGACAATGTCGCTCAGCGGCTTACTACCATGCAAGAGGAAGGAAAAGCCAAAGAGAAAGAGCAGAAGCAAGCCGCCCGTGCCCTTGAACAAATTGAAGCTGTATGTCTTTCGTTAATTTATTTTTAACTTTTTCAGAATCACATATTTTTATTTTTTTTATAAGATTTGTCGGCATTCTTTTTTTGTTTTTGTTGTACCAGTGGCATCAGTACTACCTGTTTCGTTGCTCATGTAACCATATATTACAACAATTAGACTGGTACAGTAATTAGAGGGTACAAGCTATATAAAGGAGCTGCAACTAGGTAGAACCTCCAAACACTTACATAAATCCTAAATAAAGAATAAATGGTATACCATGCACAAGTTTCCGACTGGTTTACCTTCAAACCAAGAGATAGGCTGAAGGTATCCAAACCCCCTGACAAATCCCCATATATATTCCAGAAAATAAGGTTGATATATCCCATAACACACAATAAAAGAGAACAAACTGTGACAAACAAAAGACAGCAAGCAAAAGTGCCAGCACAGCACATTCCATGTTGTTGAGTAAAGAAAATGCTTTTCACCATGTTTACTCAGAATTTACATGTACTTGGTTGCTTTGTAACAAGAATTTTTAAGGAGCTGAAAGATAGGTAAAAATGTTAATATTTCTAGTTCACAAAAGGGGATTGTTTTTTTTTCACTTTTATTATTGTAACTTTCAATGGCAGAAAGCCAAAAAGAGTTACCAGAAGGATCTGGCATCTTTTCAAGAAGCATCTAGTAGCCATACAGTAGAAACTAATCAAAGAACTGCAGATAGCTCTAAACGCTCTACAACACCTGGTACTGCTAATGTTATTTATTTTTATTGTTGTAATGAATTAGTGAAAATAGTGATTGTTCCCAGCTTCCCACATTACATCTTTCAAATCCATCCACCAATTAGTCTACTCTTTTTCTTTTTATTTTTGTTGGGTCTCGTATCTGGCTCACTAAATATTAGTAAGACAAAACAAATAGAACTGTTTCATCAGCCAGGTAAAAGATTTCTAATCAATTAACATTGGTGTCTTCCTGCAAAATCCACTAAATTAGAGCCATGTTATTGTGTACTGGCTGCTTAATTATGGACATTAAAATGCTAACGCCCTCCAATTTGACCTCTGCTAGATTCATTTGCATTTGTTGGAAGCTTAAATTACATTTATCAAATTGAGTTTCATAAAAAATAACATGTATGGTAATTTTACATTTGCTTTGCAGATTGGGAGTTTGATTCTTCTTCTGGTTATTATTACAACAAATCGAATGGGTTCCACTACGACAAGAATTCCGATTTATATTATTCTGCTGCCCTAGGTATGTGCTTTGTTGTTGGAATACTAATTGTTTTGTTGCTAAATTTATACTAATTATTTCTTTCCTAAAATTTTTAGGTAAATGGGTGACTCTAGAAGAAGCATCAAAATCTGGCAAAGTCACTAAACCTGATTTGGGTCAAGCATCAGGCGCTACTAAGGGTACAGGAGGTGCAGTTCCAGGTTTGCTTGTTTCAAAACAATTGAATCCCATGAGAAATACAAAGGGGGCACCATCTTCAATCGCTGTTAACAAGAGAAAGAGGGAGGATTCGAAACCCAAAAAATTGTCTAAAGAAGAAGAGGATGCCCTCAAAGCAAGAGAGGCTGCAAGGAAAAGAGTAGAAGAGAGGGAGAAACCACTGTTGGGTCTCTACAAGTTCTATTAATCTGGTAAGATCCATGTAATTGCAGGGATTCTGCTATATCTAGTCAAAAGGGGAGCAGGAATTGTAAAATGTCCATTTTGAAATCTTAGACTGTTTCATGCTCTTTTCCCTTTCATGAAGCGCTTTTTAGTATTCGTGTATTGAACTTTCTCCAGCTTTGTAGATTCACTGATTAATTTAATTGGCACTGTAAAAACTGTTGTATTGTTTAATGGATAAGCTTATATCTTATCTTACATCCTTAAACGTGAGTGTTGATGTGTCCCGTCCAACTTTCTATATCTGTATTTTTGAGTCATAAGACAACCTTATCTTATTGAAATTAGTCAATCAACTGCAGTTGAAGATGACAAAGTTTTCCTGCTTCTCAGTAACTCGTAACTGTAATGGACTAGCGGTGCTGTTGTCCAAGTATGGCTGGTCTAATTAAGTTTCCATGAGTTGTTCGGTAATTGTCCATTGTACTTATAATGGCAGTTAGCTGACATCTACATGCTATTCAAAAAGCATCATTGATTAATCTATGACAATCCAAAGTACACACTCAAACCCAGGCCTGATTTCCTGGAATTTCTTAGGAACACCGTCTGTCCGTCTCCTTGTTACTTCGGGAAGATTTGTTATATGCCATGAATTGTCATATATGCTTGGCACGTTTTTACGGTTATTCCTATTCAATTTTCTTTATTTCATTATAATAGGTCCTCAGTCTTCACACGCCTTGTCGGACAATATAAAAATATGCAAATAGGCAGTCAGAGAATCACGCGTGCGACTCTCAAAAGCTGATCAAAGGAAGCAAAGAAAACGAGCCAACGAGCGACCCACCACGATTCAATTGCTTTAGTTTTTAATAAATTGTACAGTTCGAAGGATATTATTTAGTAATATAAATACTAATGATATCCTCTGGACGTCGTCCAGAGTGCCCATCGGGCCTCATAACCGTCCGATCATAAATGGATGTCCCGTGATAAATACCAGATTGATAGGCCCGAAAAAAAAGTAACCGTCGAGATTAGATCAGACGGACGTGATGAGATGGGCAGAGCGCCCATCTTAAAAGAGGAGCAGAGGATACTGGCCCACCCCCTTTGAATGAAGAAAACAAAGAAACAGTCAACAAAATCTAAATACTAGAAACTAGAAAAAAAGAAAAGAGTGAGACTAGAGTAGGTTGATGGTCCCTTGATTTTAAGACTATGCCTAAAGAGTCAAAAGAACTTCCTTCGTGGGGACATCAACTATGATTATTTTTTTTTTCCCTAGGATATATAGGATCCGGTTAGTCCAGTAAGGAATAAATAAAAACTATACATAGGTTAAAAAGATGTGAATACATTGGTAGTAATTGTGACTTAAAAGTTCCATGTCCATTTGGATTGACAGCCATTGGTTTGGCCTAATGGAGGATAATGATAGGTGTTGTTGCGTGGCTCTAAATAACACAGCCATAAAAATGTAGCAGTAAATTTTTTTGAAGTGAAAAAAAGTGGGTGTAATTGACTGATTGGATGGCCTCTTGGATTTTCATCGCCGAATTTATGCCATTTCAGCTCTAGTGAATTTGTTTTTTAAATTTCCCTTTGTTAGAAGTTTAGAACAGATTCAATTCTTCCTAATCTAGTGGGTCAAATCTAAATTTTAAATTTTAAACAAGATGGGATTCAACTTGGCACTAATTTTATTGAGTGTAGCAATTTAAAAGGGATCCCAAATAATTCCCACCTAAAGCTAGAACTAATACTTAGGTTAAAGCTAGCTTAGGTACTTGACTTAATTTGAGCCAGTTGTTATGCTTGAAGAAGACTAGGTTGATAATGGAAGCAAGTATCCAACTCCTTTTTTCTTATACCGGAATATTAAAAGAATAATACTTGTTCTGAATTGTAGAAACTAAAGTTTTTTTGAGATTTGGCTTATAAAAATTTATTGGAAAACAAAAAGTTCATTCAGCAAATTTTGTACACATTAAAATCACTAAAGACATGTACAACGAAATTAACACACTAAGTCGTATAAAAAATTGTGAAGAGAAGCACATTAGATCTTGTATTACATTGGGAGTTTTGTAATATATTAAACACATCTTAAACATCTTTAAATAAGAACAGAAATATGAGATCGTTTGATTGGTATTAATTAATTAGGATGGATAAACAAAAACAACGATGTTGAACGGCACGGCTGAAGCATTTGAATGCTTAAGTCTTGACAACACTATGTCTAAGACGAAACTGATGCATTTTCCATAAAAAACAAAAGTATAAAATGATTGCAACAGGTCTCTATTTGACAATACTATATACGTTTATATTATATGATGAACCGTGAACATTGTGAGGGCTGCTTATTTTTTTTAGTGTAGTGAGGTGAATATGACTCTCCAGAAGAGAATCTGAACGGAGAGGAGAGGAAGAAATTTTACCTGTTGTAGTTCTTTTCTCGGTGAACACCGGTAACGGGAGGTACAGATTTAAATTTGTGTAGAGGATTTTTCTCCTCCAAAATTAGAGGGTAAACAATTTAATTGAGTAATTCTTTCTTCTTTCTTCTTCTTTTTTTTTTTTATCACAGCATCACTGAGCGAGATCTTGACTACAATCTCACTTGGGAAGATTTGAAAATAAGAATAAATTAATCATTCCATGGATTAAAATAAAAAATGATAAAAGTTAATTTACTAAAATCTAGAGCAAGGTATATCTATTTTTATTCACTTCACTTCTCACCCCTTTATATTTCTACTGCTTACCTTACCTATCTTAAAAATTCTGGAGCAGACCCTTAGTATCTTATATAAGAATTTGAACCATTAATAATTAATTACTCATGAGTTTTGAAAATAATTTTCAGATTAATCACAATATTTCAAAATAGGAATTTTTTATATTTTATCAGTTTTAAAGATTGATTGTGTATCAAACTTTATATAATTTTGAAGTCATGTTTGACATTTCATTAGAAACCGAATTAAAATTTGAACTTTAATAAACTTTAAAAGTATCAAATTTCATCATTTTTAATATTCATGACATATCGCATAGCACGCATCACATTTCTAATATTACGTTTCACATTTTGAAATTATTTTTGATAATATAAAAGTATAATTTGTAGTACCCTGCCGACACTATATAACAGCTCTATGACACGGACACCCCCTCCTATTTCTAGTATCCAAACCGAAACCATCGATTCTGCTTCCAACTTGCAGCTCTTACTCGGGGAAAAAAGTATCTCTAAGGACCTTAGCCAACGACCTATGTCCTTTATAGATGGAGTACTCTAGCAAATTGAAAAGTGCAACAGATCTCATTCTGAAGAGGAAAGGTGATATATTAATTCTTGCTTTCAATTTTTCATTTCTACAAAACATTAATTATCAGGTACAAATGCAATTTCACGAAAGATAGTATCCAGCCTTGCTATTAACAGCGCATAAAGAAAAGATATTACTATTACTATATTTTAAAGAAAAAGTGAGAACAAGCTAGAAAAAAAAATAAAAACTTTATTATAAAAAGGGATATACCGTATAGTAACTAACAATCTCATTCCTAATTGATTTATTAGGAAATCTGACCGGAGCTGGAAATTGAACCCGTCTAAGGAGTTCAATCAAGAGACCTCTTGACAGTGTCAACTGAAACGCGTCTAGACAGCTAAACCGAAGTGCACATTCTAGCTCCGTAAAAACTCATACACCTCATACATTATTTACCAAAAAAAAAAAAAATGGAAAATAATAACCCAAACAAAATCACAATATACACGATCTGAAAAGTTAAAAAAAAAAAAAAAAAAAATGAAAGCATATCTAAACCGTTAATGGAATCACTTCTCCTTGCTCAAGTGGTGCGTATTCATCCCACGTACCAATCGGTTCATCGACGGGTTGAGCCGCATGCAACTGAACACGCCTTGCCGGATTGGCACATGATTCTTTTTCTTCTGATCATCTTGCATTGCAATATTTTGCTGCTTCTCATTAACCGTCGTTGTCGGTTTCTTCATAAAAAGTTTGCCGCCTTTCATGCCTTTCAAACCAAGCGAACTGTGTTTTTTAGTCTCGTCACCACCACCTACTTTCTTCTCAGCTGCTGGAGATGGCGATACAGGTGAGCCATTGAAGATTCCTGAAGGAGAATACTTAAATATCGGATCTTTGCTTCTGTTACCGGTGACACGTCCTTCTGATGCATTTCTAAAAAGAAGCAGATCACTGAGCCGCCATTTCTTTCTACTTCTATTAGACGATGATTTACTAGTAACGGTATCTGTGCTACTAGTCTCGGTGAGTGGCGGTGGTGTTGATGATTTAAAAGACTTAATCTTCTCTTCAAGTAAGTTCCCTCTACCAAGTGGCGAAGGCGATAACGACCTCGACACTTTCCTTGCATGAGAAGATCTCACCTTCTCCTCCCTCCCACGATCTGTCGTGGCCACTGCCAATGCGACAGCAAATGGGTCAAAGTCTGACTTGGCCCTAACACGTGGGGACAGCAACGCCCAGCTTTTTGCCGACCGAGGGGAAGAGTTGGCACTCATGCTGGTACGTGATTCATCCATTGCCAATAGTTGGAGCCTAGGTGGCGGCTTGAGCGGCCTTATCTTACCCTCCTCAAATAGTTCATCGGCCGTTGTTAGGTCTGTCTTGGGTGTATTTTCCTCTACTGGTGCATTGAATTCAAACTCCGGCGAGCTGGTTATCGACTTCTCACTATTTGCTAATGGGGATTTAGGTGTGCCAGGTTTCTCTTCCCAATCAAACGGTACCTTCGAAGAGGTTGAGAAGGAGGCGCGTGCAAGGAAACTGTCTTCCTCAGACTTGAACTCGGCATAGATAGCAGCAGCTCGGTTCGGGCTGGAAGGAGCACTAGTGTAGTGGCAGAAAAAGTCAAATGGATTGATGGATCGTCTCGGGCTGGTCGGGCTCAGGTCATCCATGAATGGATTTGATCGACGGCTTGTCGGGCTTGCTGGTGGGAATTCAAATGGATTGGAGACGCCATTTGAGTCAGGAGCCGGGAAGTCGAACTCGAACTGGTTCGTGGTGGCAGCGACATCGCCAGGGCTTGATGTGGTGGTGGTCAAAGGGGGGTCTTGTAACTCTTGTTTGGCTGGCGCCACCTCCTCCATACGGCTTGGTCGATATTGATTGATTTCTTCTCTGTGTTTCTCTCTGACCTTTCTGACAATGTTGTTATTGTGTGGCGGGATTTGAAACGAGGCAAAGAGGAAGAATGTTGGTGAGAGAAAAGAGGTGGGGAAACAGGATAGAAGTGTTTTAAATGAGTTGAATTGAAAACAGTTGGATCAGAGAAAGCGAAGGATCACAGAAAATAAAAATAAAAAAAACAGTATTAATAAAGGGTATTTATTTCCTCATGGGCCCTTGTAATTTTGTTACATTTATACAAGTTCCTTTTATATGTAGATATCTCATATCTACTATTTATCTCATTACGACAGGTGATTATGGAAAAATGAGAGAGCTATTTTTTCCTCATGTCCTGCGAAAGCGGTAAAGTACAAATAATCATTATGGATTTATGCAGTAATTTAAATTTGTAAGTTGTAACTTGGTTTTGATTATTCATTTTCTTTTCCTTTTACATTTTCTTCAGTAGGAGAGTTTAGACCATGCGACCCCAACATGCAGCCCATATACGTTGTTATTTAGTTAATAAGAATTTTTTTTTTAAAAAAAGTTGAAGTTCCAATAGTTTACTAATAAAAATAATAGTATATGAATCTCGGTTCAGCGGATTGGCCTAATGAACTTGACGTTTTTTTTTAATTATTTTAATGTTTTTATTTAAAAATTTGGCGTTACATGAGTCATGATTTTTAAGAAAAAAAATTACTAAATTATATTGGAAGTAGTTAGCTGGATGCGTAAAGATCGCATATATATAGCTACTAGCTAGACGCAGGGACGGAGTTATTTTACATTCTAAAATAATTGCAGAAATATACATGTAAAATTGTACTGTAATAAGAAAAATATTTGTAAAGTCATAATTAATTTTAAATTACAAAAATACGTCTCATGCTGAAACTATTTTCCCTGTTTATATCCTGGCTTCACCTTTGGCTAGACGAAGGGGCAAACTATATATATGTAATGAAATGTTGACCTATATGTGGGAAATTATGTATCTATTATTGTAACTAAATAATGTTAATATGTAAATAGTTGTGTCAATCATCAGTAAACTTTTGATCTAACTTTGAACATATGTAGTGAGTGATTCAAAATTTAAAATCGTTAATTAAGTTTTCAACTATTGAACATATGTATCTATTATTTTACGAATGCCTCATCATCTCAAATTTTTCACTAAGACTTGCGCTGTTTTACATTATTAAAGCATATGACAAACTCATTTTGAGACAGTTTTATTACTTTCTCATAGAATCAGTCTAAATAGAATTTATGATAACGTGTGCAAGTATCCTTTTATTACATGGACTCAAGGTAACCAAACCTAGTAAGCAACAATAAACGGATTATTTGAAACTAATTATATTAAATAACCATGTCTAACATAGTTGATTAAAATATTATTGTTTAATATGAAAAGCTATAGGTTCAAAATTCAATATATCTAGTAAAAAATGCTTAAAAGAACTTTAATATTTAGTTTATGCTAAAGTAATTAATGATGCCGTCAAAATAATTTAATTATCTATCAAATTTAGTCTTCGTAAAAAATTGAATAAATGAAAAATTTAGAGTAAAATCTTCTCAACTTGTCAAGTATATTAAATCTTAGCTGTGTCAAATGATTTGATTATTTTTAGGTTAAGCTTACAATTTACTTAGTGAAGTCCAGCTTAATTATTAGATTTAACCAGCAATTAATCTTTGACTATAAAAACAGTATAGGAAACATATATTCTTAACATACCTACGTTTATCTTTGAACATATTTCAAGCACTCAATAGCAGCCTACGTACTATAATTTTTCAAACTAAACATGAAACACATATATCACTAACATATATACTAGCTATTTATTGAACCTTTGTAAACACTGTACGAATTAATTGATATCGCCAAACAGTCTCACAAAGAAATTTTATTTAATTATATGACGTGAATACAAATACGGTGGAAACCTGTGTTTGAATGTCAATCAGCAACGTGATGCCACGTCTACTTTGTAACTGAATACTGAATCATTCTCACAAGCAATAAATTTCAGATTTATTTAGGTGACCAAAGTTCAGTAACAAATTTTTAAAAAAAGTTCAAAGAAAAAATATATATTTTTTGCTCAAAATATATAGTAAAAGCTTGATTAACCAGACTGTATTAGTCGATGTATTATCTCATATATATGTTTTAACATTCTGACAATGTGGTGACGAGTGTAAGTTTTGGAGTAACTATGATTACCAAAATGAGCTTTTATCCTAATAAAGTTGCAAAAAAAAAAAAATGCAACCTTTAATTTGAAAATATTGAGGTCTCCTTTTTTTTGCCCCTCCTATTCCTCTTGATATTTTAATGGTTATCCATTGGTATGATCGCAATCATTATGGGGTCGTTTGGATGGGTGGAGAATAGGCTAGGAATAGCAATTCCGGGACTAAATTTAAGGAAAAAGTGAGATTTCGGGAAGCGTGGGAAGAGTGTTATTCCGGGAATAGGAATGTTGTTTGGATGGTGAATTAGGAATAGCATTGGGAAGAGTGTTATTGGAATGAAAAGTAGAGAGAAAAGTATTGTTGGAAAGAGTGTTATTGGAAATAGTGCTATTTCTGGAATTGGAAATTGCGTTTGGATGAAAATTTTCTACCAGAAATAGGCTATTCGGAAAATAGGCCTATTCCCAAGCTATCCAAACGACAGCTATAGGTCTTAAGATAATTGTACCGACCATGGGAATAGATACCGGCCGGTTTTAAATTCATGTAACCACTTCGTGGTTGTTAGTGTGAACATATATTGGGTTGACCAGGGTAGCCGGCTGCCATTTTTCCTGTACTAAACTCCATTGACGTTACTAATTCATGTCACGCGTGTGAACTCTTTAAAAATAACGAATATTCGGTGGATAAAGATGTTTCCATATAAAAAGATAGAATTATTTCAGTTACACGGATGTATATCAAGCTCATCTTTATTGTTCATAAATCAACACATTGTGTATTTTGAAGGAAACAAATCAACGCGTTTGACGTTTCATAGATATGGAAATATCGTAGACAGCATGCAAAGCAGGAAACGAGATTCCAAAACTATGCTTACATTAATTACTAAAGTTAACGAAAATATGTGATTGAACAGCATTTACGATTAATTAATTAAAGCTAGAAAACGAATGGAAGGAATTTAAATTAAGTTCTTGTTATTCATGCTTTTGTTTATTTAAGTTCTCATTTTTTTTGTACAAGTTTCTGATATTTCAAATTTTTTATTCTCAGTTCTGAATTTTTCAAGCTTAAAAATTAAATTTTTTTTAATTGCCCATTAATATAAACCAAAATTTTAAAAATAAGACACTTTTCAGAATTTATTGTGCAATGTTAATATGCGCACTATTTTTTTTTTTGAACTGACATGCATCTACATTGTATTTTGTTGAAATATTGAATGGCATAAACAATGTTTAGAAAAATATAAGAACGTAAATTCTGAAATTATGAACAGTTAAAATTTTATAAATTTATGTTATATTAATAAAAATTTAAAATTGAAAAAAAAAATATGAAAATTATGAAATGACAAATACGAAAAATTAAGGATTTGATGTGCTAAGAATCAATTTCATGCGACTTGCAAGAATTTTTTGTTAATAAAATTTGAGGTAATGTTTTTTATTTCCCACTTTTGAAAAAAAAAACAAGATTTTTTGTATAAAATGTTTTGGAAGACATAGTAGAGCTTTGGAGCCATGGATCGTGACATCATTTTGTTTCGACCTACGATTCGAAATAAACAAATTAAAATTATCACAAATATTTTTAAATTATGTCACCGGAATAATCTAATTCACTCATTTATATGTTGGATGGTTTTCATAAAATAAAAAGAAACTCATATTTTTCTTACTAATTACAGCAAATACGGACAAATTTGATCAAAGTTCATAAGGGGACAATTTGAATCAGCACACCAAAAACAAAATTAATAATAGTAAGAGTCGGCAGCTGGCTTTTTAGTTTTGACCATGTTGACTCATGAAGAGAAAAAATAAATGAACAAGTACAACAACTATCCATGATGTCATGTTGGTTTTACATAATCAACCTTCAAGTGAACCCTCAAGGTGGCCACTTGCGCAATAGAAAAAAACACTGAGAAAGAGAAAGGAAATTTCTTCGGTAATCTTTCTCATGTTTCGGGTTTCGACCAAGTCACAAAATTTTGCATAACATGAAATTGTAAACCATTTTTCATAAACAGTTAAAAGTGCTAATCAAACAACTTTAATATAAGCCTTCTTTTGGACCAAGTGTTGTATAACGAGCTAAACTTGCTGTTGGGCCTTGTGATAAAAATCTCCTAATGTAAAAGGTGATTACTGATTACCCAAGTAGAAGGCCCATGATACTCTTTTATACCAATAAAACATGCGACATCATCTCCCGAAAAAATTATAAATAACTTTAATTAATTACGAAATTATAAAATAATCTGTTTTTAATCAAATTTTTAAAACTGACTGCGCAGTTTCGGAATCCCAGATTCCGAAACTAATTCTGCTTAGTTTCGGAATCTCAGATTCCGAAACTAGCTAGTTTCGGAATCTGAGTTTCCGAAACTAGCTAGTTTCGGAATCTGAGATTCCGAAACTAAACCTGCCGACATTCAAATGGGGGAAATTAGCTAATTTCGGAATCTCAGATTCCGAAACTAGCTAGTTTCGAAATCTGAGATTCCGAAACTAACAATCTCAAAATTTTAACGATTAAAAAACTTTTTATTTTGTCTATTATGCTTTGTTTCGGATTTTCAAAATCCGAAACTAGCATCCAATTTTTTTTTAATTAAAGAATGATGTGATGGTTGATTTAATGGAAGTAGCAGCTTTTTGTATATATCTTTGGATGCTACTATGCCGTATCTACATCTTTATATATCTCAGTCACACGGTAACAACAATATCTTCACAAGTACACTGCCATTCAAAGCACGTGGGAGGTTTTGGACCGCATTTGTAAAGTCACAAAGTTAGTATAAATAGTACATGTAGCCGTATAAGGTCGTACCCACTCCACTGGGAGTAAATATTAAATGATATCATATTTTACACTTGCTAGCTAAAAAAATTTCCTCACTTTTTGTTTTATAATAAGAGAATAAACAGTGGACATGTGAAGATATTTTGTCGGTGATAACAATTACTTTCTAGTTTCTACTCTAACATGAACGTTATTCATGTGTTGACCTTAGATAATGTTTGCAAAATATAAAATGGAAAGATAACAAACTTTTTGATCCGCTTTACATGAGATAAAAGTTTTTTATTTCTATGAAAAATATTGTAATACTTTAAATAAAAACATTTTCTAGGAAAAAAAATAATCTAGTAGTGGTATTAGATGGGACTAACTTAGACACTCTCATTTTATATGAATAGTTGAAAAAATAATTATGGCAAAAGTCTGTTTCCTCTAATATTCTTGTTTACATTAGTACTGTTCTAATTGTTGATTTTTATATTCGGTATCTGAATCTATGAAGGGGCATTTTTTTAGTAGGATTCCTGCAATCACATAGTTAAACTTAAACAGCCACTAAAAAGTAAAACATCTTTCATCAAGAATTTCGACTGTATCCCTTGAATCTCCCCCTGTATAATTATTACGCTTTTTCAGTCCCAGTATAAAAAAAAAATAATAATAATAATAAACAGATTTAAAGCATACAAAAAGCTGCTACTTCCATTAAATCAACCATCACATCATTCTTTAATTAATAAAAAAATTGGATGCTAGTTTCGGATTTTCAAAATCCGAAACTAGCATCTCAAATGAGTAGACAAGGTCAACTTTGAGGAATTGAGTGTAATTTTTTGCGTGCAATGAGAAGAAGTGTATTATGCAACCACTGAAGTACTAAGGATGCCCCCCCAACCCCCTTTTTTCTTTGGGTTACTGAAATTAAAGTTGTGAGTTGGTCTGGTTACAGCTATTTTAGATGGTATTTTGAGTATGGAATATTTAAGTTTAAATAACACAAATATATAATTAAGTTATCAATTTTTTTTAGATATGTCGCATAATTTGTATTTTAGTTGTCCGATTTATTTCTTCTTCTTCTTCTTTTTTAATCTTGATTGAATGACTTACGTGTTAAAAAAATATAAGGTACAATATTTCCAGCTGAAATGTAAATATTTCCAGGTACAATATTTAGACTCTTTTTTCAGCTGAAATGTAAATATTTGTAAAAATTAATGTGTAATTTTTCTTTTATGATTAGAATAATTTTATATATTGTTTATATTTATTGTTTGTTAACTATTATTTTATGTTGAGTTTGTAATAAATGTAAAGTTTAGTAAGTTCAATTTAGTTTATATATATAGGAATTTATAATAAATGTAAAATTTACAATTAAAAGTTCAAAAAGTATATTTAAAGTATATAACATGATTATTGATATGCAGGGTGAAAAAACAATCCGTAATTATAATTATAATTATTTTATATTAAACCTTCATATTTTTAAATATTAATATTATGGATTTCATTGTAAGTAAATTAAATTTTATAATTAACTTTTATTCTGTAAGACTATGAGAATATAAATATATAAATATCTGTAAAAGGTGATAGCAATCATATTAAAAAACGTTATTTAAAAAAAAACACGCCAACTTCTAAGATTTGGTGAAAAGTTTGCAGATTTGTCTTTTTCATTAAATTAATACGACATTTTTTATATAAATAGCTGCCAACCATTAGTGATCATTGTACTTTCCATATAGCACATGGCATGATGGCCTGGGGAGAGGCATCCCCTGTGAGGCAGTGACTTGGACACTTTTGATTTATTAACATCTTTTTTCTGAGTGCATTGTCATGCAACACGTGAAGGTGTGGAGGGAAATTTGGGCACTGGCGCAGTTTAGAGTGCGTGCGTAACACCTATTGGTTACTACCATCTTTTTTAAATTTCCAACCGCTTTTCACTTTTGACTTTTCGAATGAAGACAAAAAAAACTGCAGATTTTCCGATTGAATTGAGATAGCTAGTTTCGGAATCTGAGATTCCGAAACTAGACAGAATTTGTTTCGGAATCGGTAGGTTTAGTTTCGGAATCTCAGATTCCGAAACTAAGCAGAATTAGTTTCGAAACTGCGAAGTCAGTTTTAAATTTTTTATTAAAATCGGATTATTTTATAATTTCGTAATTAATTAAGGTTAGTTATAATTTTTTCGGCATCATCTCATTCTCTTCAGAAAAATTATTTGTGAAACACCCATAAAGTTTTATGTATCCACTTTTGGGCCACGTCGATAGGCTTTTCTTTTTTTTTTTTTTTTTTTTTTTTTGCGCCGATCGCTACCATATCGCTAGGCGCTAGCCACGTCTCTCTTCACTCTCAAGTCTTTCGCTCCGCCTTCACCAATGGCGAGCCACGTCACGCCGCTTAGTTGCTCGGCTCTGTCCCCTAATTCCAGTACAAGCGAACGTAGGATTCGGTGCTCTAAAAGTTTCTTCGAAGGTGTTACTTCTGAAATCTTTACCTTTTATTTTCCGATTTTATCGAAATTTTTTCGCACCAGATGATGTATCTGAGGCTGATAATTGAATTGATCCGAATATTCTTCTGGAACTTATATTTCACTTGATTAAGGTTTAATTCCCGTTCAATTTAGTAAATTAGTTGTTTGTGGACGTGTTTTTACTAACAAAGCAATGCTTAAGCAGGAAGGTCGAACCGGGGCAGTTTCATTCTGAAGAATTCCCAGAAAATTTGGGATAATTTGTCAATCTTTTCTAGAAATTCGCCAAATTTTCATTGCAATGTTGTCTCAAATGGTTCTGGAGATAACGGATTTGATCAGCCTACAACAAATGGCGAGACATCAATGTCACCCTATCTATGGCCAGATAAGAAGGTTATTTCTGTTCTTACTTATATTGTTTTAATACTTGTAGTTGCTATAGACGAAGGTGCTTTTTTTTGTTCTATTTAATTTGTGGGCTTGTGCATCTGCATATAAGCAAATTGAGACATTTCTGAAAAATGTACTTCCTTTTTATTTAATTATTTTTTTATTTTCCAGAGACCACGTGTATGTATTCTGGGTGGTGGATTTGGAGGGTTATACACTGCTTTAAGATTGGAGTCTCTTTTCTGGCCTGATGATAAGAAACCCCAGGTACATTAGATTTTGAGATAACATAGTTGGTTTTTAAACTATAAGTCAAAATACCTATTGCCCATTAGTTATATAAGGCAAAAAGGGATAACATCAAAACATTTTGCTGGATTAATCTAGTCGTCTGTATCTCCTTTTCAGTTGGCTTAATCTAGTTTTTTTTTTAGATATACTAGCCAGCGACTGGCAAGTGGAGTTGGCTTAATCTAGTTGCCTGTAAAATTTTCTCCTAGAGCATACTATTGGTGTTATCCTTCCTTTTTGTGTTATTTAACGTCTTATACTATTGCTTTATCATACAATTTTATGTAGTTCTTGATTGATCTCCATCATCTCGTTTCTCATAAGTTCATATACTGTCTTATATCTCATAAATTAGTAAGTATATTTTGAGCATAGGTCCTTGACATCATCTCATAACAAGAACTTGTGACTGCCTTGATTTTTGTCCAATTCTGGTTGCATATGTTATCAACAGCTGCTTATTTGCTGTTTTTTATATACAAATATTACGGTATTTACTAGATGGAACCTCTTCCAGGTTGTTTTGGTGGATCAATCTGATAGATTTGTTTTCAAGCCAATGTTGTACGAACTACTGTCAGGAGGTAGAGTACTTGCAATACCTCGTACAATTTGATTTATTCTTTAGTTATCAATCTTTCCATTTCCCTTGTCCTTCCACAGAAGTTAATACCTTATTCATACAATTTAGTTTATTCTCAAGGCTTATCAACCTTTCTATTTTCCCTTGTTCTTTGGCAGAAGTAGATGACTGGGAAATAGCTCCGACATTTACCGAACTACTAAGGGGTACAAGTATACAATTTGTTAAGGACAAAGTGAGACTTTTACGCCCTTGTGACCATTTGCACCATGGGCAGACAAACAAAGATAAGTCAAGTTCTGCAGGAACAGTCTACCTTGAAAGTGGAGCTTCTATTGAATATGATTGGTAAATATTTCTACAAACTGCAAAAGCATTTCTATAAATAATAATGTAGAAGTAGATTCATTTTGATTTCTTTTTTCATTTGTACTTTTTATTGGCTGATTATGCATTTTTTGAGTGGGCAGCCAGGCTCGTTCTTGCATTAGGAACTGAACCCAAACTTGATGTTGTTCCTGGGTCAGCTGAATATGCTATTCCTTTTTCAACCTTGGAGGATGCTCTTGTAAGTCAATCTCAGCTTCTATAAGTTTGTAAGAATTTTTGTTTTCTTGTGAACAACCTACCCCTGTTAAGAACTTAAGATGATAAAAAAAAACATTGATGTTTTGTTTCTTGGACTTTGATATTTGCAGAGAGTTGATAAAGAGTTAAAAAGGCTGGAAATAGGGAGGTCTGCTAACAGTTCACCACCTATAAGTGTGGCAATTGTTGGTTGCGGTTATTCTGGGGTGGAGCTCGCTGCCACCATCTCTGAAAGATTGCAAAGCAATGGAAAAGTACAAGCTATTAATGTTCAAACTACAATATGCCCTAGTGCCCCTCCGGGCAATAGAGAAGCTGCTATGAAAGTAAAAAATCAATATTAGTTTGTTCCAATTTCAATCTTTTGATTTTTCTTGATTAATCTAGCATTTAGTATCTCTTATAAAACAGATTCTCGAGTCTCGAAAGGTTGAACTTTTCTTGGGGTACTTCGTTAATTGTATTAAGGAGGTTGGTAGTGTTTCTGATGATGGTTCAACAAGGAAACAGAAGAAATTTAGTTTGGAGCTTCAACCTGCTCAGAGAGGACTTCAGAGCCAGTCATTGGAAGTAGACCTGGTGCTCTGGACAGTGGGTTCGACACCCTTGATTCCTCGGTTACAGCCTCCGGATCAACCCTATGCAATTCCTTTGAATGGTCGGGGTCTGGTGGAGACAGAGGAGACTCTTTGTGTGAAGGGGCATTCCCGTACTTTTGCAATAGGTGATTCAGCTGCTCTAAGAGACCCCTCTGGGAAACTTCTACCTGCCACCGCTCAGGTTTGTTTTATCTTTTCTTTTTCTTTTAAATAAAGAAGGTTGGATTTGTTTTGATATTGTTATAAATTTTATTTTTTGATATTAAACAAACAATTGTATTGTTTCTTTAGGTTGCATTTCAGGAAGCTGATTTTGCGGGTTGGAACCTATGGGCAGCAATAAATGAACGGCCTCTTCTGCCATTCAGGTTTGTTATTTAGATATTTTCTGTTCTTCCTTTTGTAATCCAATTGAATAAAATCATGACTACAGTCAGAAGAAAAAAAAAAAAAAAAAAAAAAACTATTCATTTATAAATTTCTCAGGTTCCAAAATCTTGGTGAGATGATGGTACTTGGAAAGAATGATGCTGCAATAACACCAAGTTTTATTGAGGGTTTCACCTTAGATGGCCCTATTGGACATGCTGGTAATTCCTTTATACTGATTTTTGTATTCTTGTTATTGTTTAATTAATTTTCCATGTCTAATTTCTCAATTCTGTTTTAATTTCAGCAAGGAAATTTGTGTACCTACTGAGATTACCTACAGACGAACATCGAGTAAAGGTTGGAATTAGCTGGTTCACAAAGACTGCTATAGATTCAGCTGCCTCTTTGCAAAGCACCATAACAAATCTTCTCACATCAAGTTAAAGCAACCTTTCCAAGTCCTGTTATGGGCATAATAGTTCTCTTCTTTTTTCGTATGCTTTAGTTAATTAGTTGTATGTAGTAAAGTATGTTATCAGCTACCAAATTTTTCGAGGCTAAAATAAGGAGGCGTGTACTGTACATTAATTTGTTTAAAACTATGATTATTCAGAACATCAGGAAGCTGCTTGGAATTGGAGATGCTCTTTCCAATACAGTCAGCAGGGAGCAAAATGCATAATACATCATTCGTTATGAAATTCCCCATAGTTTGACTGACATTAGGTTTAAGCTATAAAAGTTGTCATGCGGAATTTTTTTTTTTTTTTTTTTTTGAAATAAAGGCACCGTTCAAGTCTTTGCCAAGCCAGGGGACTTAATGCCCGTACAATGTTTTGCTCCTATGAATAAGCAGTTATAGGTGGCCTCAATTTTAGATCTCTTTATTACTTTGCTTCATGCAATCCTGTCCACCATGCTTATTTCATATGGAAATCATTCCGATTTGAACCTCCTGTGCTTTATATTAGCCTCTATAATTACGGGTAGTTGACTCCTGTGTTTGACAAACAAATTGGGGGGGGGGGGGGGGGGGAGGAAGAGCTAGCTACTCGATTCATTTCTTTTTGCTTCCATTCTTTGGGTATTCCTGAATTTTAAACTTTTTGAACAGTTGAAATTCCAAGGTTTAGAAGGTTATTTAGGCTTAATTGGTTCTGTATTGCAGGTAAAGATCCATTCGCCACTGTATTGAGGTCTTGTACTGGGACTGTTTGGATTCAAATCGTATGGGTAGATTAATATTTATATTATACACATCAAAATATACTAATATAATTTCCGTCCGTGTCCTGTTGGTTTCTGTTTTGCCCTATGTTACCCCCCGGTACTTTGAATTATCAGCCGTACCCGTACCGGGTACTGGTACCGTACCCAGTATGTACCGTACGGTCAATGGTCAACAATCAACGGTCAACATGTTGATATTAGCGTTTATGTTATTTATTTGTGTAAATTTTTCAAGTTTATGTCATTTATTTGTGCAAACTTTAAGCCTTAGCTAAACAAAATTATGTGATACACTCATACACATTATATTTTGTAATATAATATATTTATAGGTCAATAACATTTTCAAAATAATATATATATATCGCTGTACCCGTACCAGAGATTTTTTAAAATTTTCGTACCACCGTACCGGAATCGTACCGGGTTCAGTATTCGTATCTGTACCAATGCAACATAGGTTTTGCCTAATTGGTGATGACACAGCAACACGACATTAAAGCGTTAAATTAGACATGTTCTCTCTCCATGTCCTAGCTGTCTTTTTATTCTCCCTCTCCATGTAGACAGTCTCCTCAAGATTACCACTTAAGAATGCATTATTCACATCCAGTTGTTGTATAGGCCTGTTGTGAGATAGTGCGATTGTAAGAACTGTTCTGAAGGTTGTGGTCTCGACTACTAGACTGCCCTCTTCCTGTGTGTAATCCTTAGTCACTAATATGTCTTTCAATTGAGCCATCAGCCCTATACTTGATTTTGAACATCCATTTAGCACCTACTATGTGAGCATCTGGTGGTGGTGAAACAAGTTCCCATGTAAAGTTCTGTGCAAGAGATATCTATTCATTAGTCATTGCTCGTCTCCAGCATGCATGTTTGGATGTGTGTGTATATGAGGTTGGTTCAATGTGAGTAGGAATTGATAGCTCTTGTCGTAATTTATGCTCAATTATTATCTTCCAAAGAGGTGATTATAATTGATTGACTTTTGAGATACAAGAAATTAAACTCCATATATTTCGATTAATAACATTTGAAAGATTTTGTAGAATAATTAAAATAATTTCCCTCATTATTATGCCCAAGGTAATTAATTGATATCATCATCATCATCATCATCATCATCATTATCATCATAACGTTATTTGTTCTATTTTGTTGTGTCATTATTGTTGCCATCATTGTAGTTATTACACTAAAATTACGCAAAATAAAATATAACAATAAAATCATTGAATATAACACACTAATATTAATATAAGAAGATTTAGCATTCTAATCCTCCAAATTGGTCTGCTATGCAAATAGTAATGGACCGAAGACAACACAAAAAGAGTCAATTAAAACCCCCAAAATAATAACTAAAGGAAGCAACCCGATCAAAATGACTAAAATGCTATTATGACTATTAAAAACTTGTTTCAATTAAAAACAACTATTATATTCCCACCTCCCAACGATGCAATTTTAAATCTCACACGACCGAAATAAATAAAAGAACAGGATAATTGGATAACAAATAACTAATATCAATATCAGTACTATATAATATGTCTCAAGACAGATATCAAAAGATTGTCATTGACCATTAAATTTTTTTAAAAAATAAATTGGGGTCAAGCCTCCAAACTTATTTTTAAATTAAATGTCTATAAAAAATCTTCAGCCGGATTTCGAATCTACGACCTTTCACTCAAGGTGCATTGTTTTTGCGACTAGATCAAGAGTATGTTCTCAATCATTAATTTCTTTTAAAAGGAAAAAAAAAAAATCAAGTGTAAAGCTGAAGCAGTCCAGTATTTGACAAGTCATCATACAACATATCTTGCAAACAATAACCTCAACTATCTAGTCAGTTAGTAAGTTTTAAAGATGATGTAAATTAGGGAGAAACCAGCTTTTTGGTTTTTCTAAGGGACAAGGGAGATATTCGCTCGCACCCGTCTCTATGTCTATCCTGTCGGCCCTGTAGCAAGGTGGAGAATGCAGTCCCAAAAATATTTGCATCAACAAGTAGATGGAATTCTTTTTTATGTCGGAAAGCTCATCGGCTCTAAGCACGAAAGCATTATCCATGTCTATGAATATTGCTTGATTGCCAATGCTGCTAACCTTAACCCAACACGGTGATGAATCATTTTTGTTTAAGACATGAAGTCGATAGACATCAAGTCTAATATTGAAGGGAAAAGAACAATATTTTCGAGAAATTCTTAAAATATCTCCTAGAGAATCCTCAACAATATACTGTCTAGAGCCTTCAGCCGAATAACCTTCAACCGGCGGCACGACATAAGCAAGAGTGGCACTGTCAGTGATACTTGTGACCTTTGTAACTCCAGTGCCTCTCTGTACACTGAAAAGCATACCCTTGAGATAGAAGTGGCGGCAGTCTCTATAGTCTGAACCCAAATTCAATCTATGCCAGTTATTCTGTCCAGGATGGCAGAAAAATAGTATGGGATTGGGGTTGTGATAGTGTGACTGTCCATACCATACAATAACATATTCTCCTATTTGATTTTGGCGTGGCCCGATCCAGTGACAATCGTAGACATACGGATATGCCGGGACAGGAATCTCATGATTAGTAAGTGGATTGAGAAGAGAAATTGGCCGAAAACCAAAACTTCCCTGTAAGAGAGTCGGCATATAGCCGTGTGAGCAAGGTCCAGACAAGGTCTTCTTGTCCAAAGATGTTGGAGCAGTAATTGTGTAGGTTTTGTTAAAGAGTAGGGAGTAGAATCTCGAATTTGGGTCACCAGGATGAAAAGGTTGATTGCAAGGTCCGTCAAGAATCCAAGGGAATTCCATGGGAAAGTCAGCGATAGATGTAGAGGAGCGCCATGCATGACAAACAATGCGGAATCCAACAAAATCTGAGATTTCACGGAGACATTTGGCAATGAGAATGAGCATCTCTGGTGGAAGGCATGTCCAGTCCCGCTCTTCTTCACCTTCATTCGCTGTTTCCATCTCCATCTCCATGTAGGGGCTTGTCTTGGGTTCTCAAACAAAGAACACAAGACTATCTAATAATTTATTCAAGTAATCACCGATACACAAGAATATAAGGAGATGCCTAATTTTCTATTTTTAAATATCTAAATATCTAATGCATAAAGTATATATTACCTTTATAATTAATTTCAATCCGCGTATCTCCACAATTAATGGATATTCTAGTCTTGATTTTTGCGCATAAAATATTAGGCTATTAGCCCTCTCAAAATTATATCTCATGCAAAATTCACATTATTTTCTCTCTCCAAATATTTTTTTTATCAAAACATCCATATATAATTTCATCAAAAATATATTTGTGTAATCAGATATCTCATTAGTTTCTCTCTCCAATTAACTTTTTTATCAACAGAAATGGTTTAAGCCGCTTAGATATGTCATTGGGTTGGCAGGGGGATCGGATAAGCGGGAGAGACATTTTTAGCAAATTAACATCAGAAAAAGATCGAACAAAACAAAATTATAGATAGCATTTTTTTTAGCAAAAACATTGAGCGCTTATAATTACATAATCGTCCGTGAGATTTATCAAATATACTAAAAAAATCACTTGCGTTTTTTTTTTTCTTATGGCAGAATGACAAGTGCCATCCGACAATTTTTGGATAGGAATAATTATGCCTTTTTTTAAGACTGCTTTATAAACGTTTCTCCAAATTATAAATCCGAAATTTTTTTTTCCCTGCAAAGAAGCACTAGTATAACTTTTACCGTTTTACATCCAAAACGAGTTCAGCTATATATCAGAAAAATTAGTATATTAGAAAATTAAAGTCAGAAAAGAATCTAGCAAAACAAAATTATAAAAGTAACAGAACATTGAGCAATTATAGTCACATAAATACATAGTTGTCCTTGATATTTATCAAACAATCAGGAGAACAAAAAATTTAAAAACAATCAGTCATGGTGAAGTTTACCGTCCGTGCCTTACCCGGTTACTATCCGACATACTTAAATTCATTCATGAATCATGAGTCATTCAAAAAAAATAAAAATCCATTCATGGGTAGGTTTCTAGAAGCACTTAGATTCTGTTTGGCATTATTTCATGCTACCTTTCGTGTAACTAGCCTAATAAAGCCCACTGCTCTTTCGGTGGGGGCTTTTCGACTCTGAAAAAGTGAAAAGAACAACTCAAAAAGAAGGAGCTCCGTCCCTTTCCTGGTGGCTGGTGCTCGAATCAAACACTATACATTCTTTTTCCAGAAAGCGATACCTCCGTGATGAGAACTCGTCACCTAACCACACACCTACTTTCCCAAACAGTTCCCATTTGTCTATATATCGTCACCTAATCATAATTACCACCATTCACCAACCGCCAGTACACTCCGAACCAATATATACCTGCCTCCTCTGTTCCCTCTTCTCTCACTCTCCCATTAATGGATCCTGACAAAGAAATCCACTTCCAGTTCTTTGACTCCTTTCCCCTTATTAAGGTTTACAAGAGCGGCCGTGTCGAGCGCTTCCGCACCCAACTCGCCCCTGCCTCGACCGACCCGGCGACTGGCGTCACCTCAAAGGATGTCGTGATCGACTCTTCCACTGGCCGGTGGGTCCGTCTCTACCTCCCCAAGCTCGAAAATTCTTCGGAGCAGAAGCTCCCTGTTGTGATTTACTACCATGGTGGTGCATTCGTGATCGGGTCGGCTGCAGATCCATTTAGTCATAGTTTCCTCAATCGGTTGGTAGCCGAGTCCAAGATTGTAGCCGTATCGGTGAATTACCGGCTCGCACCGGAGTTTCCCCTTCCGATAGGGTATGAGGACTCTGTGGCAGGTTTCAAGTGGGTAATATCACATGCCAATGGCAGTGGTCCTGAGCCGTGGTTGATTGATCATGCCGACTTTGGCCGTGTGTTCTTGTCTGGTTGCAGTGCTGGTGGCAACATGGCTCACACTGTTGCACTTCGTGCCGGGTTAGACAAGCTTGAGCCCGGTGTGGTTGTTAAGGGGATGGTGATTATTCATCCTTATTTTTCAGGGGAAGAGCGGATTGGGTCGGAGGTAAGGCGTTCTGATGCAGAATGGGCAAAAACCAAGGAGATCTGGCACTTTGTATACCCAGGCACATCCGGGATGGACGACCCAGTATCGAACCCATTTGCTGAGGGTGCACCGAGTGTGAAAAATTTGGTGTGTAAGAGGGTATTGGTTTGTGTTGCCGAGCATGATTCATTGAGGGATAGAGGTGTGTGGTATTATGAAAAGTTGAAGGAGAGTGAATGGGATGGGGAGGCCGAGCTGTTTGAGTCGGTCGGAGAAGGGCATGGATTCCATGGCTTCAAGCCTACATGCAAGAAAACGGCCGAGCTAATTGAGCAAGTAATTGCTTTCCTAAAGAACTGAAAGGTGGTTAAATAGTTGTGCATTTGTGCATTTTCTCTATTTTTCAATAATTTTGAAATGAACAGTTATGTCTCTAGGAGGAACAAGATATCAGCAATCGAGCAAGCAATTCGTGTTATTTTTTCTTTATGCATTATATTGCATATTTGAATGAGACGTTTTGTGGAACATTTCATGCTCCTTGCACTTTTAGGACTCAAAAAGAATTCACATTGCCCACAGATGCTGCTTCCTCTAACACTACTTTTGGTTGGTCAAGCACCAAATAAATTTTGTTATTAAAAAGAAAATTCATGTCGATCGAGAGTAGATAAGCTAATAGCAGCCTCTGTATCTTTGTCGTCAAACCAACTCTTACCTCTCTTGACATCTGCGTAGTGCCTAGCCCATGTAATTAAATAAAGAAATCCAACTTGAATTATCTATTCTATTCTAAAAAAAGTAATCAGTCACCATTAAGGTGGTCATTTTGGCCATCTTCAACAAAACAATGTCACATCTAAAGACGTAGTAATTAATCCAAGCAATGGGGTCAGAGTTGGGTTTAAATTAATCGCTACTGTTCTAGCATGACAATTTGCTGGAACAATTTGCAATGGGTACATTTTACAACTTGCAGAACGACAATTTGCAATGGAGTTACTTTGCCACCTGGCCTTCAAAAAAAAAAAAAAAAAAAAAGACAATTTGCAATGGGTACATTTTACAACTGGCAAGAGATATGTTCTGAAGAAAATTTAAATTTATTAAAAATGCAAAAAGTAAATGACTGTATTGGAAAAGTATTGAGCTTCAGAAGTGCTTGTTAGCTTGATAGTGGTACAAAGCAGTTTTTTTGTTTTTTACTTTTATATTGTTATTGCTCGCCAACAAGCCCTTAGGCATATATTGAAACACAGTAAAATCCTACATTAGCTAAATTGCATGCCAGCTCGTTTTCCTACCTGTTGGTGAAGGCACATCTGAAACCTTGAATTTCACTCACAGAGTCACGCCTAGATCACCTCCCTATTATAAGCTCTCCAATTCGTGTCCAGCGAAGGAACGAGGGAACTGCATTAGGTGTTTTAGCTCCCTGCAGTCAATGAGAAATATGACTAATTTGATTCAAAATATGCATACTGACATTCTGACAAATACTTCACTGGCTTACATCCAAACAGGGTGTGGATGGCATCATCCGTGCCATAGTTGCATACTGAAAAGTACCATCAGTATTCCTATTCCATTCCTGATTTCATGGGCCATGAAAATGTGCCCGAACGAACTTTCCAAATGATCACTAGTTCACTACAAGCATGCACGCACACACAGAAACTGTTCGATGAAATGTCTAAGCGACATCTGTCATGTTTATTGGACCAAACATTTCCGGATGGATCTATCAGAAATCTTGTAGCAACAAATCTGAAGCCTTGATTATGTCTGTGAGGATGCACCTGTTCCTTTTTCTTCCCATATGTTTCAGAATACCACAAAGCAAAGGCCAAGCCATCTCTAGGAGAAAATATTCAGAACTGCAGTAGTATCAAGTATGCATGCTAGCTAACAATGTTCATATGTGTAAACTATTATGTGCTGTTGTGAATCTGTGTTTGTATTAAGCTTTACTCTTTTTCTTTTTCCACCTTACTGGCTCTGAATGAAATTATTTTACAGTAAAATCCACGAAAAATTTGTCCCTTCATGTGTACAGTAATATTACTAACGTCCAAGAACCCCTCACCGTCCTCTTAAAGCATTGATTAAATATTAGCTTCATTGGATCTGCTTATTGGAGTTTCGATTATCGTTAATAATTTAGTCAACTTGTTTAGTCGTATTCTGATGCAATATTACCAACATCTAATCAGGTCATGATATTTTAATTTTTTAAATTTTGTGAGGACGCTAGGATGAACGATTTAGTTTGTGGTAAGGCCTTGGTTTAGTTCTGAGATGGATGATACTTTTTACAACTCTCCCTTTTGATTCTATCATCTATTCTGGCTTTCATGTAATGGGAAAAACATTTTCTTCTGTTATAAATCTGTGCTTGCCTTACGTTTCCTTCCTTTTTCTCTTTTTCTTATGTTACTTGCAAGAGAAACAATTTAATGAAAAATCCACAAAAAACTATTGTCATGTCATATGGTAACATACTAAAATGCCCCCATTCTTAATTATCGAATTGATACCTAATATTTATTTTTTATAATCTTTGGTTTTCAAATCTTTGAGGTAACTTTCAGATTTAATTTTGTTTGTTTTCTGCGGTGCCTTTTCTTGATTGATTGTTATCATAGTTATTTTTTTTCCTTTTCAAAATAATTCTCTGAAACTGTGAATCCTAAGTAGCTCAGCATGCATTCTGGTACAAATTAGTTGATCTGGTATGCAAAAACCCTTTTTAACACAACTAAAAAAATTGTATTTCATAATAGCCTTTTGTATCTCCTGATAAAGTAGCTGTCTTAAGAGTTAAGAGTCATACTTATCAGCTTATGCTAAAATGCTGATGATATGTCTCTACATCAAATTACACATACACATTTTACTTTTATTATTTTGAGTTATTAAAATCGATTATATGCTATTTAATGAAGGTTTATTTAAAACAGAGAGCCGCACAACAAGATTTGGCTGCCATACATTGTAAGACGTATGCTCTCAGAATTATTTTATTTTTAATAATATATCCTTTGCTCGATCTGTTTGGCTTACAACTATTATTAATGCTAATTAATTGTATTTCATTGATAGCAACATCGACTTTACTGAGGCGATCAAGCTTGATGAACAGTTCGAGTACTTATTTGGTTTTAGATTTTGATTTATAATCAGTTAAGTTCTTGCTTCAAATATTATGTATCTAAACCTAATGCAATGGTCTGAAACAAAAAAATTTGTAGTTTAATTTAACACAAATCTGTAGAAAATTGTCAATAACTATAGAGGAACCACCGAACAGGACAAATAATGATGCGTGCAGATTTTCTGATTGAAATGTTGTATGTTTTGCAAGGGTGAAAACTTCTAAGTTGATTATCTTCCTTTGGACTCGCTGGTCTACTATCATCATTTAATTTGATGGCAGCAAAAGATAAAAGGTACTTAATTATGGGCCAGATCCCTAATTTCTTCAAAAAAATAAAAACAGGGGGGGGGGGGGGGGGGTGTACTTGGTTATAGATGCAACAGATGCAAAGGCATCCGTGTATAGATGTTATTTACATGCTAACATGAAACAGATGCGACTTCATCATCGTTATTTATTTTGAAACCCAGAAAACATGACTATAGGGTACTATATCATAGATAAAACATTTCATGCTCTTTGTTCATTCATATCTATAGCAATCCTTAATTATATACATAAGAAAAAAAGAAGATAGGCGAGGCTTTTTGAATACTTGTCCGAAAAAATAAATTTACCGACAGAACTAGGTGTATGAATTGGTTATAACATCAATAAAAAAAAAAATAAAAAAAACTCATATATTCTACTAAAATTTATTAAGATATCGTAGAAAACCAACCCGAATGCAGAAAAGGTAGCTCATAAGTAAGTTTAGACAGTTATGAGAACTACGGGACACAAATGGACATTATCTCTCATCTTTCTTTTTAAGTCTTATCGTCTAATTTCACCAGAGTAAATTGAACTAACTTAGTATTTTGTGAATTGTGAATTTCGTATTGTGACTTTAATTATTAATTGTTAATTCTTTGTATTGTAAGGTTTTATATTAGTAATGCAATAAAATTAACAATGATTATATCTTAATTGATCTTTTTTCTTATATAAGTTATAGGTTCAATCATAAAAAGAATAATCATTGAAATTTCAATGGGTAGACAGGTAAATTTTGACAAAAATTGAGGAAAAATATGCAAATTTAATCGAATTCAAACTTATGATTTGTTGAAAAAATTATCATTTTTTACTGATTAGCAATTAGTATTATTAATGTTAACAATGCTTTGCGATTAATTAATCATATTGTATTTGAGGTTGCGAATCTCGGTCCATTACCAGCCTATCAAAGTGGTAGCCCAGAAGCTAATATCTTTTTATTGGACTTGCAATCTAGCCCGAAGCGATCTATTTAGAAATCTCCATAACATAATGACATTTCAGATGTTAAATGATTTGTCACAAAACAAATATAATAAAGATATTTGCACAGCATTACTAGAAAATATAATTCTTTTTTAATCTGAACTTGAATATCCTTCATTTCATTGAGATCTGACAATATTGCACGCTAACTAGTTTGCATCACATCTACATAATATTTTATGAATAACTTGAGAAAATATTAGCATTAAGCAAGTTTTAATGTGATCATCCACTGATAAGGTTCACATAGTTCATCACTTTATAGTACAGCTTATACTCTGTATTAATCTTTAATATTTAGTAAATGCACAGTTTCTGAAGTGCGCTGCACCTACAATGTATGGATTAATGAATGTAACATAGTCATGTTTCAGAATTATGAATTGTTGTATCTCTCATTTTTTTTTCCATTAGCATTGCATGCGTACCTCAGTCCGGCATCATTTTTAAGTTGGTATTAATTATAACCTAAGCGCTTGCATGATCAATTGCTTATTAGTTATTACTTAATTTGTCTTAATTTTTTTACAATAACACTATGATAATCTGTGCATGTCAAAATTGATAACTTTTTTGCTCGGTACATCAATAAATTTTGCGAGTTCATATCACGCATAAAGTTGTCTTTTCAATTTCGAGAATTTTAAATACAAAATATGACAAGAATTGTTGAATAATTTTACTGATCAGGGACCTAAACAACTTTACTCAATTCTTAAATTGATTTACTGTAAAATTAAACTGTGGTTATGAAATTTTGAGTTTGAACATGCCTGCCGTCTAAAATGCTTCGGGAAAAAAAATTACGGACTAAATTTCACCAGCTACTAATTAATCAAAAAGAACAGAGTATCAATTTCAAAGAAGGGAAATGTAAAATAGTTCTTTCATGCTTTAACTAACTAAAAGGTTTTCAGGTATTGACGAGAACAAAAAAGATGCCTGGGAACCTATTAAAATGACATTGACATGACATGATGATAATCGAACGCATAATAACTCTAACAATTTAAGTCTATGTACGCGCAAAAAATCAATAACAATCACATTCAGGGACGATTGATAAACGAAATTACATGTTCCATCTCTTTCGAAGACTTGTCAGAATCCGGCTTAGAGAGGTAATACACATGGTCCTCCCCCATTGTTTCATACATCTCCACTGTCCCGGCCCAGCCGCTCTTCTTCAGCGTGTCAACATACGCCACGCCTCTTTCTCTGAACAAGTCAAGCTCCGACACTGTCATAAGGACCCGATCGCACCCGAGCTTCCTCCACTCCTGCTGCAAAGATAGAGGGTTGACATATGGATGGTCAATCTCGTATTTTCCTGCGCACACAAACCCCCATGTGCTTTCCATGCGCCATCTCAATCTGGCATCCGTGTTCTCCTTTCCCGCCGGCTCCTTGCCCCAAAAGTATGGGTTCATTAGTATCAGTCCTTTGATTCTTACTCCATCTTCTAATCCCTCTTTCCCTGCTTGCATAACCGTGTTATGGGCTATGTTGCCACCGGCGCTGTCACCGGCTAAGAATATCCGGCTTAAATCCCCATGCTCTGATAAGTATTTCTCTGGGCCGGACTTGGCATTTGCAACGACCCATTTAACTGCCTCAAAGGAATCATCATATGCAATTGGCAGAGGATGCTCTGGTGCTAGCCGGTAATCAACCGAGACGATGAGAATATTTCCTTTGAGGGCTACTGTTTTGAGGTATTTATGGTAGACCGGTGAGAAGGCAGACTCAATGACAAAAGCACCTCCATGGATGTAGATCAATATCGGGAGCTTCTCTTCGCTTGAGGTGCCATTGGTGAAATCCGGCATGTAAAGACGCACAGCAAGGCCGGTTTTTTCATTGATGATGACATCTTTGGAAACAACTCCTGGAATCGGAATGGCCGAGGAAGGGACTACGATGGTACCAATCAGGCGTTCGACACGACCACTCTTGTACAGACGGACGAAGGGAGGGAAATCGTACTCCACCTCTGAGTCGAGTTTCGATGAAGAGTCGACCGGAGTATGATTTTGATCGGAAACAGACGGGATTCTTGGTATAAAAACCGGATTCCTTGGCCAGGAACCGATCCAATCCTTTGCAACAACATAAACCAGAGTGCATAAAAGGACAATAGGGAGATATCTTTTAATAATTGGAGAAGCACAGACAGAATTTGCCCCTGGTTTGGAGGAAGCCCCCATTTTTTCTGTGGTTTACTTGTACTAGGATTTGAAGAAGTAGAGAGTCATGGTTTGGATTTGTGAAATATGCATTGGATCGGTAGAACAAGGAACGTTGACCTGGCTTCGTTCGACGTGCAAGGATGGCGTTTGTGCATATATCTCGTTTTTTAGAAAGAGTATCTGTATTAAACAAATGAATAATTCATTGTTACCATGTTGACTTCTCCGTTCTTGGAGAAAGATAATTAGCCATGATTACGATACTACGTTGAATTTCCCAGATATTATAATAGTATTTCTGGACTTGAACAGGCCGATCTATAAATAATATTTTCAATTTTCAAGCCCATAAAAAGTAAATGTTAAAATCAGCCCAAATCAGCTGTCTACCTCAACGGGCTGATCATCTCAAATTTCTTTTCCCAGACGTAATTTCACAAACCGCGCCCTTATTTATTTCCTAAAATTACCACAGCCGCACGATCCCTCGTATCCACCAATCCCATCCACACAAAATACAAAAAATATCACAGATCTTTCTCACTGTTCTTGGAGTACAAGTCTTTCGCATCTCCAGTGTCCACTCCACACCCGCTCCCCAAGTCAAATCCCCTCCTTTCCTTTCACTCAACACACTCTCCATTCTTTATCCCCTCTCCCTCCTCACCTCCTCCACTCTCTCAGAAAGAAGAACCGCTGGAGTGCGGCGGCGCGGCGCAAATGGAGAGGGTGGCGTTGCTCCGCTCGTTATCGTGCTCTCCCTCGGCCGCTTGTCGGAGTCTTCTGTTCCGCGCCAAGCCGAGGTCTCGTCTCTTTTCCTCCTCCAGTTTGAACCTCCGTGCATCTCAGCGTAGCGCGCCTCGCGCCTTATCCTCTACAAGTGGATTTCGTCGATGGAGCTTAGCCTCCGTTCGTCCGGCTGGTGTCAGAAGACCTTTCTATCTCTCTCCCCGTGCCATATCCACCTCTCCTTCTCCCATTTCTCATGGTACAGTTTAAATGATATGGTTTGAGTGTTATTTTGTATATGTGTTCTAAGTCAAATATTCACTTGAGGTATTCTATGGTCATGTTTAGAGAAAAGACCGTATAAGAGTGGCGTTTGATTTGATTTCTTTGTCGATGTTAGAAAAAGATTGCGTGTGATAATTTTTATTCTACTGGACCCACCACTACCGCCATAAGTAAAATAAAGTATATTTATAGAATGGAATTGTAAGAATGCTTACACTGTAAGCTGTTGATTGTTTCACATGTCTTGGTACAATGGAAGCTTTCCGGCTTTCCCGATGAAGACTTGTATATTTTTAGGTTGTTAGCTCCAGATTATTAGCAGAATCAGGGATTTTTTTTCTTTTTTTTTTAATTACCTTCGGGTTGTAAGTTTTAATTTATGGCTTCTCTGTATAAGAAACAGTTTACAGAAGATAGAAATCTGACTTTTCTATCTAATTTGATTCTAGAAGATACAGATGGATATGATTTTGCCGAGAAGTATGGATTCGAAAAGATCAGTGAGCAAACAATTGATGAATGTAAATCAACTGCCGTGCTTTACAAGCACAAAAAGACTGGCGCAGAAGTCATGTCTGTGCTAAATGACGATGAGAATAAGGTTTTCGGTATCGTGTTCAGAACGCCTCCGTAAGTCCCTCTGTCAATGTTATTATTTTTTTTTTTTTGTGTGCAAACTTTCTTTTTCAAATCATTCATGAATTCAGTTGCTGTTTAATAACAAAATTATCATAGACCATTTAGTGGTATTTGTTTGTAAAGTGAGGTGAAGGGGGGAGGTAGGGAAGGGATGGGAGAAAAAGGTGCATAACCATGCTCTCGAGTAACTTCATTCAGCTTTTGGCTATTGCTTTTTTCAATTTTCTGATTTTACATGGTGATTTTATGAATGGCAGGAAGAATTCAACTGGCATTCCTCACATTCTTGAGCATAGTGTACTGTGTGGATCCAGAAAGTACCCTTTGAAAGAACCATTTGTGGAACTATTAAAAGGCAGCTTGCACACTTTTCTTAATGCATTTACTTATCCAGATCGGACTTGCTATCCTGTTGCCTCAACGAACACCAAGGTATATATAATTGTACTTCTCATAAGTTGTTAATTTCCTAAGAACTATTATCTATTTGTGAGTTTACTACCTTAATCGCCCTTATCTTATGATATATTTTTTCAGGATTTCTACAATTTAGTTGATGTATATTTGGATGCTGTGTTCTTTCCAAAATGCGTTGAGGATTTCCAGACATTTCAACAGGAAGGATGGCATTATGAACTTGATAAACCTGATGAAGAGATCTCCTTTAAAGGTTGGAATTCTTATTAGTAGCCGACTGGTTTCGGTTGATGACCACAATGAGTTTTATCTCTCTCTCAGTGTGCGAGTCTTTTTATTTTATTGTGTGTTTGGGGTTGGTGGGTGGGTGTTTTGTGTGTGTGTGTGTTGGGGGGGGGGGGGGTGGTGTCAGAGTTTCCTACCAATTTGGAGAGAAGCTGCCTTTTTTTTAATAGTTGCCATGAATATTTTAATGTTACCTTGCAGGTGTGGTGTTTAACGAAATGAAAGGAGTGTACTCACAACCTGATAACATCCTTGGAAGGGTTTGTCAGCAGGTAATTCAGTTACCATTGTTAATTCTTTTCTCACCAATAAGCAACTTACAGAATCCAAAGGAAAACCACGACTACTGACGGTATTGCATTTTTAGGAGTGTTTTCCATATAATAATTTTTCCCCTCTTTCTACAGGCAGTATTTCCTGAAAACACTTATGGTGTAGACAGTGGTGGTGATCCAAAGGAGATACCAAAACTCACATTTGAAGAGTTCAAGGTCTTTTCTGTGATAACTGCTTTATTTATTTGTGTGAGAAACATATTGTTAAAGAGCACGGACATAGATAAAACATTCCTAATTCCACAAATCATCAGAGTCCATGGGTCTGATCCATAAGAAGCTTTTTTGAACATCTGACTTGATATAATTATAATTTTTTTTTTTTTTGCTTAACATAAATTTACTGATTTTCTTTAGGAGTTTCACCAAAAGTACTATCATCCTAGTAATGCAAGAATATGGTTTTATGGTGATGATGACCCGAAGGAGCGACTACGAATCTTAAGTGGTAATGTACTTGTTTTCTTGTGCTACATTTACTGTAATGCTTAGCTGGCTTGTATGGAATCTGATGGGTCAATTTTTAATTACATCTTTAGAGTACCTTGACCAATTTGAAGCAAATTCTGCTGTTAATGAGTCGAAAGTTCTTCCACAGAAGCTGTTCAAAGAGCCTGTTAGGATTGTGGAGAAATATCCCGCTAGTGAAGGGGCTGACTTGGAGAAAAAGCACATGGTGTGCCTCAATTGGCTCTTGTCTGAGGAACCTTTAGATGTAGAAACTGAATTAACACTTGGTTTTCTCAACCATCTGTTACTCGGTACACCTGCATCTCCCCTCAGAAAAACCCTCCTTGAAAGTGGCCTAGGAGATGCCATTGTAGGAGGTGGAGTGGAAGATGAGCTGCTTCAACCCCAGTTCAGCATAGGTCTAAAAGGTGTATCAAAGGATGATATTGATAAAGTCGAGGACTTGATTATGAAAACACTTAAGGGGTTGGCAGAGGAGGGTTTCAGCTCTGAGGCAGTTGAGGCTTCCATGAATACTATCGAGTTTGCTCTCAGAGAGAATAACACTGGATCATTTCCTCGTGGCTTGTCTCTAATGCTTCGTTCAATTGTATGAATATTTTTATCTTGAATGCTTGCTTTTGGTTTTTTCTGAGATAACACCAATTATATTATTTAAGAGTACTGCATTACAAAAGGCTGCACATTAGATATACTGTATCATTTTATTTATTTTGCAACTATTTCAGGGCAAATGGATATATGATTTGGATCCCTTTGAGCCTCTAAAATATCAAGAACCATTGCAAAAGTTGAAAGCACGTGTTGCTGCGGAAGGATCAAAAGCTGTTTTCTCACCCCTTATTGAGAAATTCATCTTAAACAACCCCCATCGTGTCACAGTAGAAATGCAGGTCTTATGAATTTTCTGATATTTCATTAAATTCAATTCTTGTATTATCTTGACCTACACCTGCTATTGGTACCTAAACCTTCCAGCTTTGGTTTATGATGGTTTTCTTTATAAGTCGAGTCCACAAGCTATATACCTTATTACACCTTTAGTCTGATAGTTTAGGTACCTCTCAGGTTTGGTTTATGATGGCATTCCTTACAAGTCAAGTCCACAAGTGATATATACCTTATTCCACCTTTAGTGTGATAGTTAAGGTACCTCCCAGGTTTGGTTTATGATGGTATCCCTTTTGAGTCCATAAGGGATATACCTTATTATGCCTTTAGTCTGATAGTGTTTGAGCATCTATCATAATATTGTGGTTTCTGTATGGGTCACCAAACAATGAAAATTGTTGAAGGGTAAAATTAGAAGAATTGACTTCACAATGTTATGTTGAGTGCTACTTGCCCATAAAATTTTTAGAAGCATGTGGTCTAGTAGCTCAAGTGGTAAGAGCAGTAGCTGCTAAGAGTTCAAGCCACTTCAAGGGTTATAGTCCCGCATGCTTATGAGTTATGATAGGCTTGCGAGCCAACGTATAAACGTAGCCATATACAAAAAAGAAATGACCAAGGTCGGGGTATCATTTCTAGCCAAATAAGGCTTTGAACTTTTTTTTTTCGTGAAAATAAACATTACGGGAACATGTATAAGTGCCCAGACATAACAGGGCAGACATAGGTACATTCTTTGGATTTACTGACAATTTTTAAAGTCAAGAATTATTCATATATCTAATCCCATTATGGTTTGATGTTTGTTGATTCTTTTGCCACTAATTTATTATGTGTAATTTTCAGCCCGATCCTGAGAAATCCTCCCGTGATGAGGCTGCTGAAAAAGAAATTCTTGAGAAAGTTCGAGCCAGCATGACACAAGAGGACCTTGCTGAGCTGGCACGTGCCACAGAGGAGTTACGTTTGAAGCAAGAAACCCCGGATCCTCCTGAAGCTTTGAAATGTGTGCCTAGTCTGTCATTGCAAGACATCCCCAAGAAGCCTATGCACATACCAATTGAGGTACTTGAAGTCATCTTTCTGCTGGTGTTTAAACACCCAAGCTATAATGATGCTGTGAAAATAATTGAGCTCTCTTTCTCTCTGCTGATTAGGTCGGAGAAATAGATGGTGTCAAGGTTCTGCAACATGATCTTTTTACAAATGATGTCGTGTATTCGGAAGTTGTGTTTGACCTGGGTTCACTGAAGAAAGAGCTTCTCCAGTTGGTGCCTCTATTCTGGTGAGAAAGAGAAAAATGCATGCATTGGATAGTAATTGCAAAGATAACTTGTGCTGAAAGTATTCTTATTCTTTGTTTCAGTCAATCGTTGCTAGAGATGGGCACAAAAGATATGGATTTCGTGCAGCTGAACCAACTCATTGGAAGAAAAACTGGTGGTATCTCAGTTTATCCCTGGACTTCTCCAGTTCGTGGAAAGGCTGATCCCTGCACCAAAATATTTGTGCGGGGGAAGGCCATGTCTTCAAGAGTAGAGGATCTATTTAACTTGGTATAGCATGCCCCACCCCACCTCTCCCTCTCCCTTTCTCAATGTTTGCACACGTGCGATAGTGAGCTTACTTTAGTTTACTGCTTTTTACGGTTGTAGATGAACTGTATTCTTCAAGATGTCCAATTTAATGATCAGCAGCGATTTAAGCAGTTTGTTTCTCAAAGTAAAGCAAGAATGGAGGTATGTATTATGTATTATGAAAGTTAGCTGAAGACTTTGGAGAAGTTTAACAATCATACTTATATCATTCTCTCTCTCTCTTCTTCTTCTTTTTTTCCTAGAATCGATTAAGGGGAAGTGGTCATAGTATTGCTGCTACCAGAATGGACGCGAAGCTGAATGCTGCTGGCTGGATTTCTGAACAGATGGGTGGTGTTAGGTACATTATTGCAATAGTTAGTTTTATGTTTTGCGATCAGCACAAGCAATTTGTCCATAACAAAAATTCTTGTCATTGACTATTGTTCGTCTTTTTTTAGATTAGACTAGTTAGCAGCTATCTAACTCTTGTTCTTCTTGGTATAGTTATTTCGAGTTTTTACAAGACCTTGAGAAGAGAGTTGACCAAGATTGGGGTAGCATCTCTTCTTCTTTGGAGGAGATACGAAGGTCTCTTTTGTCAAAGGAAGGTTGCTTGGTCAATATGACTGCAGATGGGAAAAATCTTACAAAATCAACCCTTTACGTTGCAAAATTTCTTGATGCACTCCCACGTGGGTCTCCTGGCCAGAGAAATTCTTTCCTTGATCAACTCCCTCCAGTGAATGAAGCCATTGTTGTGCCGACTCAGGTAAAACACCATTTATGAAATATTTGTTGAGAAGCTAACATGTAATTCCAGTCTTCATTTTTTTATAAACTTTTCACTGGGCATTCTTATGCACTATATTTTTCAGGTCAACTATGTCGGGAAGGCTGCCAACATATTTGAAACTGGATATGAGCTCAAGGGGAGTGCATATGTTATATCCAAGTACATTGGTAATACATGGCTGTGGGATCGTGTTAGAGTCAGTGGAGGTGCCTATGGTGGATTTTGTGATTTTGACACCCACTCTGGTATGTATGCTGTGTATCACCATTTCATCAGGTATATTGGTTCTTGATAGACATTTTTCTAACAGAGTTGTTATTGTTGACAGGAGTATTCTCGTACTTGTCATACAGAGATCCAAATCTATTGAAAACACTAGATATATATGATGGAACAGCCAGTTTCCTAAGAGAGCTAGAATTAGATGAGGACAGTCTAACAAAGGCTATTATTGGCACTATTGGTGACGTTGATGCTTACCAACTGCCAGATGCAAAGGGTTACAGCAGGTAATGGACATAATGTTATAGTGGAACAAACTTGAACTTTCATATTTTATCTTCTTGCATCAGGTAATGGACACAGAGTTAATTGACTGGCCATTTAGCTTTTGATCTAGTTGATGTGTTTAGCCATAGCCTGACATGTAAAGTCAATTAATAGATTAAATGATCTAGTTATTGCCTTGAGATGAGTCTGTTAATAATTAGTCATATTATATTGTATAAAGTTTCATCCAGTAGTGTTAGATGATCTTCTTTTCTTTTTTTTTTCTTTTTTTTTTTTTGCAAAACAATGTTTGGAGGCTATCCAACCTTAATCTTTTCTCCCTCTAATGTAACCAAATCTCCCTAGATTTATAGTGGTTTGATCTCGTTTACTGAACTAAACTGAGAATGAATTTCACACCAAGTTTCCTTTTTTATCCTTGTGCAGTTTGATGCGATATTTGCTGGGTATCACAGATGAGGAACGTGAGAGAAGGCGTGAAGAAATTCTGTCTACTAAGTAGGAATCTTTCTTATAATATACTTCTTACTCCTATCTTTTGTCTTTTGCAGTAACAAATTTTCATTTTTTGAAACAGTTTGAAGGATTTTAAGGAGTTTGCCGATGCAATCGAGTCAATCAAGGATAAAGGTGTTGTAGTTGCTGTTGCATCTAATGATGATGTTGACTCTGCTCACAAAGAGAGGCCTGGGTTTTTTGATATCAAGAAGGCCTTGTGAAGATATCTTTTTCAATGTTGCTAGATAGGTAATAATCAGGGTATCATAGTGAAGATATTATTTTTACTGTCCTTAGTAGATCCACGAATCACAGATATTTCAATTTAAAGGTGGTCACTCTTTGCTTTGATGTACTGTTTTAGAAAAAAAAAAAATTATCCCCATTTTTCAAGGGGAAATTGATTGAAAAAGAACTGTACTGAGAGTTGATAAAGAGAAATTATTCCATTGTGATCTTGATAAATTTTCAATATATCTGGTCTGAAGAAGTGATCAGACTTGATCATTTGATTTTTGCTTCAGCATGAGCCTAGCGTCCTTAGGTGGATTGATATGATAATAATAGGTTTGCTTGTGTTAAGCTACAATCTTAATTTTGTGACTCAAAAGGCCCAAGTCGTTCAATTTATACATGGTGAATTTTGTTAGAAATAAAATTATGTTTTCAGATTTTATAATTTTTTAGTTAAGAAGAAAATCACAGAATTTGAAAATATTAAATCATCGAATAAGAATGTTTTTTCTTATATTAAAAAAGAAAATCAATTCGTTCTCTATGAGAAATAATATGAATATTAAATTGAGCAGTTTAGATTGATAATTTGAATTTCAAATTCGAAATTGTATACAAATTAGTGTAGTGTGTACTAGGTAATTGTATGATTTTAATATAATGACGCCGTTCGGATCGGGAAACTTAGAGGAATCAGCAAGCATAACGATACATCACTCGAAGAGGAGTAAGAATTCAACCCATTAGTGGATAAAAGAGGAGATAAACTCAACTCAAGAGTAAAATTCATAATAATCAATAATTTTCATATTACATTCTGATTTTCAGCTTAAATAACAACCTAACACAATTAAAGGCCACTACTCATTAATATATCATCACAACTACTTTTTCTATTACCAAAACACATTTATAACCTCCTAGAATACCACAAAACACAGCGCAAAACACAACAACGGATTATTAACTCTCAACTAACTTATTAATAACTTTTGACTGCTCCTTTCAATAGATGACATGGCTTGGATGATTAGTCAGCATCTGACGTGACATCTTGATTGATGTCATATAAGGTAGTATCTGATGATTAAAAAGGTTATAATGATAATAACGTTTTATCTTACAATAATGACGTCCCACGAAATAATGGTTATCAAAATGATAAACAAAGCATCATAAAATATATGTCCATATTTATAAGTTTTAAAAATAATTTTGGTGTTATTCAAAAATCAAATGTCATTCATTGAGCACTATGAAGAATTAATGGCCGAGTTGCTGTTGGAGTATGCTTAGTTCTTGAATTGCGTCAAATTTGGTAAATATCTATTTTTTATTTTATATATTACCACAATTATCTAATAAATATAGTCATCAATATTCCTTCCCACATAGATGTCAAATAAATGTATATAAAATATAAAATAATAAGCATGTCATCAGATCAATTTCAGCACTTTCAGCATTGATTCATTGCTCTAGCTACATGCGATCACATAGGGCGCGTTCCATCATGCGATTAAGCTGGATACGTTCTCTGAATTTTTCTATTAATATTAAAAAAAATATATATTGGCAAATTCTACTGGGTATAGAAACTTCACTACTTGATGTTTGCATCTACGTGGATTTTCCATGGTATAGATATAGAGAAAAATATGTTTCAAACTTAATTTTGTAAATATAATCTACACACCCGATCTTTCATTCATAATTTTCGTAATCTCCCCCATATAAATCAGGTATCTGGATAGGAACTCCTTTTGGTTCACCTAATAAATAATTTTGTTGGTCGTTGATCCAACATTTATGTGACATTATTACCTCACAACTGACTGCATTATTACTCTATACAAAAATGAGTTGCTGAATTGCTTACACAGCTGCTCCCCACTGACGTCCTAGTCTAATCCGTCTCAGCAATCAATCCAATATCCATATACCGAAACCAAACCAAAAACAATATAGATCCTGTAAGTTCACTAATAAATGCGAATGAAAAGCACAGATTTACAAGTTCCTCTTATATGATATTGATATCCCCACAAAGCACAAATAATTCCCACCCACCATTCCCGTCGCGGCAACCCCAAGAAAAGTAGAAAACTCGACTACCAAAAGCGAGAAAAAACCAATCCCATCTCATCTTAAAAAAACCCTTTTTTAAAGAAACAAACCACCCCAGCCTCTCTTTCTTTCCTTCTCGAACGAAATCTCTCTCTCTCTCTGTCTATCTATTTCTTGTCGGCGCTTGCAATGCAGCGGATGCATTAACATGACGCCGGCGGCGGTGGCGGAGGCGGTGCCTGAGGCATGGCGAGGGGTGTTGCGTCCTGGGGAAGAGGCAAGTTGTGTTCTTTTAAGAAGTTAACGATCGCCATTTGTTGTGTCAATCTCTTTGTTGCTCTCGTGATCCTGAGATCTCTCTGGTTCTCCCGCGTTACCAACTCCTTTTCAGGTAGAAGATAATTTTGGATTTTTAAAAAAGATCCAAGTTTTAGTGGCTGATTGTGAGGATATTTTCACTTAAATATTTTTGATTTGATGTGTTTTCAGAGAGTAAGAAGTACACAGAGTGGCAAATTGAGAGGATTAAGGAGTCGATTCGGATTCGCGAAGAGGCTGTCCCGATTGAGCTTCTGAATGCAGTGCGTATCTACTTGATTTCAATTTGTTGGCAGTTCTGATGTTTACAGGGGTTTAATTTTGGTAATTGGTATGGTATTACAGGTGAAGAGACTGAGAAAAGAGTTTACTGAGCAAGAGAAGAGGAAGCTGAAGTTGCCACCAGCTGTTAAGCATAAGGTGGCTGAAGAGATTATAGAGAAATTGAGAAGCTTGAGGGAAGACAGCAACATTACTGATGAAACTGGTGGGTTTTAAAGTTTATTTAGGATTAGAATCTAATTTTAATAATGAATATGTTTGCGATGCCCATGTCAGTTGATTAGATTGAAAATGACTGATCTCTCTAAATTACTACTGAGTGATTTCCATCTGAATCACATTCGATGGAGTCCTTCAATCTGTTTATTTTAGATTCACTACCGACATAAACCTGGTTTATAGTTTTTGTGGTTCGTTTATTAATCTTATATTTGATCTACTAATATGCTGGACACTATGATCATGCTAGTTGTCCTTTGTTTTGAGATTGGGCCCTAGTATATCTACCTATGAAATAAAGAGATAAAAACTCAGTTACAGATTGTTGATAAATTACAGTATGTGATATGATATAACCAGTTGATTTATGCGGTCTAATTACCCCTCTTATGCTCCAAATGATCCTTCTTCATCTATTTTCCCATAAACTATTGGGTATTTGGGTTAATTAATTCAAATTCAGTAGTTGTAAATTTGAACTACAAAATCCCAATGTTTCAATAATTATGCCTGTTAGAATCTAAGTTTCCTACTTATTTCTTTAATTTATGCAACTGTTGAGTTTTTCTCAACAGAAGTGGTGGAGCTGTGGCGTATTGAGAGGCTAAATGATCTTAAGGCTTCTGAGAGGAACTTGTCAGATCTGGTCAGTTCTGCAGACGAAGCAGGTATGTGCTTTAAAAAGAAATAATCCAAAATCTAGAGCACAATGGTTTAATTTGTGGTATTTTTTTTTTTTCTCTAAACACAATTGAAAATCTAATGATCATTCCATGTCTCAGAAATGCTGAAAAGTGCACTGGAATCAAACTGGCATATACTAATGGAGGACATTGGTATTTGGATACCAGCTAATGTTACCAATCCAGAGCATGATGATAAGCCCGAGAATGAGCCAGAAGGTAATTTTTTTTATTTTGAAATTTTTTTCTGCTTTTTTTTTTGTCTTACCGATTTTATGCATCTGTGTACTCTTCATTATTTAATGTTCGTGAACTCATGCCCCTGCTTTTATTCATGTTGTGACATGCTTTTTCTTTTTTGGTCAACAGAGGCAGAGATCATACCAGGGCCGCCACTACGGCCAGAGTGCAATGTTGAACTGCACACCGATTATGCTGGTGCAGCTGTCAGGTGGGGCCTCACTCACCACAAGGAGAGCGCAGCTGATTGTTGCCAGGCATGCCTTGATCAGGCTAAAAATGCCAAGCCTGGAGAGATGAAGTGTAATATATGGGTTTATTGCCCTTCTGAATTTGGTTGCTATTCACCTGATATATACGAGCATAAGCATCAGGAGTGCTGGTTGAAAATGGTAATGATGTCCATTTCATTTTTTTTCTACAACCAGTATAATACATGGCAATGTAGTTTGTCAGACCTCTACTGACTAAGTACCAAAAATTTGAGATGCTACACATTTCTTGGATAACAAAAAAAATGCCAAATTGGTAAAGCAAGAGAGTCGAAAGGGAATGAAAGAAAGCAGTATTACCCTTATGTGCCTTGCTGGGATTTTCCATCCACTTGGAACTGCTGTGCCATTATTACATTTGATCCTTCCAAGTATAGGCTTTGAGCTAAATAAAAACCCACATGTATTATTAAGGATGGTCAGGATCAAATTATGGCACAGCTTACTATCACAAAGAGGCAGCACAAATATAATATCCCGTTCCTGGTAATATTTTGCATTTCCATGTCATGTCTTGCTGAATACTTGTTGAAAACTTAATTCTCCATTAACATGTAAAATCGTCCAATCTATAATTTGTAATTTGTAAATTTGATAAAGAGCTGTTATTTTGATACCTATGCAGGATGAAAAGCCACGGTTGAACTTCAAGGACAAGTATTCTGAGTCTTACAGAGATTCACATCCAACTGCTCCTGTTGTCGTGCCTTGGATGTCTGGTGTGATCTCTAGTTGAACTCACTTTTTTGTTTGCTTCATGACAAGTACTGAGATACTAACGAGCCCTTTCCGACTGGATGAAATCAGGTCATCTGTTTCTACATCAGTTTGGCGCATTTCTTTTAGAATTTTTTTGACATCACTGTACATTTTACCATAGGCATTAGCTTGTTGAGCTGCTGCTCACCTTGAATAGTTGTTATTGTTACACGATTTATTGATTGCAACATTTGAAACATTGGAACGTGAGAATGCAAAGAGCTTGGTAGGTCGTCGCCTACTATTTCAGGAAAAAGAGAAAAAAAATGGGTGAACGTGATTGCTATGGCATGAAGTACTCTTTGAGCTGCTTTTTATGCGCTGACTTGCCATAATTCATTAATATAATATAATACTTATTGTATGACAAAGTTCCTCTGTTTTTCCCTTAGTTTATATAAACTGAATCATAGCATAATTAAGTGGGATGCCCTTTTCGCCAATTATTCGATCAGAGCTTAACATGGCATGTTGTTTGGTAATGATGGGGGTAGCTCCCATTAGGTGTGAATCACGCTTGACCAGTGACCACTCACCATGTATATGCTAACTGCTGAGAGCAATGTCTTGATAAACCAACTACTTGGATTTAGATCTCACCGACCTGTCATTATGGTCTATGGAGCTGCTGTCAACAATTTATTATCACGTGTTCTATGTTTCATTGTGCAATTACTGCCAAAAGTCGTTCTTTAGAAGTACTACGGTACAATATCGCAATTTAATTTCATATATATATTTATGTGCTTTAAAACTTGGTGGGGCTTTAGCTAGGATTCATCAAATGATTACTTATTTGGGTGTCACTAGGATCCCGGTTGTCCCGGTATGGATAAGATTTATTATATTGTGGGGTAAAGGGTTTTTTTTTTATTTCTCTCTTCTTTTGTAAAATGTTTATATTGATTAAAACAAAGTGAATGGATAAAATACACTGATGTGTATGGATCGTCCCCGTACACATGAGTCGTTTTTCGAGATCCCAAATTCAAACGGTCAATCCGAACCGTTCAAGTTGTTCTCCATATCGAAAAACCCTCGGAGACCAAATTTTACATTTTTTCGAATTTTTTTACTATATATTATGATATTTTCAAATTGGAGGGCCTGAAATACTCCAATTGTAGTGTTTTATGAAAATATCATAATATATAGTAAAAAAATTCGAAAAAAATGTAAAATTTGGTCTCCAAGGATTTTTCGATATGGAGAACAACTTGAACGGTTCGGATCGGCCGTTTGAATTTTAGATCTCGAAAACGACTCATGTGTACGGAGACGATCCGTACACATCATTGTTCTATATCCATCCTCTAAAACAAATATTTGTTTCTATATTTTTGGTTTGCCTCTCTGCAGCGATGGATTTAGCAAGTCGAGGAATGATAGATATAAATATTTTTTTAAAAAATATTGTATTATTTTTGTTCTATTTTAATAGATAAATTATGCAAATTTGAAGATAATATATAATTAAGAGACTGAAAGTCTGTATTTTTCTTTTTGTCAAACTTTAAAGCCTTCGCACATGGTTAGTTTTTGCTTATGTATAAATCCGCTCGTCTCTATGAGCTTACTCTGGACAATTTAGTATTGATTGTATATTTGTATTGATCCGCCTGTCTTTTCTGGTCTTAATTATTTTCAATATTGAATTATATATTGCCAAACTGAGCATTGATTTTACTTAAATGAGAGGCTTGACGATGCACATGCGATGAAATATGCAGATAGCATATCCTATTATATATTTAGAATATCGTAGATATGCCAAGTGCTACCAAAATATACAAATGGAACCTTAACCGTACATGTACACCAATTATAACTTCTTAATCAACCACACTTCCAGTTCAAAAGTAAATTTTAGTAATGAGTCGAATGATATGACGCTGGTGCTGAGAGTTAAGTTAGATTGCCCCAAGAAAGAACTAATCTATTTCTTTCATTGGACGCAAAATGGTTGGAGTGATTCGGAGAAACAAACTCTGATCCCAAACCTCCAAACCTTCGATATTTTCTGAGCACCATGACATGTGATTTCTTTCTTTTCTTTCAAGCATTCAACCTGTGTCCAATCTGAAAAGTTGAAAGCGACTTGGTAGTTCCGGAATAATCTCTCTTATTCACTGCTGCAGAATAACAATAACAGATAGTTTTGAACCGTCCGTCTCAAATTCTCATTAGATCTGACGAACCAGATTTAATAGCAAGATCCCATTTGAAGATTTTAATAACAGAAGCTACTGACCCCGTACGCAGTAGACCAGTAGTCAGTACCATAGAACTGATACAAGAGATTATTATCATTTATCAGATGAGCTGGCTCTAACAATCAAGAAAAAGAGATTAACATCGACAAATTAGCAACTTTATCATAGGTTTAATAGTTTATCCCTCCTAATCACTGAGAGAGAGATAAAGCAAGCAACTCCAGTCAAAGCGTCAAAGAGCGCCTTGGAATCTCCAATCGGTGCACCCATGAGCGCCAATCTCCGACCGATGAGATCTCCTCGCCTCCGTCCATGGAGCGTATTCGACGCCGTGCGCTCCTTCCCTTCGACTCCCGACGCGCTCATGTCAGAGATCGACGCCGCCATCGCCTCCACCGAGTACTCCCGCGCCTCCTCTCCTCCACCCGACACCACCACCACCTCGTCGATCGAGGAAGAGAAAGTGGGACCCGCCACATCCGCTCCGGCATCTACCTACGACGCGCAAATCGCTGACGAGGCGTACAAGGCGGCTTGTGCGGCTCTGGCGGCGGGAAGGCCGGATGCCGCCGTGAGGTCGCTCAAAGTGGCGCTCGAGAGCTGTCCGCCGGATAAGGTATCGGCGGTTGCGAAGCTCCGGTCGCTTATGGCCATTGCGAATTCTCAGCTTCAGAAGAAATTACAGAAGCAACCTTTGCTAAGGTGATTGATTAGTCGTTTAAGTTTTGTTGGGTCGATTTGGGGTGTAAATTGGGATGCTTGGTGGTGTTTTTAGTGAATTAGGGATTAATTGAATCAATGGAGCTACTAATGCCTGGTTGATTTGGGGATGTTATTGTTCCTCTTCTTATTAGAAGATTGATGATGTCGACCTGTTTGTTCTTGTTAGCTTCTGCGTTGTCTTTTTTTTTTTTTTGTTTCATGTAAATTCGATAGGCAACAGATGCTTACTGAATTCATCACTCTTGGCGTTGGTCGGTACACAAGGCGCATGCTATCATAAAAGATATTAGTAATGACAATTGACGATAAAAATGTTAAATGTGATACTGCAGCTAACCTATTGGCATGACTTCAGATTAAATGAACTTGAGGATTTTTATGAAACCTTATGGTGGCCCGACCATATTGACAGATAGGAAGAACCTCATAGAAGTCATGGATGAATACTTGAATAGATAAGCGTATGGTGGCCCGACCATATTGACAGATAGCTGAGATAGGAAGAACCTCATAGAAGTCGTGGATGAATACTTGAATAGATAAGCGTATGTAATTGTGAATCTTTGTGACAAAAGAGTAGGTGGCTTAGTTATAATTATCACTAGTGAACTTTGAGCGAAGATGAAAGAAATCTATTAATGCCGATTGATTCTAGTCTAGCTGCAATGTAGAACAAATACAGCTTGTTGAAGATACAGTGCGCTAAATGATTTTCTTGTGGTACCTTTTTTGGTGCTCTCCAAGACTTGCTGTAATCTGTGGCAATTTAAGGTTCAACTGTTTTTAGAGCTATCGAATTAGGCTACCACTACGAAAATACAGCTAGTTGAAGTGAACACTCATAAAATATACTCAACTCATTTCTTTCATCATTGTTCTCTCCAAAAAAGAAAACACTGATAAGAAATCACAGAATTGTTATAAACCTCTGAATAGCAGAAGCCATCTAAAAAAAAGTTGCTACCCGCATAAAGATGCCAATAATGCCATTATTATTATTTTTATAAAAATGTCTTATCCAAGGACTGGCCTAATGAACAGAAAAACATTGGTAACTAAGAAAACAAAAGGTGCCAAACAATCATTTTTCAACATTTAGTCAATATCTCTGCACCATTTTCAGTGATCAAAATTGTGTGCTCAAATTGTGCTGACAGGCTCCCATCTTCCGTCACAGCTGTCCAGTCATCGGCCCATATAACAGGATTTATGCTCCCAATAGTTAACATCGGCTCTGTAAAACAAGTTGACAGTTTTAGTCATATAAAACAGACCTTCAGACTGACTCAAGATCATAGAACACAACAAGAGAAAAATGTTGATTTGGTGGATTTAAAAAGGTACCTATGGTGAATGTCTGGCCCAACACTATGCGTCCACGTTCATTATTTCCTGCAAATTTAGCCATTACTTGATATAGTGAAAATTTGACAGGTGGGTCCAAAGTAAACAGCTTGCATAACAGTATGAAAGTAATACCACCAAACAGCTGAATAATAACAGCATATGGTTCTCATAAAAATAAAAATAAAATAATAATATATATGGTGATGCACCATTGGAACTATATATAATTTTATGGCATCATGAATTTAGGATCATGAGTTTCACCGATTCAAGCGAATAATTGGGTTCAATATAAATAACTCACTGAAATGTAGGATGACAGGATCTGCATGGAAAACCCGACCGACTCCATGGCCTACAAATTGCCGAACCACACCAAATTTATATTTATCTGCATGATTGCTTCAAAATTAGAAGCAAACCAAAGTAACTTGTTAGCCTTGAAATCTGTAGGAAAGATATAACATAAAACATTTATCATGTACATACTGTATGGTTTTGCCAATTCGGTTCAATTCCACTCCAGGTGCACATATTGATATTGCCTTGTTAAGACATTCCTTTGTTACCTATAAAAACAAAATATTTGTTTGTTACCTATGAAATAAGTGTAAAAATGTTTATCACTAAACTAGCATCCATTGTTATAATTACAAGGCTAAAGAAATCTTTCTTTTGCGAAAGTGAGTCAATTGCAAGTAAATATCAGGGATTGATAACATAAATTTTCAAAGTCTGCAGATACCTCAACCAATTGCTTAGCTTCATCATCTACATCTCCACAAAAAAATGTTGCTGAGGTGTCCCCATGATAACCCTACAAAGAAGCATGCATCTATCAGAAGAGAGGATTTAATGAACCGCTGCACATCCAAATCTAACAACAGGCTTTGGGACCAATATACCAAGGTTTGTAACGTCAGGGGAAAACACATAAATTCTTTCCACTACACATGTGGAAGGAATGGCTGAGCAATTGGAGAATAGCACTAGTACCACACGAGTACTGGTACAGGCTGACGCAAGCTTGAAAAGGACGATTGAAGTAGCAGGTTAACAAAGATGAAGCAAGAAATATATTTTTATAATCTTCAGGTCTCTTTAGTAAAGTAGTTATTTCCAGTGGCTTCCGGGGCATTAAAGGATTTTACGATGCAATGTTTTTTTCTCTTAAAATGAGACTTCGTACTGCTCCCTCTTGTCGTGCCTTACAGGCTTATATGAGTAAAAATTGTAGGTAGCTATTAGATGAATGCTTTGATTCAGGTTGTATTTTGAAAATACTTTACCCATAAAGTGCTTGGTAAGCTTTCAAGTTTCAAAATAATAAAATAGCATGTAATCAATGAACAGATCAGCACACTATGTCAAAAGAACTTAATATTATTTAAGCACTTATGGAACTTACATTGAGATACACCGTTACATCAATGTTGATGATATCACCATCCTATTAAAAAAAGGAAAAAGCCTTCAAATTAATAAATCAGAAAACGATAATGCAGAAATTCTTACATCAAAATAGTTACCTCAAGTGGACGGGAATCGGGTATACCATGGCAAATACATTCATTAACTGAAGTGCAAACGCTCTTAGGGAAGCCGCAGTACCTCAGGGGAGAAGGATATGCACCATTTTCTATTATCATTTGATGCACGGCCTTATCAATTTCATCAGTTGTTATGCCTGGCTGCCAAAGAGATCAATAATTATAACTTTGCCAAGCACGTAACAAATATAACACTGCTCATCCAAATTTGACCTCCAATCTCATCATTTTAGGGAAAACTAAGAAATCATTCTATTTACACATAACCAATCAAAGCATGTCAACATCACATGTACCTTAAAAATTTGAGAAATATCCAATGTGACCTCTCCATTAATAAAAAGATGCTCAATGCATGAGGCCTCTTGTATTGTTAATGCCACAATGAGGAAATTAGCAGAAAAGTATGGCTATTCATTGTTCTAGAGGGATATAAAGGATATTTCTTATTTTGCAGGGGAATACAAAATAGTTTTAATTTTCAATGCTTTGTCAGGACACACAAATTTTCCTTTCATTTTCATTTGCACTCTATCTTTGGATCAGTAATTTTTAACTCATAAAAATCATCCCCTCACAAGGGTAGCTATACTAAACAGGATGGAAAAAATAAATGACTCTCCGACAAAATCCAATCAGAACAAAAATTGCCTACAGAACTAAACGAAAATAAAGATATTTATAGGAAAATTACATATTTGCAAATTCTGTCAATTAGAGAACTGACCACAAACTCTTAGTTCAGTTCCGATACTTCCAAATGTTGTATACAGTGAAAAGAAAAAAAAAAAAAAAACCAGAAATTAGATGTCTGCGGAAAATGACAACCAAAGAAGCAGACAAAACTTACACATTTTCTGCTGAAAAAACATGAACAGGAAGGAGCAATTGAATACTGCTTGACTATTACAATTGATTAATTAATACTACCAAAATTGACTTAATAAACAAAGTAAAAGTTGCACATTACTTTGACAAGGGTTCCAGCATGCTCCAAGACCTGAGCAGCTAGCCGTCCTGACGCACGCATGCCCTTGATGCCCATCTCATCATGGATCTCAGGCCCACTTGAGATTTGTGGAGACCCACGGGAATCTACGTATGGTGGCCGCATTATATGATCTGGGACAGTGAGGCGAGGAGATACTTTTCCGGGTCTTAGACGTTTGTGCTTGCCGTCTAATATGTCGTCCTCCTTATTGCTGATGCAATTAAAAAAGGAAATTAAGACGGGATGGAAAATATAGACAAACTACAATGTCGAATCAGTTGTTAGGAGGTATTGATTCTACCTTCTGTTGAAGAGGATATCAACCAAATTGCATAGTATCCTTCTGTGTTGCATGGATGCATGTTTATTTCCTGTAATTTTAAAGAAAACGAGCTTAAAAATTGATAAACAAGGATAATGAAACAACTTGCATTCTTCAGAACTGACCTGTAACTTTAGTGAACAACTCTGTCCGACTCCAACTACAAAATGAATTGATGATGCTCTTTCAAGTTGGGAAAAAAAAATTATAATGGTTCTACTTTGAGAATGGCAAATAACATAACAAGAAAATCTAACAAACATTCTTTCTTACACCAACTATTTCCTTGAGCTCATGAGCTATTGTGTTACTAAAATTAAAAGCGATCACAAATGGCTATGGAAGAGTCAAAAACATGAATGTAGTGCTTGAACATTTTCGTAAGGAACTTAAAATTGACTTGTCGATACTTTAAAAAGTAGAATTTTCTGATACGAAAAGGAAAAATAAGGTACCTATATTGAAGGGGAGAAGTGGACGAAGCTGCTTAGTGGAGCAGACGAAGCGGTCTCCAATGAAGGAGGATAAGAGACGAGGTTGCAATGAGCTCGAGCACGCCATGGCCATGGGTTTTACTTGTAAGCCCGAGTTCAGGAGATACTGAGAACCAGAGGCAAAAAGGTAGATATTTTATTGCCAAAATGCTAAAAAATCGAAAAATATGATATCAGTCAATCTGTGGAGGGATGGCTTGGATGGATTTAGGTTTATCTCCGTCCCGTTCGATAAAATGCCAAGAGATAATGGATTTTTATGGGTTTCTCAGGACGGCAAGGTTATGAAAGAATGTACACAAGCCCAAAATTCAATGACCATTTGTGCAGCCCAAAAAACTGCAAGACATCTTTACAAAGGAAGTAGTTGGTTTTTCAATTAATGTCCAAATATTCATGGTAAAATTCTACGCAAGCTTAGGGTTTAACAATTAACCTCAAATCGCCTCAACCCAACTCCGCTGCGCTCTTTGTAACTTCACCTTCAGTCCTGCGCAAAGAAGCCAGCCATGGCCGAAGATGCCGTGCTAGGGTTTCTACAAACCAAGGAGCAGATCTCCGACTCGCACGAGTTCGCCGCCTCCATTGGCGTCAGCCACACTGAGCTCGAGAACCTCATCAAGAGCCTCAAGGGTTTCCAAATCGTCGATGCGCAGGTCAAATTGCAATCCATCCTTCTTCTTCGGTTACAACTCTGAATTTTTTATTGCTTTTATAAAAGTTCAGTCTATGACTGTCGACCAAATCAAAAAGTTTATTTATTTACAAGGAATGCTTGTATATGTTGCCACCTGACTGCATGATTTGATCCCAATTCCGAACCACTGACATTTCTAGGATTTAGTTAAGCAATAGTTTGATTAGTAGATAAATCGAATTATAATCTGTATTTTTATTTGTGGTTTTATTAATTGTGGTTATAGGAAATTACGCGTGAAAGTTGGGTGCTTACTGATGAAGGCAAAACTTATATGGTAAATGGATCTCCAGAGGCACTGTTCTTCTCAGCCATACCAACTGAGGGAATCTCCAGGAGTAATCTTAAGGTGTTACTTTCTTCTAATTGCATTAAAAAGCTCGGTAAACACCAAACCATTGTCTGATTTATGTTTCTTCACCATTTTAGGAGAAATTGGGTGCTGAAATTTTTGACATTGGGAGCAAGGCGGCGGCCAAAAATAAATGGATTACTTTTGAGAAGGATCTGGTCAAGAGAAAGGTATAATTTTCTCCTATCACTCTTGAAAATCATATATAGTGTGTTCTTTTAGTTGTCTTCTTCTGGACTCTAGTCTATAATTTTTTATCCTTTTTCAGGTTGAGAGTGTACAGGATGAGGTGAAGGACGTGCTTGCAAGAATCAACAGTGGAGAGGTACTTCCTATTTTGAAACATAATCCTAATGTCCTATCATTGTTTGATAATGTTAGAGCTGTAATGAGGTTTTTTCACCATTATATAGGCTGTTGGGGATCAAGTAATTAACGATCTCAAGAGAAGAAAGCTCATTGTTAAACAGTAAGATTAGATCTGACCAAGTTTATCATATTAATTTATTTTAAAACATAAGCCATTTATCATCTTATAATTTTTTATGCAGAACATGGAAAGGCTACTCACTGAAGAAAGGTCCCAAATATGTATCAAAGAGGAAAAAGGCTGAAACTGATTTGACTAGAGAACATATAGTGAGGTATTCATGCAAATTGCAACATTAAAGAAGTGTCAAAAACTATAAGTTAGATATGCTTCATAATTTTTGTGATGTTCTGGATCTCAAAACTTTTTTATGCCTGCTTTATTATAGAAATTTAATGGTTTGTAATTATTTAATGTAATCATCTTCCTTAAAAACAAAATTATTCGAATAGCTTTCCCCCTTTTCTTCATGATGGGATGGTTGATACTGGCAAGACCTATTTCAGAATTGTGGCAACTGAGAAATGGTCATCAAAACTTACAAAAAGTAAAATTATTACATAATTAATTTTGGTCGTGTTTCAAATGTGGTGCAATTTGACAATCGATTGATAATCCATTAAACAGTTCAAAACTAACCATTCAAGTTGACCTTCCCTTTATTGGCAACTGAACGATTTCCAAATTGCACCAAATTTGGGATATGGCCTATCTCAATTATAGGGAATGTTTTTCAATTTTACTTTGTCAATCTTGATAACCATTTTATCAGTTGTTATTGTTGCATATAAAAATTCTCTTTATATATCACTTCTTTTTTTAGATTTGTTTGATTTATTGTCTGCTTTGTAGCGGTGACTGGAAGAATCTTGAGTTCAAAGAGTATAACCTTAATGCTGAGGCTCCACAAATTCAAGCTGGTTATTTGCATTCTTTGCTGGAGGTATGGTTTGTGTCATTTTATTTTTTGTATCATTTTTATTGCTTTGGATCTTCATTTTCTTGAGTACAAAGTTAACTTGGAAAAGGAAACATGAAGACCTATTTTGATTTTCTTTTTTTTTTTAATTCCAAAAGGTATTAGCAAAACACGAAACCCTCATTTAGTACCAAATAATCTTCATCTTGTTATGCTATCTTATTTAGTTATTTTGGATGCCAAAAGCAATTGCTCACACATTCATGTTGTTGGCTACTTTTTACTATGAAATTCTGTACTGCTTCTCTTTTTCTGATTTAACCCATTAATAGTTCAGCCTGAATATACTCAGTTGTAATACAAGCTCCCCTTTACTTTATGTTACCTGACTTCTTCCTCTTGTCTTCTTATTTCAGGTTCGCGAGCAAATTCAAAATATATTCTTGGAAATGGGGTAAGACCGTAAGAGCTTAGTTGTTCACATATGAATTTTTATATGTAAAACTGGAATTTTGTTTTAAACCCTTCAAGCATTTAATAATGCAGATTTGAGGAAATGCCAACAAATAACTTTGTGGAAAGCAGGTACTTGATCTATATTTGATGGCTTTAGATCTTCCTTCAACATGTAGTGCATTTTATTACTCGATTTACTGCATCTTAGCAAATTTTTATAGAAGTTTCTCAAGCAAACTCCTTTCAGGAAAATACTGCATCTCTTTTCTTATGTAATTCTTCATCAAATTTCATGTAAATATTAATTGTTAAATGTGAAATTCTAGGAACGCGCAATAGTTAATTTTGTATATCTAAGCAAAGAATGCTTATTTCTCATTACTGATTGTATCTATGTAGCTTCTGGAATTTTGATGCATTGTTCCAACCGCAACAACACCCTGCCCGTGACTCGCATGACACCTTTTTCTTAGAAAGTATGCACTTTCATAAAATTTTCTAATTTCTTTATTATTATGTCAAATCTATGAAATAAATGTTTACACTTTTCTCATGGCAGCTCCTGCGAGCACTAAAGATTTGCCTGAAGATTATCTTGGAAGAGTGAAGCTTGTGCATGAATCTGGTGGCTATGGATCCAAAGGGTATAAATATAATAGTATTCCGCTTTTTTTTTCTTTTAATACTAACTTTTAGTAAAGATTTATCTTACTTGCCATTGTATTATGTAGATATGGCTATGATTGGAAAAGAGAAGAGGCAGAGAAAAACCTCCTACGTACTCACACTACAGCTGTTTCTACAAGAATGCTGTATGCACTTGCCCAACAGGTATTGCATTACTCATTACTAATTAGTAATTAGTGATATTCTTTTGGGTCACCAGTCTTTTAAATTTTTCATTGTAAAAGCTCATCGATAGTATTTTTTGGCAGGATACATTCACTCCCAAAAGGTACTATTCGATAGATCGTGTTTTCAGAAATGAGGCAGTGGATAGGACACACCTTGCAGAGTTTCACCAAATAGAGGGTATATTTTTGTATATATTGTTATTTGATTATACTTAATTGTAAGTTGAAAACTAGACCGGAACTTCTTGTGTAGTTGACTTGCTTATTTTCCCATTGCAGGTCTGATTTGTGACCGTGGATTGACTCTTGGAGATTTGATTGGAGTGTTGGAAGACTTCTTCTCAAGGCTGGGTATACCATTCTGCTTATCATACTGTTTTCTCTTATCATGTTCTCAGTGTTTTGCATGGATATGGATACAATGCCATTATTGATACAGTAAAGATGCATATACATTTAATATATATGCTTCTAATTATTCTTGTGCATAATTTTTATTATGCTTGAAAAGAAATATTGTATATTGATGAGAACATATATAATATTTTGAGAAATACAAGTGATTCATTTTTTAAACAAAAAACTATGTTGAAAATCTAGGTGAATGGAAAAGTTTTTTACTTTTGTTGGGTTTCTTTTCTAGCCTGCCCCAACTTGTTTGGGACAAAAGGTTTAGTTGTTGTTGTTATTGTTGTTGTTGAAGAGATAAAGGAGTTCCAGGTTGCTAAGTTCCAATTACTAAGTACTGCTGATTACTCCCACACTGAGAATAGTTAGAAAGAATTTGTTTACTGCACTGCATTTATACGCTAGTCCTAAGATAAGTGGGTGCCACAAAGTAGATTGCTTGGGTCAATCTGCTGTGGCATTGACAATATCCTGCCTGGGTTCCTGACTTCAATGTTAAATGTAGTGATACACCTGCTTACATATCATGTATTTATTGTGCCTGTATCTACTTTGTTAGCTGTATGCCAGTATATGTTCAGTAAAACTACAGCCATATTTTTATTCATTTATTCAGTTCTGCCGTGTCATGCATAGGTATGTCGAAGCTGCGGTTCAAGCCTGCCTACAATCCTTATACTGAACCTAGCATGGAAATATTCAGGTTGCTAACACTTTACTCTTTAGTTCTTGGCAAAGCCAGATATTTTTTGGTGATTCTTTTCTCAACCTTTTGTTTGTTTCTAGTTATCATGATGGACTTCAGAAGTGGGTAGAAGTGGGAAATTCAGGCATGTTCAGACCTGAGATGCTTCTTCCCATGGGTCTCCCAGAAGATGTTAATGTTATTGCATGGGGTCTTTCTCTTGAAAGGTACTTTTACAATACGACACCATATTATGGTTTGGACTGTTTAGATTTGATTTGTACATATGGTTGGGTCATTGGATCTGATAATAGACAGTATGGTAAAGATCTCATGGGCATTTGTTAGAGCAAGCCTGTGAAGACGTGATTCGGAAATTAGTAGGTGGCTGCTGCTGCTGCATGGAAATGCTAGAAACTATTTTCTATATTATTTTCTGAAATGGTGTTTCCTTTTGACCCAGGCCTACAATGATCTTGTATGGGATAAGCAATATAAGAGATCTCTTTGGACCTAAGGTATTCTTTTTCTCAACGTTTTTGAGTAATTAAGGTTTATTAGTCGGTTTTATTTTCTAATCAAGTCACTGGCAAGAATACAGATGATATTTGAGCTAATTCACTTTATAATGCAGGTCGATTTCAACCTTATAAAGAGCAATCCAATCTGTCGGCTCGGTCTGTAGATATTTACACCAGTGGTGTTCACCTCATTTGCTTGCAGAAAGTTATAGCTTGTCTTCAAATATGGGATCTGAATTTATTTCAATTTTATTTATCTTTTTGGTTCGCAATTGTCTTAGAACATTTTTGTAGTGTGCAATTAACAATTAAAATTTCATTTAATGAAAGAAAAACATTTTTTACATTTGGAGAAGTTAAAACTTGATATTCGCTTATTTCTTGTGGACTGGACCGTACATAGCAAACGGAAGCGTTCCTGTCTTTCCATATTGCTGAAGCGAAAAGAGTTTCCCAAAAATTAGAAAGTTTTTTTACTTTTTATTCATAAATTGTAGGTGTTATATATTCTCATGTCCTTATTTTTCATTTAATATTTCCGATTTAAAATTCAAATTACAAGTTTAAAAGGATTTATCTTCATTTTTAAGAGAAATACGTTCATGTAACAGGTCTTTTTTCAACGGACTAAGACCAAACGTTCGCATTCTATTTATGTTAAGATCCTGTACTTCAACTATAACAACGGTTAGATTGTTATAGAAATCAGCACAGCAAAGAAACTCAATTTTTTCCCTCTTTTATATATTCAGAAGGATCAAAAGGAAATAATCAATAGGAATGTTTTTTTTCACGAGTAAAATTTCATTTCAGCGTACAATTAATTAGTTTTTTTTATTTTAATATAAAAAACAAGCGAATTATGTCTAAAAAAAATTGTAAATAATGCAATATTTTTGGGTGCATTACAAAAGAGAAAACTATACAATCCAGACAAAATTTCCTCAAGATTCAAGTATAGTTTAGGAAACCAACGAGCAATACCATTTGCAACTTTTGCTTACAAAAAAGAACAGGAATGTAAACAATGATGCAGTCAAAGGCAAATCAACTAACTCAAAACGAAATTAACATCACCAAATGTACATTTTATTGAAAAGAACCCTAGTCTCTCTTCACAATCCGAGCTCCCATTCTTTCACAAACTAAAAACAAAATCAAAGATAAACCAAACCAATCTCCAATCCTCTCCATCTCACTACGTTTCACCAAACAGGCGGGAGAGTTGGGATGCGAGCGCACCGGATTGATCAAGCGCAGCCTCACGACGAAGCGCATCCTTGAGGTGGGCCATGCGATTGGCCAGAGCGTCTCTCTCCTGGCGCAGCTCGGCGTTGTCTTGAGAGAGATCGTTGATTCGGTACTTCTGGCCGAGCGATCGACAGCTCAGCATGAAGATCCCTGTCATGATGAACAGCTGGATGAAGCTGTCCTTCCTCTTCAGCGCATTCGCTATCAGACCTGGTCGATTCGCCGCCATTGAACCAGAGAGAGAGGTTGAGAGGTCAGAGGAGACGAAGTGAAGTGAAGGGTTTTGGGGGGTTTTGGTGGATTGTATTTGTCAGAGGTGATGAAAGCTTGAGGCAGGAAATGTGGCCCATAAAAGCCTTAAAAAAGCCTCATAATCTTTTTGTTAGGCCTTGATCAAAATATGCGGGGTTTCATTTCATTTCAATTTATTTTCTCAGGATTTCATTGAAGCAAATAGCATAAAAATTCCAACAAAATGACACCAAATCCGTTCTTTTTTATCATAAAATTTCTAATAAAATGAAATTCCATGTAAAAAAAAAATGATTTTGATCAGGGACTTAGTAAATTTTTTGGTGCAAATGAAAGACTCGTTTTCATTTCGGCAAAAGGCAAATATCCCTACAGGCTACAGTATTTCAAAGTTTTTGGTTGATAAAAGATCCCCAAACGTTGATAGGAATAGGATTCACATAAAATAAGAAAAAACTATTAAATAGGAATCAATGACTTAAATAAACAAAATATTTGGCATAATAGTGGCCCCATATAACCATGTTTGGAGGAATATGATAAAACAATATAATAACATTCGATTATTGCAAACAGTTATATTATGTAGCTTAAATTAGATAAAATCAACACCTCCACCTGACGACAAAATACAGAACAGAAGGTGCAATTATTCTTTAGGCCTATAGCTTTTACTATCTCATACATGGTCCAGCGACTCCAGCCATTAAGCCATACAATCCGTACTGCAATAAAAGATTAAACTTTAGTCAATTGGAAAATGATAGATTAACCAAAACTTCTTTAATAGCAGTGTCAGTGTTTGAGTACCAGCACACTACCTGTGTTAAATTGAACAAGTATAGGCCTACATAGGTATGGATCAAGGCTTCATGGCCCACTGGAAGCTTATGCATGTACAACCCAACTTAATTTGCTTGTGCTTCATCATGAGTTTGTTATAAGAAATTTTATGCATTGTTCCACAGCTCCGCTTATTTAACTGAATATGCAACAATCAAAGTTTTGTTGTGTACCAGAACGAATTTGACAATGCTTGAGCCGACAAGTAGCCTTGACTTAGACTGGTGAAACCCAGATCAATTGGATCCGATCGATCTCATCATTTTCATTTAGAAATTAATACAGAGCAAACCAGAGGCAATCCATCGCTTATTTAACACAGACAACACAAAAGCCAAGCAGTTTTGAATCTGAAAAGGACAAACAGTACTATACTCAGTGATTTTAGATTGTACTCCACAAAGATGTGGTGAGATTTGTGTTTAAGAAATATACGTTTTCCTTCCGAAGCACCTGCTACAATGCTATTTCTGGGTTTGAAATAAATTATTTTCTATTATCATCCTGTGCATCTCATCAAGAAAGTGCATCATAAAAGAATCCCTTCAAATCTAAATAAACACAAGACAAAAAAAGGAACATTATAATTTATGTTTGTTTAATTGTTTATGTTCTCTCCAATCTAGATGATGAATTTACTAAAATTTGTCTGGTTAAAGAGAGTAGGAAAAAAATAAAATAAAATAGCTAGGTGCATATTATATTCTTAAGGTATCAAAACAAAGTTAAAAATACCTCTACAAATCTGATTACTCCACCATACAAAGGTTAATCACTTGGTGGTGCCATGATTGTCCACCAAGCACATTCCATTATTCCATTTTTTACACCATGCGTTGACATACACAGTTTAGTAGATTACTTTATTATTATCTTTTCTTTTTCAAATTGTAGTTCACAAAGGAGGTCGGCAGCAGCAGCTTTCTTAATGTATTGTATATTCACCTTTTTTTTTTTTTTTTTTTTTTTACTTTTCAGAATCTTCAAAAAGGTTTGAATTTTCTGGCTAGGGAAATATATTGCTCGCCTTTCTTTTCATGCAAAGCTTGCCGACCATATAGAGTGGCACATGTGGCAGCCTGGTTTTGCCTTTTTTTGTTTTTGTTTTTGTTTTTGTAATTGTTTAGTCCGTATGGATAGCGATGAATTATGGTACTTTCTAACATCAGTTCTCTCTATATTTATTTTTTTTGCTGGTATCACGATTAGCAGTCTATGTAAATTTGGGTGCGTTTGGATCGTTTGAGGATGAAACTAGAATTAATTGTCCAGACTAGAAAAAAAAAAACTATTTCTAGATAATTGAGAATATTTTTAACTAATTGTTTTATTTCTAAGTGGTTTCAGATCTGGATTAATTATTTTTATTTTAGTGTGTTTGGATCAGTTTTTTTAATTCTGAATTAAAATTTTATTTTGATTTGAATCCACTTAAAAATAAGACTTTTAATCTAAAAAAAAATTTTATTCTCAACAATATAGATATAAAATTTTTTTATTCCGGATAAGTAATCCCAACTTTATTCTCAACTGATCCAAACACACCTTATGTGGATAAACTTCAAAAATATACTTGACGTTGAACTTAACAATATCTTATATTATTTAATCATTTTTCTTAGATAGGATGAAAATTTTAAATTAATGTTTAAGCTCTTTAGGCCGTCCAATTACAGCATCCCTCTTCTAAAAATTAGTAAAAATAAGAAGGGGGCATGACTTGGCTTTTAAATATATTATGATGATTCGATCATATTAAATAGCTTAAATAATCGTTTAAATATTAACTTGAATTAGTCAAGGAATCGGTAGTCGATATGATTAAGAGTCCAAAAAGCTTTTTTTTTTTTAAAAAAAAAAAAAACTTAATTTGAGCTTGTGGTGATCTGGTACCACGAGACGAAGATCTTAACAAACAATTTCTTTTAATGTTCTAAAATAGTTGACGACTAACATAAATCCTATTTTTTTGGCAATTAATTTTTTGCCTATCCGAATCTAAGTTTAAATTTGTCCGGTCTCAATGGACGGGTTTATATACAACATAAACTTCCTTGGGAAATTTTTAATAGGCCATATGAATGAACAGGTGTTTCTGACATTGACATGCATTCAGAGTTCTTTTAATTGGTCAGACCTTTAATGCACACTCAAAACTAACCTAGATAAAGATTGCTATGGTGTGCTGTCTTGGATCAGTAAAAAGCTAACCAAAAAGTTTGCACGAAATTCACCATTTGTCCTTTATTCATGTATAGCCTTTCATGCATGACTGTTGGTCTCGCACTATTCCTTAGCAGTAGCTATTGTTTATTGTTGTTTTCTTGCTCATTTAATTTCAAATATGGACAAGTGTAGGTTCTATGTTTTATTTTTATTTTTTTTAATTGGTTCGTATGGATCTAGATATAGTGGGCTAACGGCTAGAATTACAAATATATAGTTTCTCCTTTTTATTTTATTTTATTTTTTTGAAGGAATTAAGATCGCTACTGGTTGGTTTGCCAATCTAAGCATTTCCAGCAGCTAGCACCGAATTTACAAAAGAAATATAATGTGTCCAATTAATTAATTTCAAAGAAATATACATCTTAATTGGTGGTAATTTTATTAAAGGACTGAGCTTGATATTATAGAATCTGTTTTTTTCATCCGAAATGCTAATAATGAACACCAAAGTTGGATTACGAAGTTAAGAGTTTTTAGTGCGAAAGTTGACAGAATGATAAATTTAAATAATTATCAAAATTCAGTGCATAAAAACTAGCTTATATAAAAGTTAGGGACTAATATATGAATTTTACATTAAGTGGAGTGACTTCCAACAAAAGTAATCGAATTACTTAATTACCACAAAGAGAAAAAAGAGATATAGGTGGGAAAAAGTGGGTCATCGTGCAACAAATGTTGGTGCTTGAGAGTGTAACGACGCACTTACAATTGCCTTAATAATCACATGGGCACTAAAGATAAACCCATTCCCTTCGCTCCATAAAAGATTAGAGCCTTTAAAGGTCCTTGTAAAAGGACAAGAGAGGGAAAGTGGAACAAGTCCTAAATTGAATCTGAGAAGCATCAGAAATGCATGATTGTACTATGATAGAATACTTGAAATTAGATAAGGAGTTCAAGGGAAGAGGAAAAGGGAATGCAAACGCTCCCCCATCAAAGACTAGGTTTAGAATATTTCCATGTCAGAGCTATTTAACCTTTCGTCCTGCACAAAAAGATATGAGCAGTCACCTCCTTTTTTTGTCCCATGAGTAGGCTGCAATGCAGCCTTATGTGTAAGGCTTTGCCACCTCACTTGAGTCCTGTTTTCTCTCAATTATTTCTCTGTTCCCGTCTGTACAATGAGGCCTTTGACACCCATGTGGCTCAACAAATCATTGTTTTGCGATGGTATTTGTATAATGTAGAGTTGGATGCTATAGTATATGTGTAACAATTAGACTTCATTCATTCATGCATTCTGATACATTAATTATATAACAAAATGCTGATGCTTATCAGATAAGGTTAAAACGTACAGTCTCCATCTCTAGATTTTACATATTTTAATTATGTCGTAAACAAGTTCCAAAAAACTGTTGGATTCTGGAGATTTAATATATAACTATATAGCGCTTTTAAATGATGAACGCCATGCGCAATTTTGGTAATTGTATATATAATGATTAAAATAATTTATGAAGGACTTCCAATCAATGATGTAATATAAGACTCTTTCTGCTTAAAAAAATAAGAATGATAATTAATACAACAAATTATTCATAATTGCAATTTTATCAGATAAACAAAAAATTAATACCGCGAACCATTTCCTAGCCAAAATTAGCAAGCATAAATGTGACATAATGATTTGAGTCAGCTATTTTGGTTAGGGCATCCCCACCAAATCCCCACCACAGCTATCTAGAACAAAAAAAGGCACAACAAAACTGTTCTATCCATAGTTATTGCATTTTTACAAACATGACCAATAGCACAATTCTAGGTTAATTAATGACAAAATTCACAGAATATACAACAATTTTGCTCGTCCTCAACTACGAACAATGAACAATTTTGTAGAAGTTAAAAGTTTTAACTTTCACGATTTGTACGAAGTGGAATCCATAACAATAGCACGATCACTCAAATCTAGATTTTAGAAACATTTAATGTGATTTTGAAAAAATTTAAAAATTAATTCAAAATTTTTAAAATTTTATCTAAATATTGTGGTATGTTCAATAACAATGATTTTTTGTAAAAAATCTGCGTGATAAAAAAAATTTCTAGAAAAATAAAAAATTTGAGTTGTCTTTCTATAATTCTATAAAATTTCATCATTTAGCATAAATGGTTTGCATCTATAATTTGAGTTGAATATCGAAAATATAGATGAACGTAATACAATGCACATATTTCGTCTACATCATGATATACTTTAACTATTATATACACACACATAAAAAAAAAATATTAAATATGCATGTGACTTAGTGGCTCAGTGATAAAAGCATCAGATTATCTTCAAAGAAGTCAAGGATTAAAACATCTCGCATGCAATTTTTTATTTTAGAAAAAGTTGATGGCAAATAACTTTCTTTTTTTTCAAAAAAAATATTAAATATTAATTAAATATACAAACACGCAAACGGAAAGAACTCAGCAATTCAGATCAAGTATAAATCGTAGCAACGCAAAAGAGTGCGCCAGCTTTAAATTTGATCTCACTTGGACTACGTGGGAGTCATTTCATGCATGTGCACAGAGTTGGTGTGAGTGTGAGTGAGCGATGCGGAGCCCCCACGGCCTTTCCATGGCACCCGTACGGGCCTCATTAAATAACCAACCGGGGCCCACCATTTGCGGAGCAGGGATAGGTGGTGGGACCCACCTGCCACAGTGTGGTGAATAAATCAGCACCCAGTAGTCCAGTACACAGTAGTGAGATGGTCCAGTTAAGTGATTGAGTGGTACAGTTATAATAAAATAGACAAAACATTGGATCCGTGCGTGCAGTTTGGGAAATGATGTAACGAAAAGAGATAAAACTGACTCAGAAAAAATTGATTTATTATATATGTGAGAAAGAAACAAGAGAAAAGGTTGTAACTTTGGTGAATGAAAGAATAAAAAGGACAAGGAAAAGATATGGTATTTATAGTTAATTTTGATTTTTTATTTTTTTTTCTGCTTTCTTGGTTTTTGGTTTTTGTCGGATTTATTCTTACAGCCTTGACGTGGATTATATTAATACACAGTTCATCATTTTTTATGTTAAATACACGGTGGAAAGATTTGTAAGTGAATTAAGGATTTTGTTTAATTATTTTGGATCCTTACTTTCTTCCGATGAAATGACAATATGACATGCTGTATAGGCTGGTCAAGTGGTCATCTTTTGGTTAGAAGAACAATTAATAACTTCATCGTAACATTCTTGTACTGTTAATTATTAATTTATTTTTTTCCTTTTCCATTGACTTATATTTCATTCTTTACTCAATTCTGACAAGATGCAGTAATTTTTTTTCAAACTGATTTTATTACTGCGATAGAAGAGAATGTCAGAATTGGGTTAAAGAGAATTTGATGGAAACTAATCAGTATCCAATCAACTTTTGCAAAGAAACAGCATCTGACAACTCAAAAAAGTTCACGACTTAGATCTAAAGCACAGTCTTTGTCCCTGACCCTTCTTTATTTGCATTAATTAACTTCGAATCTCCATTGGATAATAGAGGCTTAATTGGGCCAAAAATTTTCTGGTAGAAGAAAAGACATTTTGTTGGTATATAATCTTGGCTGAGAGAGCAATCGATTGCACTATCTTTCCAAAAATTTGAAACATTCTTCTACTTGTTCTCTACATCCATGAAAGTGGGTTTGGGACTTGTCTTCTTTGGTATAGGCAGGGGAATTCTAATTCATTTATGACAATAGAGGGAAAGGTTCTAGCCACCTTCTATATTTAAACAATTTTTTCAAGTGCAATTAATAGAATTTACTACAACAAAGATAATCTTCAGGCAAATTAATAGAATTTACTACATGCAATTAATAGAATTACTGCATGCAACTTCATAAAAAAATCATCCTTTTTTCATGGGCGTTGCTTTTCTCACAGTCCATATTTGTCATTCACGGAAAATCTTATATTAAAGACTAAAATACCCCTAGACCCTTGCATAGAACCCTCCGTCTTCATACACTGCAATCAAGTTCCCATTCGATTGCCTCTCTGTCCTCCATTCATCGTTATTTCCAATGAAAAAAATCCTAATTTATGCACAAAGAATGATTGATAAGTGATAACAATCGTATAATTATTGGATTGCAGGAGCATGTAAGGCTCAAATGAATGCATTTGGGAATGTATTCCTTATGCACTTCGAGGTCAGAAACTTTTTGTTGTTTTGTTTAAAAATTAATTACGTAGTGAATGAATCATTAATGGATGCGAAACCTACAACTTTTTCTTAATTGTGATTATCAGATTTACTCTATTCTAATGGATAAACTTCTAGTGATGTGCAAATTTTGCACTAAGAGAAAATATAAATTCCTTATGACTTGATAGAGAACTTTTAGTGATGTGCAAATTTGCACTATTGCGATACTTCTCTTTTAATGCCGTGCTTCCATAAATTTAAATTGATATAATTTGTTCTTATTATTAAGGTGGTGGCTAAGAAACGTGGTAAAAGACAGCGTGAAGATCACAAAGGGTATTTTAGTCTTTAATGTAACATTTAGCGTGAATGACAAATTAGTACCGTGAAAAAAGCAACGCCCCTTTTTCATATATACAAATGTGCGTTAATTATGATGTTGAGTTATTCTTTTCTCATATTCTTTTCTCACAATTGTTTGAGTTTGACAAACAGTACCGGGCATAATACCTTTTTTTATATATATAATTTTTTTTTACCTCTGGTCGATGGAGTATGCAACTATCATGCAAGCATATTTTCACGATCGAAGTTCTAATTAATGTAGAAATATATGCACTACTATATAAATCTCCAGGTAATGCATGATGCATCATGAGATCGATCGACTAACTAATTTTCTTCAGTTGTGTAACACTGACAGTTTCCAGGAGTGGTATGGCATCTTGACAGAGCATATCTAAATATAAGCAAGCAAGATATATTGGATTGGTTGAAACTTTTTATTCACATAATTGATTAGCAAAGGGAATCTTTCCTCCTGTGTGTGTGTTTTCATATAACCATCATATTTTCAGTATGCAGCATCATTCAATGTTTGAAAGGGAACAGCCATGTCAGCGTCATTTCAATGAGGCTTGTACTAATTTACAAACAGAACAAAAAATAATAATGATCGAGGTTTGTACTGGAGGGTTTAACCGGGCTAGACATGGCAAAATCAAGCTTTTCTTTTATGATGATAAAATCAAGCTGGTCTCTACTCAGGTCATCAGAATTGGAAATAAGGACACAAAGGAGCGCTAAAAATAAATAATTCAATTTAAAAATCATTGTACAAAATTTTTAAAGTGATTATTAGAAAAAAAAATTCAAAAAAATGCCAAAAAAAATGTGGAAAAAATAAAAATATTTAAATGAATAAATAAAACATTGAGGAACAATTTCTGGTCGATTGTTTTCTTCACAAAATAATTTTGAATAAATTATTTTTTAATTCTAAAATAATAAATAAAAAATTAAAATAAAATGGTTGAAATTGTAGGGGAAAAAAGGGAAACAAGTCAGTTGTGATTATACGTGACCGTACATGACTACGCATCTTACGACTTATTGCATCACATGTCGATACATGCCATGCAAGATAGAATCGCATATCGTACGTTACGTGTAAATTATAGATGATGATGGTTATTTTAGTTTTTGGATGATGTTAGTTAGACATTTTGTAAGTTAGCACGTCATACGATGCACAAGGCGTGTCGCATGATATATAGTCATGTACGACATAACTTCATAACAGTAATTAACCGGCCGTTGCGTACCGCCGTTTTTTGAAAAAAAAAAAAATCAGCGTGTCATGTTTACAACAGAACAAAATTGTAAAAAACAAAATAACCAAGTGAAACAAAAAAAAAAAAAATGACGGCGTGTTGTAGAAACATAAAAAAAGAAGAAAGAAAGAAAGAAAGAAAGAAAAAAAAAACTTGTGGGAACTGGGAAGCATTACTACATAGTAGTATTAATTTGTCCCTTGTCCAGACAGTCGCAGTCCAAAATTAAGTAGAACAGTACTTCCACTGTACATTTAAATTAATTTACCAAAGACAAAAATGCTGGGATCAGTAAAAAAGGCCAGTAGCGCAGAGAGAGAGAGAGAGGGGCAAAGTAAGTTCTTTTTTTTTTTTTTCCCTATACAAGAAGGTTCCATTTCCATACAATTAGCTTCTTATCTCATCCAGTTTTCTCTCCATGCACACGTCATATTACGTTACCTCTTTCTTGTCCGTATCTCATCGAGCATTGGATTCCATCTGACATATTCATATCCTCTGTGCCATTTATATCTATCTCTCTATGTGGCGAGTTACACACAATGATAAAATATGCCTGTATGACCCATTGTACATATTGCATGCTTGTATCTGTCACATAGAATCAACCATTATATGACCAATAGTTCTTCTACTGGATATTTTGGAGTTTTTTTTTAAAAAAATGAAAATCAAAATAGGGGATTGGAAGGCTTTGTGCTTCAGTGCTTGCTAACCTAGCATGGTTAAGGTTGGGTCCAATCTACGAGCTGGACCACGCTTAACCTTTAGTTTGCGTACTCATCTCTCGGCTTTTGGCCTTTTGGCACGGTTAAATATTTCTTCGTGTCCTTAATTTTGTGCACACTATAATTTGACGTGGAATATTATCAATTTATCATTGTCGTTTTATAATTCTTATCTAATAAAGTAAACCCCATATGAGCTTAAACTTACTAAAAAAAATGAATGAGCTTAATTGGTCCCAAAATTCATTGGATCTATTGATGAAATCGAACTGTTCAGTCCAATCTCTTCTTGAGTAATTTGTTTATATTAAGGATTTATTAATTTTATTAGATAACTCAAAATTTTATAAATTTAGTATGTAAACTTATCACTTATTAAATTGGCCGATTTGAACCATTTAAAATCTTTAGTTTGAAACTGATTGAATAATTTTGAAGTTTAGCTTGCAAACCTCTCTAGTGAGAATAAATACATAGGGTGTGTTTGGATTATATAAGAATAAAATTAGAATTATTTATTCGGAGTAAAAAATATTATTCCTAAACAGTCAAGAATAAATTTTTAGGATCTAGAATGTTATTTTTAAGTGGTCCAACATCCGGATTAAATTTTTATTGCTAGAGTGTTTGGATCATCTTCTTAATGTTGATTAAGAAGTTGTTGGACCACTTTTTAATCCGGATTAAAAAGATGATCCAAATACCCTAGAAATAAAAATTTAATCCGAATGTTGGACCACTTAAAAATAACACTCTAAATCTAAAAACATTATTCTTAATTGTTTAGGAATAATATTTTTTTTACTCTCAATAACTAATTCTAATTTTATTCTTAGATGATCCAAACGGCCTCATAGTGATTTTATCCTGCTTATTTATTGCCATATATGTAGATTTTGAGATCTAAATATTATTATAATTTCAATTTAAAACGGTAAGAAATATTTGTCCACTTCTCTGACATTTTTTGTCCATTAATGCACCATCAAATATTGCCACGCTGTACTTACTAGCTGGAATGTGTGCTTCTCTTAGTTCTCTACTATGTGACCATAATAAATTTGTCCAGATTCCAGAATATCCACGAAAGCTTCTCTAAGAGCTCAAGGACCATCAGAAAAAAATTATCAATCCATAATTTATATACAAGGTTAAAAGTTGGATCATTGCATTTTGGATCGCTTATAAAATTTTTTAATTTTAGAAAATTATCTATCTAAAATTAGTTATAAACCTTCCCATAACAATATTTTTGAAAAAAATCTAAAAAAATAGTTGAAAATATTTGAAAAAAATATAAAATTTGATTGGAAAGGAGATTTCAATATGAAGAATGCATTTAGCTGTTTGAAATTTTGAATTTGAGATCTAATAGATTTGACGGAGCAATCCATCAAATTACTTTGATCGTAACAATATTTCTCATATTTCAAATCTAAATTTCAGTAAAACTAAGTTTAAAAATTGGTTCCATGTGTTTTAATATTATCATTTTAAAAATTTTGATCAGCCGATGAAAAACTTGTTTGTCGGTACACAGCCCACAGCCCACCTTTGTTAGAAACACCAAAAGTGATAATGATAGACGAGGTCAGAACAGAGGTGGTGTTTGCGTAAAATTTGCGGTGCGCCACATGGTGGTCCGATTTTAGGCTGCTAGGAAGGGTACACCGTACACCCAACTACTACTGTCACATCTTAGCCTGGCAATTATTATTGGAAAACTAAATCACTCCAAAATAACATCATTCCTCTCAACTCTGTCACACTATACTTCGTTTTTGTTTTTATTTTTGACCTTTCTGGACAAGTGGTTAAATTCTAATGCATGCTTTACAGTTGAATTTTACGCAGATAATTCGTCGAATAACACAAACAATACAAAAAATGTAGCCCCGTTTTGCTTGTACTTTGCTTGCATCAAACTTGTATCTCTTTTTTTTTAAAAAAAAAACAAGAAAACAAAAGAAAAGATGGGCCGAGAAAAGGCACAAAAGGGATTCAAGATAAAAAGTGTATTTGTACCTTTTTAGAAACTTCCAAAATCCAAAAGTTCCCAGCCACTGTTTATATCATTTTAGGCACCTTTTTATTATTTTACTATCTTTGTTCTACTGAGATCATGTTTGGTTTGATTCAAAGAAGTTTTTACCATCCTTGAGTTTTTCCTGTTTCTTGTATAAATTTGTCTATTTACCACCCAAGAAATTTTTGCTTGCCACATTTATGATATACTTTGATCGCCTGGACTAGAAAAACAGTTGTACAAGTTTAGGACTTACTTACAAGTCAAAATTAAAAAAAGAATAATCATCGAGTGCACAAAGATTTTCAAATAAGTCCATGAAAAATATTAAAATCAAGAAAAACTAACTTAAAGCAATTAAAACAATTTTGTTGCTTCAAATCTGCCTCGCCACTGAGATTTTCTTTATGACCTATAGGATTAGATTAGTGATGATTTCTAACAATATATCTTAACTACGTAATTAACCATTGGTGGATCAAATCTAATTACCGGGCTTCGTTTTTTATATTTAAATTTACTTTTCTTGGATAAAGTTTTTTGTTTACGTTTTCTTCTTGTTTGACATCAATTAATATCTCACACGATCAGCCTACCCTGCATTTTGAAAAATTAGCCGTGTAACTTTGATTGGTGTATTGGTGTTTCATACGAAGAAACAGTGAACTTGTCAAATAAACAGTGGGTTTTCTTAATATAAGTCATATCACGGTGTAACTGTAGCCATGTGGTACATGTTAGAGCTAAAGGAGTTTTTAACCAACCTAGATAAATTTTCTAATATTCTCTGTACTTGCCATAGTTGATAAGATATAAACTAATCCTAGCTACTCTATCTGGGATTCCTCTAATTAGGGGTCAGTAACATTTTTTATTAAGTGGTTGCGAGATGAGTAGTGTTGAAATTAACTCAATAGGTAGATAGTAGTTCAAAACAGAAAATATTTATGTAATTCCTGCTCCTCAGAACAGAGATATGTCAACAGTTCTGAGCAGGCATTTTTTTTTTTTCTGATTTCGTACAGGAAAAAAAAATAATGGTTAAGTTGTAGCAGCATGGTCCTGTCTCCTCATGGAGCATTAAACAATGTCTACAAAGCCTAATAAATGAAGTAATATTCTAAATGACTGTACGACAAACATTAAACATAAATTTAATTTCTTTATATATATATATGTATGTATTTTCATTTTGATCAATAGGTACAAGCAATGTTGTGCTTGAGCTTTGACATTGAGTTTAAGTGAACCAAATTGTGAAGTTCTTAAAACAGTAGACAATATTCTGTAAATGTTGCTCGATCTTTAGCTTAATTTTGCTTGAGGATTGATGGCAAGTTAAATTACTTTTTCTATGCAATACTGAGATATTGGAAATATAAAAGAGGCTAATTCCCTAAAAGATAGTAGATTAATTATGTCAGACGGTTTGTATTACGGATTATTTCAACGAAAAATATATTATATTAATGGAAAATTCTGTTATGAACTAAACTTTAGAACCGATCTTAAATTCAGATCGTCTATTTAAAATTACGAATAGAGATGAAAGTAACTCTATCTATATTAATCGTAGGGCAATAGTGTACAAGTGTACAAAGCATTGTAACATCTATTACATCTATTTTTAATTATTTATTTATTTTTTTTGGTTGCAAGGTTGATAAAGTAAAACTTTTCTTAAGCTACAATAAGCACATGACGCTGTGAGTGAAGGGCGTGAACGAACGAAGACCCTCGCTTGCTGCACATGAAGCCCCATTTAAATCAATAACAAAAGAGCTGAGATACCAAAGATCAACACCAAAATTTATTGGATGCCTTTTTCCCAAAGAATCAACTTTACATCTATCCAAGAAATTTAAAATATCAGCTTTACTGCAACACAAGATCTCTATTCTTGGCCACTTCTAGTTGTAGGCGTACGTGTCCTATCTTCATTTTAAATGCTATAGGTAGGTCTCAAAGTAGCAAATGAATTAATAGAGGACTTCTTCGTTCCTTGCCAAAATAAATAATAAATTAATAAATGAAACCTTGTTGTATTTTTTTTATTTTTTCTCAATTTCATTTTTTGGTAAACGCTAACACCGTCAATTCGATGTATCTTATCATAATTTCCTTTTTTAATATAACGCTAACATTCGATGTAATCTTATCGTAATTCAAAAGGTCCCGACTCCCGAGTACATGAAATGAAAAAGGAATATATCTTTTTATGTGCATAGATTCCACTTGGCAATTGTTCAATAAAAAAGATTTCATTTTAAATACGAAAAGTTGAGGTGGCATTGAATTTCAGTAAATCAAAACTCAGTAATAACTAATAACTATCAGTGGATATCACCCCAAGCTGCAGACTGCAGAGTCGAAATGAATATTTTTTTTTCAGTAAAAATAAAAGAAAGAAACTGGTGTTGCTATGTTTTAGGTCTCCATAATATCAAAATTTGTAATTTTTAAAGTAGTTTTGTAGAAACTATTTACTATCGAAATTTTAAACAAACGCAATTTATATAGAAACTTAAAACATGCAAAAAATAATTCAAGGAGGAAATTAGGTGAGTACATGTTTTTAGAACTTTGCAGTGGTACAAATTAGCCTTTTCTCCTTTCTTTTTCTTTTTTTTTTTTTTTTCCCTTTGAGAAGGAGTCTGTGCGACTGACACGAATTAATTTTCAAAAGTGATGTACCAACAGAAAAAGAAAAACGGTAAACAAGGACCGAGCATATTTTTTCAAAATATTGTACTATGAAAATAACTGTAAACATTAAGAGAGAGAAAAAGATTTTATTCTCTTTTTGAATGAAAGAAAAAAATAATATAATTCAAAAGATGACATAAGCTTGCCTCACCAGAATCAACAATCTGGATTCCCTGAGGCAGCTAAAATCAGCCACAGGAAATCTGTAAAGAAAACTGTATTCAATCCCTTATTCAAATTTCTCACCACACCATTCGGCCACAGGGATAGCCACAGAAAATCTTAAAGGATACTCTAGACAATAGGCTGGGTTCGTGCTGTGCACGGCCCCTGCCAAATACTGCAATGCATTAAAGCATATTCCGATGCACGCCCCCGAAGCGCGTTGTGTGCTCTCCTCTTCCTCTTTCATTCCCCCTTAACTCGAATCCGTATCCTCTGGTCTTCCTAAAAGAGAAGACCACTGGACTTCGGAAGATCTGAGCCGTCTGATTTAATCTCAACGGCTATAAGGAAGCCCCGTAAATAGTACCAGATTGATAGGCCCGAAAAAATTCAACCGTTCTGATCAAATCGGACGGCTCGGATCAAAGAAGACCACTGGACTTCTTTAGAAGTCCCCCTTAACTCCCCTTCATTACCCGTCTCCTGAAATTCAAATTAAATCAAACCAAATTAATTTATTATTTTATTGATTGTTCTCTCTTGACATCTAACGTTTGAATTGCACCTCACGTCCAATCGCAGCCGTTGATTCCAGATCGGACACCTTTAATGGCGCTAAAAGGGTCGAGGTGGTCCCCTCCCTCTCCACTCTCCACTCAATCACCTATTCTCTGAACCTAATACGTGTCGCCCATTCCTCGTCAACAAAAGTATCCATACAGTTAGTTAGTGGCATATTCCGTAATAATCACACAATTACAAATCTACTTTGTAATTCCCTCTTTCGCACAAATTCTCTCTCCGGACGGGTTTCCAACCAACGGAATCGTTTCAACCGATACCATTTTAGACCTGGCGTACATAGAGATTGCTTTTGAAGTCCCATAGATAAGTTCTTCGGTGCACAAGAACAGACGCAGCTAGAAACATTTACTTTTTATAACAACTGCTTTCACCTGCAACAGCCGGTGGAAATTCATGTTCCTTTTCAAGACTGGGTTATACGTACGAAACAAAGACCAGCCAAGCAGGTACATAAAAGAGAACGACGTAGGCCTTTCCGAAATTGACACGTAACCATTAAAAACCGTCCCAGAATCGCAACGGAAATATCCTAAGAACGGCGCTGTTACAGAGTTGCCGTCACCGTTATAGTTCCAAGATCTGATCTCAACCGTCCGTTTCGGATCTAACCCCACTTTCTCCCCTTTTTTACCCCCTTCAAAAGCCAGAAAAGTAGAAAGAGAGAGTGGCATTTGAGAAAGCGAGAACCAAAGCGCCATCTGTAGAGGAAGTGAGAGAAACAGAGAGAGAAATAGAGAGAGAGATCAAGCGATAAGGAATTGTGCAAAGGAGCAATGGGGAAGTACATTAGGAAGAGCAAAGGGAGTAGAGCAGTGGGAGAGATGACAGTAATGGAGGTGACACAGGTTGTAGGTGTAAGAACTAGGTCACGAGCGATAAAAGCTGCTTCCATGGCGAAAACCAGCTTGAAGGAGGCAGAGGTGGAGTTGGAAGGGTATCTCGAGCTCAGAAGTCGAAGGTTGTTCATGACACCTCGGATCACTCGACCTTCTGTGAATTCTGCAAATAGACGGTGCAATATGTCAAAACTGGAAGCATCCAGTGGAAGGCTCTCGCGTTGCTCAAGCACTAGCTCTCTCGCTGGTGTCAATTCTGAGAAGGATATCGCTGAGTGCTCAAACCTCCGATCTAGAGGTGCAGAGGTGAGTACATGCTAGAATTTTGGTGTAATTCGAGAGAATTATGGGTTTTCGTTCGTGAATTCTAAGTTTTATTGAAGTTTGATAAGGTTTTTGTTTGAATTTTAGGTTGCAAATGATCAGGAGAGCTCGGTTGGTAACTGTGAGTGCAACAGGGAAAGGTTAGACTTCTTTTTAATTGTAATTTTCTTTATTCGAGTTAGTTTCCTTCAGTTTCTTCAAGTTTTGAATTATTTAACTAAAATTCGAGCTGAATTGTGTGAATTTAGGAGAAACGTGGGTCCATCAAGCGAATCTAAAGGTCAGATTAGTGATCTCGAGTCGGAATCCGACGAAAAATCAAGGCACAGATCATCTCCTGTCAATAGAATGCCTTCTCAAACTGAGATCGATGATTTCTTCGGAGTGGCAGAGAAAGCTATTAGGGATCGATTTACTTCAAAGTAAGCTCTTGACCTAAATCTCGTGTCAAATTAAGAATTCAAAATTATAGACCTAAATTTAGTTATAATTCTACGTACACTAGATTACTTTAACCAAAATTGACCTAAATTTGCGCCTTCTCTTTTGGTGGAATTCTACTTTTTTCAGGTATAATTTTGACGTTGAGAGGGAGATGCCACTTGAAGGCCGCTACGAGTGGGTCCAGTTGAATTGTTGAAAAGGAGGCCAAAAAGAGAGGAAATTAAAATAGGATGTTGAAAATTACACTAGTGGAAGTCAGAAGAATTCGTTAATTCTACTTCCTTTCTAGCTTTTTTTTTTAAATATTTATTAATGTTTTAAATTTTTTTATTTGTTTTTTCTCATCATGTAATTGTCGTTTGTCTTTTGGGTCCATTTAGGACGGAATTAATGTACAGCAGGGCTGTAAGTTAACCACCGCCTTTCCTTTTCTCTCCTCTTCTCAGTTCTCGTCTGTCTCTTTCTCTCTCTCTCTGCTGCTGCTGCTTTGTACTGTCAAATACGGACCGTTTCTGAATAGTTCAGAAAATTTGAGTGGGGGTCCTGGAACTGGGAGAAAAACGAGAGAGAGAGAGTTTCCTCTGCTTCTTTTCTTTGGTTTTTACTGCTCTTTCTCTCAGCCTTACGATCTTGATCTAACTGCCACCACACACCAGCAAAGGTGGCGGAGACCACGAAGGAAAAATAAAAACAATTAAACAAACTATGTTGAAAAAAAAAAAGCTATTTCGGTTACTCTCTTCTCCACTTCCATGCAAACAGGGTTTCCCTTTCTATCAAAGATGCTGTAGCGATAATGTCAAATTAAAAGTGGAGATTCCAATTTTCTAAAAAAAAAGAAATAATAGCGAATTGATTCTGTGCAAAAAGTGGTACGAGCAAAGGCATCTTGGAAGAAACGGAGCTATGCTGTTTGTTTTAACTGGAGAAGAAAGGTGACCATATATAGGTGGCGTGCCGTAGAAAGAGGGTAGGCTGCACGTGGCGTAGGAGATCAAACTCCAATCAAATGATTTGAGCCTTTAACTTTTCACTATTCTCCATCGGGGATCAAATTGAAAAATAAAAATTATATATTGCTTTCAGTGTAGTAGTTTACGAGTCCGTAATTTTAAATAGATTATTAAATAATCTCCTTGGATCTGGTGCACATGGCGTGTGAGAATAGCACTCCCTCTTGAGAAGTGGTTTTCGGGTTTGGAGAAACGGAAGGAATGTTGCTATTATTGGGATCTGAGAGTGGTAAATGGAAAGAATAAAACAAAGGATTAGGAAGGGGGTGGGAATTAGGTTAAACAAAGTGGGTTTGGTTTTAGCTTGGTTGTCAGTGTAATTTGGATTTAATTACAACTCATAGGGGATTAAAGTAAACAGTGAGTGTTTTCTGGAGCGCCGTATGACGTTAGTTTTTCTTTTGACTTTTTATTTTTTTACTTTCTGTAACCGCACGGTTGGAAGTTACTGCCTGTGGCAGAGGGAAAAAAAACTAAAATTATTAAAGAAACGTAGAGTGCTAAAACTTGAGGTTAAACCAGATCCAAGTGGTAGTAATTGGTGGATGGTGAGTGGCAGCAATTATCAAAGGAGAGAGGAATGGGTTGATGGGAATAACGTGGGGAGTGATTGCGACGTGGACAATTTTTATTGGTGGACTTGTAAAATTATATTTTAAGAGGTTTTGTGCTCCGTTTGTGGGCTCTTGGAAACATAAATCTGTAGTGTGGCCCTGAATTTAGCTTGTCCCCTCCCTATATATATTAATTAAAGGATGCTTAATTTTGCATAAATGTCTGCTCCTTTGGGTTTCCTTTATAACTTTGCAAAATTTTCTTTTGGAATCTTTATTGAATTGTACTTTAATTTTCCTAACTTCTAACTGAATTTTGGTTGTCATTGTTGACAATTGCAGTGCTTTCTATTAGCAGAAGATATGTTTTATAATAAATAAATAATATAATTTTAAGAGTAAAGGCAACTATTTCTGAATTGGTTCATTATGACTTATGAGGTCATCTTTATCCATAGCAATTATGAGTTGTGTATACAACTAAATATTAACGATATACATTCTTATCATAACACTAAATATAGCCAAGCAAAATCGTCAACCATCATCAGGTTCAGATTATACACTCATGGGTGTATGTGCACAAATTTTTAAGCTCCATAACGAATGAAGTATGCACAAGAATTTAATTATACATTATTCTTACTTTTTCTTCAAAAACATTATTCTTACTTAATATAATATATCGATTATGTATTCAGTTTATATTTAATATTTCTATGAATGGATTTATCTACGTTCATGTTCAGTTTGTATATAAAAATTGCATATATTTCACGTTTTTTTTCCCACAAAAGTATCCATAACGGCGGAGCAAGAAATTCAAAACGAGGGGGGCTGAAAATTGTTTCTCAACCTACTAAGAGGGTAATATAGAAAAATTTTAATTCTAAAGGGATTGGCCTGCAATTTTTAGATTTTTGTGGGGTATAAGCCTACTTTGTTTTATACACGCCTTTGCCCAAATATTCGTGTACATGGTTCACACTCTTTGTACATAAAATTCACGACAGCATTCCGGAAATCTCTTGACGATTTTTCCTGTATATAATGATAATTTTTCTTTATCCGAAAATAGAATTACTCCAAGAAAAAAACTACAATTAATTCTTGAATCCTCAAAACGTATGTGTTTTCTCTACAATTCTTGAAGCTTAGGTTACCCTCAAAACGTATTTAGCTGTAGAAAGCCAATTTATGGTTACAATTCAATTCTTATTCTACAGTTCTACTTTTATTTTTTCGCATGAGATTTAAAATTCTCATTGTCACTGTCACAAAAGTTATGACCGGCAGTCCAACATCTGTGCAAAGTCAATTACACCAAGTGCATTCAAGGGTTTTTTTTTTTCTTACAAATATAAAATTTATATGGACACATTTAAATCCATTTTTTTCTAAATAGTAAATATTGAATTTGAGGTGCAAACTGCAAAGCGCAATAAATAAGAAACGCGTAGGAAAGTGGGTATGGGATTATGGGAAGAGACGAGAGAAGCTTTGCGAGGATCCCGAGGCAAGTAACATTCCCCACGAAAAAGTTACCTTGTGACTTGAAATACCGTAATTAAACACCCATTTGCACTAAAGCCACCTCTAAATTCAAAGTTCAAACCTTTTTTAATCTCCAAGGTTCCCTCATAATGCATGTGATGCGGTTGTAGTGTGTCTCCTTACGCATATGGGTTTTGGATAAGCTTGCCGAGAAACCACCAGCAACCCTTGTTAATCATGACTCTTTGATGCTAATTATTTGTTGTGACATTAATTTATTGCGCCGTGATCAGCTTTTCATGTGATTACAGATTGGATCAGTAATGACGCAATGGAAGAGAATCCCTCTGAGCACAAATAATATGGTACTAGATGCTTCTTCTAGGTCTGATTATTCGCATCTGCCGCTAATGAGCTCAGAACAAATGTACCATAATATTTTGTCAGTCTGAATAAATTGGACGTTGAAGGCCGTGTTTAATTTTAATACGAACCATTTGATTCGACATTTTTAGTGCACATAACTTATACAGTTATGCTACATCAAAATATTTTGTGGTAACAAAATACGACTTTTTTCTGTTCCATTATTGTAAAATTACATCAGAAATAAATCGTCTCTAATCGCAAAAATCTTATTCAATGATTGTTCATTTTATTTCTGATCAAATGGTATAAAATATATTAATTGTCAGCTATATGCCAATTATGTTTGATATATATGAAAAAAATTTGAGTTAGATTTAGATGGTACATTTTGGAAAAAAAAAAAAAAAATCCTTATACCAACTTTTATCCTTCTTGCTTGTGTAAAACTTAATTTGAAAGGTGCAGGTACGGCGGGTTCTCTTATTTTTAAAAAACACTTGGTCCATATTTATTTATGATCATATTAATATAGGATTATCATGCAATAATTGCAAGGAAGCCTGGGAGGTGGATCTATTTTTATTGTTCTTTGTTTAGCTGATGACTTTAACGGGCAATGAACAAATATTTGACATCACATGATGCATTTTTGTAATGTTTCAGAGTCCTAAAATTTCATATCAAGGCGCACCAAAATCAGATCATATATATATGAACATACAATATAACATTTAGCAAGGTAAATATCCAATCGCTTTATTCCTCAATAGCCCACAACTGATCATCTTATCTCATCTTGCAATACACGTTTTCTTTTTATATGAATATCTCATTCAATGACTGAAGAATAATGATTTTTTTTTTTTTTTTTTAAATATCCACGCCCTTAGGCCGAATGGTTTTCTATTTGGGAGGAAACAAGCAGCCTTGGATGCTCGCATTTATTAGAGGAACCTGTCCTGAAAAATTAGACCCATATCTAGCATTAAATGTTGAATACTTATTTGGGCTAAATGGGCCTTTTTTCTCTTAGCCTAGTCTAGGCCTATCTTACTATGTTACGTTTTGACTTTTTATTTTTTTTATTATTTTTATTGGCGTTACGTTTTGACTTTGATCTAATGTACTCTATCTAAACATCCGTACGGGATTGAACTTGAGAAAATAATAATAATATTAAGTACATAAAATGTTATTAGAATATTTAAATTACCTAAGATGTTAGAATAGTCAGACTATTACGGTCAGAAGGCGAATGTGAATTTCTGCTCAATTTTGTAGCAATTATCTTCTCGTGGAGTCGCCAGCTCAGAAAATCAAACGACAGTGGAATTTTTATTAGAGTTCGTCAAGGTTGTATAACTTGTCATCTAGTTAAACACATAATAGCACAATCTCGTATTAAATGGAAGAAAGTTAAACACTCCAGTGCCATAACATTCTAGTCAATACAAGAAAGTCAGAAAGTGACTTGTAGTGTAAATTAGCTTTGAGATTACATTAAAATATTAAGCTTTGGTAGTGTAAATTAGCTTTCAGATTACATTAAAATAGTAAGCTTTGGTAGTGTAAATTAGCTTTTAGATTACATTAAAATATTAAGCTTTGGTAGTGTAAACAAACTCTTTTAGATAACACCCCACTTTGTAGTTCACCATATTCTGATATTTGGCTTTGGGACTCCAAGGGGCAATATACAGTTAGGTCTGTATATGTTTTTTTTTTTAAATAATGGAGGCCTTGGCATTAATATGGCTCAGTCAGTTTGGGTACTTATTGTTCCTTTAAAAGGGAAACTTTTCATTTGGTTAGTTTTGCATAACAAAATTTTACCACAGGATAATCTTATTAAAAGGGTTTTGATAGCCAGATAGGCCCCGGCATGTGCTGTTTTTTTAATAAACTAACAATTGTAAATCAGTAGATCACTTGTTCATTAATTGTTCTTGTCTTAGCAAATTTTGGGATTTCTGTGATGCTTACAATTCTTAGGCTTGTAGTAGATAGAATTAGCATTGGACAAATTTGGGTCAGATTCAGAGTATGTCAAAGTCTAACAGTTTTTTTTTTTTTAGGAAATCTTTTAGCTACTATTTGTTGGACTATTTGAAATACTTGAAATGGCTAAGGACATATTGTAAGATTATTTGGAACGGACCGTCTCAAGTCTGGAACGACTAGTCTCAAAGCTGGAACTGGTACTTCCAGAATCAGGACCGCCCCAGGACTGGGCGACCATCCTAGATTCATGTTAGAACGGATCGTTCCAGGATGAACGCTAGATTAGGAAATAATCTATTTAGTGTGGGCAGATTCTGCTAGTTTTCAAGTCAATTCAGATATAGTAATGGGTGAACGTGGCTATAAAGAAAACCAAGATTTTGTGCATAAAATGTGTTACCTTTTGTACGTGGTTATAGTTGAAACAAATCCATATTAATGATGGACCAATATGAAATTGTTTGGTGGCCAAGAAGTCTTTGGCACTATAAATATGATGTTGGTCCCCAAGGGACAGATCATCCACGAGTTTGTCCTGTATACGTGAGTCGATAACAGCCATCTCTGCCTCTTTCTCTATTCTTCCATCAAATAGTAAGGGTAGGTGCTCTAGTTTAGGCATTAGAGTACCAAGGCACGATCTGATCCTTTGGAAGGCCTCTCTCCCACCTTTGGCACATGCAGGAGGACAACCCAGGTGTTTTGGTGTACAAGAGACGTGAGCAACCAGTGCAGACTGCTCCAATGGCTAGTTTAGGTACGCTTTCGCTCTTTTCTTTTTTTTTCGGTGTATTGGAACAATCCGTCCCAATTCTGGAAGGGCCCATTCAAACTACTGGTTCTGCGAGTTTTCAGTATTTCTAGGTTGCTTATTTGACCTGCTAGAACTGTATATTCCTTTGACTTTAAAGCAAACCCAACACATATTTCATTTAATTAACTTGCTTACACTATTTTACAACTTTTTTGTAATTGGACGTGTTTCAACACTGGGATGGAAGCAAATCTGCTGCATTTTGCTAGAGACAACATTTAGGGCTTGCTCCAGAAACAAGAGGGGAGAGGAAAGAAAAAGAAAGGAAGAGTATAGAAGAAATTAGAGTTCACCCCAAAATTTGGGATAACCAAATTGATCGGGTGTCTAAATAGAGTTTATCTCTATTATTCTGCATTCACCCAGGTTCCGTTGTATAATTTTAGTTCGGGAGCATGTTAACTCTTTAATTTGAATTCGGGAGCATGTTAACTCTTTGGGCAGGAGCAGACCCTAAAATGCTAAGGAATGTGATAAGTGCAATCCCAATATTTATCATTCCTGTAATCCCTTCTATTTTTGGAAGTTTTCGCTAATCCCCCAGAGCTAAAAACGGAAACAAGAGTTTCCGTCTTCCCTTCCGTCTCCTTTCCCTCCCCTTCCCTCACTCTCGCTCTTTTCCCTTACGTCTCCTTTCCTTCACCTCTCCTGACTCTCATCCTCTCTCCCCTACCCTCCACTCTGATCTCACCCTCTCATCTCTCTTCCACCTTTCCTTCTCTCCCTTCCATTACTCCATTACAGAATCTTATCTCCACACCGTATACTTATATAAAGACGATCCATTATTACAATTAACCTAACATTTACGCTTACGATATGATCCCTTATTATAACAATCCGATCATTTATAACAAACTAATCATTTACGCTTACAATACGATCCCTTATTATAACAATCCGATCATTTATTACAAACTAATCATTTACGCTTACAAGACGATCCCTTATGATTTATGATTATTTTGTAAGATGATCATTTATTATAACAATATGATCATTTATGATTTTAAGATGATCTCTTATCATAACAATATGATCTGATCATTTATATTTATAAGATGATCCCTTATTTTAACAATCTGATCATTTATATAATTAAGATGATCTCTTATTATAACAATATAATCTGATCATTTATATTTATAAGTTGATCCCTTATTATAACAATCTGATCATTTTCGCATATTGGTTGACTACTTATTACAAGATCTTTAGGCCGGAAGAGATGAAAAGAGGTCGGGAGATGGCCAGAGGAAGGAAGGGAGGTCAGAGGGAGGAAGGTCGGAGGGATGATGAATGAAGGGAGGTCGAAGGAAGGGAGGTTGAAGGTCGGAGGGATGATGAATGAAGTCGGAGGAGGTTGGAAGGAGGGAGGAAGGAAGGTCGGATGGAGGATGGATGAAGGGAGGTCAGAGAAAGGGAGGTCGGAGGAGGTTGGAGGGAGGGAGGGAGAGAGGAAAGCCCGAGATCGGAGGTCGGAGGTCGGACGGAGAGGGAAGTCGGAGGTCAGACGAAGAAGGAGGGAGATGGAGGGAGAGGGAGAGGGAGTCTAGGTGTTATACATCGGAGGGAGAGGGAGAGAGAATTTGATTGTTATAGATTAGAGGGAGCCAGTGAGGGGAAGGATGATACAGGGATTGTGGGGATTACAATCCTAAGGATTGTCCGTGAGAATTCCCAAATGCTAATGCTAATGCAACCGGGTATGTGCCTCTGGTGATTAATCAGCCTGGCCCTCGGGAAGATGGCTATGTCACAATGAAGAAGCTTAGTTTTTGGTGTTTAGTTTAGTTTTAATTTGCAAGTATTTTGGATTTACTTGGTGTTGTTTGTGTTAGACTACCTATTGTTGGTTTTTGTTGTGTGCTTGGATGTATCTCTGAGTCATTCACTAATGACTCCATACTCGTTTTTACTTCTATTATGATATTGGGCGCCCCTGCTTGGGTTCTTTATTTCTTAAAAAAAATAATAATAAATAATAAAAAGAAAATATTAAGCATTTTATTTGTGCAGGTTTTTCTTGAAATTTCGGGGATATGATTAACACACTTTTAAACTTAGGTTCTAATTAAAATCACTTTTTTTTTTCACAAGGAATATCATTTCATTATAATTTTTTTATTAAAATAAATTGATTTCATTACATTTTATCGGAATTTTTATGTTATTAGACCCAATAAAATATCGAGAAATCAATTGGGACCAAATGAAATCCTTTTGTGAAAATCATTTTGATCAAAGTCTTAGTGTTATGTAAAAACCGACATACTGACAAATTCTAATTTATTAATATTGTTTATGGTTTGCATTTATTAAGAAGGACATGCGTTTGGTTAGTCGCCATGTGGTTAGATTTCTTTTAAGTTTATTTTTATTTTATATTGATAATTAAGCAACATGATGAACTATAATGCAACCTGTGAAGTAGGGACCAATGCGCTTTTAATGCAAACATATTAAAAAGAGGAGGGGGGAGGGGCTATGCACTCGTCTTTCTTTGATATTTTTGAAAAAAGAAAAAAATTGAAGAGGGCAAACTGTTAACCAGTATGGTACATAATTTTTTGTTTGAACGTCGTAAAACAACATTCAGAAGGTCAATTTGTCAGGGGTGAACTTAATTTATTACTTGAGAATAAGTAACGCCAAAAAATGAACCCAGCATGAACTTTTAGTTTTCTGTTGGGGTTTGTTAATTGTCACTTGCTAGCAGGAACGACAGAAAGTATATCCAAGAGATATACTATAATTAATCTCCATCAGAATGAGATGTCCTTTTGTACTCTTTCTATGTTCCTCACAATTGAACTTTTGAAAATTATTTTTGTTTGGTATTTTGGGAGATGAATCGTGGGTTCCATGTCAGAAAAAACCAATATCTGAACTTCTCTGGTGGACACTTTTATCAGTTTTTGTTCTAAATACACAAACATAAATTCTTTACACTATGAAACTGTGAGGTGCAAAGAATGTATGTCAGATTAATATTATGCAATTTGCTTTTATTTTTGAATAATTGGTACTTCACCACGGTTGAATTTTTTTTTTTACAATTAATATTACTTTCAATAGTAGTGCAAATTGCTCAACTTGTTTCTTTAATATGGAAAAATTAGGAAGAAAGAAGCCAAGATATTTTTCCCGGAAATCTTAAATTTGGGCAGGGTTGAAGGAAAGTCAAGCTTAGCCAATTTTTAGTCAGCTTGATTGTGAAACTTGGATTGCTTGATGTATTAATCCCAATTACTGAACCTGTTCTCTCTGACATAAGCACATTATTTGTTTGAAGTCTAAGTTCGCATAAGAAATAAACTTTTTTTTTTTCTCAAATAAGTAAATTAATTACCAATAAAAGGAATAAACCACGCAAATGATGCCCTTCGTAGCGGTTTGTGAGGGCACATACTTGTATGTTGCTATTTATTATTGAAAGGTATATCAAAAAATTATATTAAAAAAATTATCATGCCACTATTTTATACAAAGAAGGTTTCACTAATTCAACAAAGATCTACTTAAGTACATACACATGCAAAACAACTTCATTTAAAATCAGACAATTATTTAAAACAGAAACATTTAAATAGATACCGTTATCTAGGGAATACAATTATGGAGGAATAGTCTAACAATGGTTTACCTTAGCAACCTTAACAGTTATATTCTTAAATCAACTCAAGTAAGATTAAAAATTAAGAAATAACATTTAAAATGTTGTTGACTTGTTCGAGATAACAGAATGTTCCGACAATTTAATTGTTTGGTGTTGGCACATGCTGTTAATTTTAATCCGTTGAAAAGTTCAAATCACTTGATAAAGCATGCATCAAATATATATATATTTTTAAATTGTCGTAGTATTTGCACTATATTGGTAATGTCTATTATGTTGGATTTTAATATAAACTTTATTTTTTATGATTGTTAAATTTATTAAGTTAAATAATTGTGATGTAATCTCTCTCCGTAAAATTATCGAAATACATTTGCAATATGAAATCGGGAATGATAAGGACCATTAGAAGGGTTTATCATCCCATCATCACACGTTTTCTTCTTTCTATTATTAAAATATTTGCCTAGCGCATCGCTCATCCTTTTCATTTTTGTCGCTCATCCTTATCACTAATTTTCTATTATCCAGAGCGTATCCGCTCCCTCCCCTCCTAGCGCCTATGCTTGTCTCCCTCTTCCACCTCATGCCCACCCTTTACTGCATCCCCACCAATTGCCATAGAAAATAATACTAACAACTGATATCATTTCCTAGGACTATTATAATGTAGACAAAAACAATTGGTATTATTTTCTAAGACAATAAGATGTATATGAGGACACTTGATATTTTTTCTAATGACAATTAAGCTGCATATGAGGACAATTAATATTATTTTTCTAGGCTAGTTAAGATATGTATGAGAACAATTAATATCACAATTTAGGTCGATTAGTATTACTTTATGTATAGCTAAGATATATATATATATATATATATATATATATATATATATATATATATATATATATATATATGAGGACATATAATATCATAATGTAGAACAATTAGTATTATTTCATAGGACTAATAAGATATGTGCGAGAGTAGTTAGTATCATAATCTAGAACCATTAGTATTATTTTTTAGGATACTGTGTGGGATGGGGGATGGCGTCAGGTGGGGGTAAGCAAGAAGCACTAGATGAGAGGCAGGGTTAGGGTAATCGCTGGATGGGAGGCATGAAGAGGATAAATGCCGGATGGGAGGCATGATGAGAATAAATGCATGATGATGAATATAATGCTGAGGAGGTGATGGTGGTAAGTAATTCTGAATGTGAATAAGTAATGACATAAAAGGTCAAAATAAACTTACCTGTCAAAAATAAAATGTTGTATCATTATTTCATTAAAAAAATATGTGCATGTTTGGTTGCTAAAAGATGCGTCAGAAATTAAGCTATGAAAATAATAATAATAAAGTAGTGATGATAAAAATACGTTCCCTAAAATATAACAATTGTAAAAATCCTTTTTTTTTTTTTTTTTTTGAAGTGTAATGTAAAAATCCCTTTCAGATCAAATAAGAATCATTAACTAAACAATATTTAATTAGGACCGGGAAGTGCTCTGCCTTTCGTGTTGGTGTACAATTGTGTAAGCATATTTCATCTCCTATGTTTCTGCTAATTCATTTAATTTTAGTATATTTCACCAGTAATTTTCAGATGACTATATATGATAAAAAGCTAAGCTTATCTCCTCTTTGTCCCTGGTGAACTCCTTTTCTTTTTCTTCCACAATTTCATTTTGCGTGGATCAAGAGATAAGAGCACTCGGTACAACGGGAATTATTATTCTTTTTCCCGTTATTTTCATGTCCAGAAAAAAAGAAAAAGACTCGCTTGTTTCGAACTAATTTCAGTGCGCACGTTAGCCTGAATCGCGCAAATGGATACATCATTATCTGCCACGTCAGTCTCAACAAATAAATCTTTTTTTGTGCGAATACGGACGGTGCATGCCGTTTTCAGTGGGTCCCGATTGTCAGTTATCCCCATACTGTTTTACATTTTTGCTGATCGATCAGGTGCACTAGGTGCACGTTAGGGATTTAAAAGAAGCTTGTTTAACTGTATAAGTTGTGATTATCCATTCGAATTTATCTTAAATACGTCACGTTTTTTTATCCAATTAATATTCATGTTTAAGGCATCATTTCATCAGTAAGAACAAATATATTTTACAAATAAAGGATTTAAAAATGATAACTCAAGACAACTTGAAATTAAGACACTCAAAATTAACACATCATATTATGCGGTTGAATTATTAAACATAAAATCTAACTAATTCATTTTAACATTTGCTATTCAACATAGAATAAATACGATAATTGTCGGTATAAAATGAATTTGATTACATTTGATAGAATAAACAGTCATGTTAATATAATTTTTTTCTCTTATATGCTTATTGCAACTATATTTTGCAGAATCAAATTATTTTTATTTGTTATTTTTCAGCAAAAAATTTGATTGTCTTATATTTTTTAAATAATAATGCCGCCATATGCAACACAAATACTTTTAAAATTGTGCCTTGTTATAAGTTGTGTTTTGTCGCATTAGACATTTGCGCCCATGTCCATATATGTTATTTCTTATCTTTGCATTATAATTATGCTTTTAATTTAAAAAAATGATGGGTTCAAATGTTCTTAATCTGAATAGTTCTCCATAACAAAAAAAGAATATTTTTATAATAATAAGTAACGGATAGTGAATAATATTCATCGAATCAAAACGTATGAAATTTTTTATTTTAGTCAATAATTTCTCCTAGAAAGTTGAAATGTTTATTTTTTTTGTTGTTCTTTTTTTTTAATTGCCAATTAGTCCACATTACCTCTATTTTCCTGGAGCATGCTATAATTTATTTAACCAGTCCAATACTTATCCTACGCCGCGGCTCACCATAGCGTAGACCGCTCTCCAGTGACTAGACGTAACAGCGAGAGGGGAGAGAGAGAGTTAGAGAGCTCCTTCCAAAATTTTTGCTTCAATTCCCCAAAATTTCCTTTCTTTTCGATTCGGCCTACCTCTAGTTCTCTCACCTTCTCTGTACTAGCGCTTATTAGAGCAGAGAATTAGGATTTGGTGAGGCCAATTAGTGATGTGGAGAGGTGGAGAGAGGTTGTATTGGGGGAAAACGGAGGGATTAATGGAGAGAGGAGAGACTAAGGGGATAATTGTTGTGTTTGCATGGATGTGGAGCGATGAAAAGCAGCTCAAGCCTTTTGTGGATCTTTATTGGTCTCTTGGATGGCGTTGCCTGATTTGCCATGCTGATGTTCTCTCTATGTGAGTGTTATATGATTTCCTTCTTTAATTTTTTTGGTTTTTTGTGGAATTAGTTTGATACTTGGAGGTGGGAAATATTTGAAGCTCTGATTGTTTTGGGCTAATTTAGGGAGATTTTAGTTTAGAAAAAATAAAGAGGAAATCATGGTCTAGGGAATTACTTTTTAATTGTGGGTACAAATTATTTGGATATGCTGAAAACTTGGTATTAGGTTCTAAGATTGATTTCTCGATCTAAGTTTGGGACTTTATTATTTTGATTACTAATTAGTTATTAGCTAGCTATTTTGTAAGCAGGTTTGTCTGATTTCTTTTAACAAAATCCAATTAAACTAGAGGACTTGAAGAGATCTTTTCATTGAGGTTCAAAGATGAAAAACATTTATAAAGCTTACTGTTATTTTCACATGAATTATGCAGATTTTTTCCAGAGAAGGCAACCACTTTGGCTTTCGATGTACTTAATGAGCTGGTCAAGGTTAGCATGTTCTATATGCATTTTATGATAATTTTTTTTTTTACCAGCTCCGTGTATGTCCTGTTCAAACCATTTCAGCCCTGATATCAAACCATATGCAAGTTGTTTTTAAAAAAATAAAGTAGCAAGCAACTGGATGTGTGGTAGAAGTTTAATTTGTTTAGATGGTAGTTGGCATTAATGTTGCATGTGAACTATTAACCATTACTAGTTTGCAACATCTAGGTCCTGTAATCACCATATGTTGTATACTTTTGCTAAAAAATAGCTATTGTCATTTACAACATGGCACATCCAAAGCATCTTGCATTTTTAGAGAACTAGTAAAGCAAGGGAGGTTAAGTGGAATCTTTTGAATTGAATAGCAAGACCATTGTACTGACTATGCTTACCATATATAGATTATAGTGGGCTTATACCTGATATTTTCTATGTCTTGTAGGTCTATATTATGAGATTACTTAGTTTTGCCGCTAAAAATGCAAACAAGCTAATTTAATTGTTCTTATTTTTTTCGAAAAAAGGTGGGAGCGCCACCCAGTTTCATTATGTAAATGAAACAAAGAAGATACAATTTAATTGTTCTTATTATATTTCTAGGAACTAAAAACAGAGGCATCACCTGTCATATTTGCCACCTTCTCCGGTTGGTCAACAGGAGGTTTGTGCAAGGCTATTCAGGTTGTATATCAGATTAGATATTTTACCGTATCAATAAATTAAGTCTGCTTTATCAATGTTTCTGTAACTCATCTGTGTTTTGTTTTTGCATAGTTACTGGATGCAAAATGGGAAGGCGAAGCTTCAATGGTATGTCATATTATTTAGCTTCCAGCTTTCTATTGTATTTTGTACTTTGGAATGATAAACATCAGATTCAGAAGCTTCCATGTCAAGGTCGTGAGTAAACTGGAAAAAGAGTTGACTGCTGCTATTCACTAGAGCTTTTGTCATTGCCAATTTGCAGGATGAGTATCAGATTATAAGGGACTGCATTTGTGGGCAAATATACGATTCCAGCCCAGTGGGTTTTATAAAGGAAGGTGATGCACCAGGCTCGAGTGGCAACTCACATCAACCAAGATTATTTTCTTGGATGGCAAAGGCTGTTTCATCTGGCTTTGATACTCTTTTTCCTAGTAGCCTTCAGGCACAGTGCAATGAATATTGGCAGACTCTTTACTCATCAGTGGTAAATCTCTTTTGTCATTTTTTTGAAATTTGTTGGATAGCTCTAGCCTCTATGGGTCCAGTACTGCTTATTACCAAGAGCTGGTGGAAGCTTATTTTGCATTTTGGGATTAAGCAATAAAGAGAAACAGAGAAGTCATCACAATGAGCTATTTTTTGGTTCAATCAACCCGCTTCAACTCTTGATTTTTATTCAATTTGCACTGGCCATCACACATTCCATCATTTTAAACTGGAAGTGGGATGTTGATTTTAATGGATATAAAGTTAGGGTCATTAATGTGATCCTTTCCTCTTAAGTTTCTGCACTAAATTTCAGGTTGTAGTCCTTGCCCTTATTTTTTTACCCTCGAATTCTAACTCCTCTCTTCCTCTTTCTCTGCCTCCCTCTCTCACTCTGAAGCACATGCGCACAAATAAGGCATAGGCTAACAAAATAGAAAGCAAGAAAGAAAAAAAAAGCCACCTTCCATGTTGCTCACTTACGTTGGAAGTTGGAACCATTAGTACTTTTATCCACATGTTTAGCTTATGAAAAATAAAGAAAAGGAAGAAGGGGGGCAAAGTCAGAGAAGCAACTAGATGTATTTCCTCATAAGCAGAAGATTTGAAGTGCCCTTTCTACCAAATGTTGAGACAGGATTGGATGATAATAATAATAAAAAAAAAGAAGCATTTCTCTGCTTCCCAAGATGTTAATAGGAAGAGGAACAACCACTGTTTGCATGCAGGCATGATGTTTCCTGGGCAAAGTAGGTGATGTCCTGAGTGGAGGTCCCAGGTGTCAGAAATTGGCAGCCAAAGAATTGTTGTTCTGCACACCAGACCCTAACTGCATAGGATTGTAGAAAGAACACATTCAGTGCTGATTCAGGAGTTCTGTTGTGCAACCTGGCTAAACTGGAAATATCTTTTCTGCATAATATCTTGGTTGAGTAACCAGTCAAGCAGAATTAGGAATTAGCCAAGTCGAATTAGGAAGTCCTATCAAATTTTTTCACTGAGGGTTAGGCTGGCATTTATTTTGTAAAGGGGAGATTAGAAAGTCCAATTAATTTTTTTTTTTAAACTCGGAACAGAAGATCTTGACAATAAGACGAACAGAACATTTGGGCTCCACTGCTTCATATAATTATGTAATTAATATAGGTCCCACTTTTATATTTCGAACATCGCTAGTTGCTAAAAAAGCTTTTTTGGTGTTAGCTGACATAAGGTGCAGCAAAATGAAGAGTTGAGGGTTTAAATGGGTCGAGAATAAACTTTGTGGGCTTGATTGAACCAATATTTTAGGCTGTTTTCAGACTTTCCTTGAACAGTGTAATACTTGTAGTAAGTACCAGTTTCATCACAAAATTTAAGGTGTGTTGTCTTTGTTTACTGGTAAGATATTAGTATACAGGTTTGTTTCTTATTGGATACTGGATCGAGTCCATAAGTCTGGCATCAGGCCATGATCCAAAAATGAGAACATTTCCTTTTTTTAGCAAAAGGATAAAACCCATTGTCTTTGATGGTAGAATCTTTTAATTGTTTAACCCAATGTTTAAGCGTCTTAATAATGGCAAATTTTCTGTGCAAACAGGAAATGGGTCCCTTTCTGATATTTTGTTCAGAGGAGGACAAATTAGCATCATTCCGAAGTGTCTGTAACTCTGCACAGCAACTAGCAGACCTTGGCGGTGATGTCAGGCTTGTGAAATGGAGCACTTCTCATCATATTGGTATATTAAAATCTTCTCTTCTAGACATAATTTAGTTGCATTGGAAGTTTTGGAAAGGTACACTATTTTCAATATAAAAATTGCACCTGGTTAGTGTTATAAAATATTGAGTCTCGTGTTTGTATGACCTGGAGCCAGCCTAATAAGAAAGAACACAGATGTGGTTTTGCAAACAAAGATCATGCAAGGAGAGATTTGTTTAACGAGAAATTCATTTCTTTTGCTCGATAAATAACCAATAAGATTATTCTTTATTCTATTGATTACTTTTGCAAATACCAAATACCTTGGTGTTTCTGCAAATTTAAGTCATATGGAAAGAGTCCAATAAATGTCCTTAATGCTTCAGGATATTACAAGTTCCACAGAGCTGAGTATAGACTTGCCGTAACTGAATTTCTCAACAAGGCATCGGCCATCTTTTCCCAAAGGAAAAGACAAATCAGCAGCCAAAAAGTTGTCAGTGGGCCCCATTATGACATAGCCGACTCTGTGTGCAATCTCCATGAAGCAGCCGCTACTTCAAATGAGAGTCTAAGGCGAGTTGGGAATTTCCTGACGGACCAGTTCTACAGTGATTCTTCTCCAAATGAAGGTAGAGAAGCCGGTTCTTTGATAGATGAACAAAGAAGGGAATTGCTACATATACCCCGAATGGAACCCCAGGGTGTCCTTGGCCAGATCTTATATGACGTTTGTGTACCCAAAAATGTTGAAGGTTGGGACATTAAACCAGGAATGTATTTGAAGGATCGTCAGGCTTTTGCTTCTTCACGTAGGCTTGGACCATTTAATCCTATTAAGTGCTTGCTTCGGTCTCGCCTATAAATAAATTTCAAAATGAGGGGTTGTGGGGTTGCAAAAACAATTTTGTACATACGGAGGGAAGAGGGTTGCATGTAATAGGTAGGCGTTAAAGTAATTGTATACTAGATATGAGGCTGCAATGTATGTGGGCTTGCAATTAATATGATGAGCGTGTTGCACTAATATGATGTAAGCTTTCTTGCGCTGGTTGTGTGTTACTTGGTTGTGCATATCATATATTTCTTGCAAGCGAGAACTTCAATGGGCCTCTTGACGGGACATCTACTAATTAAAAAGGCTTTTCTTGATATTTAACTTTATATTTCCAGTTTGTTTTTAAGTAATGATTGTCACATTACCTTATCAAATCAGGAAAAAGATATATTCCATTCATATTATTAAACAATACTGCATCTTACAGGTGTCCAAACATGAATTCGGCCGGCCTTTGAATACGTGTATACGACACTGAAAAGACGGTATTTTATACACGAGTAAAGACAGCTACCCAATGATATATATGCTCACAAATTACAAAATATCCACGAAATACTAATTTTTTTTTTTTGAACCCTTCTATTATAGTACTAAGATTTCGAATAGTAGGGTGTTTTAGAAATAAAAAAATAAGCCCAAAAACATAGATTATGTAGTTAGATTTGCGGCATTACCTATTTTTTTGTTCCTTCTATTTAAATGGCATCTCCTAAAGCTTTGTACTAATTGGATGCATGTCTCCTGTTTTCTGTGTCGACTGGCAATTTATTTTATTATTATGATGGCACATCTGACACCCAAAAGAGACAAAAGACGCACTATTGCACAACGAAATGACTTAAATAGGCATTGAAGCCAAGCCACTAGATCTGCGTTCAGGTTTTTCATGAATTGGAAGCACCATTTAATACCAATGCTACGTACATTTTGTACAAGATAGAGAAAAACAGACTAGACAGCTCCAGGCCAACCTGTGCATGCAATTACAATTAATTCATTGTCTACAGCACAACCTGATTCAATGAAACAAAGAAACTGACAGAGAGAGAGGGAGAGGAAAGTGTTAATTTAATAAAGGCCCAACTAATTTCCCATATGAAGCAATCACTAGTACAATTCATGCACCCACTGGATACTCCCATGACCAACAAAAAAGAGCAAAAAAAGGAGCCCCGAATTTGAGTCCATTCCCTAGTAATTCACATTTCATTACATGTAAGCTCGAACTAACAGTAATTAAAGACGAGAACAATTAACAAAGAAGTTTGTCGTCCCTTTTGACTCTTCACATCATCATTGCTCCTGAAATAGAGCAAAAAAAAAAAAAAAGCAAGATTAGCTAGGGAGATCGCCAATCAAATTACATTATATTAAGTTAGTAACTTCATTTTTTTGGTAATAAAAAGCAAGATTAATGAAGCAGAATTGCAATTTTGTCGGTAATATTGTTTAACGAATCAGAAAATCAGAATTGTCAGTATATAACTTCACATTTTGGGGCTATCCAGTTAACAAAGTTACTCAGAAGTCTGCATGACAGTGTTTATCTTTTAGCATGTTATGTCATGTGCAAGGAACTTCAGGATGGAGAAGCACGAGTAAATAAAATGTTTATCATGTTAAGAAATTTTTCTAAAAAAGAGAACATTTTAGGAGCATAAATCACGTATCTCCTAGAATGAAACTTACCATGAAATATATAAACAACAAAATATTTATCACGGGGCAAAAAGAATCCTAAATATGGTTAACGAGGAACACAAATTATATGACAGGACAGGAAACTAGCCAAATGACAATAAGAGGGGAAAAAGTTTATGTGCCTATTAATCACAGAGAAATGGTTTTAAAAAACCTGAATTGTATTCAGCTCAGCAGTCTCCACCGTACCAGTACTGACACCACGCTTGTGCCCCTTCTTTATTCCAAGGAACTCCTTCCACCGTAAGGCGGGTACCTTGCTTTCGCTCTCACGCAACTCCTCTCTCAGCGTCGTCATCCTCTGAGATCCATAATGGCTGCTCTCTTTGAGTGGTAGTATCCTACCCTTGGAGAATATCTGGTCGGCTGCTATCATATGGTGGCCACTGACTGAGAACTCAAAGTCAGGATCGGTGACAGGTAACCGTTGCGAGAGGGGAGGTTGAGATGGCGGCTCGACTGAGAAGTCATTTGAAAAGGAGATGCGGGGGCCAAGCGCGCCTTGATGATCTGGGTTGAACATGTTTATGCATGCCATTTTTTGAAAAGAAATTTGGTTTGATGATTTTTGCCTCTCTTTTGTTTTGTGTTGTGAGGAAGAGAAGTTAAGCTTACAAGGTGTAATAGCCTATGATTGCTTTTCCTTGAGAGTTGCTTATGTATATATAAAGTGTAAGGAGGGAGAGGGAGGGAGAGAGGGAGGGAGGTTGATTGGTATTTGGTAGAGGAGATAGGTAATTAATATTATGGGAAGGATCTCGATCCGTCATATACTGTATTTATATTTAGTAGTAAAACCTTTTTCCTCAGTAGCACAATTACTGAGCTTAATCAATGTATTACATTATGCACTGATAAGTGAAAACTTCAGAATTACACTACATTTCTGTTGAATGCCATGCTCCGTACGTATTATTTATCTCTAATTTCACTAACATGTAATGAAAATTAATTACAGATCTGCAAAAAAAAATCTTTATGATGTGTCATCCCCTTTTTGTAAGATATATACCACATGCTGTTTATCTGATCAAGCAAAATGCTGTTTACTTTGTTGGCGGCAAATAAGTTCTGCTAATGAGTTATTATATATAAATGCAAAAATTTGAAGTACTGATTTATAATGAACCGACATGTAATTCCTATGCTTGCTGCCGTCTGTTGTTATTTTAACGCACGGAATTAATATATGGGATCAAGCGATATTTATACTGGATAAAGAAATAACAACATTCCTAATTTCCTATATGTACTGATAGTCTATACAATTTTCAACACCAAAATGATCAAGTGATATTTTTAGTCTAATCTGTAAAAACCAAGTTCTTGTCTGAGAAAAAAATGCAATCATATATATTTTTTTTTCCCATTTTATAATGTTTCATCTTTTACAATATAAAAGAAAGTTGAGTTAAATAACAACACAGCTTAATTTAACAGCAAGTAAATCAAGTAATAAACAAAGAACTAGCGAGATAAACGTGGCTTGAAAATTGTATAGTCTTTGGTTGTCTTACCAACACAAAAGTTACTTGTATTACATATTTATGTGTTCCTACCCTTTAAACAACAAAACCTCTCAAAGCACAAATGCACAATTGACCAAGGGTTCATATAACGTTACTTGGTCAAGTTAGTTGCAACACAAACGCAAATAGCAACAAATTGGTCAAAAATAGAATCCTATCAAAGCTGTCACTTTTAGGGGTCCATTTATTTTGTAATATAGCAATGGCATGAGGCTAACCTCCTTAGAAGACCAATACTTTGACCGGCTGTACTATTTATGTATATAGTATTTTATTTAATAGGAAATAGTAGTTAGTTGCAGTCCACAGGATCAGGTCGTGACACAGATAGAGACAGTTTTGGATTTCATTTCATTTCATCTCTACTACTTATAAATGCACGTAACGCATAGGTGTTACACTCTAGGTTTAAGTAGTAAATAATTTTTTCTGCCGTTAGATCGACTTGATCTATAGTTGGATGTGTCTTGCTAGACGAAATAACAATGTTATTTGGTTTTCCGTCTAATTGAGAAATAAGATGCAGCGCACTTGACATTTTTAGAGCCTAATTAATAATGAAAATCTTTAGATCCTTTCTATTTAGAGTTGCATCTTCAGATTTGACATTTTTCTATGAAAAGATACAAGATAGTATGTTGTTCATGTATTTTTTTTTTGCAAAGTCGTAAAATTTTTTTTTGGGTCATTATTAAATGCGAACGAACCATGTAAACTGAGAGGCATAGGGCGTACCTTAAGTTAGTAAAAATGGTGAGTTGCCAATCAATTAATTTAACATTATTTGTGCTTTGTAATTGATATTGTCTTATGATATAATTTATTTTAAATTTAAATTATTAAGTATAAAAATTTTAATTATTAATTAGAAATGGTATACCGTCACTTTGCCACAAATTTTAGTGACTTAATTTTTTTTTGAAGGTCAGTTTTAGTGTCTTAAATTGTCATTATATTATGTTTAATGGATATTAATGATGGTATGTCCTGACAAACAACTAAGTTGCTGATAAAACCATGAAACATTCACAAAAAAAGTTGTATACCGAAGTGTTTTGCGAAATGATTAAGGTAATAAAATTTCATTTCAAAAATATTAATTGCTCTCATATCACACTCACACATGCACTCAATGTATAAAATTATCTTAATTTTTACACTGAAGTCTATCTCTGTATTGAATACTGCTACCTTCAACACCAATCATGACAACGTTGATCTTAGATATTGAAAATCGACAACATATCTATGTCAAATAATATATTTACATATTAAAGTCCGCCCGCACATTGAGCGGGCACTGCTGCTAGTTTGGATTCAAAACAGATATGTTAAGTGCATCGCTTACGGGAGGTTACAAAGCAAGTAATCATATGTGCAACTTTTCATAGAGGGTTGCCACTTGCTAGCCATAACACCTATAATTTGGCTCTTAAATTATAGTTCAATTTTTTTTAAAAAAATTATGATAATTATTACTTGAATTTGAGAAAATTACGTAAATGAATTTTAAAAACAATCATCCATTTATAATTTCGGTTCTTAAAAATTTCACAAGTACCAGGCTGATTTTTTAAGTTTTTAATACATATCAAATTGGTCCTACCTTTAACAATCATTATATATAACTAACACAATTCATCCATCCAGCCATCGGTTCAGCATTGCAAAATATTCTGGATGTTGTTGCATTATCAATACAGCTGAAAGGAGTATTAATATTACTATGCACAATATGACATCTAAGTTTGTGTCTTAAAAAATTAGTTAAAAATTAATATGTATTTATTTCTCACTATATATGAATATATATGAATATGGATGTCAGCGTGAATTTTCATCATAATTTTTCGTCATTGATAATAACCAAAAGGCTGGCAGGGCAGGAAATATTTTCTATGGTAGAAGTTGAATTTTTTTTAATGATCAAATTGATTTCTCTAATATTAAGTTCCAAAATGGTTCCTTTAAAATATAAGTACCATAATAAATGAGTTATATTTTAAGAACATTCCTATAATTTAAATGTATGATATTTCACATGTGCTTAAATTGCAATAATAAGATTCACGTCTTTTTTTAAATGAGTATGATATCTGGAGCCCTGAAAGACTTTAAAATTAAACAACAAAATAATTGAGTTAATGAAAACATTTTTTGACACCTTTTGTTTAATTAATAAATAGTCAATAACATACGAGTCCTCAAAGCCCATGAAATTACGGCAGAAGTGAAAATTGAGTACATTTAAGGGCAAAAATAGTGCTCATATTCTTGCTAGACTAAAACCCAAAAAAAAAAAGGAAAAATAAAGTAAATACAACCAGGCAATTCTCTATGGAGAGTTTTTTTTAAAAAATAAAGGCAATTACTGATCCAATTGGCAACCGACAAGCGTGTGATGACTGATGCCCGGGCAGGTAGTATACGGAATACGGCACATGAGGTATATAAAGCTCGCTGTTCCCTGTTCTCACTTACATTAATTTGTACCTATACTAATACAAGAAATTAATTTTGTTATAAACCATTATGTGACGGTCAGGTGGTGGTAGAAACATGTGGTGTACTATCTGATTGAAGGTTTTGTTGCATAGTGATTTTCTTGCAACATCTCTCAGTGAATGAAGCGCAAAATTTGCCTTTTTATTTTTAACTCTTTTCTACCTAGTGGATGAGCATCACATCTGAATTGAATCAAACAAAACTTAACATTGACACTGGATACGACAGACCCAGGAAATTTGCAATAGGGTCAAACTATTTATTAATAAAAGTTTTTTATATCTATTAGTTTAATAATATTTATCGTTTTACAAGAAGTATGAAGTCCATGTGAAAATTTTAATTCAAAAATATAGAAATCGAACTATAAGCTTAACAGCAAAAATTTATTAAAAATATATAAATTATTAAAGATAAACTAATTAAAGTTCTAAACAAATTACCCTATTTAAATGGAAAACCATCGAATATATAACAAATAAACGGAATGTTAGGCTCAGGTTAGTGTCTATCCTTTAACTAGAATTTGGCATTTCAATGCTATAAATAACAGTCATAATAATATCATTATACGGATCCGTCCAAAAAATAAATTATCACTATTTTCAGATTAGCATTATTATCATTTTTCGAACTCTTCATCCAAACAATCCATACTTATTTTATCGTCAAGGGCTACCATGGGATGAAAATAATAAAGTCTGATTCCCATCTTCTTTTCGTTTGTTGTAAGAGAGTCGCCACACGATTTGGAGGTGCATATCTGCCACAAAGACTCAAATTTCACAGAAATGGAGTAAAGGATTGAGCTGGCGATATCGACTTCTCGATAAGACCACGTGATGCCTCTCTATTTTTTTTTTTTTTTCGCCTCTTCATGTATCTTTTCTTTCATTGACTGTTTTTGTTTAAAAAAAAATTGAAGTTGTATTTTGAAAGTTCATCTATTAGCCACTCATTATACATATACCGGACCCTCTTGCGGAAACATTAATTTTCATGTGACTGTCAACATTTATCTATGCATGCTACTGTCAAACATTACATGTTTACAGTTGATTAAGCATTATATATGTATTGTACTGGTGGGGTATATTTATATTTACTGGAACAAACAGCAAAATAACAAAATTAAAAAGAAAACAGTATTGAGTATACATAAAAAATATTAGTTATGTATTTATCCCATTACAACCTTTTAACTAAAATATACAGCTATTCACCAGATTTCAAACTTTTTTCCCTGCTCATTTTCACTTAGAATCCATAAATGGATAACTTCTGTCTAAAAAGAATAGAAAAGACAATGACACTATGATGATATGAACCACCGTCAAATAACCAAAAACGCCATTGAAAATTGCAAAGAAAACTTGGTTGAAATAAAATAAGGGTCATTCCTCGTTCTAAGTTTGTTTGTCGTTTTCTGAAGAAATATTGGATCTACATATAACCACCATGTGGTCACATGAAGAGTGCCTTTAACTTCACAAACAGTATATTACTTTTTAACCAAATATGCATGTGCCAAAGCTTGACAGGTTCAAACAAACAGTGCATTTTAGCCTTAGTTAATTTTGTTCCTATTTTAGTAGGAGCATTTGGAGAACTCTTTGAACTAGAAAGGCAAACATGCATTCACGAATCGTAACAAGGCATGTTTCCTTCTCTCTAATGATTGAATTCAGAGTTTGAATGTAAAATAGTGACCTATCAATGTAGGCTTTGGATGCTAGCTGTTTGATATACTATCTCTAGACCATATATTGAGGACACTCGACAAATGAATCTATATGGTGTTTCTCTAAGGCTTAGCTTTTCGAAGAATATGATTTTTTTTATTTTGTAAAGGAGAATATGTAAATTTCTAATGAATACTATTCATTAGAATTAGAGAGATTTTCTTTGTTTTTAATTTCTTTCGCAATAAACTAATTAAATGATTAATTAATATACGTAGCAATTTTTTCTTTTTTCATTTTCTTTCATATATATCTTGACCATTTTTTGAGAGCCTCACTAACCTCTTTTGTATCCATGAAATAATTAATTAACATAGATAGAAGAAAGAAGAGCATTGTAGACATGCATCAACTTAATTAATAAGGAAAAAATGGATAGCAATAAACGGGGCCGGCCGGATGATATATAGTAGTACCAAAATGGTAACAAAAATATGTTTTTAAGAGCCTTTTATGGACCTTTTGGCGTTTGTGTTAGAACGCTAAAAATGTTTTTAAGAGGATATACTTGCAAAATTATTATGGCTGTCGATCTTTTCTTTCTTATATAATTTCTCCGGCCTCTTAATCGACAGGTATTGGATATAGCGATGCCAGGGAGGAAAGTTTAATTTGGTCTGAGCTCTTCGTGGGGAAGACATCCCACTGCAGATGGCCGGGTCGCTACTGATAGTGGTGGAGATGGCATAACATATATTGTATGTGCGGCTTATATGCGAAGCCGAATTCATATATTATAAATTAAAAGTTAATGGAAATTGATTACTGTCATCTGCAATTTTGTCATCCTTGTCATCGCTTGAACAAAATGAACACATAAAATAGATAAAATGAATATATAAATGATCAAAGTAAACATTTACAAACAAATGAGTATAATAAAAATAAGTTGAACATGCATATAAAATATGAACAAGAATGACAAAACTTATTTGTTTATATGTATTCACTTTGATTATTTATATGTTCAGTTTGTTTGTTCATGTATTCATTTTGTTCAAGCGATGACAAGTGATGGAAAAACTGGAGATGACAGTTATCATTCCTGGTTGAGTGTAAATTAATAATTTGCTTGAATAAATTAGACCAATATTAAAAAGAGATATAACGCATATATATTTGATGATGTTTCTAAGCCGCATGGCCATGTACCGCTATACATGCGTCTGCATGACCGCATACACATATGCAGCCACATATTTAAATCTGCATAATATCATCAGCATATCATTTAATATTATCATACCATCTTTTAAAGCACTGCACACTATAAACATCTTTGAAAGTCGTATATATACCAATCTGTGATGTCTGGAGAGCCACTTATTTTATGTACTTAACCCGTGAACCCTGTTAGATATACACTGGAGGAGTTGGGTCTAGTTATTGAGTTGATGACTTTTCAAATTTTCGTTCGTTTGTAGTTTGTTGTCTAAAGCAACTGCTATTAATTACTTGTTGGTTTCTCTCGAGTCGTGACAATATCCAGGTGGTTGAATGTTTCTTTTGCAAAACTTATTCGTTCGTTTTTGGGGGTATTTTGTGCAATTTTTTTAGATTGGCATATCAGGGTTTGTAGTGAACCTGATGATTAGACATTTGGTATATAGCATAGTATATATCTTTTGGGTTTTTAAAACTATGTACTCGGCTTCTGTTTATATGAATGAAATAGCTGATCCATTTTTATTTTAAAGAAAAATTAAAGTATAAAATTGTGGGTTCATAACATATATAATTTTGTCGCTAGAAAAATTGTGTTTTGTCAATATCTTAATTAGGTCAAGTGCGGGTCAAAATGGTCCGCTATTTCCGATTTAATGTCGTTATCAACATGCAAATACATGAACAACTTGCTTTTCAGGGGACCTCCCAAATCATTCGGTTGGACCCAAGCTTGAAAAATGTTAAATCGGGAGAAATTAATAAAACTGATAATGTACTAAAATAACTTAAAATATTTTGTCCAAAAAGAGCTGGGTCGAGGATTACCAATTGGGACGAAAGAAAGACTTGCAGCTTCAGACTTCAGAGGCTGACAGCTTATCGATACACCAATTTATTTTATAAATAAATTTGAAAAGGTATTGCCAAAATTATCAAAATAAAATGTCGTCAAAAGTATTCTCTCCTATTTTTAATTACTTCAAAGTTGTAAATTACTTTTAGATTCCGTTCTTTGGAGCTAGGCTGGAGGGATTTGACTATTTCGTTAAAGAGAGAAACACAACGTGTATTGGTCAAGCAGCACACCGCTTAACCCAATTATACGATTGTCACTCACATGGAAAGACCAAAGAATCAATGTACACGTGTCACTAAATATCATCATCCAAGTAGAACTTAAACCCAGTTGTCAAGAAACAGCCGAGGATTATCCGAATCTGGTCTCCTTAATCTTTAACAAACTTAGGTTCACGAATATTGTATACTGGATTACTTTTGGATTACTTTTGATATTCGTTGTATTAAACCCCAGCGTTTTGTATAAATATTAACTTATATCAATTTACCATTGACACGTACATTGAACAAATATATACCGGCCCATGTGTCACATTGCTGCTTTTACTTCACTGGGGACAGATAACTTGGTTTTAGTATGAACCAGGTGAAAAGAATAAACGGAATTATAAATTTTTACCCCATACTTTTTCAGTGTCGGCCGGCGCCCCTAATATATTTTAGTAGATTAAAATAGCAAGGAAAATTAAAGAAGGGTCGCATACATTGAACTGGCAGGGAAGTTACAAACACCAAACTAGACAAAACAGTATTGGTCAAATAATATGAGAGGTCAATAATGAAACAGAGCTACATGAAAATGGTCCTTGAGTGCTGGAGTCATGATTTGAAGCCAAGATTATGTTCCTGATTGCTTATGGAGTGTACTGTCAATCATCAGATTGCCACTAATACTGAAATAATTGGGACCTTGGCCCATGCATTATTGTCCATACCTAGGACTTAATCATGCAATAAAAACAGATTTACGTAACCATTCAAAGTGGTACTGTTTGCAAATCATATCAGGTATAGGGCCAATATCCTTTATTATTCTCTACAAGCCGATGTATCATGTATCCCTACAAAGTAACCACCACTTAGGATATCAAATATTTCTTTTGTGAGATATATACAATAATACAAGCGCTTTCCAATAGATAGAAATATATGATCAGACCGATTGAGACTAGGTGTTGTTTACGTATGTTAATTCACTTTAAACAGTTACGTATAATACAGACCCTGGGCCTTGAAAGCATAATATGTTGTTAAGCATGATCCTGTTTTACCATCAATCACCATCGAAGTTGATAAAATGTCAATTTTAATGCCCTAACCCAGCTAGGAGAATACTTGCACGACAGTCTCAGAAAGCATCTTCTATATCATAGGACCGTTTTCCATAGCTATTTAATAGTGTTCTAGACATTAGTCTCATTCACTGAAATTGAGTGCTCTATTACTTGTCTCCCCTATTTGAATCCTTATCAGCTTATATGAGACATTGGAATGGATTTTTTCAAAAGTGATATGTACTGCAAAATTTTCTATGTACAATCTTTTCTCATTGAACTATAACACAAGTTGAACTGATCTGTTAGAAAAAATAAAATCAAACAAAATCATCATCAGATATATCAGAAGAAAGATGCCTCCTCTTGGGTGTAGATTGATTATCACAATTTGTAATGGGTTTGCTCAAAGTAGGCCTATTTTGTGGTCTCCTCAATAACTTAGAGTGAACTTTTATTGACGGCTGTTGCAAAATTGAGCTGTTCTTACTCGAGTGAAATACAGGAAGTGAAGATCGTTGCGTTTTTAGCTGTGGGAGTGGCTTCTCTGCTGTAGATTTTGGTACGGAATCAACTGGAACAAGCTTGCCATCTACCTGATTGGTGAAGACAAAACTGATCTGCAGAAATCAAACAAAATTGCTATAAAATGTACTTGTAGTATACTGATTATATGCCTGAGTTTACCCTTTATTTTTCTTGTGGATTAAGTGGACAAGATGTCATTCCACTTTGACCTGTGTCATGTTCTGGTTTAACCACAGCCACATAACCTTTATTTTTTAGGGAAAATCAGTCATATATAAACTGGGGCACTGTTTAATTTAAATTCTAAGTTATCCAGAGATTATACATATAATTATATGGGACACTGTTTCAAGCAATTTGTTAACTCATATGTACCTCAAAATTGTATGGTATTGATTTGTCAAAAGGCTCTAAAATTTGAAACCCATATGATTACACATAATATTATCATTAGAAAACAATTTGTTTGACATTTATAATTCAATATATTCATAATTTGAAAAAATTGCATACGATTTCTTTCTTAGTTGAATTTAAATGGACACAGTAACTCAATTAGAAATAAAAATAAAATTCAGCAACTGTGAAGGTGATGAATCATTAATCAAAGCAGAGGGACAGAATTGGATGTAGATAAGAAGAGTGACCTTCTGCAATTATTACCAGTTTCTTATCCATCCAGGCACTTTCTAGAGAAATTGAAAAAGAAGTTTGCTATAAGTTTCTACCTCATCACCAGCAGAAGATTGAAGAATACTGTCAGGCACAGTTGATGGATCCGAGTGATGCCCCCAACTCACCAAGTCTTCCTCCAGAGGTGTTCCAATCTGAAACATTTAAAGAACGATAAGACAGAAGCAAAAGGAAGGTTTAGTTCACTTGGCATTATTTTGGCTCTTCTTTGCATAACCATCTGATGCAAGACTGGCAACAGATAATCACAGAAGCAAGGTCCGACAAACTATTGATATCCTTTGACATAACTATATTTACAATCAATTTTCTCATAATTTCCTTCTCCAACTATATGACAACTCTAACATTAAAAGGTCATCTACAAGTTTGCAAAAAGAAAAATTGAACCTGTTTCTCATATCTTTTTAGTTTATGCAAGCAACCAGATATTTCAGCAAAACCGCCAATGTCACCATCCCCAGACATAGTGATGGTATCACTTTCACCGTAATAACCTTCTTCTATGTTGTTATCATCCCGACATCTTGTGCACTTTATGTTTTCATGTATTTCAGACCTGTCAAATAACAATTAAAAACTAATAATCTATGTTTCATCAAAGACCTGATCTAGAAGTTAAAAAAGAAACTTCAACAAAATATAGCATCCACATCCACATCCACCTGTATCCTCATAAAAGTACAGAATTTCATGTATACTTGCAAAATGCAAAAGACGATTGATGCCCCCACAAAATCGCCAACATATATATCACAAGTGCCACCACCAACAACTAAAGTACCATTATTATTCTTACCTTTACTTGGCATACATTCCTTTTAGTTCAATAAATGTCAAATTACTTACAGTGTACACTGATTGGTACCCCAAGTGAACTTACACAAGTTGATTTATTGCAAATAAGGGTAAAGAGGATATACTGCAAAATATAAAAAGAACATAAACTACAGTACCTGATATCTTCACGAAATGTAAAAAGATCTCGCAAGTCCTCTCTAGATAGAGAATTACCCTGCAAAAAACAAAAAAAAAAAAAAAAAGAAACAACCAAATTTCAGACTTGCTGAGAGATTAACAAGGTTTAAGAGGATATAGTGCGGAAAAATGTCCAAAAAGTACATACCTTCTCCTCACTGTCAACATTTCCTTGCTGAATTACTTTTTGCAGCCCTTCTTTTGACATCTGACGCTGATACACCTGGCATATAGTTTCATTATTTAAAATGGTGAAACACCTGATAACGAATCATCTCCTAAATTATCAACCTTTAAGAAATGATTGATTAGTAGAGTATATCACCTTCTCCTCGATAGTTCCTGTGCTCAGGAACCTGTAGATATAGACTCTCTTTTTCTGACCGTCTCGCCACACTCTTGCAGCTGCCTTCTCACAGAAACAGAAAATACAACCAAGTGACGGGTCAAAAAAAAAAAGGAGATTTGGAAAAGGAACTGTGCTTTATCAAGAGATCCAGAAAAGTATCCTACCATCACAGGTAAAGCTTATGGATCAAATGACCCATTAGTAAAATTTGTTTATACTAAAATGTCAAAAGAGACTTTTTTTGGAAGCTTATATTGCTGTGCACTAAGCCCTCCTTTTCCAAAGAAATAATTCAAAATGCTGCATATTTTTCTGATTTTAACCTCTAAATCATTAGGTACTGTTAACTGTTAACAATAAGTGCTCTTATTGTGAGTGCAACAGAAGGCCACTTTGTTCTCAAGCACTTGCAAGCAAACTTGTGCAAAAGATAACCAAGTGAGACTTTGCTACGACATAATTACCTGTTTATCATTTGCTGGGTTCCAGTCAGGGTCAAATAGCACCAACCGATTGCCTCCTATTAAATTCAGCCCACAACCACCAGCTTTGCTGCTAAGCAAAAATGCAAACTCATCCTACCACCAGGCAGAAGTCAATTAAGCTATCATGAAAATTATAAGAATTAGAAAAGTACTTCTATTTAAATTTTGCACACCTTAGATGGATCATTGAATTGATTAACTAGCTTTTGCCTTTTACTGATGGAAGTGGTTCCGTCTAACCTTACATATGGATATCTCCTCTCCCGGCATAGTTGTGCAAAGAGATCCAAAGTCTGATTAAAATTGCATTGCTGAGTGTGTTTTGTTGATAAGAAATTGATAGGAGGAATTGGAGATAATAGAAAGGATCAAAGGATAATCTAGATCATGACAGTGTAACAATCACCTGAGTGTAATTTGATACAAGGACAATACGGTCATCAGTCCTCTGACGTAGGTGGCCCAACAACCGAGCTAAGACATGCATTTTTCCAGATAGCTCCACCCACATCCCTCCTCCACCAGTCCATGCTCCCGATCTTGAAAGTGAAACAGAAGCAAAGACGAATAATCACTTTGCTACTTTTTGATGGTGAAATTGAACAGTGTTACGTGCAGGCTACAATATTATGCATCGCAATGATCGGTAGTGTTATGATCTAAATCTCGACTTTTGGAATCCTGATTGACTGATTCAAACCGCCCAACATGGTATACCGTGTATACGTACTAAAATCTTTTAGCCAATCAATTTTCAATTTTTCATTGTGTGTGTTTTTTAAGTTTTTCTGCTATCTTTTGAATCAAGATAAGTCATAATTTTTTTTAAAAATGCTGGACCATCCAATAGAACAACTCTCTCCCAACCTAAAAGTGAAAGGTAATAACAAGTGAAATACATAAAAACTGTGAAATTTGGCAGACTACAAAAATTGAGTGCATAGATCAATTTAAGCGGATTGCATTGGCCATTCTAATCACAAAAATGAAATTTGTAGTTGTAGCACTAACAAATCAATGCTATGCACAGCACCATAACCAATATCACATTCTTATTGGGTAGATACCTTCCGGAAAATAGCTCTGGCGGGAAAAACTGGAGGCAATTGTCAAAACCCGAAGTACCTGAACTCTTACTTTTCATCACATCATAAATAAGCTGCATCAAAAGAATCCAAAGAGAAGTAACGTTTTGGTCCAGCAAGATACAACAGAAAATAAGGCAAGAATACTAAAAACCAAATTAATATTTGCAAAATTAGAGATGCATGCTAGACATAAACTTTACAGATACCTTTGGATGGTTGCAAAGCTTTTTCAGATTTGTTATGCAGGCTAAAATCGTGGACTGTTTTGCATCTTCAGTAATGAGACGTCTAACCTAGAAAACGAAAACCTGTTCAATAGGTACAGTTTCACAAGCAAACATAAATAAACAATTGTGCACTAAACAACCATAGAACAAACTCACATTCTTAGACTGTATGAAGTGCTTATACAATGTGAGTTGTAAAGGAGTCAGCTTGCAACACACGACTTCAATTATCTATATTGTACATAGTAAGTTAACATGTCAGTAAAAAATCAGCAAAATCTTTATTTGTACCAAGAGAAAGATTAAGTTTTCATCCTTTGCATATGTGTGATCTCTTAATCAAATCTTTACTGCAAGCTCCCAAGAAAAGCTACTCTCCCCGTCCAAAGAAAAGAGAAAAAAGAAAAAGAAAATAACATGAAAGAATAAAAGGAAAAGAAAAAAAATAAAGAAACAATGAAGCCACACTTGTGCAAGATGTAAACAAAATTTTAAAATTTTTGTGCATTTACCATGGGAACCAACTTGTTCGTATAAAATATAAAAGAAAATAGCACTAACCTTTGGTGGAAGGTGGTTTGACAACAGCGTATTTGTCCGTCTCAATATGAACTGAATTTTAATGTTAACAATAACATTTATGTCAGGGGAGATAATTAAATGATAACTTGAACATTAGAAGCACAATGAAGCATTTGATATTTCAAAAAATGGTATAATTAACTGCGCAATTAAAGTACCTGATTGACTTTGGAACTGAGCTCTGCTGATCTCTCAGCACCCAACTTCTTTTCTTCTGGGGCAGCCATTGGCTCTCTTCCGCTAATTATCGGCCCCTTCAATCAAATAAAGCCATCAATTGTGCTCAATAATGCAAGGAACCCAATATAGATATGAGAAGTTTGATGGATGCTATGAACTTGGAGAACTAGCCAAATAATTTGCACCAAGAAATATAATAAACTTACTTCATAGTACCGACGGAAATAAGAGGCATCGCCTAAAACTCCAGGATTAGTGAAATTTACCATGGAAAAAAACTCCTCTAGATCATTCTGTTGGGATAAAGAGAGAGTATTAGCAACTAGAAAAGGTTATCAGAGGGGAAAATTCCCCAGACAAGGTTATTAGAGGGAAAACTCTGAAAAGCAAAATTGAAGCTTTAAAAAGAAACTACCTGCATTGGAGTTCCCGACAAAAGAATACGCCTTTTACAAGGAAGAGCTGCCAATGCCTGAAAAAATATTGACAATAAAAGTAGGAAATTTTTCGTTGTAAACATAAACATAAAGCAGTTCATATTAACAAGAAAATTTCGCGAGTTTTAAAATTTCCTTCTGCATGAGCCACAGAGATATAAAAAGCCATTTGGTTCAGATTTGTAAGATTAACCTTATTAGTAAGTGTTTGGTCATTCTTCAGCCTATGGGCCTCATCGCATATGAGGAGATCACAGCTATTTGGACTTTCAAATTTTGCGGAATGCATCCTAAATGTCTCATAGGAGATTATCAACACCTGAAACCAAATAATCATGATATTATAGTATTAGGTCGATCAATATCAAACAATTTAGATGACATTATATTTTGAAGTTATGATGATGAGTAACATCAGTGCAGGACAAAATGTGCAAATACCATGTCAGTAACATCCCTATGCCCATTTTTTTCCCCTCCATTTTACTAATTTTCTTTTAAGAATGAAATTGTCAACACCCAGAATTCTAGGAAGGTCCCAAAGCCAAAGGTAGTAACAACAGTATACGCTGAAAAGCATATGAATGGAAAATTGATACCATTAAAGTTACTGAGGGGACAGAAGTTCAATTTATGTTAATTATACAGATCCATTTGATTCATAATTAACCCTATTTTAGAACTATTAGACTAATCACCCATTAAGACATGATAACGAAAGGAAATAAAAAGAAAACATCTCAAATGGAGAAATAACAATAAACTAACACTGTCACCAGCAAGAAAACTGACAAAATGCAGCATTTAAGCCTCCTTCACCATCAGTTATTGTTAAATACTTATTGCTTGAAAACAAAATTACCTGGAAACGGGAACATGGGTTTAGAAAGCTGGCAATACCAGAAAGAACATCTGCACGAGTACTTTCACAAAGTGAGAGCAGCTGGACTCTTCCACCAAGCCACTTGTTTATTTCAGACTCCCAATTGCTAACGAGACTTGTAGGAGTAACAATCAGTGCTCTCTTTACAATTGGTTTTCCATCAAATCCCTGCCTAAGAAGGGTGTATAACAGTGTAATTGATTGTAGTGTCTTTCCCAATCTGCAAGGTTTAGAGAAATTATGTCACTCGCACACAACAGTAGGTTTTACTGCTAAGAATAATTTTGAAAAAAAAAGGAGATATAATATTGTTAAATTATTACCCCATATCATCTGCAAGGATGCACCCTGAAATACCTTCAGCAGTTGATAACCCAGAAACACAGTCAAACATGAACTGAACTCCCTCTCTGCAATTAGACTTAAATAATATAAGTAGGTGACTGGAATGATAATCCAACTTTAACGTCTGAGCTGTACTATTTTCCTTTGCCAAAAATATACTGTTTCTTTATTTTCACCTAATGACACCTTAGTTTCGAAGCAAGTTGATACAAGTTCTTTGGGTTTCTAATTTTCTATTATCCCTCTAGTAAACAGGTCCAAAAGTTCTAATACTCAATATGGTTCTTCAAAAACAATGGGCTGGATATTCCATGCATTATTTTCCTCTTCTTCTACATTCTGTTTTGTTTCTTAGTTCCTTTTGTTGGCAGGATTGGTTACTAAGATAATTCAGTATAAACTAGTAGAATGTACCTTTGATGAGGTCGTAAGTAACGTACTAGTAATGGATCAACCTCAACAATAAATAAATTATCGACATTCTCCTTATCACTCTCCTCAGATTGCCACAAGATCAAAGGCTCAACACCTGGAGGAAGCTCTTCTCTCTTTTCTACACAATCTTCTCCAGAAGAAGAAACCACAGGCGTCTGAGGTAGTAGATTAGATATAGGGGTCAATGGCTGCCCTGAGCCCCAAGGAACAAACCTCTTTCGAGCCAAAAGGCGCCGTGCCAGTTCTTCATTATGGTCTCTGTAACCCATTCCACATGGTGGTTTGAATGGTTTTCTGGCGACTGCAGCTGCTTCAGATACTGAAAGGATTCTAGGGATCAGTGGCTGCCGTTTTACAATGAGATTTCCTCTGGCAAGTAAAAATGAAAGATTTGTAAATGAGACTACGAATATGGTAGCTTCATTTAGGGTCCTGGCACAGACAATGCAAACTGCTAAAAACAAGTGCCCAGAGGTAAAACTAACACATCCCAAAAAAGACGTATCACTCAATAGCTCTCTGACATGATTGGATCTGGAGTGTTCCTGAGTCACCAAGAACACTCATTAGCTTAACCTATATAGTTTGGATACGCTTCAAATGTTGGATCCACTCAACTGATTATCATCTATATCATGAGTGATGGTCACATGTGCCAATTTTCTTTTATTTTTTAGTTCTTTATGTATTGTGTTGAAAAATGGATACATCGAAGTAAACTTCTTAGACTTAATTCTCAAACTATTAAATCTTTTACAAAATAAGCTTGAAATTTGCAAATTACATGCATCAACTGTGAAGCAAATCAAGATCAACAGTTAATGGTTTAGCTTCGAAACTCCCTTGGCGAGAACACTTGATACTGATCATACTGGTCAGGGATAAATAAAATTAAACCACCTTCTGATCAAGGTATTAATTGTTACTACATGAATTCAGCAATTTTGAATGCATGGCACCACAACTGATGATTACTCCCAGTAATGAAGCTCAACTAATCCAATCCAAACCTTTGGTAACCCTATTTTAAGTGCCAACTCCTGCATTGCTTAGATCACTTTCTACCAGGCAAATTTTATCAAATGAGCAATAACTAAATGATTAAGCCTCAATAATCACGTGAGCAATATTTGATCAAAATCATTGAAAACGAAGAACCCTCCAATTACCTAACCAAATCAGCGACATTCTGAGACTTCCTCTCCTGATCGGACGAAGGAGAATCCTCCTCTCCGCCTTCCTCGTCATCACTACCGTCGACGTAATCCTCGTCTGCCTCCTCTACGTCGTCCGATTTAGCTGAATCCGATGAGACGTCGATCTCCTCCTCTTCCTCTTCTTCTTCTTCTTCCTCCTCCGTTCGCGAAGCCATTGTAAGAGATTCTCTCGGTTGATGATGGATGAGAGAAGCGGGAAAGTGTGGATTTAGGCACTTCCGAGTTGTGAGTGACGATGGATTTGTGTGATTTTGGCGGCAAGTCGGAAGAACGAATTTTCGCTAAAACCTTCTAATTTGAGCCGTGTGGCGGAAGCTTGTCGGAGAGGATACAAATGGGCCGGTTGAGAGAACTGGATCCAGATCACAGGGTCATGGAGAGGTGTTGAGGAAGCCCAAGAGTATTTTGGGAACTGAGGCCAGAAGGGGCCAGGCCAGTGCAGTGCTACAAGGAAAAACATGGTTTATCTCATTATATGATCAGATTCGGATCCTCTGGTCGACACGTGATCTGAGCCGTCCGATTTAATCTCAACGGTTCATTTTTTCGAGCTCTTGGTATTATGCATAGGGCATTCTTAACTGTTGAGATTAAATCAGACGGTCCGGATCAATGCGGACCAGGTGGTCTGCTGACCAGAGGATCTGGTTCCTTATATGATCACTGTGTGTTTGTGTGTCAATTAATATCCATATATATACATGTTATACATTCATTCGTAATATATCTAAAAAAAATAAGGGACGACATAAATTTTGGACCGAATTTTATTTGAATTCCTTTAAAAGATTAATTCATTATAAGTCATAAAACGGTTGTGATTAAAACTCGGTTCATACTTTATCTCTACCAAAGATTTTTTTCTTAAAAATATTTATATGATTACTGTGAGTCAGGCAAGCTAATCTTCTGGGAAGGACAGGGCCAATTGCCTTAATTATATTATTTTATTTTACGCTGAATGCATGAATGAATCTCATTTAAGTTTGACTTGCAAAATTTTGTATTATCTAATAAATATTCAAGATGTTACAGAACGAACTAAAAGAATGGAACCATTTAAAAAAAAAAAAAAAAAAAAAAAAAAAAAAAACTAAAAGAATGGAACATCCATTGCACGTTTGCGAAGTAGATCAAAACTATAAAGTGGTTCTATAATTTTGAAAATATAAAATTTGATTAATTTAAGTTTATACTTGATACTAATTCTATAATTTAAGTTACTTTATTCTATTCTTTCTGTAAGAACCTAAGAATCAGTCTGCACAAGAGATCTGGTTTTCTACTTTGGAAATTTCGAAATCAGAGCAGCACTTCCCAGTTCCCACCAACACTGGGAATTGGGGCCGCCATCAGATGTTAGCTTTCTTGACGAGCTGACCGAGATATAGAGCAATTCTTTTGATATTTGCAAGTAGGGCTGTATACGAGCCGAGTTCGAGCGAGTTGACCTCAACTCGAACTCGAACTCGCCACAACTCGAGCCAATTCGTGACTCGGCAGCAAGGCAGTTCCGAGATATTCCAGCTAATTCGAACTCGTCTGGATTTTACTCGAGCCAACTCGTGACTCGATATGAAACTCGTGAAAAGAGAGTGAGGGCCGCAGAAAAATAAGTTGTGTTTGTCATAGAAGGAGATGCTCTGATTTATTTTCCGTGGGAAGAAAGAGAGATAAAGAAGTAGAGTGGGAAATGAGATTTGTCTGTTTGTGAAGAAGGGGAAAGAGGTAAGTCACGTGGGTGGGAGGGTAAAACCATAAAAGTTTTTACCAAACTTTGGATTAGTAAAACAAATTATGGGCTGTACAAAGGGAAAAAATATTGGGCTATACATTAATATGAGTATAAATCTTTTTCTGCGGCCTATGTATGCAGACTCGAGTTGGGCCGAGTTGAGTTAGGCCCAACTCGAACTCAGCTCGTGAAATTAACGAGTTGGCATAACTCGAGTTGCTAGAAACTCGAGTTCTGCTGACTCGAGTTACCGTCGAGCTTTTTTCGAGTCGAGTTCGAGTAACTCACGAGTCACGAGTGTTTTGCTCATCCCTAATTGCAAGTGGACAAACGTACGTACCTTTGCACGTGCGAGTGATTCTTTCAAATTTCTATGGGGAAGAAGTGATAGTTACAAGCATTTTTTTTTTTTTGTTGCTTTAGGCTGTGCTCCAGAACTCGATTAGTAAAGGAGAGGAAGGGAGAGGAGAGTAAAGGTTGACCGGAAATTGTTACCCTCCGAATCGGAGGGTAGAAGTTTACTCTAAAACTTCCGAAATTTAAGTATGTTTCTTCCGTCGTCTTCTCTTCCCTTCTCTCGTCTTCTCTTCCGCGTGGAGCGAGTAAACTATCGGGCAGAGTAAGCTCGTCCAATTGTTCCGTTACTCTCCTCTCCTCTCTCTCCGATTTGGTGTTCTGGAGCATAGCCTTAGTGCCTAAGGATTGACATTAGAATGCTTAATCGCGTCAAGCTCAGAACCTGCATTTTATTTATTTATTTTTTCATTTTCCTTTTCCTTCTATGAGAAGTCAAGCTTAAAACCTACATCGCATTTAAAAATATTCAAACAATGAAACTGCGTAAAGCTTAACATGGAAAAATTTTCCTCTTAAGAATTTCTTTAAGATACATTAATTTTTTTTTAAAAAAAAATCAAGTTACTAGCATTCTATACTCGGAGAAGAATTTATTATGCATGGATAATTTGCTATTGAGATAAGATGTGAGTTAAAATTTAAACCAGCATGCCAATTTTTTTTCAACTTTTTCTCATGAAAGTATTGCTTTCTAACGTCATATATATACTTTAAAAACTAAGATGAACAAGTCTTAATTTCAACTTTTAAATATCCAACAACAATTGTTTAACCATATGCATGACTTCTACTTAAAGAGTAGTTATTAATTCTATTAATTTTAAAATTTAAACTAATTGATATAAGGTGAGTATTCACAATATCACAATATAATGCTCTCACAATTTGTTAGAATTTATGGAGAAGTTTTCTTGACATCAATTCTAACAATTGTTCAAGTTAAACATATCTATAAGCACACGTATACGGTATACCTTATACCCTCTACACAACGCGTAATCACAGTATGAATACTTTGACATGACTTGAGTTCAAACTTCTGGAACCATTAATAAAGAAGCAATGTCACAAGGGACTTCTAATTTTTAGTTTAACTTTAACTGAAAAATAAATTACTCAAATCTTGAACCAGGAATCGAAGCAATCCTGTAGGCTGTAGCGCGAGTTCAGAGAAGAGTCACGTGGTTGAGGAGGTATTTCTAGGAGCAACCGAACAACGCAGCTGCTCTTTTTATTTATTAAACATTTGAAACACAAAGCCTGATGTATCCTGCACCACCACCTCAAGCATACCAGCACAAAGGTGTACCTGTATCAGCTCCACCTGAAAACTTATGCACTATGTACCCGCCACCGCCTCAAGCACGTCTGTCGCTTTGGTCGACTGGCCTCTGCCATTGCATGGATGATCCTGGAAACTGTAAGAAATTAAAATCACTAGTTCAATCTTCAACCCCTTCCAAATGGTAGATTTTTGGCTCAGTTCTGTTGAAAGAGTGAAATGACAGAGAGATTTTTTTTTCCCTCTTCTTGTTTTTTGAAGGTATAATCACAGCCATATGCCCATGCATCACTTTCGGACAGATTGCTGACATTGTCGACAAAGGATCATGCCGTAAGTAACACCGATCCTTCTCTTTTAATTTTGTCCCCATTCTTGGTTTCTCTACTACTAGAAACGCAGTCAACTCACAAATCTCTGTAAATAAGTTCATATAACATTTATAGCCCTTAAAAAATACTTGTACATTGTTAGTTCAGAACAGAAAAAAAAAGTACTGATACTGTCAAGCCGGGAGAATACAATATTAATAAACTCGATCACCATACCACCGAGAAAAAGAAAAATAACTTAACTTTGAATTAAAAACTGACTTGAACTTTTAACTCAGCTTGTTTGCTAAGCGGCACGGCATATGCACTTTTTTGTGCGGTGGGGCTGGGGTGCCTGTATTCATGCTTCTACAGATCAAAGATGCGGAGCCAGTATGACTTGAATGAGGGCCCACTCCCTGACTGCCTAGTTCATTTCTGCTGTGAACCTTGCGCACTTTGCCAGGAGCACCGTGAGCTTAAGAACAGAGGCTTTGATATGGGCATCGGTTAGTATAATTATTTTCTCCTAATTTAATTTTGCATTTATGTCAATTTGGAATCAGAAGAAATTAGTTACTGACACTGACGGTATCAGAATTAGATATGGAATATATAGTACATTATGAGAAGCCACTTTTATTATTAAATTTGATTATAATTGAATAGTTTAATTAGATAAGGACAATTAATTTACCTTATAATAATGAATATATTTTATATATAATTACATATATGCATCAGTTGGACGTTGAACTTTTAATTTTGTATATTCCCACAATTTAATTAATTAATTGTTATGAATTAGCCCTAGGCGCTTTCTCTTACGAGCTAGTCCAGCTGGTAGTTTTGTCATCACAGTTTTATTTTAGTTCTTTTGATTGATTTTTTGATTGAATTTTGGATGAGTTATGTGCAGGTTGGGAGGCTAACATGGAAAGGCAGAGACGTGGTGTGACGAGTACTCCGGTCATGGGAGCTCCAGCATTTCCTGGAGGCATGATGAGATAGACTTGAACATTTTATTTTCTGCTAGTTGTACTCCTACTCTATGCTAAAAATCTTTGTAACCTCTTGTTTTTATAGTATTGTTGGATAATTTCTTTCGTCTATGGCAAGTTTCCAAAAAAAAAGTCACTACTACTTTTGATATTAATAATATGATAATATGATTCTGATTTTTTTTTTTTTTTTCAAACGAATATGCATTCGAAGCATAATAAAGAAACGGACATGGAACATGTATCTAATCCTGCTTAAATGTATGCGTTTGTGTATTCACCATTTTGACACAAAACTTTAAAATATTATTTTATTTTAAATTAAGTTGTAAAAATTTGGTAGTACGCTCTGATCTGTTGATTATAAAAGAAAAGATAAATTCTGCAGTGGGCTAAACTATTAAAATATCATCGTTTTTTTTTCAACTTGGTAAAATTGATATACCTACCAAAATTAAGTGATTTAAATAACATTCAAATATCTTAATGGATGATATATGCATCTTCAAAGTTTTGTTATTAAAACTACAGTACTGGCCCATTAATCCCATAAAAGTTTGTGCTGATTTCGTCCAGATATATATCCTCACAATAAATAAGACCTCAGGATGGTCATGACTTTTTTCCTAACAGTTTTTTTTTTTTTTATATATATATATATATATAACAACTGCTATCTAGTTGATATGTTTCTTCTTTTTTCCCCCCCAACAGTAATAAAAAATTAAACAAATATATGATGCAAAGCTTGTTAACTTCCCTTGTAACAAATTTGTGAGGAATGAAATAATTGAAGAAAGGATTCTAAATCGTGCTTAATGAATATTGAGTACCATCATAAAAAAATAATATATATTAAACATATACCACTAAGAGATGTGTTTTAGAACTTTGACGCTAATATACGTTACTAACAGATTTACACTGCTGACGCTAGCTGTTGGTTTTTTTCCCTGTACACGATAAGAACGAAAAATTTAAGGCTTCTAGCTATGATGTTGGACGGAGCTATTATTTATAAAGCGACATCTCATTTATAAACAATACTATTTCACAAGGAGACAAACATTTTGCTTCTTCATACCTATATTCTAGATGATTTTACATTTATATTTATATTAACTTGCTGGGCTACTTGATCAACGTGTGAATTCTGTATATTTCCTTGTTTGTCATTTCGATCATTTCTTTTTCCCAAAACTTATTGTGGGTAAGTGAATGAATTTTAATTCTTTAATTAGTACCACAACTTAAATATTTTATTTGACTTTATGGAGCTAAATAATAGTTACTTAGTTATATTTTGTCTTCATGTACATACCAAGTAGTTAAAATATGTAGATTAATTGATAGAAAAAATTAAAAATCATGTCAAGATATATAGCAAAAATATTAATTCTATATATACTTGTTGGATATTCGTGGGGGGGGGGGGGGGGGGACTACTTTGGGCAGCAGGCGTTTTTCTCCGAGCAGCAATATTTATTTTGAAATGACCGATTTGCCCTCTAGCATTTCTCTGAACAAATTAGATCTCGCCACTAACATTCAAGTTTCAACCTCTTTCTGCCTCTCTCTATTATCTATCATCTCCAGACTACACCCCTTTCTCAACGATCAATCATCTCCAGAATCCATCTCTCTCTCTACCTTTGTATAATTTTATTGCTATATACATCTCTCTCTCTACCTTTGTATAATTTTATTGCTATATACAGTGGACTCTACATAACTTCTTTAGGTTAGATATTAATTCTTTTTCTTTTCATTTGTAGATTGATATTTTGCAGTTCGTTCCTACTCCCTTTTCCAGATTCTGACTTCATACATTTTAATAGTTAACAGAGAATAAAAGATAATTTTTATTTACGCAGGGGTAGTTTAGCCATTTAGAAAAAAATAATGTTGCTCCAAGTTAAAAGTCTGTTGCCCAAACACTTCCCATTCGGGGGCAAGATTTATTTATGGTAATATGACAGGTAGGAAATTAAAAAATATATATATCAACGACATAGAGAAATTTAAAATAGTTACAATTTTTCATGTTGGCATTAGTGGTGAAATTAGGTACATGCATGTCTAAACATGAAGATATCTCATGTTCATTATTTATTACCGTTGTTAACCCATTCAATTGGCAAAACAAAATTACTCATAGTGTTCCAAAAGGAGTAATTCGACGTTATACAAGAAAGTATGAAATATTATTTAATGTTTTATATATAATATATATGAATAATATAATGGAACATCATTGACTGACTTCTGTACGTAGTTCAATTCAGATTCTGCTCGTCTCCAGAAGACCTCTCGTTGACGACCGACTTCAGTTCATGATCCTAGTCTCCTGAAAGAGTATAAATTACTCATCTTCCTCTTGTAATCAAAGCTTAACGGTCCTGTAGCACAAATTCAGAGACAAGATTACTTAATTGGGTATTTCTTAGTTTCAAGCTCCTTTCGTAAAAAATTGGCAAGAGTAGAAGAAAACCCTGATGTATCCTCCTCCATACCCACCTCAACCGTACCAACAAGAAGGCGCACCTGTACAAGCTCCACCAGTAAACTCGTACGTGATGCACTCGCCTTCATTTCATTCCCATCTATCCCAGTGGTCGACAGGCCTTTGCCATTGCATGGACGATCTTGGCAACTGTAAGAAACCATCTGTAATTCAATCTTCACACCTTCCTAATGTCGCTTTCTGAATTCACCGCATTCATCATGTTCATTAATTGTCGATCTCATAGAGATGAAAACTAGATATTATTCACTTTTTATGAAGGTATGATCACATGCTTGTGTCCTTGCATCACTTTCGGACAAACTGCTGAAATTGTTGACAAAGGTTCATGCTGTAAGTAAACTCATCATATCTTTTGTTTCTCTTGTGTATTTATTTATAATTTGGTTTCTCTCAGCTAGTCCAAAACTAGTGCATTTGTAGCCCGACATAATGAAGCACAATATAAAGTAATTAGTCTCTGTATAAATTATCAATAAAAACTCACATATCATCGAAAGCTTTCATTTCATATACTTAAATGGAAGGTGACTTGTCTTTTATAAGCTCCTTGAATTAATGCAGCTTGCGTGTCAAGCGGGGTAGCTTACTTGCTCTTTTGTTCGTTGGGGCTGGGATGCCTCTATTCATGCTTCTACAGATCAAAAATGCGGAGCCAGTATGATTTAAACGAGGGTCCACTCCCTGACTGTCTAGTTCACTTCTGCTGCGAGCCCTGTGCGCTTTGCCAGGAATACCGTGAACTCAAGAACAGAGGGCTTGACATGGGAATCGGTTAGTTATTGACTTGATTATATATTTTAATTAATTTTTATTTGATTTTGCAACAATGTCACCACGGGAATAGAAGGAATATATGACATCATTGCCGGAACTAGAATTATGGAATCAGATGTCATTTGAAGCCGTATCTTGCTCTATTTTAGTTATAATTGCCAATTACATGCATGAGAGACTTAACTGACTCGTTAAATATAAAAATCGAGTTGATTGAACTATTGAAATAATATGGACAAAGTAGCTATTATTTAACCCTCCGGCATCCAACACAGTTATCATTCTTTTAAGCCAATAATACCAGCTATTTGTGTGAACTTCTTTTATGAACATTTGGTTGAATTATGTGAAGGATGGGAGGCCAACATGGAAAGGCAGAGACGTGGTGTCAGTGTCATGGGTACTCCGGTCATAACAGCTCCGGCAATGCCTGGCGGCATGATGAGATAGACTTAATTGTATTTTAATTTAATAATGGCAACTTTAATCATGGCTCTCAGGGAACGCCTAATTTTGGGCAAGATAAGCCCAAACCTAGGCTTAATTTTAGCTGTATGTACTAGATCTAACAAATAAAGCCTATGAAATATGTTTTGGGCTTATGTTATCCCTTAGCAATATGCCTGTACTAATATACTATAGCTTTTTTCTCTCTGAAGAAATTTGTTTGATGCCCAATGAACAAACGGGGAATCCCTCTGCCGACCAATTAATGTATGTTAAATAAAGGACACTGCACATTAAACGGATCAAATCTAACGAACCAGACCAAAACAGCACATGTTTGGTAGGAAATTAATTTGTTCTTATTAATTCAATGAAATCATAGTTAAGTCATCATGCGTCTTATCAAATTAATAAGAACTTTTAAGTATGACTAGAATTTTATTTGACAAAAAAAACTGTTGACATGACTTCTTAAATTATAAAAGATAGCCCACCAATTTACGCTGAAAAATCGCTCCTCTAAAAGGAGATAGCTTGTCCCCAACATAAAAGATAGCCCACCAATTAATTTTTTTTTTCTTTTCTACATTTTCTAAGTTTAATACATTTACTACCAGAGATCACCTAATAAATTCGGCCAATGAAATTTCAAGGATGACATGGTAGAAAAGGAAATGCATATGGAATTTGATCAAACATTTTAATTTAGTCATCAAGATCACTACTTAAATATACTTTTATGAATTAATGATAATTAATTTATTAATCAACAGAAAAAGTATTTGAATGCATCAGAAAAAAAAATCACGAAATCAATATTCCTATAGAACAAAATAAAAAATAGCTTCGACATAAAATTTGGCATTAAAATTATCATTTTTTCAAATCTATAGTATTAATTAAAAGCCGCAGCTGCTATGATTTGCGATAATCTGAGTCGTTCGTTCGTTTGCATTGAAATCCAATCGTTCATTTTTAATTTTTTAAAAATAAATTAAAAATAGTCGTAACAATTAAAAATAGTCATATTAATCATTAACATTAACAAAATTTTTTTAGGCAGAAAATTTAAATCAAGTTTATATAGTGTTTTTTTATGAAAGAAATTACTAATTTTGAACTTGCAAATTTTTGTTTATAATTTTGACAAGTTTTTTAGGCATATTTTTTATATTTTATATTGGAAATTTTGGCAAATTTGATGAAATATATTAAATTATTCTTAAATCTAAGAAACATAGTGCAGCTGTAACTGTCATGTCTAGTAAATAAGGAACGGACATTTAAGTCCTTATAATCAATAAAATACGGAATAAAAAATAATTAAGAAAAACGCTTCATAAATCATAATTCATAATCGATTCTCTAGTTTGGGCCAAAACTTTCAAGCCCAAAGCCCATGGGCCAATCCAGAATCCCATACGGGCGACGAAACCGAAGCAGCAAGCAATAGAAAACAGTCGAGCTACCAGATATGCCTGGTGCTCCACCTTCTCTTCCTCTCTCCGCCGCGCCAATGGCCTCCTCCTCCTCCACCTCCGCCTCTGCCTCCGCCACCGCCACTTCTCCTCCTCCCAATCCATTCGCCGCCGCTTCCTCCTTCCTTCAACACCATCTCTCCCAACTCTCCTCCCGCCTCGACCAAGGCCTCCGCACCGCCTCTGCCTCCTTCGCTTCTCTTTCTTCCACTCTTCCTTCCCTCGCTGCTTCATTCCCTCAATCCAATCACGCTTTTGACCTCGCTCTCAGTGCCGCTGACGTGGCGAAGACACTGTCGGGGACGTCAGTGTACACTGTCAGTAACTCGAACAACGAGTTTGTGCTCATCTCTGATCCGACCAATGGTATGAGATCACTTGGGTTGCTTTGTTTTCGTCAGGAGGATGCAGAGGCGCTTCTATCACAGGCATTTCTTTTTGCTTTTCTTTTTTATTTATCTGGTTTTGAAGTTTATCTATGCTTTTGAAATGTTGAACTGATGGTTGTGAAATCGGTGATTGGTCTGGTCTTGTAGGTGAAGACAAGGCAACCTGTTTTAGGGAGGGGGGCACGAGTGGTGCCGATTACTCTTGATCAGGTGTAATTTTTAGACCTAGCTCCAATTAGATTTTTGGTTACTATTTAAGGTAGAAATATTTAATGCTGATACTGTGATTTTTGTATACACTACGCAATTCAGATAACCATCAATGCAAAATAATAATTTTGTCGTTGTCATCTTGATGTTGGTTTTAAATGAAAAAAAGTTATGATAAAAGACAATGCACTCGTATGTGCTAGATCACATAAATGAATTTCACTGAGTATTTGTCAGTATCGGTTTATCTTGATTGGGTACAACTTGGGTATCATTTGTGTGCCTACTTGTTGTCCTGTTTATTTTTTCTTTGATTTAGAAATCCTTCGATGAGCTATACATGTTTTAGTATGTAACATGCAACTTTTAGCATAATGTGTGCCTACTTGTTTGCCTTGTTGGTTTTTCTCTGATTTAGAAATCCGTTAATGAGCTATATGTTTAAAGCATGCCACCTTTGGCATAATGTGTTTGCTTTTATTCAATGTTAGTCTTTTGATTATTCCGTCGTATGCTAACTTTAGGAATGCAGGTTTACATGTTAAAAGTTGAAGGCATTGCTTTTCGGTTCCTGCCTGATCCTCTTCAGATTAGACATGCACTCAAGGTTGTCTCACAAATTTGTCTTTTTAGTGTTAATTATTCGAGTAAATTTTTTCGGAGGTCCTTGAACTTTGTGTATAATCCAGTTTTGGTCATCAAACTTTAAATTATCCATATATAATCCCTAAACTTTGTAATCATCCATTTTTAGTCCCTTTTAACTGTTCCGTCCAAATACTAACAGAGGAGGCGAACAGGAGCTGCGAGTCAATTTTTAACAATTTCTGCTTTCTCCCACATAGCTTTTTTTTTCTCTTCCGACATTTTACTCTCTTTTCTGCTCCACCTCTTTTGTCGCTCCATCTCTCTTGCCCCTCTCGCCCATCATCTCATCACCATGTGCTCGCTCTCTCGTCTATTATGCCAACTTAAGGGCTGGTCCGCCTATGTTTTCACTCGGACCCACTTTCCCTCTTTAATTTGAAAAAACCGGTAAGCAAAAAAAATAAATAAAAAGAAGGAAAGGGGTGAGGAGGGCTAAGCTCGGCCAGACGAGGGGATGGTTGATGGAGACAGCCGCAAGGCAAGCAAAGGTGAGATGAGGTGATCCCTTAATTTTATTCCCTGGTGCACTTCCCCTCTAATCGTCATTTCATTTTCTATGTGATATTTTGCTTGATTCAAATTGATTAAAGTTTGATTACTATGTCATCTCTTGAATTTTGACGATGCTTGAATCTGTGTTTGCAACATATAATTACTTCATGTGAATCTGTTCATGGGTCCTTGACCAAATTGAATGCTTATTTGCATAAATTGTATTATGGTTCTTTTTCACTCAGTTGTAAAACCTTGGTACCATGGTCATTTCTCCTGCTCTTAGTGTATTATTTGGTATTTTAATTGTACGGTTTATCTCTTGTACCAGTTCGGTAAAACTCAATTTTGAATTCTAGTAAAAATAGCTTTAATTTCAAGGATTGATTTAAGAAGCTTTGGGAGACTTGATTCACTTATTCTTTCTCACTTTCACAATCTCATTTCTAGCACCAATGGAAGAAGAGGGAGGTCTTGAAGATCTGAAATCAGTAGAGGAGGGAGAGAGGAAAGGTTTCGGAAGAAAAAAGAGAGAGATGGGTGGAGAGAACTGAGAAGGACAAAAAATATTAAACGACCGTTTGTACCTTCTCTGTTAGTATTTGGACGGAATAGTAACAAAGGGACTAAAAATGGATGATTACAAAGTTTAGGGATTATATATGGATAATTTAAAGTTTGATGACCAAAAATGGATTATACACAAAGTTCAGGGACCTCCAAAAAAAATTTACTCTTAATTATTCCCTTTTTTCCTGAACAGTTGCTTCATGATCGCTGAGGAAGATAATACCAAAATTGTCATGTCCAAGCTTATAATATAATTGCGTTGTATCAATAAGGTGCAATGGTTGCATCCACAGGATTGATGTTTTTCTGGGATTCGGTTACCTTTGTGTTAGTTTCTGTGAAAATATTTGAGTAGCTCGCATGACAAGTCTGCGACAACTTAATAAAGTATTATAATTTTTTTTGTTAGTTAGTAGCAACAGACATTTAGGCAATGTCCACAATTTACTGAAGTGTTTGGTTGCCTCTTATTCTTCATTGTAGTTAAAATCATCTGATCTGACAAAAGGATTTGACGGCGTTCCAGTTTTTCAGGTACACTTGTGCTTCCTCCATTGGCTATCTTTTGTTGTGTAATATGAAATTTGATGGAAAAAGATGCTTTATAGCTTTCCTTCTGCATATTAGTACATGGAAGAATTAGAATGCATGTTGTTAAAAGTTTAGCAAGTATCAAGCACAGATATTTGATAAACTTCTGTAAATCCAGGATAGAATATTCTTTGTACGTCTGTTTTAAATAGCCATTATATGGTTAAAATGGTGTATTCATTCCATTCAAATTCCTGTTTAAAAATATGCACTTTGCAGGCATTTCATAAGCAGCCTAAAGCCCTAAATATTGTTTGGTAATTTGTCTTTCCAGTCAGATCTACTGGTTATAAAGAAGAAAAATAGGAGATACTGCCCCATATATTTCCAGAAGGAAGATATAGAGAGAGAACTCACAAAGGCATTGAGGCAATCAAGAGGGTCAAGCACCTCCCAACAGATCATGGTACATGCATAAAAAAATTCCTTTTTCTCCTCGTTATGCTTTAAAATTGAGGGAACTAAAATTATTTTATTATTCCATTATTTGTAATTGTGTTCTTTGTATCCCCTTCAGGTAGGAAGTTTGGAAGATGTATTGAAGAAAATGGAGGTCTGTCAATTGAGCTCATTTTACACCTGAGAAGTTTTTAAAACTATAATTTATAGCATGTAGATTAGGTTGCTTCATCTCCAATCTTTTTGCATCTACTATGCAAGTTACTCTCTGCATTCCATCAAGTTTTCAGATAAGGCCCAGTATTCTCATATTGGAAATAACATCCAAAATTTTCGAGACACTTACGGATTATATCTAGCCTTTTGATTGATGAGTTCTAAAGAGCATATAATCCATTAAATGTTGACGCACTTTTTGCCTACCTTTTGGACCATATTCTTTAAAAGCTACTATTTGTAACTCCAAATTACTGGCAATGAACCAAGTATGTTGGCTGGATTAGTTCCAAAGACTATTCAAATGTTGGATTAATTCGAAGTTTGGCCGCCAGTGGAGATGAAAAGTCGGGATCTTTAGTTTATCAAGGATGGACTGTGCCTGGGGCAATGCGGGCAATTTATTTTGGGTGGAGGTTTATTTTACTTGTAGGGTGTTTTTTGCTAACAAGTCCTCCGAACTGTTGATTGATAGTTTCAAACATAAATTATGTTTGATCTTGTATTAGGAGTATGGTAAGCATTGTTTTTTTTAGAGATGCCTGACTGTGGCTGTCAAGAAGACAAAAGAGTATTGGTTAGTTTGCAAAATTAATATATATTCACTCTGACCCCATCTGTATGTAAGGAAAGTTGCAATTCTTATTCTCAACCAACATTACACTTCATATCTGTGCAGATGAATGACAAGAACTCTGGATGGGATGACTTGATATTTATCCCACCTGGCAAGAGTTGTACCCAACACCTTAATGAGGTTTCAGCTTGAGAACTGTAGTCAATTTGTGACGCATTGTGTATCAAATTTTGAAGGTCCAGAGCAAGACTGGACTACTCTCACCTCAACCTTTGAAAGTTTGAAAAAGAGTTATCAAAGTCTGTCAAATTTCAATGATGTAATTTTACAGTTTAGAAGAGTTTTGGGTTGTTAGATTCGGGAGGTGAAACTGAGCTGTTGTCCGTGAAGCTTTTTTGAGGGGTTAATGAAGATTGCTACTCTTCAGAAATGTACAACCTGATTAAAGCTTTGTAGCTTCATTCAATAACTCCCCATACCTCTGCCTCTCTCTCTCTCTCTCTCTCAAAATGAAAATGTACTCAGCGGCTGCTGACTCTATCTCTCTCGCTCTCGCTGTCATTTTGGTTTAACTTGTTCTTGTCTCAGACGATATTGATCTTTCATCTTCAATCTAAAAATTGCACTCATATCTACCCCATGAAAAAAATATGCCTCATTTTTTCCCACTAAAGACCACCTCCTCGTGTGCTTTCTCAAAGAGGTAGAGAAATATAAATCTGCTCCAGTGCATTGAAGCCAACACAAGGTATGGCAATCTCGCACGGGTTTGACTAAAGCTGTGTCACATGGCACTTGTTTTTTAATTAATAAAGCAATTGTTTATGTCTATTATTTGCGACCCAGTCCAATATTGAACTTTAGCTAGAGATCCCTTCAAACTGGGAGAGGAAAAAGAAAGAAAAAGTTAAGTGAAATCAAAACTGGAAGAGCATGGAAGCACATCGGGTGTCGTTTGTTGTGGGCTTCATCTCTGTTTTATCTCTGTTGATTGTATTTGATTCCTTGCGCGGAGGGATCGCATCTTCTTCATCTCGAGTGCCCGAAGTTAAACCCAACAAGCCCCAAGGTTTGCACTTTTCTTTTCTTTCCTTTTTCTTTTCCTTTCCTCTTTAGTTTGACTGTTTTTGGTATCAGATTATATGAAAGGAAGAGAGATTTATTGTTTAGATCGCTACTCTTAGACTTTGGTCATAGATTCTTAGCTTATTAGATTGAATTTTGATGGATATCGTTCTGAATCCCACAAATCAACTCCAACACCAAGCAACATGTAATGGATTCTTTATCATCATTGTATAAAGATCTTGTAGGATTTCACTTGTGGGAAATGAATGATTGAAAAGGAATTTAGGTGAAACCAAGAGAAATTGGCGAAGTTGATGAACTATAGAAAATAGAGCCTAGATTTGCTTGCTACGTTGAAACCAATTTTAACATGAGTAATAAATAAGACAAATGGTTGTTAGATTTAAATTACTTTAAGCATGCTGGTTTTCTTCTTCTAAGTAATTACCAGGGGCGATACTAGGCCAATAATTGAGTCTAAGTTTAGGACCACAATTGCTGACGTTTAAATAGAAACATGCTATTATCCTATGTTCCTAACACACCTAAGATACCTTACACAACTAAACCCACATGCTTACTCAAGTACTCAAACGCCTTTTATGCAAGAGAAGAGATGATAGACTTGAACCTCTTGCTTGTCAAATCAAGAAGTAGGTGCCCACTAATTGAATACTTCCATAGACTTAATTGAGCTTCCAAAACATTGTGTATGCAAGGATGCAATAGAAAAGGAAGATCCGTTCACCAACCACTCCATTGAAGAATCAGACAACGCATACCTCAATCAATGTAGACCTTAATAATTTCTTATATGTAGAAGCGGCATTCTATTTACAATATTTAATTGGTTAATTTATGAATCATAGTAAGCTGCTGACGTCAATAACAATAAAAGTAGTAGTGTATAATTGTGTTGTAGTTGGACTTTTTTACTTTTCTATTTATCCCCTCACCGTTAAAAGAGGAAAAAAAAGAGAAAAAGAAAATTAGAGCGCGCTAGGTCTCATGCTATATTGAGTCTGTCAATCCTGAACAAAGTGTGGCGATGATTTGCTTATTATAAATGACAACTTATTACTTAAATATTCATATAGGTCAATCTTAATAAATCTGGCTATTCAATCTATGCAAAAACTTAACGAGTAAAAACTATTTCATTATTAAAAGTGTGGACGGTACATTGGTTTACAGTTCAGAAAAGTATTAAAATTGATTTTAACGGTCTACAGTTCATTATTAAACCATTTTAATAATAATTTTCATTAATTAAAATCTATTTCAGCTATTCTTATTAGTATTAAAGAAATCATAATTCTAGATAGTTCTTAACAATTAACTATTAGATCAGACAGTTCAGATTAAATCTGACTTTAATCATGAAAAGAAAATAGTACTATATAATAAAAGTAACAAAACTACAATATATTTATATCAGGGGATGCTATGCTCATAGTTAATTTTATTACCGTGACACACATCTAATTCATATTATTATAATTTTCTTTATGTTCGTATCATTTTTGAATTAAATAAATTCACACCGAGAGTGTACCGCCTCCCAAAGTCCCAGTCGTGCATACAGTCTTCGTACAGAGAAAGTGGGGACCGATACTAACACATAGAAAAGTAGACCCAACTCTAAAAAAACTTTCCAAATGTTATACTAAGAAAAAAAAAAATAGAAATAAAAAACTTTAATAATTCCATTTGGCATTTGATTTGATCAAACTTGCACATCATGACTACTTTCTCTTGCTTATCAAAAAAAAAAAAAAAAAAAAAAAAAACTCTCTGACTATTCTACGCGACTACGCACCGCACCACCTTCGCGCCACTTCTTTCTTCCTCAAAATTCATTGACCCAACAACCTTTCCCCTATAATCCCGAACTCGAAAGCGAGAGAAGAAGAAAAAAAGAAAGAAAGCGAAAGAGAGAAAAGAGAGAGTGACATAGTAGGGAGACGATGGATGTGAAAATGTCGAAGAGTCCGAGGAGGTCTCAGGAAGAGGATGATGCGGCCGAGGAGGAGAAAAGGAAAACACACTGGCGCCGCAATCTGAGAAGATCGGAGCTGGTGCTGATTGCAATTTTCATCTCCCTTCCAGCTTTTGTGTTTCTTTTCGGCGGCTTCGGGGGCAATACCCCTGCCGTCGACACTCCCCAGCCCAGCCAACCTGACACTGCCTTACCAAAAGGTTTATACTAGTCTCACACCTCCCTTTTGACGGCCCCATTTTTTGACCTCCTTTCGTACAGTTGTTTGCTAAGTTTCTGAACTTAGGGGCCAATAGTTGTTTTTCTATGGTTTAATTGCATTTAGGACTTCTGCATGTGCCAAGTTCGAATTTTGTTGGTATGTGTTCATAAAGATGTTTTGAAGTGTTTTGAGCTGGAAATAGTAGGAGTGATTTTAGTGGAAAAGAACAAAGTTAACTCTTTGGTTCGCAAAATTTTAAATTTTTTGAATGCAAACTTCAATTCAGAGTGCAAATTGAAAACGCTTCAGTAAAATGTCGAAATTGATATTGCAGCGGTGAACTTTCTTTTATTTTTTTATTTTTAGAACAAGAGTAAACTTTCTTTTTATTTCAGAACAAAAAAGTCTTGAAGTGCTAAAAGTCATTGTCTTATTTATTGAAGCTCCATTTTGTATTTTTGTTCGTGGTAGAAGCGTGCGTGGGTCCCACTAGAAGTACTCATTAATGATGTGGAAAGAAAAGTTCGTTGTCATTCTCGGCTTGAATAGACATGGTCTATAAAATTAACGGCATAGATTTAATCTTACTTGAACCGATTGCTTTGTCCATAGATTGGTCTTTCATAGGTGACCTACCACAGCGCAAAGTACTAAATGATCTAAGAATCTTTGACCGGGTTATTGGTTTTGATATTTTCAATAGAGCCCGATGTGCTACTCGCGTCATGTATACTAGAACTATGGAAGACTTGGGCCAGCCCAGCTCCTGGACTGCGCAAAAGGCGTTAAAATATTATTATTTTTTCCCCCTTTAAGTGAATAAAATTCTGTTTATTAAACCGCTAGTTTCTTTAATTATTAGAGAAAATGCATCAAATACCAAAAGGGAGTGCAAGTTATGGCAAAATATTGTATTTCCAACTTTCTCTGTTCAAATATTGACTAACCTTTTTACAAAATTCATGATTCTGCGCCATATTCAGGGGCGGATTTAAAGGGGGTGAGCGTAGGCGAGACATACGCCAAAATCCAGAAAGTTAATTGAGATTAACTGTTACACCTCCCTAAGAAATTAAAAATCTAGCCCAACTATTATAATAAATTCAGCATGTTTTTGTCTAATTCCCATGGAAAAAAGTTTAGCCACTTAGAATTATAGGGTGTCAGGCTATGTGGGTTGGCTTCCCAAGCGTTGTCTATCTTTTTTTTTCTTTCTTTCTTTTTTTATGGGACCCCTATAAAGTTATCAATTTATGATATAGTCCAAATTTGATTTACAACATATGATATTATTATATGTTCATGAGTATCTTTATATTATAAAATAATATAATAACTAATGTTTGCTTTGATCGGTTAAGCACCTTTCTACTGGGCATGGATTCTAATGAAGTGTGTCATTTTTTTTTTTTTTTTACATTTACGGTCATCATTATAAAAAATAATATTGATGATATTAAATAGGTTTATATGTTGGTTTCTATAATATATTGCCTATGGTTTAAACAATAAAAAAAAGTTGTTATTTGTTTTATTATTCATGTGTGCAATAATATCGAAAAAATAATTATTATATCAGATATAATATTCAAATGTACATTTAAAATTTTTATAAGAAAAAAATTACGCACTAGTGTTATGAAATCTAAAACATCCAAAATAAAATTTGTTGAAATATTATATAGTTTAGTTAGCTAATAATAATATATGATTATATGGACTCGTTCGTTTCTTTTCTCATGTGAACTTGTGTGCCAATGTAGCTCGACGACTGCACTACGCCTACTTCGCCCCCCCTATTTTGCAATCCTGGCTCCGCCCCTGGCCATATTTGCATTTTAATTATCATAGGACTTGTAATGAATTAGCTAATGCAAGCGCGCATTCATGCAAATATGAGTCTATGATCATGATCGGTTTCCACATAAAAATTAATCCTTTTGTCAAACATTTCACTAACTTGTGCATACATCTTTGCTTTCAGGTAAGAAAGAGGTCATCCTTAGTACAACACCTGCCTTAAACTCAGACAAATTGCTTGGTGGGTTACTCCCTCCAAATTTAGATGAGCAATCATGTCAAAGCCGATACAAATCCTATCAATACAGGCAAAAATCACCCTTCACGCTTTCACCATACCTCACTAAAAGGCTGCGCCAGTACGAAGCATACCACAAGAAATGTGGCCCTGGTTCGAGACTGTACAAGAAAGCCATGAAACAACTCCTATCTGGCCGTAATGTTGAAAACTCACAATGCCAATATGTTGTCTGGTTCCCGTGCAATGGTCTGGGGAACCGTATGCTAACCCTAGCCTCCACGTTTTTGTATGCTCTTCTGACAAATCGGGTTTTGCTAGCCCATTTGGGTAAAGAATCTGAGAACCTGTTTTGTGAACCATTTCCTGGTAGCTCATGGGTTCTACCTCCTGATTTCCCATATAACCAACCTTACAACCTTCACCTTAACACACCTGAGAGCTATGTGAATATGCTAAAAAGAGGGGCTTTTGCATATAATTCAAATGCTTCATCCTTACCTGCCTATATTTATCTTCATTTAGAACAGTTTTCTTTAAGGATGCAAAATAATATCTTTTGCGAAGAGGATCAAAAGATGCTTCGAAAGTTCAACTGGATGTTACTCAAATCAGATAGCTATTTTGCACCGGCATTCTTTTTGATGCCTTCATACCAAGAGGAGCTCCAGAGGATGTTCCCAGAAAAGGAATCTGTTTTTCATCATTTGGGGCGGTACCTATACCACCCGGCAAACCAAGTGTGGGGAAGGATCGAAAGATATTATGATGCTTATCTAGCACAAGCTGATGAAAAGATAGGACTTCAAATTAGAATCTTTCGAGAAAAACCAATCAAATTTGAAGTCATGTATGACCAAATAATAAGATGCACCAACCAAGTGAATTTTCTCCCCGAAATTACTCATACTGAGTCCATGAGGAACCAATCTACAAATAGTAAACACAAAGCTATTCTAATAACTTCATTGTATGCAGGGTATTATGAAAGAATTAGAGGCATCTATTATGACAACCCAACTTTGAATGGTGAAATAGTGTCAGTGTACCAACCTAGTCATGAAGAAGAACAACAAACTGAGGCACAAAATCACAATGAAAAGGCTTTAGCTGAGATATATCTGTTAAGTTTTTGTGACAAAATGACCATAAGTGCATGGTCTACATTTGGATATGTGGCACATAGTTTTGCAGGAATAAAACCATGGATCTTGTTGCGACCTGATTGGAATAAAGAGGTGGCAGATGTGCCTTGTATCAGATCCAAAACAGTTGAACCGTGTTTACATTCACCTCCTTTACTTGAGTGTAGGGGGAAGGATACCAATGCGGCAAATCTGGTACCATATGTAAGGCACTGTGAGGATGTTGACTTTGGCATCAAGTTATATGATAGTTAGGTTCATTGGTATGTAATTGGTTGGTTGGTATCTGCTTTTTGTGTTCATTCAGTTAGAATTGATTGATCAAGTTATATGGGCAAAGAATGCATATATATGAAATTTCCCGAGAACACTTTTTATGTCATTTAAAAATTGATATATTAATTTTACAATTTCTTTCTTGATATTCATCTACAGTAGGATTATCAAAAGTACTGGCAATTTTCCAAATTGGACCTTCAATTTGATTAGTTGAAAGCAATGTCATGTTATCAGATGTCTGTGTTGTTCATTAGTTATGACACGAGTATGCACTGCTTTGACAAATAATAATAAACTTTTTTTTTTTAATATATAAATGAAATTTTTGGTGTGACAATCGCCACCTGACCTTCAAAAAATAACGTACAACTCTCAGAGTACTCTGCTTGCCTAGACAGATGCCTCTTCTGGAATATGTTCAGAGGCACTGATCACTGTAAGAAAACACTGAAATTAATCCCTTTTAACCCAAAGAAAACTTGTCTTTTCAATTGCTAACTAACAGCGGATTCTTGCATTGCAACATTTTCCTAACATTTTTTGGAGAGGGTTTTGCCATTTAGGTCACCGAGTTTAGCCTAATATTAGAAACATGGGGTAATGTTAAGATTATGTTTTGTCTGCTTACCAGCTCTGTATGATTATGATCTGATCATGCTACATCCATTCTGGGAAACTGTTTTCTTGCTATTTAAACGTTCTCTCTTCAAACGTGCTCTCTTCAAACGTTCGAATAATAAATCTCAGAGGGAGCAATTGGCTATTCTCTCATTCGTTGTTTGGAGGGAGAGATGCTCACGAATTTTCAGGGAGCACAGCTGGGTCTTGATGCTCTCATTTCTTAAGCTATCTCTGAGTGGAGTTACACTGGGTAGTGACTTTTGTTAGCACATTTAACACAAACTTTTCTTTTTAATTAATGAAATATGGGTTCTTTGAACCCCATTTTTTGCATAAAAAAAGTAAATAAAGTGACGCATGCAATTGCGTATTTAGGAAAGGAAAAAAATAGTGTTTCACTAGTTGAACTAGAACACTCTGTTTTGAAAGAATATGAAATAGATGATATGCTTGCACGACTATGCTTTGCATTATTGCCATTGGCCTCTCTCCTTACATGCTTGACACGACCGATTTGGAACAAAGTCAACTTTATTTGCTTATTTTTTATTTTTTTTTGTTCAATTAATGTTATAAACATGACAGCCTTATCTTATATGAATCCTCAGATGTCTAATTTTGTCGCACTTTTGTGCGCCATGGTTGCATTAAGATGTCAGCACAAAATAAAATTAAGTTTCATTTAGAAAAAGTATACTAGTACTTCCTGTGTTTGATTGACGTAATCTGTTAGACAAATAGTAGAATATATAATATTCGATGCATATCTGGAGCAATACTTACACTAAGCAGCCACGCGATATATAGTTCATTTGACTTTCAACACATATATATGCGTTGTTATTGGCACAGATAACATTGAGAGAGAGAGAGAGAGTGGATATTTAGCTCAAAAAGTTCTTAACTAAATCTTTATGAGCGATGGATAAAGAGCTGGAGGAGAAAAACCAGGGATGGTGGCAAGTATCAAGACTGGAGAAGTCCATTTTTGGTGTGATTATCATTTCATCTTTTCTGGTGATTTTCTTTGGAAGCAAGAGTGGCTCACTTCAATTTCTGTTCCAAGGGACCGACAAGAGGATTGGTTAGATACTTATGCTTAGACATCTTCTCTTTTTATATGGGAATCACATTTTGTTTTTATAAGTGATCGTTCTCCGTATGAATGAAAATTTCCAAACTAGCATTAATAGGGGAGTACGTATTCCCTTCTGAGAATATTTTTTATAAAATAAAAATTTCAAAGAAGCGTTCCGCTTGAGATAAAATAAATGAAATTTATAAAACTTTTAGAGATATAATATGATGCAAGGAAGAAAGGGTATGAAAGTTGTATGCAGTCTACAACTAGAGGCTTTTATTTTACTTTTAATTTATTGTTTACATTTTTGAGGAAAAAGATCGGGTCGAGCCCAGTAATTTCATTCTAAATCTACGGTTAATTAATACTTCAGGGACGCTATTGTGGGCAAGCCTTAGAATAACTGATACTTCCACCTAAGCATTATTGGTGCTTCAGTTTGTATTTTTACTTAGCTTAATATTGTAAAGATAAACAAATGATTCATCCTTCACATTTTTTGGCAGGAGAAAAAGAAAAACTTCTTGGCGGATTACTTTCCCCTGATTTTGATGACCACACTTGCGTAGCCCGATACAAATCTTCATTGTACCGCCGACCCTCTCGCTTTGAAGTATCTCCTTATCTTGTTCAGAGACTAAGACAATATGAGAATTACCATAAAAAATGTGGACCGCACTCTGAATTCTACAAAAATGCAATCGAACAACTGAAATCTGGCCGAAATGTTGAGAGTACAGAATGCAAGTACACAGTTTTTGCACAAGCTAATGGTTTAGGGAATAGAATGGTTGCTCTTGTCTCTACCTTTCTATACTCGCTTCTTACAAACAGAATTCTATTAGTCGAAATGACAGAGGACTCACAAAATTTATTTTGTGAGCCATTTCCTGAAAGCTCATGGGAATTGCCTTCTGATTTTCCTATAAAAAGGTTAGCATGGGAATTTCAGAGGGAATCCCCAGAAAGCTTTGTAAACTTGTTGGAGAACAGAAGTATCAGTCTTGATGCTAATGTGTCGGCAGAATCATTACCCCCTTTTGTATTTTTTGATGCATGGAGCAATGCATGGCACATTCACAGCCGCATATTTTGTGAAGATCACCAAAAAATCGTCCAAAAGTTCACTTGGATGATTACCAAATCTGATTGCTATTATGCACCAGCTTTGTTTTTATACCCCGAGTTCGAAAATGAGCTCAGGGAATTATTTCCAGCCAAGGAGTCCATGTTCCATCACTTGGGTAGGTATCTCTTCCAACCTGCTAACCCAGTATGGGAAATGATTGAAAGATTTTACCAAACATACCTTACAAATGCTGATGAAAAGATTGGGCTTCAGATAAGAATTGTACCTTATGAACCACCCCCTTTTGAAAAAGTATATGGCCGCATAATAGAGTGCTCAGAAAAAGAGAAGTTGCTACCTGAAGTTGGGATTTCAAACTTCAACAATTCTGAATTAAATCCAACTAAAAGAACAGCAATCGTGGTTATTTCTTTGTTTTCAGAATACTATGAGAAAATTAAATCCACATATTATGAGAATTCGACTGTAACAGGAGAGTTAGTTTCAGTTTTTCAACCTACACATGAAGAGTCGCAAAACTCATTTGTGCAGTTCCATAATCAGAAAGCATTAGCCGAGATGTACCTATTGAGCTATTGTGACAAGATAGCTATAACAGCAATGTCAACATTTGGATATATAGCCCATGGTTTGGCTGGGTTGCAACCATGGATACTAAGAACACTGTTTTGGCAGATACCTAAACCGGGTCCAGTTTGTGTGAGGTCCATGTCAGTCGAGCCCTGCTTGCACTCACCTCCATTTCTTGAGTGCAAGCCAAATACAACAGTTGATCCAGCTGAGGTGGTGCCTTATCTTAGGTCTTGTGAGGATTTTGACACTGGAATTAAGTTGTTCGACTAGGCTTTTTGTGCATGTTCAACATGCTTTATTAATTACTCGTGTATGTAAGAATAAGTGAATCATTTTGAAGTAGGTCAAGAAGCGTCTTTCTGAGTAAAGATTATTTTGCAGTTGAAATTGAGACATAGGGTAAAACTTTGTAATTTTGAATTCTCAAAAATGTGTATATATTCTCATAATCCCATTGAAATCTCTAATTCACTAAAGCCCTTAGCCTCAAACGTATATGTACAACATCAATTAAGTTGACCCTAAAGTATGGAAAATTATATGAAAAGTAAATATCAAATCAAATTAGGACCAAAAACTGCCATGCCTAATTTTCCCTATTGCAATTTAAAGAAAATCACGCATTTGCAATTGTGTTAATCAAACCATTAGTTTAATACCTCGTGTAGCATCCACAGATAGAAAAGAAAAGAGTATTAGATGCAAATTGAATCCAACTTGGCACATGCCAGCACCACGGATCCTTGCTACTCTATTGCCCTTCTCCTATGGGCTCTGTGAGTTGGTTGATTGGTTGGAAAGAGGAGGAGATGCTGGGACCAACATAAATTGATTGTATGTGGTACATGAAGGTGGTAGTGGATATTAGCAAAGTAGATTCTCAACGAGGCATTTCATCGAACATCTCCAATGACAGTGAGGTTTCTACTTATGTAATTAATAAGGAAGCCAACGGATGATGCACCTAAGTAATGAATAATTGCTGAAGTTATTCCACATGGTAATAATAGCGCACCAATACCAAGAGACGTTGTTACTTGTACAGTAGAATGTTGATTGGTGGAGGTTATTTGGACATGTTTGGTGATGTAGTTTTAAGTTCTATTTTCTGATTAATCGGAAAAGGGTAGGGCGCGCTCCCGTACTGGTTTCTAAAAAAAAACGTTATTCCCTGATCGAAGAGGAATAGTGTAGCCACTCTAGTGGTTACGAAAGTGAAAATTTTAGAGTAAGTCTACAATCCTACCGGTACCATCGTAAGGGTACCGACCTCTCTTGGTGAGTAGGGTCTTGTAGGTTGTAGCGCATGTTCACAGAGAGGACTAAAATTTACTAGGCCGAAACTTGGTAGTTGGTAGTAATAAATAGATAGGTTTCCTTTGGAAGTTGAAACCGGACCGGGCTTTTGCGTTGTTGGTCAAACCATAGCCCATTGGTTTTTTAAGAATCCATGTAGGTGGTTTACTGAAATTTTTAATAAATCATAATATCTGACGACTTTTACATATTTTATTAACAAAAAAAACGTAGGGCACTCAACAATTCGGACTCCTTATTTTTTTAAGTGTCCTTTTCTCTTTAACAAAATTAATATGTTCTTAGTTGTCATGCAGGGAAGTATATTTCGTATGTGTTGACCTTAAAGAAATGGAATGAATGTTTCCATTCTGACCAGGCTTTATTCACCTACTACCTAGTTGGTATATTCTTTCAAAGGTATCCAATGCTTTAATTCGAGCTTCTCAGAAAGAGAAAAAATATCAATTATTTGATCCAAGCACGTTTTGTAGTTGATTTGGTCTTGTTTCCATATGCATTGACATCTATATCAACAAATGAGAGGCCGAGAAAGTGAAAGAGAACTAAGAATCTAACAAATTGCAGCTGAAAGATGGATACTAAAGTGGTACCAGCGCAGAGGAAGGATTGGCGGCGGCGAATTACGGGACCAGAGATGGTTGTTCTTGGCATGATCATACTTTTCTTCTCTCTTATGGTTTTTCTATTCAGCAGCCAGAGAAGCTTCATTCTTACTCCTTCTAAAAGCTCCAAGAATATGGGAGGTATTTAAATTTTAAATTGTATTGATGACTAACCTTATTCATGTTAAACAGTTGTCCAGTGCATATCCTATGGGCTTTAAGTGTATTGTATATAAAGTTATAAACTATTATCAAATACACATAAATAGATGCCAGCAATTTTTCGATCTTTACTTATCTAAGGATGATAGGCATAAGTACATACGTGGAATACTCCAATAATTATGCCATCCCATCGCCGATACAAATTTATACTGGTGTAATTATTAGATTAGGAGTTTTGAAGATTTTAAAATTAAAATAAAATAAAGAGAATTAAGATGGATTTCACTCGGGAGGTTATTTTGTTAAATTATTAGTACTATCAAGTATCAACTGTGACTAGGTCATACATTTAAGGTGAGCTAGTTATCGCTCTCTGCTATTGCGCAAACAAACATTCTAAACTGATATATGACTATATCAAATTAATAGAAATTTTTATAATAATTTATTGATAAAATAACGAGAAAATCAAATATTTCACATCTTATTACAGATCCAGAGCACAGGCATTTGGATCCTGGTAAAATGACAAATGATAAATTTCTCGACGGGTTGCTTTCTCCTAATTTCAGTGAGCAAAACTGCTTAGGCCGCTACAAATCTTCTATGTACCGTAAACCCTCGACCTTTCCTATATCCACTTATCTTATTCAAAAACTAAGAGAATATGAAGACTATCATAAAAGATGTGGCCCGACCTCAGATCTTTATCAGCGATCAATTGAGCAATTAAAATCCGGCAAAAATGTTCAGAATTCAGAGTGTAAGTACGTCATTTGGACCAAAAGTAATGGTTTAGGGAATAGAATGTTATCAATTGTTTCCACATTTCTCTATTCTCTACTCACCAAGAGAGTTATGCTGATGGAAATTACCGAGGAAATGGAAGACCTGTTTTGCGAACCATTTCCTGATAGCACATGGGTTCTACCTCCTGATTTTCCTATAAGAGATTTTTGGAGATTTTACAAAGATTCACCCGAAAGTTACACAAAAATGGTAGAGAATAAAACAATCGGCGATGATGTGGATATTTCTCCGGAGTCCCTACCTGCATTAGTGTACCTTCATGCTGAAAATGTCAACATGCACTTACAAAACCACATCTTTTGTGATGATGATCAGAGAATTCTCCAAAAGTTGAACTGGATGATACTCAGATCTGATAGCTATTTTACGGCTGCTCTCTTTTTAATGCCCATGTATGAAAAGGAGCTCTCCCAGTTATTTCCAGTTAAGGAGTCAGTTTTTCACCATTTGGGTCGGTATATCTTTCAACCTGCCAATCCAGTGTGGCAAATAATAGAAAGATTCTACAAAACCTATTTTTTCAATGCAGATAAAATAATTGGGATTCAAATAAGAATATTCCCCCAAGCTCCTGTTCCATTTGAGAAAATGTACCAGCGCATCCTTGAATGCTCAGAGAAGGAGAAGCTGCTTCCTGAAATTGGTCCCTCAAACATCACCGATGCCACTTCAAATCCAACTAAACACACGGCAATCTTAGTCGTTTCTTTGTTCTCAGAATACTTTGAGAAGATCAAATCAACATATTATGAGAATCCCACTTTGACAGGGGAGATGGTTGCTGTGTACCAACCAAGCCATGAAGTGCATCAGAAAACACATGCACAATTTCATAACCATAAAGCACTAGCTGAGATGTATTTGCTCAGCTATTGTGATAAAATAGTTACAACTGCAGGATCAACATTTGGGTATGTTTCACATGGTTTAGCAGGTTCAACGCCATGGATAATTCGACCCCCGAGTTGGATGTATCCAGGAAATGGACCGGCTTGCATCAAGTCTTTCTCAGTAGAACCGTGTTTGCATTCACCTCCAATACTAGAATGCAAGGGGAAAAATAATGTTAGTGATGAAGAGATAGCAGTGCCTTATATTAAGCATTGTGAAGATGCTGATTCTGGTCTAAAAATATTTGGTTAATTTAATTAGTTGATTTTATCAATTTTTTTTGTCATTATATATCGTATATGTTCTGGACAGTTGAATAAGGATTTGGCTAGCTAGAAATGTAGTTAGCTAGGGATGTCCAGTCTTTCTTTTTTTCATTTAGCATAATAATAATAATAATAATTATTATTATTATTATTATTATTATTATTATTATTATTTTTGAGCCTATCCGATAACTGCATAGGCACTTGCGTAAATTAAACAATAATAAATTTATATACGGTTATTGTAGCTGGTGCTACGGATGTGAAGTAAATTTTATTAATTATTAACCAATAAGTCCATTTTGGAAGTTCTTCTGTAGATGAAAGAAAATGAAATCCAATTTTCATTTCATTTCCGAGGATTGCAAAATTTCATAGTTTTAGACATTCTTCAATGCACTTTTGGTTCCTATTAGTTTTTTGTTTGTTTACCTGTTTTACGTATTACTAGCAAAAAATGCCCTCAATATGCGGGCAAATAAGAAAATAAAATATTGATATTATTTTTCTTTCATATAGAACTTTATATATTATAGGCAATAAAGATATGGTAAAATCAATAATTTATTAATCTTTCCTTTTAAATAAATAGCTGATTTGGTATTAACTTAATCTTTTCTAATAAAAAATCTTGACCATTTAATTTTGAAATTAAGATCTAGACCACTGATCAGATCAAATTACACAAATCAATGGTCCATAATTGATATAAAGTTGTTTACACCCTTTTATATGACATGTTTACTCCTTTTATATGAAATGTTTACTCTTTTTGTTAGGTGCATTTATAAGTAGTAGAGATAAAAACTTGAAAGCTGCTGTCAAGATTATTTTGGAAAAGAAGCATTAAAGGTGAAGTGTGCTTTGCATTCCTTAAAAATTTTTCTAATCTAACCACTTTAATGAATACGGCGACGATGATTGGCAAGCCCAACATACGGATCTCATCCTTTTAAAATTGAAATTGCCATTCACTTATGTAAAGTCTTCAAATTTCATCTATAAGACTGAAAAGATATTCATGAATTTGAGGCGTTTACCGTATTTATGTTTTGTGACACATACAATTCTTAATTGTTATGATGATTCTTGTTGTGGCACTTCATTTGGATTGGCAGTTTGAACAAGTTTCACTTTCTTCAAAAAGCTCTCGATAGTTTTTATTTTCATGGTTTGAAAACTTTAAGGAGCTCTCTACCACTTTCCATTAAAGAAAGTAATCCAAATACAATCAAAATACATCCCAGAAACAATAAGCAAGGAAACAATCCTGATAACCACAATCTTTTATTCCTCTGGAACCATGCGCCAGTACCATTCCACCTAGTGAATCGTCACAATGCTAGTTATCAACGAATCAATAAGACAATAACTAATAGTCAAGCAATGGGCGGATGCATTTAGATTAAATAGCAACATATTTAGTCTTAACCATGCAATTTCATTAACTTGAGAGTAAATTGACAACAGCCAAATTTCCTCTAACGCCATGTCTTTTACTCAACAGCAAATTTTATAAGACAGAAACTTAAATTTTAAAGTTATCTTATCCAGTCTGGGCCACGATAATTAAATTAGTAATTTAGTTTCAAAGAAAGGTTGGCACTAACCAGTGGTGCACAACTCAAGCAGTTGCACAAGAAACCAGCAGTCTTGCCCTCATGCTGTTGGCACTTCGCATCTTCTGAAACTGGAACTTGGAAATTAAGGAAGAGAGAAACAGCGGCACCGGAACCCGCATTTTTGTTCCTTCTTTATTTCTACGTGCGCTTTTTTATTTTGTTTTTCAGCCCAGTATAGTGACCGTTTTTTTTTGTTTTTGTTTTCTTTTTTCATTCTCCAATCACTTTTTTTATCCCAGGCGCCGAACTGCTGCTAATGGCCTTTTGGGTTGAGGGACCTATAGTATTACCTATACGATGAACTAAATATAATAAAGCGATACTCACTTTTCAAATTTATGGAACTGCTTGGCCATCATTTTAAATTGCAGCTTGTGGAGACCACGGAGCAATTCATATGTGAATTTTAGTTGGTCGAAGCTCCCATTAGCCAATAGCAATTAAACTCTTTATACGAGACTTCTAACTAATTACATCTCGTAACTCTCACAGAGTCTTTCTTTTTAGTAAATTTCAATATTGTTTCTACAAGTATCTACAAATTTAAATTTTGGACTGGTAAAATGTTTGCATTTAAAGACATGCAAACATTAGTGGATATACACCCGATTCCTTCTATTGGGCCTTCGATTTGATTGGACTAGGAAACATGCCAATTGTATACTGTGGATTGAAAAATCCTCCTCAATTAGATTTAAATATCAAATTTTCTCTTGCTTAGTTATTTGTTGTTTTATTTCACTCTTCATATTTTAAGTCATGCCGCATTTCATATATTCTCTTAATTAGATTTTACTTCTTTCTTCTATTTTTTTTGTTCCAATGATTCGTATTTTAATTCTATGTTTTTTTTTTTTTTTGTCATTTAAAAGAGATGTGTATAATGTACGTAAAATGCAAGAAAAATTTTAAATTGATACAACTATTAATTGACAACCTTTCCTGCTGTCGGAATTTTATTGAATTGTTTAATTTCAAAATATTACTTCTTATTTAATAAATATTTCTTTTTTTTTTTGGGAAGAAAAGGAAGGGTCAACCCAAATATTTCTCTTTTAAAGTAAGAGCACTTCATATTACTTTTTTGTTTGAATGATCAACTTTTGACATAAAATAGCACACATGATTGATTATTATTATAACCCTCTGCAATCAATTAAGTTGAAGTCAATATTGAAGAATGGAAATTAAAGAGTCATGCATGAAGATAACCATTGAAGTTGACCTTGCTCAAAACTGCGGCTCAAGTCAAGGCATGCGAGATTCTATCTAACCGAGGTTACTAATAAATGTATATAATATACATCAATAATTATGATAAGCTAGAAAAGTCTTACGATGATTGGAATTTTGTAGCTGGTATGATCTTTTGATATCCTCGGAACCTCATAATTCAGGAAGTTCACTACACGATCTCTTTGAATGTAAGACCTCCAGCCCACTTTCTTATATATAACGTACACAATGTACCTCACAATATAAAACTCTGAAAGACACTTATTTGTAGGTACTTCTTAACACATAAGAGCTTGAAATCTCAAGTATCCTCTGCAAAATCAGTAAAGGGAGGATACTTGAGATGGCAAATGATCGGAAAACTTTGCCATACAGAGAGCTTGAAATAGATGATTCACCGACACGTCGACACAAGAAGGAGAAGAACTGGGGAGTTCCTGGAGCAGTGTTGATTGTTTGCTTGATGACCTTGCCTCTTCTTGTGTTCCTCAGCATTGGAGGTCGCCTCAGCTCGACGTTGATCTGGCTGCGCGATGTAAAGGTTAATGTTGTGGAAGGTAAGTTAGTTTATAGTTCAAAGTCATTGAAACTGCAGATGTCATATCAGTCAAATAAATTTTATCTATAATTTTGTCTACTGAACAATTTTAAGTTTAGCTGGATTGTTCAGCCTAGTGGTTTGGCTCTATTTCACCAACCAAGTGGCCCTTGATTCGATTCACGAAGAGAACATTTATTTTTAAATTTCTTATAACAAAATCGTTGGCTTCAAACCAACCTTTAAAAAAAAAAAACAGTTTTAAGTTTGCTTTTTGAAGCAAAAGTTTGTGGTCAAGCGCCCACTCTTTAATTAATAAAAAGAAATTACATTCCCAATTTAGCCAGCGGCTAAAGTTTAAAAGCAAAAGAAACCAAATTAAACAATAAAATTTCTAGAAAAGTGTTTTAAGTTAAAACAAAGTTTGGATAAATCCAAAGTACCTCTTAACCTGGCAGATATCTAAAATAAGTTGTTTCAATTTTAACGGACGCGAGGTAATCTTTAGTCATAGACTCACAGTACGTAGCAAATTGAGCAGCAAATCTAATTATGAGCTTAACCTCACCACGGTAAAAACTATGGGATCCTTCAAATAACGAATTCAAACCGTTCAAACTGATCATATATCTTCCATATATTTAGTTAGTATCGTGTTTAGTGTAACATTTTATGTTTTTAAATTATATATATATAAATCGCGTGTGTCGTGAGATGCACGTGAGGGGTGAAATCACTGTAGTAAGAACAGTGATGTTGATTTTCTGTGGCGCGTGATCTTTTGTGGCAACATAGTATTTAGGATTTTCTGTGGCAGTTTTCATATAATGTTTGAATAGTATTTCCAATTTTTTATGTCATTATTTTTATATAATGTAAAATAAATCGCGCAACTGTTTAATAGTATATTCGTATAGGAATGAATCGCGCAACGCGCGAGATTCAACTCTAGTTTAGTATACAACTTGATGTGACACAATGTTATCCTTTAAACGGATAAAAATAATTTTATAAATTTAAAATAAAAAAGTTTAGATGCAATCCTCAAAATGAAAAAAAAAATGCACGCTGAAAACGCCCATAAAATATTTCAATACGTGTCCTGACAACAAAAACATCCAATTAGAACCGGTTAATTTTCTTGTTGCACCCCTTGCGCTCTGACTTCTCTACTAAAGCGTGGTAGGAGCTCGGTACTACGTGGTCTGCTCGAGCCGTCGAGGCAACCTCCTTTTCTCTTGATGCCTCGCTGTACTTCTCTTATACTTGGCCAATATGGTTAAAGAGATGTGCCAGTGAGCCTTTTAAGGGATGTGGAAAAATGTGCTCAATAAATACATATTCCATTAGCTCTGTCAGCTTATCAGAGTTCGTGCACACTTAGTGTTTGACGATATGCCAAAACTCGAAACCACAGATTCCAACTGTAATTGGACCTAACATTCCAGGTTGACCTTATTTTATATTATCTTAGATTATAGTTAGCAGTTAGCAGTAATAAACTAATGATATAAAGATCTGCTTAATTGTTTTCTTTTTATTTAGTTTGTTTCTTCCTGTTATACAAGTCCTCTTAGCTGATCACCGGATATTTTGGTTTTCGATCAGGGTGGGAACATGGTTCAAACCAGACTTCTTCTACTCCCTCAAACAATAATCCATCAAACAATAACAGTACTCATGGGTTGATTGATGGATTAATCTCTCCAAACTTCGACAGAGAATCATGTCTGAGCCGGTACGAGTCGGCATTGTATTACAAAACAATTCCTCACATGCCATCCTCATACCTTAAGCAAAAGCTGAGAAATTATGAGGCTCTCCACAAAAAGTGTGGCCCCAACACTCCTCTTTACAAAAAGTCGATTGAGCAGTTGAATTCAGGCCACAGCATAGAACACATGGATTGCAACTATGTGGTTTGGATCCCATTTTTGGGGTTAGGCAACCGAATTCTGACCCTTGTAAGTACGTTTCTCTATGCCATCCTTACTAATAGAGTTATGTTAATTCAAGCAACGGATGACATGGTCGGCCTCTTTTGTGAACCATTTCCTGATACCTCATGGATTCTGCCCCCGGATTTTCCAATCAAAAACATAATGCAACTCAATGTTAACTCTAATGTGACCTACCGAAACATGCTAGATAAGCATGTCATAAGCAATGATCCAAACACCAAGGTTGAGTCATTGCCCTCTTATGTGTATGTCCATCTATCACATGATATTGATCATTCAGATAGGTTGTTTTATTGCAATGAGGATCAAATTGTCATAGGAAAGTTCAATTGGTTGTTGTTACAATCTGATCTATACTTTGTGCCATCTCTTTACTCGACTCCAGTGTTTGAAGAAGAACTTGGATGGCTCTTCCCTGCAAAAGAGAGCATATTCTACCTATTAGCGCACTACTTAATCCATGCTACTAACCCTGTTTGGGGATTGGTCACGAGATACTACAAGTCGTACCTTTCCAAAGCAGATGAAATAATTGGTGTACAAATACGCATATTTTATTGGGTAAAAGCTTCTTCAGATATTATATTCCAACAAATCCTGGATTGCTCTAATAAAGAAAGGGTACTTCCTGAAATTGATTTGAATGCGACAACAGATTTCAAAACCAATGAACCAAAAACAAAAGCAATTTTGGTAGCCTCATTGTATGCAGATTATTATGAGAAATTTAAATCCATGTACTATGAGCACTCGGTAAAAACCGGAGAGTTTGTGAGCGTCTACCAACCGAGCCATGAAGAAAGACAAAAAACAGAGATTCAATCACACAATGAAAAGGCGCTTGCAGAGATTTATTTACTTAGTCTCTGTGATGTGCTCATGACAAGTGCCTTTTCGACTTTTGGGTATATCGGTTATGGTCTTGCAGGGATAAAGCCGATATTTCTAATGACAGTTAATGACAAGATACCCGATCCACCATGTACCAGAGCTGTTTCAATGGAACCGTGTAATCTTACTCCACTGTTGAACACCTGCACAGGAAACTCGACGGTTGATAAGGAAAAATTCGAACAGCATGTGAAGCAATGTGAAGATGTTGGTTTTGGGATCAAGTTGTTTGACTAGATGAGCGATTAACAATTTAGGAATTTTTTTTTTTTTCAGATGCAATACAAAATTCTGTATGAAATGAAGTTCAATGTTATTTAATAAGACTTAATTTTTTTTTGTCAGTGATTATTGTTAATGTGTTTAATAAGAAGAATTTTTGATGTGGGTATAGTGGACAGCTTGTGAAGTTCAAACAGTAAGATTAAGATTCTTTAGCTGTTAAAAGTAAAGTCAGTAATTGATATTAATTATTCAATTTTATATTAGTATTGACCTGAGCCCAACTTAACAGGTTTGCCGTGGTTCTGACAGGATCTGCTAGCCCGCATCTCATCAAAATTTTTTTTCCAGAGGCTCTTAAGCTTAAAATCTTTTATGACTAAGCCATTTTTCTTTACAAATAGGCCCCTAGAAAATTGCAAATAAGTCCTTTCTCCAACTTTTCTTCACGACTCAGCCCTGCAGCGTACCAGCACCGTGACAGAACGGTACCAGAGGCCTGAACAGCATACCAGAGGCTGGTACCAAGCCTCAAACTTCAACATCAAGCCTCAAACAACCTCAAGCCACACTCTTTATGCTCAACCGAAACAAAGAACCCTAAAATCCCTCAATATTGTTTGATAAACTTTCGACAGACCCCATCCCCACATAACTCAGCTTTCAATCAATTGCAACACATAAAAACTTCACCCAAATCATCTAATTAGCCTAAACAACTTGTAAACAGTCTCAAAATATCAACTTATTAGCAACAGCTTGAGATTAGGCTTAAACCCTATCTTTCCACTAATTAAACAATTGAGCTCAAAATCTCAAATCGCAACCGAGGAGATGAACCATACCTTGACCTCTTGCCGTTGTTCCTTTCCTCTCTTTCTTTCTTTCTTTTCTCTTTTTTTTCAGTGGAAAAATTCTAACCGACCAGCCAACTGCCAACCTCATAACTTAGCAATTAGAGGGTGGGAGGGAGATATTTCTTGTTGTTACTATCCAAAGATGGAAACTATTGATCATATATTCTTCAGATGTGACAAAAATTCGCAAATTTGGGAATGGTTCTTTCATCGATTGAAAATTAAAGAGAGACCAACCAATTTAGAAGATTTGGGGGATATAATTGTGAAATATAACAATTTTCAGGGTTTGAGATATTGGTGCATTGCCATTTTCTGGATAATGTGGAAACAAAGATATGATACATGTTTCAATGATGCACAGATTCATTCATTGTATAAGAGTATATTTGATGTTAAAAGAATGATATATTATTGGGCAGCTATGTGGAAGGGTGGCCTGCAGAAAGAAATCATGAAGATGATGCCATTGTTTGAAGTGCCACCAGCCATCACCAATGGTGCAGAGGAAGAAGGGGGTCTTCAAATGATACATGTTGCTTAGAATATACTCTTTTAGTTTTATTTGGTGTCTAGATAGATGATTTGTATTAACAGATTTGGATTGTAATAATTGGGCTGTTATATGGCTACAAATTGTGAATATTGTTAGATAGGGATGGAGCACTGGTACTGGTGGTTAGACTGGTACCTGTACAGACTGGGGTTTATTTTTTCTTGACTGTATTTTACTTTGTACTTCTTGATTACATAGTAATGAGAAGTGGTGGGTATATTCCCACTTGTTTCAAAAAAAAAAAAACTGCCAACCTCAAATCAGCCTCGAGAGAGGTATACATAGACAGCGTAGAGAAGGAAAGAGAGAGAAGAATCAACGGCAGCGATCAACGGACTCGAATCCCAAAGCCTAGGTCAAACCTTCAACCCTCATCCACTTCTCCCACGCTATCTCTCCCGGATGAGACCGAGAGAAGATAATGGGCGCCGCTCAAGATGTGGCAAGGCACGATGCCAGCCACACTTGATCCTTCCTCAATCGACAGGCAGGGATAAGCATCGAAGAAGGAGAGAAGAAGAGGAGATCAGATGGAGCGGAGAAAAAGAGAAGAAAAAGAGAGAAGGTAGGAGATGTCGCCAGCGGCGAAAAAGAGGGGGAGAGAGTTGATCCGGAGTTTTATTAAAAATTATCCTCCTAGATTTTCTGTGGCAGAAACTATGCAACCAAGAATGCTACTCATATAAAGTTATAATTATAGTTATTTTTTTTAAAGTTTAATTAATCTGATATTAATTTTCAATATTAAATAAACTTTGATTTTGCTAGAATTATATATAGATTATTTATAGATTGTTTGTTTAGGAGTTTTTAGGTTGATTTGTGCACCAACAGATCGAAATGAAATTTTGTTGGATATGATAGGACCTGATTTAGATTGCTTAGAGTTGTCAAAACATTATGAGTCAATTCTCACAAGTTTTTGCCGAGTAAACGATTTTATAGTTTGTAGATTTTTATTTATGAATTTGCATCAAGTTTAAAAATTATAAATGTGTGTAAATTATTCTTAAACGCTTGAATCACCAACAAGCGAACTTAAATCGAAAAAATCTAAATAGTTGCAAAAATGAAGGTGCGAAGGGACATGAAATCCAAATTAAATTGAAAAATTCCATAAATATTGGAGAAATCAAAACTCGATGTTTTAGGAGCTCTAGCCCAAGTATACCGTGGCCTTAGTCATGTAACATAAGAGTTCGATCTCCCCAGTGTGACATATGCCGGTAGCTAAACCCAAGTCCCAATAGTGTAAAACCTTAAGTGATGTAAACCACCACGACTCGACTTGCACAAACTCAATTGGTGGAAACATGAATATTGGACTCATTATAGAATTTTCTACTTGATTAATCTTCTTAACAAACTTTTGCAAATTGTGGAAAAGAACGGGCATTTGAATTGACAAAGTGAAGCTAAGGTCCTTGACTTGATTTTGAAAATTCATCAGAACTAAGTGTTGCATAAATTAATTCAAAAAGAGAACTAAACCCTTGTCCTTAGAATTATCTTTAGTTAGCTTTATTTTGACTTATGAAATTTTGAGTAAATTTGAAAATCCAAATTTTAATTGCATCATTGGTTTGAGATATTTCAATTCTACATCTAAGTATTGTCTTACCCTTTAAGCTTAGGATGTTGTTTGAGGACAAACAAAAATTTAAGTTTGGGGAGATTTGATGCCTCTTATTTATATACACATTTTGATCGTACTTAGCCCTTAATTATTACTCAAATCATTATAAATTGTCTCATAAACTGTCATGTTTTTCAGGATTTTGTTGCTGCCATCGCATGTTCGTTCATTTTATAGGATTTCGTAGGAAACTGAAGACAAGACACGCGAGCTCAAAGGCTGGAACTAGAGCAGATGCCAGATGACTCATTCCTGGCTCACACATGCATACTTTGGACCCTAGAAGATCATTGGAGATCAGACGACGAGCGAAGGCCCTGACCTCAGCCCAGTCAGCGAGCCTAGAAGTAGGTTTCGGTCCGAAATCCATACATTTTAGTCCGAAATCTATTTCTGGAACAAGCAAAAATGGAAGGAGTTGATGACACAGCGGGCAGACGGCCCTGGTTTGCTCCCTAAGTTTGGTTCATACTCTTCTAGGCGTGGGAGCTGACGAAAAAGCTCTCTCTACTCTCTTTCACATTTTTCCACCTTAGTACTTGGCGATTTTTGGCTCTTTCCTTTGGAATCTTTGAAGACGAGCAGTGTTTGAAGGCGACAGCAGCAACACAACAACCCTCCATCTACTCCTTGGCCTTGGGACAACGAGTATTTGCATAAGAATTCTTCGGTTTACTCTTTTATACTTTTACTTTGTTATTCTATGGCTTGTATCTTTATTTCTTGCATGATACTTGTAGTTTCGGTTATGAATATGTTAGGCTAAATATTTATGATGTCTGAGGGTTAGTTAGTAGCTATGTTGCACGGGTTCGGATACGGTAGTACGAAAATTTTAAAAAAATCTCCGGTACGGATACGACGATATATATATATTAAAAATCTGAAAATATTTTTTAAATTATAGGAAAAAATATTATGTGACATAAAAATAATATAAAATATTTTTGAATTAAAAATATGAAAATCTTACACTCCCAAATTCCTTATATTTTTGTGAGCATGTATAAAATTTTATTTCAAAGGCTCTCAAATAATTAAAACACTAAAATATAATTTTCTAAAATATCGGAAATGGATCTACCCATTTTGGACGCAGTGGAGATGATAAAGAAAAGGCAATGTTTGGTTGTCCGGTTTTTATCTTTTCTTTAGTCCCACGTCTAAAAGCACCTTCTTCAGAGATTCTATATAAGCTATAGGTAAGAAGCGGGCTTAATATATTGCACTAAATGACAAAAACCAAATAGCTATGGTTAAATTTCTGAAAGAACAAAAAACAAATTGCTATGATATATCATAAGACTAATATAATCTGCGTGATTTTTTTGCGCAAAATTTGATGCAAATCAGCGACTAATCAATACGGTCCGTTGATTTTCCAAATCGGGTTAGAGATCAGATCCTCCCTTAATCCAACTGAGAATGATTAGCGTGGGTGTATGCACTATTTTTTCCACGACACGGCATCTAAACCGTCTATTTGGTACGATTCCATCTGATCCATTCTCTATTTTCAGGGACACCTAGGTTTTCATCTCCTTATCCTCCTGTTATTTTTCCATCGCCTCTCCCCTTCATCCCACCTCTGTTCCGTTCTCCCTCACCTTCCTCCTTCCGTTCCATGTGCAGCCAACAACGCCACGCCCCGACCTGCCTCTCAGCCAATACTGCAATCCCCCTCCCCATCTTTTCTCCTTCCTCTCTGTTGACTCACAATGATTTGAAGGGGGAGATTATTATGGATGGCTCAAATGTTTTTGAGGGAATTTTTATTGAACCGAGAGAGAATAGAGACAACTGTCAACTATGAAGGTATGTACTATCAATTTTATTGCTTATTTTTCATTTTTTGTTTTTCTTAATTTTTCTTATTTATTCGATTTATTCTTTACTTGCTCTTGCTGTTTCTTATTTTGGCAGGGAGCATATGCGAAATTTGTTTTGTAGCTTTTTCTTCCTAATCCTGATCCAATATTGATTTGATATGAAAAATCTCCATTCCCAATGATGTTTCCTGTGTTACTATTCTAGATGGTTCTTTCAGCAAGAGATCAGGCAATAGGTAACTAAAATATTTTGTATTTTGGCCAAATAATAGAAATTGTATGGTTGCAATCCTTTTATGTGTTGTGCATATTTAGGACCTTCACGCAAATGATAGAACCATACCAGTAAGCATGGCCCTGGAAGATCAATACTCCTTTGAATTTTATTGTTGAATAAAAATGTTATACTAGATTTAATCTGTGTTGTAGTATATAGCAATTGATGAATTGGAAATATATATCTTCTGGTGTCAGGAATGATACGAGAACAGGTTATTTATTGATTGTATTTATCAATATTTGTATTTTAATTTCTGTAGATTCTTGATCAGGAAAGCAATTTGCAATTCATGTAGCATGGAGAACAATTCATTGGCACCTCTTCTCAGGTTATTGGATAAAAATCTAAATTTAGAATTTCCTAAAAATCTGAATAATCTCAACACCTCTAAATTTTCCCTTAATTGAGCAGTCATGAATATTGAAAAATTTTTAATGCAGATTAACCCTCATCAATATTTGTATTTTACCAAAAATAGATTCATAACATTTTCCAGTAAAGAAATTATGGAATAAATGAATTTGAATAAATGATGTATTTGTCAATAATGCCAGAATAAAGAATATTGCTGGATATTAGTAAGAGCAGAAGGAATAAGCATTTGTTAGGGAGGTGGAAATTATTAGATGCACAAATCAAGGGCATCTTTAATGCTGCCATTTTTTATTTGTATTAAATTTGATTCAAAGCTGGAATACCTTACCACAAATCAAGTGGACATTTATTTTCCTTATAATTCGCTTGGAAAAAACATGTCACTAATCTCGCACTCCCTATTAATGATATAGCTATATATATGTCTATGGCTTCTACTGCAAAGGTCATCCCTTAAAAAGTTTTCCCTATCAAAACCTGTCAATTGTAAGAGAGAATATACACAGGTTGGTGTCCAAAATACTATTTCCTTTATAATTTTTTAAGGTTATGTAAATACATTTTGCTTATGATACGTGGAGTCAATTGGTTGACATGATATTGTATTTGCTTATAATTTTCAGTCTGCCTGTCATGAAGACTGTGCTGCCAATTTCATGACTAACTAACAGGATGCAGGGTGTTATCAATGTTAGGGTCCTGAAGTTGTGGGAAGCCGTAGATACGAGAAATGGAAACGTTTGGTCTATGAACATTGTTCTTCTGGATAAAGAAGTGAGGATGTTGAAACCAAACACTATTTATATTTGTCAATTTACTTATTCAATTTTAGGTATGCAATTAAATATTCAAAATATATATATATATATATATATATATATATATATATATATATATATGAGTATAACATGTGCCTCAATTTTAAATAATTATACAATATCCAGGCAATTTAGATCAAGGTTGAAGAAGCCGCTTCCCTACGTTTTTCCTGGCTCAATTCCCATAGCAAATTCCTGGTAACACTAATACTTGACATTTATTTAAGCATAAATTTTTTAAAACTCTAAAATATTTTCTCCCTTATTGCAATATTCTGATACATTCTTACATTTAACCTCATATTACAACTCTTATAAATTACAAGTGTACAATGAGATGGAATAGAGACGATTGACTGCAAGGCTATGTCATTTGAAATTCACTTTTCTTCACTATGATCCCAAAGGGAAAAGGTAATATATAAATATTTCATGTTTTATCAATAATCCAACATCAATGCAACAATATAGAAACTAAAATAAATTTCTGGTGTAATATAAAAATCAATGTTTGCTTCGTTCTTCAACTTATATGCCAAGGAATATCAATACTTAATGATGGTACATCGAACAAATATTCCAATTATTTTTATTAATACAGATCCTTCTATTCAGTCATTTTCTGTTTTTTTTTTTTTTTTTTTTTTGCAGACATCTAGAAATTACAGAAGCCTAGACAAGATTTACAGCAATTTCTTTTTTTTTTTTGGCATTTTGTATTTTGGTGTTTATATAATTTTAGCACAGAACTTTAGCATTTTGTATTTTGTATTCGAAGTATTCAGCTACAACCATCATTTGGTATTTGCCACAAAACTATATCACAGAAATACAGCTGAAAGAATTAAGTTGAAAGCAATCTTAGATTATCCTTTCCTTTTTTTTGGGGGTTTATGTGCAAAATTTTTTTCTAGCGGGTCGGATCTGAATGTCATATTGTATGCCCTGTACATTGAAGGAGGTCACTGGAACGAAATGCAGTAGTATTTCTGATAATACAAAGTTCAATTTTTTTTTTTTTTCAGAGCTTAATACAAAGTTCAGTTGTATGTCATTGATTGTCTTATATCAAACATGCAAGCTTTCTGCTGGTATTATATGCTGGTTTTTTGTTAGGAAGGCCAGGGAATTGCAATTTATTTTAGATTTTTTGCCAAATAAACACAATGTATTAGCATAAACGGTAATGAATGGTAATTTGTACATTTGGCAAATTTTGGTGGGAGGAAATAATATGATTTTCATATACTAGCATAGGAATCCAGATACTGTTTCAAATTGGGTCTTTTCTGAGGTCAAGGAGAATCCGAATATTGTTTCAAATTGGGTCTGTTCTGAGGTCAAGGGGTTCTTGAGGAGCTGCTAATTATTTTTCTTTCTTTTTGTATTTCAATATATTTTTAATATCACTAACTGTATGCAATATTGTAAGATCTGCGAAGGTCTAAATAGAAATGGTAACAATAATATATAACTTTTACATTATTTATGATGTTATAATAATTTTTTCTATCATTTATCATTTATTAATACTATTTCCCATTCATATAATTTTATTATACAGGTACCATTAAAGGCATAATTTATGATGAATCTAACGGATGCAACGTCCTAAATGTACTATTGTATTTTAATATATCAGTTGCTCACAGTCACGGGTGAAATAAACTGAAACTAATACAGGTTATAGCTTTTAGAAATAAGATATATCTCTATGTTCAAATTGTTAATTGCTTTTCTCTTCCCTCAACATAGTATACACTGTTGGCATTTTTATCATATGTGGAAAATGGAAAAAATAATTCAAAAAATTATTACTACCTTAGTTTACTAAATTTACAACGATTTTTTTTTACATCTGTTTCAATTTCATGGATTATACGTAGAAAACAATTACTTAAAAGAATCAGGTGGGATCTCTTCTTTTTTTTCTCCCAAATTTGATCATTGTCATAATCAATTACTTATAAACTCATGTATCGAGCAAAGCTCGATGTCCAACCCTAGTGTTAAACACATCGCGTGGGCCAGCATGTCTCACAGACTAACGTATGCTGGCCCAGACTAACGTAGTAACGTGTCATGAATTAATTGCCATCTTGCGGCATATGGGACGCAGTCAAACTTATCCGAAATCGTACCAGCAACGCAGTCAAACGTACCCGGTACCGTACCAAGCGGTCAAAATGGATTAAAATATTGGGTTCGCCACGTGGCGTACCGGTGCCGTACCAGAGGCATACCCGTACCCAATACGTATCCGGTACCGGTACTCCTGGATATATGGAGTACCGGGTAGCATAGTTTAGTTTTAGTATTTGTGATGACATGATGGATTATTTTGATGCTATGTGATTTGTTTAGTTGTGAATTATTACTTGCTTGGTTGATTTAATTGCTTGTTTGATTGTCTATCTTGTGAATATCAAATCAACATATTATGAGAAACTTGAGAGATCCTGTCAAGTATTTTGAAAAGATCAAATCAACATATTTTGATAGTTTTAAACATTCTTCAATGCACTTTTGGTTCCTATTAAATTTTTGTTTGTTGACCTGTTTTACGTATTATAAAAACTTGAAAGCTGCTGTCAAGTTTTTTGAAAAGAAGCATTAAAGGTGAAGTGTCCTTTGCATTCCTTAAAGCATTTTCTAATCTATTTTTTTTCACTTTTTTATTATAAAAATCTTGAAAATATACTTATAAAATATTCCCTTGAGTCTTGGATTAATGAGAGTAACATTGAACTTTAATGCATGTTTGAAAACTATTATTTACTACCACCTGTTTTTTCCTCTATCAGATGGGGCCCATATATATCATTTTTGAGATTCTAATCACATCGAACTGTAAAAGTTATGAGCAGAGTTTAAATCTTGACTCATGTGAGTTAAAAGTACGTTCTTCCTCATCTTTAACATTGTTTTAATTTTGAACTCTTTTCACTGTAAATGTGGGTAAACCATACATCCCTTGTGGCTTTGTTAAAAAGGCAAGCAACAAAAATACGTTTTGTGTTAGAGAAAATTTAAGCTAAGAAAAAAATTTCTAACTACTTTTTATTGAATACGGCGACGATGATTTGCAAGCCCAACATACGGATCTCTCATCCTTTTAAAGTTGAAATTGCCATTCACTTATGTGAAATCTTTAAATTTCATCTGAATGACCGAAAAGATATTCATGAATTTGAGGCGTTTACCGCGTATCTACGTTTTGTGACACATCCAATTCTTAATCATGTTGTGATGATTCTTGTTGTGGCACTTCATTTGGATTGGCAGCTTGAACAAGTTCCACTTTCTTCAATTTATACGATGTTACATTTTACTTCGTTCTTCTATTTATTTGATCCAACGGTTCGTATTTTCATTCTATATTTTGGGTCATTTAAAAGAGGTCTATAATGTACTTAAAATGCAAGAAAACTTTTAAATTGATACGCCTCTATTAATTGACAACATTTCCTGTTGTTGGAATTTTATTGAATTTGTCTTATTTCAAAATTTTACTTTTTAATTAATAAATATTTCTTTTTCTTTTTAAGAAAAACAAGGGTCAACACAAATATTTCTCTTCAAAAGAACATTAACTACTTCATATTACTTTTTTGGTTTTATTTGAGTTATCAACTTATGACATAAAAAATAGCATACACCTGATTGATTATTAATATTATTTATTATTACTAGAGTGGATCATCGAGTTTCGCTCGATACATGAATTTTTATTGTATTAATATTATAAATAATAGAAAAAATACTAATGAAGTAATAAACTTTAATTTAAGCCGAAAGAAAAAATGAGATTGCACATAAACTAAAATTTTAACTGAGATATTACCAAGGAACAATGAGATGGCACACCATTATAATCATTAATCAGCAACAAAATATATAATATATAGAAAGAAGGCATGGAAAAAAATTATTATCCTCAAAAAATCATGTATGTTTCAAAAGAAAAATACAATATTTTCTAAATATACTATGTTTTAAAAGGAAATATTTGCAGTTTATATCTGAGAAAAAAAGCTAACCCAATTATAAATTATAAATATCAATCGATCAACATCAGCATATCAACATAAAAAAATAAAAGAGAAAAATATGATTGCAACATGGTATCTTTTAAGAAATGATATTTAGCGACAAAACAAAGCACCATATATATATATGTACTCTTAGTCCAAAATTTATGTTGGACATATTTTTCTAAATAAATATCACAATCATATCAATAAGATATGAATATATTAAAATAATATGTCCAACAATATTATCTCATAGAATGAATTTTGAGTTTTCCAAATATATGTCCAACATAATTTACAATATTTTTAGCTTAACTACTACAAATTGACAACGAAAATGAAAATAGGAAGGGGTCAAAAAATCAGAAACAAAACAATGTACTGCCATATTATTGTCTGCCGGTGAAGCGGGTCAATTTTATGAGGAATAATATCCAGTACACAAATAGTTATAGATTATCATGTTACAGAAATAGGAAAAATGCTCTTTCACAATACTTGGAGTGTCGAACTATATTTAACTAAACGATCCCGACACCCACACATCTTTATTTATAATATTGATAACCCTCTAGAATCAATTAAGTTGTAGTCAATATTGAAGAATGTAAAAGAGCCCTGAAGATAACCATTAATTGAAGGTGACATTGCTCAAAACTGCGGCTCAAGTTAAGGCATTCTATCTAATCGAGGTCAGTAAAAAATATATATATAACACATTTATAATTATGATACATTAGAAAGTCTTATGATGATTGGAATTTTGTAGCTGGCATAATCTTTTGATACTCTACGAAACCTCAGAATTCAGGAAGTCACTACACGATCTCTATGAAAGTAAGACCTTTAGCCCAATTTCTTATAACGTACACAAAGTACCCCACAATATAAAATTTTGAAAAGCACTTATTTATAGGTACTTCTTAACACAGAAGAGCTTGAAATCTGAAGTATCCTTTGCAAAATCAGTAAAGATAGGATAATTCAGTAAAAAAGGTATATATAACACATTTATAATTATGATACATTAGAAAAGTTTAATGATGATTGTAATTTTGTAGCTGATATAATCTTTTGATACTCTCGGAACCTCAGAATTCAGGAAGTTCACTACACGATCTATTTGAAAGTAAGACCTTTAGCCCACTTTCTTATAACGTACACAAAGTACCCCACAATATAAATTCTGAAAAGCACTTATTTATAGGTACTTCATACAGAAGAGCTTGAAATCTGAAGTATTCTCTGCAAAATCAGTAAAGTGAGGATAATTGAGATGGCAAATGAACGGAAAACTTTGCCATACAGAGAGCTTGAAAGAGATGATGATTCACCTACACGTCGACACAAGGAGAAGAAAGATGAGAAGAACTGGGGAGTTCCTGGTGCAGTGCTGATTGTTTGCTTGATGACCTTGCCTCTTCTTGTGTTCCTCTGCAGCGGTGGTCGCCTCAGCTCGAAGCTTATCTGGCTAGGTGATGTAAAGGTTAATGTTGTGAAAGGTAAGTTTGTGCTTCAAAGTCATTGAAACTGCAGATGTCATAACAGTCAAATAAATTTAGTTATATTTTTGTCTAATTAACAGTTTTGAGTTTGCTTTTTGAAGCAAAAGTTGTGGTCAAGCCCCCATCTCCTTATTAATAAAATGAAATTAAATTTACAATTTAGCCAGCGGCTAAAGTTTTAAAGTAAAAGAAACAACATTAAAGAATAAAAATTCTAGAACAGTTTTTAGTTAAAACAGAGTTTGGATAATTCCAAGGTACCTCTTAACCTGGCAGATATCTAAAGTAAGTTGTTTCAATTTTAACAGAAACAAGGTAATCTTTACTTACAGTACGTAGCAAATTACTGAGCAGTAAATCTAGTTGTGAACTTAACCTCACCAAGGTAAAAACTATATATAGGATCCTTCCAACAACCAAGGTAAGAAATCGCCAAGTTGCAAAAAGGATTCCATTAAATAGTATTATGTTTAGTGTAACATTTTAAGGTTTAAAATTTTATTTTACAGCTTGATGGTCAACATTTTATACTTAAACGGAAAAAAAAATACTTTTATAAATTAAAAATTAAATGAAAAATAAAAAAAAACTTCAGATGCGATCCTCAAAAATGAAAAAAAAAACAAGAAAGTAAGATGCACGCTGAAGTGAAAACGCCCATAAATATTTCAATACGTGTCCTTGACAACAAAAAGTAAACAATGAGAACCGCTTGATTTTGTTATTGCACCCTTTGCGCTCTGACTTCTCTACTAGAGGAGCGTGGTCTGGTCGAGGCAACCTTATTTTCTCTCTATGCCTCGCTGTACGTACTTCTATTATATTCTGCCAATGGTTTAAAGAGACGTGCTAGTGAGCCTTTCAGGGATGCGGGAAGAATGTGCTTAATAAATACACATGCCATTTGAGCGTATCGTAGTCGTGCATGCTAAATGTTTGACGATATGTCAAAGCCACATATTGCCTAAGAAATTGAACAAAACATTTACAGATGGACCTTTTTTCATTATCTTAGATTATAGTTAGCAGTAATAAACTAATGATATAAAAATATACTTAATTGTTTTTTTTTTTCATTTAGTTTGTTTCCTTCTTTAATATAAGTTCACTTAGCTCACAAGATATTTTGGTTTTCAGGGTGGGAACAGGGTTCAAACCAGACTTCTTCTACTCCATCAAACAATAACCATACTAATGGGCTGATTGATGGATTAATCTCTTCAAACTTCGACAGAGAATCATGTCTGAGCCGGTACGAGTCAGCATTGTATTACAAAACAATTCCGCACATGCCATCCTCATACCTTCTGCAGAAGCTGAGAAATTATGAGGATCTCCACAAAAAGTGTGGCCCAAATACTCCTCTTTACAAGAAGTCGATTGAGCAGTTGAAATCAGGTCACAGCGTAGAACTCATGGATTGCAACTATGTGGTTTGGATCCCATTTTTGGGGTTAGGCAACCGAATTCTAACCCTTGTAAGTACGTTTCTCTATGCCATCCTCACTAACAGAGTTATGTTAATTCAAGCGACTGATGACATGGTTGACCTCTTTTGTGAGCCATTTCCTGATACCTCATGGATTCTGCCTCCGGATTTTCCTATCAATAACATAATGCAACTTGATGTTAACTCTGATGTGACCTACCGAAACATGCTAAATAAGCATGTTATAAGCAATGATCCACTCGTTGCCCTCTTACGTGTATGTCCATCTATCAGATGATATTGAACATTCAGATAGGTTGTTTTATTGCAATGAGGATCAAATTGTCATTGGAAAATTCAATTGGCTGTTGTTACGTTCTGATTTATACTTTGTGCCATCTCTTTACTCAACTCCATTGTTTGAAGAAGAACTTGGCTGGCTTTTCCCTGCAAAAGAGAGCATATTCTACCTATTAGCGCACTATTTAATCCATCCTACTAACCCTGTTTGGGGATTGGTCACGAGATACTACAACTCATACCTTTCCAAAGCAGATGAAATAATTGGTGTACAAATACGCGTGTTTTTTTGGGTAAAAGCTTCTTCAGATATTATATTCCAACAAATCCTGGATTGCTCTAATAAAGAAAAGGTACTTCCTGAAATTGATTTGAATGTGACAAAAGCTTTCAAAACCAATGAACCAAAAACAAAAGCAATTTTGGTAGCCTCATTGTATGCAGATTATTACGAGAAGTTTAAATCCATGTACTATGAGCACTCGGTAAAAACCGGAGAGTTTGTGAGCGTCTACCAACCGAGCCATGAAGAAAGTCAAAAAACAGAGATTCAATCACACAATCAAAAGGCTCTTGCAGAGATTTACTTACTTAGTCTCTGTGATGTGCTCATGACAAGTGCCTTTTCGACTTTTGGGTATATTGGTTATGGTCTTGCAGGGATAAAGCCGATATTTCTAATGATGGTTAATGACAAGATACCCGATCCACCATGTACCAGAGCAGTTTCAATGGAACCATGTAATCTTACTCCACTGTTGAACACCTGCACAGGAAACTCGACGGTTGATAAGGAAAAATTCGAACAGCATGTGAAGCAATGTGAAGATGTTGGCCAGGGGATCAAGTTGTTTGACTAGATGAGCGATTAACAATTTAGGATTTTTTTTTTTCAGATGCAATACAAAATTCTGTATGAAATGAAGTTCAATGTTCTTTAATAAGACTTAATTTTTTTTTTTTGTCAGTGATTATTGTTAATGTGTTTAATAAGAAGAATTTTTGATGTGGGTATAGTGGACAGCTTGTGAAGTTCGAACAGTAAGATTAAGATTCTTTAGCTGTTAAAATTAAAGTCATTAATTGATATTAGTTATTCAATTTTATATTATACTAGAAGAGCTAATTGAGCTTCGCTCGATATTTGACTTACAAATAAATATAAAATATTGTAACATAGTAGGAAGGTTAAAATAATCTAAAACAATTAGGTTAAATTAACAAGTATATTAGAAAATTTTAATTTATAAGAAAAATCATAACTATAACATTTTTATTAAGAATTAAATCAAAAGTAACATAAAAACCGACTCGAATTCGAAATCTTTGACTTTGTGTAAAATCTATAAATAGTATAGAATATTCTAGAAAAATCAAAGCTTAATTAATTATGAAATTTAACATCAAATTAATTAAATCTTAATGAAATTGATTATAAAACAATTTAATTTGAGTTACAGCACGTTTGGTCACACGGTTTTGCCACAGAAAATCCCCAAAGGTAATTTTTAATAAAAACTCAGTTTTACGCTGTCACCATCTCCTTCCTCCTTTTCTTTTTCTCTTCGTCTTTCCGCTCCGTCCGATTTCTCTCCTCTGCCTTTTTCTCCGATGAGTTGTCACGCACAAGAGGACAATTGGATTGAGTGCGACAAACCAATCACGACGGGCCACGACTGAGCTGAGCCATCATTGTTCTTGCTCGAGCTCATCCGAGAGGAAGCTTGAGCGTGTAAGAGGATAAGTGTTAAGGATATGACTCGAACTGTAAGATTCGAGCTTACAATTTTCATCGTTGATTTCTTCTTTTTCTTTTCTTCTCTGTTTCGTCTATAAGTACCCCCTCTCGGGTTTATTTTGGGGTTGGCAATGTACAAGAAATTCCATACAAAAAAAGAGAGTGAGAGAGGGATTGAACGGAAGAGACAAGGGAGGAACTTTTACTGAAGATCAAAGGTATATTTGTCTCTCTTATCATCGTTCGTTTAGTTGTTTGAGCCGATTTGGTTAATTGCTAAAAGCTAGGGTTTGGGTATGATTTCGAGTTATTAGCTACTGTTGATGATATTTGAGTTGATAGTGAGCTCAGTTGAGATAAATAGATGATATGAAATCGAATAAAAACAATGGTTAAATGATGAGAATGAAATTTGTGGGGTATGTTGATCTGTTGGGCAAAATTTAGGTTAAATTGAAGGATTTTGGGGCTATTTGAGTTGTCGGGGCTGAAAGAAAGGTTATGTGAGGTTTATTGTTGCGATTTGAGCTTGGTACCAGCCTTTGGTACATGATTTAGACCTCAGGTACCATTCTGGTACATCTCTGGTATGAGAGGGGTGATGACAGGGGCTGAATTGTGAGAAAAAAATAGTCTGAGGACTTGTTTGTAAGGAAAAAGGGCTTGTTTGTGATGAAAAAGGACCTAAACGTAAATTAAAAGGGCTTATAAGGAAAATAAAATGATCTAAGGTCTTTTCTAAAAAAAATGTTGAGTTTGCGGATCGAATCCATTAAGGTGATGGCAGATCCTGGCGGAGGTGTTGCGGACCTGTTAAGGTCGACCCAGGTCAACTGGGTCAGGTTGACCTGGTTTAGCCATTTTGCATTCTGGGCTCATTTTTGGGCTTGTGCGGTTTGGGCTTCAACTGAAAGGAAAAAAAATAATATAAAATCATGGGCTTATCTTGGCCCAGTGCAGAAATTGAAAGGAACTAGCTTTGTATTCGCGCTTCGCGCGATGAGGGATGTCTTAAATCCGACGTGTAATTATAATAATTGTCAGAATTATGATTGTAGTTATTTGAATAAATATCAAATCATCTTACAATTGATCACTTGTTATAATTAATTGAATAGTTTGGTATGTGTGTCATTTTTACTACATTTGTCATTTATGTCATTACTATTTTTTGGCTTTGAATTGTTTTCAAGGGACCTTAATTGCCTATGTCATTTTTAATATATGGAAAGCGCATGGTTGTATTAAGGTTGGCATGTCATTATTAATTTTTTTAATTAAAAAAATGTTAGGATTATGAGAAAAAACACAACTGTGTGCATTTTGAGCAAAGCCAATTTTATCATTCATATAAAATTTGATGAAAAAGTAATTTGAAAAACCGTCAAATCTAAAAAAAGTTATAATGTAATTTTGCAGAAAACCATGAAAATTGTTGAAAACATTGGAAAAAATTCAATATCATTGGATTACGTATAATTTTGTAAGCATACAAATAAAATGTAATAAAAAAATAAAATCTAGGAAGCTCTGTCAGCAACCAAATATTTAAAATACTATTATAAAAATTTTCAGAAGTACATAATTATCTAAAATAATATGAAAGTATAAAATTAAAAAAGTTTGTATTACTATATATATATATTATAAATTTTTTATTATGCATATAAAATTTTACATCAAGAAATTTCGAAAAGGTTTGGAAACAAAAAAAATAAAATTATAATTATTAAATATTAGAATTAAGCTATTAGATTTAGAAATTCGAAAAGAATACTTTAGAAATCTATGATTATTAAATTTTTATATTATTGGGTGTTTCATTTTTTTATTGAAAGTATAAAATTTTTATGGCCAATTGAATAATTAAATACCCTCAAATAAGTTTAAAATTACCACATATTCCATATTTCACAAAATTGTATGGTTAGATTAAAAAATTTCCATGGCATGATCAGATATATTATAATTTTGGAAGCATTTATATAAAATTTTATACACAAATAAAATTATAAATTACTTTGAATAATTAAAAACCTAATGATATTTATGAAATTATTGAGATTCAATTTTATGAGATTTAGAAAATTATACAAAATATTTTATAAGTCAATAATGACGAAATTTTATATCATTAAATTTTTCATATATCTTTAAGTAAGCACATAAATTAAATTGTCATAGCCAAATGATTTTTCCAGGCCTCAAAACAATTAAAAGACAAAACTCACATGCAAATTAAATTTTATGAGATTCAGAAAATGTTTTAAAAAATTTTATATGTCTATAATTAAAAAAAATTATATCACTAAATTATATATATTGTTGTGAGCATGTACATAATTTTTCATAGCCAAATGAATTTTTAAAAGTATCTTAACAATTTAAAAGTAAAAATATATCTGTCTGAAATTTAGAAACGGAGGATCCATTAAGATGTGAAATGGAGTTGATTACCCAAGAGTGATGATGTCATGTTGACATCACCAAAATTAATGTAGAAAAGGCTCTCAACATTATATATTACTAGAAAAAATATTCACGCTTCGCACGCATTAATTACTTTTAGTTATTATTAAACAAAAAAATGGAAAAAAAAATATATCAATAAAACTTTTATAATTGTTAAGGACATCTATGAACTTTCATGCAAAATTAATGTAGAAGACTTGTAAATAGTTAAATAAAATAACTAAAATCTTGGAATGAGTTGGTCAAAGATGTAAAATTCCATTCATTTCTTATAAGATCAAAATATTTCAAATGAGTTGATTAAATTAGATTTATAATTCTAAAATATGAAAAATAAACTCACGATGCACAAAATGATCCTTGCTTCATGATGCACCATAACATTACTTCATTATAGTATTTTTCTTTCCAAAATATCATAATATATAATAAAAAAATTGAAAAAAATATAAAATTTGATTTCCTAGGAGATTTCAATATGGAGAAACAACTTGAATGGTTTGGATTGACTATTTAAATTTTAGATTTTGAACCAAAAGCAACTTTAGCCAAAACCACACTCTCTCTCTTTTCATATATAAATATATATAACATATTTTTAATTTTTTAAATAATAAGATCAATGCAATGTAAAAATAAAATGATAAAATAAATTATAGAAGATATTTTGGTTAGTTCAAACAAATAAAATACAAAATATCATTGTAACCAAATTTTAGGAAAGGTAAGATAAAAAATTGAAAATCATTCCTGAAATTCTTAAGATATAAAAAAAAATTATGTAAAATATTTTAAATCTAACCAATATAGGAATATAGAAGAATGGTTTTTTTGCACCCAAGAAAAGTGAAAGAACGGAACTACGAGGAGATCTGAAAAGAACTGATGTTTCCGCGGTCCTCCAATACCGCTGCAGAATATTTTTTTTAAAAAAATAAAATCATCATTAATATTATTTTATAATTTGGGAGTATGTACATAAAAATTTCATGCATAAATAAATTTAGGAAGACCCCAAGCATCTTAAAACGTTAATACATTTCTTTAAATATTTAAAATTTTTGTTTGGAAAATTTTTATTTTAGCAGATTTCTCAAATATTGTTGTGCATGCAAATAAAATTCTATATTCAAATGAAATTTTAAAAGCTTCTCAAATGATTAAAAATCTAATATAATATATTGTGTTAAAATATAAAAATGGAACATCCATTTTGTACTCAAATGAATAATTGGAGACAAAAAAAATTAAAAAATGGCCAACCATCCATTTTGTACTTGGATGATGTCAGCATGACATCATCCAAGTTACTGTAGAAAATCATCCCAACTTTGTAGTATTTTTTGATTTAATTTGGACTTGGATTAATAAACTTAATTTAAGAATTAGGTTTAATTAATTGTGGGCTTAATAATAAGTAATTAAAAGAAATGCCACTTAAATGTCGGGTATTCTTTTAATTAATCGGTTTTCGGGAGATGATGAGAATAGTCAAAGTGAGTCGAGAACATACAACGACAAAATCACCGACTTCCTGATCCCAACAATAAAATCAAATAACTTTCAGACTTTTAAATTTGTTTTATGATTTTATGATTTTGATTTTCGAATCTCGAATTTATATTTTATTAATGATTTAAATTCTTATGAAATCAAAATAAGTTTAAATATTAAAGAAATTGTTTAAATTAAACATAAATAAAAGAATTAAATTATACATAATAAATAAAATATTAAGAATAATATTATAAACATAAATTACTTAATTAATTAATTGAGAATGGGAAAAGATGTAATAAGACAAAATAAATAAAATAAAATAAGATAATAAATAATAACAAATAATAATAGTTTAAGAAATAAATAAAACAATACAATTAAGAAATAAAATAAATAAACTAAGTTAAAAATACAAGAGAAATAATATAATAACAAATAATAAGAATTAAAATTACTGAAAACACAAGCAATTACTATATAAATAGTAAAGTACTGGTCAGTCTGGTAGCTTAAGCCGGACCACAGTTAAGGTCTCAAGTTAGATCAATTTAAGAAACCGTTTAGTCAAATTTTAACGGTTCTTGCCTAATGTACAGTAGGCTTGGCGGAGACTGATTCCAATCCAACAACAGGTGCAGATACGTGGATTTTTATAGAGATCCGGTCCTGATAACTTTATATTATGCATGACATTTTGCTGCACCTTTTGGATGCATTACACAATAACCATGTAGATTTGGGAACAGATATTACAACTCAAAGTTTCATGTTGAAATGATCTCCTTTGTTAAAATGGTTATGACAGACAGGCAAGTTTGCATACATGTTTGTTATGAATAAACTGAGTTGTATCAGTTTAACCTAATCTTGCCTGATAATCTTGAATGGTGATTGTGTGTGATTGGTACTGGATGATGGTAACTGGATTTGAACGTCAATTAAAGTCACTCTCCGGAGTCGGTCGGCCACCGGCTTCGGCCAGTTCGGTAGAGGCTATTTGAATATGGAATTTCCTCGTGTGCCCAGAGTTAGAGATACGTCTCTCGTGTGCTCTCAAGTTAGGGAAAGGTTTCCTCGTGTGCCCAGCCGGTTGGGTTAGGAAACATGAGTGAGTTTTGATGATATACTTTGTGATATGAAGTTTCCCTCGTGTGCCCAGAGTTAGGGATACGTCCCTCGTGTGCTCTTGGATTAGGGAAAATGTCTCGCTCTTGATTCATTTGTGTGCATGTTCATGGAAAATGATTATAATGGAATCAATCTTGGTTCGTAGCTTGTTATGAAACTGGTTAGATATTTTGCATTTGTATTGCATTAGTGATTTGACTAAGTTAGTTATTTAATTGAATAACAAGTTATTTATTCATGTTGATTTTTAAGGGTGTTACTTTCGGCTCAGATTTCAACTAGAAATCCACGTCTGGAACTAAAACCCGCACTTAGAATTTTATTCTCACTCCGTTTTTGTTTTGCATGTTCCTCGGCGGATGGGGGTTCCAGAGGACGTATCGCTTGCATCAGAAAACCGCTTTTGGTGAGTTGTCACGGAGATCACCTTTACATAGAAAGTTAGTGATTGTATTTTGTTATGGTGTGATGTGATATACTGTTAGGTTAGCTATGTATTAATAAGTATGTTTTCGCGATCGACTGTCTGTCGATATATTTTGTTTTGTATTTTATTTTGTTTATACTCTTAACTTGATAATATTCGATTTATATTATCGAAAAAAAAATTTTACTGCTAGTTTATTGTTAAGTTTTTAGTTTAAGCCTTACGAGAGTACAATTATCTGTACTTTCGTGGCGAGAACTGTCACGTCTAGTTGCGAGATGTGACAAATATGTTATCGATTTTAAATTTATAAAGAAAAACTGTCACAAATTGATTGAAGATCACCAAACTTTGAGTCATTCTTCAACATCCTTGTTCCAAATATTAAGTGTACCATTATATCTGGTATATGGAAATGCGTGATGTATATGCACATGGAAATAAATCAATTGGAGAGTTACTGGTATGAAACAAAAATAAAATCAGCGCAAAGTGAGAAAATATTGATTAATTAACTTTTTATGGTTCACCTTTTAATCTAATTTTTTTAATAACAATATCAGAGCATTAACAATAGATTTGTAATTACTAACTTCTAGCAAATACTATATATCATTACATTCACCTCTTCACTAACTATTCAATAAGAATTTACATCAACAAAATAAGCCATAAAGTAAATCTGTTCCCGCCCTCCAAAAAAATTACTAAATCTGTTTCTATAGTTCTTCGATTATACAACTCTGAAAGATTGATATGCAAGCTGTGCACATGTAATAAATATTAAACTATTTTAACTGAAGAATATAAATAATCAAAATATAAATAGGTTATCGTCTTTGACAAATCACCAGATTTTGCTATAAAAATTACCAATAAATAAATTTATAGCAATGCAAAGTAATTTTTTAATTACATAGCCCAAATATAAACATGACCATGCACATTGCATTATGCTCCTTAGAATAACAGATTGACAATAGTTATTTTCATGTTTTACCATACACTCTGCTTGGTTAGATAGCATTGTACTTCTATGAGGAAGTTGTTGTAATAGTTGTCAATATGAGAAACATTAGACAATTATAAGGTACTTGATCATAGTTAACATTAGATTTGATCAATAACAAAATATAAAGCAAAAAATGTTGAGGTACTTACATTGAAAATCAAGGGTTGTTAGTGGGTACTATGTGTATATTCATAGAAAGATTGATTGATTGATTGCTCTCAAATTGCCTTTCCTCTGTTATTACCTTATTTCCAAATTAAAATATCTCAAAAGAAAAAAAATAAATTGCAGAAAACAATAAGCACTGAAAGCTCGAAGTAAATAAGAGTGGTCAAATAATTTCAATAGCTAGTCTAGTCTAGCGAGTAGGTAGATATATAACTAATAACCAAAAGATAAATTGTCTAAAGAATATATAACTTAATTATTAGTATATTCAATCCTCAACGTCAGTTGTTGTCAGTATTCCGGTATATATATTCAAGCCATTCTCTTATCCTTGTAATTTATGTTGAAAAGAAGTTGGATGATCCTACACTATTCTTTGTTACCTTAGAAAACAATGCATTTAGAAAATACAAAAGTCTCAGGTGCTTTTGATAGTTACAGAGGCATCATGGGTGCTTGTCAGGAAAAAGAAAAAAAAAAAACTTAATAATAGATACTTATGACAACAAAGAGAAAAAGTATTGTGACTTCCAATAGGTTTTACCTCTACATAGAGATTGGATGTCAATGGCTGCTTTGAGCTTTCCTCAACAAAGAAATTTCTTCAGTGACATGCGTACATATATGGGCCCCTTAATAATTCTGGCAGCTCTTTCTAGCACCTTTGTTTGTTGTGCCGTCAGTTTAGCCATATGTGAAGCTTTCAGATATACCTTTGTATCCATAATCTAACATGGTTTTAAAGGAAAGTTCAAAGCTTTATTTCTGTTTTCTAAATAATTCCTCAAGCAAATTGTACACAACTACACTATGTTTCCCTAAATCTTCTGACTGTTGCCATATTGGTCATTACCAATTTACAATTACAATTTATTACGCAGAAAATGCAAAACAACTCTTTTGATGAGATATTATAATATTGTTTTGTAAAAGATGACAGGAGACACAAAAGGGTAATCGATAAAATTTTGGAGTTACAATTATATTATAATTTAAATTTGTATCTCAACACACTTGAGGTTACCTGAGAATTCATCAGACCAAGTTTGTCCAAGATCTTCAGGCAAGTAATTCTTTTTCAACACTTTAGGCAAATTCACTATTTCAATCTAGTACTGACTGTCTGTTTCATAATAAAGTAGGAACTTAAATTTACCTAGGTACAAATTTACACCGCCCTCATGTTATTTCCAAAAGTCCAGGCCCTCTATAAACTAAACCAGTATGCTAATATTTAGAATACCATTTGTACATTTTAGGTCGCTCATCGGCATGTGCCTGAAGAATAACATTTTCATATGGAACTTATGTTGGAGGAGTTTACGCATTGATTTAAAAAGCATCAGCATAATATGGAAACACATGGGAGTTGGATTTACCTCTTTAGGACTGCTCCACTCAGTTGCAACAAATCATGAATTTGCTCATCGCACACTTCAAGCACACTTAGATTAATTTCATAATGAAGAAGTCCCTCTCTTTCTCTGATGATTATAATGAGCTACATATGAAAAACCCTCAATTTTAGTTCAGTTCTCAGAGGTGGAATTTACTGGGAAGTACGAATTCACTATGTTCTAGCAAAGACAATATATATACTCATTTTTTTTTTAAGGTTGGGCAATATATACTCATTATTAGAGCTAATTTGATTTCTGTGGTATATCATTGACATATCAGGCCTCTTGGAGATTTATTTGTTTTACAAACAACGCAAACAATGCTTTAAACCACAATCAAAGAAATATACTTCTATGAGGTTGATTTCATAATTTCTGTAACAAATCAGCACCAACATTTACCATTTAACCTTAGCAATTGAAATTCCCAAAAAAACAAAGATATCGATTGCTTAAAAATATTCCATAAAATGCATGAGAGAGAGAAAATTGTACATACATCAACGTTTCTGACGAAAATCATAAATTGGGGGTTGCCATCCAAATCAAAATTTGACTGAGGCGGTGGATGCATAATGAAATGTTCGGTAGTCGAAGATGAGATAACTAATGTACGGAATTTGGGAAGTCTTTTCACCACCAGTGGCGCAACTGCCAAGGCAGATAGGAGGTTCAGAGTATCGAGGCAAAGCAAGATCGGAGGAAAGGACGGATTTCGGACTCGATTTACTCTTGCATGCGGTGGTGGTTGTTCAAGGGGTTGCGTTGTTCCAGCGGGATATGTGAACGGAAAATGGTGAAGAGGGTTGGGAAGGGTAAGGGGGATAAGGAATGTCAATGGAGAGGAAGTGGAGGCGGCGGGAAGGGCTAGCATCGCCATTTTTGTGAGAAATTAGAGGGAAGGGGGAGTAGGGCTTCCGTTGTTGTTTTTCTGAAACCAAATAAAAAAAAAAAAGAAAGGGACGGAAGGAATATATAAAACTTTGTATAACAATTAATATCCACTTGATGAAACGGGTCATTTAAATGGCGATAAGATGCAGCATTACAATGTTATACAGATTTGCATTTAGGAAAGAAGCAGAATTATTAACCACGCAGATCAACCAATTGAAAAGGAGATTAGCGTGTCGTTTAGCGATTAAAAAAATTATAATTAGATACCTACACATCTTTATTTACATTATTGATTATTCATTATTGATTAGTACTTGTTCATCCCGTACCCAATGATAGGCCCAAAAGCCCTGCAAAGCCCAAAAGCCCAGCTCTAAGCCAAGTCAATTGCTAGGTCAACCTGACCCAGTTGAACTGAGCCCAACTTAACGGGTTCGCTGTGGTTCCGGCAGGATCTGCTAGCCTAAGAAACGAATTTGACCCGCATATCATCAATTTTTTTCCAGAGGCCCTTAAGCTTTAAATCTTTTATGATTAAGCCCTTTTCTTTACAAATTGGCTCCTAGAATTTCAAATAAGTCCTTTCTCCAACTTTTCTTCACGACTCAGAATGCTACATCTAAAAATGCTGCAACTCATATAAAGTTATAATTATAGTTATTTTTTTAAAGTTTAATTAATCTGATATTAGTTTTCAATATTAAATAAACTTTGATTTTGCTAGAATTATATAGATTATTTATAGATACAAGGTAGAAATTTTTTATTTCAAGTCAATTTTCCCGTTGCTTTGGATTTAATTTCTAGAGAATACCATTTTTATAGATTTAATTTTTTAATATTATTTTTGAAATTAACCTAACTGATTAAGTTTAGTCTGGTATTTCCTACTATCTTACAATCGCTTACTCCAGAATAACCCCCACGCGTTTTTAATTAATTCAATTTATTTATTTATTGCATGTCTTTCGGTTTATGGTATTCAGTTTGTATTCTCAGGTTCTATTTCTGTTTTGTGGTTCATTTCCTTTATTTATTTTGCCTCCACTCACGCAGTCTAGTGAAAGGTGTGTGAGTTCTAAAATTGTGAACAATTTAATTCTTTCACTGTAATATTTAGAAAATTAGAAATTGAAATTTGAGAAGAATATTATGATGTATTTATTTTTAATATTAAATTGTTATTATAGGGAAAAAAGCTTTAAATTCACACAACAATATTATATTTCTTTAAAAACTACATTGTATCTTAAGCACATTAAATCCATATATTTTTAAATAATAGGAGAAACATAGCTAGCACGTTAGATGTTCAATCAAGACAAATAGAAAAAAATAAAATCAAATGAAAAAAATATAGACAATGTGATACGATAAAATTGAGAACCTTAATTATTTTTTATGTATTAGAAATACTTAATTTAATAATTTGCTTCTGATTTTTAACATCTGAGTGTGGCAAAAGCATGCGGATGTTTAACGCATTACAAATCCGTCCCATTTTCTTTCATACTATGTAAGATAACCATGAATAATTCGAGTTATGCGTGAATTTAATAGGATAGAACTTTCAATTAATGGAGCATGATCTAAATCGAGTCATAAACCGGTTACCGTATGCCATCGAGACTCCACTACATTCTGTGTAAAAAAAGTTTTATTAAGAAGGATGCTATGATAGAAGGTGCGATTTGAACGGACCGGAGAAGTATACAAGGATGATTGGGTCAAAATTAATTTCCAGTTAAGGAGTCAGTTCTTCACCATTTGGGTCAGTATATCTTTCGACCTGCTAATCCAGTGTGGCAAATAATAGAAAGATTCTACAAAACCTATCTTTTTAATGCAGATAAAAAAATTGGGATTCAAATAAGGATATTCCCCCAAGCTCCTGTTCCATTTGAGAAAATGTACCAGCGCATCCTTGAATGCTCAGAGAAGGAGAAGCTGCTTCCTGAAATTGGTCCCTCAAACATCACCAATGCCACTTCAAATCCACCTAAACACACGGCAATCTTAGTTGTTTCTTTGTTCTCAGAAGACTTTGAGAAGATCAAATCAACATATTATGAGAATTCCACTTTAACAGGAGAGATGGTTGCTGTGTACCAACAAAGCCATGAAGTGCATCAGTAAACAGATGCACTATTTCATAACCATAAAGCACTAGCTGAGAAGTATTTGCTCAGCTATTGTGATGAAATAGTTACAAATGCAGAGCAGGTTAAACGCCGTGGATAATTCGACCCCGAGTTGGATGTATCCAGGAAATGGACCGGCTTGCATCAAGTCTTTCTCAGTAGAACCGTGTTTGCATTCACTTGTCTCTTATTTATATATACATTTTGACCGTATTTAGCCTTTAATTATTACTCAAACCATTATAAATTGTCTCATAAACTGTCATGTTTTCAAGGATTTTGTTGTCGTCGTCGCATGTTCGTTCATTTTGTAAGATTTTCGCACGAAATTGAAGACAAGACATGCGAGTGCAAAGGATGGAACTAGAGCAGATGCTAGATGACTCATTCCTTGCCCATACACGCATGCTTTGGACCCGAGAAGACCATTGGAGATCAGACCACTAGCGAAGGCCCATCTCAGCCCAATTAGCGAGCCCAGAAGTAGTTTTCAGTCCGAAATCCATACATTTCGGTCCGAAATCCATACATTTCGGTCCAAAATTCATTTCTGGATCACACAAAAATGGAAGGAATTGATGACACAGCGAGCAGCCGGCCCTGGTTTGCTCCCAAGTTTGGTTCCTCCTCTTCTAGGCGTGGGACCTGACGAAAAAGTTCTTTCTACTCTCTTACACATTTTTCCACCTTAGTACTTGGTGATTTTCGGCTCTTTCCTTTGGAATCTTTGAAGACCAGCAGTATTTGAAGGCGACAACAGCAACACAACAACCCTCCATCTACTCCTTGGTTTGTATCTTTATTTCTTGCATGATACTTGTAGTTTCGATTATGAATATGTTAGCCTAAATATTTCTAATGTCTTAGGGTTAGTTAGTAGGTTAGTTTAGTATTGTGTGATGACTTGATGGATTATTTTGATGCTATGTGATTTGTATATTTGTGAATTATTAGTTGCTTGGTTGATTGAATTGCTTGTTTGATTGTCTATCTTGTGAATATCAAATCAACATATTATGAGAAACTTGAAAGCTGCTGTCAAGATTTTTGAAAAGATCAAATCAACATATTTTGATAATATTAAACATTCTTCAATGCACTTTTGGTTCCTATTAAATTTTTTTTTGTTGACCTGTTTTACGTATTATAAAAACTTGAAAGCTTCTGTCAAGTTTTTTGAAAAGAAGCATTAAAGGTGAAATGTGCTTTTCATTCCTTAAAGCATTTTCTAATCTAATTTTTCACTCTTTATTATAAAAATCTTGAAAATAGACTTATAAAATATTCCCTTGAGTCTTGGATTAATGAGATTAATATTGAACTTTAATGCATGTTTGAAAACTATTATTTACTATCACTTTTTTTTCCTCTATCAGATGGCCCCATATATACTATTTTTTAGATTCTCATCACATCGAACTGTAAAAGTTATGAGCAGAGTTTAAATCTTGACTCATGTGAGTTAAAAGTACATTCTTTCTCATCTTTAACATTGTTTCAATTTTGAACTCTTTTCACTGTAAATGTGGGTAAACCATACATCCCTTGTGGCTTTGTTAAAAAGGCAAGCAACAAATACGTTTTGTGTTAGAGAAAATTTAAGCTTAGAAAAAAACTTCTAACCACTTTATTGAATACGGCGACGATGATTTGCAAGCCCAACATACGGATCTCTCATCCTTTTAAAGTTGAAATTGCCATTCACTAATGTGAAATCTTTAAATTTCATCTTAATTACCGGAAAGATATTCATGAATTTGAGGCGTTTACCGCGTATCTACGTTTTGTGACACATGCAATTCTTAATTGTTGTGATGATTCTTGTTGTGGCACTTCATTCGGATTGGCAGCTTGAACAAATTCCACTTTCTTCAATTTATGTGCTCTTACATTTTACTTCGTTGTTCTATTTATTTGATCCAACGGTTCGTATTTTCATTCTATGTTTTTGGTCATTTAAAAGAGGTGTATAATGTACTTAAAATGCAAGAAAACTTTTAAATTGATACGACTCTATTAATTGGCAACATTTTCTGTTGGAATTTTATTGAATTTGTCTTATTTCAAAATTTTACTTTTTAATTAATAAATATTTCTTTTTCTTTTTAAGAAAAACAAGGGTCAACAGTCAACACAAATATTTCTCTCCAAAATAACATTAATTACTTCATATTACTTTTTTGGTTTGATTTGAATTATCAACTTATGACATAAAAAATAGCATACACCTGATTGATTATTATTATAAACCTCTAGAATCAATTAAGTTGAGGTCAATATTGAAGAATGGAAAAGAGCCATGAAGATAACCATTAATTTAAGGTGACCTTGCTCAAAAATGCGGCTCAAGTTAAGGCATGTGAGATTCTATCTAATCGAGGTCAGTAAAATATATATATATAACACATTTATAATTATGATACATTAGAAAACTCTTACGATGATTGGAATTTTGTAGCTGGCACAATCTTTTGATACTCTACGAAACCTCAGAATTCAGGAAGTCACTACACGATCTCTTTGAAAGTAAGACCTTTAGCCCAATTTCTTATAACATACACAAAGTACCCCACAATATAAAATTCTGAAAAGCACTTATTTATAGGTACTTCTTAACACAGAAGAGCTTCAAATCTGAAGTATCCTTTGCAAAATCAGTAAAGATAGGATAATTCAGTAAAAAAATGTATATATAACACATTTATAATTATGATACATTAGAAAAGTCTAATGATGATGGAATTTTCTTGATGATGGAATTTTCTATCTGATATATTCTTTTGATACTCTACGGAACCTCAGAATTCAGGAAGTTCACTACACGATCTCTTTGAAACTGGAAAGTAAGACCTTTAGCCCACTTTCTTATAACGTACACAAAGTACCCCACAATATAAAATTCTGACAACACTTATTTATAGGTACTTCTTAACACAGAAGAGCTTGAAATCTGAAGTATCCTCTGCAAAATCAGTAAAGTGAGAATAATCGACATGGCAAATAATGAACGGAAAACTTTGCCATACAGAGAGCTTGAAATAGATGATGATTCACCGACACGTCGACACAAGGAGAAGAAAGATGAGAAGAACTGGGGAGTTCCTGGTGCAGTGCTGATTGTTTGCTTCATGACCTTGCCTCTTCTTGTGTTCCTCTGCAGCGGGGGTCGCCTCAGCTCGACGCTTATCTGGCTAGGTGATGTAAAGGTTAATGTTGTGAAAGGTAAGTTTGTGCTTCAAAGTCATTGAAACTGCAGATGTCATAATAGTCAAATAATTAAATTTAGTTATATTTTGGTCTAATTAACAGTTTTAAGTTTGCTTTTTGAAGCAAAAGTTGTGGTCAAGCCCCCATCTCTTTATTATTAAAATGAAATTAAATTCACAATTTAGCCAGCGGCTAAAGTTTTAAAGTAAAAGAAATAACATTTAAGAATAAAAATTCTAGAACAGTTTTTAGTTAAAACAAAGTTTGGAAAATTCCAACGTACCTCTTAACCTGGCAGATATCTAAAGTAAGTTGTTTCAATTTTAACGGAAACAAGGTAATCTTTACTTACAGTACGTAGCAAATTACTGAGCAGTAAATCTAATTGTGAACTTAACCTCACCAAGGTAAAAACTATATATAGGATCCTTCCAATAACCAAGGTAAGAAATAGCCAAGTTGCAAAAAGGATTCCATTAAATAGTATTATGTTTAGTGTAACATTTTAAGTTTTTAAATTTATTTTACAGCTTGATGGTCAACATTTTATCCTTAAACGGGTAAATATACTTTTATATAAATTAAAAAATTAAATGACAAATAAAAAACTTTAGACGCGATCCTCAAAATAAAAAAAAAAAGAAAGAAAGATGCACGCTGAAGTGAAAACGCCCATAAATATTTCAATACGTGTCCTTGACAACAAAAAGCAACCAATGAGAACCGCTTGATTTTGTTATTGCACCCTTTGCGCTCTGACTTCTCTACTAGAGGAGCGTGGTCTGGTCGAGGCAACCTAATTTTCTCTCTATGCCTCGCTGTACGTACTTCTATTATACTCTGCCAATGGTTTAAAGAGACGTGCTAGTGAGCCTTTCAGGGATGCGGGAAGAATGTGCTTAATAAATACACATGCCATTAACTCTTTTAGCGTATCGTAGTCGTGCATTCTAAGTGTTTGATGATAAGTCAAAGCCACATATTGCCTCAGAAATTGAACATAACATTTACAGATGGACCTTTTTTCATTATCTTAGATTATAATTAGCAGTAATAACTAATGATATAAAGATATAATTAATTGTTTTTTTTTTTTTTTTTTCATTTAGTTTGTTTGCTTCTTTAATATGAGTTCGCTTAGCTCACAAGATATTTTGGTTTTCAGGGTGGGAACAGGGTTCAAACCAGAATTCTTCTACTCCATCAAACAATAACCATACTAATGGGTTGATTGATGGATTAATCTCTCCAAACTTCGACAGAGAATCATGTCTGAGCCGATACGAGTCGGCATTGTATTACAAAACAATTCCGTACATGCCATCCTCATACCTTCTGCAGAAGCTGAGAAATTATGAGGCTCTCCACAAAAAGTGTGGCCCAAATACTCCTCTTTACAAGAAGTCGATTGAGCAGTTGAATTCAGGCCACAGCGTAGAACTCATGGATTGCAACTATGTGGTTTGGATCCCATATTTGGGGTTAGGCAACCGAATTCTAACCCTTGTAAGTACGTTTCTCTATGCCATCCTCACTAACAGAGTTATGTTAATTCATGCGACTGATGACATGGTTGACCTCTTTTGTGAGCCATTTCCTGATACCTCATGGATTCTGCCTCCTGATTTTCCTATCAATAACATAATGCAACTTGATGTTAACTCTGATGTGACCTACCGAAACATGCTAAATAAGCATGTTATAAGCAATGATCCAAACACCAAGGTCGAGTCGTTGCCCTCTTACGTGTATGTCCATCTATCACATGATATTGAACATTCAGATAGGTTGTTTTATTGCAATGAGGATCAAATTATCATTGGAAAATTCAATTGGCTGTTGTTACATTCCGATTTGTACTTTGTGCCATCTCTTTACTCAACTCCATTGTTTGAAGAAGAACTTGGCTTGCTTTTCCCTGCAAAAGAAAGCATATTCTACCTATTAGCGCACTATTTAATCCATCCTACTAACCCTGTTTGGGGATTGGTCACGAGATACTACAACTCATACCTTTCCAAAGCAGATGAAAAAATTGGTGTACAAATACGTGTCTTTCATTGGGTAAGAGTTTCTTCTGAAGTTATATTCCAACAAATCCTGGATTGCTCTAATAAAGAAAGGGTACTTCCTGAAATTGATTTGAATGGGACAACAGCTTCCAAAACCAATGAACCAAAATCAAAAGCAATTTTGGTAGCATCATTGTACGCAGATTATTATGAGAGGTTCAAATCCATGTACTATGAGCACTCAGTTAAAACCGGGGAGTTTGTGAGTGTCTACCAACCGAGCCATGAAGAAAGACAACAAACAGAGATTCAATCACACAATCAAAAGGCGCTTGCAGAGATTTACTTGCTTAGTCTCTGTGATGTGCTCATGACAAGTGCCTATTCGACTTTTGGGTATATCGGATATGGCCTTGCAGGGGTAAAGCCGATATTTTTAATCACGGTTCATGACAAGATACCCGATCCACCATGTGCCAGAGCAGTTTCAATGGAACCATGTAATCTTACGCCACTGTTGAACACCTGCACAGGAAACTCGACGGTTGAAAAGGAAAAATTCGAACAGCATGTGAAGCAATGTGAAGATGTTGAACACGGGATCAAGTTGTTTGACTAGATGAGCGATTAATAATCTAGGATATTTTTTCTCCACATGCAATGTAAAATTCTATATCAAATGAAATTCAATGTTGTTTAATAAGACTCTGATTATTGTAATGTGGTTAGTAGGAAGAATTTTTGAAGTGGGTATACTTGATGTGGACACTTTGTGAAGTTCAAGCCGTTAGATTAAGATTCTTTGCCAGTTAAAAGGGAAGTCAGTAATTGATATGAGTTATTCGACTTTATATTAGTGTTGATAAGTTCATCTTTGAACTCCCATCAATTGGCCTGAGACATTATATGCACAATCATAGTGTGCGTGTATAAGATTGTACCCTATTGCATCTCCCCTCAAAATTATGTCTTAGTGCCGATCTGTTACTTTTGTCTTAACATGTATAATTAAAGTTCTACTTTTAACGTTAGAATCAACATTTCTTGCCAACTAATTGCGTAAAATTGCTTTGGAGTCAACTCATAGTAAAGCACACTTATTTATTTATTTTGAAATGAAAATAAAGCTCTTTAAATTAAGAAGTGGCATGTGCACCTGATTGGTCAATACTCAACCTTCCGCTCTTTTTTAATTGCCTTTCAGTATATTTCTGTTACGGTACTTAGTTTGTATTTTCAGTATTTGTTTCTGTTCTGTTCGTTCGTTTTTTTTATTTATTATTTATTTTAAAACTTAAGAATGTTAACAGTTTAATTCTTTCACTTTAAAATTTAGGGAATTGAAAACTGAAATTTGAGAAGATCATTTTAATGCAATTGCTTTTAACATTAAATTAAAAACTCAGAATGCAATTTGTGTTATAAATTTATCGACATGCTCGGGTCGAACATGAAGTAGCTCATAATATCTAATTAGGATTGGTCGCTTAGAGTCCATCTTAAGTTTTAAAAAATAATCTAATGAGCCCTTTTGGTTTGTTAAGGAATTTTTACTTTTACAATATTATTTCTGGTTTGTCGGTTGATGAAGCATCTTTTGAAAAAAAATTAATTTTTTTAGGAATGTGACAATTCTTTTTAAAAAGTAAACCAGTAAACCATGGTCTCCTGTTTGCATTACCAGAAAAACAACCTTAAATGCTCCGTTACATAGGTTTGAAACAAAAACATTTTTTTCAATAATTAAAATAACCTACCAAACAAAGTGCTAAAAGCCTTTGCAGGTGTGTTATGACTAAACAAAAAGTAAAAGCTCAAAAGGAGGTGTTTTCACTAGGATTAAAAAACGTGCCAGTAAAAAATTCAGTTAAATGTTTGGCCTTTCCTCAGTGGTGTAAGGTAGTACTCCGTGCCGTTGTTAACTCTTGTGTTATATTCAGAAATGCACTAGTACAGATCACAAGAAGAGAATCAGCTGATAATGGCTGTTTTAATGCTCTTTCCTCTATAACAATACACAGGGCACCAGCAACGAGTGCACCAAAAGCACCATTTACAATTTTACATAATCCCGTTTCATCCTCTGCTTTTGTACCAGCAGCTCAACACCTACATACACCCTACCGACAGTAGCTAAGGTAAGGCCAAAGTTGCTGCACATCTTGAGGGTTCAAATTAGCAGAGCCACATGTTGCTCCACACGCGGCACGTCATACCAATTACCATGTGGAAACTATTGTTCCCCAGACCTACTGCCTGCTCCACGGTGGCCCCATTTCATTGTCTTCATTACAACAGGTGACTCTTCGTTATCCATTACGTGAAGGTCGCTCTGACCCATTTTTATGTTAGTTGCTTATTATTAGCTTTGTGCGAGGAGGTGATGTGGTGGCTCGCATGGAGGTGAGCTCTCTCATTGCCTAAAATGTGACAATTTCTAAAACAATATATTCGACAAATTTAAGTATAAATATTATATCAGTACATGCATATATGATTTTAAATACATAATTCGCTGCATATGTCACACAAAGGAACGCAATATATATATATAGACTAAATTAGACTATAGAAGCCCTGTGCGCTCAAATATTTTGACCGTTCGATCTGAAATCAGATGGCCTAGATCTTGGCGCTGGAGAGGAGATGGACTTCCGTTTAATCTCAATGTTCCGTGAGTGTGCTTCTCCGTTTGCTCTCTAACTCCTCTCGTTCTAATACTCTAATTCCTCGGTTAACTCTCGCTCTCTCTGTCAACCTCCTCGGTTAACTCTCGTTCTAATACTCTAATGTATTTTGTTATTAAGATCTAATTCCAATTTCGGATGTTACATTAGGAAATATCCATTAATGTTAGTTATTATTTGTTGTTCATGTACAGTACCAGTAAAATTGGTCTTACCAGGATAGGGACTAATTGCATACTGTCTGATCCCACTTTTATCAGAACATTATTGTTCTCTTTTGGAAGTTAATTTTAATTGAGTCTTATTGAAAACTTTTGGGGATTATCTGAAGCTGTTTTGTTTACAGAAGGGTGTATGTGTTTGGGATTAGTCATGGACTTTGAAGCAGCATCCTTGAGAGAGGAGAGGAGGAGAGATTGGCTTAGGGTTTCGAGTCTATGTGAGGCGGAGGCTATGGTGTGCCGGGGCGGAGACTGAGTGGTGGGCGGATCAGGCGACAAGTTGTGGTTCTGGGCGGATCGAAATAGAGCTCGATATCATGGTGTTTTCTTTCTTTTTTTTTTTTATTTCAAATGAGAGAGCTGTTGTCTCAAACGGAGGTACAAGGAGAAAGAAAGGTAGTAGGAAATGGAAATTTGACGGAAGAATTAAACACAGCGCTCCCCTAGCGAACTCGCTCTAAGTCAACGGATTTAATATCTGTGCGAATCTCAAAGCGATCGAACGGATAGAAAACTGGAGCATACAAGGTCCCTATATGCTGGAGTCTAATTTAGCCAATCTATATATATATATATATATATACAATTTTGCTATGGTGAGTTGCAACTCACGGATTCTTCCGCGAGTTGCGATCAAAATTCTTGGATCTGATTCAAAATGACCGATCCAAACTGTCCAATATGATTTTCTTATTGAAATCTCCTTGCAGACCAAATTTTATATTTTCAAAATTTTTAAGTATTTTTTTCGGATTTTTAAATACTGTTGTTTTTTGAACTTTGAACGGTACATAATTAATCAGATTAGCGATTTTCTAAAATTCCAAAAAAAATAATTAAAGATTTTGAAAAAAATATAAAATTTGTTTTACAAGGAGATTTCAATATGGAGATTATATTGGACGGTTTAGATCGGTCATTTTGAATCAGATCCACGAGTTTTGATCGCAACTCACGGAAGGCTCCGTGAGTTGCAACTCACCATAGCAAAACTCTCTATATATATATATTGTTGGTTTAAAAATTACTTTGTATTCTTAAGCACATTAAATACATATTTTTTAAATAAGAAAAAAAAAACATCACGTTAGATGTTCAATCAAGACAAATAGAAGAGAGGATAAATGAAAATGAGAAAAAGCATAGATAATGTGCATGATAGCATGCAAATGTTTAAAGCATTACAAACGTCCCATCTTCTTTCATACGATACAAGATTACCATGAGCAATTCAACTTATGCATGAATTTAGAAGAACAGAACGTTCAATTAGTGGAGCTTAATCTAAATTGAGTCACAAAATTAAAACTGGTTACCGTATGCCACTAGAACACCACAACATTCTCTATAGAAAAATCCACAAAAGGAAGCCAACACAAGGTGTGATTTGAATGGACTGGAGAAGTATAAAAGGTCGGGTCAAAAATAATTTGTGAATTCTATTGAACCAAACCAAAAAATTTAGTTCAAAAACAATAATTATTTTTATCAAATTGAGTAATATTAAGAATTTCTTGGACCAAACATATTTTAACTCTTTTCTTTGCCATAGGGAATTTGGGATTCATAAACGGAAGTTCCAACTTCCAAATTGGGAAAAAAAAAATTGTAGTACTTTTTTTCAATTGTTCTATTAAATAGAGAATCAGTTCTTAGTCTAGTGGCAAAGAGCAATACACCTTAAGTGAAAAGTCCCAGGTTCGAAATCTGGCTGGGGGCTCGTAGACATTTAATTTAAAAATATATTGGGAGGCTTGACCCAATTTATCTTAAAAAAAATTGTTCTATTAAATAGATTGCACAACACAGATATTCATCTAAAATTTAGGCTTTCCGCTAATATTAATCACGCAGGTTTTTGCCAACTTGGAAGTTCACCTCTTCAATAAAATAGCAATACATTTCATCAGTATGCTGACAGCCGTATCAACGTTTCTTCAATAGCCACTAAATCTTTTGAATATGCTGATAGCAGTATAAACTTTTTGGAGTCAATATATTGAGAATTTAGGCCAGGCCACGTTCACTTAATAAGCTTTTGCATATAAAATTAAAAACTAATCTTTGCTGTCTAATTGAAGACTGAAGGTAAGCCTTATTTTTGGAACAAGCAACAGCAAGACCAATTTTGGATCTCAAGCAAAGTGCTCACAACTAAGTAGACTATCGTATTTTATCTAAAAAAAAAGTAGGCTCTCATAATACTTCTTTTTAATTCATCAACAAAACAAATATAAGAAGACTCTTCTCTCTTTTGATGCTGTGAGAGATTGAGGGACTGAAGGAGAAAGAGAAAATGAGCAGTCTAAAAAGATCAAGAACCAAGATAAGGCAGTTCAGCGTGCTGCTCTGTTTTCAAGTTCCAAGAAGTGTAAGGTTTATTGTGGTAGCTTGTGCATTGGTTTTTCAGCTTGTTTTGTACCTCTGGATTGGCCAGTTGAACTCTTCTGTCATTCGGCTTCAGGATATAACCATTTCCGTACATCAAGGTATGAATTTGTGTCAGAACTCGTTAAATATCATACATAGTATCCAAAACTGTCATAAATTATAGTCACAATGATAGCTGGTATTCTGGAACAAAACAAAATTTAACCCCAATTGTGCATACCAGCATAAAATACTGACTAAGCATTTAAACAGATACAATACTAAACTCAGAGTCCAAGATTAATTTCTTTTCCATTATTTTTACCTTAATCAAATTGTAAACTGATTGAAGAAGCATCTAACTGCCTGTCAATTGGCAAACTAAAAATTGATCAGGATCGACGGGCTTGGAGGGAAGATCATATACAAAACAAGCCGAACAACCCATAGACAAACTACTAGGTGGCCTAGTTTCCCCAAATTTCGATGAACAATCCTGTCAGAGCAGACCAATCTTTATCATACCGCGAACCTTCACCTTACTATGCATAGCAATAATAGTTTATTGAAATTCTCTTACATTCCGCAATTTGCAATCCTTTGAATTTTCCTGATCTAGAGATGCTTATGAAAGTAACTAGGGTAATTAATGGCAGGGATTTTTTTCCATCGGAAAGAAAAGACCTACACAAAAATAAGCTCTCATAAGGATACAAGTCCACATGAGCGAGCCTCGATTTCTTAAGTGAGAGGCACCCATGCTGAGGCTTTGACTTGCGAAGGAATATCTAATCTGACCCTCTTTTAGTTTCCTCCCAAAAGTGACCTTTAAAATAGAAAATCTGACATAAAGAGCCAGATAGTCTCTTCAATTTGTCTCATGTCTTTCGTTTCTGATCAAATGATGCCTTTGGATAACCACCATGACGAGGCTTCATCACACACTATGTTTCTTGAAGTGTGGATGCACCCGTTTATAGGATCACAACACCTCTAGTCCTTGCTTTCATTGCCACAGTCGATGAAGGTACATTGTACCACCTTCTTGTTGAACTTAGTTTGGAGCTATTCACACACGAACACATAGCACAAACAACCGGAAATGTTGAAATGACTTTATTGTGGGCTTGTTCTTCCAAATTAAGCAAGTGGAATGATTAGATAAACCTATTTTTTCTCTTCAAGTAGATCAACTATGATGTGTGTCGCTGTCTTCGTGCACTTGATCCAAAATCTTCCTGGCACATTTTTGGCATGTAGCAGGTTTCAGCAATGTATTGATTTTTTTTATTTCTTTCTGCTATGCCATTTTGTTGTGTGGGTGTTGGGACTAATTAACTATCGTTGGATCTTGTGCTTCTTTAGGCATGTGTCAAACTCATGTGATGCATATTCTCTTCATCATCAATATGAAGACAACGTACTTTTTGTTGAGCTCACTTTTCACCTTCTCTTTGAACTCTTTAAATTTGGAAAGTGTCTCGAATTTTTCTTACATAAGGTACACCCACACTTACCTCGAGTCGATAAATGTCGCCATGTACTTTGAGCCACTTATAAGATTTTGTTTGATCAGGCCAAAGACATTTGAGTGGACTAGCTCTAATGGCTCCTTAGCTCTAAATTTGGATTGTTGGTAAAGTTGATGCGTCTTACCAAATTGACACCTTGCGCATACTATATCAGTGTGTGCCTCTACATCTGATAGGCCCTTGGACTATCGACTTCTCAACTATGAGCTTCAGCTTGTGATATCTCATATGTCCGAGTCATGCGTCCTAGAGATTGGATGTCTTATTTCTTCCAAGTCTTGTCTACATAGCCCGACTCTGCTGGCATCATATAAATTGACTCCAGCTTTCAACCCTCCATGATTGGTGTGTTTGACGTCTTTTATATTGCAGATACACCTTTACCTCTTGTGATCCAAACAACACATAGTTGCCTTGTGCGGGTAGTTATGAGAGTGACAATAAGTTCATTTTCATGTCGGAAACGTAGTAGACTCTTTGCAACTCACTCTGCTGTGGATTAAAGAGAGAATGAATGATTGTCTTTTATTTTTTTTTTCTTACCAACATATGCGATGGGAAACTTGGAGTAGAGGCGGTCACAATTACATGTCTTCCATTATATTTCTGTCTTCAAATTTCTTAATGTCACCATGTCATATGATTTGAGCAACTAGAGTCGACAGTCCAGTCACTGACAAAATTATGATAAAAATAAATGAACACCACACTCCCAGAAATTCCCTCCCGCCCTCAATTTTATTTCATCAGAAAAAGTTTTACACAGATGTTTTTTCTTTTTTCTCACGCATACATCCTTTCTTTGTTGTCTCCTATATATCAATTCTGTTACATCGATTATGGAAAACAATATTCAATCAAATATTACAACATATATCTTTCCTATGATAACAAATCTCTAAAATACTTTCCATTCATTCTGCCATATGCCAGTAAGTACACGCACAGCTACACCCTTCCTTTTATGCGCTGATTGCAAATCTTTTGTGTAGCACTAACTTGATTTTCCAACACTCCCCCTCAAGTTGGTGCATAGATATCTGTCATGCCCAGTCGCTCAATTGCCTCATTGAATGCTTGACTTGACACAGGTTTTGTTAAAACATCAGCAAGTTGTTCACTTGATCGTACAAAGGGTATAGCTATAACTTTAGAATCTAGTTTCTCCTTGATGAAATGTCTGTCCACTTCGACGTGTTTTGTTCTGTCGTGTTGAACTGGATTGTGAGAAATGTCAATAGCAGCTTTATTATCACACAACAATCTCATTTCAGATTTCAGATCACACCCTAGTTCGGTTAACAACCTCTTTAGCCATAGTAACTCACAAATTGCTTTCACCATTCCTCTAAACTCGGCCTCAGCGCTAGAGAGAGCAATAACATTTTGTTTTTTACTTTTCCATGTCACCAGATTTCCTCCAACAAATGTAAAATACCCTACTGTTGACTTGCGATCTACTATACACCCTGCCCAATCTGCATCACTATATGCCATTACCTGTAAGTGAGAATTTTTCTTGAAAGCAATACCTCTTCCTGGTGAGCCCTTCAAGTACCTGAGAATCCTCAATACTGCTTCCAAATGTTCTTCCTTGGGAGAATGCATGAATTGACTAACGACACTCACAGCATAAGCAATGTCAGGTCTAGTGTGAGAAAGATAAATCAATTTACCAACTAGTCTTTGATATCTCTCAATGTTCGTGGGTGTATGGTCTGAATACGCATCTAATTTTTATCGTCACCTGTTATAATCATGTCATCCACATAGATTATCAAAATTGCAATTTTACCTTGGTCTTTTCTATAGAACATGGTGTGATCTGCTTCACTTTGCGTATAGCCATAACCTTTCATCGCCTGACGAAAACGCCCAAACCACGCTCGTGGTGATTGTTTCAGTCCATACAGAGCTTTCTTCAACCTACATACATGATTTGAGTTATTTGTTAATCTGTAGCCGGGTGGTATCTCCATGTAAATTTCCTCCTCTAGTTCTCCATGAAGAAATGCATTTTTAACATCAAATTGATGTAAAGGCCAGTCTAGATTTGCTGCAAGAGATAAAAGAACTTTAATAGAGTTTAATTTAGCAACAGGAGAAAAAGTCTCTTGAAAATCTATCCCATATGTTTGTGTATAGCCTTTTGCAACTAACCGGGCCTTATATCTTTCAATTTTCCCGTTTGCATCATACTTTATGGTATATACCCATTTGCAACCCACAGTTCTCTTTCCAATAGGTAAATTTGTAAGTTCCCATGTGTTATTTTTTTTCAAGGCATCCATTTCAGTATTCATTGCATTAATCCATTTCGGATCATTTTTTGCTTCTTCAAAATTATTGGGCACAACTACAGAGGATATTAGATTCACAAAGCCTTTAAGGCGTTCAGTCAAGCAAGTTGTGGTAGTATATCTCGCAATCGAGTATCTTTCTTTACTTGTTCCGTCTTCCGGAACGTATCGTTTTGGTGGTTTACCTCTATTACTTCTTGGAGGTAATTTAAAACTTGTTTCAGAAGTACTTACCTGGATATCACTTCCAAGAGATTCAGGTCCACATGGTACTGCAGATTGTATTACCTCTTCATTCTCATGTTCACTTCTCTGGTGACTAGTGCCATCAACTGGGTGGTGATTTCCGCTATCATCTGGATGATCAGCGCCATCAATTTGCTCTGCGCTGTCAATATCATGCCTTGTATCATTACTCATCAGATCTTCTCCAAAATTCATATCTCTGCTTTCCGTGTTGGACAAAGGTATATCACAAATTTGAGCAGGTGTATCATGTGCGATATGTTCTATCAAAAAATTGAAATCCAATTCCTCTGGTCGGTTCTCCCCCTGAATTGGAATTTCTGGACTTTTATAGAATAACTCATTCTCCAAGAATATAACGTCCATAGACACATAAATTTTGTGTGTGGTAGGGCTGTAGCACACATATCCCTTTTGATTTTGTCCAAAACCCAAAAAAACACATTTTTCAGCTCTTGAATCAAGTTTTGAACGAAATTCCTTTTGTATATGAACATAAACAGTGCACCCAAAAATTTTTGGAACCAAGTTCAGTGCCGAATTAATTTTCAAATGCTCTGAAAAAACTTGAAGAGGAGTTTTAAAATCATTGACACTTGTGGGAGTACGATTTATTAAGTATGCAGCGAAGGACACGGCATAATTCCAAAAAAATTTTGGCATGTTACTTTCAATCATGAGACTCCGTGAAACTTCTAGAATATGTCTGTTTCGTCGTTCAGCAACTCCATTTTGTTGCGGAGTCCCTACACACGATGTTTCATGTACTATCCCATTTTCTTTACAAAAACTCCTTATTTCTTGATTTATGAATTCCGTCCCATTATCACTTCTAATTACTTTGACACTTTTTTCAAATTGTGTTTTTACCATGGTAACAAATTCCTTAAACATTCTCTTTACCTCATCTTTGGTTTTCAACAGATATATCCATGTGACACGAGAACAGTCATCAATAAAACTCAAGTACCACCTATATCCAGATTTCGAAACTACAGGGGAGGGTCCCCACACATCTGTGTGTACTAAATCAAAAGGCATAAGTTTCTTATTATCACTTAAAGAGTAAGTTGAACGATGACATTTTGCCTTAATACAAGTTTCGCACACAAATTGTTCAGTTTTCAAATCAGTGAAAAAATGAGGAAAAAGCTTTTGCATATACCCAAATGAGGGATGACCTAGTCTTTTATGCCATAACCAAATTTTATCTCTAATTTCCGTAGAATTGACACTTAACAAAGAGTCACCAGTCTTCGTAGTATCCAGGTAATACAATCCACCTCTTCTAGTACCACGGGCCAAAATCTTCTTGGTGTGAATATCCTGAAAAATACAATAATCAGGAAACATAAGAATCATGCAATTCAAATCCTTCGTGAGTTGTCCAATTGAGATCAGTTTAGATGATAGAGAAGGGACAACTAAGGTGTTTTTTAAGGTCAATTGAGAAGATAGTGCCACATCACCTGCACTTACCACGGGATAACATATACCATTTGCATTAAAAATACCATCTTTTTGAGGTTGTTTAATGTTCAGAAGATCTCTTTCCGTGTATGTCATATGGTCTGTGGCTCCTGAGTCTAAAACCCAATCATCTGTTTTTAAAAAATCACGAATAGATTCAAAATTACCTTGATTTATTTCTTTACCCGATGTACCTGGGATTGTTCCTGCAGTAGCGCTAAAGCCTGTTGTGAGAAGTCCAGCAGCTTGTCCTGTTCTAGTACCTGAGTCATGCTGTTGCAAGTTTCTTGTTGCCTGATTATTGGTCTCGGCCCACTATAGCTGGGGTTGTGACTGCCCGTGTGAGTTTTGTGCTCCACTGGTGTAGTTAGCGCCAGACTCATTCACCCCTATCAATTCTCTCTCTGCATGCGCAACAATTGCCTTCCCTTTTTCTGCCGAATTTTGTTTTCCTTTTTGTTTTTCTTTGAACCAATCTGGATATCCCACCAGTAAGAAGCATTGCTCTTTGGTATGTCTTGTTCGGCCACAGTGAGTACATTTCAGTTTAGATTTGTCAACATAGGAGTTTCTTTTAGGATTATAATTTACCTCAAAATTTCTTTGGCCTCTTGACAGCATAGCTACTGAGACTTGAGATGCACCTGCTTCCCCCTTGTTCATAATCCCTTGTCTCGAAGCTTCTTTTCTCACCCTAGCAAATGCTTGCTCAAGAGTAGGAAATGGTGACATTTGCAATACATTAGCTCTTTCATTATCAAGATTATCATCAAGGCCATCCAGAAATGTATAAACTCTAGATTCTTGAATAAATTTGTCAAATTTTTCTATATCTGTTGCACATGCCATAGGATTAGGTCTACGAAAATCAATCTCAAGCCAAAGTTCTGTCAAATCATTGTAATATTCTTCAACACTTCTTCCTAACTGTTTTATTTGATTCACCCTCTTATTTAAATCAAATACCTGAGCAGCATCACTTCCATCATAGTAAGTGGTTGCAATCGCATCCCAAACCGCCTTAGCTGTTGGGTACCTAAGATATTTACCATAAAGAGTGATATCAATTGAAGTACAGATCTAGTTTTTTACCACGGTATCATCAACATCCCATTTATCGAACGTTGTACTATCAGTCGGTGGAGGCAAATCTGTGATATGATGCAGTTTCTGCCTTCCTTTGATATGCATTCGCAAAGCCTGTGACCAAAGAGAGTAGTTTTTTCCATCTAATTTGACAGGGATATTACCTGGCTGCAAAGATGTTTCTATTAATGGAGTGCTAACAGGAGGAACAGGTGGTGGTGTAGGATTCAAAGGGTTATTTTGCATAACCATCAGTTGGTTTTGTTGCACAGTAATCAACTGTGTTAATTTCTCAATCAAGGTAGCGGTGTCAGACGCGTCTCCTAGATTTCCAGCCATGATTAAGTGATGAGCAGATAAATCAACTCCTTAGAGCAATATAGTACAGAGAATAGCAGTTAAAGACAAAGAAGAACTATAATTCTCTTAACTATATCACCAGGTTAATCAACCGCTCTGATACCATGACAAAATTATGATAAAAATAAATGAACACCACACTCCCAGAAATTCCCTCCCGCCCTCAATTTTATTTCATCAGAAAAAGTTTTACAGAGATGTTTTTTCTTTTTTCTCACGCATACATCCTTTCTTTGTTGTCTCCTATATATCAATTCTGTTACATCGATTATGGAAAACAATATTCAATCAAATATTACAACATAAATCTTTCCTATGATAACAAATCTCTAAAATACTTTCCATTCATTCTGCCATATGCCAGTAAGTACACGCACAGCTACACCCTTCCTTTTATGCGCTGATTGCAAATCTTTTGTGTAGCACTAACTTGATTTTCCAACACTCTCATAGTTGATTCGCTTTGACTTGGTTACCATAGTCATAGCAAGCTCCTACTTCTTCTTGCTCCTATTTCGCTTCAGTAGTTGCAATCGTGGAGACAATTTCAACATCAAATCTTCTTCGCTGCTGAATTCTTAACTCTTGTCATGTCGACCATCCTTTGACATTGCCAAGTTTCTCTAAACCTTTTTTTCTTGGACCGACGATCTTGAGCAAAATGTCATTTATTGCCACAAATGTAGTATATATCGTTTTGATCCTCGGGCTGGCAGTTATTGCTTTTTATATTGCAAGCTCCTCCGTAAGAGTTAGTCTTCTCCTTCGATCTTCCTTGTTAATTCGGCCTATGATTGGATTTGCCTTTCGACTCATTGTCGGATCAAACCCTTCATTAGGCTACTGATAAGCATATGCTTCTTGTTCTGGCGAAAATCTTGTTATTTCCCTAGCTAGAGCCTTTTAGTTCGCGAGCAAATTCTCGAGTTCCAATAAGGTTGGGTGAATTGGTCTTCATTTGATTGTTTTTGCTTTACATCATCTGTTGCTCGTTATTCTTCTCTTTAGGGTCGAGTTGGACAATCTCGTTGCAAGCAAACTTTCATGAAGTATTAGTTGATCATCATGCTCCCTTAGGAGATTGTAATGAGCTCACTTTCGAGTAGTTGGAGACGGACATCATTTTTCTTGGAAAATAGTATTGCCAGAGTATCCCATGTAACCTTAGGTGTGGCCGCATCTTGTATGTACGCAAGCAACTTTTTTTCTACGGTTGTCTTTATTACATACATGATCTTTCCGGACTTGATTTTTCATTTCACAGAATCTCAAATTCTTTTGATTTCTCTGCAGATGAAATTCTTCATCCAGTCTAGGTTGGGATATGATTTTGATGACCTACTATTACCGCAGTCTCTACAATCTCCTGAACATAGAACTATTTTTCAAAATATTTATTTTTTTGAAGAAAAACAAGGATCTAGTCCTTGTCTTTTTTATTTTCAAAATATTTAGCTTAGATATATACTTTACTGTATCTCTAGAAATTTTTTTCTTCATTATACTTATTGATTTGTCTAGAAATTTCTTAAGGCTTGGGCGAATGTTGCATTTTTAAGTTTTAACAGTGACCTTGCCCAAAATTGCGGCTAAAGTTAAGGCACGTGAAATTCTATCTAACCGATCGAGGTCAGTAAAAAATGTACGTATACATTATAATTATGATATATGTTTGAAAAGTCTATGATGAATGCAAAATATTAAATTAATAATAAGAGAGGATACAACATGCCATTTATTTGGAACTAAGCTCCACAGCACATTTTTTTATAACGTACATTAAGTACCTCATAAAATAATATTCTCAAAAGCACTTATTTAATAGGTACTTCTTTAACACAGAAGAAGTCTGCAAAATCAGTAAAGAGGCGAGGATACAGGAGATGGCGAGTGATCGGGAAACTTTGCCATATAGAGAGCTTCAAATAGATGATGATTCACCGACACATTGGCACAAGAAGGAGAAGAAAGATGAGAAGAGTAGAGGAGTTCCTGGAGCAGTGCTGATTGTTTGCTTGATGACCTTGCCTCTTCTTGTGTTCCTCTGTGGCGGCGGTCCCCTCAGCTCGACGTTGATCTGGCAGCGTGATGTAAAGGTTAACGCTGTGAAAGGTAAGTTTATGCTTCAAAGTCATTGAAAGCGCAGATGTCATGCATTTCAATCAAATTAATTTTAATTATACTTTTTGTCTAATGCACAGTTATGTGTTTGTTTTTTGAAGCAAAAATTGTGGTCGAGCCCCCATCTCTTTCATTAATAAAAGGAAATTATAGTTACAATTTAGCCAGCGGCTAAAGCTTAAAGTAAAAGAAACCAAATTAAACAATAAAAATTCTTGAACAGTTTTAAGTAAAAACAAAGTTTGGATAATTCCAACGTACCTCTTAACCGGGCGCTGCTTTACATTTACGAACGTTCCAATTTGCATTTATTTTTTTAGCTCTAGATGTGTGATTTTGTGTGAAAATCGCTTCCAAATAATTAAAGATTCATTTCCCTTTTTATTAACACAATGAATATATTTTCATGGGGCCTAACTATAACTAAAACTTTTTATGATAACGGTTATTTCTTAGCCTCCACCATAAAATAAAAAATACAATACAAATGATAACGAAAGCAATGCAAATAAATGCATCCATGACTCAAGTTACAATTTAATTTTGCATATTTCAGCTGTATAATGCATTTTAATAAAATTGTTGAAAATTTTACTGTACAAATAATTATTGTATATTGACAAGTCATTTTCATTCTTATAATATCCTTACTTAACAATTCCCTTCTTAATTAATCTGGCAGATATCCAAAATAAGTTGTTTCAATTTTAACGGACAAAAGGTAATCTTTAGTCCAGTACGTAGCAAATTGAGCAGTAAATCTAATTGTGAGCTTAACCTCGCCAAAGTAAAAACTATAGGATCATTCAACTAACGAATTCAAACCTTTCAAACTGATATATATTCCATTAAATTGTTATCCTTTAAACGGATAAAAATATTTTATAAGTTAAAAAAATTAAATGACAAATAAAAGACTTTAGATGCGATCTCATAATGGCAAAAAAAATGGATGCACGCTGAAAACGCTCATAAAATATTTCAATACGTGTCCCTGACAACAAAAGCATCCAATGAGAACAGCTTGATTTTTCTTATTGCACCCCTTGCGCGCTGACTTCTCTACTAGAAGAGCGTTGTGGGGAGCTTGGTGCAACGTGGTCTGGTCGAGCCTCGAGGCAACCTTCATTTCTCTCGATGCCTCATTATACTTATCTTATACTCGGCCGATATGGTTAAAAAGAGAGGTGCCAATAAGCCTCTAAGGGATGAGGGAAAATGTGTTCAATAAATACACATTCCATTAGCTCTTTTAGCTTATCGTAGTTCGTGCATGCTAAGTGTTTGACGATATGTCAAAACCACAAATTGCCTCTGTAATTGGACCTAACACTTCCAAATGGACCCTTTTTTATATCTTGGATTAGAGTTAGCATTATTGAACTAATGATATAACGATCTGCTTAAGCTTTTTAATTTTGTGTTTTCACTTAGTTTTTTTTTTCTTCCTTTTATGTAAGTCCTCTTAGCTCCCAGAATATTTTGGTTTTCAGGATGGGAACATGGTTCAAACCAGACTTCTACTCCATCAAACAATAACCATACTAATGTGTTCATTGATGGATTAATCTCTCCAAACTTCGACAAGGAAACATGTCTGAGCCGGTACGAATCGGCATTATATTACAAAACAATTCCTCATATGCCATCCTCATACCTCAAGCAAAAGCTGAGAAATTATGAGGCTCACCACAAAAAGTGTGGCCCGAACACTCCTCTTTACCAGAAGTCGATTGAGCAGTTGAATTCAGGCCACAGCGTAGAACTCATGGAGTGTAACTATGTAGTTTGGATCCCATATATGGGGTTAGGCAACCGAATTCTAACCCTTGTAAGTACGTTTCTCTATGCCATTCTCACCAATAGAGTTATGCTAATTCATGTGCCGGATGACACGGTTGACCTCTTTTGTGAGCCATTTCCTGATACTTCATGGATTCTGCCTCCCGACTTCCCTATCAAAAACCTAAACCAGCTCGATGTTAACTCTAATGTGACCTACCGAAACATGCTAGATAAGCATGTTATAAGCAATGATCCAAACACCAAGGTCGAGTCATTGCCCTCTTATGTGTATGTCCATTTATCACATGATATTGAACATTCAGATAGGTTGTTTTATTGCAATGAGGATCAAGTTGTCATTGCAAAGTTCAATTGGTTGTTATTACAATCTGATTTATACTTTGTGCCATCTCTTTACTCAACCCCATTGTTTGAAGAAGAACTTGGCTGGCTTTTCCCTGCAAAAGAGAGCATATTCTACCTATTAGCGCACTATTTAATCCATCCTACTAACCCTGTTTGGGGATTGGTCACGAGATACTACAACTCGTACCTTTCCAAAGCAGATGAAATAATTGGTGTACAAATACGCGTGTTTTATTGGGTAAAAGTTTCCTCTGATGTTATATTCCAACAAATCCTGAATTGCTCTCATATAGAAAGGGTACTTCCTGAAATTGATTTGAATGGAACAACACCTTGGAAAACCAATGAACCAAGATCAAAAGCAATTTTGGTAGCCTCATTGAATGCAGATTATTATGAGAGGTTAAAATCCATGTACTATGAGCACTCGGCAAAATCCGGGGAGTTTGTGAGTGTCTACCAACCGAGCCATGAAGAAAGACAAAAAACAGAGATTCAATCACACAATCAAAAGGCACTTGCAGAGATTTATTTGCTTAGTCTCTGTGATGTGCTCATGACAAGTGCCTATTCGACTTTTGGGTATATCGGTTATGGCCTTGCAGGGATAAAACCGATATTTTTAATGACAGTTCATGACAAGGTACCCGATCCACCATGTGCAAGAGCAGTTTCAAGGGAACCATGTAATCTTACTCCACTGTTGAACACCTGCACAGGAAAGACAGTTGATGAGGAAAAATTCCAACAGCATGTGAAGCAATGTGAAGATGTTGATCACGGGATCAAGTTGTTTGACTAGATTGAGCGATTAGTAATCTAGGATATTTTTTCTCCACATGCAATGTAAAATTTCATATGAAATGAAGTTCAATGGTATTTAATCAGACTCTGATTATTGTTAATGTGTTTAGCTGGAAGAATTTTTGAAGTGGGTATATTTGATGTGGACACTTTGTGAAGTTCAAACCGTTAGATTAAGATTCTTTAGCTGTTAAAAGGGAAGTCACTAATTGATACAAGTTAATTCAATTTTATATAGTGTTGATAATTTCATCTTTGAACTCCAATCAATTGGCCTGCGACATTATGTGCACAGTCACGGTTTGCGTGTATAAGATTGTACCCTCTTATATCTCCCATCAAAATTATGTCTTAGTGCCGATCTTTTACTTGTGTCGTAACATGTATAATCAAAGTTCTACGTTTAATTTTACAATCAGCTTTTCTTGCTAACTAATTGCGTAAAATTGCTTTCACGTCAACTCATAGTAAAGCACACTTTTTTTTTTCAAATTAAAATAAAACTCTTAAATTAAGAAGGGGCATGTGCACCTGATTGGTCAATACTCAACCTCCCACTCCTTTTTTGTTTTTGCCTCCCAGTATCTTTCTGTTTATGGTACTTAGTTTGTATTTTCAGGATCAGTTTCTGTTCGTTCGTTTCCTTTATTTATTTACTTTAAGTTTTAAAAATGTAAACAGTTTAATTCTTTCACTTTAAAATTTAGGCAATTGAAACTAAAATTTGAGAAGATCATTTTGATGCAATATTGTTTTTAACAATAAACTCTTATTAGAAAAAAAAAATCTTCATTTGAATTGCAAATTTATAAACATACTCGGTCGGAACATGAAGTATCTCATAATCGCTAGTTAGGATTGGGCGCTTAAAGTCCATCCTAAGGTTTAAAATGTTAATCTAATGAGCCTTGTTGGTGTGTTATAAGGAATTTCCACTCTTACAAGGTTGTACTTCTGCTTGATATCAGATGATGAAACATCTTTTGAAGAAAAATTGCTTTTTTTTTTTAAATGTGACAATTTCTAAAACCAATATATTCGAAAAATTTAGGTATAAATATTGTATTATTTTGAAACGCGACATACATACGATTGTAAGTAACACAATTCGCTGCATAATTCACACAAAGAAACACAAAAGAATTGTATTGCTTTTAAAATTGCATTGTATCTTAAGCACATTAAATACATTCTATTTTTAAATATAAGAGGAGAAACATAGCATGTTAAATGTTCAATCAAGAAGGAAGCATGAGGAATTAAAAAGCATTACAAATCCGTCCCATCTTCTTTAATACGATATTTGATTACCGCGAACAATTCAACTTATGCATGAATATAAAATAATAGAACTTTAAATTAGTGGAGCTTGATCTAAATTGAGTCATAAACTGGTTACCATATGCCACAGAACTCTACATTCTGTGTAAAATAATTTCATAAAGAAGGAAGCTAACAGAAGTTGTCATTTGAACGGATTGGAAAGTATAGAAGGTTGACTGGGCCAAAAAAATTTCTGAACTCTATTGAGCAAACAACAAATTTAATTTCAAAAACAATTTTTTTTTTTATCAAATTGACTAATATTAAGAATTTCTTGGACCAAACATAATTGCACTCTTTTTTTTCTAACCGTTGGGACGCATAAAATGGAATGTCCAAATTGAAAAAATAATAATAATAAATTTTGTACTTTTGCCCAATTGTTCTATTAAGTTAACTATACAGCATTAATATTCATCTCAATTTTGGGTTTTTCGCTAAAATTAACCACAGAGCTTTGCCAACTTGGATGTTCACATCTTAAATAAAATAACAAATATTTTCATCAGTATACCGACAGTAGTATCAACTTTTCTTCAATAGCCATTAAATTTTGAATATGCTGATAGAAGTATAAACTTTTTGGAGTCAATATATTGGGAACTTATAGCCTTAGACCAAGGTTCTATACAACGTTCACTTAATAAGCTTTTGTATATAAAATTAAAGAAATCTTTGCTGTCTGATTGAAAATTGAAGCTAAGCCTTATTTTCAGAACAAGCAACAGAAAGACCAATTTTGGATCTCAAGCAAAGTGCTCACAACTAAGTAGGCTCTCATAATACTTCTTTTTAATTGATCAACGAAACAAATATAAGAAACACTCTTCTCTCTTTCGATGTTGTGAGAGACTGAGGGACTGAAAGACAGCGAAAATGAGAACTCTAAAAAGGATCAAGAGCCAAGACAAGGCAATTCAGAGTGCTACCCTGATTTCAAGTTCAAGGAGATTAAGGTTTATAGCGGTACCTTGTGCAGTGGTTTTTTTGCTTGTTTTGTACCTCTTGATTGGCCAGTTGAACTCTTCTGTCATTTGGCTTCAGGGGATGAGCATTTCCGTACAGCAAGGTATGCATTTGTGTCAGAACTCGTTAAAGATTAAACAGAGTATCCAAAACTGTTATAAATTATAGTCACAACTCACAATGCTAGCTGGTATACTGGTACAAAACAAAATTCAACCCCAATTTTACACACCAGAATAAAATACTGACTTCTAAGCATTTATACAGATACAATAATGAACTCAGAGTCCAAGATTAATTTTTTTTTCCCCTTTATTTTTATCCTAATCAAATTGGAAACTGATTGATGAAGCATCTAACTGCCTCATAATTAATAAACTAAAAATTGCTCAGGATCAATGGGTTTGGAAGGAAAATCATATACAAATCGAGCTGAACAACCCATAGACAAACTCCTAGGTGGCCTACTTTCCCCTAATTTCGATGAACAATCCTGTCAGAGCAGATACCAATCTTCAGCATACCGCAAACCTTCACTTCACAAACCATCGTCATACCTCGTATCGCGTCTAAGAAATTATGAAGAGTTACACAAGCGATGCAGCCCAAAATCACCATTATACCAGAAATCAATACACCAACTAAAGTCAGGCCATAGCATGGGTCTGATGGAGTGCAATTACCTGGTATGGTCACCTTTCAACGGTTTGGGGAATCGAATGATGACCATTGCATCAGCTTTTCTTTATGCACTTCTGACGAATAGGGTTTTGTTATTGCACATAACTGATGACATGGTTGACCTTTTCTGTGAGCCATTTCCCGATTCGACATGGGTTCTTCCGTCTGATTTTCCAATAAAGGATTTGGAGAAATTAAATTTAGGCTCTGAACAAACTTATGGTAATTATCTGAAGAATAAGAAGATAAAATCTGATGTAAAAGTTATGGCCGAGTCACTGCCCCCTTATGTTTACCTACATTTGGAGCATGACTATCAACATCTCGATAGGCTATTTTTTTGTGACAATGACCAACAAGTCCTTGCTAAGGTGAATTGGCTTTTGATTAAATCAGACATATACTTTGTGCCTGGTTTGTTTTTTCTTTCGCAATTTGAAGATGAGCTAAAATGGATGTTTCCTGAAAGGGAGACGGTCTTTCACCACCTGTCGCGATATCTCTTCCATTCAACCAATTCGGTATGGGGAATGATCACAAGATATTACATATCATACATGGCAAAGGCTGATGAAAAGATGGGTATTCAAATTAGAACCTTTTCATGGATGCCAATTTCAATAGAAAATTTTGCAAACCAAATCCTTGCTTGCTCTTGGCAAGAAAACCTACTTCCAAACATCAATCAAAACATGACTCAAGTAGGAACTAATAGGGGAAAAACAAAGGCTGTTTTGGTCACTTCACTTAACTCAGAATATTGCGAGAAAATGAAGTCTATGTACTATGAGCACACGACAAGCACCGGAGAGATAATTAGTTTCTCGCAACCTAGCCATGAAGAGACACAACATACTGAGAAACAAACACACAATCAAAAGGCACTAGCAGAGATGTTTCTGTTGAGTTATTGTGATGTGCTGGTAACTAGTGGTTGGTCAACTTTCGGGTATGTAGCACAGGGTATTGCCAGCTTGAAGCCGTGGATCTTGCTAAGCCCGAAGGACCAAAAGGCACCCGATCCGCCGTGTCGTAGAGCGATGTCAATGGAACCGTGTTTTCACACACCTCCTTCGTACGATTGCAAGGCCAACAAAAATGTTGATTTTGGGTCTATCCTGAGGCATGTTAAGCACTGCGAGGATGTCGGGCATGGTATTAAGCTATGTGATTAAATATGTACTACATGCAGGAATAGTACTTTCTTTGTCCTTGCAAAAGAAAGATTCGAACATTATTACTTTTTCTGGCGCGTTCAGCATTTGATCCCACTTCCATAATTTTCTCCTGTGGCAGTTTTTAAGTTGGAATTATATGCTAATTAGCGTAAGCATAGTTTCTCTGTTCAAGGCTATAAGAGATTTTCTGTTACACTTAGATATTGCCCTTTAAAATTTTATATTTTTGAAATCGGGTTAGAAATTCATTTTATTTTTTTATTTTTTTAAAATTTTGATTATGAGAAGAAAACTATTTTTAAATTAGTTGGTTTTTTATTTTTTTAGAAAGAATTTCTTCTTTCCGAAAGAATTAGATATTTCGTTTTACGGGATTATCATCGGAAAGAATTAGATAGCTGACTTTTCGAGGACTTCCACATTGTCAAAGATAAAACGAATCTCAATGCACATTTTAATATAAATACAGTACATATTTCCTGCTAGTTTACTTCGAATCTTCGATACATACGAATTATGAAACGAATTTTGACTGTATTAATTAATGTATGGGAATCCATGCATATTCCCGCATCTCAATGTAGTGATCAATTTCTAATACAATATGTAGCTACTAGCTAGAGTAGCTCCTCAGATTTCAATTTCAACAACTGAATAGGAACATTGCTTTTGTACGCCTATGTTTGGACTGTGATTATAATTAGTGACAACCAGTGTTTTCAAATTCCTACTCCTTACCGGAAAATTCCGGTAATACCGGGTACCGAAACAATGACCGAAACGGCGATTTCCGGTATTGTGAGACAAAATACCGAAAATTTTCATAAAATACTAGGAAATTTCGTATTTCGGCCATCTGGCCGGTAAGGGTGCCGGTAGAAAACTGAAATCATTGGTGACAACGAAGCCAAGCGGGGTTTTCACTTTTCAAGGGCCCTGCCCCCTCTATAACTTGCACTAATTAATGTTGGCTCCTCCAAATTTGTATTACCTCTTAATTAATTAGTAATAAATTCATTTCAAAACAAATTCTCTTGTGATTAGATGATCAACAAGATTTTGTTAAATAATGTTAAGATTGATGCAATTGCAAATGGAAATTGATTAACGCCATCGGAAGAAATGTCATCCCGTGCCATCGCTGAGCAGCGCATCCCCTCACCCAACGTTTTTTTTTTTTTTGTTCACTCCATTGTTATAGGTGTTCGGTTTATTAGATATAAATGTTCACTTTCTGTTATAATTGTTCATTGTGTTCAATATGTTTATTTTATTTTTTTTATTTCTTATCCAAATATTTAACTGAGTAAGTATAAATGTTCTATTACTAACTACAAACGTTCAGTTTATACATATAAATGTTCAATTTAATAAGTATTAATTTTCGATTCTTTAAGAGTGCGCATGAAAACTGAAGAGGTCATGAACTGGACAAAAATGCATGAAAAAAAATTAGAAGGGGTCATGAACCAGTCCGGTTCAACTAAAATTTTTTCCGAATCTGCCCCTAGCGCACAAATTCTGCGACTCTATGCCTAGTATAAGTGTTCAATTTGTTAGCATATATGTTCAATTTAATAAGTATAAATGTTCAGTTTATTATATATAAATTAGGCAGAGAAGATGCATCAATTAGTATATTATAAAATCATCAGGTGACTCATTTAACTGAAAAAATTATAACGGACATCTACAGTACACTCCCATTGTTCAGCGATGGCAAGCGATGGCAAATTTAGCGATGACACTTATAATATCTGATTACAAATAACTTCCATTATTGCAAAATAACTAAATCAGAAACAATTAAAATATATAGGGTTAATTTTCTTTAAGAGTTCAGCAATAAGATTAGTACTTCTTATTACAACAAACAATGTTTGAAAATAGTAAAAGAGCTTACTACTGGATCGGCCTTTAATTTCTATTTTTACTTTTCATGTGTTTTTCGACAATTAATTAATTGAAGATAATAAGGCACACCAGAATACATCCTTTATAGGGTCTAAGGCACACCAAAATACATCCTTTATAGGGTCCCGATCCCCATTTATTTGATAAAAAAAAAATTCACTGCGACTTTTATTCCCAACTATTATTTTAATTGCTTATTTTATAAGGAAAGAAATTAGATATATTCAACAAGAATGAAATTTCAGTGATTCAACCAAATTGCGCTAAGCATGATAACAAGTATGTGGACCCAATTAAGCACTAAAATAGTCTGTTTAGCCGTCCGAATTCTCTATAATTAAAATAATCTGATCATCATTTGTTTATCATCCAGTCATTCAATGATATATACTTTAATAATTCTGACAAGTCTTTCGTCAAGTAGCCGTTTTCTAACTAATTAACAGAGTCTACGGAGAGGAGAAGTATCTAAGAACTGTTCAAGGCCAAGGAAATATTTAAGTTCCTCTTTCAGCGACATCAAAAGTAACAGACAAAAGCAGTCATGGCCGCGGGCCACCGAATCCGCATCCTCTGGACTGCGATTTGGGTGGTCTTCGGTGATCTTCCTTAAATCAGAGCCGTCTGATTTAATCTCAACGGCTATAAGGGAGCCCCGTGCATTCCACCACATCCGAAAAAAATATTGGCCCGAAAAAATTCAACCGTTCTGATCAAATCGGACGGCTCGGATCAAAGAAGACCACTGGACTTCTTTAAAGAAGTCCACAGGATGGGTTCCGCGGGCCACCTATCTTCTTTGTTGACCTAGATCTCTTGCTTCTATTATTCCGCGCGGAAAATCGTACCAAATCATTCCTATTCTCTACATGAACTTGGTATAATTTAAGATATTCACTTTTGTAATAGAAGATCCGGTCCATAAAACTTTCGACAACTCCCGGGGATTTTGCGCGGGCGAGCGAAAATAAAATCTCTAATACACCTGGTTTTCCAACACCAAGGACCAGCTCTTACAATACTATATCAATGCTTTAGATAATACACCGTGTTCATGAACTCCTCGGCGAATCCGAACCGAGTGTGTAGTTAGTTCTAATTTCTAAATTTCTAATTACCCAGTAATTGGGCAAAAAAGAGTACATTGAATTATGTATTAGTTATTGCCACGTTTTATTTGTCTTCTCTTTTTCTCGGGTACATTGCCATTGATTTTACACCAACGCACCTAGGCACCTCCCGCCTATAAACCCTTGTTTGTTTTCATTTCATCAAACACCTGTACCTGTACCTCTCTCTCTCTCTCTCTCTCTCCACCAAACCTCGGCACCGACGAATGCGCCACCTCTCTCCGGCGACCTGAAGGGCGATCGTACGGACGGAGTGTCGGATGGACATGAAGAGGATTCGGAGGCACGCGTACACCTCCTCCGACCCGCTAAAGGGGGAAGGTGACGGAGAGGCGCTTTCGTTCTCCTCACACGGGAAGAAGCACGGGTTTCAAATCTCGATCCCTGTTTTCGTCCTCCTCGTTTGCTTCATCGGCGTTACGCTCTTCGTGGTGACGTCAGGAGTTCACCGGAGTGAGTCTGTCGTCACCATCGCCGGTGCAACTAGTGGAGGAGGAGGCGGAGCTGGAGGTGACACGAAAACTGTGTCCGAGTTTAGAAACAGTGAGTCTATTTTTACCTCAATTTCTTTTTTCTTTTTTTTTTGTTTTGTGCTGTGATTTGAGCAATATGTCGGTATCTGATACTGTATGGCATGGGGAGTGTTGATTTAGTGAAATAGAGCCTAAAATTTACACAATTTTGTTACCAAGGGGTCCATGTTATGTGAAAGTGGGGGAATTATGTGTTGCACAGTAATAGTTGATTTGCTCAATCAGTGGAGACTGGGCCAAGGACAAAAATTTGTTTGTTTACTGTACTAAAAAGTTATGGGCCATACATCTCGCCTAAACAGAACATTGAAACTACAATGTGAACCATGAAAAGTTGATCATAATTCAAGCTTTTTTATTATTATTTTTATGAATGTGGTTTAGGATGCTTCTGCCTTTTACTTAAAAAAAGCTTAAAATCACAGTAGAGTTAATAAATTAGGGTACTATTCTGTCCAAATCTATTAACTGGTACCAACATGTACGTACCATTCTCTTGCACAAAGCACATAATCCCACCACATTGGAGGTTTTAAACTCTGTGGCTTGGCTGTAGAGGAATATACTATACATATGAATTATTATTGTTCTTGTTCCGTTTCATTTTCTGAAAGAGTAGTGTTTCACAGTTGAGTCTATTTCTTTTGTTACCGTGATATACTGTTGCTTTTAATTAGTTGTGTGAGGGTAAATAGCACAAGTCACGTTTTATTATCATAATGGTGTATTAAGAAAACTCTCTTGCAAATCTAGTCTGTTTGTTTATGAAATATAATAAATGAGGTTAATTATTTCTGTAGTTAACTTCACATTATATTTTTGTACCTTGAATTGTGTAATTGCATTGTACAGTGTACACCACTCTGGTTTTCTATTTCTCTCTTGTTGTAGACTATTAATATTTTAACAACTACAAAACATATAAAGCTAGTTACTTTAATTTTTTAAATTCAATGAAGGAGATGAATAAAATATTAACTATGATTATAGAATTGGAAAAGGTGTTCATAGTATGAATAAGTTACAAAGAAGCCCTCGAACTGTTATTGTTTAAAAAGGGCAGTAATACATCGCCATCAACATTGCCCCTGTTGTGCACTCTGTACGGGCCAATCAAGCATATGCCACATAGGGTTGTGCTGTGGGTTCATGGGGACACAATGTATAATTATTGTTGTTTGGAATTTGATGCTTAATTGAAGGTCAAAGGATTATCTATTCTATAGTTAGCTTGACTGTTTGTTACTCTTATATATACAGTTAATAAAGGCGTTATAATATTGCATGAAGTTTTTCATGTAGCCTTGTAAATGTAGAGTGGTATGCCATTAGAATTGTTTAAAACATCTAGAGTGGTGTACCAGTATTTTAACACTAGCAACGTCTAGATTATGTTAGTGCCATGTTTGAATCTGCTTTTTATGCAAATTGTATGTTAAACCAGTATTTTGTTAAATCTTAGCATACTATGATATCTGTCACTTAATGCCATACCATTTTTAAATCACATACATTTTTTTCTTCAGGTTTTACAAACCGAGACAAAACCCTAGGGGGCCTATTAGCTGCATCTGGATTTGATGATCAGTCCTGCCTGAGTCGGTACCGTACAGAGTTGTACCGTAGAAATACGCCACATAGACCCTCTCGCCACCTTGTACAGAGGCTACGATCCCATGAATCTCTACAGAAAAGATGTGGGCCTGGCACCGACCCATACCAAAAAGCCGTGGAACAGTTGAGATCTGGTCAAAGCAGCAAAATTGACCAAAATTGCAATTACCTGGTTTGGATTTCTTATAGCGGGTTGGGTAACCGGATCCTAACTGCTGCATCTGCTTTCCTATACTCTCTCCTAACAAATAGGGTTTTATTAGTAGATAGGGGGAAGGACATGGATGACCTTTTCTGTGAACCATTTCCAGAAACCTCTTGGCTTCTTCCTCTTGATTTTCCTCTCAAAGATAAATTAGCTAATTTTTCAGTCACATCAGATGAGAGTTATGGTAACATGATTAAGAATAAAGTAGGTGTCGAGAAGGAAAATTTTATCTATCTGCATCTTGATCATGGTTATAATGATAATGACAAGCTTTTCTTTTGCGAAGAGGATCAAAGAACGATACAAAATGCAACGTGGCTGATTCTACGGTCAGATGTTTATTTTGTACCTTCTCTGTTCTTAAATTCACTCTTCGAGGATGACTTGAACCAGCTTTTTCCTGAAAAAGATATGGTTTTTCATCATCTGGGTCGGTACCTATTCCATCCAACCAATGCTGTCTGGGGCCTAATTACACGGTACTACGACTCGTACATGGCCAAGGCAGATGAGAGAGTCGGAATTCAGGTACGGGTCTTTGAAGTTGAGAGTGGACCATTTCAACATGTCCTGGACCAAATCATATCCTGCACGCAAATTGAAGGCCTCTTACCGCAAACAGTTTCACATGAAATTGCACCTCCTGCAACTAACCCAAAGACCAAAGCTGTACTCTTTACCTCACTTAGCTTGGACTATTATGAGCATATTCGAAACATGTACTGGGAAAAACCAACTTCTTCTGGTGAAATTGTCAGTGTGTTCCAGCCGAGTTATGAAGGTTACCAACAGTCAGGGAAAAAAAGACACAACAGAAAGGCATGGGCTGAGATGTACTTGTTGAGCCTGACTGACAAGTTAGTGACTAGTGGTTGGTCAACTTTTGGGTACGTTGCACAAGGATTAGGTGGCTTGAAACCTTGGATAATGTTCAGACCCGAGAATCGAACTGTACCAAATCCTCCTTGCCGGAGGGATGTGTCTATGGAGCCTTGCTTCCATTCCCCCCCATTTTATGATTGTAAGAAGAAGCAGGGGGCAGATACAGGAAACCTGGTCCCACATGTCAGGCATTGTAATGATATTAGCTGGGGACTTAAAATAGTTGATCAGAATGGGTTCTAGTGTTGTTATTCCATTATTAGGCTAGATAGATGGAATAAATTTTGAGCAATTTGTATGATATGAGGTTATATATACTGTATGTTCCTTGATTATTTTTTTTTTTTTAGTTTATTATACGTTTACTACTCTATGAAACAATATAAAGTGATGGAACGCAGTAAAAAAATATAAAGTGAAAAAAATAGGATTTACTATGCTTCAATTTTGTGTTTAGTTTGGTTTGACCAAATTAGCCACGGAATACAATCAGGATTAGCTTTCTAAGTATAATATATGTGTCCTTTTTGTATTCTGTTTTAGGTTTTATTTATGGTTATGTTTAATTGATAATACATGTCAATATATTAGATGTTGCAAACTTGCAATAGAGAATAGACAGAATGCATATTATCATGTATCAGTATTTTGTGCTGCACCATAGTTCTTGTGGGAGCGGTGTCTATGAAGTCATGTTCTCATACCATAGATTCTAAACAATTTAGCTCGACATGGGATGACTGAAGGTAGAAAAAAAAAGACACACGGCTATCTTTTACTTATTCACTCTTTTCTTTGTTTCTAGTCTTTATATTGTTTTTATTTGGAGAGGGATCGGGTGTTGAAGTTTCTGGTTCATTAGTCAACGCCTCGTAGATGTGAATTGAGCAGACTAGGACGAAGGTTTACAAGCTGGATTACTTGATTATTAATTTCTGGTACTCTATCTTTAGGTTCTAGTTATATTGTAGACTTCAATACAAGTTGCTTCTAATTTAAGAATAAGCCGTTCATTGATTAATAATATACAGATGTATTCTTTATTCATTAATTTAAGATAATTATTATTTCCTCTACTCGTTGAATATCAGTTCCAGAACATGGTTAACTCTAATCACGACAATCGAGTTCAAGCTGGCTTTATTTATTAACACGAAGCTAAACTAATATAATTGATCGATGAAAATTATTATCAATTCTAGGTCATGTCTAACTTGAATAAGTTGCTATTAAACTTTATTCACCGCATATAGTGTCATTTCTCAAATATCTTTCAATTGAAGTCTCATTACAAACATACCTTGTGTCCTCTTTTCTTCCCCACACACGAAAGAGAAATATAGAAAATGAATTTATTCCCCAAAAAGAATTTGGAGAAGTGCATCTTACATTCTTACTCTAAACATTATAGCCCGAAATGGTTTGATTTTGGTTTTATCAGAAGGGTCTGAAATGTGGGTCAAGAGATTTTCAATTGGGCCGACATGTGTCGCAGCTGCCTTAACGAAAATGCCGAGCATAGTTAGGGTGAAAACACAACTCGTTTCAACCGTCTGATCGTTTCGTTTCGTCCATGTAAAACGATTAACATAACTATTTTTTGTTTCATTTATTAAAGGAAACGATTAACGAAACTGATCTCTTTCATTTCGTTTATTTTTGTTTAACCGTTTATATCATTTTTTATGTATTTTACATATATTTTTTTAAGTACTTATCAATAAATTTTGATGAATTGAGAATAATGTAGTGTCAAACATACTAGTTATGCATGCGAAATAGGATAATATGTATAAAAATTAATTGTCAAAGTAGAAAATTGAACACAATTACATGCGAAATAGGAAAAAAAGAATAAAAAGTAATTGATAGAAAAATTAATCGTTTTGATTGTCTATTGAAATGAAACGGTTAATGCAACTAAATTTTATTTCGTGGCATAAAACGCAACGGTCAATTTTATGATTGTTTTGCACGTTATTCACCCCCTAAGCATAGTTAGGACTGTAAACACAACACCGTTTAACCGTTCATTGTTTCATTTCATCCCCTTCGAAACAGTTAATGAAATTGGCCTCTTTCGTTTCGTTTAACCATTTTATGTCATTTTTTATGTATTTTTGATGTAATTTTAAGTATTTATAAATAAATTTTGATGAACTGAAAATATTGCAGTATCAAACCGATCAGTTATCCATGTGAAATAGAAAAACATATATATAAATTAATAGTCAAAGCATCAAATCGTACACAATTACATGTTTTGACTGTTTTAAAATAGGAAAACATGTATAAAAATTTAATTGATAGTTAATTGATCGTTTTGATTGTCTTTTGAAAAGAAACGGTTAACACAAATTATTTTTTCCCGTGTCATAAATAAAATGATTAACGAAAATGAATTATTTTGTTATCGTTTCGTGGTGTTTGTAGCCCTAAACATAGCCACCATTGCGAGACTTCCTGCAACTGCATGATTTGATGAAAGGAAATTTATTACAAATTGACTTGAAAATTGGACTATTAATAACTAAAATATTGACCTATTATATATTATTCTATTTAAAGATGTACCGTTTTTTATATATCTCCTTCAGCTTCATTTCATTCTCATTGTGAATATCTTTGGCGAGCCTAGCTAGTGGGTTAAACAGCGGCTCACCTGGGTATCTGATTTATTGTATGATATTCAGATTAATTTGTGCTAAAAAGATGTTAACCATGTATATATGCCATGAGATTTCATCATAAAAAAAATTGCTAGAGGGTGTTGTGTACCCGGGCCTTAATCCCTCTAATGCTGCTTCAAGGTCCAGAAAAGTGCCTTCTGCTGCTTGAGATCCGGGAATAACAAAGTCCATATACCTTTTGTTTTCTGCAAATCTCCCATTTGTCAATTTAGTCAAAACTCAATTGAAAGTAGGCCTGCATAACGTTCAAAACGAAGACGAAAATAAAGTGTTGCGTTAGTCGTTGCGTTAAGGGACGAAAATTTTCAGAGATTTGCGTTAATCGTTCCGTGCTTGGAAAGAAAAAATACTTGCGTTAACCGTTTCGTTAATTGTAACGATCAAAAACGATTAAACGGTTGAAATTTGTAACCGTTTTCACAACATGAAATTCAACCATAGAAGTTCGTATGCTACAGACTACAAAGATGTCTAAACCATCAAACAGTAAACATTACAAAATACAAATGTCCAAGGCAAAAGTTAAAGCTAACAAAAGGAAATGTCTAAAGCATGCTACAAAGATGATTTCTTACAAAGTTACAATGCTGCACAAAAATACACTTCATGTTCTTAATGTCTAAACTATAACAATGTCTAAAGTAGCTCCAGTTCCAGTACTAATGTTGCACAAAATTCACTTCTAGTAGCAGTGCTGCACAAAATGAAAAAGTTAAATAGGTCAGATGTACCCTTCATGTAAACCTTAGTAAACAAAGGTTTGAAAACAATGTTAGACCTGAATTGTTTCATTTAACTTCCTGTCTCTACAAAATAGAAGGAAAATTGAACATGCTCAGGAAGTGCTTGGTAGATATTTGCGAGAAGTTGACATCAAAATGTTGACATTAACTTAAGAACAGTATCAGTCATTACTGTGTTCAATACAACCGATTCATGCAAAACTTTTACTTTCATGCAAAACTTTTAATTGGGGAAATCAAGTGATACCTTAAATTAAAAATTAAAATTCACAATTAGCAAATCTGGTATGATAAAAAAAAATCGCCTTACATACCAATTCAGCCACCTAACTCGAACCAGACAAACCATACTCTGACAAAATTTTAAAATCATCAAAATACTAATAATCCCTTGGAAGAAAAATCAGAACTTTCTTCCTAAATTTTTTTAACCAAGAGGAGAAATTAATCAATAACAGTAACGAAGGTTCATAACCTCACAAATTAAATCATCGGGAAAAGAATCAATCAAACTACAAGCTCCAACAACAGATCCAAAGTTCCTTAAAACAAAATAAACAAAATAAATCAAAAGATCTCACCTTTTTCCTCCAGTCATCCTTGCGCGGCAACTTCTCCTCTCTCTCGACAGTGCTTCTCTAAAATCGGTGCAAGGAGAGCGCATGAAAAGCCATATCTGAGCTCGTCTCGTCTGAGAGAAAGAGAGGAAGGAAGAGGCAGCAACGAGGTAGAGCAGTAGAGGAGTGATTGAGAAGAGCAGACAACAGTTTAGGTGAGGGTGAGATACGGAGCCACTGAGAGGAAGGGTGAGAGAGGCAACGGAGAAGGAGAAGGAGAGAAAGATGGTGTGTCGGCTAGGTTAAGAGGAGAAGTGAGATGAGAAGGAGAAGGAGATGAGGTGTGAGAGAGAGAGAGGTTTGGGATGGGAGGCGTGCGAGAGAGAGCGGCGCAGAAAGAAAGCTAAACGTCTCCCTCGTTTTCTCCGCCTCTTATTCTCTGCAATCAGTCAATAGCACTCTTGTAGAATTGTATAACGAAACAGACGAAATAAACGATCACGAAACAGCTCTGTTTCGTTAACCGTTTCGTTACTGAAACGAAACTGGTTTCTATTGGCGTTAACTGTTTCGTTTCTGAAACGAAAATGAAATCCTTAACCGTTTCGTTTCGTTTCGGACGAAACGAAACGAAATAACGGTCGAAACGGGTGGCGTTTTCACCCCTAATTGAAAGAGGCCGATCTTTATTGACCTGGATCTCTCACTTCTATTATTCCGCGAAGAAACACGTACTATATCAACCCCACTCTCAGATTAACTCGGCATATTTTAACATGGTAATCCATTCAAATGTCATCTATGTCATCTAAATTTTTAGTTATCCTTCTTTCAACGTGATTTGTCCCTCTCTTCCTTCCGCGTCTCATCTCCCTCTCGTCCCTCCCTCTCGTCAGCGCTCTCGCCTCCCTCCCTCTCCTATCTCCTTCCGTTTAGCATTGTTCTTCTCCATCTCTATCTTTTATCTATGTTTCCTACTCCCTAAATTTTCAATTTATTTTAATAAAGAAATGTCTAATATGCATAAGTGTTCAGTTAGTTATAACGAGTATTTAGTATCTATTCAGTCAACAATACTAAAGTAGTATCCAATAAGTGTATTGGCTCACTTTGTTTATTATATATGTTCAGTTTGTATGCGTATATATTCATTTTATTTTTTTAGATGGCGTAGATGATATTTTGTTAGATGACAGTTATCATTCACGTTTACTTTATATACTCCTATCTCCGAATCCGAATTACGATTGCGTAGTTAATTAGTTCTTATTGCACAATAATTGGGCAAAGAAGACTAAACTCATTGATGTATTAGTTAGTGCTATTCTTTTATGGTCTTCTCTTCTCGGGACTCGGGTACTGTAGCCAATTTTCCATTTATTTTACTCCAACGCACCTTTGGCTTCCGCATATAAAGTTATAAACCCTTGTTTCCATATCGTGAACACATGTACATCTCTCTCTCTCTCTCTCTATCTATCTATCTATCTCTCTGAACCGTGATAGTGTGGACAAAACGGTCTGATGGACATGAAGACAATTCGGAGGCAGGCTTACACCTCCTCCGACCAGCTAAAGGAGGAGGCAGAAGTAGGGGCACAATCGTTCTCCTCTCACGGGAAGAAGAATGGGATTCAAATCTCGATCCTTGTTTCTGTGCTCCTCGTTTGCTTCATGGGCATCATACTCTTTTTGGTGATGTCAGGAGTTGACCGTAGCGAGTCTATCGTCACCATGGCTGGTGCAACTAGTAGAGGAGGAGGTGGAGGTGAGACAAAAACAGTGTTCAAGTTTACAAACAGTGAGTCTAAGTTTACTACAATTTCTCCCTTTTTTCTTTTTGTTCTAGTATTTTTTTACCAAAGTGTCGTTATCTTCTACTGTATGGCATTAGAGTGTAAATTTGGTGACATAGAGCCTGAAGTTTACACAATTTTGATACCGAGTGGTTAATGTGATGTGAAAGTGGAAAATTATGTCTAACGTACGTAGTAATAGACTTGCTACCATCATATATACAGTTACTAAAAGAGTCATAAAGATTTTCATATGCAGCCTTGTAAATGAAAGTGGCATGCCCATAAAATTATTTTAAGCATGTAGAGTGGTGTACTAGCTTGGTCAGCTACGTTGCAAAGAGAGTATTCTAATACTTGGAAGTTGGAACAGCTAGATTACGTTAGTGCCTCGTTTAAATCTGCTTTTTTGCAATTGTTATTGTTATGTTAAACTTGTTATTTTTAAAATTTTACCATACAAAAATATCTGTCACTTGATGTCGTATTATTTTTTAATTACATACGTTCTCTTTCAGGTTTTACAAACCGAGACAAAACTGTAGGGGGCCTATTAGCTGCATCAGGATTTGATGACCAGTCCTGTCTGAGCCGGTACCGTACAGGGTTGTACCGTAGAAATACGCCCCATAGACCCTCTCGCCACCTTGTACAGAGGCTACGATCCCATGAATCTCTACAGAAAAGATGTGGGCCTGGCACCGACCCATACCAAAAAGCAGTGGAACAGTTGAGATTTGGTCAAAGCAGCACAATTGACCAGGATTGCAATTACCTGGTTTGGATCTCTTATAGAGGATTGGGTAATCGAATACTAACTGTTGCATCTGCTTTCCTGTACTCTCTCTTAACAAATAGGGTTTTGTTAGTTGATAGGGGGGAGGACATAGATGACCTTTTCTGTGAACCATTTCCAGGAACCTCTTGGTTTCTTCCTCTTGATTTTCCTCTCAAAGATAAATTAGCTAATTTTTCAATCACATCAGAAGAGAGTTATGGTAACATGATTAAGAATAAAGTAAGTGTCGACAAAGCAAATTATGTCTATCTGCATCTTGATCATGCTTACAATGATAATGACAAGCTCTTCTTTTGCGAAGAGGATCAAAGAACAATACAAAACGCAAGGTGGCTGATTATACGGTCAGATGTTTATTTTGTGCCTTCTCTGTTCTTAAATTCACTTTTTGTGGATGAGTTGAACCAGCTCTTTCCTGAAAAAGATATGGTTTTCCATCATCTCGGTCGGTACCTGTTCCATCCAACCAATGCTGTCTGGGGCCTAATCACACGGTACTACGACTCCTATATGGCCAAGGCAGATGAGAAAGTCGGAATTCAGATACGGGTCTTTGAAGCTAAGCTTGACCCACCTCTCCTGGACCAAATTATATCCTGCACGCAAAGTGAAGGCCTCTTACCGCAAACAGTTTCACATGAAATTAAACTTCCTAAAACCAACCCAAAGACAAAAGCTGTACTCTTTACCTCACTTAGCATGGAGTATTATGAGCATATTAGAAGCATGTATTGGGAAAAACCAACTTCTTCTGGTGAAATTGTCAGTGTGTTCCAGCCAAGTTATGAAGGGTACCAACAGTCAGGAAACAAGGACCACGACAGAAAGGCATGGGCCGAGATGTACTTGTTGAGTCTGACTGACAAGTTAGTGACAAGTTCCTGGTCAACTTTTGGGTACGTTGCACAAGGTTTAGGTGGCCTGAAACCTTGGATAATTGTCAAACCCGAGAATCAAAGTATGCCATATCCACATTGCCGGAGAGATGTTTCTATGGACCCTTGCTTCCATTCACCGCCAAATTATGATTGTAAGAAGAAAGAGTTGACAGATACAGGAAACTTGGTTCCACATATCAGGCGCTGTGAGGATATTAATTGGGGAGTTAAAATAGTTGATCAGAGTAGGTTGTAGTGTTGTTATTCAATTACTATGCTAGATGGTATAATTTTTGAGGAATTTGTATGAGGTTGTATTGTATGTTCCTTGTTTTTTAGTTTATTATGTGTTTACTGCTCTATGAAACCAATAGAAATTAAAAGTACGTAATGCAGTATAACCAACAGTCAGGAATGCATGTTGGATTTGTTGCATCATCAAATGAAGCCATACAATTAACTTTAAAGTATCTGATCCCAAAACAAGCTATGTTATGGTAAGCCAGTAATGTCGGTATATTGACACGTTTTTGCTGATGCAATGCATATACAAAAATAAAAAAAAAATTCTTGGTTAAGTTTTTATTGTTTCCTCGTTTTAGAGATTTAAAAAAAATTGTTATAAACTTATAATATAGTATCGTTGAAATTCTATAATATGGTAACTGAAAAATAAGAAACCAATTGTTATTCTAGGCAATATTGTATTAGAAAAGTTTTCTTACGATGTAATAGAGGTAATAGTTGTATAAAATAATGAAAGAAATCAGAAAATGGTGTGGTAGTTTTTACGCACCACAAGAAAGGTCTCTCCTCTCTTTATTTTTGCGTTTGTGGTTGTTGTTTATTGATTCTGGTTAAGTTTTTTCCAACAAGCTAAGTATATCTTGTAGCCATAGCATAGCAACACATCATATGCAAAATAATCTACTACAGATTACGTCCCAATCTAACTGTCTTGCACAAGAAACAACAAAATATATATAATCAAAATATCATGTACCGTCCAAAACAGAATGGAAAATAAACTAAACCTTCAGTGTTTTTTTTTTTTTTTTGGCAAAGTGTATGATGTTCCTCCAAGGTTTCAAGTGGTACACCTTCAAATCAAGCAATGCCCTCAATCGCCCCTCCAACTGGAGTCATCTGAATGGGTACACTATCCCAATCTTCTGGCATCCATATATCTTTTTTTGAAGAAAATAGGGGTGGCATCCATATATCTTGGCAGATTCATCTTCATTTTCTCTGACAGGGGTACCTAACCAAATTCCATTACAAAACAAATTTGGATTAGTATATTTCTAGTGACTTTAATCATTTTGTTGTTGAAAATGACACCATTTCTCTTTGTCCAAATCACCCAACAAATTGCACTAATGAAAGAAAGAAAGTATTTTAAAGCGTAGGGATCAGTAAGTGCAAGCACAAAAGAAATGAAGTAGTCCTGTATAGACACCCAGGGCTAGGATGTGTAATGGTTTTGGCACCGCCCATCCAGAACCAAATATGCTGTACATAGGAGCAAATAAGAAATATGTGAGAGTTAGTTTGACCACAGAAACAACAAGCAAGTAATGTTTTAAATACCCTACGGGACGTCGATGCAGGGTTTTACTGTTTAAACCGGTTGAACCAGTTCAAAAACCGGAATTATGTTATATAAGAAAACTCTAAAGAGTTCTGATATTTAATAGATAAGAAACTAAGTCATTGCATTAGAATATAATTCAAATTTAAAAATTTATTATATACTAAAAAAGATTCACATTAAATGGGACTAACTGGACGTTCAAATCAAATAAATAAAATGCTAATAGGGTTTATTAATTGAAGATAAACTGAAATTTTTTTATAGAATTTAATTTCATTTTGTATGTCAATTGGACAAATAATATGTGTGTTCAAAATTTGAAGAGGATACAATATCAATTTCAAAAAGGCAACATGTCCAGGCCTAGCTTAACATTCGTACATTACCCAACAAAAAAAATAATAATAAAAATAACATTCGTAAAGTTGCATACTCTAGAGTTAGAGTATAGATCCACAGCCGCTATATCATGTGGTTCGACGTGTGTGAGGATACTGACTGATTAGATGGTTAATAAAGTTCCAATTATCTGAATTAGAATTTGTCTGTTATTTTTAATGGTATGATCAAGAAATAAAATAGCATAAATTAAAGTAACAGTAAAATCTGACAGGATTTATGATCTTAGGGCATGAAAATGTTCGTTAAAATTTTCTGAGTATTTTTGTATATTTGTCACATTTTTCTGTTAGCCCAATTAATTTATTTGGTGAAATAGCTAATTTACAAAATTAATTGTCAGAGATTTGCTACATAGTTGCCACACAGATCTAGCCACATAAGATCTTGAGCATGTTGAAAAAAAACTCTTCAACGAGGAGCTCTTTCCTTCTGCCTCGTCTCTTATGTCTGATCAGTCGCTCCTCTCCTTCTCTCTTTTCTCCTCGAGCTTCACTCGAGCTCGTGCTTTCTCCTCTGTATCGTGCGAGGATTTGATGGCGTTGCAGCTGCCTCTGAGGTGCCCCGTGAAGAGGTGACACCTCTGCTAATCACCTCTGTCTAATCACCTCCACCTGAGCCTTGAACCGCCTCTCCTTCTTTCCTTCTCTGTTGAGGTAAATTATTTATATTAGTATTAGGGTTTGATTTGGGATATTTCTTGAGGCAGTCGGAAGGGAAAGAGAGGGAGGCGGAGGCCAGAGGAGGTAATCGCCTATCCTTTTCAATTGATTTTTATTCTCAATTTGGTTTAATTTATGATAATTAGGTTAAACCTAATGTTCTAGGGTTTTTTATGTTAAGGTTGAATTGTGCATCACTACAACATTTTGCTTTTTTAGAACCGATTTTATACATATAATTAGAACCGGTTTGGCACCGGTACTAAAAATACCTGGTGCTAAAAATATATAAAAAACCGGTTGTAAAAATATCGGTGCTAAAAACAAGTCAGTTTCCATTCGAAAAGGCATATCATTTTTAGAACCGGTTTTTAGTTAAAAATCGGTTTTAAAATAAAATATTTAGAACCGGTTTTTAGTTAAAAATCGGTTCTAAAAATAAACAGCAATAAAAAAATTTTATTTTTTCGGGGCTAGCTCCAATTTTGCTAGCCATAAATATTTGTACCAATTCACATCAAACACAATTAATATACCAAAACAAACAATTAATATATCAAAAAAATAATTTAATTAACAACAATAAATATCTTATACTAAATATATATTAATTCAAATTCAATAAAAAATAAAAACAATAAATGAAATTAATATGAAATTTTGTTATTCAGAAAATTAATTTCAATCAAGCAAGCAAGTACAAGTCACATTTTAAGCAAAATCAATCATCTATAATTTTAATAAAATGAAATTACCTTGGTGAGGGGAGACTTGGTGCTCGGCCGGAGAGAGAGAAGAGAGAGGTGTTGTTGAGGGTGGGTGGCGCGGCCAGAAACGGAGGGTGGCGACGGTAGCAAAAAGAGGGAGTTGTCTAGGTAGAGAGAGGGAGCGAGTAGTAGTGGAGAGAGGGATCGAAAGTGGTGGCGATCGAAGGCGAGTGGGAGCGGAGGGAGGAGGCAGTTGAGAGCTATCCAGGGGGGTCGAAAGAGGAGAAAAAAATGGGACTTCGAAAAATTGTCGGGTTAGAGAGGATAAGGTATGATGTACAGGCGTCCTTTTATTTCAAAAAATTTGACCTTTAGAACCGGGTTTTAATAAAAAAACCGGTTCTAAAGATCAATTCTGATTTTTTAGAACCCAAAAAGATTATTGATTTTTAGAACCGGTTTTTTATAAAAAACCGATCTAAAAATTTGGCAAAAAAAATCCGGTTTATTTTTAGAACCGGTTTTTAATAAAAAACCGGTTCTAAAAAATAACATAAAAAAGAAAATCGGTTATTTTTTAGAACCGATTTTTTATAAAACACCGGTTCTAAAAATGATATCATTAGAACCGGTTTTTTAGCCAAACCGGTTCTAAAAATAAACCTGATTTTCTTTTGTTTTTGCCAAATATTTAGAACCGGTTCTAAAAATAACCGCTGAGAATTTTCAAAATGCCACTGGTTAGTTTTAGAACCGATTTTTTTTAAAAACCGTTGCTAATGTGGTGGTTCCAAAAATCTTCGTTGTTGTAGTGCATGGATTTGGCTTTGTTCTTTGATTAGTCTGTCATTAGTCTTGACTTTGGTGTTCTTGAGTCGTTGAGAAGGTTTATCAAGTCTCACAAGTTAGGTATATCTATCTCTCAATTTTTGTTGCTTACTGTTAGCAATAAATTTGAACCGTCGATTGATGTTCTCAGATGTTGAATTAGCTAAATAATAATTTAGCTTTTTGAATTCGGTTGTCAGAGTGTAAAATAAGCAAGGTTCTCTTTAATTGGTTGGGATTGATACTAAATTGATGCTGGTCTGTGAGGGTGTATGCTAATTGAATCTATTGGGAGTGTATCTTACATGATTAAGTCAGATGTATATAATTTATTAGGTGCATATACTCAGGGAATGTTTATATGAGTTGCAACATCGTTTATATTGTGCAGAGAACAGAATTTGGGGAATATGTGCATATAGTCATGCTTGTATTAGAGTAGCATATAGGATAAGTAACATTGATCATTTATATGATATTTTGTATAGAAATAAAACTAGAACTGTAGCTAAGTGTTAGAATATGCACTGCTGTAAGTTGTAAAGCATATACATGTGTATATTAACAGTATGCTTATTGGTCAGTGAGTTATGGAGTTGCCAATCAAGTATTTGCGTGATTTTAGAGTTAGTTCTGAGGTAAGAAATATATATAGCTTACATGCTACTATTTATAATTATGTACATAAGTACTTTATAACGCTCAGAATTGTATCTTTGTACATACTATTTATAATGATGTACTAGTTACTGGTATATGTATAGAGGCTTTGGTACTTTGTTGCGATGGCTCAGGGATGAAATCGTGTAAAAAGATTTTTTGAGGGTTTATCTATAAAACTGAGAAAATTCGGATCAGATTTGGATCTTGAGGTGTGTCGGACTCCGTTACGGTTCGACTTAGTCCAATTGGGTAAGGTCAACTGGGTTCAAGTTCAACCGAGTGGGTTGTCGCTAGATTTTTAGATGGGTTGGAATTTTGGAAAAATAGAGTGAGCTGAGTAAAAAAAAAGTTATTTGTGAGATTTTTTTGGGCTTGTGTATTAAAAACTCTGTCGAGCTTGTATTTCGGATCATTTTTAAGAACTTAATTAGAGACTAATAGTATGGGCTAATTTTTCTGTTGAGTTGCATTTACCATTAGACTAAAGACTTGGACCCAATAAAATAGTCTAACCTATCGAAGAAATTTTTATTTGGTGGCTTTTAGTAATTTAAATCACATTTAATAGCATCAAAACCTCAAATAAGCAAAAAGAGGATCTAATGGAAATAACAAAATCGCGCAAAGAGATGGAGAAATCGAGATTTACCTCTTCCCGCATCGCAACGGGAAGGCTCGACCATGGCATTGGAGGCGGTGGTGTGCTCTTCTCCTTCATTCATCTTTCTCCTTCTTGCAATGCAAAAAGGTCCATAAAGATTAATCAACCTCTTAAAAATTATGCTAGTAACTTAACAAGAGAAAGCCTAATCCAAGTCTTCCTTCAATTAATTCTAGTAATCAATCAAAAGTAGTTATGCTCAACACATGAACCCTATATATGCATGCAAGAGAGACAAATTATTGTGTTCAAAACACCCATGAAAAATGGCACCTATGAGGGAGGAAGAAGGAAATGAAAATTGTCTAACCATTTCATCCAAATGAATGGTTATATTTATAAGTTATCTGTGATCTCTTGTACAAGTCACTTTGACTAGTCAATTAACCTCATCTCCAAGCCACTTAAGTAGAGCTGTCAACGGCAGCGCGTGATTCGTTATGCCGTTCCGTATAACTGAAACGGAACGGTTAACGAAACAGTTTTTTATTTCGTTTCAGTAACGAAATGGCAAACGAAATACCAAATCTTACCGTTTCGACCGTTTCAGTCTAGTTTCAAACCGTTTCATGTGTTATTTATGAAGTGGAACGGTTAACGAAACGGAATTTCGTGCCGTTTCGTAAACGGAACGGTTTGCGAAATGAAATATCATACCGTTTCGGCAAACGGAACAAGCTGTTCCGTGCCCGTTAGCCACGTTTGACAGGTTGACACTTAAGACTTGAGGAAGGGGTCAAAATCCTCCTCGAAATTCATCCAAACTATAGGCCAAAAAGCCCAAGTGTCATATTTCTTGGTTCTCACTTATTTATGCATCAAAATAAGGCTCATATAATATATATAATCATATAGTATATTTATATTAATATAATTCACATAATTATTTTAATTGTGTTGAGATAAAATATTGTCAACAACTTGACCAATATTTAATGGATTAGACATAGCATTAATTTAGTTTCATATGATCTTTTGAATAATTAATTATAACGACATTTATAATTAATCATTCAACATATCATATATATCATATATATATATATATTCTTAAATACAATAAAATAAACTTAATGCTGTGCTGATTAAGTGCTTCGTACTGTGTGACCCTTGGAGAATTTATATCATGTTGACCATGAAAATAAATGGTAATCATAAGCGGTATTTAACAACACATTATGATTTCCAATTGACGTAAATAAATACTATAATATTATAATATTTCAATCCTGCATAAGAAATATATAATTTTCTTATTTTGATTCTTATGCCTCATGATATCATTGTATAATCCAATATAAGAATGTGTCATTCTTGCAGATTATGCATTTTTTGATGTAAAGTTGGTTGTCTAGTTTGCATACATACAATCCAACTCCATCAAGGGCCCAATAGATATCATCACTCATTAGATTTACTAATGAGGGACATACGGTTGTTTTGATGAACAACTTTTTTCGCACAATTCATGTGAACTTAAATAGAGTTCGTATTGCAACCCTTATCAGGAATTAGTGTTAGACAATATTTATATAACCAATCCTCATGTGGAAAAGTTGAGTCATCTCAAATATAGAATTAAACTCATATAAAATAAATTATGACACATAACACAATCCATATATTTATTTCATTGGGTCAAGTCATGTGCTATGTTCCAGTAACATGCACTTATACAAAGTTAGTAACTCATTATCTATGATTTGTAGAACTTAATCATCACTTAACTTGCATATTTATCTTTTATGATAATTAATATTTCTAGTTAATTATCAAGATTATGGACCGTTTAGAGATATTATTTTCATTCTAATGAATGATCTAGAGAGATCTACAATTCAAATCCTCAACCTGAATGATATGTCAATAATAACTCGATGAACAAATGATCTAATATCATCAATAATAAATTAAGTCATTAAAATATTGACTTCTAGGGTATAACTCCAACACCTATTTGGCCGTTTAGCTAAGTGATGAAACATCTGATAAAAATAGAATGGATATTGTGGCAAATACTCAGACATTCTGATCTCCTAAAATATAAACAAAATGAATTTCTGATTTATGCATTTATTTTTGAGTTTAAGATAATAATGATATATGTTATTTTTGACATTTTTGTTATTTCTGTTATTTCTGTTATTTCTACTATTTGATATTCGATATATGTTTCTGCTTTCTAACTTCGATATTAGAAATAAATAATAGGATGATAAATCTGATTCTGACGATTGGACAAGTAACTAAAATAACACTAAATGTAAATAAACTTTGTTAAAGGCTTGGAACTACATCCGTCAGTCAGGTAACTGTTAGGAACAACCAGACTTACGTAAATAAAGTCACCAAGCCGATTATAGAAACCCGTTAAACAATATTAACGGATCTTGATTTGTAATTTGTAAACAAGCACGACTAGCAGCGGAGACCCACAGGATCACTATGAAGGTGCGGATATACGATTTCTTGGTTAAAATTCAAAATTCGGTATTTTTACATTCATGCATATCATGTTAAATAACTTTGACGGTGCATTCTATTTTATCATGTAGACAAATATAGAAGCCCTAAGTAAATAACTGCATGTTGAATTTTTCTTCGTTTGGATTGTACAATCGATTAAGTCTGACTTAGATATTCGGTTGTTACTGAATTATACTGCCAGACTTAAATAATGACCGGAATGGTTTCCGTAAATTATTTATCAAGTGATTCTACTTTGTGATCGGGCTTTCTTCCAAGGAGATTGATCACTGAGAATTTCCTCTATGCGCAAACTGTCACCCAATTTGCTAAAAGGTCCGGCACTCCCCTCACTTTGTTCAAAGCAGACATCCATAAGGCTTTTGATACACTGAGTTGGAGCTTCATTCATTCACTCTTGTTGGCTTTGGGTTTCTCTCTTCGTTGGGCGGACTGGATGTTAAATTGTGTGCTTCAGATTTCTTCAAAAGTCATTGTCAATAGAGTTGCTGGTAAGAGTTTGTCTCTCAGAAGGAGAGTTAGGCAAGGGGATCCTCTCTCTCCGGCACCGTTCATTTTGGCAATGGATTATCTAGCGAGATGGATGCAAAAGTTGGTTAACACGGAAGCTCTCTTCCTACCTCTGCCTGGCCTCAAACCCTGTCTCCTATATGCAGATGATGCCCTCTTTTTCCTACAGCCCCAGCTGCAGCAGTGCCAGCTTCTCGGTACTGTTCTCTTGGGATTTCAGGCAGCTTCTGGTCTTGCTATCCACCAGACGAAATCAGACTTGCTCCTGACTCTGGATGACCCTTCTTTGCACACTCAGCTAGCTAAATAGCTCGGATGCAAGCGATCCTCTTTTCCTATCACTTATCTAGGCTTTCCACTCTCTGATAGGAAGCTAACAAGAGCTGCCTATGACCCCTTTTTAGTAAGTTCTCTGCAAAACTCACTAGTTGGTCAGCATCCCTACTCTCATTTGCTAGTAGACTAGTGCTCCTTAATGCTAATCTCACTTCCCTATCAGTTTTTCCCCTCCCGGTGTGGGTCATTGAGAAAATAGACAAAATTCGAAGGATGTTCCTGTGGAAAGGCCCTACAGGTCAGGAAAAGAAGCTCATCTTGGTGGCATGGGAAAACATTTGTAAGCCAAAGAAGATGAGGGAACTAGGGGTTCTAGATTTGCAAACCTTCAACAGATCTCTCCTTGCTAAATGACTTTGGCGCTTTATGGCTCTCCCTCATTCTCCTCTCTCACAATTGCTTTCAACTCTTTACCCTGACACTGATACCTTAGTTCCTCCGATACTTGCGCCCTCCAAAGCCTTATCTTCAATTTGGCCTTCCTTCTCTGTCGGCTTCTCCTTCTCTCTCAATTCTGGAAATAGAGCTTTATTCTGGCAACACGATTGGGGCCTGGGCTTGCTTAAGAACACTTTTCCTCAACTCTACTCCTTCGTGATTCATTCCTTCATTTCCGTCGGGGACTTCCTGCAACACAGCTGGTCTGCACCCAATCTCCTCTTCATACCTTCCATGTTTTCAACTGCCCTTCCAGAAACCCATTTCACTGCGCTACTTCAGCTTCTTTTCGATAATACTCACATCGTCACCTCAGAGGACCACCTTCAACAGGATTTACTGACTTGGAAGCTCTACCATTCCACCTTCACCTCAACTTCAATTTACTCTCTCCTTAAATCTAATACGCTTGTGCTTTCCCCTCTGAGACTTATCTGGAAGCTCAAAGTGCCCTCGAGGATCTTAACCTTTGGGTGGCAGCTCTTGCAACAAAGACTTTCCACCACTTATATTCTCCAGAAAAGGGGATGGCAGTTGCCTAATAGGTGCTAATGTGCTGCAGATGAAGAAACTGCTCTTCATATTTCATTCCACTGTCTTCTCTTCAAGATGGTTTGCACTCGGATTTACCAAAGTGCTTTTATTTTCTATCCTGCGACGGCTGATACATTCACTTTGTTGCAGTCTACTCTTTGTGAGAGAAAGCAAAGAGAACTACTGCTCATTTCGTGCTTTGTGCTTTGGAGGGAGAGATGTGCTAGGCTCTTTACCGATTGCCAAAGACACGCTAATTCTCTGGTTGATGTAGTCCTTTACGAATGGAGATCTCTGAATTATTCAGGGACTCCTATTCTTTAGTGTTTTTGTTTTATATCTTCTCTTTTTTCCTTCTTTTTTCTTTTTAAGCGGGTTCACTCTCTGATCCGAATTTTGTACTATGTATTTACATTTATTTCAATATAAAAGTTTTGGGACTTGATACTTGCTTTCTTCAAAAAAAAATCTTTCTTACTCTCTTCTCTAATAATATATCTCTCATTTTCTCATCCTTGCTGGGAGATAATGACGGGTGTCATACTTTTAGTTTAGTTTTCTTTTTTTTTTTTCCTTTTTTTTGTATTATCTTAGATGGCTGAAATTTTTTGACGATTTAGTTCGATATGAGATTATTCATATTTATTGTTTTTTTTTTATATTTCATATTGTTTCTCGAGTATGGCTGCTCTGTTGTTTTGGTCTCGTATGGGACTGATAATGATTAAGAAGTATTTCATTCTTCTATTTTTTTTTTTAATGCATTGGAACGATAAATTTAAATTAATGAGTGAAGGTATGAAAAAAAAAAGGCCGGTTATCTTGACTGATTCACTTTTTCCATTGTTTTCTTCTTTTTATAGTGCATAAGGCATAGGGCATAGGGCTTTTTATGCCCCGCAGTTTTTTTCAAGGGTATTTTATAAATTTACAAATCTAATTTAACCAATTTAATCTACATATTGAAAGCTCATAGCAAATCAAATTTTACAATTTCTGAGATTTTATTACTATTTTTTTCGAATTTTTTTAAAACTTGCCATTTTTGGAATGTTGTAAATAGTAGTTTGTTTCCAATAATAGCAAGTTTTAAAAAATTCAAAAGAAATAGTAATAGAATCTCAAAATTTGTAAAATTTAGTTTGCTATGAGATTTCAATACATAGATTAGATTGGTTAAATTAGATTTGCCAATTTATAAAAATACCCCCGAACAAATCCGCGGTGCATAGGAAGCCCTATGCACTATGGTGCATATTAAACTTTCTCTATATATATATTTTATTTGGAGGGGGATTGGGTATGGAAGTTTTTGTTTCATTTGTCAACGGCTTGTAGATGCCAAGTTAAGCAGACTATATTGATGGTTTATTTGATGGATTAATTGATTACTAGTTTCTGACAGTGTTTTCAATACCGCGTTAGATATCAGAATATTCTGATAATACTGAGAACCGAAACAATGACCGATAGTGAGACAAAATACCAGAACATTTCAAAAAATACCGGATTTCGACCACTGGCCGTAGGGGTGATTAAAAACACTGGTTTCTGGTAGTCAATCTCTCTCTATATTCTATTTATAGTTTGTAGACTTCAGTACAAGTTGCTTCTAATTTAAGAATATACCGTTCATTGATTCATAAATATATATCAGGACACATGTATTAATTTAAGAAAATTATTTCCTCTGCTTATTGAACAAATTGATGACTTTAATAACCACAATCGAGGTCAAGCTGATATTATTTGTTAATACGGAGCTAAATTGATATAGTTAATCTATTCAAACAGATGATCTATTTTGGTTATGTTTAACTTCAATACAAGTTGCTATTATTTATGTGTCATCCATTAATTAACGATATCAGTACTTATATATTCTTTTAATTGTTCCACGGACCACTTGAACAACTGGAAAAACGTGATTTAAGTATTTAACTTTAATCATCGGATATAGTGTCATTTCTTACATATCATTCAATTGAAGTCTAATTACAAACATATTTCTTTCCTCTTTTCTTCCACTCAAATAAAAAGAAAAAAATAGAAAACGAATTTAGTGTCAAAAAGGAATTCAGAGGTGTGCACCTTTTTTCTAAACATTACAACCCGAAATGGTTTGGATTATGGTTTTATTAAAAGGATCCGAAATGTGGGTCAAGAGATTTTCAATTGGGCCCACATGAGTGTATTTATTTGTACCAAGGGTGTATTTATTTACACAAAGGGAAGTATTTATTTTTCATAAGGAAGTATGTTGTACTATTACGTAATCATATATCATAAGAGAGCATTTTATTTATACTACGGGGGTATTTATTTGTATATTATGGAGTATCGTGCCGAAAAAGAGATGTCAAATGTGGAAGAAGCATAGAATAAAAAAAAGGCAAAATTGGATATAACCCCCTCAAATCTAGCTCATCTGGAAATAACCCTGTAATCCTTGAAACTAGATATAACCCCTATAATCTTGTTGTTTTTGAATATAAACCATTTTCATTATAGTTTAAACAATATTTCAAATAAAAGATTTAACCATTTTAAATATATGACTAAATTTCCCTTCACCTTCAGATATATGGAACCTTGCTTTTTATTTTCTCGCCCCAGCAGTATTATAATTTTCGATTTTGTTCTTTTGTAATGCTGATAGAACTCAAATCTATTCGCCTCCAACTCCTCTCCTTAAATCTGTTATTCATATTTTCCATCAGCTCCTCTCCTTTCATTTGTTTAATTTAACTTAATTTGGATATGAAATACCCACCTAATCAGGGAATTGATTTGCACACCCTCTAAAATGATAAAACACTCCAAAATAAATTTTGAAGACTAAAATACCATGTTCGATGAGGTTTCTAATGAGTGGTGTTATGAATTAAATTAAGGGTATTTTAGTCTTTATAAAATTGTTTGGGAGTGTTTTATCATTTGAGGGGTGTGCGAATCAATTGCCACCTAATCATTTTTTAGTTGTGTCTCTTTTCTATTCGATTTTGATCTTTGGAGGTCTTTTATCTTTTAAATAATAATAAATTAAGCTTTGAGAGGTCACAAGCTTGAAAGTATTGAGATGTAGATGAAATATGACTTAGAATTAAGACGCACCATCGAAGGCCTATTGAAAACTTTGAGTACTTTATAGATGGACCAATCAAGCTTTCATATTTACATCAGGTTGTAAAATATACTCCTCGTAACAAGTTTTCTATTTAAACTTTATGGAGCAAAGCTTAATTTATAGAGAGTGGAAAAAAACAGAGGTCCGGTAGACGATACGAAGGCGTGAGTTCTGGTTTCATGGAGACGGAAATGAAGGGTAGTTTGGTCATATATCTTAAGTGTTCAAATTTTTTATTTAAAATATTTTCTAAACTTACGAGAAGGGTTTATATCCAAAAATAATAAGATTACAGGGTTATTTTCAGTTTCAAAGATTAAGGGGTTATATCCAGATGAACTAGATTTGAGAGGGTTATATCCAATTTTGTCAAAAAAAAAAGTAAGAGATGGAGGAAAAAGAGAGATGCGGACTAGAAGAGATTTTAAAAAAAAAGAGAGAGAGAGCGCGCTACAAGAAAAGATAAGGAGAGATGATGGGAGGAAATAAAGAGCGAAAAAGGAGAAGGTGCATCTGAGGGGGAAGGAGGGAGTCCGGCCACAAAAAAATAAAGAGGAGGTGTGCGTGAGGGTGGGATTGGGAGAGGGGAGGGGACATAGGGGTGCTAGAGCGAAAAAGAGGAAGGAGTGTGGTTTGTGCGGAAGTAACGAAAAATTTCGATGTTTCTATTTTTGGCAAGAGATAATTAGCGCACTTATTATTTTTAGCATATGATTACTTGATTGCTTGAAGGACTAATTGCAGTCATCAGCCTCAAAAAAAGTTGCTAGAGGGCTTTAAGTGTGTACTCGCACTTCAATCCTTATACTTCTTGAAGGGCCCGAAGAGTGCCTTCTGGTAACAAAAATTAAAAATAAAACTAAAATATTCGAAATAGTATCACAATATTAGCTAGTATCGTTCTTTAAAAGAACAATCTTAGCTAAGCTCTTTCGGAGAACAATCTTAGCCATTCTCATTTTTTGTACAAACTTTGAATATTTTATTAATTTATTTTTAATATTTTTTATTTAATTTTAATATTTGTATGCTTTTGTGTTGTTGATTTGTATTTTTCTAATTAAGTTGTATTATTTTATTTTTGCTATATGTTGCTTATATTTTTCCCACCGTACTTTATTTTAAAATTTTAGTATTTTACCTATGATTATAAAAAAATTATTTAAAATATAATCTATATATTATTTAAGCATATTAAAATATTTATATGGAGCAAGTTCCGGTGCCACACTTTTGTGGTGCCACATATGCCATACTTTATTTTTATTTTAAATTTTAAAATTTTAAATATAATTATCTGATCCGAACTGTTTATCTTGTTTATTTTATTGACGGATGCATTATCAAAAAAATTTATAATTTTTTAAGATTATTTGATACTTGATCAAGAGGTCGAAAACGAACGAATCAAAATAACTATAATAAGTTAATTCTAATATGCTCATTTTTCAACCTCTTGATCAAGTATCAAATATAGTTCAAAAATTATAAAATTTTATGACAATACATCCGTCATTAAAATAAAACAAGATCAACGGTTTAGATCAGATATTTTTTTTTAATTTTGAAATTTCAAATAAAAAATAGAGTGTGGCATTTGTGGCACCGGAACCTTGCTCATTTATATATTATACATACATTTAATACTTATAATTAATTATTAAATTTGAATTATTATATTATAATATTAAATATCTTCCTCTCATTTCATCTCATCTCATCTCCTCTTCTCTCCTCTCATCCCATCACCTCTCATCTCCAATCTTCAGTTAGTCTCTCTTTTTACTATACTATATTTTTTTTCAATTTTTAACAATCACCTCTACATCTCTACTCTCTTTTCTTGTCTAGTAACTATTTATACTGATTAAAAACTAATTATAATAGTTTTTATGTTATTTTTAGATTCAAAAACTTTCAAAGTAAATTTCAGAGATGCAGATAGTATTTTTTGACCCCTAAAATGGTCGTTACATGGTAAACTCAGGTAAACTGTAGATCTTGTCGCGAACTTTCCATATATATTGGAGTCATATGCCCCAAATGGACGTTCATATCAAAAGTTATATCTGTTTGAAATTATAACGTTCAAAAAATACATTTATATGATTTTTCTGTTATTTTATCTGATTTTTTAATTTTCTGTGATATATATGTGATAGACAAAATCCACTGTTTTTTTTAATAAATAATAGACATATATGTGACAAAATTTCCTACAACAATTAAAAATAAATACATCAAAAATTAAAAACCATATTGCTAAGACTAACCTAGTGTCGATTCTTTAAAGTATGAAACAAATGCGATTAAAATTTAAGTATATAAATCATAACAAAAATGATACGATAAATTTTTTTCAACTATCAAAATTGAATTATATAAAAATACATACAAATCATGATTTGAGCGGCATTTGAGCGACAAAATAAAAATTTTTAATATACAAATCATGATTTAGCGGAGTATGACTAGTTAATTAAGATCGTTCTTTCAAAGGACGATCTTAGTATCTTTCATTGAAAGAACGATATCACAGTATTATTGTTAAAATTTGGATCTTTTTTTAAAGTAATATTTTCGAAATTCCTAAATAGTTTTAAAATTATTTTTAATTTTTTCGGCTTCTGCTGCTTGTGATCCGGAACTAACAAAAGTCCATATACCTTTTGGTTTCTGAAAATAAATCTGCCATTTTGTGAATTTAGTCAAAACTCAATCGAAAGAGGCCGATCTTTATTGACCAGGATCGCTTATTTCGATATAATAATTTCCCTTTCCGAATCCGAAACGAGAGTGCGTAGTTAGTTCTAATTACATTAGGCAAACAAGACTAAAAGTCTAAAACAATTAATGATGTATTGATTAATTATTGTCATTTTTTTATGGTCTCCTCTTCTCGGGACTCGGGTACAGTTGCCAATTTGCTATTTATTTTACACCAAACGCACATTGCGTCATTGCCTCCAGCATATAAACCCCTTGTCACCATTTCATGAACGCATGTACCTCTCTCTCTCTATCTATCTCTATCTCTCTGAACTGCAGTAGTACGGACGGAACGTTCTGATGGACATGAAGACGATTAGGAGGCAGGCTTACACCACCACCGACCCCCTTAAGGAGGAGGCTGACGGAGAGGCACTTTCGTTCTCCTCTCACAGGAAAAAGAACGGGTTTCAAATCTCGATCCTTGTTTCTGTGATCCTCATTTGCTTCATGGGCGTCATACTCTTTTACCACAGCGAGTCTATCGTCACCATTTCTGGTGCAAGTGTAGGCAGAGGCAGAGGTGAGACGAAAACAGTGTGCAAGTTTAGAAATAGTGAGTCTTAAGTTTTTCTTGTAGGTTACCAGTGAGTCTAAGTTTAATACAATTTCTCTCCTTTTTTCATTTGTTATAGATTTTTCGACCAAAATGTCGTTTTCTGATATTGTATGGCATGAGAGTGTAGATTTGGTCATATATATAAAGCCTGAAGTTGACACGATTTTGATACCGAGTAGCTAGATCGGTCCATGTGATGTAATATTGGAAATTATGTCTAACATAGTAATAAAATTGCTACTACTCTTGTATATAGTTAATAAAGGCGTGACAATATTGCATAAAGATTTTCATGTAGCCTTGTAAATATAGAATGCCATTAAAATTATTTAAAACATGTAATACAGTGTACTAGCTTTGGTTAGTTACGTTGCAAAGACTAAGACTAAGAGAGTATTCAAATACTAGGAACAGCAAGATTACGTTAGTGCCACGTTTGAATCTGTTTTTTTTTTCCAATATCTGTCAATTGTATGTAAACTTGTATTTTGTTAAATTTTAACATACCAAAATATCTGTAACTTTATGTCGTGCTTTTATTTAATCACATAGTTTTTCTTCAGGTTTCACAAACCGAGACAAAACCCTAGGGGGCCTATTAGCTGCATCTGGATTTGATGACCAGTCCTGTCTGAGCCGGTACCGGACAGGGTTGTACCGTAGAAATACGCCACATAAACCCTCTCTTTACCTTGTACAGAAGCTACGCGCTCACGAATCTCTACAGAAAAGATGTGGACCAGGCACTGGCCCATACCAAAAAGCCGTGGAGCAGTTAAGATCTGGTCAAAGCAGCAAAATTGACCAGGATTGCAATTACCTGGTTTGGATCTCTTATAGCGGGTTGGGTAATCGACTACTAACTGCTGCATCGGCTTTCCTATACTCTCTCTTAACAAATAGGGTTTTGTTAGTTGATAGGGGGAAGGATATAGATGACCTTTTCTGTGAACCATTTCCAGGAACCTCTTGGTTTCTTCCTCTTGATTTTCCTCTCAAAGATAAATTAGCTAATTTTTCAATCACATCAGAAGAGAGTTATGGTAACATGATTAAGAACAAAGTAGGTGTCGACAAAGCAAATTATGTCTATCTACATCTTGATCATAGTTACAATGATAATGACAAGCTCTTCTTTTGCGAGGAGGATCAAAGAAGAATACAAAACGCAAGGTGGCTGATTCTACGGTCAGATAATTATTTTGTACCTTCTCTGTACTTAAATTCACTTTTCGAGGATGAGTTGAACCAGCTTTTTCCTGAAAAAGATATGGTTTTTCATCATCTTGGTCGGTACCTGTTCCATCCAACCAATGCTGTCTGGGGCCTAATCACACGATACTACAACTCGTACATGGCCAAGGCTGATGAGAGAGTGGGAATTCAGGTAAGGGTCTTTGAAGTTAAGCTTGAACCACATGTCCTGGACCAAATTATATCTTGCTCACAAAGTGAAGGCCTCTTACCGCAAACAGTTTCATACGAAATTGTACCTCCTACAACCAACCCAAAGACAAAAGTTGTACTCTTTACCTCACTTAGCATGGAGTATTATGAGCATATTCGGAGCATGTATTGGGAAAAACCAACATCTTCTGGTGAAATTGTCAGTGTGTTCCAGCCAAGTTATGAAGGGTACCAACAGTCAGGAAACAAGAACCACGACAGAAAGGCATGGGCTGAGATGTACTTGTTGAGCCTGACTGACAAGTTAGTGACAAGTGCTTGGTCAACTTTTGGGTACGTTGCACAAGGTTTAGGTGGCTTGAAACCTTGGATAATGGCCAAACCCGAGAACGGAAGTGTACCATATCCACCTTGCCGTAGAGATGTGTCTATGGAGCCTTGCTTCCATTCACCGCCGAATTATGATTGTAAGAAGAAAGAGTGGACAGATACAGGAAACTTGGTCCCACATATCAGGCATTGTGAGGATATTAGCTGGGGAGTTAAAATAGTTGGTCAGAGTGGGTTATAGTACTGTTGTTATTCAATTCCTAGGCTAGATGGTTATAAATTTTGAGGTATGAGGTTGTATTGTATGTTCCTTGTTATTTAGTTTAATATGCGTTTCGTACTCTATGAAACCAAATAGAAATTAAAAATACGTAATGCAGCAAAACCAACAATCAGGAATGCTGACTGGATTTGTTTTTAAAGTATAATCCTTTTTTTTAAAAAAAAAACGGTAACTTTTTTGGCTACCTGTTTTATTCTTCATCAAATGAAACCATACAATTAACTGAGTCTCTGATCCCAAAACAAGCTAAAACAAGCTAACTAAATCTAGTAGCCCTAACATAACAAAACATCATATGCAAAGAATCTACTACCACTACAACAAAGATGATCTTTAGATAGATTTATTTTACTAGACTTTTTTATATGTGTTAGACCTTGTTCTTTGCTAGATTTACTTGATACATTAAATCTAGCAATTCTTTTTGCAAGATTCAATTATATATTAATACATCCTTAAAAATCTAGCAATTTATTTTTGATAGACTTTTTCGAATTTTGCTGTATGTAGCAATATCTTGCTACACTAGATATTACAAAATTGGAAAAAGTCTATCAAAAATAAATTGCTAGATTTTTAAGGATATATCAATAGAAAATTGAATATTGCTACAAAATTGTTATATTTAGTGCATCAAGTAAGTCTAGCAATAGAACAATGTTAAACACATATAAATAAGTCTAGTAAAAAAATATCTAAAGACCATGTATTTCTTGTAGTGTACCAACTACGTCCCAATCTAATTATCTTGTAACCAACAACAGCATACAATCAAAATATCATGTACCGTCCAAAACAGAATAGGGAAGTAAACTAAATGTTCAGTGGTTTTTTGCAAAGTGTATGATGTTCCTCAAAGGTTTTAGTTGTGCATCTTCAAATCAAGCAATGCCCTCGATCGCCCCTCCAACTAGTATCATTCATGATTTCAAACTCAGAATCGTAATCTGATTCGGACTGTCGATTGAAGGAGTCAACTCGAACGGCTCAACGAAACTCGAATGAATCGGATCGAAAAATCAAATTTTCGCATAACATTTTTTTTTGAAGCAAAAATCAGAAAAATAAGGAATGATTATTTTTTTCATAAGTTAATAAATCAAATATTAGAAGCCTAAAATCAACTAATTAAATAAATAATAATAATAATATAATTATTGAAGCAGCATGACATTTGAAATTCTTTAGAAATTAAAATTTTAATTTTAAATCAGTGAATTGAGATTTCATGATTAATGAAATATATTTCTAGAAAATTAATTTCTTTAAAACGCCTTAGTATATCAATTAGAATCGTAGAGAATAAAATTTATAATTTTTCTGTCCTTGGATCATCATTTGGATTAAAAATCACTTTCTTTTGAAATTATTGGTGCCGTTTGGATGTGTTAAGAATAGCATAGGAATAGCAATTCCTGGCGTAAATTTAAGAAAAAGTGAGATTTTCGGGAAGCGTGGGAAGAGTGCTATTCCGGGAATAAGAAATGTTGTTTGGATGGTGAGTTAGGAATAGTGTTAGGATGAGTGTTATTGGGATGAAAAGTAGTGAGAAAAGTGTTATTGGGAAGAGTGTTATTGAAAATAGTGTTATTCCTGGAATTGGCATTTGCGTTTGGATGAAAAATTTACGCCAGGAATAGGCAATTCCTGAAATTGGCCTATTCCTAGTGTATCCAAACGGCACCATTTGTAACACTCGTGACTATCATATGGTAAACAAAGTCCATGTGTGTCTGATAAAAATTTTTATAAACTTATATAGATGGTGTGATCAAGAAATAAAAGAAATAAATAATTACAACAATAAAGTTTACGGGAAGTTCTGATCTAAGGACATGAAAATGTTCCTCATAATTTATAGGATTTTCTTGTGTGATTCCCACATCAATCTGACTTCTGAATGAGTTTAATTTGTCTAAATGAAATAGCTAATTCACAAAGGACTTGACAGTTAATCACTACTTCGTTAGCTGTACGGGTTGTGCCACAAGGATCTAGAGCACATTTAATAGAAATTATTAGAGAGAGAAAGAAAGAATTCTTCTTCTTCTTCTTCTTCTTCGTCTCTTCTGCCGAGCTTCCTTCTTCTCCGTCTTTCGATTTTCTTTGAAGTTTTCTCGAACTCTCAGTCCCTCTCTCTGTCGAGTTGTGGTTGGCTGAAGATGAGGTTGCCTTGCCATTAAGCAGGATGCACCTCCTACTTTCCCTTTTGCGCTGGCACGAGGAGGTCATCTCCTCTTCCCTCTGCTCGAGCAAAGAAATTTCAACGACATGCCGCAATGAGTGTCGTGGCTCGCTCTTCTCCACTGACTATTTTCCATCTCTTCTCTTTGCCAAGGTAATTTCTTTAAAAGGGGCCGAATTAGGTTTTAGGGTTCACGGAAATAATGGAGGAGAAAGGAAGGGAAATTGAGGCACTAGAGAAAGGTAAATCAATTTCTCTTTATTCTGATAATTTGCAGTAATCAATTTTGATAAGAATCAATTTCCACCTTAGATTAAGTAGGAGGATTGATTTTGTGCAGCACTAGGGTTATGGACTTGAGCTTATTCCCAATTAGTCTCACACTGATCCTAGCTTTATTCGTGTTTAAATTTTGAGAAGATGTGTCAGGAGGCAAGAACAAGGTATAATGTCCTGTCTTATTTTGAGATTAGAGTAATTTTAGATTTTTGACATAAGCTTTAATAGGCACGGTTGTGGATAGGTGAATTAACAAGGTTCACTTTAATTAGATGCCATGCTTGTTTATTTTGATAAAACATGTTTGTTGGAAAGTATGGGTAATCATGTAACTGTTGAGCACATTTTGCGTCAGATGTTGGTTTTATGAGAAGTCCAAACATGTGCATAGAATCTGATAAGCATAAGGGACAAAAGGGTCACGATGGTATCTTATAATTTTGCAAGTTATAGGTATATAGGCTGTTCTGGACTTTTCAAGTACTTGCATGAATTTCAACGAAAAAATTTATGAAACGGTGTATTTCTTAAGTTGATTTGAGATGTCAATGTGTGTACTGAATTTGTACATGATAGGAAATGCATTTGTGGTATATTCCTTCATTATATGCGTTAATATATGCATATTTAGGATATAAATGTAAAGACATGGTTTGCAGTATGTTGTGTTAGGCATTTGTGGCATTTTGAGGGCTGTACCTGTATTTGGTGCATGCCCTAAGGAGATGGTACCTCTTTGGTGTGTGATATCATTATTATCTATTGATATTTGGACCGTACTTGACACCTAAATAACACTCGAACAATTGAATTATTTGATAAATTGCTATCATTTTCTAGGATTTGGCTATGTCGTCGTATCTTCTCTTATTTTACAGGGTTTATATGATTTTCATGATATTCGAGCTAGTAGATGATTTCTCAGCATTTCGGCATGCTAGATGGCTCATTCCTAGCACATGGCACCTCTGTCCAAGCCTCTACTCGACCTGAGTGGACCTCTACTTGGACCCAGCAAGGCACAGAGTCACAACGGCGCCAATTTGATGAAGGCGTAAAACCTATGGTCAAATAAATTTGTAACTAAGACTTAACCTGACTAATTGTTATTGGTAAAGTTCTAGGGTCGAACCCAAGGGACGGACTATGAATACCAGACTTACTCGTTCTCAAAATCTAGACAAGTGGTTTTTAATGAATTTTGGGTAAGAATAACAATAAAGGAAGGCTATATCTAATCAATTGCAAGTAGTTCTTTTTGGTCTTTTGCTAATAATAAAAATAAAAGATAAACAAGTAAATTATTTGGGGTTTTATCAATATAAAAGAGCGTCTTAGGACTCGGATTTCACTTCATCAGTTTGGATCCAAAAACCTAGGTCTTATCACTTTTATGGATCGACCCAAGTTTCCAAACATATACTTTCTATCTGGTCCGAGCAGTCTCTTGCTCGGTCCGAGCGCAGTGTATAAGTGCTTTAACTTGAATCCTTTGATATTTTATAACTTGATGAAGGGTTTGCGGCTAATCTTTGACTTCTAATCCTCAGCTTTCGCTTGTTGGAATAGCGTCTGGCTTAATCTCAACTCACCCTAATTAGGATAATTAACTCACAACTTTTGGTATAGACTTTAATTAACCTATACTTGTTCGTTTGTGTTCTTAAGGATATTTAGAGGTCTTTTGGACTTGTCTAAAAGTTACACTTTTGGTGTTAACTAATCTCCCATGTCGGATCAACAATTTATCCCATATACTTATAAAAACTAACCTCACCCGTTTAACCTTAGAACTTAACTAGAAGCGACCGTACAACTAGAAGTAAATTAAACTAAGTTAAGCAATTCATACAAGCAACAAGTAATAATATAAAACAAACAAATATCAAGTCATATTATAGTAAAATATATCAAGTCATCACACCCAAACATCCATTAATTTCCTACTACTAAGACTACATAAAACTTAGCCTAACATAGTTTGGCAAACAACAATAAACAGTGCTGAAATATAAAAGCATAGGAAGAATAAACCAAATACTCCTTCTATACTTCTACTGAGATCTCCAGAAGCGATGGAAGGTGGTGAGGCGTGACTCAAACTCTATCTTGCTGCCGTCGCGTCAAAACAGGAGTTTGTGAGAGAGAATATGGTAAAAACGTGGCTGGAGGCTAGGGTAACCAGAGATCCCTTCCTTGCTGAAGAAATTGGCTTATATAGTGGTCTAGGGCACTTGGATGGCAAGTTAGGGCACAAGGTCGGCAGAATCTTACCAAATTATCTCCTTTCCATCCTTGAAAATCTTGCCAAAATCTGTAAGTCGGCTCTACTCAACCCGAGCAAGGAATTACTCGATCCGAGTACAGAAGAGGAAAGATGTGTGTCGGCTACAGTATCGCTCGAGTCGGTCATTTGGGTCACTCGGTCCGAGCATGAGTCATTCGATTCGAGTGAAGGAGAGAGAAAGGTGGTTGTGACTCTGTGCCTTGCTGGGTCCAAGTGAAGGTCTACTCAGGTCGAGTAAAAGCTTGTACAGAGGTGTCATGTGCTAGGAATGAGCCATCTAGCATGCCAAAGTTCTAAGAAACCATCTACAAACTCAAATATCATAAAAATCACCTAAACCCTGTAAAATAAGAGAAGACACGACGGCGTAGCCAAATCCTGGAAAAACATAGTGAAATGTTTAAGTATTTAAATGGTTTGGGTATTATTTAAGTGCCAAGTACGGTCCAAATACATACAAATAATAATGACATCAAAATATTTTAATGAATATCTCACTAATATCTCACTAAGTATTTAAATGGTTTGGGCATTAAACTGACACTCGCCCCCATATCACCGTAGATCTTACTCCTTCATCAAATTGGCGTCGTTGTCGGAGATAATGTTGATATTAGATACTTATTTTATTATCAAGAGGCTAGACCTTATTTTTGTTCTTAACATTTTCTTGTTTCCTCAATTACAGGACTGGCAGGTAGGGCAAGAGCACACGCTACAAGTCTCAGCCCCCTGTCGTACGCAGGTATTATCTCAGGAGATTGGAGGAAGATCCGGAGCTGCAGCAAGCTAACTTCCTGCACGAAGTCAACTCGAGGCAGCAACCAGACTCTCATCCAACCTCCTGTTCGATTCAACTCACACTCGACCCGAGCAACGTCTTATCCAAACTGAGCAGCAAACAAGACCAGAGGAAACAATAGCAGCCATGTCAGGGGTTGCAAACCCTATTGATGTAGCAGCAGAGACACAACGTCTGGACCAGCTCAGACTCCAGCTCGAGCGTAAAAAGCGAGAATTCGACGAAAAGAGTCGTAGATGGGGCAACAATGATGAGAGTGTTGGCAACAACTCAGATGGGGAGAACGACAACAACCCCAACAAATCTCTCATGGAGTATGGTGCTCCAAGGACTAAGCACGTGGCCGAGCCAGTTGTCATTCCGGGGATAGACGCCAACAACATGCAGATTGCCCCCGCCCATGTGAAACTTGTGCAACAAAGCCCGTTTTATGGAAACGAGCATGAGGACCCCCACTCTCATTTGCAAACTTTCATTGACTACACTAGACTTATCAAAATAAATGGTGTCCCTCAATAAGCCATTAGACTTTTGCTGTTTAGGTTTAGACTCAAGGACAAGGCCCAAAAATAGTATAAGACTTTGAAAAAGGGATCGATTAAGACTTGGGATGTCATGGCACAAACTTTCCTTGATAGGTATTTCCCCACCGATAAGGCTGATGCAATTAGAAGGGAAATAAACAACTTCCAACAAAATGATGATGAGACTATGAGGGATGCTTGGGAAAGATTTAGGGACTTAGAAAACTCTTGTCCACACCATGAAATTTAAGAGTGGTTGATTGTTAAGTCTTTTTATAATGGTTTATATGATAACATCAAGATTAACCTCGATTCTCTTTCAGGTTGGAGTTTTCTAAAATTGGATGCCATGCGAACGAGATATGTGCTTGATGAATGCGCGAGGCGTTACACTTGATACCCACTCACGAACACTCGCCGTTCAAGCCACAGGCAAGAAGTGCATGAAATCTCGACAAAGGATGCGAGGATTGCTGAGTTTGAAGCCGAATTGGCAGCATACCAAACCACTCAAGGCTATCATCTCAACTCCGACTCTTGTGGAGTGTGCGGTGAAGAAGGGCACACCTCTGTTTACTGCCCCCTTGCTCAAGTTAACTCCATCAACAACGGGACTTATGTTCCAAAGTACCAATATGCAAACCAGAACACGCCAAGCTTGTATAGAAATGCCCAATTCAATAACAACAATAGAGACCAACCTTTTCCAACGAAATCTTTCCATAATCAGGAGGATATTCCAATTGTTGTTCAAGAATTTATGCTTAAACAAAAGAAATTTAATCAAGCTATGGCTAAAGATATGGATGCACTTATAACTAATGCAGGTACTTTGCAACGCATTGAGCGCATGATGTTGCAGCAATACGACTCGAAGGGCAAGCTTCCCAGCCAAACTGAGGTCAATCCAAATGCAGAGGTTAAGGCACTGCACACTTTGAGAAGCGGGACAAAGTACAAGGACCCTCCCATGCCTGAAGAATTGGCGAAACAGGGTGCTGTCCAGTCCAAGCATCCACACACTTGGTCCGAACAAGCAGTGTTCAGGACGATGAACCAGTGCTGGAGCAAATCTTGCCGTTCCCTCCGCTCAAAGAGCCTGCACCACCCAATGCCATTCGGTCCGAACAATCAGATACTCGACCCAAGCAACCAATTGTTCAATCCGAGCAACACAAAAGAGGCTGTCCCAAGCAAAGGAAAAGCATCGGCAGCTCAGCATAGCAGTGCTTATCAACCGCCAATGCCATTCCCACAGAGGCTTGCCAAGTCCAAAGAGGATGCTCGCTTCACGACCTTTTGGGAGATCTTCAAGCAACTTAAAATCACCATCCCATTCACTGATGTTGTAGCTCAAGTGCCTATTTATGCTAAATTCCTCAAGGAGCTATGCATTGGAAAGAGGTCCCTGGAAAAGCTGAAGACAGTGGCCCTATCACGAGTGTGCATCAAAGTCATGAAGAGCAAGATGCCTCCAAAGTTAGAAGATCCAGGTCGGTTTGCTCTCCCATGCACTATTGGTAAATTAAGCTGTGATTAAACAGGCCCTGTGTGATATGGGTGCAAGTGTTAGTCTCATGCCTAAGACGGTGTATGAAAGAATTAGTTTTGAAGGTCTCATTCCCACACCGATTACTTTGAAACTTGCTGACTCCTCAGTACGGCTACCATTGGGCGTCTTAAAGGATGTGCCCGTCCAAGTGGGCAAGTTTTTTGTGCCAGGAGATTTTATAGTAATGGATATGGAGGAAGATGTGGAAGTGCCTATTATTTTAGGTCGCCCCTTTTTGAGAACTGCAAGTGTTATGATGGATGGCCAAGACGAAGATCCAGACCTCTGCTCAGATTGGACAGTCAACTGTTCCGATCGAGCAACAGTCCAGACTGCTGCCGTTGAGGCATTCGAACCTCTCTTCGACCCAAGTGACCCACGTTCGAGTCGAATGGTCGTCTACTCAGCCCGAGCAAACTCTACAAACGAGCATTCTCAACCGCTCAACTCAAGCATCGACCCGTGTGAGAGACGCTGGGTCCGAGAAATCATCTGCTCGATCCAAGCAGAGCCACCAAAGGTCAAACTAAAACCACTTCCAGCATCTCTCAGGTATGAATCTCTTAGCCTTAGTCAAATGAACCCCGTTATTGCTAATTCTAAGCTAGATGCAGGCCGAATGAAGAAGCTTTTGGTTGAAAAAGGAGCTATGGGGTACTCGATTAACAACTTGAAGGATATAGATCCCTCGACATGTATGCATGGAACCCACTTGGAAGGCATTTTGTCAAAAGGAATCAACCACAAAGGATATGACAAGTCGTTCGTCGTCTCGTTTTCCGAGCTCGATCAAGTCAAGACTTAGAAAAAGGTGGTCAAGCTAGAGACCTAAAACAAGCGCTTCTTGGGAGGCAACCAAAGGATCTCTCTCTCTCTCTATTTAAGTTTCTATAAAAATTGAAATAACAAAAAAATTAAAAAACATAAAAAGATTAAAAAAACAGTATTTAATGTGGGGTTTTGTTTTGAATTGAATGATCAATCAAATGCTAGATGCGATTCGTGCTAGAGCACCATGGGTTTGATGACATGAACAACCCTCGCACGACCTCATACGGGTTGCATCAAAGATCTAGAAGAAAATTGGAGCCATCCTAGACATTGAGAAAACAAACTAGGATCAAATCGACACAGTGCAAAGCAAAAATTGGCTAAGTTCTCTTTTTCTTTCCTATTTATTTTTATATGTGATTGATGCATTGAGGACATTGCTTGATTTAAGTTTGGGGGAGGGGAATAGGAGGAAAAATCAGAATTTTTAACAAAAATCGCCAAATTTTTGCATTTTTCACTCTCTGTTCGATCCGAACTGGATTCCGTTCGGTCCGAGCGGAGGCTTTTCTGGACATTTTTTGCACTGGACTTGCCTTGTTTTATTTGAGAAATTTGTTTATTGTGCCTAGTTTCTCTCAATTTGGATTTTAAATGACAATTCACACTGTTTTGAAAGGTTTTTAAGCAATTCAAAAATTTCTCAAGTGCTTTAGAATGTTTAGATATCTCATGTTGATTTTTGCACCAATGGACCGAATTGAAAATATTTTTGAAAGGATAGGACTCGAATTGGTTGCTTAGAAATTGTCAAGAAATTATTAGTCAGTTCTCATCAGTTTTCACCGAGTGAACGAATTTATATTTCGCAAACTTTAGTTCAAAAAGAGATTTTATCAACTTTGGAAATTATAAGATGAATCTTGACTCCTTGAAACTATTCTTAATCGCTTGAATCACCAACGAGCAAACCTAATTTGACAAAATCTAAATAGTTGTGAAAATGAGGGCGCGAAGAGACTTAAAATTCCAACGAAACAAATAAAAATCCACAAATATTGGAGGGTGGTTGCGGTAAGGCGTAATTGATTCACAAGTGGACCGTTGCGATAAGGCGTAAAAATCGGTCCGACCTCCCCAGCATGTCATGTGCTGGTAGCATTTGGTTAAATCTCAATAGCGTAAAACCCTAAGTGATGTAATCACCACAACTCGAATTGCACAAATTGAATTGGTGAAATCGAAAATCTGTTTTGAGTTAGATTCATCATGAAATTTTCGACTTTGATAAATTTTCTTTACAATTTTTTGTGAAATGTGGAAACAAACGAGTGAATGAAGTTGAGATTACTTTTGAATTGACAAAGTGAAGCTAGAGTCCTTGAATTGTGAAAAGTTTCATTAGGACCAAGAGAAGCATTGATTAACTAGTAGAACACTAAACTTAGTCCTTGAGATTGCTTTTGGTTTAGTTTATTTGTTGAAGTGTAAAAAATTTAGGCATAAGCAATTGGTTTCACGACATTTCTTGATTTGGGATGTGACTCGATATTTAAGTCTAAGTACAATCCAAAATTCTAAGCTTAGGGCATTGCTTGAGGACAAGCAAAGTTCAAGTTTGGGGGGATTTGATATCATTATTATTTATTGATATTTGGACCGTACTTTACACCCAAATAACACTCGAACCATTGAATTATTTAATAAATTTCTATCATTTTCTAGGATTTGGCTATGTCGTCGTATCTTCTCTTATTTTACAGGGTTTAGGTGATTTTCATGATATTCGAGCTAGTAGATGATTTCTCATTTCGACATGCTAGATGGTTCATTCCTAGCACATGGCACCTCTGTCCAAGCCTCTACTCGACCTGAGTGGACCTTTGCTTGGACCGAGCAAGGCACAGAGTCACAACCACCTTTCTTTTTCCTTCACTCAGACCGAAAGACTCATGCTCGGACCGAGTGACTCAGACGATCGACTCGAGCGACACTGTAGCTGATACACATCTTTCCTCTTCTATACTCGGATCGAGCAATCTCTTGCTCAGGTCGAGCGGTGCCGACTTACAGATTTTTGCAAGTTTTCAAGGATGGAAAAGATGTGATTTGGCAAGATTCTGCCGATCTGGTGCCCTAACTTACCCATTAAGTGTCTGAGACCTACTATATATGCCTCTTTCTCCCATAAGAGGCATATCTTTGGTTACCCTAGCCTCTAGCCACGTTCTAACCCTATTTTGACGCGACGGTAGCAAGATAGAGTTGGAGTCACGCCTTGCAACACCCCACTGCCCTAGAAGATGATTAGAAGCATAAGGGAGAATTCGGTTTATTCTTTTATATTTTCTTCTCTATTTTCCATGGGCTTGTATCTTGTGATTTATGTTATTGTTATTGTGTGTTTTAATACTATGTTAGGCTAAGTTTTATGTAGTCTTAGAAGTAGGAAATTAATGGATGTTTGGATGTGATGACTTGATATATTTTGCTATGATATAACTTGATATTTGTTTGTTTTGTATTATTACTTGTTGCTTGTATGAATTGCTTAATTTAGTTTAATTTACTTCTAGTTGTACGGCCGCATCTAGTTAAGTTCCAAGGTTAAACGGGTTAGGTTAGTTTTTATAAGTATATGGGATAAATTGTTGATCCGACAGGGGAGATTAGTTGACACCAAAAGTGTAACTTTTAGACAAGTCCAAAAGACCTCTAAATATCCCTAAGAACACAAACAAACAAGTTTAGGTTAATTAAAGTCTATACCAAAAGTTGTGAGTTAATTATCCTAATTAGGGTGAGTCGAGATTAAGCCAGATCATATTCCAACAAGCGAAAGCTGAGGGTAGAAGTCTAAGATTAGCCGCAAACCCTTTATCAAGTTATAAAATATCAAAGGAGTCAAGTCAAAGCACTTATACACTGCGCTCGGACTGAGCAGGACACTGCTCGGACCAGACAGAGAGTATATGTTTAGAAACTTGGGTCGATGCATGAAAGTGATAAGACCTAGATTTCTGGATCCAAACTGAAGTGAAATTCGAGTCCTAAGATGCCCTTTTATATTGTTAAAACCCCAAATCATTTACTTGTTTATCGTTTATTTTATTATTAGCAAAAGACCAAAAATAACTACTTGCAATTAATTAGATATAGCTTTCCTTTATTATTTCTTATCCAAAATTCATTAAAAACCACTTGTCTAGATTTTGAGAACGAGTAAGTCTGGTATTCATAGTCCGTCCTTTGGGTTCGACCCTAGAACTTTACCAATAACGATTAGTGAGGTTAAGTCTTAGGTACAAATTTATTTGACCATAGGATTTAATACCTTCATCAGTGTGTCATGCGTTTTGATAGGATATTTTTTAGGGTTAATATTAAGTTTAGAGCCCTAATTGTTAAATTTTACGGGCTTAATAGTAACATATATAGGGGCATTTTATAAAAGTTTGTGGGTTTAATACAAAGAGTAGGGGCTAGAATAAACGTTATGGGCTTAAGTGAAAACAAAGTGGGTTTATTGGATCGGATTATGTTTTATGCGGACTTAGATTTGAATCCGAAAGGATCCTTGGCGAACCCATTACAGATTGACCCAAACTGGGTCAGGTTGACTGGATTGAGTCAGGTTGTGCGTGGAATTGTTTTTGGCTTGGATTTTTCTAGGCCTGCATTATTTTGTGGGCCCATGCTGGAATTAATTTCTATGGGAGGAAATTATTTCTTATGGACTAGAAAATTAGTTAATAATGCAGAAATTAGTTGTGGGCTGAGAAAATTAATTAGGTGCAGACTAATTTTGGGCTTTAGAATTAATTAAGCTTTTGAATTTAATTAGAGCTTAATTAAAATAATTAAGTGGGCTAATGACGGATTCTGTTGAGCTTGATAAAATAATTAGACTAAAAAATTTGAACCCAACGATCAAGGCAAAACCTAGGTCAAAATAAACCTCGACTCTACCGATCTAATCGTTTGTGGTACATCTTGAGGGTCGAATCCACAGGGACGGTACAATTGATTACCAGACTTTACTTTTTCACGAAAGCTGGACATATTTACCATCGCCAACATAACATAAATCCTCAAAGGGTCACACAAATAGAACTTTAACTATACAGTGCATTATTTATTTGTATTGGACAATACGAAACTTGATAAGATGATTAATTAATTATATATCGTTATGAACCATTATAATTAATTATATTAAAAGAATCATATTAGAAATAAAATAATGCATATGCTAATCCTAAAATAATTATCAATGATTTGATAATTAATTTTTTTCAACACACTTTAATTACATTAATTAGTCTATTTGAGCCCAAACAAGAAGCAATTTATTTGGCCCATTAAATAATTGATTTAGTGTGTCTAAATGATAGAATTAACATTTGATGGAATGGGCTTTTGAGTCCATTAAGATTTCGGCTAGGGCTTGTGGCATACTTATAATTATGCGAAGTTTTGGAAGAGAGTGGTTGGCTATATAAAGGGGTGCGTATCCTCTGCCAACCTTTTAAGATTGGTAGAGTGTCGAGAGGCGAAAAAGAAAAAAAACCCTTTTCCCTTCGTTTGAAAACCCTAGGCGAGGGAGACGCCGCAACTAGCCTTCCCCCGCCACCCCCCTCTTTTCTCCACCTGCCACTCTTCTTCCTCTTCTTTTTTATGGTTTGGCCGTAGCACAGTTCATGGCACCGGCTTCTCGACTCCGCCAACGGTACGACATTCCAGATCTGAGTTGTTCGTGTTCGGATCTGGATTTAGAAGCTTAGTCATCGGCGGGCTGCGAGGCAACCGCAGTGTTAGCGGAAGCGGCGATTTGATGGCCGCTATATTCGTGGTAGAGGCTTGTCGCTTTCCCCTCTCCTAATGAGCTCAATGGCTGCAACATGTCTACGATGGTGGCTGCGGTTGGCAGTAGATCTGGTCTGTGGTGGTCGTAGCTTCGTTTGCGTGAAGACACCGAGTTCAATCTGATTTTGTCGTAGCAAGATGGATCTATTCGGTTAGCAGTCATTTCGAGTCCAGTCGAGTCGAGTTATCAATACTGGTGTAGCATAAGATTATTTGTTGGAGTGTTTTGCTGTAGGTGATATGTTTAGGATTTAGTTATGGAAAGCTAGGTTTTAGTATCGTACCGTTGGTACTGGTACCAGTTAGGTTACCAGTTGGCGTACCAATATTGTTAGAGTATTGGTTTTATGTTTGGTTTTTATAATTGGGATGTAATAATTTTGCTATCAGTATCGGTTTGGATATTGATCCCGATACTAGTATTTGATGTAATTTTTTTTATTTTATTTTAATGAAAATTGCTGGTTAACACCAGCCCTCAAAAAAAAAAAGATTGGTAGAGTGTCAACTTTTGATCCGAGCTGTTCGATCTGATCTCGATGGTTACAATTTATTGGGTCTATCAATCTGGTATTATGCACGGGACTCCCATTAACCGTTGAGATTAGATCAAATGATTCAGATCAATGGTTGGCACTCTGCTAACTTTAAAAGGTTGGCAGAGGATGTGATTTCACATAAAGGGATCATTTGAAGAGAGGAAACCTTAGCAACCTTGCCTCCCTTCTTCCTTCATCTTCCTTACTGAAATCAACAAGAGAGAAAATTTATTTTCTTTTGTTCCCTTGCTCTCTCTTTTGCTTTTTTAGTTCATGTGTTGAGTAAATCCATTCTTCCATTAAGTACTTGACTAAATAGAAGAAGAAAATAAGAGGATTAGTTTTAATCTTTGCACTTGCTAGCACTTGTGCTTATATTTTGGTTAAATCTCCTTGGTGTGCTCGAGGCCGACCAAGAGGTGGTAATGGAGGTGGTGTGCACATCATCGATCCCAACAACATATTGAGGATAATTTAGAAATTATTACTATCAATCCGGAAGCTATAGATACAAGTGAAAAAGACATAGTACAATCTGAAGAGGTACAACACAGGTCCGAATCTCTTGAGGATAATCCTAAGGTAACTTCTCTTAAAACAAAATTTAAACTGCCATCAAAATGTAATAGAGGACAACCACCAAAATAATATGTGCAGAAGATGGTACTAGTCAAAAAAGTATCCAATTGCAAAATATACCTCCACGAATAGCCTGACTAGACCTCTAAAGGGATTTACAAATCAAATAGTGTCAATAGTTATACCTGGAAAATTTGAAGAAGCTAGAAATGATCCTAAATGGATAAACGTGATGAATATTGAAATGATGACATTGGGAAAAAAAATGACACATGGGAAATAAGGGAACCTACATGAAGGAAAGAGAGCATTAGGATAAAGATGGGTGTATACTGTAATGTGAAATATGATCCGAATGGAAAAATTGATAGACAAATTAGATTAGTTGCAAAAGGTTATACTAAAGAGTTATGGAATTGATTTTCAAAAAACTTTTTTTCTTGTTGCCAAGTTAACTTCTGTTAGATTTCTCTTATCTCTTGCAACAAATTTAGACTGGCCATTGTATTAATTTGAGGTAAAAAAGTACATTCTTACATGGAGAGTTGAAGGAGGAAATCTACATGGAAATACATCCAGACTACCAATCAGCAAACAATACAAACAAGGTATGTAGACTTAAGAAGGCGTTGTATAGACTGAAGCAGTCACCGAGGGCATGGTTCGTATGATTGGGTCAAGCGATGAAGGTATATGGGCTTACACAAAGTGAATCTGATCACACTATGTTCTTTAAAGGAATGAAGGTAAAATTATAATTTTGATAATCTATGTAGATGATATGATCATAATGGGAGATGACAGAATCAGGATGCAAAACTTAGAAGAAAAATCATTCATGGAGTTCGAGATAAAAAATCTTAGTGGGTTAAAATATTTTCTTAGGATCAAGATGTCTTGAAATAAGGAAGGTATTTATTTATCCCAAAGAAAGTATATATTTGATCTCCTTGCTGAAGTTGGCATGCTAGACTGCAAACCTGTTGATACTTCAATTATTCCAACTTAACATTAGATGCTTATTCAGATCACACACCTACCAATGTGGAGAGATATCAAAAACTAGTTAGAAAGTTAATTTATCTCTCTTATACTAGATCCCACATTGCTTATGTTGTAAGCATTGTAATGAGGATTATTTGGAGTCAGTAATGAGGATTTTCAAATACTTAAAAAGTGCACCAAGGAGAGTCATTGTTTTTGAAAAAATGCGCACTTGAATGTGATGGTATATAGTGATGCAGATTAGGCAAGTTGTGTGACAGATCGGAGGTCAACAACAGGATATTTTACATATTTTACTTATGCGGGAGGTAATTTAGCAACTTGGAAAAGCAAGAAGTAGAATATTGTCGTTCTCTCTAGTGCAGAAGCGAAATTTAGAGGGATGGTAAAGTCAAGTTGTAAGTTGTTATGGTTGAAGAAATTTTTTAACAGAAATAGTTTTTGAACCAAAATCTGTAATGGGGTTATTTTGTGATAATAAAATTGCTATTGACATTTCACACAACTCAGTATATCATGACAGGACAAAACACTTCTGTAGACACTTCATCCGGGAGAAATTGGAAGCTAAAACCATACTAGTGTCATTTGTACGTTCAAGTGATCAACTTGCTGATGTGCTAACAAAACATGTGTCAAGCAAGGTATTCAATGGGAGTTTTGAAATAATCAAGTTGGCACACAATTACGTATCAGCTGAAAGAAGGAAGGATGAAAAATAAAAGGCCTTGTGATCTATTCCACGTATGTCTCCAGGAGAGGAAAGAATATGTGAAAATTGGATTGGCTATATGTGATGTAAACAAAATATTGTGTAATATTTTCTTTTTGTATTGGACGGTGTAAAACAAAGATAAAAGGATGGTAGAGGAACAGAGAAAGAGCGTAGAGAATATTTTTGTAAAAACAATTTCTTTTGATGAAATAAAATTTGGGTCTGAAGGGAGTTCACAGGAATGTGTTCACAGGAATTTGTTTCTATTATGTGTTTGTAACTTAGATGGCTGAACTTTTTTGGCGATTTTTTTTCTTTCTTTTTTTTTTTTTTTTTTTGCAAACAGCACCAAAAACAATGCCGGCATCCATTAAGTATGCCCAAAGTCTAACAAAGATAGTCACACAGAATGTGACCAAACAACAAAAGAAATAGCAAAAGTCTACATAACAAACAATCCTTCAAATGCCACAAACAACATAAAACTCAGTAAGAGCATGCAACAGACAACAATGCTAACCATGAAGATCTTCATCTTCCTCTTCACCCTGAGCTGCATTCTCTTGTTGCATATGTTGCTCCAAACTAGTCTTTGTTCTTGTCCAAATATAAAACAAATTTAAAGCATTATTATAGAGACTGGATGTATTAAACCCATTTAAATTCCCAGTATAATGAAAAATATATTTATTCCTACATTTCCAAACTGCCCATAGAAAAGCAGCTAGAAAAGTTAGGAAAAAAAAAAACCTATGCATTTTATGCAGCTGACATCCATATCTCCACACATCTCTAAGTGAATTAGCATTTACTGATAACCTCCTATAATTAAAATTATTAAAAATTTTACAGAACTTAAAAACAACATGACAATGTAGAAATAAATGATCTACTGACTCATTTAAACCACAAAAACAGCAGGAATTAATTCCTTGCCACCCTCTCTGTTGTAAACAATCCATGGTCAAAATTAATCGCCAAAAGTCTACTTTTTTTCCGATTTAGTTCAATATTATATATGAGATTACACATATATATTTGTTTTTTATATATTTCATTTTGTTTCTCCAATGTGGCTGCTTTTTTGTTTTGGTCCGTATGGGACTGATAATAAAATAAGTATTTCATTTTTTTTTTTGGACATGCATTGGAATGATAAATTTAAATTAACGACCGAAAAAAAAAAAAGCCAGTTATCTTGACTGAGTCACTTTTCCATTGTTTTATTCTTTATATATATATATATTTTTTTTACTTGGAGCGGAATCAGGTGTTGAAATTTTTGGTTCATTTGTCAACGGCTCGTAGATGCCAAGTTGAGAAGACTATATCGAAGGTTTAATTGCAGGATTAATTTATTACTAGTTTCTGGTAATCTCTCTCTAGATTCTAGTTATAGTTTGTAGACTTCAATACAAGTTGCTTCTAAAAATTTAAGAATATGCCGTTCATTGATTCATAATATCAGGACACATGTATTAATTTAAGATAATTATCTCGTCTACTTGTTGAATATCACTTCCCAAACATTTTTGACTCTAATCACGACAATCGAGGTCAAGCTGACATTATATGTTAATACGGAGCTAAATTGATATAGTTAATCTATTCAAACAGATTATCTATTTTGGATATGTCTAACTTCGATACAAGTTGCTATTATTTATGTGTCATCGAATTGAACCCGTTACCTCATGGATAACGGCATATCTACTGACCATCTGTGTTGGACTCTCACGTTCACTTGAAAAATTGGAAAAACATGATTTAAGTGTTTAACTTTATTCATCGGATATAGTGTCATTTTTTAAAATTTCTTTCGATTGAAGTCTAATTACAAATATATCTTCTTTCCTCTTTTCTTCCACTCAAATAAAAGACAAAAATAGAAAACGAATTTAATGTCAAAAAGCAATTCAGAGAGGTGCACCTTTTTTCTAAACATTAGAACCCGAAATGGTTTGGATTATGGTTTTATTAAAAGGATCCGAAAGGTGGGTCAAGAGATTTTCAATTGGGCCCACATGAGTCGTCGCTGCCTGTACGAATATACCAAGCATAGCCACCATTGCGAGCCTTCCTACAATGATTTGATGAAAAGTATATTACAAATTTCTGTTTGTGACTATGATAATAACTACATAAATACATTATTGATCATTTATTCTATGTTAAATATGCACCGTTCTTGATTTCTTTCAGCTTCATTTCATGCTCACTGTCAATATCTTTGGCGAGGCCTAGTGGGTTAAACAGCGGGCCACCTGGGTATCTGATTAATTGTATGAAATTTAGATTATTTTGTGCAAAAAAGGTGTCAACTGTGTGTGTATGCCATGAGATTTCATCATCAAATAAATTGCTAGAGGGTGTAAAGCATGTACCCGGGCCTTGATCCCTCTAATGCTGCTTCAAGGCCCAGAAAAGTGCCTTCTGCTGCTTGAGATCCGGGACTAACAAAGTCCATATACCTTTTGGTTTCTGCAAATCTGCTATTTTGTCAATTTAGTCAAAATTCAATTGTAAAAGGCCGATCTATATTGCCCTCTTACTGATGTTTATACTACTGTTTTTCAAATTTAGGGAAGAAAAAGCCTATTAATAAATAAGGAAGCTCTGAATCATTATAAATATACTTTATAATATGAAATAATTTTAAAATTTTAATTTAATATCGAGAAATGCTAGAGTCCAATATATTGGACGGATGGGGTCCGTCCAATATGATCGTTTTCACATTTTTAAATTTTAAATGACCGATCCGAACCGTTCAATATGTTCTCCATATTAAAAACTTATAAGAAATTAATTTTAACAATTTTTCAAAATTTTTTACTATTTTTTTGGTATTTTAGAAAAACATTGTTATTTGATGATCCATAATTTTTATATCATGAATTTTCTAAAATACAAAAAAAAATAGTAAAAAATTTTTAAAAAAAATGTAAGATTTGATTTCTTATAACTTTTCAACATGGATAACATATTAAACAATTTGAATTGGTTGTTAAAATTTGAAATGCGAGAACAGTCGGACGGATCCATCCGTCCAATATATTAGATACTAACATTTCTCTTTTAAGATTACAATCATAATCTTGTTGGAGTTATGTCCTAGAAGTCAATATTTAATGACTTATTTTCTTAGTTTATGTTAATGATGATATTTGATCATTTGTTCCTAGTATTTATTATTGACAGATCATTCAGGTTGAGGATCTGAATTGTAGATCTCTGTGGATCATTCATTAGAATGACAATAATAAATCTAAATCGTCCATAATCTTGATAATTAACAAGGAACATTAATTATCATAAAAGATTAGTATGCAAGTTAAGTGATGATTAAGTTCTACAAATCATAAGTAAGGAGTTACGAACTTAATTGCATATGTGTATGTTATTGGAACATAGTACAGGACTTGACCCAATGAAATAAACATATGGATTGTGTCATGTGTCATTGTTTATTTTATATGAGTTTGATTCTAAGTTTGAGATGTTCACCTTTTCCACATGAGGATAGGTTCAATAAATATCGTCTAACGTTGATTCCTGATAAAGGCTGCTATAAGGACTTTATTTATGTTCTCTTGAATTGTGCGGGGAAAAGTTGTTCATCAAGAAAATCGTATGTCCCTCATTAGTATACCTAGTGAGTGATGATATCTGTTTGGGCCCCTTGATGGAGTTGAATTGTTTGCTAGCAACTTGTACAATTAACTCTATATCAAGAAATGTATAATCTGCAAGAATGACACATTCCTATCTTGGATTATACAAAGATATCGTGTGACATAAGAATCAAGCAAGGAAATACTTTTATTTCTTATGCAGGATTGAGATATTGTAACGGTACATTATTTATACGAATTGGGAATCATAACGTGTTGCTAGATACCGCTTATGATTATTGGAAATAAATAACGATTTATTTCCATGGCCAACATAGTATAAATCCTCAAATAGGGTCGCACAAATAGGATTCTAACCACTTAGTGCATTTATTGTTTATTCACAATAATGTGTATTGTGAAATGTGATAAGTTAATTAATTAATTATATACCGTTATAATTAATTAAATTAAAAGGATCATATGGAAACAATTTAATGCATTAGCTAATCATAGATTAATTATTAATGAGTTAATAATTAATTATGTTCAACTTGCTTTAATTAATTTGAGCTAATTGGGCTTCTATTTAATCGGTTAATTAAAGGCCCAATTTAGGAAGAATGAAGAGACAATTAAAGGGGATTCATTAATTGGTGAATTAATGAATAAAGGCCTTTTATTAAGATGGCCCAAGAGAGCCCATTAGGTGGCCTCTTAGGGTGGATGGCATACTTGTAAATAGTATGAAGGTTGGATGAGAGTGGTTGGCTATATAAAGGGGTCTCTTTGGGAGCAAACCCTAGCCGTCATCTCTCTTCCTCTCCCCTCCCTTGCGCCTCCACCTAGAAGAGAGATTTTTCTCTCTTCTCCATGGCTCTTCTCCCTTCCAAGCTCATGTGTTGAGCATCCCACCTTTCTTCCTCTCCATTAAATAGTTAATTAAGAGAAGCAAGGTGATTAGCAAGAGGTTCAAGAGAACTAGCATTCTCTTTGAGCTTGGTGGTGGGTCCTTGGTGGGCTAGAGGCGACTATTGGTGGTGGAGGAGGCGGAGCACGCACGCCACCGACTCCTACGCATTGGATTCGAACCTCACAAGAACATTTGTGAGAGGTACAATCTTCCTACACCTTTTTCTCATGTGTGTGATTGCCTTTGCACTAGATCTTGTGTTTTGCTTGTTGTTAATGGTGATTAATTAGTTGTAATTGATCTAAAATTAAAATATGAGCATTTCCTAACAAATCTATAGTACCTATATCATGCATATAGAGGGAAAAAAAAACAGAGTTTGGCACATTTTTCACCAATAAAGGAACTTAAAGTGCTGCAAAATTAGTGTTTCTTCACATATCATCAAAACAATATTTAAATGTATAAATTTAAGAGGAAGTTCAATATGCACTATGATGCATAGGCCTTTCTATGCATGGCGGATTTTTTCAAATTGACAAATTTAATGTTGTGAATATTTTAGAAAAAGCCTGTCATTTTGAAATTTTAAACGAAATTTTACACTTTTTGAAATTTTATAACTACTTTTTCTATTTTTTTTAAAACCTGTCATTTTTGGAAGCAAACTACTATTTAGAATATTTCAAAAATGGCAGATTAAAAAAATAAAAAAAATAGTAATAAAATTTCAAATATTGTAAAATTTGATTTGTTAAGAGATTTCAATATATAGATTAAGTTGGTTAAATTATATTTGTCAATTTATAAAAAATCCAACGAAAAAGGTCGTGAGGCATAGAAATACCTATGCATCATTATACTATTAATTAAAAGCCGTGGTCCTCTGTTCAAAAGCGGCCATAGACTTTTTTTTTCTTTTTTATAATTTTTTTTATAGTTTGTTTAAAATAAATTAATAATAGTTGTACCAATTAAAAATAGTCGTACAAATCATTAATAATAGCAAGATTTTTTTGGGCAAAAAATTTATGTCAAGTTTATATAGCAACTTTTTATAGAAGAAATAAGTAATTTTGAACTTCAAAATTTTTGTCTATAAATTTTAATAAGTTTTTTCATTAATATTAGCACGATTTTTTTTGGAAGAAAATTTATGCTAAATTTATATAGCGACTTTCGTACCAATTAAAAATAGTCGTACTAATCATTAATAATAGCAAGATTATTTTGGACAAAAAATTTATGTCAAGTTTATATAGCGACTTTTTATGGAAGAAATTACTAATTTTGAACTTAACAAATTTTTGTCTATAAATTTTAACAAGTTTTTTCATTAATATTGGCACAATTTTTTTTGGAAGAAATTTTATGTCAAGTTTTTATAGCGACTTTTTATGGAATAAATTACTAAATTTGAACTTACAAATTTTTATTTATAAATTTTAACAAGTTTTTTACGATAGTTTTTTTTAATTTTACATTAGAAATTTTTATGTTTTACATAGCGCAGCTTCGCTACGACTGCCACGTCTAGTACATATTAAACTTCCTCATAAATTTAATTATCAGAATATCGGTACATCAAATAACGAGATCTACAAATTTTTATAACTTCAAATTTTCAATTAAATTGATTGAAAACCATTGGCATAATGGCATCCCTCTCATTCCCATCTAATCATCTACCATTAAAATATCAGCGCCTTTGAAATTAAGCTCAGTCGTCAATCAATTGATTTTCTATTCCAAACTGCAACTTATTTCTTTCACTTTTTCCCTCCTCCCGTCCCTGTACATTCTCCCGTATTTAGTAATCTCTTTATTTCGTAAAAATAAAATTCTTAAGTAGGATTGGGGCCTACATACTTGAAGAAAAGGAAAGGAAAGAAATTAAGTTTGGGAGCTATGTTACCCCATTAAAAGCAGCTGAACAACGAAGAGTGCTTCTGTGCTTGCAAAATCATACTTAGCAGCTCCTGCTTCATACCAGACCGGCAACTCCGAGAGCCCTGATACACGCAGTAGCTAGCAAATATCAAACAAATCAATTTTCCGTCTGAACTGTACAAATATAAAATGCAAAAAACAAACAATTTTGAAAATTATATATCTTTATGTACATACATCAGTGAAGAGAATACCGGCAACCCCAGCCATGGCAAAGCGACAATGAACAAGCTCAGCCTGCACATACCATCTCAAGCTCTCTGGATCCTCTCCGAGCCCAAGTGGATCAAACCCATAATCGCCGGCAAGCCTACATCGAACTTTAATTAACTGAAAACCACTAATCTTAAACTGAATTTTGATAATTGACAACTTTAAAAGGGTTGGAGAACAGACTTGCCATCTAGATAAGCTGGTGGGTCCAAGCCGGGTAGCCAGGTGGCACGCTCAGCTCGGGCTATAACCCGGTTTGGTCTCGATATGGGGAAGCTGGCGAAGTTAGTCCTGGTCTTGAATGGAGAAGGAATTTGGTGAAAGGAGATGTTGCATGACATGCTACTATTAATGGCAGAGGATGCCATTGCCATCGGGGGCTTTTGGTCTTGTTTTCTTTTGTGAGCTTTTAGATGACTAGAAGTTAGTAGGTATAGAAAGATAAAGATAATGGAAGATGGGGGATATGAAATAAGAGGTCCAGAAGTTGATACTTTATTGTTGGTAATTGCTTTTGCTCACTTTGTTAGGCTATTAACATATCAAAAAAAAAGAAAAGATCAGTAACTCAAGTACTGGGACTAGTTTCAACTTTTCAATAAAATAAAAGGAGGACAAAAGAAAAAAAAGAAAGGGATAGAAAGATAAAGACACTTGAACTGTTAATAGGATTTGGGCCGTATGATTAGTTCCCTGTGTTTGATCCGATGACTCCAGCGATACCTCGGAAGGATACCTTATCTTCTGTTATTGACTAGATTTTTGAGGTTTCTACAAAAAATTAAAGCCATCTTCAAAAAAAAAAAAGAACAATAATAATAATAATAATAAAATAATAAATAAGAATTGGAGCATTGCAAATACTATGTATTTCAAGTCTCTCAAAAAAATGGTTCCAATTCCGCAGCAAAACAGGGGTGAAAAATCAATCTGAAAAAAATAAAAAAATTATGACAGATATATAAAAAATAAATTGAAATTTAGAGACAATTTTTATTGTGTTTCATATATTTGATCATTTCAAATAATATAAAATTAACAACTTTGTTTTTATGGAACTCTTTGATGGAAACACAAAAATTTGTAAATCGGGAAAAAATTTCATATATTATAAACAAATGATGGAGACACATAGAAAAATTATATCTTTTTACTATCTTTTAGATTTTTTAGCTAGTTTAAGAAATATTGATTTCCAAGTTGTTACATTTAAATTTTTAGCATGATATTTACGATATCAGTTAGAAAAGACTTTGAATAATTCTTTATTCGCTTAAATCAGTCTTTTTAAGATTGTATGTTGAATTTTACTGAACAAATTAATATTGTTAATTTTTTTTGTTCAACATTTTTACTTTGGGGTACAACAAAAGTGCAATTTAATTTGCTTTCCGCAATATTACGTAATGATTAATTTCAATGTGCTTTACATCTAATGGCAGAGAAAAATCTATTTCTCTTGCGCTAGAATTGTAAAATTTAAGTGAAAACTTCAAATTTGGAATTCTAAGATCACTTGAATCCTAATTAAATTCATGTTCTTCCCCAGTGGATACACATAGAGAGTGCACAATGTAGCACAAAAGAACTAGACTTCTGCTAATCCCACTATTATTATTTTAAGGTTCTCAGCAAGTCCCACCAGTAGGCCTACGAACGGATCAAAACAATCACGAAACTAGTTATTTTTGTTAACCGTTTAATTTTTCAATTGAAAGTAATAAAAAATTTATGTTGATTGTTTAGTTTCAAAATACGATCGAAACAATCAATTTTTTTTTATCGTTACTTAGTAATATACAAATATAATATCACATTGAATATCATTAATAATTCAAAAAATAACTTAATAAAAAGTACATTATTAATATATCATCAAATTCTCACTAAATATATTTGAATATTACATTAAATAATTCATCGATTTTTTTAATAAATACTTAAGAAAATACATCAAAAATATACAAAAAAAAAAAATGTCATAAGCTATTAAACAAAACGAAAGAGGTCAGTTTCGTTCATCTCACGAAATTAAATCGATTTTCTTGATCGTTTCATTTGAGAAACGAAATAAAAAAAAAATAGTTTTGTTAATCATTTCGCAGGGACGAAACGAAATTAATCGTTGTGTTAGCAGGCCTACCCCCTAGAAGCTGGAGACAGTTATTCTGTTGCGGACTGCCTGTCAACTTCAACGCGGATTCTCCTCCTCTTTAATTTTTAATTTTTAAATAACGCGGATCTCTTACATCATCACTTAATTAATTTGTCCAAGCTGTCACTGCCAAATCCTATTAGTGTGTTTCCTGCTGTCATACACTCCACTTGGCATTTTTTAAAGGAAGCAATCTTCACATTCGGCATTTTCAATTCTAGTATATAGATAAAAGCGCAGGATCCCTTAGAATTTAATTTAAGTCATTTGACCACTATTATAGTATTATATAATTATTTTTGTTTACAGTAACAACTTTCGATATTCTCAAATAGCCTCCACTGAGCATGTATTCCTATTTCCCTATAAGAACGCTTAACATGTGATTTAATGATTTTGTTATTCTAATATAAGCGTAAACATAATTAATTATTCAATTTCTCTTGTGGTTAAATAAGTTCATGCCACAAACGCCAAAAAGGAGGTTGGGAAAAGCAGTAAGTTCAGTGGATAACTAGTAACATTGATCCATGTTTTGAACCCCCTCTTTTCTGGGGGGTTTAAACAGGCATTAATTTGTTAAAATTCTAAACCCTGTACAATTCCTGATAACCAACACAGTTAACACTAACTGTGAAATTCAATAAAATGGCTGGAATAAACCATCATCTAGTGGGACCAAATCTTGCAATCCATCCCATATCTCTGACACCTCACCATCCCACGGCCCCTGACATCTTTCCATCTCCGGCTGTGGTGCCAATTCATCAGAGACTGGTGAGGTCGACTCATCCTCTTCTGGCATTTGCTCCGGAAATGGGAAATTGAGCTTCGCACGTGGCCCGCGAAATTCAATAGCTGCACGATCATATGCTCGGGCTGCTTCCTCAGCAGTGTCGAATGTACCAAGCCACTTGCGTACTGCTCGGTGTGGGTCGCGTATCTCAGCCGCCCACTTGCCCCACGGCCTCTGTCTAACTCCTCTGTACTTGTTCTTGTTGTTTCTTCTCCTTACTTTCTTCCCACTCTGTTCAGCTGTTGTGCTGTCACTGTTCGACGCCTGAGTAGTCTCAGTTGTAGTACCAGCGAAGAAGTTGCAACCGAGGCAACCAACAATGCCGCAGGAATGACACGTTTCGGTGAAAATCGATAGGTCGGGTGGGACAGTTGTGTTGCCTAAGACTACTTGAGTGAGAGTATGGACTATGATTGAGTTCTCTTGTTCCTTGCTTATTGATCTGGCATTGGAGATGGATGGTGTGGATTGGAACTTGGGTTGCATGATGAAATGCGGTTCTTGTCTAGCTACCATGGTAGTTGTATATACTTCTCAGTGCTTTTCTTTGGTTCTGGTAATGAGCTCGAGTACTGGAGGTGGAGTTGCATGGAGTGGAGGAAGCACGGTGAGGCGTATATATATGAGAGGACAAGCGATCGAAACAAAAAGGTACACGGATTTGACACTTTTTGAGGATTAATTAAGGTATTTGAGCACGAGGTGAGGTTTATTAATTGATTTCAATTGATCGAGTTTAGAACGTTTTGCGCGTGCGCAATTGAGTTGGAAGGGGAAATATGAGAAAAGTGAGCTCGTGCTGAGCAGATTGTGCTTAGCTGGCTTCACCTTTTTTTTTTTTTTTTTTTTTTTTTTGAGAAAGAGCTGGCTTCACCTGATGCCGACATCTGAGATAAAAATGAAAGGGAATCGCTCAGGATTTTCTATGGCCGAATAATCAAATGTGCATGGCTTCTGTTTTAAATTGTACTAAATAGAAAAATATTTATACACTGCCGTTTTGCACTTTCGTTTTTCAGAGACGTGTCAATTTATATATTGGACGCTATATACTTTAAATTTTAATTTCAAATAAATTGATTTATGATTTTTGCTCTGTTTGTATCACGGACATATTGGGTATAAGTTTATATATTTCTTGTTACATCCGTACTAATTATCATATTTTCACCGCTTAATTAATTTATATCAAATGATTAGTCCAAGGATATAATTTCATCCAAAACAATTATGCATTTTCTATAACAGGATACATGATATAGTATCATTGACGGGCCAATTAGGTCGGGAAAAAAAAGTAAAAAGGAAAAAATAAGAGTCATAGACTTGTCATACAACAGAAAGGGATGGTAAAGCCGCAGGGGATCTGAGAAGGGTCGTTGTGAACTTGTGATTATGATTTATGAAATCAGGTGGGGGGATGGTGATGGGGTTCTCCTTCCACTTCATCCTTGAATCGGTCAAGTGGGCCATTTCTATTTTCCCTTTATCTCCTTTTCATAGGAACAACTGTTTTAGCAAAAAGTTTTTCGAAATAAAACTGTTTTAACAAAAAGTAAAATATGATCGTCCCTACTGGTGGGGACTTGTAAAGCTGGCGAATAGTGCTTGCCTCAAAGGAACCAAATTGAAGAGGATATAGTGGGGCCCATTAGTAAGAGAGCTAAAACTGTGGCCGGGAAGTCGGCTGTTTTGGTATATACTAGATATGTCATACTTTTTTTCGGCCGAAATATTAGTCGGCACTGGCCCTACTGCAACCAATAATTAAAATGATAAGGATAATGATGATGATGATTTTTAATAAAAATGTTGAACATATGAGGTATGATGAAGATAAAAGCTAGCAGTTGTTTAGTAGGAATTACTCGATTAGAAACATCAAATAATAATAATAAAAATAATAATAATAATAATAATGATAATAATAATAATAATAATAAAAGAATGAATGAATTAAGTAATGAAAGAAAGAAATAACTCAATCAGATTAGGAATTTTAAATTTTATTTAAATTAATACACGAGATCAGCGTTTACATATCTTAATAAATTTTATATTCAAAGCAAATGTACATCTAAGTTCGTGCAGCCCTTAATTAATAAACAAAGATCACCTATCCAAGAGTACAGGATATATCTGGCTATGTTTTATTATCAAGCATATCATCAATAATACAATAACATGTATGGAATGGCATGTTTTTCACATCTAAATGCACTAACATGTGGCTAATAATTAAAAAACCCAAACATAATATCAATCATGCAATGCATAGCAAAAATATTGGAGGAAAAGATTATATCAAACAAAATCTTAAATCAACCATGCCAGCAAGGGTCTGTAAGTATACAGAAGTTCAAAATTCCTATTTCTTCTCCCAAACTGCATAGCCATTGCCACTGGCAGCTGAAGAGAAGTTAGTTGGAATCAATCCTCCAAGCTCAGTTCTTGGCCCAATTTTCACCATAACTTTCTCGTCTATTTCCGCAAAGTAGAGATCTTCATCTGCCGCCAGGATCCGCAACTTGCTTCCAGAGTTAACACCATTTCGTGTCCTGATTGCTGATAATGCACCAATCTCTGCCTTCAGACCCCAGTCGATCAGATGATCGTAGAACTTCATTTCACCAATTAAAAATCAGTATTCAATTCAATCGATGTCATTTATCATTTATGTAAGAAAAAAAAGTTCAGAATAAATAATTAGCATTGGAAATTTTTGTCGAACTTACGATGGTGGGGGTGCCGGGATGAGTGAGGATGTATGCATATCCCTGCATGACCTTGTCAGCAGGGAAAGGCCACATCTTTTGGGTTGAACCGGTGTCGTAATTGTCAATGAATGTGACAGCTCTCTCAGGCCAACACCCTATCATCCCAGGTGGTTTTCCATTACCATCATGAAGTCGCCACAGTTCACCTTGCACGGCTGCCTGAAGGATCCCTTTTGTAGTGAAATCAAATGCAATTGACGGAGCCCCCACACTTTGTACCCAATTCACTAGTTTTGTTGTTCGGAATCTTGGTCGTCGCTCATCGTTTTTCCATCTGGTCCGTGTGACATGGAACTCCACATTTCTTTTTTTTTTTTTTTTTTTTTGAGGGACTGGTGGCAGTGGAGCTCCATATTTCACCAACAACCAAATCTACGTTAATTAACGTAAATATGGTTGATAGTTAGATTATTAGTCAGATAAAATGGAGTAAAAGAACTATGAATTATTTTTTGGAAGAAGAAAGTTTATTGATTTACACATCACTGACCTGGTGAGGTGTTCTTTATGTAGATCTCGGCTACATGTGGCGAGTATCCATCGGCAAAGTCCAGACGCCATCCGACGAACCCAATATCAGTCTTCAACCAATTCAACCAATCGGAGAGCTCCTTCTGAACCCTTGGATTCAAGTGGTCAATGTCAGGGGCGGGGGCAAAATCGCTGCCAGTATCTGGATTGCCTCTGCCATCAGAAAATTGAGCGTCAGCACGGCAAATCATGTCTGGGCCCCAATCAAGGCGTCCATCTGTGGTGCCACCTACAAAAATGCAGTATATGCCTCGGGCATCTTGTTTGTCGGCGCATCAGTGGTTGATTACTCTGTCAGCAATGCATTTGATGCCTTTAGCATGGAAAGCACTTATTAATGGCTTGAGCTCATTTTGCGTTCCATATTTTGATGCATTGAGATCATAGAGCCGGCCTGGCATGTAACCTGATTAAGTAGCGATTATCTGGCCGTGAGCAAATCTTGCTTTTGCAAAAAGGAAAGAAATTGTTCCCCGTTTTGGTACAATAATGTTATAATAAACATCATCTAGTTATGTACATCATATTACTCATAATAAGTGCAGAACATGTGCAAAAAATAAAACAGAGCAGTAAATGAAAAGAAGAAACAGGGGAATAACCTTCTGGGGAAACAGAGTGAGAACGGGGAGGAAGCCAGACATCTGAGACATGCGTGACTCCAGCCTTAGCTATGTCATTAACCTGAGTCTTTAAGCTGTTGTACCATCCTCCTTCCTTTTTCCATGACTCCCAATTGAAACCCTGAGATAAACAAAATGTTCTTTTTAGTCCCTGACCATATTCCGGACCTACCTGATCTTAACCAGTGAACAGGGTACATTTAGTTTACATTTAAGTTTAACAATTGATATATAGAGTTGTAAGTTTTGCATATTTATTGCTTCTCCGGACAACCAAATTACAAATTTGAACTTAACTGTTACAAATTTTAAGTGTATAACATATTTCAAATTTCACAATGTCAAATATCGAGCGAAACTTAGTTAGTCCCAAAGTTAAAAATAAAAGGAGAAGAAACATAAACACGCTTAGATTAGCAAGCCAGTGAGGAGCTCAATTTGTAAGGGAAATAAATTGATTCGATCAATTTGTTTTCTAACCAAAAAAAATCAACATAGTGTCATGTCGAAAATCAAACCTCCAAACTGTTTTATTCAATTTATTCTCATATGTACCATTTAATTTAAATTTATTTTTTAATTCACTTAAATATTAAACTAACCAAATCATTTTGAATAGTTAGACTCTGATTGGAACAATAAAAAATGACAATGATATGTATATAGAATTTGTAAATGCGAAAAATGTAATTAGAAGAGAAAAGAGCTAAGATAGAAGAGTGGAGGAAAAGAAACAGTTTGATGCTATAATCGTTGGCTAATTTATTTGTGAAATATTTTTAACTTCCTTTGTCAATTGATAGAAATCAGTTCATATGAAAAATCTTTTCTATTTTTTTTTCATTTTGAAGTGAACTCTTCTCTTATATTTATTATATAAAAGTTAAGAAATTGTATTCATAATTTAACTTTTCAATATATCACTTTTTAGCTTGTAAATATGAAGGGGACACAAAAATCAGAAACAAAATAATGTGTTGCCAATTTATTATCTGCCAATGAATCAGGTCAGTTTTATGAACAATAATATCTGACACACAAATAGTTACATAGTATCACGTTATAGAAATAAAAAAAAATACTATTTCACAATGGTTGGAGTGTCGGGCTACATTTAACTAAATGATCCCGACACCCACACATCTTTATTTCTGTTTTTTTTATTTTTGATGTCGTGAATTGGTTTGACCGTCAAGCCTTCAAGTTCAAGCCAGAACACTGATGAAGACAGCAGAGACAACAGAGAAAAAAATCAGGAGAGAATTGGTAACACTGATGGAAATGCTCAGATAGAGGAGTAATTGACTTTACTTGCTTTGCTTTGTTTGGGTCTTGGGTTCAGACTTGTTCTGTTGGGATATCTTGTTTGTTTGGGTCTTGGGTTCAGACTTGTTCTGTTGGGATATCTTGTTTCTTTTTCTTTCAAGTATATCTGTAGTATGTGGGGATTGGTGTGTAATGCATGTCTCTAAATCTTTTCTTTTTACTTTTTCTTTTGCGATCACTTATGGTGATCGATGAATATTGTAGATTTTTGTTGGCATTAAGTATGCTGGCTACACCATTTTGGGTAGTTCTTTTCCAAAAAAAAAAAAAGAAAAATCTTTCAAGTTCAAGACCACATAATTGTTGGAGTTATGTCCTAGAAGTTAATATTTCATGACTTAATTTCTTAGTTTATGTTATTGATGACATTTGATCATGTGTTCCTAGAGTTTATTATGATCATTCAGGTTGAGGATCTGAATTGTAGATCTCTGTAGATCATTCATTAGAATGACAATAATAAATCTAAATCGTCCATAATCTTGATAATTAACAATGAACATTAATTATCATAAAAGATTAGTATGCAAGTTAAGTGATGATTAAGTTCTACAAATCATAGGTAAGAAGTTACCAACTTAATTGCATATGTGTATGTTATTGGAACATAGTACAAGATATGACCTAATGAAATAAACATATGGATTGTGTTATGTGTCATTGTTTATTTCATATGAGTTTGATTCTAAGTTTGAGATGTTCAACTTTTCCACATGAGGATAGGTTCTATAAATATCGTCTAACGTTGATTCCTGATAAAGGCTGCTATACGGACTTTATTTATGCTCTCTTGAATTGTGTGGGAAAAGGTTGTTCATCAAGAAAATCGTATGTCTCTCATTAGTACACCTAGTGAGTGATGATATTTGTTTGGGCCTCTTGATGGAGATGGATTGTTGGCTAGCAACTTGTACAATCATCTCTAGATCGAGAAATGTATAATCTGCAAGAATGACACATTCCTATCTTGGATTATACAATGATATCATGTGACATAAGAATCAGACAAGGAAATACTTTTATTTCTTATGTAGGATTGAGATATTGTAGCAGTACATTATTTATACGAATTGGGAATCATAACGTGTTGCTAGATACCGTTTATGATTATTGGAAATAAATAGTGATTTATTCTCTATGGCCAACATAGCATAAATCCTCAAAGGGTCACACAAATAGGACTTTGACCACACAATGAATTCTCTATTTATTCGCAACAGTGAGTATTGCGGAAATATGATAAGTTGATTAATTAATTATATACCGTTATGAACCGTTATAATTAATTAAGTCAAAAAGATCATATAGAAATAAATTAATACATTATCTAATCCAAAAATAATTATTAATGAGTTAATAATTAATTTTAGATTAACACATTTTAATATAAATGGTTATATTAATTAATTGGGCCATTATTTAATAGGAAAATATATAGCCCAATTATATAGCAAACTAATGGGACTTTAATTAGTTGTATTAAAGACCCAAATGAGTGTGAGAAGTGGCCCAACAAGGGCCTAAAACGTGGCAGCCATGAGGGGTGGCATGGGTGTAATTTTGGAAAAGTTTTCTCTAGGGTATGAGCTCTATAAAAGAATCCTTTGGAGGCTCCAAGAGCTAGCCTTCTCTCTCATCTTTCTCTTCCATTTGTGGCTACCACTAATCTCCTCTTTTCTCCCTCTTTTACTCATGTGTTGAGCTCTCTTCTCTACTTAAATAAAAGATTTAATTACTAGAAGAGAGAAAGATAATGGGATTAGGCTTGTTCTAGGGTGTACTAGTATATACCTTGAGAACGTGGTTAATCTCCTTGGTGCACTCGGGGCCGGCGGCGCAACCATGGTGGTGGTGGTGGAGAAGGCACGCCATCGACCCCTAAGCCATGGATTCGAGCCTCATGAATGCGATTTCATGAGAGGTACAATTTCCTCCTTATTCTCCTTGATTTGTTTGTGTGAATGGCTTGTAGAACTAGATCTATGTTGTTTAATTATTAATTAAGCTAATTAGTGGTTTAAAAATTAAAATTAAGCACTTTCTAACAATTAATAAGTACTGTAAAGTAAAAGTTTGATATAATACGAATGAAGTGATTGAGCGAACAAATTCTCCAATAAAACTGGTCAACTTTTTTCTGATATCAGTATAGTTGAAATATTCAATTTTCAAATTTCATAAATTAATTATATTCCATGTACGACTCAAAAATAATATTAATGCATTTTTTGAAAACAAAAACGTTTGAGCTATGCTTCCAAACAATGTTTATTTATATGAATATTAAGATATTGTGAAAAGATCTATTAACATTTCTATAACAACAAGAATATAACATTGATATTATTTAACTAAACAAACAATTAAATTGTAAGTCATATAATTTGGTTTAACAACCACGTTAAACATATAAATGGAAATATGAAAAAGAAAAGCACTGTTTTGAAATTGTAGTAATTCGATTGAACCAAATAATATATTGATATGGATCAATGCACTATTAAACATTGAATATTTTGTTTTTAACAAAAATACTAAAATTAAGGAAAAACTAGATAACGACTATACAATTGCATATATTACTTGACCGTAAATATATTCTCTCTCTTCATATTTGTTTTAATTTTTGCTTTGGTGAAAGCATGTACGAGTCTTTCTTTTGACTTTTCTCCTTCTCGTAAGAAAGCCTATAAAAAGTAATTGTTCTAAAACAAAATCTATTAGTGAGCATAGAGGTTAAAGACCTCAGAGTCAATTCCGTATTCTTAGAACACATTTATCAAGAGCAGAATTGACCCTAATATATAAAAAAAATATTTTTTTTTAACAACATACTAATTTGTATATTATATATAGCAAGTAAAAATAATTTTGTTAAATAGTCTAATTAAATTTTCATAATGATATTATAATATAAGAGAGAGAGAATTTCTATGTGAGGCTGAAGCACAAAATCTACTAGATTTCGAGCTATAAAAAACCAAACCAAACCAAGTAATTTTCACTGCTGGTTCACCTCGTGAGGCTATGAATCGTCTGATCTGAATCGGATGGATATAGACGCATGTAAATCTGATAGTGATAGGCCCGCAAAAATTTGAACCGCCCGATCAAAATCAAACAGCTCGTGGAGTGCGCGACACGCGCACCAGATCAGGGTCCCTTTTCTCGCCCTTTCTCCTACTCCGTCTCCATCATCAATGGCGAAGGCGAAGAGTGCCTTAACGATCCTACACCACGTTCCGCCGGAGGTGACGCACGTGATAGAGCAGCTCCAGAGGCATTACCTTATTTACCTTGCGCCGACTCTTCTCTCCTCTCTATATCCGCCTACGAGGCTACGACCATCTGCAACAGGTACCCAAGTCTTCCTAAGCACTTCTCATATATACATTGTCTGAGTTCAATCATTTCATACATTTTATTTTGTTATACTGTAGCCTGTAGGCAGTTTACTGCTAAGCAATAGCAATGCTTGAAGAATACCAACAAACTGCATCAGCTTCAGTAGGACTTGGCAGCGGATTCACTTCATTTTCCCAAAAACTAATTTCTTGGGAAAATGAAGAAAGTATGTCTAGTATCTTATTGTTCCCCAAAACATTTAATGAATCCCAAAAATTATTGTTTGGGAAACTAGTCAAGTTGATCCCGAATTTGGTTCTAGTGAGCCTTAATGAATCCTCCTCCTTGGCATTTAAGCCTCACTTCAATATCATTACAACCTAATTCAGTCATACTCAGACTTGCCTGTGCACCCAATCATCCCAATCATCTCTCAACAAATCCCCCTTTTAGTCTTCATATACCCTTACTTGCTCGAGTAAGTACCATGAGAGCACAAAACTGGGAATTGGTTCCTTTGTACAATGTACATACAATTTCAGTGAATAGTCAAATAGGGGGGAAAAAAGGAAGTCAACCACTGGTAAGGTTCAAACTCAGGAGGATGATGCTGAGAAACTAAGTTCGAGGAGTTCCTTAGACAGTACAACACCTACAAGCATCTCTCCTGGCTCTACCGCAAACTTTTATTCCAAGACTACCCTTAGTGTCACAAGTGCCTCTGGTTCTATATCAGCTGGAAATAGTTACAACAATGTGGCATCTGATGTAGCTGCTGATCCTCCAATTGGGGGCGTTGCTGATCGTGTTTTAGGGATTACACCAGAATATCTTTATCAATCTCAGCAAGACAAACCTATTCTGAGTGTGGTATGCAACATTTCTATCTCAGTAAATGAAGGCAGTAATTTTTGTGCCTAATACATTCTGTTTTTAGAAATGATCTTGGGTTATTTATCAATATCAGAATGCAATAGATGTTTCTGGCACATCTATAGTAAGCATTAGTACACATGGAAGTATATCATTTGTATAAATTAATCCTGTTTATAGGATATGGCAGACTATCAGAGGCCTCTTGTCAGAGAGATTGAGGCGCGTCTAGAGACCAATGTGACATGCTGGCTGAAATTTTTTCATCTGAAGAAATAGGTGAATTTTATCATTTTATATCTCAGTCTAGGACTCTATCTTTAGCTTCTCATGCTAAAGCTGTCACTATGTTACTTATTATGCATTTTTTTTTTTTTTGGTAAATAGACTCCTCTTCAATAAACCAGATTTCAAGTTCTAGGCTCCCTGAAAGGTAACAATGCAAAAGGATGGAATTTGTAGTTGTTTGTGCAGATTTTTTATTTTTGAGAGTGAAACCTCTTAAATATTTTGTTATGTATTGTAGGCTCAAAATGATAATTGAGGAGATAGAGAAGGAGGAGGCTGATTTACTTGATTACCTCTCTTCCATGGATAGGAAATTTAATGAACACTACAATGTATGTTCAATTGATTAAAATTTGTGCTTAAATAATGTAACTTGTCCAAGGATTTTGGTTTAGAATAAAGGCCAAATGTAAGACCAATTCAACTATTGCGGAACTACGCTGAATTTTTCTTCAGTTCTAACAGAATCAGCCTCAGTTATGACAATAAGCTTGCAATTGCTGCAAACACAGACAAACTGTGGTGGTTTTGGGGTGGGGGATGGGGTGAGGTGGTAGTAGGTAGTTTGTCAAAGAGATACAGATGTCACAACAATTTGCATTCCCGTTTTATATCAGTATCAAGCTGGACTGAAACAGTTGACCATATCTGCAAGTGTAACCTGCAAGTCTGCAACTTTTGTTTTAGTTTCACCGTTCTTCTTTTCTTTTTCTATTTTGAACTATGGAAGATCCTGGAACAAATACTTTCAGTGCTTATAAAGTTTGTGAAGGAACTGAAACTTCAACATCAACATGAATATGTAAGATTTTAGTGAGTTCTATTTTTTTTTTTAATTATTGTTATTATTATTATTTTTTTGCCAAAGTCCCTTCCATATATTTTAGAACTTTCTTGGTTAAAAACTGTTATTTTGAAATTTGTAAACAGGATGAAATGAAGAAAACCTGGCTTTGCAAGAGATGTCAGACCATGAATGCCAAATTACGGTCTTTTTTACTTATTTGCTTAACTTCTACTTAAGTTATTTGCTGATCAGTTTGGTAATGGTTGGTTTTCTTGGTACCAGCTGCTTTTGCAATCCTTGATTCTAATTACGGCTCTTGGTGCTTAAATTTACAGGGTTTTGGAGCATCTTCTTTTACGTGACACTTATACTAAGGAATCAGTACCAGCCCTACATCGGATTCGGTAGATTTTTTTCATTACTTACTTCGAGCATATACAAAATTGTGAAGTGTATATCAGATGATGCACAAGTCCTTATTTTTATACAGGAAGTACCTTCTGGAAGCAACAGAGGAGGCATCAATGTCGTACAATAAAGCAGTACGTTTTGGGAGAAGTCTATTGTTGTTGCACAATTTGTCATAATCATTTGTGGATATTTCATGTAAATATTTTTACTCGGGTTCTAGATAATGATATTATGCATAACCCTTGTTTGTATAAAATCATTCGTCTTAGGTTACCCGATTGAGAGAGTACCAAGGGGTGGATCCACATTTTGATAGTATTGCGAGGCAGTACCATGACATTGTCAAGGTCAGTCTATTTGTTTTGTTCAGATTGCCAGCAGTCATATTCCTTTCTAGAGTAATTGTCAAGATCAATTACCAGAGTACTAGATGATTTGTTATTACGATTGTTTTGAAGATAATGCAATTAAATGCGTACATGTTTTCTTCTAAACAACCTGAATACAGGTAGCTATATTTTTCTGGTCACTTTGATTGATGTTAGTTGATATTTTTCACCAATTTGCATTAACAAAATGCAGAAATTGGAGGGAATGCGATGGACAATCGACCAAGTCGAAATGGACCTGAAGCAACGTCCCTTGGTCACCAAAGCTGATCACTGCTTTATATCGATATCGATGTAGTTTTCTGTTTTTAGTAGTTACTACAGAAATCTGATTTGCTGAGTGTGTGCAATCAAGACTATGGAATGATTTTAATTTTGACTCTCTAGCTCCCACACCAGTTTGTAGCTGTCGGATATGCGGCCTGCTGCGAGAATCAGCTTTGCATGAACTGAAGGATCAAGCTTTCTGTTCTTATCCTTTGATAATAACATAACATTCCTTGCCAGATTCAGCTCTCCAGCCTTAATAAATCCCTTCGCCATAGAACAGGTCGGGTTGCAGTGAGGATCCACTTGTCCAATTCAGATTCGATTTTCAACTCATTAAACCATGCTAGTACCTCAACTGCAGACGCAAAAATTCGGTCATCAGGAAACAATGCTGGTCCAGATATAGACCCTTGTGTTTTTTTATGGACCCAACAGAGGGTTTGGAGCGTTTGTTCAGGGAGACCCATATGAACTAGTTCACGAATAGTCATAGAGAGAGAGAGAGCCCTTGTGCAGAAATGGGGCCCACCAGTCCAGCACCTCTGACACATCAGATTGAGAATCAAGGGCTTGAATTTCTCTCGCTATGGTTATGAGAACTTGAGGGTTCTTGCACACCTGATCTGTGAAGGAACTGTGCAGAGCAAGAACGGCTTTGGAGACAAGATCGAATGTGGCTCTTTGGCTCTTTGCTGTCGGTGTTTGGTCAATCGACAAGATCTTATGAGGCTGTGGAAGAGGTACAGCCCTCTCCTTTCTCTGTTTTGTGTAATTTTGTGGAGGTAAGGGTATCTCAAAAAGAGCTGAAATTGCATCAAGCTGACCTTTCCTGTGCTTGCATCTGAACTATCAGATAATTGGACATGGCATCCAATTGGACAAATCCAACTTGGAAGTAATTTAGCTCTTCGGTTCCAGCTCCTTTGTGCACCAATTGGAGTAAAGGTTAAGGGAGATAGAGAAAGATCCATACATACAATGGGACTTGTATATGCCTACGGTGACAGTTGAAAAATCAGTTGGTTTGTTCTCTGAGGCAAAGTAACAAACAGTTGGTGTGCATGTGGTGAGTGGGAGAATAAATGAGAGAATGAGGAAGAGGCGAGAGGTTTTAAAGAACCAAGTTGGGTCGTCGGAGAATGGGGTAAGACAGCGGCTGAGGGTGGATGCTCTCGAGTTGGAGTAAATCTGTAAGGGTGTTTGTTTCATGCAGAGCGGTTGCATAACACAGGCTGTGCAACACTGCTATGCAACACTTATGCTGATTGCATAAGGGTGCATAATTTATTACATCCCACGACTTATGCACCGGATTCTTTTTCTCTTATTTGACATTTGTACCCTTCAATTAATTTTCATCGGCTCTCAATGTCCAATACTAATGCAGTTTATATGTTAATGGTGCCAGTGGTATTTAATACTTGTGTGGTACTAGGGTCGAATCTTGTATATGATATATGAGTCATTTAAATTATTGCAGTTTATAATATGAATTCACATTATTTATGTTAGCAGTTAGGCCTCCCTTTATTATCGTGAAAAATCTTGGATTTTTGTATCTAATTCTTCCATTAATATAATTGAAGAAAATATCTAAATAACTGTCTTGATATAAATAAAATGAAACCTTTTATTACATAAATTCTGCAAAATTAGATATATATATATAGAATAATATTCGGCCCAAACCAATGAAACTAAACCAAGTATGATTGTCAACCCAAAACATATATATCTTAGGTGGCTAAATTAGGTCAGATTTCAATCGTCTGATCTGAAATAGACGATCCAAGTATGTATTGCATACTAAACAGACATTGTCCTTTACTCTACTAAATCAAATAACTCAAATTCAATGACATTTTAGTCTTTTGACATCTTGGCTCCAATCTGAATCCAAATTGACCTTTCATGTGCTTGTATCTGAACTATCTGCTAATTGGACATGGCATCATTATACTTTTGTTTTGTATTCAAAATATATTGTTGTTCCTTGGAAATAAAGAAACAAAGCAAAATTGGCCATTATATGGCAGTTTTTTTTAGATAATTGGCCATTATATGGCAGTTTTTTTATATCTAAAAAAAACTGCCATATACATGCTTAACTGTGCTCCCTGTGTTGTATTCATCTTGGACAAAAGTTTACATATATATCCCTAAAATTTTCCAAATGATATGGAAATTTTTTTCCACAATCAACCGGTTATTTCTGTGTTTAGCCCTAGATCACTGGTGGGGAGAATGAGAAAGGAATAGATAACTTTAATAAAGGTTAAAAAAGAACTATCGTTCTACTAATCATGGTTCAATTCATAGACTACAAAACCAGCATGTGCGCTACAAAACTAGCTCTGAAATTACATCATTATGGTATTAGGTTAATGTATGAGGCTAGTGGTCCTTGGAGGGAAGAAAGGAAGAGAAGAAGAAGATACAAAGAGTGAATGGTATGGTATGCATCAAGAGGTATGACTCATACCCGTGATTGAAGTGTACGTGCGAACTCCCAAGCACCAAATCAAAAGTATCCCTGGAGGTGTCGCCATAATTGCTAAGGGAGGAAAAACAATGACTTGAGTCAGGACATCACATACACTAATGTGGAATCAGTTGGTACAGACTGAACTAAGGTACCAGTTGGTTTATCTATGCTGTTTGTTCAGTATTTAGTACGATTTTACTCTTATTATACTATTGAATCTAACTTTTTTTTTTTTACACAATTGCTACTTGACTTTCTTACATGCATATGTTTTTTTTTTTTTTTTCTGAAAGACTTAGAAGAGTAATTTGGTATCTAAGTTGCAGAAGGGCTCCAAACTTATTTCAATGAAGACCATCTTAAATAAATAAATTCCATTAAGATCCATTTATTGTTCAAAAGTAAAACAAACCTGACAAATGAACAGACAATCATAAATGTTATCAAAACAATTCAAAAAAGACCAAGTACATAACCGTAATAACTTTTTTTGGACATTATAGTATGAAATATTGCAACTTCCGACCACTAACTTCATCTCCCTGAATAGCCATTTATTTGGTTGCCCATATAATGCCAAGCTGACATATGAAAAAGACTTGCAATAACTGAGAAAAACAAACAAATTAACAACTGAAAATAGAGAAATTGAAAAATAATAATTGTCCATTATTCATGACTCGTGACTTAGTTCTTAGAGAAAAAGAAAGCCGCAAGATCCATGAGCTCCTTAGCCTTCTCCCCTCTTGTAGTACTATGAAAGTTATGATCCTCCCCTTCACTCTCAAACATCTCCACCTCTCCTTGATACCTACTATTCTTCACAGCCTCATAATATGCCTTCTGCCATTCCTTCAACCCGTCTTTCCCAGCCAAACAAAGCAGCAGCCTCTTACAATTAAGACCTGTCAAACTCGGTGCATCTTGTGCCATCGGATTAATCCTTGGATCATCCACACCATCTGATGCAGGACAAGCATATTTCCATAGCATGTCGGTGACAATGTCACACTCCGAACCAAGCCATAATTCGAGATGGACAGCCCCGCCACGCGTACACACTCTACTGTGCACACGTAAGGCTATAAAACAGTGTCACAAAACAAATAATCACAAATAATAATCACATAATAAAGGAAATGTTGTTCATACATCAAAAGGGCCGATAAAATATATACATATCAAAATTTTCAGCCAAAAACAAATAACATAATGTAATAAGCAACAGAAGGTGACTATTCCAGCTCGGCTTGGTCTTCTAATGAATGTTCCTCCGCTATGTCAGCCAAACCTGAACATGTCTCCACAATCAAAGTATGTGGGTTGAGTACGCGAATACTCAGTGCGGTAATATTATCCAGTCTTTTTGGGAATAAGTTATTCAAAAGATTAGAACAAAAATTAAATAAAGCCATATTACTAAAAGCCATTCAGTTTAAGAGAATATTTAGCAATGTAACATGTTTTCAAAAACAGTTCATAAAACAAGCTATGTTTAAATTAAGCAAGTAATGATTACATTCGGATGCCGTTGAGGATAATTCCCGGACCACAAAGGTCTTCCGAAATAAATCAGGTGCCGTTGGAAACCACCTCGTACCTATATGGTCTGCCGATATGCAATCTCTAAGTAAAATCATATCTCACTAAATATGTGCCTAAGATAACTATCCGCGAGTATAACTCGCCCTAAATGCTCCGGGCCTCAACCATGATCAGTGGCAGAGGTTTGTATCGCACGGTACCGGGATATTGCCATTGGAGTGCCGTTGGGTAGTACCTTTATTGACACGCCTGGAAAAAGGTACTAACCAATCCAAAATAAAATACTAAATACTAACTTACTGCTAAATCTTATGTTTTCAGAAAACAGCTTTTTCATTGTGAAAACATTTATTAGTTTCAAAAGGGCTCATTTTAAAGAAATCCAAAAGAAATTTATAGTTCCTTTCCAAAGAATAACAAAGTCTCAAAAGACATCCACACCTGGAAAGTCGAGTTTAGAAGTAGCTACTCTACTGGATGGTCGATGAAGTCCTGACCTGCATCACCAGCTTCATACTCGAAATAGTTCTTGTCTGCTACTCCAGAGAAGTCATGACGCTCACCTGATGAACGAAACTCACACGTTAAAACCTATTCTAACGATCTACCCGATTCTGGTTATAATGTACTGAACCATACTTAAGAACTAGACAATTTTTTAGAGACTCGATTATGGTCAAAAAGGAATATTAGACTTAAAGAGTTTTTGAAGCGAAATTCTATTCTGAAATATTATTCTATTTGCTAATATACTTTAAGACTATTTATGCTATTAAAATAAAAGGATTATTTAAATTAAAGTGTATAAAACGTGTGATTATAGTGGATCCAAAATATATCACTTTTCTTTCATACACTGATGTTGCATATAAAACTTTGTTAAACTAAATGAGTTAGTGTTATCTAAATATTTGTAAGTACTAAGATATATTTTAATTTAAAGATTTTTAACGTGTTGGTTAATTAATGTGTTTTGCTTTACAAAACCATTTGATAATTTGTTTGAGTTGTAAGAATCTTTATTTATCTAACTAGTATTAAGCATATTTTTATTTAACGCATAGAAAGACTTAGCACTTTATTAGTTTAAAGGAAATCAGATGGGATCTAGGCATTTGTCTTCATAACCAACAACTTTATTTTAAAAATCCATTATCAATTAATCTCGGCCTCAAACAATTTGATAGCAACAACATAAGTCATCATATATGTACATAAGAAATTATCATAAAGCTACATGTAACTTAAAATCCACTAAGTAAATAATTGCCTTCATTAAGAAAGTAATAAAGCTATACATTTTATAAAACAAATAATTAAACTTAATCTTTTTCAGGTTCGGTTCAGAAGGGAAGAAACGACCCACAAGTAACAAGTGAAACACCAGCCTTTCATATTTTAAATAACTAATCAATGTTATTTTAGTTTATGAAAATGAACTTGTATAGTTCAATAGTTAACGTATTGGGTCAGAGAGAATTCAAAAGACAAAGCCATCATTTATTTGACAAGGATCCGAACCCATTAACAGCTAGAGAATTTTCATATTAGTCCTTTTAACAAAAAGTAATTTATAACATTCACAAGTAAGCCCATTTAGCAGCACAGGAAAGAAGATCACGCACACCAAACAACAAGGCCAATGTTCACGTGGATTGATTGACAGAGAGAAAAATACCCACCGGTACACTGCTTTAAAAATCATCAAAGAAGGAAACCAAACAGAGATTGGGTTCGGCACAGGGTTACAGTTCTGAACCTACCAGCAAACAAATCCAACCAGTAACAAAAATCATCAACTTCAGATTTCTCAAGTAAACCCTTCCAACAAGTAGTAATTACAGATTTACATACAAATACTAGATATCAACAAAACTTTACAAACCAGCCCTTGAAAACTAGGATTTCTTACCAGTAAAGAGAGAGGTGCTAGTATGAGACTGGTATCAGGTTTTATTAAAAACATAGAGCAAGGATAGACATTGTTTAAGCCGTGCATAACCAGAAAACAACCATTCAACTAGCCATCTTCGAGAAACAAGTAACAAAGACAATATATGAATGATACAAGCTGACTATTAGCGAGATAACCAAATCAACTCAAAAGATTTTTAAACCACAACAACAGATCACGTGCAACAATACAGATTAAGGTAATGTAAGCTATTAATTGAACCAACCCACAACAGAAAAGGAAATCAAGCAAGATGGTAAAGGGATTTGCACAATACCAAGAGAAAGAGAAATGAAGGGTCTCGCCACCGATCTGTCTCGCTACCGCCACCTCGTTGTGCTACCGTCACCACCTCGTCTCACCGTTTCTACTAGTCTCCTCCTCATCCGGCCAAACTCAGCCACACCATCCCCTTCTTTCTTTATGTTCTTATCAGTTTAGAGTTTTTAGAAATATAAAGTGGGTCTGAGTGAGAAAGAACGGGGACAGGGCTTAAGTAGGCGCAAAGGATAAGAGAGAAGTGGGGTCCGTGGTGCTGAGGTGGCATTCGGCAACAGGGCGAGGGAGAGGCGAAGGGGAAGGGATTGGGCGAGAGCACCGCTGGGTTGGAGGGAAACCATGGGCATAGCAGTTTCTGGTATGGGCCAAAAGGACTGAACGAGAGGAGAAAAAGAGAGATCGGACGGGTGAGAAAAATCACAGATTTTAAACACGATCCAATGGTCCAGATTAAGGGATATTAGGAATTTGCTTTAAATAGTCAGTGAGATTTAGATTTTGACACAAATTTGACTCGTGGAAATTTCAAAAAGTAGTTAACTAAAAAATTTTTACTACATAGATAATTAGTAATAACATTTTTCTCTCAAACATTTTCTCAAACATTTTGTAGATGGCCGAGATTAATCAATTGAACGGATTTTTAATAAGGTTGTCTCTAATTTAATTGATTTTGAATCTTTAAAATTAAAATTATTTCTAGTTGTTCAAAATACCAAGTTTCACTTTTTTTTTCAAAATTTAATGGTTCAAAACGAGACTTATTCTAGTATGTATTTATATATAAATAACTTTTAACATATTCATTTATTATAATTTGATTTTTCATTATTTATATTTATTTGTTTGCTTGAAGTTTTACTGGGTATCACAGACAAACCTTGACTTCATATGTCCTTCATCAGTGACCTTCGGTTTGGACCCACCAAACCATGGGTGAAAGAGTATTAATCCTTCTATCTTTGCTCCAATTTCACACAACGCCATGTTGTGGGCAATGTTCCCACCAGCACTATCTCCTGCCATGAAAATCCGATTGAAATCACCAAATTTAGCAAGCCAATCGTCTTTGCATGACAAAACCCATTGTATTGCTGCAAGAGAGTCATCGTATACAGCTGGAACACAGTGCTCAGGTGCAAGACGATAATTAACCGAAACAGCAAGGACATTACAGTTTGAGACAAGGGATCCAACATATGCATGGTATACCGGGCTGAACGGTGATTCTAGGACAAAACCACCGCCGTGGAAGTATATGAGGATGGGAAGCTTTTCTGCTTTTGAGGGGTTTGGAGGAAGGAAAAGGCGTACCGAAAGCTTGCAATTCGGATCAATTGTGACGTCTTTGGATGTGACTCCAGTGGTCGTGTCCTGACCGGCTGGCACAAACTCAGTGCCCACGAGGCGCTGAATGCTTCCATTTTTTAGGATGTTGAATAACACTATGTTTGGTATTAGGGAAGAGAATGGAAAGGAATGGAAAATATAGAAGGGAAGGAAATAGAATGGAATGGAATGGAAAAATATTTACATCTTTTTGTTTGGATGATTAATGAAAGGAAAGAGAATTTTTTTCCTTTCTTTCTTTTCTCCTGTTTGGATGATCAAATTAAAAGAAAGTAAAATAGAACTAATTATTAACAAATGACCATTATAACCTTAACTCTTTCACCGTGTTATTTTCAAACTAAAAAATCACCGGCATCCAATATACTCAATTGTGCTGTTGTGCAAGGCCATAATTAGGACAAAATATATTTTAAGTCTCATGCATCAAATTAACTCAACATGTCGAAATGATTTCAGGTGTCTGTGATATTTTTGACTCTCAGCTTGCTAATCCTATATTAACCAAAAAAAATCTATAATCACTCAGATAAACATAGATGACAAGAAAAAAAAAAAGCACTCATAGTGGACCGGTACAATCATGTGCATACCAGTACTGGATTCACCTTACATATATATATCAGTTTTCATAAAAAAAAAAACGTATATATAAAAATTGGAAAAAGATAAAAAAAAAAAAAAAAAAAAAAAAACTCAATACTTTAAGCATGTATATGATGTTACTATATGCCGATACCTAACATGTACACTATGGTACTATTGGTACAGAAGATATAATGTACCAAATCACAGCTCAAGTGTACCGAATCTCACTGCTTAAGAACAATCTATAACAATCCTTATGCTGCGAATTTATGTTTCAACTATTGAACTGTTATTGCTATCTAAAAAGCATCTTACGACATACAAACTGGTACAACAAATTTTTGCAAACAAACCCTCAAACTTTTATTTTATTTCAATTTCTTGAAAATGATGCTCCAACATCTCCTTTATCAATGCTCAAACTTCCAGTGGTCTTGAAGTGCTGTGCATATATAAAACATAACAAATAAGATTCGTAATTGAAATTCATGTCTTGAAATGCTTAACGTGGGTGCAGAAATGATTAATTCAAGTTATTTTTTTTCAAACATAAAAAGAAACGTGGTGCACAAAACATATTCAAACATTCATATTGCAATTGCCCCTCTTATCTCTTCCTTTTTTTTATTGATACTGGAATTATGAATAATTGGCCCAAATAAAAAATTTGTGATTTTTTAATTATAGAAGAATAAATACGTGAAAGGTTAAATAATAGATATTGGTTGATGAAAGTAATTAAGAAGTTATGCCAAAATCAAAAGTAATCCAACTGCATTTTGCTGCATTTTTTTGCAAGTGGGTAACCCCAATTAAGTAGCTGTACCAATTGCAGCAATATAAAATAATTAATCGATGGAAAAATCAGATCGATTGTCTAAAATAATTAATCGATGGTAAAATTAGTAGTGAAAATTGGGCAAACTGAAAGGAACGGAAACCAACAAAGAGAAATTTCGAAGAGAAAGCAAACCTTGATGGCGTGAAGAGCTAGGTCAAGCGAGAAGCTGCTTGTATATACGATCAATAAAACTTTCTTGCACAGAGATGAATTGCACCAAAAGGAGGAAATCAACGGAAGATTTTGGCATAAATCGCGCCAAAAAAAGGAAAATCAAGGGCATCGTTGTCCAGCGGAAAAGCCTTGAATTTCTTTCCGTTTGTTACACCCCGATTCGGGGGGTAAGATTTTTCTATAGGAAGGAAAGATTGCGAAGGAAATTTATTTCCATCGGTTAAATTTTTTCTTCCGACAAATCCCTATCCAAACGGGGTAATTTCTCTATTTTCCTTCCCTTCGGTTATTTTCCTTTCGTTTCCCTAACACTATGTTTGGTATTAGGGAAGAGAATGGAAAGGAATGGAAAATATAGAAGGGAAGGAAATAGAATGGAATGGAATGGAAAAATATTTACATCTTTTTGTTTGGATGATTAATGAAAGGAAAGAGAATTTTTTTCCTTTCTTTCTTTTCTCCTGTTTGGATGATCAAATTAAAAGAAAGTAAAATAGAACTAATTATTAACAAATGACCATTATAACCTTAACTCTTTCACCGTGTTATTTTCAAACTAAAAAATCACCGGCATCCAATATACTCAATTGTGCTGTTGTGCAAGGCCATAATTAGGACAAAATATATTTTAAGTCTCATGCATCAAATTAACTCAACATGTCGAAATGATTTCAGGTGTCTGTGATATTTTTGACTCTCAGCTTGCTAATCCTATATTAACCAAAAAAAATCTATAATCACTCAGATAAACATAGATGACAAGAAAAAAAAAAAGCACTCATAGTGGACCGGTACAATCATGTGCATACCAGTACTGGATTCACCTTACATATATATATCAGTTTTCATAAAAAAAAAAACGTATATATAAAAATTGGAAAAAGATAAAAAAAAAAAAAAAAAAAACTCAATACTTTAAGCATGTATATGATGTTACTATATGCCGATACCTAACATGTACACTATGGTACTATTGGTACAGAAGATATAATGTACCAAATCACAGCTCAAGTGTACCGAATCTCACTGCTTAAGAACAATCTATAACAATCCTTATGCTGCGAATTTATGTTTCAACTATTGAACTGTTATTGCTATCTAAAAAGCATCTTACGACATACAAACTGGTACAACAAATTTTTGCAAACAAACCCTCAAACTTTTATTTTATTTCAATTTCTTGAAAATGATGCTCCAACATCTCCTTTATCAATGCTCAAACTTCCAGTGGTCTTGAAGTGCTGTGCATATATAAAACATAACAAATAAGATTCGTAATTGAAATTCATGTCTTGAAATGCTTAACGTGGGTGCAGAAATGATTAATTCAAGTTATTTTTTTTCAAACATAAAAAGAAACGTGGTGCACAAAACATATTCAAACATTCATATTGCAATTGCCCCTCTTATCTCTTCCTTTTTTTTATTGATACTGGAATTATGAATAATTGGCCCAAATAAAAAATTTGTGATTTTTTAATTATAGAAGAATAAATACGTGAAAGGTTAAATAATAGATATTGGTTGATGAAAGTAATTAAGAAGTTATGCCAAAATCAAAAGTAATCCAACTGCATTTTGCTGCATTTTTTTGCAAGTGGGTAACCCCAATTAAGTAGCTGTACCAATTGCAGCAATATAAAATAATTAATCGATGGAAAAATCAGATCGATTGTCTAAAATAATTAATCGATGGTAAAATTAGTAGTGAAAATTGGGCAAACTGAAAGGAACGGAAACCAACAAAGAGAAATTTCGAAGAGAAAGCAAACCTTGATGGCGTGAAGAGCTAGGTCAAGCGAGAAGCTGCTTGTATATACGATCAATAAAACTTTCTTGCACAGAGATGAATTGCACCAAAAGGAGGAAATCAACGGAAGATTTTGGCATAAATCGCGCCAAAAAAAGGAAAATCAAGGGCATCGTTGTCCAGCGGAAAAGCCTTGAATTTCTTTCCGTTTGTTACACCCCGATTCGGGGGGTAAGATTTTTCTATAGGAAGGAAAGATTGCGAAGGAAATTTATTTCCATCGGTTAAATTTTTTCTTCCGACAAATCCCTATCCAAACGGGGTAATTTCTCTATTTTCCTTCCCTTCGGTTATTTTCCTTTCGTTTCCCTAAATCCAAACAGACTGTAAATCCAAACAGACTGTAAAGGTGCAAAGTCGTGGAGGATTTCAGTGTTAGCATCCATGAGGAAAGAGATGTGAGACGTGAGAAAGTGTTTTGTTTGGGAAAGAGAGATAGGAGAGTTATATATATGCCTTTCTTAACGATAAACTTAAATCTCTTAAATGTTTATGGCCTCAAAAAAAAAAAAAATAAAGTAAGGCTCCTTTGGGAAGAGCTTCATATACGATGTATAAGTAGGGATGAAAACAGATCGGATGTTGGTCTTTCTATATCCGCATCCATATTTTTTTCGAATACGGATGTGTTCGGATACGAATACAATTTGGATATTAAGCGGATACCGATATGGTTCGGATATTATCGGATACGAAATCGAATACGAATATATTTTGTCGAATACGAATCACATTGCGATTAATTCTTTTTTAGAACATTTTGTAAATTTCATAGTGCATATAAAAGTTTGGCGCATATGAGAGTAGCCGAAGCATAAAAAAAAATATTTCACGTCATATAGTGAGTTATATTCTGACAATATAAGTTATACGATAATTAGGTAGGTAGTGCTTAGGCTTTATTCATTAAATCAATCAAATTCAAAATTGCATCAAAATACTCTATATAATATATATAAATTAAATTATTATTAACATTATTGGTTGGATTCTAGAGATATATACATGTTGGATTCAATCAATCAAATATATATTTCTTAGTGGGATTTTTGATAATTCATATAAATTTATTAATTAAATCGTCATTACCAATTACCAAATTCATGGCAATAATGAATTTGATCCGTACTACTAAATTTTCCAAATTGACAGCTTAAAATTCCTTATCCGTGCTAAATTTTAAATCGGCCTAATATTTCCAAATTCTCAAGTTAATGTTGAAATGCAATATATGTAGACACAAAATATATTAATCAAGAAAGCGGTGTTGATCTGGGGGTTTGAGGTGTTGGTCAATAGCTAACAATTCCTGAATTCGATTCCCACTTTCAGAGGGTTATTTTTGGACAGATCGACAGATATTGCGGATTCAGGTCCGGAGTAATCAAATTCGGATATCCGTTTAGAATATATTTATCGTATCCGCATCCATATTTCTTCCTATATATGCGTCTGTATCCGTACCACTGATTAGGAGGGTTTTGGTGCCATCAAATATCACAATTTTATTTTTTATCAATAATTTTGAATTTTTAAATTTAAGAGTCTAATCCAAACTGTTGTTCTTATTTTGTTTAACGAGCGATGTATTTTCATATAAGTTTTATAAAATTTGAAATTAATTTGATACTCGATCAAGAGCTTAAAAAATGAACAAATATGGTTAACTATGATTGATTAATTATAATACATTCATGGATTGACCTCTAAATCAAGTACCAAATCAACTCCAAATTTTGTAAATTTTTTATATGATAATGCTTCACTCATCAAAACGAAGAAGACTAACGGTTTAGATTCGACATTTAAATTTTTTAATTTTAAAATATTAATGAAAAAGTAAATGTGTGACATTTGGTGGCACTCTAATTTTGTGGCACCGGAACCTCACTCATCACTGAAAAATATGGATGATCTAGTAAATAAAAAAACTCCCTCAAATGAAAATATAGATAAATATATGCAAGCATTTACACTTCTTTTTTTTTTTTTTGCAAAATTATTTGTATATATAGATCTATTGGTGCTGTCATAACATATCTATCTGGTGTTTGTGATTATGGTGGATGATGACCTGAGCCGTTCATTATGAGACAAGCAAAAAAAAAACTCTTATATATGAATTTAAGTCCCAAATTTTAAAGATAAACTTACAATATTATATCAGATAAAAAAACCATAATAATTTTTATATAAAATTATATTTAAAGTCATATTTATTGAGTGCCCGATAATCACTCGAAATGTATTCCAAATTACTTTTCATAATCTAAATTAGTGTCCAAATATCACCAGAAAAACATATATCTCTAATCTGTAACCAAATTGCGTACCAAAGTGCTTTTCATATCAATCACTAAAAAACATGATAATTACTAATTAATTAGTATGAAAATTAAAAATTTACATATCCACAGAAGCTTTAGCCAAGTAGATGATAAATCTGTGAAACTCCGGAACAATTAAATGAAAGTTTTTTTTTTAATCGCTTTTTCCAATAATTATAAGTTTAAATAGCATGAACTCTTAGAACATAATAACTAAAATCTTCTATTTTGTCTAGTGCATTTACTCAGCTGCTAAAGTCGCTTGGTAGTTTGACAGGTGCAAATCAAAACTAACTTGCAACAGCATTGATTGGACACAACCCTATTTAAAAATTTATAACATTACCTTACCCAACAGAGTATATCCTTATTACAATTATAATATATGCTTCTAGATGAAAAAGGTACAAACATATCAAATGTATTGTCGAAGTTCATTATGTGTTGCCGAAATGTTGTAATATGACATACAAAAAAAAAATTATATATACAAACCGAAATATAGGACAAAATTATTAATTATATATAATCGCACAATCACTATTGTGACAATAGATTAATTTAAAGTCATAACTCGTAATTCGTAAAGATTTCTGAGACAAAATTATATATAATCGCACAAAGTGCTTTTAATGGACCAGTGGAATTTTTTTTCATACGGGCCGTCCGATTTAATCTTAATGGTTTAAATTTTTCGGACCTATGAATCTAGTATTAATCAGGGGTATCCATGATCGAATGGACAGGATCAAAAAACAACCACTGGTTTGCCAACAAGAGAATCTCGTTTTCTATCGGATTTGCAATACAAATTATAAATTCTTTAGGAGGTAGGTGCATAAGTTCAACTTGAAGAACCAATTTAATATTTATATAACTTGATTGTAGGCTTGTAGTTATTCGCTGTGAGAAACATGTCACTTTCATCCGTCCCCAAGTTTGGAAGGTCTGAACTTTATTTAATTATCAAATAATCCATGGCTTCACATATCAAACTTGAGAACTACACTAGCAGGCTTTGTGGTCGCAGCTTCGCCGCGACGCTCCCCTAATTTATTATTCTATATGAGAAGACGTCTCAATGCGGCAAATCAAATGGCAGATCCTTTGGCAAGCGGAAATGCTATATTTTCTTTCAACAATCCAAGTCATATTTATCACTATGGTTAATAATGCAATAAAAATAATTATTCTGCATTTCGTTGTATAAACATGAAAGAAGGGAAATAATATAGAATATATTTATAAAAATAGTGAAAAGGCTTATGTAATAAACTAATAATAGATGTTTTCAAATTTATAAAATGGCAAAATGTACAGTTCATGATCATTAATTAATCTCTACTACTTATAAATGCACGTAGAGAAAGGTCGCAACAAAAATCACCAAAGGAGGTTCAAATAATTGTTAACATCAATTATAAACCATTGATCTGTGCGATGTACGGTTTAGATCTGTATTTAATTCTAAGAATCAGACTCTTTGACAACAAAGGGTCATAGCGCTGATGATGGTTTGTATCAAAATCGCGACAGTAAGCGGAGGGAGTTCGATTCTCCGTATACCCACTTTTTTTTATTTTAATTTTTGTTCCTATTCTTTTCCTCATGCGCCTCCCCAATTCACCTTCCCTTCTCAAATCGGAAAAGGAAAGCTTGTGCGCCTCCCTCTTCATAAAAAGAAAATTTTTGCGGAAATTGGAATTAATCGGAAAGCCAATGTGTACCTCTCCCCCTACTCCCGTTTCCCCTCTTCTTGTGTTTATACCCCTCGATTCCATAGCCGACATTGGAAGCCTACTTTGACGGAGATGGCGAGAAGGTCAAGGGAGGCTTCGCCTAAGATATCAGTTGCAAATCTGTCGTCGGAGGCGGAGGACGCCGCCGCCACGACGGGAGCGGCCAACACCACTCCTATCTTCTCCTTCCTCATCGTTACAGGTACTTTTTTCTATCTGTTTACATTTATTATACTTAATAGGTTTTTGTAAATGCATGGCTTCATGTTAGGTGCTCTTGGAGGTGGGCAAATGGTAGATCCTCTGCGAATGGGAGAATTTCTGAACCATTGCTTACTCGCTAGAGCTTCGAGGCGTGAAATCTGAACCATTGCTTTCTACCAATAAGGGCGACATAATTAAGCACTATCACGCCAATAGAAAATATCAATAATTAAAATTAACGTCGATAAATAATTGATAATCAAAGTTGACAAGGTTTGGTGTTCCTTTGTTTGTAACTGTAATTCAGTAAATTTTGGTTAATCTCTACTACTGCCTCTGATATGCGCCTCCCTGTCCCAACATTATCAGATTCTTTAAAGTGGAATTGTTTGATTGTTTCACAATTTTACAAATTACAATATTTTCCCTAAACTGAATTATTTCTAATTTAAAGCATATCTATATCGATCATTTTTCACCTTTTGGTAATGCAATATTGAAATATTACCATATGAATAATTTTGTTTATTATAAAACACATACTTGATGAATGGTAAAACATGTGTTATATGTCTTTAGGTGTGAAAGCTCTAATCAAGTGAAGTTGTGGATGCTGGTAATTAGAGAATCGCTGAAGGATCTGTTTTATTTAGTACAGATAGAAGGTGATTAGGAGGAATCAATTATTCCCAGCCACTGGCCACCCCATTGCTGGGTCTCTGCGAAGAACCATGGAGGAAAGCATGAGACAACATAGGATTTTGATGGTCCCTGATATCTTCTGCCCCAATTTTGGAGGGGTCGAGAGACACATCTACTACCTCTCTCAATGCCTCCTCGAGCGTGGCCACAAGGTGATTTCTATTACCTTAATTTCAATGTTAATTTAGATGAATTGATTTGAACAAACCTTAAGAAAGGAATGGGAAATGACATTGCTTGGATTCTCTCAGTTATCTGGTTCATCGTTCCCAGCCACTGGTCAGTTTACAATATTTACCTTTGCTATTTTTTTTTTTTAAAATGACTTGCTGCTTTTGCTTATTTTATTTACTGTCAATTCGTGTTCAAAACAGGTATTATGAGATGTCAAAAGCTGATATAAAATCTAAATGCCCAGTCTGTCAGGTCTGTTGCACTTGCAAAACATGCACAGCTGGACAAAAAAAAAATGCAAATTGGATAAATTATAGACTAAACACAATTGGAGTAACATGTCTGTCACTTTGTGATTTTTCTATTTTTTTATGAATTAGATAAATTTTTTTTTAACTTAGGATGTGAAATTAAAACCGGGTAGGTCAGTTTAATTCCTTTGCATAAAAATTAGTGACTGTTAATTTAATTTAGTGGGACCTATTATTCTTTTCTAAACAATATCTAAAGAAGCCATATATATACCAATTCTCTTTGTCTTATGGATATACATATACCATATTTTGGAAACATTTTTTATAATGTACTGACTTTTAATTCTTATGATTTATGTCCATATGTGGAACAGGTCAAGGATTAAAGAATGCAATGAAAAAGGCATGTCATTTTATTGTATAAGTCCCTCCCGTGGAATTAGAAAATTTGTTGCAGAACCCAGATATCACTGAGGCTGCTGTTGACTCTTTGTAAGGTAGCATTAATTTATTTCATTTTGCTATACCCTTATGAGGAAGCAGGTCAAGTACCTATGGCCTTCATTGTTAGAAGACTTGGAAGTAACGAAAAAACAAACTAAAGATTTTATATTTACAGTTTAAAAATGATAATATTATGACAAATATATCACGTTGATTTAATTTTCTTTTTAACCTTGGTCAGGTTGCACCATACAAACGGATAACCTAAAAAAGAAAAGAACTCAGAGGAATGTGAAGCAAATAGAATTAGGCTCCTCTTATTTTTTAAATTCCAGATACATATATATATTCTTGAATTATTTTTTTTTTTCTAATTTTTTGAATAATTTGGCAGATGGTCCTTACCAAGCAAACTGCTCGGAATTCCATCGGCGACAAGGCTTCTCTCCAGTCGCTCATCAACAAGGTATAAATTCCATTCAGGGTTCTACTTTGTTTTCTGTGTAACTTAATTGGGTTGTACTCGAAGAGCTTTTAGCAAATGAAAAGAACTTTCTACAATTGAAATCTGTTTGCAAGGAATTATAGAAGTTTTTTTTTTTTTGAAAGTTAATTTTATGTATTTTATGGACATGTATTGGTATTAATCATTATAATTAAAAGCAATTCCACAAAGTTTTCAGATTTATATCTTGAATAGTACTTTTAAATATCGAATGAATATATCATAAAGATGAATTCATCGTGATTGTTTTCTTATTGTTTGAAGTGACAAACCTTTAAAAGGTTGTAGAACATGTCTCTTGAGGATGTGTTATGAGAAGAACTTAGATTTTGTTATATTGATGTATATTACATATTAATTTTTGACAAACCATTCTTTTATTAGAAGGTTTCGATTTTGAACCATGCTATATTCGCTAGGGTTTGCTATCAACCACGCCGAGAAGAGATGCGAAGGAGGAGGAGAAGCTGTGCCGAAGAGAGAGGAGAAGGAGAGAACTCACAGGTAGTTTGGGCGGCTGATGGCACGAGGGGTTGCGTACACATGTATGGCATGCCAAGCGCTTTTAGATGGTCAAAAGGTGGGGCTTATCTTGATGCCTTAGAGATTGGCAGGTAAGGTTTTTCTTTAAAAACCTGCATATCCACTTAAAAAATAAGAAAGCTCTTGCAATTGGGTCGTTGCGAGTATGGGGATTTCTATTTATTGTGACAGTATTCTTTTGAAGCTTTTACCTTCTGCTCTGCGTCCAAGGCAGGTTGTACAATGGAATCAGGATTTCGTTTTTTCTTTTCAACTTGGAAGTTACCAGTGTATCGATCTAAGCCTCAGTGTGACACGACTCTAATTTTTGTTTGTTTTTAAAAATGTTCAGTCAAATTTCGAATCTGTTGTGCATCAGCATAAGAAAAAAATTTCTATACTCTTTCTAAATTTGATTTTTTTTCCTGGATGTGTAGAGGGAGAGGTTCAAGAGCTGTACTGAGATTGCTACAGAATGTGACACTTGAGCATGATTCAAGCTATTACCTTCCAATACAATTAGAGGGCCCACAAGCAAGTATCTTTTTTCTTTTTCTTTTTTGGCATTATTAGGTAACTGTTTTTATTTCTGGTGTATGGTCTTTGCATGCTGCATAGGGAGATGCTAAGAAAAATTGCCCCAATAGACAACAGAACAACCCACCATTATGTGTGATACAAATTTTGGACAGTCTTCAAAAGAACAACCCACTATCATATATGCGGATTCAATAATTACTTAATTAGACAAGGAGGCCGTCAGCATTTGCATTCCAATCGAGTTACACTGGTTCAACGAATCTTAACAAGGACGGGAGCAAGGTACTACTCAACGTTTTTCATTTTTCTTTATTGAAATAAGCATATAAGGTTAGCTTACTGTTTTCATATATGACCTGAGGACTTGATTTTGAACCTTGGAATTTTTATTATTTAATGGTTAATAATTTGCATATCTTTTAGATTAAAGAGGAAATCACTTAGTTTCAAGCATTTGGCACGTAAATTTTTAGTGCCAATTAAATGTTGCAGCGAAGGAGCTGAAGGTATCCAAGGCGACTTTGAAGTTTTAATGTTGCAAGACTGAACTTCATCATCTTGAGTAATCATTTCTCTTTTGATTCCAAGTATTTTCTGTCCTCAAATATCAAAATAATGAAAAATATGTTTACACAATGTCATTTAGATTCACAATATTGTTGTGTGCTTTGAATTCAGGAAAAAGATTAATGATTTGATAATTGCTTGAGTTGTACATAGTTTTAACTCACTGCATACTTTTTAAACTGAAATTTAAGGGCAATGATAAGAAATCAAAGGGGGTTGTCTTGATATTGGGTAATAATAGAAACTTTGAGAGCATTATATGATCTGTTGATGAAAGACAGGTCAATATAGCAATGCCATTTAGAAAATATAAGTGACTACTTTCTTATAAAATTGTTCTCTTTTACTTGTTCTTTATTGTTGATGACTAATTCTATTAATTGTTCTCATATGACTCATTTTTTTTTGGTTACATTGCCTCTTTACTTTGATGTGGGCTTTTTTGCTATATGGATAATCAGCACTTTGTTTCTCAATTTTCTTATTTGACCAAATTTTATGTTCCAGTAACCATCATATCAGAAGCAGCCATATATAATCCAAGATAATTTTATATATCCTTGTCATGTTGCCTTGTAGCCAACATTAATAAGTCCACAGTTAAATGAATTTTGGAATGGTAGTATCTTAAAAAACCTTGTGCAGTGTGGCTTCAATATTTTATATGAATTTTCTTATATCATTGCAGTGTGGATCTGCGAAATACCACCTGAATTCAAAGTGGCTTCACATTCTCGCTTGTTTACCTTGTGCTCAGCCTATCTTCTAGCATTTTGCCTTTGGATTATGATAGGTTAATAGACTGTCTAATGTCTTGTACAAAAGGTTGGTTACTGAAGCAAGTGAGATGACCACTCTCTTCTTTTTAAAAAAGAAAAAATGTAATATTCTTGTGCTGATCAGTTTTGCTAGAGAGCCAGTGAGATGACCAGTTGTTAAGTACGGGTGATCTCTCGATTACATTCTTGTAATTTCTGTTACTGGCACAAGTTCTTAATTATCTAATTTTGTATTCCCTAAGCGATGGGCCTATAAATATGTTTTACATGTTCCAAAGGGCACAAAACTATGCAAGAAATAAATCACAGACTAATTAAAAAGATAACCCAATAATTTTCCTATTTATGTAATTGGCGCATTCCATTAATTAGCTGTGAAATTTGTTCAATCATTAACAAATGATGGAAAGTTAATAAAGGAGACAAGTTGAAGTCTATGGAATGTTTATACTAAAAAGAATATATTTGACAACAGTTTAAAAGATAACCAAAATTATTATGACGTACTAAATTTGTAGACAGTTGATTATTTCTTTTAATGGCGTAATCCTTACTCTTTTATTCATGAAATGTTATTAATTAAGAAATATAAAAAAAATTATGATTAAAAGTTGTTACAACGAAATTAAATAATCAACTGCGGTGAGATCTGAATTCAATCTTGATTTATTTGATCTTAAATATCAAAAAATGAACAATATATTCATGTCAAATAATATTTTTACATCTTAATGTCGGCCCACACATTGGGTGGGCATTGCTGCTAGTTAACTAAGACCTAAGAAAATTGTGCATCATTATTATGCATGTAAACATCAGTACAATATTTTTTTTGGTCCTACTGCTAGTGATTTGGTTCAGGTACCTTACTATTTATTTAAAATATGGTTAAGCTGCCTAATCCTACCGATATATTTCACTTATGTTATCGTGGGTCTGACTATCATCTCACCTGTTGATAAAAAGAGAAATAAGTTTCAAATTAATTTGCACAAAGACATGAAATACGCAAAACGACAGCAACCAGCAGTACCACCAAATGTTTTCATATTAGCTTAAATAAACATAATGGAACCAACACTCAACTTAAAGATAAAATGTCATCATGGTATTTGCTATATAGTATTATTCAATGTTCATAACTGAGCATCAGTACACAGATAGTAGCACATCTTTATGTTCTTTCTCCGTATTGAAAAACTTTTAGAGATCAAATTTTATATTTTTTCAAATTTTTTTACTATATATTATGATATTTTCAAAAAACACTATAATTGGAGTATTTTAGTTCCCTCCAATTTGAAAATATCATAATATATAGTAAAAAAATTTGAAAAAATATAAAATTAGGTCTTCAAGGATTTTTCAATATGGAGAACAACTTGAACGGTTCGAATTGACCGTTTGAATTTTGAATCTTGAAAAACGACTCATGTGTACATAGGCACATAAGTGTATTTTATCCATTCAGAAGACAGGATATATCCACACGAGATATATCTGGGCCGCAGAAAAGGAAAACTGCAATAAATAGGGTTATCGATAAATTCTTATCTTTATCAAATTGGGTTAAAGAGAACTGTTTTTAGACCCTTGCATATAAAATTGAATATGAATTTGAATTTGTTTTCCTTTTGTTTGAGTATCGTAGATCGGTCCTATTTTGGAACTTTTGTTCTCTACTTATGCAATTTTTTTGTTTTATTTTTTTCCGGAAAAAAAAGGTGATAAAAGGCCACTAAGTTTTATTTTTTTGTAAAATTCTATTAAAAAGTTACAAAACAAACAATAAAAAAAAATACAAACATAAGAGGAGGTGGTTTATGGTGCATTATGATGCCTAGGCCAATCTATGCATCGCGATCTTTTTTTTCGGTATTTTTGTAAGTTGACAAATCTAATTTAACTAATCTATTACTACATTTTGAAATCTCCTAGAAAATCAAATTTTATTACTATTTTTTTCAAATTTTTAAGAAACAATTCGCTAATCATCCAGGAAACGCATCCTGTAAAAGTAAATTGTGTGTAAATTAGGACTGTTTGATTAGAATGTTAGTTAGGCTTAATTTTGCAATGTATCTATATAAATTGAATGTGCAATATTGTGACGCATGCACCATGACAAACACTTGCTTTATTACACATGACATGATGATGCGATATACAAAATATTACTGCGAGAAGGCTAGGCAAGTGACCACTGACTAGCACGCCACTGTGCGTTACACACTTACACGCGACTAACAATTACTTTTTAGATTTTTAAGCTTCCTCAGATTTCGATGTATGGACCTATGAGTGTTTTCCATGCTATGTGCATATACTTCGATCCGTAAAAAATAATAATACCAGTAACGTATAAGTGTATCTGGTAAGTTAATATGTTTTTATGTGCAAAAATAATATTATTGGGTTTTTTTTTTTTTAATGATCAGAATAAGCAGCTGAAATCATTCAAACATTAATTGGGTCACGATAACATAAATAACAGCTGATCTTTTTCTATTCACGCAATTAACTCAAGAAAAGAAGATAAAATAAATAAAAAGAAAAATAACCAAATTGTGCGAAAGCTAATCCAAGCTTTCCATGATATAATCACTTCTTGACTTCCCAAACTGCGTAGTCCCTTCCAAAAGCAACCAAATTGCAATTTGGAGGAACAAGACTGCCAACATTGTATCTTGGTCCGATCTTTACAATGATTTTTTCATCAATTGATGCAATGTATACATCGGCCTCAGCAGCAATGATGCGTAAAACACTAGACGGGTGAATCCCAAACCTTTTTCTTATCATTGCTAGGTTGCGAATCTCATCCCTCAGATTCCAATCAAAGTAATGGTCATAAAACTGAAAAAGGTACAAAAGTGATTGTGAACTATATAGCATAAGTCTTGGATTGTAATACTAGTTTGGATCAAGTATGGTCATGGAACAGAAAGGGCTGATTTAGGTACTAGTATAGGGATTTTGTACCACTGATTGTGTACCAGTAAGAATTGTATCATATGGCTAGATAGTAGTTTTATTGATTAAACAATCTCGACAATGGTAAACACTACTGGAAGATCAAACTAAAATTTTCATGTCTGATCTATGAAGTGAAATTGCGGTATTATGTAATGATGGGGAAAAAAACAAAAATTCTCAGATCCATCTGAGAGGCTTAACACTTACTATGCAAGGTATTCCTGGATGCGTTAGAATATATGCATAACCTTGCATGACCTTATCAGCAGGAAAAGGCCACAGATTCTGTGTCGAACCAGTATCATGATTATCAACAAAAGTAATTGCCTTCTCGGGCCTCAAGCCAATCATGCCAGCTGCATTTCCACTCGGGTCTCTCAACATCCCCAGTTGGCCTTGCACTGCACTTTGAAGTATCCCTTTAGTTGTAAAATCAAAAGCAGTGGCACTGTCACCTACTGCGTCCACCCAGTTGACCAACTCCTCTCTATGTGCATTTTGTCCAGTACTGTCGCCACCTAGCGGACTCCATATCTCAGCCACTGCTATGTCGGGTTTGCTGTTCTGGAGGTAAATCTTTGCAATATTGGCAGAATATCCCCTGGCAAAGTCAAGACGCCAGCCGTCAAAGCCAATTTCATTTTTCAACCAGTTAAGCCAATCTGATATTTCACGCTGAACCTGTTAGATTAGACATTAATTGTTAAGTTTTATCCATAAGTACCAAAACTTTTTGCCATTTTTTCTTCGGAAAAAAGTGGCCTAAACCACGATTCCTGTTAAAAAGTTTCTCCAAATTAATATCAATCAATTTGACAGATGCCAAGACATCTTCAGACATCATCTGAAAACTATGAGGCCGTTTTAAGTATCTTAATAAAGTTATTATGTTCAGCTTCTGGAGAAAACGTTGTAGGTGAAAACAATTATCTTCGAACTATTCAGTGATCTAAACTTTTACAACCCTTGATGCATTATCAAATAATTGAATAAAATTTTTCGATAGATAGGCTATTTATTTTTCAAGAACCCACCTACAACCTTTTTCTACTTCCAACTTTAATTGGTTTATGAAGATGTTATCAAAATTATTATAGAATCAATTAGACAACTAACTAGCAGATGGTTTGTATCATGAGGTTTTTTCAGTGCACATACCCTAAGATTGAGATGGTCTACGTCAGGTGCAGCACCAAAATCCAACCCTGTGTCACTGTTTCCGGTGCCACCAAAGATGGTGTCGCTGCTACATATCATACTTGAGTCCCAGTCGAGGCGTGCGTCAGGAGTCCCACCCTCAAAGACATTGTAGATGCCACGCACATTTTGCCGCTCTGCAGTGCGGTGGTTGATGACGATATCTGCAATGCATTTGATTCCTTTTGCATGAAAGTCGTTGATCAAAGACTTAAGATCCCCTTGGTCTCCGTATCGTGATGCGTTCAGATCATATAGTCGTCCTGGCATGTAACCTTGCTCAGAAACAGAGTGTGAAGGTGGTGGAAGCCAGACATGCGTCACGAAAGGATTTGAGATGGTTTGCACTCGACCTCCGAGGAAATTGTACCATCCTCCTTCCTTCCTCCAGGATTCCCAGTTGAAAGCCTACATAAAAGAAAGAACTGACCTAGAATTAAACTGCTTTATAGTATTTGACTACTTTAGATGTCCAGGTTGAATCCTGACCTGAAAAAAGATTTGAGCAACTGTCAAATGTGGTGCTAGAAAGAGTAAAACTAGAACCAGAAACAAGACCCCAAATGTTCCCTTCATGATTTTCTCCACAAGAGATCTTGCTAAAGTAGGCTCAAACATACAAGTCATAGCAGCCTACTTATATTATAAAAAGGTCAGCGAGTGTTAAGTGTCACATAGTCCTGAAATGGAGGCCCAATAACGGACAAAACTTTAACCGTTTGCCGCAATTCAAGTAGAAGTATCCTTTATCTACTTGAATCAAAGCGTGAGCTTAGGTATTATATAATTGCTCCTCAGCTGTTCATTAATTGCAATATTGTTGGGTCAGACATGTGAACAAATTCAACTCAACCTGAGACCACATCCAACAATTATAGTTAGTCGGATGGATGCAACAGGACAAAGAGGATAGAGGATTTCTAGATATTGAACCGATCAGCTAAGCTAGAGGCTTATTTGATGAGGTATATAACATGCACAAAATGGGTTCTCAATTTTGGCATTAATCCTATCCAACTGCCACAATCAAGCCGCCAATTGTTTGTTGGTTTCGACAAGATAAGATTGTCACATTGGCACGCCGCTGCCATAATTATCTTTCACCGCACCTATTTGATAAGATCATGACGGGTTTATTATCGTCGCCTGAGTAAGTTTTTGTTATCTAGTTCTAGAGAGTATACATATTGAAATTTTCATTTGTTTTTTTTGAAGAAAAATAGAGGTCGAGCCTCTATGTTAAATATATTAATGATAAAAGGAGTTTACAGAATTAGCAAGAAACTAATTAATAAAGAAAGAATAAGTGAAAAGAAAAGTAGGAAAAGCTAAAATTAAAACCAAAACATAAATCACTATTTCCTAAAAGAAATTCCATTCAAGAAGCACTTCTTGCAACAGATCATAAGGTTGTTTTGCAATATCTCTAAAATGTTCTTGAACATCTTTCTCTCCAAATCATAAAATATGTAATTGCAAAAAGGTCCCTGATAGTGCCCAAAATTACATGATTGTGCAAAAGTGCTGAAGTTGAAGCAGGAGAAGCATGAGAGGAGTTAGCTGTTGCTGAGAGTACATCAGGAGAGTTGAGTAACAGCTCTTTTAGATTTCTGAAAAACTGGCACGAGCTAAAAAGACGAGAGAGTATATCATTGTCAGCAGTGCAGAGAATGCATCTATTAGGTAGATTCCAGCCTCTCTTCTGCAAATTATCCAAGATGACAACCTTGTTTTGGATCATTAACCAAATAAAAACTTTAAACCTTGGTGGGATGTTGAACTTCCAGATCTTGAACAACTCTGAAGTATGGTAAGGATGAGAAGTGAGAAGTGAGTAGAGTGAACTGGTAGAAAAAACATCAGAAATATGCAGCTTCCAAACAGCTATATCAAGGCCAGAGTTAGGCCAAATTGAGATCATACGTATCACTGAATGCAAAATATAATTCAGTTGATGTTGGGCATCCACAGAAGTGTGCAGAAGTGGTGAGAAAAGAGAATGTATATCATGAGTGGCAGTGTAGAATTGTTGCAGTGAAATGAATTTATTCAAAGCAAAAGAGAAGAGCTCAGAACAAGTGAATTGAAGTATCTGTGAAGATAAGTTGTGTTGTCAGAACAAGATGCTTTTACCATTAGAGGGCAAAAAAGTCAGACCCACATTGAAATAATGTACCAGAAACTTGAGAATGTTAGTAAACTTGTTGTTCAGAGGGTAAAGAGAAGGAGATGATGACTGTAAAGCAACAGCCAAAGGTTTTTATAGGGAGTAAGTGTTTGAAGACCATTTCCACAACCCTTTGACAAGCAAAGCATCATTACAAGCAGCAAGGTTGAGAACTCCAAGATCACCAACTTTTTTAAGTTTGATGACATAGTTCCATGAAACCATGACTAATTTCCTTCTTTCATAGAAAACTTTATGTTAAAGGAAGTTTCTTCTCAAAGCGTCTATTCTTTTAAGTACCCATGTTGGTAATTTAAAGATAGACATGAAATAAGTAGGGAGTGAGGATAAGCATGAGTTAATTAGGACTAATCTTCCTGCAATAGATAGAAGTGAGGCTGACTAACCTTGAAGTGTAGAACTAAATTTATTCAGTAGTGGTTGATAATCAGTTCTAACTAGTTGTCTGTCAGATAAAAGTAAGCCCAAGTATGTAAAAGGAAAAGAAGCTAATCTGCAGTTGAAAAGTGCTGCCAGAGAGTGTGATTTTGCGTCAGAACAATGCAAAGTGATCAAATCTGACTTATGGCATTGAGAATCAGACCAGCTTCCAAACACTTGAAACACCACCTTAAGAAAAGTTGTTTGTTGCAGAGTTGGTTTGAAGAAAATAAGAGCATCATCCGCATAGAAAATTGCTGAAAACAGAAATTTTCATTTGTAGTTGGAACCCAACAATACAATGAATCTAACCATGCAAGTTGTAATTAAAAACACAAAATTTGCGGGATAGCATTTCATTTTTTTAAGGTTTTGCTCCAGAAAAATTGAAAGAAGACCAAGGGAAGCTAATGAAAGAGAACAGAGTGGAAGGAAAGTTTCACAACATGCGTCTACCTTGCTCTAGAATATAAAAACGGCATACATGTGTCGAGTTTTTTTCACCTTATGTTTAATTTTAATAGATATAATGAATATAGTACTGTTCTTTTATGATAGGGTCAGTTGTAGTGAATAAAAGGGTTAAGGGCAATATTGGTAAATAAATAAGTTTCTCAGTTTCTCTTGATTAATCTCCAAAATCGGAGACAAAATTTTTCCATAGAATCAGAATTTTCCTTTGGTTCCCATCCATTCACCAAGGAAAGGAAAGGTCTAGAGCGAGTGAAGAGTACTCCTCTTCTTCTTGATTCCTTGCTTCTCGAGGGAGCCTAAATTTCTTTGACCAGTTCTTGGTTTTAACGGTAGTTGGGAGCGCATTTTTGTCGCTCTTTCCAGAAAAAAAAAAATGTAATCATTTATTTAGTATAGCAAACTTCAGTAACTATTAACTGATTCCCAAATTTGAAATTTCTAATTAGAAAAGTAAATAGTTCAGGAAAATGAATGTAGTTTCTAATCCCTTGCAATTTTGCGCAAGAGAGAGAGCGAGACCCAGGCCTATGATGCCCCGGGCTCAGGCTGGCACAGACCAACAAATTTGCGTTATTAATTGTTTTAAGTAGATGCAGCCCAAATTTTCGGATAAAAAGCCCAGTAAAGGTCAATTGATGTTCCAGAATAATCATCAAGAGCAAAATAGAATAAAACAAGTAAAAAGACCCTAATTTATTATACAAACCTCCTCTCTGATCTATCCAAGTTATTATTCAAATGGACTCGGTAAATAGGAATTCTAGTTATTTGATAGACTGATAGTGCAGCTGATATTAAATGAACAGAATGATTGCCTTTTGCTAAAATAAATGATCATTAGCAACCAATCGTGCAAAAATAATTCATGGTTCCAAAGAAAAATTATTTTGAACAGTATTACAAGATTACTATATAATAAAGTTTATTCTATTTATTAATAAACTATAAGCTGCTTCACAGCTTGGAAGGCTTGGGGAAAATATCAGGTGTGAATTTCTGTGCAGCACTAATACTTCCTTTGATCTTCATGTTGCCTCTGTATTGTAATTCAAACCAAATATAATTAACGTTAATACGACTTTCAGGTAATATGAAAATAGAAAACTAATACAATAAACCACTTTTTTCTTGTTTTGTTTCTTAAGCAGGCAACACTGGTACGGTTGAATTTCATTTCCAGAACAGAACCAACAGACACTATTATTAGCTACTCTTAGGTTTATCATATGCACGATACCAAACTAAAAATCACCAAGACTGGTAATCATACAATTAGTAGGAGCCTGTTATAGTTCAAGACAACACTTTTCTGATCAATAAGATTTGCTTGCATTATATTATATGATACCAGTACTGATACACAGATTTTTTTTTTTTTTTTTTTCAACTCCTCCTAAACAGCCAACCTCCCAATTACTTGATTTGTATCAATTGAACAAATAAAATCTATGGAAAAGGATGTGGATTTATAGAAAATTTAATTACCTAATGAAGGCAATTTGTGGGTTCATCTTCCCATTGGCAATTGAGAGAAAATTGTCATCAGTAAATGAAAATGTTGCATCTGGTTTTCCATCATATGGTCCTGAAACAAGAAATATTTCAACAAAAAAAAGGCAGAATATGCTCATTAATGGTTGGAAATCAAATAAGTAAAATTATATCAAGAGGTATAAATGTAAGAGGAATAATCAATCTTATTCCTATTTCCTCTCTACTTAGAATAAGTTAATACCCATACTGAACCAGCCAATTCCAGAATATCATGGCATCTAGGTGAGGAATGAGGTAAGCTGGAAAACTAAATTGGACTCAAAACTACACTACAGAAATTTATTTGAACAAATAAAGGCTATAGAAGGGAAATTTATATAATACCTTTAGAAACTTTGCCCTCCTTGAGATCAACCACGAAGATCTCCTCGTTGAATCCAATTTTCTATTAACCACAAATCAAAATAAACAAAATTAAATATCCGACACCAGATCTCATCAATTTGCAAGAAAAAAAAAAAAAAAACATCAATCAAAAGGGAGACAAAGGGGAGATACCTTAGGAGCAATATTGAGCTGGTACACGAGACCAACTTTCTTCTTCAATTCCTTTCCGGCGTCGGTTTCGAGGTGTTTCTTCATCTGCTCTAGTAGCGCCGCCGATTTTAGAGAGCTCTCCATTTTTCTCTTCTAAATTTTGGATTTGGGATTTTTTTTCTTTGGGTTTTGTGTTTTAACAGAGAAGTGGCTTGGAGATGCGTGTTGTTGTATTTAATCATCCATTAATTGTGGGAAGGTGGATGAAGTAGGACCAGCATCCTCTACCCATCACTTTAGCGATGGGTAGAGTGCCCATCACTTCAGGACCGTCCGATCTAATCTGGACGGTTCATTTTTTTCGGGCCAAAAATTTTTTTCGGGTGTGGTGGAATGCACGGGGCTCCTTTAGCCGTTGAGATTAAATCAGACGGCTGACGCGAGTGATGGGCACTCTACCCATCGCTTCAGCGATGGGTAGAGGATGTGGATTCGGATGGAAGTAGGGAACGGTTGTGGGAGGGAAGAAGGTGATGTCACGATTTTGACTGGTCTTGGTGCACCAGCTCGGTCCACTCGGATAAGGAAACGAAGTTTGTTGGGGAAAAACCGTTCTAATTATATCAAACAGTTAAGTAGTGATTATTATAACATAAGATCTGATAACTATAGAACTAAAAGACTAAAACAGATACAAGTAGAAAACTAAGTAAGTCTGTAACAGGCTAACAGCTCATAAACCAATCTAGCAAGTCCAAATTTAACATACAAAATGGTCCATTAAATATATAACTAAAATACTCAATTACATAACGACAAAAAGAAAAACCCTATCCTATCATATCCGAGAAAGTGTTATTTGAGTTATCTAGTCATAACAGAAATTGTTTGAGCTATGCAGTCATAACTGTCCGAAATAACTCTTATTTATATTCTCATTAGATAAAGATAACGAAAATTTTTCTTTACCATATTCATAAATCATAATCGATAAACCTACTAAAAATAAAACATTAGCTATACACGGTACAATTAGGATAATTGACGAAACGCATTTCATTGCCCAGAGTCCAACCGAATCGATGCGGTAAAATTTTAAGGATTGAATGTCAAATTAATTCTGATCAGTCTTCAAATCAGATTAGTGTTTTTTAAGATCAATGAGTACATGCAAATTTATAGAATTTTCACCGTCACATAATATATGTTTAGTAATAATCAATATTTACTATGATATTATTTTCTACATAGATTTTTTTTTTTGTATTGTTCTTTTTATAGTGAATTGTAACAGATTTTCTTATAAAATTATGCTATATATATAACTAAAAGCATGTGAAAACTAATTATTGTCGCTCAGAAATGCAGGAAGCATTACAAGATTGTTACACTTCCTAACACTTCCGTTAATTTTTTTGTGAACAGGTTCCGGAGCAACTAAGGATGAGAATAACGAAATGCCTTCTATTTGCTTGTTCAGACACGCCTCAAAGGATACTGATCTCCAAAATCATCGAAGATGCACCAATTAAATCTTTCCACCTATATAAAAAAGTAATGGAACTTTCATGATGATTGAACTGTGATTTGTTTTCTAAGAAAACAACAAACTTTTATGCAAAATAAAATTACTTCGTTCAGCCCTCGCAACCTTTGTTTACCCGTGGATTTTAGTGACAATATTTTGTGTAATGGAAAATTAAATAATAAATGTGATAAACTTATGAGATTGGTGCCGTTAGAGAAATTACTAACAATCATTATTTTGGGGTTGGAACTAGCACCATCAAAGTATAATCACCAGGCGTGTGATTATACTTTTGTATGACTGTGGCATTTTTATAATGCAGGATTCCCTTCTTGGGAATCTATTCTTCAAAAAAAAAAAAAAAAAAAAACTAGCACCATCAAAGTTTTTTTTTTTTTCTTGTTTCTTTTTTTTTTAAGATAATCGTTACTTTTCGAAATTAAAAAAAAAAAAATGTTAGCAACATCTGGCTAACGACATCAATGAGAATGCCGCCATGGCAGCGCCATTCATCTGCATGCTGACATGTTTAGTATCAATATCACAATTTTATGTTGTTTGCTATTATTATTAAGGATGTATTTGGAATAGGTTGAACAAGACTTTGTTCAAAATAACCCGAACTAGGTGAACCTAACAGTTGAGAGAACAAGACAAGGCTGAACTAGACTTTTCTCGAGATTTCAATAGGTCTAATTACATAGAAATTCCGATCAAATGAAATGCAATCCGTTTATTTTGATAAAATAAAATTTGATGAAATGAAATGAAATCCTTGTCGAAAGAGAATGATTTTAATTAGGAGAAGTATGTTGTATTTGTTCTTATAAATTTTAATAAAATGTCTAGATTTCTTATACAAGACAAACGAATAAGTTAAGAGTGTATCGAAAAATGAATCATTATTGTGACTGTGAGTCTGTAATACGAAGGATATACGTACGTTGGACTACGCTTGATATTCAGTACCCTCCAGTTGCATAAACCTGAATAACTACTTAATCCTTGCCAAATATCTCAACTAAAAACCAAAAGAGGGACGAATCTAACACCATGCTTCATGAAAATGTTATACCCGTACAGATGCAGTAATATACTAGAATCGATTAACACGTCACATATCAGTACCAGACCTGACTGGTATGATGATATTAACACTTGCTAAATCACCAATACAGTTGACGTCTAACATATGATATGTTTAGAAGCATAAATGGAAGTGACAAGCTTGAGCATATAATTAAAAGATGTTAACTCTCATGCTTAGTGATAGGCTTTATTATTACTGGACTTGTACCAGAATTGTTTTTATATTAGAATGAATGGAAAAATTCAATTTATTATCTTAAAGAGAAATGAACTGGTACGACAAGTGTCTTCATAATAAATAGCTCAACGTTAGAAATTCAATATATTATTCTAAAAAGAAATAAAATAGAATCAAAGAAAAGAACAAGTCAACAAAATCAACTTCAATGTTTTGTGATGAACAGATTAACAAACCAGCTATACAAAATCAAAATCTTATTATTCTCTATCGTGATTAAACTCGAAACACATCCATGAACCCATAACCAGATCAGCATTATTCATAACAGACCAACTCAATTATTTTATTTTTTTCTTTATGATAAACAAATTAATTTGAAGCCGATCCTATTCATCCTCCTCTCTGTTCCTTCTTACTGCACCGAACTTTTTGACCAAGATGTCAGCCACTAGTGGTACCAAATCCTTGCAAGGCACTGCTTTTTTATACACCTCACCCAAATGTGAATCGCTCCCAATTCTGCCTCCCACAAAAACATCGGCCCCTTCGCACACCTTCCCTTCTGAATCCCGGGTCATACACCCCATAAATCCTATGTCAGCCACCTGCACTTGCCCGCATGTATTTGGACAGCCCGTCCAATGCATCCTAACCGTCTTGGGGACTGACACCAACCTTTCGACTTCCTCTGTAACCTTCAATGCCCTAGCCTTTGTCTCGATTATTGCCTGGCCACAAAATTGGTTTCCTGTGCAAGCTACCAAACTCTTCATCAGTAGGGACGGTTCCGGGGAGAACTTCTCGAGTAATGGTTCTTTTAGAAGTTCTTCTATTTTTGAGTTCTCAACATTTGGTATGATGATGTTTTGTTCTACGGTCAGACGGAGCTCACCAGAGCCGTACTGGTCTGCTAGGCGGGCCAGTTCAACCATGTCAGAAGCTTGTACCCGGCCCACAGGTATGTGGAGGCCCACAAAAGATAAGCCGGGTTGTTTTTGAGGGTGGACCCCAAGGTAGTCTCTCCTCTCCCACTTTTTGTCTATTAGATCTTCTTCTGCAGCACGTTCCAGTTCTCCCGGCATTCTTTTCGCCACCTCTGACCGAAACACTTCTATTCCCTACATTTGTTACCAAACAGAGAAAACGTTATAACAAAGTATCAAGAATTTTTAATGCCAAATTGCCAATTATGGACAACCATAAAGGAACTTACAAGTTCATCTATTAGCCACATCATCCTTGTTTTCTGCCGGTTCCCCCTGTTGCCAAGGTCACGATATGCCTCAAGAATTGCTTTGCACACAGGAATCACATCATCACCAGGGACCCATGCATCAAGTGGAATAGCCTCCTCACACTTCTTGGGACTAAAGAAACCTCCAACTAGCAGGTTGAAACCAAACTTACCATTCTTTATCGCTGGCATGTAAGCCAGGTCATTGATATGAGGATGCTCGTAAAGATCATGTGATCCAATCACACAAACATTCCACTTTCTTGGACTATAATTAGAAAAAAAAAAATTTGTTATTAAATGAATACATTTTGTTTCGAGTACATAAAATATTGAAAACTAGTAAAATGCCGTTATTGGCAAAATTAACATGACTTACAGGTTGGTAATTGTCGGGTTGCCTTTGAAATTCCCCGTTATGAATGATGATAGAAGATTTGTGTATGGTCGTGTATCCACAATCTCATGTGGGTCGATTCCTGCAAGCGGATTTCCGACAGGGTTTCTGACATTGTCCATGCCACTCTGGAGGCTGGTGAGGCCAACAGCCTTAAGGCCTTCAATGATTGCCGGCACATCAGGCAATGTTACACCTCTTATCTGCCAATTCTGACGTGTTGTCACATCAGCGCAGCCTTGATCACCATATGTTGCAATAACCCCGGCAAGATATCGTGTTTGTTCACTTGTTGTGACGCCATTTGGGAGTTTCAACCTCATCATGAACCTTCCATCTGCAAAGAAGGCGGCAATGTGGGTTCCTTATTAAGCTTGTGTTATATGGTAAAAGAAGATACTTTGTTTACAAAATTTATAATAAGCGAGTTAATTAGGATGTCATCATGCTAATATGTAAAATTTTAATTTCAAGGACTACTATTAGCTCATGTTCCTCTTTCATCTTCTTATGTTAACTGCACAAGGCAGAATACCATTCTCTGTCGTGCCACTTTTTTCTAGAGGAAAATCCTAGGATTCTTGTTTTCTATTTTCAAGTTCTCTGCTGCATTAGAGATCTCCAGAGGGTTGTTCTTAATTTTTATTTTTTTTTCTCTTTTTTGGGTTTATCTGGTACACACGCATGGAACCGTCACATCAGTTCTTGTAACAGAGAGGTAACCAAAAACTCGGAATAGAGGATTAGGAATCTGGAATCAATTAAATTAATTCAGAGGTCGTGTTTGTTGTTCTAAAAAAAAAAAACTAAATATTATATAACTTGCAACAAAAGCGAACTAATATTAAAATGTACAATTACGAATACAAACAGAAGATTCACTTTAAAATTAGTACAGCACAACTCTGAAAGAATTTAGAAAAAATAGAAGATATGGACCCCACTCACTTATCAGAAAGACAGCACGACAATTAGAAATAAAGCAAATTTAATTCGACTAGCCTAAGCAAACTGGCCATATCCATTCCATTCCGGTCAGAAGTTTGGTTTCTGTCCGTTCCAATAAAGATTCTGGAGCACATGGATATAAATTCTGCAGAATTCCAGCCGAAACGGATGGATTTAGTCAATTCCGTGATTTCCAACGGATTGACTGAAATTATATCATTTTAGTTTCATTCCGGAGCAAGGTGGCACTCCATAAAAATTCTAATTTTTATATTGAGTAAAGATTCCAACTACTTATATCAACGGCTTTTTCACTAAGACTTGATCCATTTAAACAGATAAACTGGAACGACAAATGATCTATTTGAACAGATAAATTGGAACGACAAATGAAAGTTATTTTTTCCTTCCAACCCTGTCTACCCGATTTCTTTTACCACATTGTTCCACTTTTTAGAAAAACTTTCATCTTTCTATTATTTCCTGGACAAAGACTAAGACAATTAGCCCATTCATTCAAATCACAACACAAAGATTGTCGCTATCGTACAACCAGAAAAAAATCATCCAAACATATACTCTTTGCAAATAGCAACATGTAATAAAATCTAGCAATAACATCTAAAAGTTAAAAGAAATATCTGATGTTTCTTTTCTGTTGGTCCTTTTCATGAATGTGAATGGTTTGTACCTAATTTTATTCCTCTGAATTGATAGAGATTTGAAAAAACAAATATACAAAAATAAAAAGAGGAATTACACTGGTGCTTGCGGCGGTGGAATAAGCCGAGCCACTTCAGCCTGACATCAACATCATCCTTACTGAGCTTTATCTTGTCGATCTCCTCCATAGGCATGGCCGCAAGCTCATGGATGCCACCCTCCATGAAAAGTGACATCGGCTCCTTTTCCAGCTTGACCTTCTCTTGTGGGTTAATTCCGGCGCGATACTTCTCCTTCAAAACCCAATATCCATTCTCTGTCTGCTCCACTCTTGCCTCCAGCCTACTAGAATCGACGGGTGCCGGTGCTTCAGTTCTGGGTGTCGGGGTTGTAGTAGGGGTTCTTGTGGCAGCCGACACCGGACCAAATTGTCGGCGCTGCGGCTTGGAAGGCGGGAAGAGGAGCCTTTGAATTGAGGTGGAGGTGGAAGAAGCCATTGTTGGTGAAGGTGTGTTGTGAAATGGAAATGCATGGTGGATGACACACTTTGGAGTGATTTTGTAGGAGCTGACTGTGGTCTTTTGGAGATGCCAAAGAGCCAGCACCGCATTTCATAATTGGTGCCAAGTTTTCTTAATCCTGTTGTTTGTGGCTGTTCCCATTTTACCCTCTAATACCGCCTGTCCATAAGTTACTGATTTTGTTCGTTTGTCTTGTATTTTTCTTACTTTTAAGTACATCCATAAAAGTTCCTCAGAAATTTAGATGTACCACAAAAATTCTGAAAATACAAGTATAATTTTTAATGGCCTTTTCAGAAATTAAAAGAAATTATAATTATCTTCAGTTTAGTAAGGCGTGTTAGATTAACCTAATTAGAAAAAATATATTTGATGGAAAATATTTTATTATACAATTTTAATTAGCGAAATCCAAATTTATTTTATAACTTTGTAGAAACATAATCAGTATTTATTTTTGACAACTTCAATGGAATAGAATTCTTTAGACTAAGATAGTCCACAATAATGTCAACTGATTGGTACAAAATAAATAATATAAGAAAAAGAATCTCCCTTTCAGAGAATTGATACTTCGAATCTAGAAAACAAAATTCCTCTAACATTATTTACTATTTTAGTATTAACTAATGCTGATGTGTTCAAAACACCTTTCATTAACATCTATTATTGAGCAAACCAGATAAATGATACCCCTAATTTCCCAAACACTGTATACTTGCTATAGATAATTAGTAATTTCTTATTAACAGACATCTTATATTAAATTCAGATGTTTTGTGGGAATAGTCAATATAAATATAAATTTGAATCTTCGGAGGTATAAAAACTAGAAAAATATTTTTAAAGAAATAATATTTAGTCAAAAGAAAAAAGAAATAAAAATTAGAGGCTGAAACCAGATTCGGCCATTTCAGTAAATTCATAGTTGGTTGGCTAGGCGAACGTGGAAACTGAGATTCCTGGTTTCTCGTGTGAACCAAGGGACCAAAATGAACAATCCTAGTATATGATAACATATCAAAATCCAATGCATGCAACCTACTCCTTGCATCATAATAAAGGACATAATCTCAAATATAATTTACAAATAGGAAAAAGAGAAAACGTCTCATAGAGCCCATGAAAGGGCGCCTATCAACTGTTCCGTGGGTCAGATGATCCACGTGGCGTGGCATATTCAGTAATTAGTGAAGTCGATCAGACACTAGAATAATTTTCCTATATTCGTTATTTTAAACCAGACCGGAATTGTATGTGTGGTATAGGAAGCGTAATTGTATGGAATTCAGTCGGGGCCACTGCTTACTTTTGTACAATTTATGGAAATTATTCTGTAAACTAAAACATTGAAATTCATTTTGTATAGATGGCGTCAATTAATGTCTAAAACATTGATATTCGAGACTATATAATACGCTTAAAGACATCTATTTGCAATCCGGATAGCAATTTCCAATTTATTTATTTTATTTTTTTCATCACTGTCTAATTTTTCTTTGAACTTATTCCAGCAATGATTACATCACGTATTTTAAGCTTTTAACATGAGCACGGTGAGGATGGAATATCCAAACAAGACATAATGGTACAATAAATCAAGTGTTCCATAGATCCACGATTGCTGCGTAAACTGCGGCGGCCACCCTAGGACGAGCAGTAGTAATACTACTGCCAAAAAGTCCCGAGTCCTGACCAAGTCTTGACCTTTGGTCAGAGGCGAAGCTACGTATACTTTGCTGGTCAGGGATTCAGCTGAAAAACAATAATTATATGATATAGGATTGATATTTAAATAGAAAAAAATATATAAAGACCATACCAAATTTTTATAGGACTCCTCTATCTAAAATGATTAGTGAATTGCCTATTTGTTTTCGATCAGAAACGGAATCGGCAAATTGCAAACTCGCCCCTCAGCCCTCGCACCGCCTAGCGGCTAGCGAGTCGCGACAGATCTCCACAGCACTATACCACACTCTAATTTTTGTTTTTCAATTGTTTTAGAATTATTTATTTAAAAAAATATTGTTATACGATATCTATTATATACGTTGTGTTGTACATTATTTTTAGAAGAAGAAAAAATTATGAATCCACATGAATTCCTAACTATACCCTGCCCTTCTCTATTCATTCAAAAGACCATTTGACAACTCGGACTGGACCAGCCCTTTAAGGGACTTGGCCATGTGGACTAGGATTTAGAAAGATCGGTTTTTAGAAAGACTGGACCTAATATTTAGTGAAAACGAGTTTTGACGGTTCGGATTTCAAATGACTAGATCCGGTCGGGGACTTCAAACCCCGAAATAAGCCACTGGGTTACTTCGGTTTTTTGAATTTCGAAGTTACGTATTTATTTTTAAATTTTAATTACTAACATGTTTATCTGTAAAATAAATAAACTAAAAACGTTTATTATAAAAGAAAAATCGAAGCAGGAGCACAAAACTAAATTTACACGTTATAATTAGGCCCAATATTTTCTTTCTTATATTAGCAGGCCTACATATATTGACCATATTTTCTAGAGGGCTAACATATCTTAGCCCCTGCTCCACTATAACTCAAATAGTAACCGCTCACCATGGTACACTATTGGTAACATTACATAATCTATGAAAGAATCAGGTTGAAGTGCAAACAAAAAACTTCGAATTGTTTTCATGCTTTAACACCTCATATTACTGATTTCATTTTGCAGAAAACCATACAAATACCTCACGCCTCTGTAATAAAAGAAAACAATTGCACCGTACTTCTAACCAAATCAATCATATAACATGTGGAGTTACAAGTAACAAGATTAGAAGCTGGTCTACTCTCTTCTCTTAATCTATCATTCTATCCAAAATGACATCAGGTTAAAGCAGAAATATAGAACCTCAAATTATTCTTTGCTCTGACACCTCAATCATATAAAAATGCACTTGCACAACAGCTCTAACCGTTGGAATCCGAGTAATATCAGGGACATTACAATTTGCACAATATAAAAACCTAGTCTAATCTCTTTTCTTATGGAAATGCTTATGCATGAAATAATCAGCATATAGGGGATACTTCTGTCTAATTAGGCCCTTGATACACTTCCAAAATGAAAAATCTTCCACCTCGCCGTCCTTCCTCACTATGAATAGACACCTTGATTTATCAAATTGAGGATGTAATCCCACCTGCCCAATAATTAATATTTTAAAATAGAAACCAAAATAATTATTTTTCTGGAATTGAAAAAATAGTACTACATTATACTGAAATGCTACAAGAACAAAGGGTCCTTATATTTCATATTTCATTTCTGTATTACTTAAAATTCATGGGGTGTATATGGTTAATGCTAAAGTGGCAATTTATTACTTGTAATTTGAAAAAAGAAATGAAGGTTGATATTTGAGGAGGTTTAATTGCCTCTATTTTTAAATGTTTAAGCATGAAAAATATAAATGTTGAATAAGAAAATAAAACCATCACATACAATTCACATCAAATTCTCTACATTCACAACCAAACTAACACAACTTAAACTTCTTTAGATGGGCATTAAGAGATCTTAAAATTTACTGATGTAGCAACTTGTGTCATTGTTTTATTATGCTCTTGATGCCCATCCTAAGCACAAAATACAGAAGTTTTTTTATCTGCACTTGTTAACTTTTTTATAAATGGAGATGCACAAAAACTGAAGGCATTTCCTTGATATATATAAAAGAACATAGGAGACATACTTTTATGTAATCGACACCGCATCCAATTTTCTTTTCGTACTCAGGATGAAAAGGTAACAACTTATCAAGTATAGCAGTCTCATGTTCTGGAGTAAGCCGATCACCATTTTCATACCTAGGAGATATTTTTATCAACACAGAAAAAGTAAGAAAATTAGTCAAAAGCAATATCAGAGTATTGTTAACAAACACATTTATTCATTCCTTTTTAAGCCTAAGTTCATAGGAAAACACTCACAATCCTTATTTGTTGATAAAGTTTATATAGAATATACAATAGGCATAAGTTATATTGGCGCCAAATGTACTTGACATCTGATCAAACAGCTATCAAAATATTTAAAAAAAAAAATTACTGATATCTTCTTTAAAGTTTAAATAGATTGTGTATGTCATTTGAGAATCAATTGGTCATCCATCAAATGGTTTGAAAATTTTATATTTCGATTATGGTAGCACTTGTTTGATGGCCAAACAATTCACAAGTTGCATCAAAATGCATGCACATTCTATCTAAACTATTAAGAACCTATGTAAAGTTTTGTGTTTTATGGGATGTTGGAGATGTCAAATATATTTGGGTGTCGCTAGGAACTTGTCTAAGGAAGCACTATAGTAGCCAGTACTTATATCCTTAGTGCAATGCAATGCAACTCAATTTGGACATGGATTGCACGACCTGATTTTCCAGTCCGAACTATCTAATCTAAACCGAATGCCTCATATTGGTTTGATAACATCATATACAACCGACCCTAATATGATGTCAGCAGATAAATAGGGTAAGTTCATTGTCAATTCAGACAGTCTGGACAAGAAAATATTACAATCCTGCTATCTTAGTCCATAATAACAGCAGATATGAACTCCAACATGATGACTGGATTAATATCACCTCATAGAACCCTTCAATTGAGAAACAGCAAAGACATTACCAAGTTTGTGAAAACTGGTACAATACAAGTCACCACACTGGAGCTGCTACAATAGAAATCCAATCTACTATGACGCTACACCATTACTAGCTTATCATTACCACAATTGAATTTGCCAAAACTGTAAACCAGCCTGAGATTAAGGCAACAGTCTAAAATTGGTACCACACAAGTTTAAATTTATACATCAACAATTTAAATCCACAATCCTAGCTTCATGGTAACGGCTATTGAACAAAACTATGATTATTTGCCTGTGTACTCATTAATCCTCCTATATCTAACCAAACAATTTAAAACCAAAAAGAAAAAATAAAGTAAAGAAACCGACTTTCCGGAGTGAAGAATCATCCTGACGAATCCAACTAGCGGCACAGTATCTTCCAAAATCATATCCTCCCATTGAACCAGCTCTTGCTTCCTCCCTCTCCTTCCTCTCACATCCGTCTGCCTCACCTCCTCTTCTATTTCCTCCTCTTCCTCTTCTATCTCCTCCTCCTCCTCCGCCTCTCTCTCCTCCAGCGAAGGCGGCTCCACCACTGGACGCCGCAGAAACGCCGACCACTTTAACGCTATTTGCTTCGTTTTCACCTTCCCCACCTCCGCTCTAAGCGGGAAGAAGAATTTCGCGTGGGGAAGGGTTCGTTTCGTCGGAACAGAGAGGAAGGGATGGAATTGGAGAAAAACCGAAGCCATTTTTGCGAGAGAGAGGAACCAAGAGAAGCTCTTCTTTAGTTTTATCCGACGCGCTCTTTAGTCTTTTGCTTGTTTAGTTTAGTCGTGTAGGTTCAGCTCAGCTCATTTTTTGGTGAGGCGAGCTTCTTCGTTGTATGCGTCTCCTCCTCTCGTTGGGGGTTGCGGTTGCGTCTCTTTTTTCTTCAGACTTTTGGTTTTGCTAGTGCGGGGGCAGTAGAGTAGCAGAGTAGAGAAGGGAAGAGGTGCGCGTGCCTTGGGTTTTCTGGATCTGGGAGGATAGGATTTATTTTCTTGCGACCCAAACGGCGCTTCAGGAAGAGATGTTGACAATTAAATTATTTATTTTTCATTCAGCATCTCAATAGCCGATTTCAAGTCACAGAATAAACAAATTACGAAAAGTATATGAAAAATGAAAATATCTCTAATCTAAAAAAGTGTATGAGTGTATAGGTAGGCTAGAAATGAAATCTAGTAAGAAAAAAAAATCACCAAAGAATAAAATAATAACAATAAAATAAAAACAGTATATGGTACGTTTTAAAAAAATTATTTTATTTTTTAAGTATCAAATAAAAAAAACCATTTGGGTAAATATATTAAAAAAAAACATAATATGTGATACATAATCTTATCCACTTTCAAGTGGAAGTCCCTCATTCAAAAAAAGAAAAAAATAATGGAAGTCCCAAAATCTTGCTATTTTAAAATATAAAAACAAATTGTAAATGTTTAATTTAATACTAATTGTAAAACAAATTTAGATGTATTGTTTAAAAATCACATGACGAATAACATATTAATTATCAAAATACATCATATAATATTATTCATCTTAACTATTCGTATTGAAATCTAGTATGACTGAATTTCACTTTTTTTAAAAAAAATTACCATTTTTTTCTGATTTTTGGAAAACTATTGATTCAAAAAAAATATTAACTATTTAAAATAACGATTTTAAAAAAATCTGAAAAAAATAACAACAAAATTCATAAAAAATGTAAAATTTAGATTTGTACCAGTTTTCAATATGAATGTCGTATTTAACGGTGTTGATCTGTCATTGGAGATTAAAAATCCAAGAACGAATGCATTGAAAAATCCGCCCAATTTATATGACATTACCCCTACTTTTTAATTAAATAACTATTATCTGTTATTACACATGTAATATGAGATACATATTACAGAAATATGACACAAACCGCGTATTTGATTAGTGACAGAAAATCTCTTCGAAAATTATTTATTTTGTTTAAAGACTCCCATTCTTTGATCTACGGCAAAAGCCAATGTAATTTAGTGAAATATCACAGATTCGAAATTTGATTTGGAGTATTTTATGAACATTTAATTTTAAAATAAATTATAAATTTTGTCCTCCAATTTATCTTCAAGAAAAAGAAAACCGGATTAGATGAAACGGGAGGAGAGGAACCATAAGTGGGCTTTGAAAATAATTTCTGCTATTTTCATCCCGAAACCCGAAAGAGAACGCTCAAACATTTCATTTAGCCTACCTTTGGAAGAAACAGAAAAAAGGCCTCCAATAAAGTCTATTAATGTCCAAAACTTCCACTGGGCCTCGTTTAAAATCCATCATATCTGGTGGGCTCAATATTTTTTTTTTCTTTTCTTTTCATGAACCAATACATATCGGTAATTACTATCTACCATCACTTATTTTCCCATCCAACCATCCACATGCCTCTACTGGACCAGCGTGAGGCCCAGACATTAGCCCAGTTTATTTAAACCTCCTCTCTTCTCACTTCCAAACCCTAGCCACCGTCGCATATTGATAAAAGTCGCATCTCTAAGGCTCTGCTCTGACGACGAGTCGCTGGTCCTTCGTCTCTCTCGGACTCACATAGCGCGTACAAAGCCTAGCCCACCATCGCGCCCCTGACGACGACCCTCCCAGTCTCCTTCACTTAATTTATATGCGTTTCATTTCGAACTTCCAAAGGCGAGTTGGATCGATCGCCGCTTCACCTGTTTACTTTGATCTAGGGTTTCGTCGCCAATTCTTGAATTAGATCTTGCACTTCCCGCCTCAGGTATTGGTCACACTTTGTCAAATTTATCATCTTCAATAGCTTGGTATTGTTTCGACCTATCTGTTTAGATCTGATCTTTCACACTCCAAAACCAATTCTTTCAAGTGTTCAACCGATCTGTTCAAATCTTTCAAGTTTCTTTTGAAAGGAACTAGCATTCTGAGGCAAATTCAGATCCGATTTGTTCATGTATGTGATGATTAATGTCTGAATTTTCTGAGAAATACTCGAAATAGGAAAAAAAAATGAAAAGATTAGTCTATCATTTAATCGACGGTAATATTATTCATGTCTTATTTTGAACTCTATTTGAAATATTAACATGGTTGCTTAATGATTTCTATAGATCTCAGTTGGAATGGCTCGAGTTTACATTGAAAATTTAGACTCGTGCATCGGTGTGCATGAGGTTGAGGTTGAAGATGAGTTCTGAGTTTACAATCGATTTGTAATGGTTGAATTACTTTTACTGTATTTGTTGCGTGTTAATTTATGCATTGTAATAGAGAATTATTTGTAATGGATACTATTATTAATAGAATGGTTCAGTTTATTGTAATAATGGATATCATTCTTAGTAACTGATTAGTGTTCACTTTGTTGCATGGTTAATTAAAACGTATTTGATCACAACTAACTGAACACATAAATAATTTTAATTGATCCCTTAACTAGTTTAATTGAACACAAAAACTACGAGATCAAATTTCTGCTGCAACTAACTGAACACATAAACACTTTAAATTAATCCCTTTAACGTGTTCAACTGAGCACAAAAATCACAAAATTAAAATTTTGTTGCAACTAACTAAACACATAAAACTTTAAATTCATCCCTTAACGTGTTTAACTGAATACAAAAATGCGAAAATTCAATTTTGAGATGCAACTAACTGAACACATAAATACTTTAAGTTCATCCTTTAACGTGTTTAACTGAACAAAAAATACGAAAATTCGATTTTAGGATGTCCTTTGATGCATCTAACTGAACAGAAAAATCTGTCCATTTGATGACGTCAGCGTAAAAAAAAATTTCGAAATTTTTTTTTCGAAAAAATTTCATGACGTCATCACGCGGAAAATGATGGCTGAAGTCCAATTTGGCCTGTTGAAGCCTGTTGGATGGTATTGGATGGTAAATTGATGGAGAGAATTACTCAGCGTCATCCATCCCAGCGCCATCCGCGTCATCCAGTCCAGCGCTCTCTTCATTTCTCCGCACCCAACTAGCGATCCGATCCGATCGCACACCCTTCCGATCTGATCCGAGCGTACCTTTCCTTTACCCCGCGCCTCATCTCTTCCGACACACCTACCTCTCACCCAGCGATCCGATCTCGTCTCCCTCCCTCCGCTCCCATGCAAGTATGCCCTTCCTTCCTTCTTTCTCCTATCTCTCCTTTTCCTTCCTTCTCTCTCGTCTGCCCTTCTATTCTCTACTTATTTGTTCTTTTCAATTTTGTTGGATATCCGTTCAATTTATTTGTTACACATGCTCAATTTAGTTGTTATATCTTTTCATTTTATTTGTTATATATGTTCACTGTTGTTCAATTTATTTGTTATAACTGTGCAATTTATTTGTCATTTCTGTTCAGTTTATTTGCTCACTTTTTCTTTTTTGTATGAGTCTACATTGTTTGTTATATCTGTTCAGTTTATTTGTTATAACTGTGCAATTTATTTGTCATTTCTGTTCAGTTTATTTGCTCACTTTTACTTTTTTTGTATGAGTCTACATTGTTTGTTACATTTGTTCAGTTTATTTGTTATAACTGTGCAATTTATTTGTCATTTCTGTTCAGTTTATTTGCTCATTTTTACTTTTTTGTATGAGTCTACATTGTTTATTACATCAGTTCAGTTTATTTGTTATAACTGTGCAATTTATTTGTCATTTATGTTCAGTTTATTTGCTTATTTTTACTTTTTTGTATGAGTCTACATTGTTTATTACATTTGTTCAGTTTATTTTTTTTTTATGTTCAATTAGTTGATATATCTGTTCAGTTTATTGTTTTGTATGTTCATTATTTTTCTTGTATATATACACTCTGATTATATGTTCATATTATCTTTGTATCTGTTCAATTTATTGTTGTATATGTTCATTTTATAAGGCAGGATAAACTGTGAGGGAGAGAAAGGGGAAATAGATCGCCAGGGAGGAGTGGAGGACGGAAGGTAGCGCGAGGGAGGAAGGGTTGCTAGCGAAAAAGGAAGGGGTGTTAGGGGAGGAGATCGCGTGAAGGCAGAATTGCGCGTGAGGGACGCCTCACCCAGACGCGCGGAAAAAAAAGCGAAAGTCGGGGTTAGGGGAGAGTTGGATGGCGCGGATGGCTTTTGGTTGGATGACGGTTATCACTCCCGATTGATGGATGGGGTGTATCATTTCTGTTTTACACCGTCTTACCTCAAAAACCATTTTACCGAGTCAACTGTACACCCGACACGCGTAACGATGTTTCACAAACTGCTACAAAGTAAGCGCCAGAGGAGATCCATACTGCCATACTGGTCCAGAGGGAAAGGCATGGCAGCACGTCGAAGCGAAAAGGGAGCTGACATAATTCAAAAAAAAAAAAAAAGTAGATGACGTGGCGTAGTGGGATTTGCTTTCTCATCACGGAAGGGTATTTTCCGAACCGAATCCTCTGGACTTCTTTAGAAGAAGTCCAGTGGTCTTCTTTGATCCGAGCCGTCCGATTTGATCAGAACGGTTGAATTTTTTCGGGCCTATCAATCTGATACTATTCACGGGGCTCCCTTATAGTCGTTGAGATTAAATCAGACGGCTCTGATTTAAGGAAAACCACCGAAGACCACCCAAACCGCAGTCCAGAGGATGCGGATTCGGGTATTTTCCCCTTCCTTTCAGCCGAATCAGAATTTCAGGGAAATGAAATGAGACTGTTTATTTTAAAAAACACGGGATAACAATCACATATGATGTGATGGCAGCAGCTTGAAATCACGTGAAAAGCGCGTGATGTACAGAATTCGAGAATTCGCTAGAGACAAATCATTTCCAGCGAATTCATCTCGACCGTCAGGTAATGTCGGCCCACTGAGATCGTACGGTTCAAGCTAACCTCTTCGCTTTTCCATCTGGAATTCTTCGTAAGCTGTGTGCGTACTCAGGCTGTCGCTGTCCTGAATTAATTGATTAAGGTAATAATGTAAGAGTAGACAGGTTTCGTTAGGTAATCTTATCGACCTGACAGCATTTATTGACTTCATGGATTTCTCGTGACCATATTGATGTTGTGAACTTGTGATGCATGTTCGTTTTTCAAAAAGAAGATCTAGAATTTTGCATCTTTATTAATTTGATCGATGTTTTTTTTTCCAAAATGGTATTTGTACTGATTTCGATTTTGTCAGAATCAGCCCCTACAGAAAGTTTAAATTATCAATTCTTACCGCTTAAAAGGTACCAATTCAAAGATCTATCTAAATCTAGACCAAGATTTATCCAAATTTGATTCGAAAGGTTCATCCAATTCGTGATTACAAACAATATGATTTATCGATTATTACAATTTAATTTGATCAAGAATGTAAATCTAATCTCAGAATAAAAAGATTAAGCTCTTCATTAATAGAAGCATTCAAAATAAAAAGAGCACTAAATGTTAGAATGGAAAGAATACTAATACAAAATTATCTTCATCCCATTAATACAATTCTTTTTTTTCAGTTAATTTAAATTAAATCAAAGAAGACAAAATCAGAAAATTGTTAATGCTTTGCAAAAAATTTGATTCTTTTGCAAAATAATTTCCATAAATTTTATTTCGTCTTGTGAGCTGATAATTGCTTAATCAGCATCGTCCATGGTATCTTATATTCTCCTTATTTTTTAAAAAAGAAAAAAAAAATGAAAAGTGGCTTAATGTCCACATGTTTCATTTAGATATAACAGCAGTCAATATATATTATTTTCTCATATTAGTTATGATTAAAATTTTTTAAAAATTATGTAAAATCAATTGTCTCAAAAGTCACTAAAACGTACCCCACGTCACAAACTAAATACTTAACCTTCATTTATCCCCTGACATTTCATTTTGTATAAATAGGTAACTATATACTAAAAAAAAAAGTCAACAACATAACAGTGCTGATGTAGTTTGCAAACACGAAGAAATTATTGGAATATATGGAAGTAAGATCAGTGACTTGTGGAGAAAGAATGAAACTAGAATAATCAGAAGCAAAATCTCCTGACATCTGAAGATTTCTTGTATGAAAATTATATTAATTTAAATGAATAATTTATTCATTGTGTTGAAATTCTGCCAAGGAATATAAGAAGTGAATGATTGGCACTTATCATAAATTAAAACCATTCATAAATAAAATTAATGATTATTTAATTAGTTATGAATTTTCAATATTCACAAGAGAAGTTCAACACAGACACCATTATGGCGTAGAAATTAAGCTCGTTCTAGAGCTATAATAAAATATGGCAGATTTTCAGGCGGACTATGACTTACTCATACTGACTTCACAAAAATCGGGTCGGTAGATTTCAAGCACATGATTCCAAATTTGTATCGGCCTGTACGATAGCAACAGAATTCGACGGAGCAAGTGAGCCAAGATTTTTTTTTCATTTTTATAAACTCGCCTCTCAAATCAGATCACATGTATGGCACTTTTACAAGAAGATTGTTAGAATGCGTTTGCACGGTCGCACAGATAATACATCCCGTGTAAATAGGTTCATTCTAATTCTGGTGTTTTAAACGATCAAACTGAATCGTTTTTTTTTTGTTTACCATATTGAAATTTTGTTGAAATAATAATTACATTTTTCAGATTATTGAAACTATATATATTTTTTTTGAAGGATTGACAGCGGCTCAAACACGAACTGAAACTATTAAAACTATATTTTTATTAGATGGTTTAAAACTAATCAGATCAAGTATTTTTTTTAAATGTCTGAAAAAATAAGTAAAAAAAATTGAAAAATTATAAATTTTGATTTCTTTTTTATAATATTTCAAATATTCATCGTTTCAAGCATTTTTTTTTGAAGATAAATTGGGGGTCAAGCCTCCCAACTTATTTTTAAATTAAATGTCTATAAAGACCCCCCAGCAGGGTTTCGAAGATCGTTTCAAGCAGTGGCGAAGCTAGGATTTTGCGCCAGCAGGGTCCATAAAATTTTTTTTTGAAAAAAATGTTGTATGATAATGACATAATGTTAAATCAAACTTTTAAAAACTCTATTTTATCCGTTGTATCTAGATTTTCGTTTATATCGACAACGGTTTTATCCGTTTTATCACCGTTATATCGTTATATAACCGTTTTATCACCGGTAAACACTAAATCACCACCCAACCGCTAAACCACACAAATTACATTTAATCTTTGCATCTAATACAGACATAGTATAATAATAATTTTTTAATAAATAATTTTAAAATAATGTCACATAAATAAACATGAGAAATCAAAAATCTATTATAATAACAACATAAGATCTAGAATAATATATTCAATTTATAAAATAATAATTCAAGAGTCAATGACCATTCATCCAAGAATTTCCTATTCTATCATAAATTTTATCTTAATAAGATTTATTGCGGAGGAAGAAAGAAGACGATTCATTAGGACGAATACGATATGGGTCCATGTGCGATATTTTAGGAATCGTTACACAATTCAAATCAAACATAATATGTCCAGCTGGGTCCGTCAAATTTTTGAGATGGGTCCCTAAGTTCTTATATATATTTTTTATTTACAAATCGTACTAAATAGTATGTAAATTTTTTTTTTCAGGTGGGTCCCTGGACCCACCAACATTAACGTGGCTTCGCCACTGGTTTCAAGCATGAAAGTGCTACACCAAATGCATGTATTTTATTCAATTAGGGGGGTGTTTTGGCATGCATGGAATTAGTCTAACTTACAGGATAGTAATCTAATATGTTAACCTACAATTGCCAAACGAGTTTGACGTCGATGAGATGAGTACTCACGTCGGAATTAATATTTACTAACTTCATCTTAAACATTAATCCCAAAAGTGCTAACTTTAATTCATAACTCCACTAACTTACGTTGTTGCCAAACCCTTTTTATACTTTTAACTATCTTTTTTGAAGTAAAAGTAGGGGTCTGGGGTCATGCTCGTAACCTTTTCAATCTCATCACGCCGCAAAGAATATGTTTTCGTTCTATTTTTTATTTCACCGAATTATTTTCTTTTGTATATCTTATGGTTATGGGAAGTCACATTGCCACTCCATTGGAAGCACAAGCATATAGCGTCAATTGGACTGCCGTCTTCAGCCAAAAATTCAATATTTTAGATTCGAAGACTAAATTTCTAATATTTCCGTTTTATATTTCGTCTATATACGTGCATTCAGTGGCGAAGCCACGTTTTATTTGGTGGGTCCAGGGATCCACCTGAAAATAAAAAAATTGCTTAAAATTTAGTATGCTTGTAAATAAAAAATATATATAAGAAGTTAGGGACCCATCTCAAAAATTTGAAGGATCCAGCTGAACATGTCGTGTTTGATTTAAATTACGTAACAATTCCTAAAATATCGCACAAGGACCCATGTCAAATATCACAAACCATCTTCTTTCTTCCTCCGCAATTAATTTTATTAAGATAAAATTTATAATAGAATATTTCTTGGATGAATGATATTTTACTCTTGAATTATTATTTTATATATTAGATATGTTATTCTGGATTTGTTGTTGTTGTTATAATAAATGTTTGATTTCTCATGTTTATTTATATGACATTAGTTTAAAATTGTTTACTTAAAATTATTATACTACTGAATGACGATAAAACGATTCTGCGATATAAATAAAAATCTAGATAATACGGATAAAATAGAGTTTTTTAAAAACTTGATTAGACATTATGTCATTGCTATGTTTTTTTCAGTGAAAAAAAAAATTATGGACCCTGCTGACGTAAAATCCTAGCTTCGCCACTGCGTGCATCCGTATAAAAACGCAAGTATTTTGCGTTTGACATGTGTACGACAGAACGGAATTGTTTTTTTTTTTTTTTTTTTTTTTTTTGGAGAAGTGAACGGAGTCGATTTACTTGTAGAGTCACATCACAGACCCACTGCAGACACAATATAGCAGCCTTTGCATGTTCCTATAGAGTATGGAGCATTAAATTTGCCCTTTTCTGTAATTAATTCAAACTTGAAGTTTGTTGAACATGGACCCAAAATTTATTACTAGACTAACATTGTTTTATTCTAGATTCTTTTTTTAGTAAACATTGTTCTTTGCAAGACTATATCGGGAAATAAATTATAATATTTTTGTCAATTACGTTATTACATTTCGTATTAATAATTTATTAGAATGGCTAGCTCCTATGCAGAACTTAATTTCATTTATGAATTTAAGTCGATTTGTTCTTTTTAAATATCTTTGCATTGTAAATTTCGAAGTTCATATTTTAGTATTATATCTATTATAAAATATGTTAAATGGAAATAAGTTTAGAAAGCTCATTTCTAATTTCTTAGACACGGAACACGATTCAATAATTTCGAGTCAAAATGCACAGCACAGTGCAGTATATCGCGTAGGCATCTTCATATGCGTATAATACAAAATAATAATAATAATAATAAATAAATAAGACTAAGGCTTATTGACAAACAATGGGTTGATAAGTGGTAACCATGGCCCAATATTAGGTTCACTCATAATTAATTCGCATTTTTTTGTACGATTACTATTTAGATGATTGTACTATTATAATGTCAATATCGCTAAAAATGATACAATCATTACATTTATAGTTCATTGTAACTTATGAATATTGTTTAATCGCAAAACCAAGTTGCATTGTGTAAGCGTTGGAAACTGAAAACACCAAATAATGAGGTAGAGGGAGACAGAAGGGTGAAAAAAAAATTTATTACGAAAGATATACAAGAGGACTTTTAGGTGACTAGACGATCTCAACCTCTGGCTCTGAGAGTCAGTACTAATTATCTCTTAGATACACTAAACCAAAGAGGGTTCAACTCTATTTGGATAAATTGGATTAAACAGATTCTCAATGGAGGTAGGGCTGCAGTTAAGATTAATGGTAAATTAGGAAGTTACTTTCAGTGCAGGAAATGATTAAGACAAGGAGACCCTTTATCTCCTTATTTATTTATTCTTGCAGCTGAAGGTCTCACTAAAGTACTAGACATAGGCAGACAGAAAAATCATTTCCAAGGGTTAGGTCCCATTGTCAGATGGTTACAAATTAATGCATCTTCAGTACACTGATGATACATTAATCTTTCTGAAGTATGATAGAGATAGTATTGACAAATTGGCTTGGACTTTGAAAGCTTTTTCAAAGCTTTCTGATCTCAAGATAAATTTCTCAAAATCAGAAGTTACACCTCTGAATTTGAATCAAGATGAATGCAACTGGGCTACTTTTTTGCTCAATTGCAAAACAACCAAGGTACCAATCAAATACCTGGGTCTTCCTCTTCACTGGAAGAAACCAAATAAGTCAGATTGGAACAATTTGTTGGATAAGATTAGAAGTAAGTTGCATAGCTGGAAGGGTAGAATGCTCTCTCTAGGAGGCAGATTGGTGCTACTAAACTCTGTGCTTTCCTCTACCCCACTCTACTACTTCTCCTTTTTCAAATGCCCAAATTGGGTGATTTTGAAGATAGATCAAATTAGAAGAGCTTTTCTTTGGGGAAGTTATCAAAACAAAAACAAGAGGAAACTCAACTTGGTAAGTTGGGACACAATTTGCAGAAGCAAGGAACAAGGGGGTTGGGACATTCTAAACTTAAACACATGAATATAACCTTGTTAGGAAAATGGGCTTAAAAGTATATGTACAAAGAACATCAGTCCATTTGGAAAGAAATAGCTCTTGCAAGATATGAGGGCAAATTTGGTAATTATAATCCCTCAAATTTCTGGAAAGACATTTCTAAGATTCAGCAATTAGTAAATATAGGAACTAAGAGATTGATAGGTAATGGACAACATATTAGGTTTTGGAAAGACATCTGGTGGGAAAACACTCCTCTCGGTAGTCAATTTCCCAAAACTTATGAAAAAACTAAGAACCCTAATGCTTCTGTTGCTTTATGCTTCAATAAAGGAAACCTTAATCTCTTGCTAACTAGAGGTGTAACATTGGCCATGAGACAGGAGAAAATTAGTATTTTTAACATTCTCAATAATGTTAATTTAACTGACAACTTAGATTCAGCAGTTTGGCAATTAGATAGTAAAGGAATTTACACAGTTAAATCCTTCTGCAATTTGTTGAACCATAGGGGAGAGACAGTGAGTTTGAAAGACATTGTATGGCCAATTGCAGCTCCTCTCAAAGTTAGATTGTTCTTATGGTTAGCTTTAAATAATAGAATACTGACTTGGGATAATTTACACAAAAAAAGATGGTTAGGCCCATCCAAATGCCCTTTCTGTAAGGAAGCTGAGTCAGTAGAACATATCTTTATTCATTGTGAGTCTATTAAAGACTTTTGGTCAGGTTTTAATATGTTTAACAACAAAGGAATTTGTCTGAACTGTGCTAACTTACAGGATTTATGGATTAGTATTAATTCTTTACATTCCAAAGACAAAGAGTTTGCTAAAACTATGCTAGCTAGTATTTGCTGGTGTCAATGGAATGAAAGGAATAGTAGAATTTTTAATGACAGCAATAGCAAAAATCCTTTAACTGTTATTCTTAATGCCCTGAATTTGTTTAACTTTTGGACAGGAACTAACAACAACATGGAAAGCAGCTTCAGAACTCTGGCATGATTTCAAGCTGCAGCAAAAGCTAGTGAAGATAGCCTGAGGGATGGCCATACTACAAAAGACTTCAGCACATAACTGATGCCTCTAGTGTTTCCTTGTGTTTGTGAACTTGTCTGACTTTGTTGCTTTGGTAGTTACTTGACTTAATTTAGATGCTCCCAGGTTCAGCCTGTGGTGTTTTGAAGGGAACAGGTGATTTCCTTATGCATGCGCATAAGGCACCATTAGTACTGTTTGTTACTTGTTGTTACTGTTCTTTATTTTGTAAGACTCTTTTGCTTGAATGGAAGCCGGCCACCATGTTTGGGTAGCTTTTATTTCAAAAAAAAAAAAAGTTTTACTACTTCCAATTTTTCTATCGCGAAAAGAAAAAATTAAAAACGTTCTTTTGGAGAAGTCGGAGATTTACGACCAAATATTTTGGCGCATGGCTAAAGTCCAAACATAGAAGATTGGCTTGATGTAACTAATTGATTATATTTATCAATATAGGTAGCGACGAAGTCTATGTTTCAAATATGCGAGACCTGTTTTTTATTAGGTAATTCTGCGATTTACAGAAATTTTTAATTGGATTTAAATCCGATCATTCATCTCTGTTCATAATTTTAAATGAACGATCTAGAATTAAATCCAGTTTAAAATTTATGTTGACAATTTGCTTTTTTATTTATTGAGATAATTAATCTTACTTATCTTACTTAAAAAGGAATAAATGAGTAAATTTAAATGGCAAACAAAGATTGAAGCGCCTCAGCCATAATATAAAGAGAAATGTACTTTATAAACTTAATTATTTTTAACTTGAAAGTTTTCTCCGCGTCAAATTGATTCTTAAAATGACAAATTAAAATAGTCACAAGATAATTATATAAATCAGACCGATCCTTGAATTTTTTTTAAACAAAAAAAATTCAATTTGGCCTTAAAATTCTCTTAATGTATCATATTATGAGTAATAGAAAGGCTAACTTAATTATTTCAAGAGAAATTCTAGTCTCAAGTTATTTCTTTTACGAAAGTTACATACTAGCACGATGCAAATAATTTTTTTTTCAAAATTAATGACTAATTATTTTTTTAAAAATTACAAACTAATTTTGACGGGAAAAATATGAATTAAATTATTGTAACACACATTGATAAACCGAAAACAAAATTTTGGCGAGGATATATAAAAAATAAAGAGGTCAGTTCAACCAGAGCACAAATACGACTGCCTGGATTGACACCATTTTTTTTTTTTTTTTTGGGAATTAACCTCCGGTAGGAATGGATTGAAACCATTACATGGCAGAATCAGCTTTGGGGACGCATCAGCGTGACATGGAATTCCTTTGATCAAGCGGCTTGGAATATTCGACTCCAGTTATTCATATGCCTCAGGCATTTTTGAGAAGTGGATCACACGTAGGTCGGTGTGAACTGTGAAAGCAACCTCTACGGACCTTCCTCTCCAAACAATGTATTTTTTTTTTTTTTTTTTTTCATCTTCCCGTTCGAGATGATTTCTTTAAGTAGATATTTCCATCTTTGAACCGACCAGGTTAATCTTCGTTATCTTCAAGAAAAACAATTGTTGTTCATATCCACTCAGATTATTTTTTTAATCCTCGTTGAGTGATAATTTTGACCCCCTTCATCATCCAAGGGTCACAAACCAAATAAATTATAATATAATCTTCACTCTAAATTTGAAAACTTTAATAACGATCAGTGATTCATCGTAACGAGACAAATTAGAACCGAAAGTGTTAACAAGTAATTATATTATTCAAAATATAATAAAATAATAAATAAATAAATGCTATAAGGAGGGAAGAGGAAGCTTCTGGATATCAATATATTTCTTTGAACAATGTGAAACGCAATAGCTTATCAGTTGGGATGAACCGATGTAATATTTAATAAAAATATAAGCTCAAGATTCATGTGTTGATTCTAAAATTGTTTTTTAATGTTTTCAAGTTATGAAATTATTTCACTCGCTGAAAAATTTTATGGAGAGCTCATCATCATAGACCACTTCACAATCTAGCGCTTGTTCATTTCATACGTGCAAATGTGCTTCTCTTAAATATGCATCATGTATAAACATTAAATAGCGAACTGCTGACAATCTCAACTACTTATAAATGCACGGATCGTATAGGTATTATACGCTATATCTAAATAGTAAACATGTGTTTTTGCCGTTGGATTGATTTGATATGTGTTTGGATATCAATCGCCAGACGAAGCAACACTTTTATTTGATTTTCCATCTAATATAGAAACAAATTGAATAACACATCTTTTTATATCGCTGATAAATTAAGCAGCATATTTTTTATTGTTTAACATTATTTTGTTTCCGGAGCTGATATACGGAATCCCTAACTATCCCATCCAGCGCCATCCAGCGCCATTCAATGGGCTAGATTGGGCTTTCGGAAATCGGAAACCCAAAATCCAGCGCCATCCAGCGACATTTCCGCGTCTTTTTCCGCGTGAAGCGACATTCCGCGTGATGACGTCACCATTTCGTTGCGTGATGGCGTCATAAAATTTTTTAGCGATTCAGCGAACATTGTGCGCATGATGACGTCAGCAAAATTCTGTTTAGATAAGTGTTTTAAATGTTCATTTAATGGTTTCAAATGTTCAGTTAGTTCCATGTTTTTTGCCTTTTTCTGTTCAGCTAAGTGTTTTATATGTTCAGCTAGTTCCATGTTTTTTCCTTTTTTAGTTCAGTTAAGTGTTTTAAATGTTCATTTAATTGTTTCAAATGTTCAGCTAGTTCCATGTTTTTGTTCAGCTAAGTGTTTTAAATGTTCATTTAGTTGTTTGAAAAGTTCGCTTCGCTGCATTTTTTTTTTCTGTTTTTTGTTCAGCTAAATGTTTTAAATGTTGATTTAGTTGATTGAAATATTCGGTTAGTTGCATGTTTTTTAGTTTTTTTTGTTAAGCTAAATGTTTTAAATGTTGATTTAATTGCTTTAAATGTTCGGTTAGTTGCATGTTTTTCTAGTTTTTTCTTTGTTCAGTTGAATGCATTAAAGGTTGAACTAGGAGACGTAAGTGTTCTGTTAGGTGCATTGAAAAAGCAGTTTTTTCAATTTTTTTTGTTCAGCTAAACAAGAGCTAAAACAACTAGAAACCTTAAAGCAAGAGCTAAACAACTAGAAACCTTAAAACAGCTAAACAACAACAACTATTCAGTTTTCAACAAGAGCTAGTTTTCATGACAGAACTATTCACAATAGCTAAAACAAGCACTGAAATAACAACAACAAGCACAATAAGGTTTTCAAACAAACAAAGTCAACTCAGTTTTCGTGACAGCAAGCAAAGACCACCCATGACATGTACAAATAACCTGACAGCCACAAAGCAAAGACCACCGATGATAGGAAGCAACCATCAGAACTACAAATAGAAAGTAAAATGGTAGCAACTTGATCCAACGCAAAGCTTTTCGGACATTTTTTATTCATTTGTAAGTATAATTAACAATATCTCTAAAGCAAAGCTTAGGTAATTTATCCTGGACAAACTCATATGTACTAACAATAAATTTCATTTGAATACCTTGGACTGAAACAAATTTCATTTGAATACAAGAAATCAAGGACAGTATAAAACCAGATTTAACACCTTATGAAAAACTTACGTGTATTGAGTGCTACTATTTCCGATCGGTCTCAGATCTACAACTTTAAAGAACAATCTCTGGGAGAATTGAAGCAGAATCGGGACTAGGGTTTACAAATGAGAGGTCGAGGGAGACCAAGCCCCATGCTGAGAGCAAGCCCAATTCTGATATTTTCGAGATCAACGTCGAGGCTGTACCTGCCGCCGGTCCAGTCCGGGTCGTGCTTCACTCGAGACTGCGAGCGACAAGGTTGGTCTTGCCCGAGATGGAAAGGAGATGGTGTGGCAGGAACCGTCTGTACGAAGAACTCCATCGCTACGCTAGTTGTAGTCTCGTCGAAGAAGAGAGCAGAGGAGAGGAGAGCATCAGATCTGGTCTGGTCTGAGAGGAGAGGAGAGAGAAGAGGTGCGGCTAGGGTTTGGTTTAGAGTGGGAGAGGAGGTTTAAATAGACTGGGCCAGTTTCTGGATCCATAAAAGCTTGTTTGGAGCCTGTGGATGGGATGGATGGGAAAATGAGGGATGATAGGTACCAATTCTGTTTTTGTTTTGCTTCTTTATTTTTTTGAAATAAGAGGCTATTTATTTATAAAGGCTTTAGCCCACTCTGTAAATTAGAGTTTATCCCTCTTCTACTTATTTATCTACTTATATTCTACTTAATCCGCGTCCAGCAGGAATTGAACCCGTTACCTCTAGGATAACGGCGGAGCCACTGGCCATATTTTGTTTCTTTATTTACCCACATACGAGGGCATCTTATGCTACTATGATAAAAAAAGACTTTCAGTTGCCAAAAAAAAAAAAAAAAACTTTGAAAGAAACATAACAAAAATTATGTCTCGATATTTGATCAGTATCTTAAACTCATGGGGAATAGCTACGTACGGCAGTGATGTTTGTATCTGTTCTTTTTTTTTTTTTTTTGTTTCGTCTAAATAAAACTCTACTTGTAGGATACATTTCACTTCCTAGTCCGAATAATTAACTAAAGTCATTGAACCAAGACAAGGGACTTTAGTAAAATGCAATTGATCCTACCATTTTGTTTTTCTTTGAAACCGTATTTGCACTTTAGCAATGCTAGCTAGTTGAGTAGTTGATAATTTCGGGGATTCTTAGCAATACTTAGTAGCAGTAAAGCTAACAATTTCTGTGTAATCCCTTTCAATACTTTCCTGGAACCTTACTTCAAAAACATACTTTCCTGGAACCTTACTCCTTTCAAAAATTCGGAATATGAAACATCATAAATACAAGAAGACTTGAACTTGATTTTTCAACCCTTTGATCCTATGCTAAATAAACGCAAATTTTTTTTACTGAATGTGGTACTTTAGCAATAGGAAAACATCGTTCCCATTCATAATTTGAATTTTGAATCAGTAATGGAAAAGAAATTGTTCTTGCAAAACATTGATATTTGATTTATTTTTTTTTATGGAAGAAGATTTAGTGGGAGATTAATACAGATACAGTGGTCTCCAAGTTAATATTGAGATACAATTGGAGTGATATCCTCAAGAGATGCATACTTCAATTAAGAATAACATTCAACTGTGTGTATAATTAATTATTATTGTGATCCTGAAGAAGAAGCAAAGTTTGCATAATTGCATCTGTCTTTTATTTTGTGGTCCTTTACCTTGCTCATAAGCATTGGACCACATCTCCTATAGGATCAACTTAATAGAGTGTATCACATCTTATATAAGTACATTGTTAGTAACCAAAAAATAATGATTTTTTTTTTTTTTTTTTGTCATAACTTTGCTTGTAAATTACAATGACCCAATCGATAAAATTTGGTAGTATACCCTACGCCAGACTCATGCTGATTTTCAACTTGTCACAAATTTCAGATTTTCTTTTTAATTTAAAAATGCAATGTACTCCGCCCAGTGACTTCTTAAAACTTAAGTTTTAATGTTCCTTCCTTATTTATTTATTTTTGAGAAAATTAAACACGTACGTACAGGCCGCTTTGGCTAGTATATTTCCATTTTCTAAGTATATGCATTAACAAAGTATGAAAAAAAAAGCACAAAAATAGATTATTTAATAAATAGTTGCAAAATAATTATAATTAAATTTTGAAATAACTCGTGAAATAAAAAAGAAAATTGAAGTTTGTCGTATCTATTCGAATGTCTCCCAATCTTAGCAGATATGCAAGATGACTATTGAATGTTCTTGTAGTGTATATTTGTTTCTTTATTGATAATTTGTGTTTTCCATATTTTCAAACTAATTAAAGTATTTACCAAATTAACAATGTAAGTAATCAAAATCAATCAAGACAATTATGATTGTTGAACAGATTATCTTCTGTATGCAAAGCAACTTTTTCGGTATCAATCGCCTTTGAAGTTGTGGGATTTTATTTATAAACAACTTAAAATGCTTTGTTTAATAATTTATATCACATGATGAATGAAACAAAATCCTCGCTATATTCTCTATGCGGGGGGACAGACTCTGAACTTGCCCCCTAAAATATATTAGAACAATATGCTTAGGAATGGACTTTTTGAAAGAAAAATTTATATAATATGCTTGTAATTTAAAATTTAAAAATAACAGTAAATTTATGCGCTATCATCAACATTTGTCTCGCTGTTATAATTTCTAATCCCGTCAATTCCAACATTTACTAAAAGTTCATATGATTTTAGTATCATATATTTGGTACTTTAAATAGTCTAAGATATTTTAATAAAGACAAAGTTTGTGCATATTGTGAGGTGCAGCTTTGTCAAGTCTGCTGTTTTCGCACTAACGTTTGATCAACTAATATTCTTACTCGTCTCCTTTCATGTATTAAAAGTTTAAACATGCCAACTCACATCGTCACAGTCATCAAGCAACCATGTAAAGTAAAACAAAATAATTTTTCCTTTGGTAATTTTTACACCGTTCGACGTACATCTTTATTCAAGCTGGGGATAAGCTGTCTAATTTTTTTTTTAATCTTTCCGACATAACGCCGGAAATTATCTTTGGCATCTAAAAAGTATAAGTACTCGAGTGCATACGCAACTTAGGAGCACATCCAGAGGGAAATCAAATCTGCTGTCGCGCGACAGCGCGTGTAGCGCGCGACGTGGGCCGTCTGATCTGAATCTGATGGATAAGGGAGCCCCGTGAATCTAATAGGCCCGAAAAAATTGAACCGCCCGATAAAAATCGAACGGCTGAAAAAGCGTGTAGCGCGCTGTCGCGCGACACCAGATCCGGTTCCCATCTAGAGGAGTTGTACTTCCTCAGAACTTTTCTGTACTGTAATGTTATGCATTAAAATAAGTTTGGATATTTATATCATTAATATACGTCACAATTTATGATTTTTTTTCCCAATAAATCATTGTAGGTTTGCATCTCAATAATAAATATTCAACGAAATGCTAATATGTATTGCAATTCTTCGGAGATCGATGCTGGATAAATTACATATATTGATTCGTAAAAAAAAAATTATAATCATGATTTATGTATATTTTAAGAGAGCTCCTTTTAGAGAGTTATTATTATTATTATGGTAGGGAGCCATTCGTACATAAATCTTCTCAAATTAAGTTTTTAATTTGGTCCGGATTAGAGTTTGATCTTTGGTTATCCGTCATATTACGATGTACCTACTATTAGATCGCAGTTCCGATGACAAATTTTGATCAATTGATACATTATTAGCTTTGGATGTGCTGGATCATTCCAAATGAACATGAGCATAAGCAAAAGTAACACGAATTTCTACATATTCAATTACACAAAAAACCCACCACGCCTCCGTCATTCTCTTAGCGGCTCAGGCACTTGCATTGGCATTTACAATAGAATTTGAGCCGTTAAGAAATTGAAATTAAATGCCAATAATTAATACTTTGACTAAACAATTAATCTTTTCCACTGAGTTGTATATGATAATAATATAAAGTTAATTAATACCCAATGTTTTTCAGCATATTCAATGACACGTAATAAACAACCATATCTCCATTCTTGTGTGGAAGGCATTGCATTTATTTTACTAATGAAATTGAGCGGTTACCAAATGGAATAAAATCAAACTGGTTGAACAAAAAAAAAGTATTTCTTAAAAAATCAAACTGGTTGAACCAAAAAAAAGTATGTCTTAAATAGTTATAAAACTAATAATATGTTTACTGAAAATAAATGCCAATAAAAAAAATACTTTTGACTGACAGTTAATGTCTGCACTGTACAATATGTAATAATCTATAGTCGATAAATGCCCAAGATTTTTGGCATATTCAATGGCACAAAAAATTCATCATATCTCCGCTTCGGGGGTGAGAACACTAATTTTGAATTTACTATGAATTCGACCCATTACGAAATGTAATGAAAATCAAATGGCTTGAACAAAAACAAAACTATTGCCCACGTATGCACTGAATAGTTGAAACCAATATATTTTGCTGAAAGTAAATGCCAATAACCAATACTTTGACTAAATAATTAATACAGTGTTAATTAAGATCTAATGTTTCTTGAGCACATTCAATGACATAATAAATTACCATATCTCCGTTATTCTTTTCACGGCGTAGGCACAACATTCAAACTTACTTGAATTTAAAATCAAACGGCTTCAATTTAAACCTTTTTCACGTATGTACTGAATAATTAGTACAAAATTATATATTTTTTACTTTAAAGTACTTATAATTTTTTTTCTGCAAATTAATGCCAATAATGTATTAAAACCAATATATTTTGCTGAAAGTAATTGCCAATAAATACTTTGACTAAATAATTAATTTCTCCACAGAGTTGTATATAACAATATACAGTTAATTAATACCGAATTTTTTTTTTAAGCCCATTCGATGACACGTAATAAATCTCCATATCTCCACTATTCTCTTTCAGGTGAAGGCACAACATTCAAATTTACTTGAACTAGATTTTAAAGTCGCGGCTCTGCCGCGACATACATTGTTGAACATTTATTTTCAGATTTTGACTATTGTTTATTAAAATTATTTAATAGATTTTATAGTGTAATTAATTTTATATTTGATACATTGCTAAATATTTATTTTCAGATTTTGCCTATTTTTTATTAAAAATTATTTTTTTATTATTAGATTTTTTAGTGTGGCTAATGTTTAATTTTATACAAGTAGTCAAAAAATTGAGTATATTTTATAAAAACCACACGTAAGCATGGAAACATCAATGAGGTTTTATTTTTGTTTTATTTTCTCCTGTTTCTTAGTATGTAACTATGTACGGCGGTCATATGTATGTATGGGCTTTTATATTGCAATTAATGCATCGTATAATATTAATTATTTACAATAATATTTTTTTATCAAGTTTTAATATGCAACAAATCATGAAACAATAAAGGAAAATAAATTTAAATTTCAACAAAATTTATAGAATTGGATGTGAACTATTTTATTTTTATTTTTCTAAAATAGAGATAACATTAAATTTTATTTGCAATATACAAACAACACATACCAACAGTATGATTAAATATGTTTCACTCGATCCTTTACATTATTATCTACTATCATTAGTTATTTGCATATTTGTTGTCGGGCGTTCATCTAAAATTATTTTTAACAAAAATTTATTGTTAACATATTATTATATACTTTTTAATTCTTGAGATATCCGGCGATGTCAAAATTTATGTGCCATTGTAAAAGATATATTGTAAAATACTTGTAATTATCAATATCCATATATGAACATATTAACTATTATGATTAAGGAAAGGCTTACAAATAATAAGTTATCTTTTTAAATTTTCAAAATTGTTACTTTTAACATTGTAAAATTTGTTTCTTCTAACATATTAACATAAGTTTTTTTTTTATTTCTTTTAATCTAACGAGGGTAATTTAGATATTAAAAAAAAAGATAGAGTTGTATTTCTCTAATTAGAGTGACATATTTTTAATTTTGATAGAAATTAATAGCATAAAACTAATTTTAACAATTTATAGTGGCATAAAAATAATTTACAATTTAAAAGTGGCACATCTCTAATTATCAATTTCCATTGTGGCATACAATAATTATAATAATAACAACAATAACAACAACAACAACAATAATAAAACTAATGACATGTTTAAAAAAAATAAAGGATTTCAAAAGTATTGTCGGGATTATCAAAATACATTTATAATGTAAGAAATATTATAGATTAGTTAACAATATAATTAATTGCTTTATTGCTATGTTTTAATTTTCTATAATTTTTTTTAATTTGATGTTTTAATTTTATAACTTCAATTGTGAATTTTAAAAATGGCACCTTGAAAACACGAAAAAAAAATGTAATTAAACTCTAATTCAAGTTAGAAGTAGTTTTACTTCACGTATAGTGTATACAGTTCCTTTTTTATCATAGCACTGAAGTGTAAATTTCTAATTGATATTTTTTTCCCTATGAGGAGAAATTGAATCCATATACAACATATATACCCATATGAAAAGTTTAAATCTGACAATTATTTTTTTTGAAAGCAAGTAGCCCGTAGGCACAAAATCTGGCAATTAGAAAATATGATCGGTATGTATACCATACGTATGGGAAAAAAATTTTAAGGTGATTTTACTTTGATTTAACTTTATGTATATTCCTATATGCAATTTTTCGTGTTGTGAATAAAAAAAAGTCACAATAGGATTGTTTACATGTAATGATATGAGTGTTCCTTTCGAACAATCCGAAGAGAATCACATGGGCTTTCATCTTTCTAAATTTATTTTTCGTAGTTGATTCCATGTAGACTTTGGTGTTGCTTGTTCAAAGAGACTAATAATATGGACGTTCATCACAAACAATCCAAAAACTATTCACATGGTTGCCTTTTTATTTCCTTAACTGGATTCCTGGCTGAGCATTCATCTCCTGAGTCTCGAGGTGGCAAAGCTTGAAAATTTTTCTTTCGTGGATGATTCTATGTAGATGTTCATGTTGCTCGTTGAAAGAGACCATTTTAGTACATCTGTTAGACAAAAAATATATGTAAATGAGCCACATAAAATCCACAGAAGGAACTTGTTAGAATAGCAGGCCTAAATATGTCCAACACCACAGCTGAATCTCAGCCATCCATTCAAAATCAAGGGCATCCAACCGAGGGTGAACTATTCATTACTGTTCATCACCCCATTCTAAATTCAAATATTGTTAATTTGAACTGAGAAAGGGAATCTAAATCAAATGGCTTAAATTAATTAAATTATTTTCATGTATGTACTGAATAATTAATACTAATAATATTTTCTTACCTATTAAAAGTACACTAATAATAGTTTTTTTAACTAAAAATAAGTGTCGGTAATTTAATACTTTTACTAAAGAATTAATCTCCCCATTGAGTTATGTATAATAACAATATTATTTAAGGTAATCATTGACCAATGTTTTATTTGCTGGAAAATTAATGCCATTAATGAAAATGTTGACCAAGCAATTAATCCCTCAAACCACGAAAATTTTAAATTGGTATACAAATAGCATAATGTTAACAAATCTCCACCAATAAACTTGTACCACTTCATCTACTTATTTCATCTAATAAAAACAAAATTACTATATACAACTAAATGCCATACGTTCATGAAAACTTAGTATGGGCGAAAGTAATCATTTCTAAAAAAATAATAATACATCCAACATAATTTAATATTCGTCAAAATAAATGCTAGCAATTAATACTTGACCAAGCAATTAACCTCCCCAACTGACACAAGATTATAAAATTAAGCCGACACGCACAAAGAATTGTGACGCGAGCCAACCATTCCCCAGCCAATAAAGACCCATTTCTCTCCATTTCTCTTCCCTCTCTAGTTTAGTCTCACCTCTTCCCTTCTCTCCGCCCCCATCGGGGCCTCCCTTATCGGATCCATGTCGGATCCTCTTCCCAACCCGAAACCTTTCCCCCGGCTTAACGGGCTCTTCAAGCAACACTCCTGGTCGCCGGAGCTCCAGCGCGATGAAGCCTGGCACCGCCGAGAGGAGATCTATCGTGAACGGAGGCTTACCAGGAGCAAGAGCGTCACAGACGAAGACTTGGATGAGATCCAGGCTTGTATCGATCTTGGGTTTGTCGATGCCGATGGGTTTGCGGTCGGTGATGCCGAAGTGAAGAAGCTGTCGGAGACTTTCCCGGGTATTGATATGTACTATGCAGTGAAGAAAGGGTTGAAAGGGTTTGTTGCCGCCTCAGCTTCGTCTTCTCCAGCCGGGTCTATGGCTTCGGCCGCTTCGGCGGGATCTAGCGTTTCGGATCTGTCTCCCATCGGCAGCCCCGTCTCTCTATTCTCTCCTGGTATGATTTGTTTTCTCTTTATTTACTTTTTATTATTTGTGAAGTATGGAGTATTCATCTTAAGGTCTAGCTAAATCTATTATGTTTGGTTTTGTTAATTTAGGTCAATAGATAGCGTGTAAACTACTAAACTGTATAGTGCAATTGGATTTTAGTAGTTGATTCAGGTAGACCTATTAGTGACAGTTTCTTATTAAGTTATAATTGAGAAACTTTTTGCCAAGATTTTTTACTTTTTTAGGTGCAAAAAGTACTTTTTAGCCTCTTTAGGTAAATGATCTGGATGGTTAGGACTTAGGACAAAACAGTTGTTTTTTCTTTTTGGCAGTCCGACGAATTTCCGCGTAAAATTTTGAAATTTAAATCAATAACGGCAAAATTCGAATCAATTTTATTTTTGTATGAGTTGTAATACATAAATTTCTGCTAAATTTATGAAAGGCCTTGACTGAGCTGGAAAAATAGTCCATGGCAGAATTTCCCTAATTGCTTTTTGCTTAAAATTCTTCAACTTTGTAAATTGCTTGTGAGGTGCATGCATCTATCTTTTATAATTGGACCAAAATTATTGATTTATGACAAACAGATCAATGAGGACTACCTATATATGTATGTTTTGCTATTATTAGAAAACTTCAACTAGAATTGTAGGTAAGGTTAGGGACGCACTTGCTTTTTCCTTATAGATGAAAGAACATCAATTATGAATTCAACAAAAGTTAGTGATGTATCTTTTGTTTTTACTTAGGTAAACTATCCCTGCAAATTTTTGAAATTTGAATTATCAGTAAATTACGCCAGATCTCAATCTACGAATCTGAGAATCAATAGTTTTTCCTTATCCACTAGATAGCCTCTATCTAGTTCTCAAAAAAAAAAAAAAAAAAAAATTCCTTATAAGATTATATACATTAAGTTACAGTGTATTCTGATTAATTATACTGTGTTGGTTAATGAAGGTGATACACTTGAGATGAAGAAGGAAAGATTGAAGCAGTGGGCCCATGTTGTTGGTTGGTCAGTGCGCCGGAACTCTGAGAAGAAGCGTCGAGGTGCTTTACCTTAAAGCTTTCTTAAAAGGGGAAAAATGTCAGCATTGTTGTACTCACCGCTCTGATCGTCACGCAATTTTCTATTGCGAAATAGAAAGTTTGTTCTCATCAGTATCATCATCATGATCCTCTCTCCCTCTCTCTCCCTGCCTCTCTCTCCCTCTCTCTCTGTCTCTTCCTCCCTTCCATATCTCCTGTCTGTCTGTGGTGGCTGGGTATATATGGATTATGTAAAAGCAAATAGTTAGATCAGAAATCCTCACCATAATGACTAACTTTGATTTTGAAGCTTATCTCAGAAAAGTTTTCAGCTGTGGCTTGAATGTGTGTATATTGTTGTAGTTTATTTATCTCTGTTTGTTATGCATAGGGATAATAAATTCGCCTCTTTCATTCTTTATATCTCTGCACAACAAAGCGTTTATTGATGGTTAAAGGTGAACTTGACAGAAAAGTCGCAGTTTTTAGAATAGTAACAAAATGCATTGTTTTTTTCTCACTGAGAGGTTTCGTGCCAATGGTGGTTCTCTGTTGGTGGTAAACTCTTGATGTCTCAGCCGACAGTCATATTTTAGTTCCAACTGGTCAACATTCGCATGCATTACATAGGATTTATAATATGTTACATTGTGAAATTGTGTCTTTTGTCTAGTTTGTTATAGGTTGATGTTCTTAATAGTCTTAGCTTGTTCATAGCAGTGACTGGCTCAGTTGAGGCTATCGTTGGTTCTGACGGATATAGTGAGATGCTAGCTTAGTCAAAAATCTGTTCCATATAAACCATTGATGTAATACCACTCGTTTTACCACGGCCCTGATCAAAATATTACTTTTTTAGGCCCCGATCAAAAACCTTTTTTTTAATGTGGGATTTTAATTCATTTCATTTCATTGGAAAATTTTTTATCAAAATGAGCAAATTTGATGTCATTTGGTTGAAATTCTCATGTAATTAGATCTAATGAAATCTTACGAAATCAATTCAAACGAAATGAAATGTTGCGAAAAATCATTTTGATCAGGGCCTTAATGTGGTATTTCATTTCATTAGAAATTTTTTTGATCAAAATTAATAGATTTGGTATCATTTTGTCAGAACTATAAAAATTAGATCGAACAAAATCATGCGAATCAATTCAATTGAAATGAAATGAAATCCACGTAAAAAAATATTTTGATTAGGGCCTACAGCTCATGATGTACAAGTTAAAATCACACGAAAATTTTTTTAAAACAAACATATTATACTAGGTTTCTATAATAAAGCTGTTGATGGTAATACCAATTTATTATGGGTGTGTTTGGTAGTGGAGGGGAACAAGGACGAATAGGAACAAGGAACAAAGCACCCACGTGCTTGTTCTTGTTCGTAGTTCTTCAAAAAAGTTGGAATTGGGAACAAGGCAACTAGTTCGCTGTTCGTCTAGTTCGTGGTTTGTTTGGTTCGCGCGAACTAGCCCTGTTCACGAACAGCTAGTTTGTGAGTGTTGTCAAACACACCCTATATCTATCAAAGTAGAGTTATGGACGACTCGTAAATTAGATAACTGCAAAAAAGCAAAGAAAAGTCTAATAGATAAAAATATGACTTTAAAAAAAATTTAAACATAAATAAAGAGGGAAAAAAAAATAAGGGTGTACAAGCAGTGTGGCTTTCTATTTTTCTGAGCTGCGAAAACCTATGCTGCAGTTGCTGCTTGCTATCTATAACTATGGTTTTAAAGCCTATCTTTAAAATTAAGTTGATAAATTTTCGGTTAAATCCTGCCAGTTCCGCATAACATGGTTTTAAATGGTGCAAATTAACTTTGTCTTTACTGATACAGTATATTCTGTTGATGTCAAATTAACTGATTTCGTAGTTTAATTTTAGCCAATTGTTTTGTCAATTTTAAGTTTGTTCATTTCAACAAATTACACCGTAGATCTAACGAATCAGCAGCCCGCAGCTTCCAACATATTAGCCTAAGACTCCCAAATAATAAAGACAAAAGTAACATTACACCAAAACTAACATTTCCGAAAAAAAAAAAAAGAGATTTAGATGTCAATCATTCATGACTGGAGCAATTAAATTATCATTGTCTCATACTGAGTACTGACGAGTGACGACTCACTCAATGGGTGATGGTCTCCAGTCTCCACGCTTTCGAATTAACATGGAGGGATCAACAAGTTTAAATAGGCCCAATAATAGAACTCCAATAAAAATGGTCCATAGGCTTTATTTTGCTAAGTAGACATACAGGAGCAAATGTAGGCCTCCTAGTTTCCCTTCAGCCCATATAAGTCTAAATGTACCGGGCTTCTTAGTTCTTAGGACAAAACTCTAAAATATGCTGGTTTTTAAGACCAACTTTTCTCATCTGTTTTATGTAATAGTGTAAAAAAAAAACAGAGCCTATTATTCTTTTCTTTTTCTTTTTTTTTTAACTAAAAGCTCCCAAGTAGGGAACCAACTTCCATTGGTTAGGTTAAAAAACAGAGTCAAATACAAAAGAAAGCTGTATAGGATCATAGGATGTCATATCAAATGGAAATCATTATCTAAAAAAACCCAGAGAAAACAAAGCATGAACAAGTTCATAGGATGCAACTAATAAGTCTAGGAAATAAAAAACATATAAGACTTTATATGTTAGCCGAGGAGATATCCTCAGTGGTTTGCTCACATCTCTGTTAGCAGCTGCTTGAAACCCTGCCAACTGCCAAGGCCTTGAAGTTGCTCACCACTCACTGTACACACCTCGGACTTTTGTTGTTTAACTTGCTTCAGTGTAAAACTTGTGTCTGTGTTAAAACTTGAGTCTGTGTTTGGGTGCAGTAGCGTCTTTTATTTTAGTTTGTTTCGGTTATCTGTTGTGTCAGGTTATGGTTTCTTTTTAGTTTTTAGATAATGGTCAGCGTTATTAGTTCCTTAAGAACTTCTAAGCTGCTCCATGCTTTTATTTAGTTTGTCAAAACTTTTGTACTGCTCTTTTGTTTCAATGGATGCCCACCTCGGGCCCCTTTAGTCCAAAAAAAAAAAAAAAAAAAAAAATCATTGTACACACCTGTATAATATTTTTTTTTGTCCCCTGAGAATAAAATTGAGCCTGCTTATTAGTTTTGTTCTTTCGAATCAGGAAATTGTTTTTTTTTTTTTTTTTTTGGAAATTTCATTGTTTCGTTAGAGAGAAAAAAGATGTAACAAAAATCATCTATTTTGCTAGGATTATCAGATGCATTTGATTCGCCTATCATTAGTACGTTATTGAATTATTAACTTTTCTATTTGTTCTAATAGCAGGGCACTTTATAAAATATTTATATAAAAAAATCCTTTTTTTTTGTTTATTTTAAATTATAAATTTGTTATCTTTAGTCTCTAAAACAAAGATCAGTTCTCAACCACTCAAAATTATATTTTGTTATTTCTCAAATAAATTACAATAGAAAAATGGCAACTACTTAATAAAACTGTATAAAATTTATTCATTTTAATTTCCTTCCATTTCATATTCTTAGCCTTCCTTTCTCTTCCATCTTCAGAGAACCAAACTGTATGTCAGATTCCATAGTGCTCTTAGTTAGTGCTTGGGTCAACCACAAGAACCACAATGGTGACGTACGCAATATTCTGGGCTGGAGCAGTTATTAGAAATTGCTTCCGGGTTTAAAAATTTCAATTTGAATTTGAGGCACAATTCATAGGTTGGATAAATAATGTGAACAGTAATTTAGAGGAAATTTGGAAAAAATAAAATGGCGTGACTTGACTTCCTTTTACTTTTCTTACTTTTTTACTTCTGAAAGAAATTTTTTTTGTCTTTTGCACTAGCATTAATTTCCAGATGGACTGATGCGTTTGACCTCCTCTTCCCTTCTATTCTCGGAAGTTATATTTTGTCAGAAATGCTGGAGATCAATGACTATATAAATATTACATGAGAAAAAAGGTAATCGGTTTACCTTATTTGCATCATATTTGACCGAAGTAAAACAGAAAATTAATGCTGAGAAAAATAGTCAGTCTACTTTCTGAATAATATAAAGGGAAAAAGACAAATACCGAATTTGGTATCCTTTTGCAAACGAAGTTCACGTTTGTTCTGGGCTTTCTGGCAAAAGATCAAACAGCTTTGTCCAGTCGGTACTCAGCATCACATTGCTTTATCAAACACAGGAATTTAATATTGTTTTTACTTTTTCATTAGGGTGCCTTGGATTTTAAACTGAATTAGCATGTTAGTTAGAATTTTTTCAGAATATTACTAATTATTATTTTTTTAATTGAAATTGGGAAACAGGAGGCTTAACGACTATTCAAAACAGTTGCTCACTCATGGAAACGCGGTACGTTGTACAACATTTCGGAATACTTACTAATTCATATTAACGCTATTTTTTGTCAGTCCAAACATATCATAAATGAAGAGCAATGAGTTTCATATTCTACCAAAAAAAAAAATGTAGGATCACTAATCTAAAATTAGATTTATATGTAAAATATTAATATAATGTTTATTGCTAACTTATTGTCAAATTAAAGTTATCGTTATGGTTTAGGTTTTTTTGACATCAATGTGCCATACGAAGTATGAACTTCGATATGCATTTATATTACTAAATGCAAATTACAAAACCTATGCAGCAAAAAAAAGAAGAAAAAAAATTGTATATTTATGATTTGGTTTTGGAATACACGACAGTTGGTTTCTTTCTTTCCGCCTACGGCCTTGTTTGGTAGCTTCTTTAAGCTTCCTTAAGCTTCTTTAAGCATCTTTAGCCCACCAAACAAAGAAGGAATAAGCTTCCTTAGGGAGGAATTGCTTCTTCCACCAAAATTGGTGGAATAAGTTCTTCCACAATTGTCTCATCACAGATTAGTCATAATTTTGAATAATTTACCATTTATTATATTTAATCATTGATTATAAATTATTTAATAATCATAATAATATATTATGTACAATAAAAAATATTTATCACGTAATTTTGTAGCTAAAATTATAATTAATATTATGATTATAAGTATAAATAATTAATAGTATTATTAATTTATATAATAAAACTGATATTATTATATAAATTATATTTATATTTATCATTAATACAATACTAGCTACTAGCATAATCTATGATGATAATTTGTGTTATAATAACAATTATAAATATTATTATTTTAATTAAAATTATTATTATTATAATTGCAATTATTATAATATTAATTACATTTTTGATAACCTATAATAATAATTATTATTATAATTACAGTGTTAAATTATCATGATTAATTATTATCAGTTTATTATTGAAATTACGATTAGTTAATATTATGATTTCTACTAATTTAATAATAATAATTATTATTAATATTTTAATAATTACACTTATTATTATATCTTCTTATTTCTTTGCTTTCCATAACTAAACAATTATGACATAACTTGACATAAGTTATTCCTCCTTAATTTATTCCACTTAAGTTATTCCCTTACCAAACACCACCTACGGGTTTAACGACCAAAAAGAAAATTCTTTCTTTTCATTATACTATATTATCATAAAAGAGGGTAAGATCTAACAAGAATCAGAAGAGGATGTGTTGTTATTCTCAAAATTGAATCGGTGGTGCTCAAGAGTATATCAATAAATTCAGCTACACTTCTGTTTCGTAGACTCAACACAAAATCTTGGAACAATTGCTTTCATCCGCCCCAACAGTTTTGACCCCTGCAAGTAAGTTTTTTCTTAATTATGATAGCATAGTACGGACATTAAGAAATTCTCACCTACTAGTAAAACAAATTAATCTACTTTTCCACAGTGATACTTTTATTTCTCTTGCAAAAACTTCAAATTCCAAATAAAGTTTTGAACTTGACAGTCTTGACTAACTGGTACAAAAAGTACAAAGCCCAAAATCATACGGAGATCTCTAGGACTGATGCATTGGAAGCATCCAGCATATAAAAGTCTTGGAAATGAAAGGATAAGAGAAAGCGCAAACATTGACTGTTGATTTTCCACACCTACATTTTGGAACTTTTTCAATACCGATTTTTTCAAGCGATTGAAACCGGAAACCAACTCCGGTGCCAAGGAAAAATGTACCTGGTGTTCAACCAACTTGATTGGCAGTTTTTGAATAAAAAGCCGAATGTGACGTACTTCCTTTGATCTGTACTGTGCTAGAGATATTTGGTTCTTTCCTCTCCATTTTGATCTTTGACAAACACATTTTGAGGATGTTTTGTTTGAAGCAATTAAGGAGCATTTACTGCTTACAAATATATGTTTTCGGTACCCTACATATGTTGATCATTATAAATAAGCATATAATTCGTTTATATGTTTAATAAAGTTTATTTCCAATTAAAAGCAGATACAATAAATACAAGAGTCACTTTATCCTTTTTTTTCTCCCTCAAAATTCTATATTAGGGTGCCGTATTATAGATGAGTATAATACAGTATTATATTTATTTTACTTTCAGACTTACAGATTTTGTAAGTGTTCCCATCTCTTTTGATAAATAAAGGTTAGCAACTTTGTTTATATTGAGGCACTCCTATATAATTCAATATACTGTTACCGTTTCCATATTCAATTCTGTAAAAATGGAGATATCCAAATTGTAAGAAAGTCTAATAAAGTTAGTTTGCCTTATCATTATTGTTTTTCAAACATTAGATGTTCGCCACCTTCCCCTTTTTGACTTCTAGCTTGATTTCACATCATAGTTCAACTGCATTCTGAAGTGACAATATTTTATTTACCGCTAATAATGTATTTATATATACTGAACAACAGATAGCACCAAAAAAAAAAAAAAATTAAATACAAAATTTAGCATCACGATTTTAATGATCTTGAATCTCTACATAACAAAATTCAGTATTAGTTCAATTACACATTAGCTTGCATCATTCCAGAATTCAAACTAATTAATAAACGGTACATATGCACCACCACATCATTCTTTGGGTGGATGACTTCAAAATTATGGTAAATTGAAATTTATAATGATGAATATGGTTGTCAAGATAACTAATTCAAAATTATTTCTATGCATTACCATTGGTAGATAAATATTTCATTTAATTTAATAACATTGATTTGTATTTGATGTTCTAAGAATCTTCAAAGCACAAATTCCTAAACATTATTAAAACGTATGTTTACTTATAATATATGAAGAATAAACTTTTTTCAGCTTTCCATGACGTCACTTGATTATGTTTTCAAAATGCTACATCAACAACCAATGATTTAAAATGTATTTCCAGCAACATCTCGAAATAGTGACAGCTTTGTTTCCAAATGGTTAAGAACAATTATCCAAAAGGAATCCCAGCTAAGTTCTACAATCTACATAGCTCTAATTAGGTGAGAGCTTACAAAAGTTGTGCAAAGACAAGGATGAATATTACTTTTTTTTTATTTAATTACTTGAAATGCAGAAGTGACGATTTTTTTTCAAAAAGTTTATATTTAAACGAAATATTGACAAATATTGTTCGTGAATGAATTGTTTGGTTCAAAAAAACCGTCAACATTATCTTGCCAAAAGCGATTATCAAAAGCGAAGTTTGTCGACATTTTTAGTTATCTTTGTAGTTAAAAAAAAATAAATTAGAGGTTATATTAGCTAATTTCATTTTGCCAATCGAATATTTAAAATAATTCTCTTTTCTATTTTTTTGAAGCAAAATAATTATAATTCTCTTTTCTAGATCGATCCCTTTTTTTTTTTTTTTGTCTTTATAATGAAATCCAAAGGACGTCACCTTTTGGATAGCTCTAATATCTAGATCGAGAAACTCGTTTATTTTTTCTTAAAATTATAGTTCTACCCATCAAGTGACATTTATTTATAAATGACGTAATTAGTAAGGCCATGTCTCTTGTCTAGAAGCCAGTTTACTTTCCATGGTAGTATGACGATGATTAGCAAAATTTCAATAATTATGAATCGCACTTCATTTGACGCCTACATTTTTATAATTATAATTTGGAAAAGTTTTTATTTCATTGTGCTTCTTGCTTTTTGTTTCCCACATTAAATACACGTAAAGGGCAATACAGGGAAGGATGCAATAATGCAACAAAGTCCTTAGTAAACCAAATCTTTGTTTACTTCCTCTCCGTCTTGACAAAAGATTAAAAATTAATAATTTAAAGTTTTCTCGCGAGAAATTTCACCAAATGGGCAGACATGTTTTACACAAACCTGTCTCCTGTAATGTCTAGTTATACAAGTTCCGTTCCATGTCTTCAAAGGCCAAGAGAAATATTTACTGGAGGCGATGGTAACTTGTAGACGTAGCCGGCTCCTCTTCTTCCTTTTTTTTTTTTTTTTTTTTTTTTTTTTTTTTTTTTTTTTTTTTTTTTTCTTTTTTCTCTTGAAGTAGTAGCCGATTAAATTTAAATCTGGTGAAGTGTGTATTACAGAAGTCAATATTTGCAGTCAACCAACGCTTCAGTCCTCCTTCACATCTGTCCACGGGTATAAATAAAATCGGATCATTTCATCGTAGCTTATTTTATTATAAGATATAAAGATAAATAAAAAATATCTTTCACTAGTTTAATTATTAAATTGGATTAAAGACAAAAAAGGTTTGTTATGTTTATCAGATAATGATATAGCAAAAATATTGTTTCTAAGTTGTTACCCAACAGGCAACAGCACAATGAATAAGTACAAATTATATATATTAATAATTTATTAATATTATATGTAATGAAGGCGACATTGATTTATCCTACATTTCACATAGTAATGTCTTTTATTGTTATTTAACTCATACACAGTTACATACGCCGCATAAAAAGTAGCATACCTTTTGGAAGCAATATGCAAGTGTAGTCATACCTTGTTTTAAAAATCGTTGTTATTGAACGTCCATATATAAGTTCTAGCAACGTTTTTTTTTTTAAATACGAAATAAATAATAAAAAATTTCGGAAAAAATGTAAAATTTGATTTCATACAAATTTTCAATATGAAGATTCAATCTAACACTTTAGATCGGTGATTTTAAATTTGATTACGCGAATATGATCATGTTGGACAGACCACATTCATCATACGCGTAGAACATTAGCATTCCCTCTCTCTATATATAATTATTTATTTTGGTCTAAAACAACTATTAACTACTGTTTCAAATCATAAAACATTATTTGAACCCCATCAAAATTCGCACTTTGTCCGAAAATTAAATACATACTCACTTGAACCTCAAACTTCTAAACTACTAAGAAATCTACTTATTTACCTATTTATTTATTGGATTCTTAGAAAATTAACTAAAAAATTGTTATCAATATTATTTTGAAAGGTAAGAACTCAACTACAATGTTGATTAAGTACAGTGGGGGAGATGTTTATCAGCGCCTTTGATGCTTTGAAGGAAATTTACCTATTGATTATTTTTTTCTTGGAAAGTTGGCTCAAAATTTTAAGGGTATTCTCCGGAGGGTAAGAAATCATAGTCGGAGATGTTTATCGGTGCACATATGCTTAGCGAGGAGGAACCCCCTTGAAATTGTTTGAATGCTGTTATTTTGTAACTGGTGCATTAGTCTTTCTTAGGTGTCTTTTATTATTACAAGTACCTTTCTCTTTTCTTTGTTGTTTTTTATGGCTTTTGGTTATGTTGTAAGGGTAGTAACAGTGTATCAGGTTAGCAAGCTCAAGGCTTCATGTTTTGGCACCAGTTTTTTCTTTGATTTGGGGGGCAAGATATGTAACTTTATGATTGTTTCTTTTAATAAATGGCCTACGGGTCTTTATCAAAAAAAAAAAAAAACATATGCTTAGAAAGGAAATTACTTAGAGTTTGCTCATAATTAACTTAGTAAGATACCTATCTTGACCGGCAGGACCGGGGCGCCGAAATTCAATGCGTTTTTTATTTTTTGATGAAGAAATTCAATGCCTTGCAACACATGTTATGTGATGTGAGAACAAGCCTACATCACACTACGTATACTCTCAATTTTTTATTTTGAATAGGGAGGTGTCCTGTTTTTTGACAGCTAGCTAGCTTGCCTTTTAGGGATTTATCTATGATTCACAAAAGATAAACAACTAGATGAAAGAAGTTTGGTTTACTGATCTCAATTCTTAACTTCGAATATTTTGTCTATCTACAGCCAGTATGCAACTCTCAGATTTTTTTTGTTAAATATAAAACAAACTTTTGTAATGATATTTATAAATAAAATATCTTTAGATTAATGTCTCTTTGAACGTCAAAAAAAAAAAAAATACAACGATATAAGAAACTTCTAAATGTGGAAAAATTTCTAGATTTTTTCAAAACAACGTTGAAATATTATAAATTTTAATATGAATTTCAAATTTTATGTATATGTGTTGTATATAGCGATTTGAGATTGAAATTTAAATAAAATATAACAGCATGTAAAAACAAGATATTCTACCTTTTTTTAATAAAATTTAAATAAAATAAAAGGATGGATATGCAATCGCTCTCTGCTTGTGGTAATTTAAAATATTTCAAAAATATTTCAAAAATAGGCAAATTCTATTGTGGACATAAAATTTTAATTCGGACTTAAATCTTGATCATTCATTTAAATTTATGAACAGAGATGAATGATCAAGATGTAAGTCCGGATTAAAATTTATGTCCATAGAATTACTCAAAATAATCTCCAGAACATTCAAACAACGTGGAGTTAGAAAACTTCCAAAAATTGTACTCGGTGCGGCAGACATCCATTTCTTTTAGAGCGGAGAAACCAGAAAAAACAAAATTTTCGTACTCGTCCTAGTTGTATTCCATTCCAACACTAACCCTTTTGAAACCTCTAGAAAGGACAAAGTAGGGACTAACAACAAACCAAAGGTCGTACTCCAGGCACTCCGATTGCTGCCACGTGTCCCCAGAGATTCCGAGGTCTGTTGCGAACCTTCTTATTTCTCCGGAAATCAAACCCTTTAATAACCCAAAACCATCTCCATCTCTTATCCCTTCTAGACTCTCTCTTGCTCAACTCATAAATGCAACTCTAAACTCCCTTCCTTGCTTTGTTTCTACCATTTTATTTTCTCCTTGTAAATTTCCTCACTGCCTGATGGCAAAGAGGGGAGTGGGGCCGGCGCCGTTCCTGATGAAGACGCATCATATGGTGGAGGCAGCGGCGACCGACGACGTGATATCGTGGGGAGATAATGGGCGGTCGTTTATCGTGCGAAAGCCGGTCGAATTTGCGCGTGATCTCTTGCCGGTGCATTTTAAGCACAACAACTTCTCATCTTTTGTCCGGCAACTTAATACATATGTAAGTCAATTTATCCATTAATTGTTTTCTAGAAATACAATTTGACGTGATTTTGTTTGGTATTATGAATTTTGGTCTTGTATGTTTAAGTGAAAATTTTCAGCTAAAAAATTTTTAATAGGAAAGTGCATGTTTGTGCTGTTGTTTAATTTCAAAGAAAATAAATTTGCGAGGACTAGTGTGCATAAATTTTTGGTTGACTTTCTTAAACATCATAACGGGAGACGTTAATATAGTCTCTACGATTTTCATGTGATTTTCTATAAATTTGACTTTATTTATTTATTGAAAGCAGTACTAGAGCACTGCCGGTTGCATTCTCTACAAGTTTTCCTTGAAACCGGGGATCTTGTAATGAGTACCTTAATTAATATATAGGTGTTATTGACTCTGCATTTAGTTTGGGCTCTTTGACATTCCGTTTTAGCGGAATAAACTATTTCGTAACTATTTTTTGGTTCTTAAGATTAGTAAACAACATATTAATTATTGATACTTTGACAGTGTTTATTCTGATAAAGTCAAAAGGAAATTTTGAAATATAAAACAATGTGTAGATACGCTGTTAGTTTTATATGGATTGTTCATCATATCATATATAATTTGAAGTTATTAATAGTTTAATCAAAGGATTTCCGGATTGGAATAAATTGAAACTATTTATATTAAGGATAGAATTTGGCGTTACTTTTAGTTATTTTAAAAATATTGTATGTATAGAGTGAAGACTATACATATTGTACATACTTAAATTTTAAATTAGAAATCTTTTTTATGATAATGATTGTTAATTCAATTCTTTGTGAATGAATCTAAATTCATTTCAATATTCAAGTTTTTTGGGTCTCATAAATGTTGTACATCCATTACTTCTAGCAATATCAAACAAACTATTAAAATTATTTGTATACCCATCAAGGTTTTAAAATACGATTTTTGCAGTATGACGGTACAGAGTTGATTTAGCGATTCGGTGTTATATTGGTGATATAACGGAGAAAAAACGGTGTGTATAAAAAGACAATTATACAACTAATCTATCTTAAATCTATCTTATAAGTTACTTGAAAATTTAAAATATAAAAAAATAACAAGTCAAAAGGAAAAATAGACAAAATCAAAGTATCAAAAACTAAACGAATTAAGGTTTTTGTATTGATTTGTATTCAGCAAAAAGATTTTTTTGTAAGTTACATGATCCGTCCGTTTTTACGCCGTTAAATGCAAAAATTTTAAGTTATATCGCCGATTTTTCGGAAATATAACGCAACTGTTATTTCGGTCATAACGGTGTTATTTTGATGAAATTTAAAAGCTTGATACCATGTAGAAATAATTTGAAAGCTGTTTTAAAAAATTTTAAATTTCAACAGACGAGACCCCCTGCCCCCTCTCAATTTTCCGGTTATAATAATTTTGAATGGTAAATATGAAAAAATTAGAAGTAGATGTGTTACATAAAAGATGGACATTGACTTACCCTTTTTATAATCAATAAGTAGTTTCTAGAGAAACACCCTTTCTGTAAAAAAGAATTCCGAACAGAAACAACTTGTTAAAGAGGTGTATCTAGAAACTCCACGTGGAAGAAATAATTAATAAGCATAGTTCTCAAGTGAGTGGAAGAAAGCACTCTGTTTAGGCGTCTTCCCGATAAAGAGAAGAAATCCATCATCATTTAACAGTTCATGTTGTCTTATTAAATTAATTAAGTTATGACCTATAGAACACCAGCTTCTGACCGTAACCAAGATGGATAGCCAATTAGACCATCTACGCGGTTCTATACTTGATAATGATGCTGATATTTAATGTAAAGAAATATATATTGTTACCATGTATTTTGATTTTTGGTGGCATATGTCTGCGCAATTGCTCTGTCTTAATGTTTTCTAAAGAATTAGAAGACAAAAAGTCCAAATAATTGTTGTCCTTATTCTTCTTTGTGCAACTGTATATTCAAAATTCTAGAAGAGTTCTCTTGGATACTGATGTAGTTCTAGACTTCTAGCATAAGAATCTTGCTCAAAAGCAAGTGGTGAAAAGAACGGAAGTGAGACTAGTATAGTCCTGATAATAAAGCAATATACAAGTGATTGAAAAAAAATAAATAAATAAAGCAATAGAAGTGAATGATCTGAAGAATTAATTAGGAAGTTTTTATAAATTCGGTATGCCAAACACCTTTTATCCTGGATAGAAAAATTCTCATGTAAAGAAAAAGTTGTCTTTGAATATGTATTTGTTAAAAAAATTACATATTTCTTAAACTGTCCATGCTTTTTATTTTTTTCAAAGCACTTCCGTGCTTTTTATGCCGGGTCAGTAAGTATGGGGAAGTACTTAATTTTGTATATACGGACGCAAGTATAATATCAAAAAAGAAATGGTTATGATTGTCATTTTGTCATGGGTCGAATTACTTGTGTCTCATCTCATCCACTCATGAGCATGTTATTTACTTCTGACTCATCCACTAATGAACGCATGTTATGTTATAAAAGTGATAGTTCTATTTGTGCGAATTATGCATAACTTTATATGAATATAACAACGCAACTTTATTTGTATCTGTGTTAAGTATGTATGACTTCTTAGGAATATATAAATCGGAATAAGGAATGGTTTTGGACGAGTAAGGATTGGATTCCTAATTTGTCCATTTGTAAATGCGTCTATGTCCGAAAGCTACAGTTTAGTTTGTGTTGAGTATGAATGATAAACAAGTGGTGGCACTTACACATAACTTGTTATCTTTACCGATGGACAAGCCATCTCAACTTGACCCCTTATTGAAGTATCATCTGTACAATAAAAATAAATTTGCCATAGGAAAGGTTGATGGTAGTTTATTCCAACAAGTAAACATTGGTTAAACAAATTAGGACTTTTCATAGAGATTTTTACTTCTAAGAAATAGGAACCATGCAAACTTTTCATCCCGAGGAAGTTTCTATTTCAATTTTTCACTTTACATAGTCCAACAGAGGTCACACGTTTAATGAAGTGCACTGGAAGCAAAATAAGCAAAATTGACTCTTTCACTTCCCTTCATTACTGATTTTTCCTTTATTTTTACCTACCACCGTGTGGACTTGCAAATAGTGATCTGATGTCGTTGTTTTAATGGTAAATTCGTGTTATCATTAGATCCAAGATGTTTGATTTACATCAAACAGTCCGATTAGATTCAAAATTGATATGAAGTATTAGTTAGATGGCCTTGATTAAGGTAGACGAGTCATGGATGCTTAATGGTACACTTATGTGGATTCAATATGTCCTCTAATTGTGCACATGCCAAATTTTATCTTTTGAATAGCCCTTTTATGTAACACTACAAGCCTAATTTTAATAGTGCACTTATGTGGATTCAATATGTCCTCTAATTGTGCACATGCCCAATTTTATCTTCTAAAGGGGCCCTTTAGGGCTCAGTTTATCTACAGGTGTTTGCTTCTACTATTAATTCTTGTAGTATGCTATTACTTTTTGCTTATTATATGGCTATATGCTATTTATTTACCCATAGTTAAAGCTAGCTATGCCTGTTTTGTTATCAGAATCCCCTGAGGTCAGTTGGATTCATTAGGTTTTTCCCCAATATGTCTAATTGCTGTCTAAGAAGGAAGTTTGTCAATTCTTATATGACAAGGGATTAAACAGCATCTTTATGCTTAGTTTAAATATCGGTTTCCAGTCCCCTAGGTTTCTTTTCTTGTCAATTTTTGATGATACCCAATGGTTTAGGTCTTTATCAAATTGAGGAACCTTATTTTTTTCTTGTCTCTCTTTTGTTTTTTGGTAGTACTTTTTTTTTTTTAAAGAACTTTGTTTTATGGTAGTTGGCTATTATAAATTTACAAGAATGCCCTTTTTTGATGTAAGCAGAAGATCAACACTTCTAGGAAATAAGATGTCAATTAATTATCAAAGGGTGCTGAGTTGATTTTCTGATTCCAGATTTTTTCTTACATATTTTCTGAATCAAAGCCTATTACTGTTCATTGACGGACACATGGCATCTGTCCTGAGTGTTGGTGAGATGCGTCTATCGACCCACTTCTAATAAGATTTGTGATAAAAACGTAACAGACTAAGTCCTTTCCTGTGCATCTCATTATTTATAAACGTTGATTTTTGGAGGAAGAAAGAAAATTAAGTCAGACATCTATTTGCGGTCCAAATTTTCTATAAATGATGTGCGCCTAGATCTGGATTACTTCAGCCAATTCTTAGCATAAGCTATTGATGTACTCTCACTAATTATCACTTCAATAGAAGCGTTGATTAGTACAATTTAAATTTAACACAAGGTCTCTCCTCTCGTGCAGGGTTTCCGAAAGGTCGTGCCGGACAAATGGGAATTTGCTAACGAACATTTCCGAAAAGGCGAGCCTCATCTCCTAGGCAACATTCGCAGGCGAAAAATAGCACCCCCTTCAAATGGAAAGGCCAACAGTAACCAGTCAGTGCTGCTACCTTCCACCACCACCACATCCTCTACAACCTCATCTCCTCTCTCCTCACCAAGCCATGAATTGGTCGCCTTAACCAACGAGAATGAGCAATTGAAGAAAGATAACGAGACACTGAGCTCAGAATTAGCAGTTGCCAAGAAGAGGTGCGTTGAGCTCCTAGGATTCCTTTCTAAATTTGTTGATGTGAAGGAGCTCGATTTTAGGATTCTGATGGAAGGTGATGGAAGTAGTGTTGCTCAGGAGGTCAAGGAGGAGGTGGAGGAAGAGTGTCCCGACTTCAAGCTTTTCGGGGTGCGGTTGAAAGGTGTCTGTGGAAAGAAGAGGGTTTTGAGTGAAGATACTGATACTTGCAGTGGTGTTGCTGAGAGGCCTATGAAGATAGGTTTTAATTCTCAGTGGATGGGTTCTGTGCCAGTCGCACGGATGCAACATAGCAGTGGAAAGGTCTGCCACTGAGTTGCACTAGCACTGGTATCTGTGCTTTTCCTTTATGAAATGAAGAAGTAATAAATTCTTTTCGTTATGTAAATCAGCGAAATGTAAGTGTAGAGATAGAATTGATGTTGCAGTGTCAATTTGGTGATGGAATCCAAATCAGGTTTCATGTCCAGAAGCATGGATTAGCAAATGGCCTGTGGGTAGGGAAAATTAAAATCATTCCAACAGGTGGGGTCTACAAAGTATAGTACTCACCCTTTCAACCTAATATTAATTAGTTTAATCGTAGCAGATTCAAGATTATGTATCTATTTCATCAGAAGTTGATGACAAGGATTATCATCTTTTTCTTTTTTTAAGGCTAATGTTAGAAAAAATGGATAGAATATGACATTCAATGAACCTTTTTTTTACCATACAGAGAGCTTTGCTTATGCTGTAAATTATGGATTGAAAGCATGTGTGTACATGAAATACAGAACAGACGGTCTCGCATGGCCGACAGAATGGGTGCCAAGCACTATTGTACGAAGACCAATCATTTTGTTACAAACTCTTCTGATCGCTGTTACAAAGGCCCATAATTCAATGCATACTAAATAATGGTCGTAATTTTTTAACAGTAGTCTGTAAGAGCGACAGAGACCACAAATAAACAAAAATTTAGACCATAGATTACTAATTTCAAAAGATCGTTTTTTTTTTTTTTTTCAAATTAGACGATTGTGATGTGCATCTCTGTCCATTCCACAAATTTGGATACTCTTTATGTCATTGTCATTGTCAAGAATGCATAATTGGAATAGACTTTTCAGGCCTTTTAACATTACTATACCCTGGAACCTGGTGTGATTGCTGCTAATAGATTGTTCTTACCCTACCTATTCTTCACTATATAGAGGGGCTCGTTACGCAGAGCTGCTGCTTGATGCAGGGCCTATTTTTTTAAGTAATAGCAAGACTCGTTTTTTTTTAGTGAGATGAATTCAATTTTACTTTTGCAAGAGTGAAAGTACAGCTGCATGCAAGGAAGCGGTCTGCTCAAATTAGACCCAGAAGAGGGAACAGAGCATGAAGTTAAAAAAAATATAACAATAATAAATGGATGGTTCTACCTTTCTCTTTTCTCTTCATACTGTCTTTCCACTTGGTTTCATTCTTTGTCATTCTGAATTCAGTAGATGCGCAGGAATGGATATAGAGAGGCATAGAAGATCCAACCTCACAAGAAGCATCATGTGCCCCAGTGAGAAGATACCGACATGATTAGATATGCAGTTGCTACATTAAACATAGGTTGTAAGAATTAATCAAACTTGAATGCAGAAATAAAATCAAGATCGAGATTACCTCCAGCCATTGCTTGTCAATAAATTGTTGATTAAGATCACTGTAAACAAAGGGCACTCCTGGAACCGATGGCCTTCTCTTGTCTTGATGGTGAACTCCGGAAAATCGGTCCAGACCTCGTCTCCCTTTCTCTTTCTCACTGGTGCCTTATGTGAAAAATAAAGAGGAAAAATGACAACTCACTTTGTCCATCACAGAAGGATGTCATATGTAACAGGCTATTATCACTAAAAGGTGCGATCCAATAATTAGAATCAAGAGCTGAAATCACTCCATTTAATTAATTAATTAATTAAATGTTACATAGGTTACATAGAATAGCGCCATAACCTATGAAGGAAAACATTCGTGGTACAACACGACAATTCACGGAGAAAAACAGAGCTCACGAATATTTTTATGGATGAAGGCACGGACCTACAAGAGGCATAGAAGAAATGAGGCAGCAGAATAAATCATGCTAATAATTTGCTTTTATATTTACTTCGTTGATAAGTTCGAGGACCAATAATTTGCTATTTGATATTTTTTTTTTCTCAAAAGAACAAAAAGGGAACTATAAAAGAACTTAGAAAACGCATACAAGTATCAACCATGTAGAAACATCATAAGATATTTTGCTGAAACCAATTGTGACGGTACGATACAGCATCCAGTAGCTGGGACAGCATATTCATGCAAGGCTCAAGATGGATGAATTATGATTAATGAAGAAGAACAAACAACGAAAGCACATAAGATAACATGCAGTGTAAATTCATCGTGTAAGTTCCCTTGTAGGGACGTAAAACTATAGGTTGGCCAAACTTTGACCCAATGTCGTGTTGTTCTTCACAGGGACAAAATTGGAACACTGTATCGGTGCCCCAATATACTGCCAGGCCCATTTTCCCTCGGCTCCCTTGCTGGCAACATCTATAGTATTAATTAAAAGTCATGGCCGTTGTGTCGTTCGTTTGTTTACATTGAAACCCGATCGTTTCTTTTTTATATTTTTCTAAAAATACATTTAAAATAGTCGTACCAATTAAAAATAGTCATACCAATCATTAATATTAGCAAGATTTTTTTGGACAGAAAATTTATGTCAAATTTATATAATGACTTTTTATAGAAGAAATTACTAATTTTTAAACTTGCAAATTTTTGTTTATAAATTTTGATAAGTTTTATAGGCAGATTTTTTATATTTTACATTGAAAATTTTCTCAAGTTTGACAAAACATAAAAAAATCATTCTTCAATCTAAAGAATATAGCGCAGCGAAGCTGTAATAATAATCACTGATCACCGCCTCCAACTGTTGTAATAAAAAAAAAATCAATACCTAACAAAAATAATTAATAAATACCAAAATAATGGGGCCCACTTATTTAAAAAAAAAACGCACACACAAGTTGGAGAACGTCTCAACAGACAAAACTAAACAAGGTTACAAGAACCAACTCTTAATTTAGTGGCAAACAATAATATATTTTCAGTAAAAAATTTCAAGTCTAAAATACGGATTTAATTTAAAAATAAGTTGGGAAATTTTACCCCAATTTATCTTAAAAAAAAAATAAACAAGGTTTTAGATACCTTCTAGAATTGTATTTGTGTAACACTGAACGGAAAGACTTTTCTCCCACAAATATGATCAATAAATAAGCGATATGACCTTGATTCAAACTGTATAATTGTATACTGAGTTATTAATTTATATACAAAGTTAATTAGTAGGGTGTGTGCAAGGGTAATTCATGTCCATGCAATCAAACAGCACGAGACAAATCAAAGTTTTATTTTCAAGTTTTCTCCAAACCAATAAATTTTCATTTTCAAGTTTTTTTCCAAACCAATAAATTTTCATTTTCAAGTTTTTTCAAAACCAGTAAAACCAATGTGTTTAAGAACAAGGTTTTTGCTTGTACTTGAAAAAAAAAAGTAGAATACTTTATGTTCAAGGCGTTTGCCTGAACCTACAAAACCAACCTTACTTTTAAAATTTTTGTTTGTTTACTAATGGGGTCAGAGAAAAGGTAATTATGAATTAAATACTCTTACGACAGAAAATTACGGAATATATAAAGGTTAAAAACTTCTGAAACGCTCCGATTTGAAAAAATAACGTCTCCTGTTCTTTAACAGCCGAAAAGTACTTGCATGCAGAGACTACTTATAGTCTTATAGATGATATAAACAGAGGCCCAGCACAACCAGAACAGCATAGAAGGAGCATTTTCTACTTTTGAACAACGGATCTTCATGTTAGACAACAAAAATCTAACAAGAATTTAGTGGAATTTACGTGGACTATGTCATGATTCTTCTTTACATAGACTTAGTCAAATGCCACTTAAAAGTTAAAACACAATAATACGGACCTAACTCCTAAGTCTTGATTTTGACAGTCTACTCTTTCATGAAAATGATTAATTTTTTTTTGGGCCAGGTGACAATTGCCACATTAGCAAATATTTTATAAATAAGAAAAAAAATGACTGAACCACTGATGACCAGAATTCAAGATATCTTCAGATGTGGCTTCACTTCTCTCACTTTGCATTTTAGGAAAAAGAGGTATACTTTGCAGAGTTGCTCTCATCCAATGCAGTAAGTACATAAAGGAAAAGATGAGAAGCAAGTGGGTCAAAGCTAACATGGCGTTGAAGCAACTCATCGGATTTGCTTTGAAAGGCTGATCATAAAGTAAGCGATAAGGCAGAAAAGCTAAATCAAAATATCATCAAGAGTTTGGAAAAAAAAAAATTTGATTGAGTGCTTGTATCATTTTATCAGACAAATAAACAAAAGCTTTTAGGTGGGTTACGTAGCTCTCTATAATGCAAGTATGATATAAAGTTTGTTGAGTATACAAACCCAAATGCCTATGTTTTCTTAAGAACTCAAACAGAGCAACTTCAGAAGAAAATCTTGTGCAAATGATACATCTTCAAGCACAATTAAGATGTCCAAAATCACATAGAGATTACAATAAATGCACCTAAATAATAAGATTTTCCAGAACAGACAACTAGACAAGTTACAGTTATTCCAAGGGTTCCAAACATCCCCTACATGTTTAATGTTATATGACCAAACAGGGGCGGAACACATAATATAGCTACACGCTGCAGGTTAATACGAGGCTACTAGCATGAAGCTAGAAAATACAAGCAGCAGCATAATATTCCCAGATCAAATCTAACAATAACTCAAAAAGAAAGTTATTAAATTTCTGTGCTAAATTTGATTTTCTTTTACCAGGGACCAGTGAAAGTCCTTTGCAAACACACTCTCTTTGACATAGGCTGTTGAGTCATGATCTCCTGTACCTGTGCATTTCAATGTGAATATTTATGGAGATTTGAAAGAAAGAATATATACAAAATAACAGGGGTGAATTTTTTTCCTTTTTGTAGCTGAATAAGGTCATAAAATTTCTTAAAAAAGAACCATGGATAACATGAAAAATTACCTTAGCCTTTTCAATCTTCATCATTTCAACCTGCGAAGTTCAGACAACTATATTAGAAGGCTCATCACTGAATTTAAATTAGTTGCAATATTTTACAATAAGTGACTTTGAATCTTTTTCTTTTTGCTAACTACGTAGTTTGTTTGTTGGAATTACCAATTCATAGCTCAACATGCAAAATGACAAAACTCTTACCTGTTTTTCCTTTAGTTCTTTGTTCTGCTCCTTGAGCTTTGCTATTTCAGCTTCCAATTCCATCATATAAGCCTATAAACAAAAATAAATACATCAACTCAAGATAATAAATATGTCGAATGCAGCCATTCCAAGCCGTATATCAAACACAAAGTCTCTGATATCTACTACACTTACTAATTAATGCACAAAATTTACTGACTCTTAGTAAACAACACCCACCACACCAGTAAACTGAAAAATTAAGATACGTACTGTACCAAAAGTAAATAATAAACATAGACTAGAATTATTACTTGTTTACGAGCTCGAGACCTAGCCGCAGACTCTCTATTTTTAATCATGCGTCTCTGCCTTCTCTCGACCACCTTTTCTAATGTGGCCGCCCCCTTCCTCCCTCTTAAACCCCCTTTGAACACATATGGTACCGGTACCGGCGACAGATCAGATGAATTTCCATTCAGGTCCACTGGGGTCTCCACAGGGACCGCAATTGGGGTGGGCCCGAACCCTACAAATCCTGGGGCTACTGACTCATTAGTCAACCCTTCAAACGGCCTTGGCGGCATCTGCAATGTCCCGCCCAATTTTCCAAAGTTATTTTCACAAACAATTGGTGTTGTGACCCCAAAAGGAGTAATTCGTGGGGCCGGTTCCTCTCTCACAACACCGGCTCTGACCAAGAACTCCTCCAATGTTATCTCGCCAAGTGTCGGTTCCCTCTTTTGCATGATCTCCTCTTTAGTGACGATTCCAGCAGGTACAGCGGGAGCCATCGAGCTCAGCCCGGCATTTCCAGTGTTAGTACCAACTCCAATGATGTCTCTCCAGACCTGGTCTACTGTTTTCTGACTTAGCGTTTGCGGAAGTGTAAGCGAGCCCTGACGGTGGATCCCACCTGTTTGTTGCTCTGTACCAGTAGGCCCACACCCAAAACCAGAGGCCATAGCAATAGCCTGAGTCTCCTCAGCATTCCATATGCTCTTTAACAATTCATCCATGTTCATAGAACCAAAATCTTTGCTACCACCACCAAGTGTACTCTGGAATTCATCAAATGTCAAAGAGTAGACTGAACCTTGTCGTGCCAGAGGTAATGGTGTATCTGGTGGTCCGTTGTTTGTAAAATCCATTCCTTTTCCCTGATCTTCAAAGTTTCAAGGTTTTCTCTTCCTTTGCTTGATGGAAGTATATATCTCTCTCTTTTACAAGCACACAATTCTATCGAATCTTCTGCACCTTGATTTCACAAAATCCTTTATAATCCCAGAAAAAAAACGAGTTAAAAGGTTGGAATTAGGGAAAAAAAAAAAGAAGGGATTATCTATTTGAGATTTTAGGTAAAAAAACAGTTAGAGCAGTTGGAGAACAGCATTTAGGGAAAGAGCAAGCAAAGAGAGAAATGAGAAATGTTCCTATTCCAGGATAGTGGTGGTGCTAGAAATTATTCCATTCATCTTTCGGGACATAATTTAAACAATTAATCTAAGGATTAATTCTTTAATTATGAAGAAGATGCTGGTAGATTAACAATTAATAGAGAATTAAACTTACAAGAAAAAACAGAGCTGAGCGGAGCAGCGCTCGACTTTTTTGGGGGAGCAGATCACGGAGCAAAGATGGAGGGGCCAGGTGTCGCTTGGTGAAGGCGTGGGGGCCTCAAAATGGAAAGAAGCTTCTGGTTTCTCTGCTCCTGCTATGGTTGTTTCCGTGTTGCTATTCCTGTAAAATGTTACTGTACCACTGAATATCATTGTTGATTATATTCTGGCAACTTTTTAATGAGATAACAATACGATAATTTTTAAAAATCATGATGTTCATGTAGTTTAGTTATTACGACCGTTTTCAGTTATAAAATTTGCTTTAAAAAAAATAACTATACTATAGAAATTTCCATGACCAACTTTTTTTTTTTCAATTATATTGAAAATGTTGCTAGAATTTATATTTTTTTCTTCCTAAATTGTGTTTCATTTTCATATGAGTAATCTAAATATATTTCTGAAATCTTGTGGTATGCGGCAAATTATTTGAATTTTCATGTAGTGAGTTCAGCACCAAATTATACGAAGAAATTTCAACAAAAAAAAAGTACTAACATTAAAAAACTATAATATTTTCTATAGATTATAGATACGATCATACGAACATAAATTTCTGGCATACATGATATAACGACGCCAAATTTATTTTCAATGTTAATTAACACGTGTGTTGATATTTTACTTCATACAAACACAATACTAATTCAGTATGAATATATGAATATATGAATATAACTTTAAAATATCTAACTGTGTAGAACATAACACAAAAAATTACTTTAATATCGTCCTTTCATCTTTTAAATTATGTAAATCTCATTTGCGTTCCATATTGAAAAGTTAAAATTTTTAATTTTTTTTTCCAAATTACCTAGATATTAGAGCCCACATGGTGGGAGAAGAGCAGAAAATCAGGATTAGGTGATAGATGGAGTGATGTAGGCGAAGGTTAAAAATAAAAAAAAATAGAAATGATAAAAAAGGGAAGAGCGTGGGCATCATGGGGACAAAATAATCGCGTGCCAATCACAGACCGCTACATGGGTTCATCTCGTCCGTGCGTTTCCTGTCCCGACAAAATAATTAAGGATTGCATTATGCTGGAGGGTTATTTTTTAATTCCGTTTTCCAAAGACTAATTTTATAAATGCTGTGGCCATTGGAGGTGTATTTTCTATGTTGATAAATGTATAAATGTGCTGTTCCTTCTGTCAGTGAGGATACAGAAAATCAGGATCGAATGGATCTACGAATACAATGGAAAAGAAGAAAAAAGTCAAAACTCGTAAACGCTGAGCCTTTGTTAAGTGCGTCTTGCTTGTTTTCAACTATCTTTGGGATTCATTTTCAAAAAAAAAAAAAAAAAAAAAACTATCTTTGGGTTTCTGGTAAAGTGCGTTGATATGCTGGTTCGAGGTAGGCTTTTGGGCCTATGTTACTTAGGTTGAACTTTTATTTTGTTAAAAAGTTTTGGGGCTTTTAATTGGGCCCAACTATAAGCATTTTGAAAATCCTGTTGAACGGAAATTGATCCAATGAATGAATAACACCTTACATAACGAAACAACAATTTTGTTAAGAAAGTTTAGCAGATAATCTGTGTCTGTTAAGGTATGTAGTGTTTAGAATTATGTTATGATAAATTGTCATTAAGTCATATATCATGCTATCAAATAGATTCTAGGCGTTAGCAACTTAAAATTTTTATTGGGCTAAAAGATAAATTTGAACGTTTATGCATGTTACGCTGGTTACATCAACAAAGATCTCTAAAATCATGGTTAACTCATCTTAAAATCACAAATGTTTTATTGCGACTTGTATGCGTGTGTAAAGTTTCCATGCATCACGCCTCTGCCACTATTTTTCTGCCTCAGTCACACTAATTGAGGCCGGCAATGCGTCTCGATTGTTGTTGGATTACACTAGCAGTTGACGGGCATTGTGAAAAAACTACCTCATAGCCGTCACTCCATCCCTCCATTCCTTGAGCCATCACTTGCCAGAATAAACCACCTGCACAAGCACCCCCTGCACGTGCAGAGGCGTAGATCACATCATAAATTTTGCGAAGAAAAAAGTCTCGTACACTCACATTGTAGCCTGAAGAACGTGAGGATTTGCCGAATTCAGTAAACATGAGAGGTTTTCCTAGAGCTGCAGCATCTTGGATATGTGACTCGAGCCAATTTTTCGTGAACACGAGTTGAGCTTCATCATTAGATCCAGATATCCTATGGAAGTATTGCAAAAAATGAAGGTAAAGAACAATTATCTCTTGAATGGTAGTGAAATCCGATAGTTTATGCATGATAGCATGCAAAAACTCTGATGACTTCATGTGTTTTTCAAATGCAATTTATTTGCCATTATGGTTGACACCTTGCAATTGACATGAACTAGGTTAGAATAGTATGTAATATGTTAATGCGTTTTTCTGCTTTTTAGCGGTGTTAGGCTGAAGCATATTCTAGTGATTATTTGTCATCTTACCATTGATCAGGGTAGGCATGAATGGTGGCAAAATCAACGCCCTGGATTTTATTGTTGGAGATGAAATCGGTGCCAACTTCATAACCCGGATTGAATTGCTTTCTGTCAGGCACTGATTCACCATAGAAACCCTCAAGACCAATTTCGAGCAAGTGTTTGTTGTCTATGGACTTGACATGATTTGCCATTTCTGTGATCCAATTCTGTTCAATAATAAACAACAATCCTAATTACATTGCTTGCTAAATACTTTTCAAAGCTAAATAATATTTCTGTACAAAATAAATCTAGTAATCATGTTAGACCTGAAGAATTCGACCAGGGAGGTCGTTTTGACATCGGGGTTCATTGATAAGCTCCCATGCAAATATAGTCGGATCGTCCTTGTACATCAATCCACTTATGCTATTGACTCTGGTCAGAACCGCCTAAGTTTGATCATATGTAGAATGACATGTCAAACTCACGAAAAATGTAACGAACAAGTTATATCATGTGATATATATATATATATCATATTGTTACCTTGATATGATTTTTGTAGTATTGCTTAACAACTTCGTCGGTGAAAAAATCGTCATCTGAGTTTAAATAATGACCTTTGTCTCTAGCCCATTGCACATATTGTTTCTTACCTCCAAAATCTTCCCAGTTGTTCACCAAGCTCAGAATGAGGTATATCCCATGCTTCTTTGCTTCAGAGATTACAAAATCTAAGCCCTAATACATTAAAGTATTAACATATTAATTGATACACATTAGTCCATAAAACATATAGTTCATATCAGCAATAATCTTTGACTTATCCCTTGAAGTTTCATTTTATTTAAGCTCATTTTTCTCAACGTTCCTCTTACAAATTAAATATTTGAAAATTGGAAGGTGATAGCACTTCCCTATATAGATAATTGACAAAAGTACCTTAAACATTTGTTCATTGTATGAACCAGGGGAAACTTGCAATGGCCTATTATAACCACCATCACTAAAAGCCCATGTTCTAATCACATTCACACCAAGCCTAGAGGCTTCTTCAAAAGTATCAGAAATCTTGCTCCTGTCTGACGGATCTGAGGCCATGTACATTAACCAGTACGCATTGAACCCATTAGTGTAGTATGGTCGCCCGTTCACTACAAAATGGGTCCCGCTTGTCCTTACAAAACCTCCGTTGCCATACGAGTCGTCAGAGGTGACAGACCGTAATAAAAGCACGGTGAAGACCAACGTCCCGATAAGTTCTTTATTTATCATCATCAAGATTAATGATACAATAAAGACTTATACAAAGTTAATTTAGTATGTATCGAAATGCAGATTGCTAGTAATATAATGATGGAATCATAGCTTATACAGTTCCTAACTTCCTATATATAGTGCACGAAGTGTATACTTCAAAAGGTTGATATTCTCTTTTGGGGTTTTAAAGTACCAAAAATAAGATAAGGTGCAACGAACCTCATCTGTAGAGAAAGAGAGATCAGTTTGCACACTTGCATCATGTATGGTATGTTACGTTTCAAGTGAATTAGTCCCATAATTTCAAGTGAAATTAGAAATTACGGCTCCTCGCCGCAAAATTTATTACGAGTCACTGGGTGTGGAATTGTGGATCGTCGCGGAATTGACATGACGTGGGCCATGAAAATAAACCCAAGAAATGTCCGTTTAGTGACGTGTAAAGGGATTCTATCAATAACGGTGATCCTGATGAATTCTCCGAAGTATTTCATTATTCAATTCCATACATTTACATTATATGTTGCAAGTATTAATGATTTGGTTTGTAAACTGAGGTGGGTTCTATTAACAATAGATCAATTTAACACTTTTGACATCAGTCAAAAATAATTTATTAATTGAAAGTCCAATATATCAAAGTGTAATTAATATACTCATATGCACATATCATACACGAATGATAAAACCTGCCACAAGTTTAATTCATCGTATGACGTAGAATTTGTAGTTGACCATATTAAATGCCCTTTAAGATATATGAAATGATTTTCAAATTGAACGACCAACCTATAAGTAGTACACCAAGTCTATAATATATTTTTCTAGTTTGTTGGAAAGCTTATAGATAGCTAACTCGTTAATCCCGAATAATATTCGCATACTGCATTTCAAATTTGAAAGTGATGGCTTATAACCGAAAAAATAATTTCTTTTTTTCTTTTTTGGAAGGCAAAAGTTCGAATAAATGGATTACAACGGCCAACGGCTTCATTCAAGATTGCACGTATGTTTTTCTTCTTTACCTGTTATCTCCTAAAAGTTTCCTTCGCCTGGAGATATATTCTACAAAGCCTTAAATAAAAAGGACCCGGCATGGGCTAATGGATCACCTTTTTTAGGTTTTTTGCCAATTGGCATGTCAATAATCTAACAGAAAATTTGAATAAAAAGATATTTTATGTCGAAAATTAAAAAAATACATTAGTATTAATATTTAAAAAATGATAACGCAATTTCGGACTTCAAATTTTTTGAAACAGATTTGGACACGTTTCGAAGTTTCAAATCCCGAAATGCTGACATGAGAAGCCATTTTCTGTGTTCCAAACCACAAAATAAACACTCGTGGGTCTGCTCCAGTAATGGGATGAAATGGAATGGAAGAGAGAGGGAGAACCAAATCTTAATCTCTAAATTTGGGGTGATAAACTTTGCAACAAATCTAAGATTTTCCTCATTTTCATACTTTAACCTCCATTTTCACTCAATTTTTTTTTTTAATCTGGAGCATATTAACCCCATGGACAATGACATGGGCAGTGCCACTCCGTTCCATTCTCTCTTTCTCCCCCTTCTGGAGGAAAATTAAATGAATAAATAAAATAAAATTCAATTTAGAGTTTCAAACTCCGAAACCATCATTTCAGTAAAAGATAATAAATAAAATAATTCAATTCGGTGTTTGTTGATTTCGCTTTTTTATTTAAACTCCTATATTTATTATAACAATAGTATAATATATTTAATATATTAAAATATAAAATAAAAATCAACATGCTATGCCGGTTTTTATATATATGATATATTGTAAATAAATTATTACATTTAATATATATATCATTTTAAATTTAGAGTAATTTTGTGATAATTTATGGTCACAAAATAATTAGAATAATTTTGTGATAATAATAAAATTAGAGTTTCGGCTAATAAAATCAACACAATATATTGAATTGAATTATATTATCAGCAGATAACCGTAACTTTATCATTTTAACAATAAAAATAATTTATTTCAATATTTAAATAAAATTCGTTATTAAAAACAATAACTTAATTTCGGATTTTAATCTGCAAGTTTGTTGATCAATTCAAATTATATAAAGTACCCTATAATTCACCTTAATATAATTATTATATTCATCTTATCTTAACATATTATCCCTCTGTTTTCATAGAGCCATTCGATTCAGTAATATCAACGGAGGATATTAACTGTAGTAAAGAATCCTTGAAGTTTGGTTCAGTAGTGAAGAATCAGTAAAGCTCGGCGCAACTCAACAAACGATGAGTCGGAGGAATCAACCAGGCAGCGAAACCGGACGGTTCACCCATTTTTAATTCATATCAGGTTTTGCAATTTTTCCTCCCAAAAAGCTTTTGGCCAGTCAGGAAAATGGCCAATAATCGTATTTTTTAAAGGGCTTCCCAATCGAGAGAGATTTTCTAAACCATGGTACCAACAATGAATTATAAAGGAATGGAATAGGAGGAATTTTGTGGGGTGCTGGCCACCCTTCACTCCGTCTCTGAAATGTGCTTTGTTCATGTGTTGATTTGTTATTTTGCTTAGTTAGTGATTGTAATTTTTTTAGTGAGAATGTAGTGGGGGTGCTGATTATGCTCTTTTTTATTGCTAGTTCTGCATGACTTTTAATATACAGAGTACAGGATGCAGTGATTGCCTAGTTATCCAAAAACAATTGAGCTAGCTAGTCTAATTTATTGTTATTTTCATGCTGAAGTCTTGTAATTAATTTTCGTTTTGGAAATAAAATCTAAGAAAAATCAGCAAAGTAATCATACTGTGGTAAGATTCTGATTATGGACGACGGATGAGTCTAGATGGATAATGTGGGGTAGGAAAAGGTAACCATTCAACAAATAAGGAATCAAGGGGTTAAAAAGAAAATATATGATGTTTCATCACACCAGCATTCTTATGGATTCAAGTAGCTTCTATAATATATTCTTGTGATGAATTATTTTGAGTTTTTGTTTGATCTTCTTTTGGAAATAGAGGCTGGGAAATTTAAGGAGGAAGAAGACACATGGTGGGTGGAGACGCAAGAAATGGTTTGCAAATGACGGAAGAGAGAAAGGCAAGTGGGGATGATGCTCCAGTAACCAAAGCCTCTCTCCCTGCTTGTTGTATCAAGGCTCTTGCCGCTGCACCGGAATCTGATGTCAGGTGTCATGCCACGGTTGTTACGGGCTGGTTCTCTCAATCACATGGTTTGTGTATTATTTATGTTCAATGCTCAATAGCTGAGAATTTGGTGGTGTTTTATTAAGATCCTTTGTAAGTGGTTTTGAAAATATCATCTCATATTCTTGTGCTTTTTTTTTACCCCCAGAAAAGGGCATGAAATCTCAGTATTACAATAATCCCATGTGGCCTGGTACACTCCCTGTGTCGCCCAAGTTAATGTGAATTTATATGTTCTATCTTTCAAACAGAAGGTTACTGAGAATTAATTGTATGATAGGACTTAACTCCTATCCAGTTCATGTGTAAGTGCTGATTCATATATGATTTCGGTACATTTCAAAACAGGAGAGGCTCACTCCCTGAAAGTTGAGATGATCTTGTATCAGGAGAAGTCACCATATCAGGAAGTCTTAGTATTTGAGGTGCAGTTCCCATTTTGTCCTCATTTTGACAACATTGCAACTTTGTGTACCCTTTTTGATGATTTATGTTGTTGTTGATTTTTTGCATTTTTAATGCAGTCTGCAACTTATAGAAAAGTGCTTGTCCTAGATGGAATTCTGCAGTTGACTGACAAGGATGAATGTGCTTATCAGGAGATGATTCTGCACCTTCCACTTTGTTCCATTCCATCCATTAAAACTGTATTTTTTTATTTGTCCTTCTTTGTTCGTTTTATTAACTGTATATCCAGTTTTAGTTTAGTGTCTTCTGGTACTGGAACTAAATGAGTTGTAATTTCTACTCTGATATTTTGGTTTTGTTTATTAATTTGGTAAGGCCCAATTTAACAGGTAAGAAAATATTGTTGGCCATGAAGCAACCTAGAAGTGGGGGGCTTCTGGGGCTTGGGAGGGATCCTTGGTTCTTTGTTGGTTCTCAAATTTTTCCATTTTTGGGAGGGGTGGGGGTTTTGAGAATTGTGACAGCTATATTTGAGATTCCAGCTCACTTGCAATTGATCACAGAATATTTCTTGCTAGGTGTTTTAAATTTACAGTGAAATATTTGAATTCAGGTTTTGGTTATTGGAGGTGGTGATGGTGGAGTCCTTAGAGAGATGTCACGACACAAATCTGTGGATGCTATAGAAATCTGCGAAATTGATAAGCTGGTTATTGATGTAAGAATGGATATTTTACTTTGACTATTCTTATAGGTCATAATGTTTAGTTTTTAAGTAATTTATTTTACACCATTCTAAATTTTTTTCAGGTCTGTAAAGAATTCTTTCCTGATTTATCTATTGGGTTTCAAGATCCTCGTGTAAGACTTCATGTTGGAGATGGTATCTCTACAAGTGTGATTTGCCATTTTTTGTTTCAAATTTTCAGTAAAGTTTCAATTTCTATTATTTCAAAGCCAACATTTCACCATATTAAATTATTAATTCTTTGTTCTTTAGCTGTGGAGTACTTACAAAATGCTCCTGAAGGGAAGTATGATGCTATTATTGTAGACTTGTCAGATCTAATTGGTCAGTTATTCTTTTTAGTTTTTTTTTTCATTAAGCTAGTATTTCCTCATTGGTCATTGCTCCTATGTTTTTGTGAAACTTTAAGCAAGGCCGGCACAGGAGTTGGTAGAGAAGCCATTCTTTGAAATGATAGCAAGGGCTTTGAGACCTGGAGGGGTCTTGTGCAACCAAGCAGAAAGCATGTGGCTTCACACTCACCTCATTCAAGACATGCTCTCCATCTGCCATAAGAGTTTTAAGGGACATGTTCACTATGCCTGGACTAGTGTCCCCACTTACCCCAGGTTAGTCTTTCTCATACTTTGTGTATTCTTTTCAATTCAGATTTTGATTGAGAAGGTGTGGCCATAAGCAGGTTTTTATTCGCCAAAAAGATAAAAGAGTCAACATATGCCGGGTAGGTTGAACAGTTTGTACCCATTGGAAGCAGTGTCGGAGCCCCAGGGGTGGATGATATAGGGCTTTGTCCCTCCAGTGATGTTTGTTGTTTGTTGTTTATAACAATCTGATATGTTATTATTACAATCTGAACTCTTATTATAACAATCTAATTTCTTATTATTATGACAATTTGATCTCTTATTATAACAACTTGATTCTTTATAATAACAATCAGATCTTTTATTATAACAATCTGATCTTTTATTAATTGTAACAATCTGATCTTTTATTGTGACAATCTGATCTATTATTATAACATTTGTGCTTGTCAGATGAGTGATGCGGGGATGAGAGAGGAGAGACGGAGGTCGGAGGAGGGAGGAGACAAAGTGATAGTTGCAGGGAGGGGGGAGGGAGGGAGGGAGATGGGTCACGCGAGAGGGAGGGTAGGAGTCACATGAGAGAGGGGAAGGGCGCTGGGTTGCGTGAGAGGGAGGAAGAGAGGGAGGGATAGAGACGCTGAAATTTTACGGAAAGAGGGAAAGGAACGAGAGCGATGAGATTGCGGGGATTACAAAAACAGGGATGCTCGTAAGTAATTTCCATTTTGAAACAGGACCCAGATCCCGTGTCGCACGGGACCATGTAGCGCACCCATCCGAACCGTTCGATTTGATCTTCACGGTCGGTCGTATCAATCTGGTATTATGCACGGACCACCCATCTTCCATCGGACGGTTGGAAGACCTACGCTACACGCTCCTGCGCGGCACAAGATCTCAATTCTTTGAAACATGGTTGTACAATAGGTGTATTATGGATATGAGTTTTTAAATGTTTAGATTGTTTCGTCTTATTGGTCCCGTTGAAGTTGCAACTTTCCAATTGAGGATCACTTCTGTCCCTCATTTACTGGTGTGGACTGTTGACCAATGAGAGTTGCGAGATAAGGAACTTTATGGTCCTGATTAGAAATTTTATTTATCAAAATAAACAAATTTGATTTCATTTGATCGGAATTTATATATTATTAGACCCAACAAAATCTTAATAAAAAATAAATTTTCCAATGTAAAAAAATATTTTGATCAAAGCCTATATACCGCAATGGAAAGACGGAGAGGAGAGGAGTCTAGACTCTAGGGGGATGTTTGGAAGATGTTTGGAATAAGAACAAGAACAAGGTTCTTGTTCTTGTTCTAGTTCCAACTTTTTGTGGGAACAAGAATAAGGGCTCCTTGTTCTCCCTTGTTCTTATTCCCGGGGGTGTTTGGTACCCTTTGAACAAGAACAAGGTCCTTGTTCTTATTCCCATGCTTTGCCAAACATCCCCTAGATAAATAAAAGAGAATAAAAATAATGGGAGTGTTATTTTTTTTTTAATGAATCTTAAAGTTTAATTTTACAAACTGCACATATTAAGCCTAAGGGATACCTATATCGGCCTGTATATATTCCACTATCCCCGTTTCTCTAAAGGTACAACGCGTCTTATCCATACAGATCCATATTTGCAGCTTCAAATAAAATGTGTCAATTATATGGATATTAGTTGACGGCCTATATATACCGAACTCGGGATCTAGCTTACTAGCTAGAGCAAAGGGTACCTTGGTTGGGTCAAGACTCGCCATGTCAGTTAAAAATCACTATCCTACAAAGCGGTATGACTTTGGGTTGACAACGCATTACCCAAAATCTTGCAATCAATTACTGTTCTATTAATGTTGATCCTCCGATACAAAATGGACAATAAAAAAAGTCGAAACCTGCCTACATATTAAGACATACACAATGAATTCTATACAGCTTGACAAATTATTAAATCATGGGTCCATGAAATCATAAGCTAAGATTGAGCAGGCTATTATGACAACCGAGCTGTCAGAATGAGTCTTACACATTTCGAGACAGCTATGAATTTGTCTCACTTGGGCCCTGTTTGAGTCCACCAAATCTATTAATAATTAAAAATTAATTTTGCTAGAGCAACTAGATTGAAAATATTCATGTTTAATCAACATAAAGTTAGAAATCCTGCAGCAATCAGCTATCATTTGACAGCGTTCATATTCAAAACAGTGGAAAAAAACAAAATGCAAACTGGGTTAGATTTACCAAACCATCTGACCCATATCTGGGAATATAACCTTGCTAAGGGAGCAGTCAATGTATCATCTAAGTTTATAGAAAACGTCCTTGATCAGCAAGGTATTATTCTGATCTTGCTTTTCATTTTTTGAGCGGGTTGGATTCTTGTACCAGTTCATCACTCTCGCATCCATCCATTTATCTGTTTTGGCAATACAAGAGTTAATGTACCATTAGTGAACTAGGACCAGTGGCCATGTGGGTATCAAGAATTTAAGTACGCAGGTACTTGTGTTCTGTCACCGTTATTTTTTTCTTTTTGATTGAAAGTACCTGGTTCTGTCATGGTTTCTACAAAGTACTTAAATGCAATGTACCAAACTGAGCTAAACACTGACTCCCTTTTTCCTCATTTCCTTCCTTTCATGTTCACGACCAATTTATTTTAAAATGCTTTTACTTTTTCTAAAAAATAGTATTCAAATGTTTCTGTTTCTGGATTTACTTTGTGCTACAAAAGCTTATGTTTGCCTAAGTATTAATAGATGAAGGCAAACCAGCCGTTGCCAATACAAATTGACAAATGCGGACTAGTTAATTTTAGGTAACAAGATGGTACAAAACAAGAATTATGCAAATTTAAAGATAACAGACTTACCAAAATGGTACCCCTAGATTCAACAAGAAGAGCATGCAATTTATTTGATCCCATGACATGTGAAACATCCACTTAGTGACCTTAATTTACTGGTTCGACAAAATTGGAATGTTTTTCCATCCGACCTTCCAACACTCAGGTCTTGGTTGGCCACCACAGCCTCGCGCATATCTTGAGCCTTCTTCTGGGCTGTGCGTAGCCTGCTAATTATCTTATCCATTGAAGACGATCTCTTCTTTTCCAATTTCATCTGCATAGTTTCAAATTTTGTCAGATTTAAGAAACTCCCTTCAAGCTCATTGCAGAAAAGGCAAGAACGGAACATACGTACCTCAAGTTTCCTAATTGCTGCCTCAGCCTTTGCTTTTTGTAGATTTTCCCATGCTGTTATTTTGGCTTCTTCTCTTTTTGACCTATATCCAAAATAAGTGAGAGTTTAAAACAAAAACATCAATAAAACATTAAAACATGTTAATTGATTACAATAGCACATGAGCAGCGATTAATAGCTAATCAACAGATAACCTAAAACATTAAAATAATCACATTGTGATTTTACACAATCTGTAAATTGAAGACCAGTTAAATCACAAAATATCTGGGAACAACAGATAACCTAATATGTATTGTCATAACCTCCATAAAATCATTGATACCGTTAATCATTTGATACAACTCACAAAATCATCAATTTCAAAAAAATATATGTTTGGATAAGAAACATGTACATACTTTGAAGTGCATCTTGCTTTTTCTCTCTCTTCCCAAGAACCGACAGATCGTTTATCGAAGCTCCTAATCACATTCTTCTTTGACCATCGGGTCACTGTCACTTGGTTATCTATCTCCACATCTCTGACCTCCAACTTAGCTGAACTGCTAGTTACCTCCTCGATGGGACCATGTGAAGGCGAGTACGAAAATGAGAGCTCCCTGGCAGAAGAGGTGGCACTTCCTTCAGGGCTCATTTGTGTAGCAACATCCTTAGTTAATATCCCAGCAGTTATCCTTTGCATTGCTTCCCTCGTTATCTGAACCTTCTCCTCTGCATCAAAGTGAAACACCAAAATAATTCACCTTGAAATCTAAAAGGAAGATAGATTTGCGAAAAGAAAAAAAAAATAGTATTTATCAAAATTTGCAAAAGAAAGCAGCTATGCTTTCTGGCATTCATCATAAGCACTCACAACTAACATTGAGCACTGAAAATTAGAAATAATAGGAATGGCTACTTTTTCAAATAATTCAGAAGTGTGAAAATATTTCTCTTAAGTTTTGCCAATTTAGACCTCAAATTGTATTCTAACGCCTTATCTCGACATCTTAATAATTCGAGAATCGAGTCAAAAATGTTTCTATACACGTAGTTAACCTTTTAGATGTGGCATGTACCAAATTTAATGCAATTTGAGTTCTATTTGATATTCCATTAAAGGTCATGAAATATGGACCACTGTTTTTTTTTTTTAATCTGATGACCAGTAAAACTTGCATCAATTTCATCATTCTTCATGTATATGATGTTGACATTGGACACATTTCAAGCATTTAATTTAATTAATATAAGTTTTTGACTGCGGTTAAAATTGTCAAATCCATTGTTACTAGATCACTGCACATTTTGAAAAAAAAAATGAGACAGTTTCAGTGCAAATCGATTCAGTGTGTCGCATTGTCCAGTAAAAATTAGATTCCTCTTTTTTTTTTGACAAAAGTGTGTTTTTTGCAAAACCCAAAGCAATGTCATTTTTTTCAGCAAATAAAGAATAAATGTAGGCCCCTCAGAAAAATTAAATCAACTGATAACAGATATTAACCTGGTTTAGTATCACGCGAAGGTGGTAATGCCGCAGTGGCCTCCATCAGTGTATCCATCCAGCCACTCACACTTACTGACCGTAAAATAAAGGGCTCCTTATTCGAACAAAGATTACCAGCATCATCACTGGTCAAATTGCCATCATGCACCCCATGCTCAGGTATCAACACACCGGCCAAAAATGGAGAACTCGCAACAAAACTTTCCCCTCGTGCGACAGGTGAGGCAGCATAGATATTTGTGGGGCCAAGGGGCCCACTCTTGGACTTGGGCCTCCTGTGATGAGGAGGTGGGGCAGACTGACGCCCGGCCCCATCCCCAACCGGGCTAAGGATCCACTTCTCAGCATCCTCCCATTTTGATGGCAACTTTCTGCCATTGTTGAAGGGCAAAACAACACTACTACTACCATATCTTCTATTGGAAAGCGGGACCCGCTCCGAGCTCCAGCCCTTTTGGTAGGTCGCACTAGTCAGACCATGCCGGGTATAGTTGGGCGTACCCGGGCTGGGGAATGTGCCCGACCTGCTTCTAGAGGAGGCGTTGCTCTTGCTCATGCCTCCAGGTGTAAACCTCGGTGAAAGTACCACTATGTCAGCACATCGGCTCTCTTGATTCCCGTGCCGATGAAGCTGGTTACTGGCAGATGAACCCTCACCAGTAACAGCTTCAGATCTGAGCCTCAGATTTTGACACTCTATGACCAACAAAATGTACTATGACTTAATAATAAAGTGTGATTTTACAGATTCATGGAGGTGGGAAAATTTTCAAAATTACCTCTTAGCGCGTTGGAGAATGAATGCTTTGGTGGGTCCCCTTTCTCCTCAAGCTCTAGTACACCATTAACAGCAGAAAAGAAAAAAAAAGAGAGGTGACAATGTGAATAATGACAAAGTGGAAAATGGCTAGGTAGTGTCGGAGCTATTAAGGCTAATAATAATATATTATACTAACCTGTGCGTGGATTCAAGTGGGATTGAGGCGTGAGAGTATCAGGCAAAGGGAAAGAATAAAGCTCGTTTCTTTTCTCTGGATCTAGATCTGGACCAGAAAGGGTGCAATCCGACTCCGCTAAAGACTGTTTCAATGTTGAAAAAGAGAAGAAAAAGGAAATAAAAGTTGGTATCTCTTCAAAACGCTACGACATTCACTGAAACAAACACTTTACAACGAGAGTACACAACCCATGAGCTTTCTTTTGGTCGTTTCGTCTCTGCTTATCCCTTTTCCTTTTGCTCCCAGTTTCTCACTTTCATCATTGGATTCCTTTTTAAAACAAAAATCAATTTTCTATACATGGTTCAAACAAAAAGTAATTAATCTCAACTGTTGACTCCACTACAGCTAGCTAGTAACAAACAGACAAAACTCCACCTCAGATAATTGCTCCCATATTTTCCTTAGGTCTCTCTTGATTTCCATTATAAAACTTTTTTAATAAAATAACAAGCACATGGCATTCGTTTTAAAATAGGATTCTTTAAATCAGATACAATCTATTAGTTAAGAGATGAGTCCACCTAAACAAATAAAAAACAAAAACCTTAACGACAGAAGGTGGAGGAGGGAGAGATTTCTTCTCGCGTTGCTTTCGTTTTGTCTTGGCGTTTCTGTGCTTGTTGGTTCTGGTCTTGGGAATGTCGGAATGGACCGATGAGGCTGGCTCGAGGTCGGGCATTCTCTCGAGCCGCTCGCCTTGAGAGAGACCGAGAGAGAGAGAGAGAGAGAGAGAGAGAGGATCACCGCAGTCGGCTTTGGTGGTGTTGGGAACAGTATGGCGGGTGGGTGGCCACTTGGGAACTGGGAAGAAGTGGGAATTGGGGACTAGGAAGTAGGGACTGAGAACTGTTCCTTTCGTCTCCTTTTTCCTTTCTTTTTATTGGTTTAATTAAGTGTATTGTATGTGTTATAGTATTTATTACTGTTGGTCGCCCATATCAGCTGGGATTTCTCTATTTATTTGTTATAGTATTTTTGGTATAGAATGATTGTACTCTTGTATGTACCCCGAGCATAACTTTTGAATTTCTTAGAACCAACAAAACTTTTTGTATTTGTGCGAGATGGTAATCATGTCTCTCGCTTTTCTATGTAGACTGAACAAAAGTATTAACATTGTTTTCGAATTATATATCTTCCAATCGCATTTCAAAGTATGACAAATATTTTATCTGCATGTCTCATTTTATATTCTTCAAAAATATATATATAAAAAAGTGGTCGTAAAATTTTTATCCTTCTAATTTATCCCGTATAAATAGAACCATGGGCGGAGCCCCAAAAAATTCTTTAGTGGGATCGGTCATTATAATACCAATATCATTTACATAAAAAATATAATTATATAATTAAGGGATGTCTACACTAGAACAATAATTATAACTTTTTGGAGTTCAAATATATATTTTCTTAGAAAACCATATATGTAATATCAAAATTTTAGCGACTTGATGGATACTTATATCTCAGAAAAATACATAGTCTAGCTAGTGATTATCGAAATATAGGAAGTAAGATTATAATCTTACTGTCTTTACCAACATATTGTTTATAGAATTAAATATGAATCAAAAATTGATTAATTTTCGATCAACCAATTTGAAAAATTAACAATTTAGTTTTTTTAGCACTCGGCTGCGATTGAACATTCTTAAGATTACACTGAAATTATTACACAATCCATCTAAATTACGAGGAGGATTTAATGGCACGAGTTTTTTTTTTTTGGCACGGTGCCCTCCATTTTGTATTAATATGTCAAAATTTAAAATTTAAGCTATTGATCTTATTTGATCTAAAGAGCGTTACTCTATAATTTTTGTAAATTTCGAAGCTCATATAATACTTAATCAAGAGATTGAAAAATGAACAAACAATGTTAAATATATGGTAGATCAATTTTAAATTTCTAATATTTATTTTTTGACATCTTATGGAGTATCAAATGAATTCCAGACTTTACAAATATTATAACACAACGCATTGCTCATTTCAACTTAAACATTAGTAATGGTTCGAATCGATGTTTGAGCTTTAAATTTTAGAATTTTATTATTATATTTAAAAAATAGGTCATGACAACCTGTGGCACCATAAAATCATGGCATTAGAACCTCATCTTTTTTGTTAGACTACATTTGAAGTATAAAAAATTCTCATGAGCTGGAAATCTCGACAATGAACATACTCAAACACTGTGTAAAATCATAACATGAATAAAATTAATTTTGGAGACAATAAACGCCGCTGTAAATTTCGGAGCCACTTTCGTACCAAAGAATTATAAAAATTATTTTGGATATGCGATTACGGGTGAAAATAGAGTGGATAATGTCCACTCTAACCCCATATTCGATCAAAACCGAAAAATAACGAATTTGGATGTTAGTATCCGTATTCGAATGGATACGAATGCGGATACAAATTTTTTAAAATGAATATGAATTCAGATATAGAAAACAATATTGGTGAGAATATTTAGAAAACAATATTGCTAGTTGACAACCACTGTCAACTCCTCTAAAAAAAATAATAATAATATTCATACGAATATGAATATGGATACGGATATTGTATCTATGTTTGTATTTCTATATAAAATGTATATCCCCGATATTTATTGGTCCTTTTACTTAAGCTGGGAAGTTGGCATGGACATCCTTATTACTTATAAAAGCACTAATATAAACATTTTAAAGTTTCAACTTAAGGATTGCATCCAATCCCTTATATGCAATTTGTATTTTTGATTTATGTACCTTGGTTAAATCCATGGCTCAGATATTAACTCTAAATAAGAGTTTAAGACTTTGATTTTCAAAGATGTAAAAAATTCAACTAAAGGGTTTATCCAACCCCTTATATTCAATCAGTATCATTGATTTTTTATTTTTGTATCTTGATTAAATATGCGGCACAGATGTTGACTCCAAATGAAAGTCCAAGTCCTTGGTTTCAAATGAAAAAAAAATTCAAACAATTATTTTTTTTAAAATAAAAAATGATATTATGAGCAATATTTATCAGATTAAAAAATGTTTCTTTACAGTCAAATAATACTCCAATGTTGGAAGCATTTTCTACAGTAACTGTGCTGACATCATCATGACGTCATCAACCCAAGTGAGACGATCTGGATCGCCAGATAAAAATTCTACTCTGATCTGTCCGTAACTCCTTTCTCTCTCTTCCTCAGCCGACCCCTCTTTCTTTCTTTTTCTTTTTTTTCCTCATTTCTCCGAGCTCTCTGTGTCTCTCTCTGCTTCTTTTTCTGCGCTTCTCTCCTTCTTGGACAGACTCCTCCTCTATACTCTGGCTCTTCTGTGCGAGATTAGAAGAAAAAAGAAAATAAATTGTGAGAAGGATCACAGCTAGGGTTTATACGGGGAGAGAAAGAGAGGAGGAGAAGGGATAACGGCGCGCTAGGTCGATTTATCGCGATGGCGAGCACGCACGATTTGACATGGAAGGTAGCGCCGCAACTGGATAGGCATCTGGTATTTCCATTGCTCGAGTTCTTGCAAGAGAGGCAGTTGTACAATGACGAAGAGATACTCAAGGCTAAGATCGACCTTCTCAGCGAGACCAACATGGTTGATTATGCCATGGATATACACAAATCTCTTTACCACACAAATCAGGTCCCTCAAGGTAATGCTAAGTTTTGTTGTTTAGAGAAATCAGCAGAATTGGGTTTCAGTAAACCAAGTTCTATATTTATGCCCCTAAAATATATTATTATATTGTTACTGACACAAACATGAAGTTAATTCAGTTCTTTCCAATGTCAGATGATTGCCATGTGTTATTTCACAAATGGACTTATGGAAGATTCACTGTTCCATGTTCAATTTTAATTACTTGTGTATGCAGCAAAGAGTTACTAATTTCAGTAATTTTGCAACCTACAATAAAGGTTTCACAATCTGTATCTAACATTGTATATTTCATACGGCAGAGATGGTTGACAAAAGGGTACAAGTGGTGGCACGGTTGAAGTCTTTAGAGGAATCATCTGCCCCACTGATCAGCTTCCTTCAGAATGCAGCTCTTGTACAAGAGCTGAGGCCTGACAAGCAGTACAACATTCAGATGCTCAATGGACAATACCAGGTTGGGTCAGGCCCTTTATATTTCCCTGCTCCTTTTGAATGAAATATCAGTATTGTAGTTCAATACGTGAAATTTCACTTATATAATACAGTATGTAAAATTTTAGGAATTTTGCAAGTACATCTTAATGATTGGATCTCACTTGTAGTATATCCAGTACTATATATGCGGTCCTCCGTCCTTAGTTTTGTTCAATATAGTACCCTGAAATTTTGTTCTCAATGACTGTAATTTTATAAAAATTTGGTTTTAATTTAGTTGGAGTTTTGGAAGAGATTTCATCTCTTACTGAGAAGTATGAAGTTGTTGCAAGGGAGGTGCATTACCGAAGCATTAAAATCATTACAACCTCTATTTACATTAATTAAATTTTGATATCATTGGAGCAGTTATGATTGAAGTGAATCGGTGCTTATTAGAAATAACAGACAGGCTCAAACGTTAAAAAAAATTCAATTATAGGGCTAAACTGAACTAAATAAAAACAACAAGGGAATTTAAGCAACATAAAAATGTCTTAAGTTACTTTTGAACTGTCCCTTCTCCATTTCATTTGTAGACATAAGTTTGATGCTTTTGGAATTGGGGAACAGGTGAAAATTGCAAATTTATTTTCTCTCCAGCCATGGCTACTATCGCATCTTACGGGGAGAGAAAGAGAGAGGCATGAGAGAGACAGCGAGGGAGGGAGCAGAGCTACTGACAAGGGGTTGTGCTTGATGAGCTCCGATCAGAACGGAAAGATAGAAGAGTCAATGGATCTCATCGATTTTTGACGAATCTATCTAAAAGTCATCTTTTAGGTTCACCCCTTCCTTTTTCTCTTCAATTCAGTTCAATTCAATCGTTGTGTTCTATTGTGTTTTAATCACCTGATGATCCGATAATTGAAATTGTTATTGATGGAGACTGAGATAAAATAAATTCTCCAAAGATATTGTCTGGGGAAATGAATTTGAGCGACCTTCTTCCAAAATTCGAAAATTTTGTGATTTGTGAATCTGCACTTTTTTAAAAGTGATTGTAAATTTGGAGTTCACAACAATTACTACAATAATCAAGTACTGCACCATTGATAAGTCCCCCATAATTTATTTTTTATTTTTTTTTTGGTTCCCATCTTCCTCTAAAAAATGATTTTATACCTTCTAATTTTACTCTGAAAAGAGGCAAGTTGCCGAAATCTCTAAAGACTTCCAATCCAAAGTGTATTTTAGATGAGCCACTACTTAAGCTATCGTATAAAATTGATCAGACATTTAATGTACCCCATGCCAATGTGTACTTTCTCCTGACATTGAAGGACACATTTGCCGGCCTCAGGAATTCTCTCTTAACTGAACTCTTTGTTTATCTTTTGAGAGATTAGTTAAAACGAGGTATGTTATCAGGTAGGAAGAAAAGTATCATTTAATTTTGATAACCCCTTTCAGAATGAGACAAGCTACATAGAAACTAATTTAGATACAAATTTGATTGAAATCAGTGTCTACATAGTCATTTTAGTTGTATAGTTTGTGTTGTTAAATGAACCTAGAAAATGAAAGAAATTATGAAAAATCAATTCTTCATGTGTGCAAATAGCGATGGTGTACATAATGATTCAGCCAATACAAATAGTATATGCCATCACATGATAGTTGTAGACTATTTATAAACCATGTTGTGCACAATGATTCAGCCAGTTCTATTTATTTGTTGATGTTTTATTTAAAAAAAACAAAAAAAACGGTACTTAGTTATTGTACTATTGTAAATTTTCTGCAAGATTCAGGAAAGGCCATGGAAACTACTGATCCTGAAGACTATGGAATGATAGATGAAGGTGACTGCATGTATGTCGACTACTATGATGAAGGCGATTGTGGTGGCAATGAACATGATGATCTTGAGTATGATGAGATGGACAGTGTTGCGTATGACTGCCAGTTCCTTGCAGCAAAGTTGACAGCATGGACCTACCACCTTGTGTTGAGGTGACTGTGTCGTGGCTTGCTCCACTCTGATTATTCATTCTTAAGTACCCATATCTATATTGATTATGAATATAGATCCAATTCAATATTATCATATTAGTATTCGAGCTATCCTAATTGAAAATTTTTAGGAAATATTTTCTCTTAATCCCATGGGATTTTTCCCGTTTTTCAAAAAAAAAAAATTCATATGAATTTCTATAAAACATATAAATTCATCTAAATCTAAATTCATATATAACATATAAATTTATATAAAATATATAAATTTATATAAAACATATAAATTCATATAAATCTAAATTCATATAAAACATATAAATTCATAATAATATAATAGGAGATCTTATGTTTTTTCAAACATTCCAAATTCAAAAAAATATCAATAAGTTAAATTACACATTTCCTTTTAATAAGCCCTTAAGTGTACAGATTGTCTCCGTACACTCGAGTCGTTTTTGAAATCCAAAAATCAAATGGTCAATCAACAACAAACAAACAACATTAACAAAAAAAAAAAACAAACAACAAACGACAAGCCTGTGACTATATAACAACATTTAGAAAAAAAAGAGCACAAAAACCAAACAACGTCGGTTTCTCACAGATACCCGAACAAACAATTAGACCAAACAACAGGCTCGATAACGCCAATAAAATAATCCCCATGTAAGACTACACTTATTCAAAATAATTACCGTTACTACCCTACTCCTAACTTTCAATTACCCGACCTTTACTGTTTAACTGGAAGAACAATGCCTCACGCGCGAAGCGCGTATCAAAAACTAGTATTTAAACAGTATGTCTGTTCTTACTTCTTTTCCTACATAGCTCTCAAACCACTATTGTATGAATGTCAAAAACACTACCAACTATTTCTATCACTATAATGTAAGTACAACAAACTTGTCTCATAGTAAAACAACCAAATCAAAATACACACTGAACCATCGATTCACATTAAAGATAAATTTTATTTATATTCATGCATGATAACATTCATACAGGAATAACAGTCTGCACACCTTGCCTAAGGAACTATGGGCAAACAGCTGGCACATAGCCACATTATTATAAAGTACGCATACTTATACTACGATATTTAACCAGAACAGTCACATAGACACTGTTATCCTGACATTTTCACACAGCCTAGTCTTCCTCTTTCTTCACATCTGGCCAGGCACCCCATTCCTCACCTCCCACTACCACTACCATCACCTGAAGCAACATTACCGACTTTCCACCCTCCAGCATTACCTTGAAGCGGCGCATAGTGAACGAGTCCATGTCCACGAACATCCTCAGCCACCAGACGATTTCCAAGACGAGGATCAGCAACATTACCATGATCACCATCGGGAACATTCACAGCTTCCTGCCCCCCTATGACACCCTCAGCCCTCGCAACAGGATGCCCATACAACACAACACCAGTAGGTTTCCTAACTATCCTTTTGTATTTCAGAGCAAACCGCACCTTTCCATCACCACCAGCTCTTGCTTCCTTACCCTCCAGAGCCCTTTTTCCATCCTTTTTACCACCCTCATCACCACCTTGACTGTTACCAGTGGACATTTTTGACAGAATAAGTAATATCACTGTACTCTACTTTCTCTCTCACAATAAATGATGCACTTTTATTTTGATCACACAAGGCAATTATATATAGACAATCCATCTAAACAGACGCTGTTTCACATGATAAAACATAGAAGTTAAACAACATCCTAAAAAACATAAATCCCATTTAAGTACCTCACTTCCCACCACTCTGCATCACCACAGAAACAGACGACATGCTTGTGACTATATAACACAGCCATTTTTTTAAAAAAATTACAGGAACTGGACAACGCTTGCTTCTCACAGATACACAAAGAAACAAACAACTGAACGAGACAACAGGCTCAGTAACGCCGCTGGAATCATCCCCATACAGAGCTGCACGTATCCAAAACAATTACCATTTCTCCCCTCTCCCACCCCCAAATTTAAATTACCAGACATTAACAACGCCTCACGGGCGAAGCGCATATCAAACGCTAGTTTATATCATATCTAGATACAAAATCTCATTTTTCGTAAAATAATTTTATTCAATATTCAAGAGTAAATATGTACCTGCCACACATTGGATGGAAGCTTTTTCTGGTTTAAATAACAACCAAAGGCGGCACAAAGTGGCCATTAGAATGAGCTAAATCAATAAATTTATTGGCTTTTGTACAGCACAAAGATATACAGTACCGTGACTTATTCTTCCTCGATTAGACACCGTCAACATAAAATTGCATCCTGCTTGTTAGTTCCCAACTTATACATTGCATGTGGTTTTGTCACTGATCAAATATTCCTGTATTTTTTTTTAACTAAATACGAGGATCTAGTCCTCACCTTTAATTGATAAATATAAAGTTTACAAAATAAACTTCAACTAGCGAGCTAATTATGTTGGGCAAATAATCATGTTCCTTTTTCGATCATTCATTTTTTTTTATTTAATAAGAAAAAAGCGAGTAAACTATGATCCATATCTGACAAAATATATTCATATTTGTCTCTCATCTGACAATATCCGCACTACATTCGTGTTCGCTTAACTTCTAAACTGTATTCATATCCGACAAAAATATAAATACAAATTATACTAGCTTTAAACTCGCGCGTTGCGCGATTCATTCCTATACGAATATGTTATTAAATAGTTGCGCGATTTATTTGACGTTATATAAAAAAAATGACATAAAAAATTAGAAATACTATTCAAATATTATATGAAAACTGCTACAGAAAATCCTAAATACTATTTTGCCACAAAAGATCACGCGCCACAGAAAATCAAAATCACCATTCTTATTACAGTGATTTTGAGGTCCTCACGTGAGATGCATGACACACCAAATTTATATGGGTGTGTTTGGTTACGGGAGAGAATAAGGAATAAGGGTGTAATTCCTTATTCTTAGGTTTTCCAAATGGAGGGTGGATAAGGAATAGAGGCCTATTCCTTATTCCGGTGTCAAACCAAACACCATGGGAATAAGGAATATGGGCTAATTCTGGCCCTTATTCCTATACCAACAAAACCTTGGTATAGAAATTAAGAATAAGGATTGGCACTCCAATCGAGACCCGGCCGGCCCTCTATCCTTATTCCTATTCCTATTATCCGACGATATTTCGTGCATGATTCTGAAAAGTGAAAACATATCTCAAGCGTTATGAAGAAAGGGTTGGAAAGTTAAAATGAAAATGTAGCAGGGTGATGTCCAAAAATTTCACAGGCGAGCAGCAATGAAAAGAGATGGCTAGCCTAGCTTCATTAATAACTAGGGGTAATTTCGTCAGAAGGAAATAAGAGGGTACCACTGCTGCCTTATCTGGAATCCATCAGGTGCAGTCCATATCCAATACAACTGCTTTAATAGGATCTATATATATATTTTTTTATTTTAGACCTAGAGTTTCTCCGGTTGGGTACTTGGATTCCATGATTTCCATCCATTGATTCATTTCTGAACAAGGCAGCACGAGGTTCCTTCCCGTTATGTCCTATAATTTAAAAATACAATGGGTGTGAAAGCGGGAATCCGTATCCTCTGGTCTGCGGACCTCTGGACTTCGGTGGTCTTCCTTAAATCAGAGCCGTCTGATTTAATCTCAATGGCTATAAGGGAGCCCCGTGAATAGTACCAGATTGATAGGCCCGAAAAAATTCAACCGTTCTGATCAAATCGGACGGCTCGGATCAAAGAAGACCACTGGATTTCTTCTAAAGAAGTCCAGAGGATACTGGTCCGTGAAAGCGGATGTGAAAGGGTTTGACCAATGAGTGCTTTCCTTTTTGTTGCAATCGTTCGGAAAAGACAGAATGACAACCAGAGAGAGCGTGCTCTGAATTAATTGACAAAATGCAATGGAGTAGACTGGGACCCAACTACTCTTCCTTGTCCCAATTGAAAATTTCGGGTGTTTGACTACTAAAAAAAAAAAAAAAATATTCGGGTGTTTGAGACTTGAAATCGACAATTAATTTACACAATGATTATTATGTTGAAAAATAACTACTCTTATAATAAATATATAAATAAAAAATAAAAATAAGGCTCACTTTTTTATTAGTATATATTTTTTTGTTTCGATATGATAATTTTTCTTTCAATAAATTTAATTTTTTTTCTATCTCTCACATATAATCCATTTTTTTTTTGTTTTTCTGAACCAGTCCAGCTGTGCTCAGATGTCATACTAATGATCTGAGATTCTGAGTATATTATTGTACTTCTCTAAGTAGGTCCTGCTCCGGCCCAACAACAAGTTTATTTTCACTGGTGTTAATCTCGCGCGTTGCGCGATTTATTTCTATACGAATATGTTATTAAATGGTTGCGCAATTTATTTTACGTCTATAAAAAAATACCATAAAAAATTGAGAATACTATTCAAATATTATATGAAAACTTCCACATAAAATCATAAATATTTTTTGCCACAAAAAATCACGCGCCACAGAAGATTATGGACACTGTGCTTACTACAGTGAAATGCCTCCTCACGTGCATCGCACGACACAGCAAATTTATGTAGTTATAATGCCATCACTGTTGGCATGTTACAAAGTCGATATCTTCAGGGTTCCTCGCAATGCAAGGCTTCTAGTTTGATAAATTATCTGCTCGAGCTATAATGAGGATCACAATTAAGCACATACGAAAAATCGTCGACGCCTTCCACATATGTCAAGCTAACAGATTCGCAAATCGAATCCTGTGTTGCGCGACACAACGTGTAGCGCGCGACGTGGGCCGTCTGATCTGAATTTGATGGATATGGGAGCCCCGTGCATGTAACCAGATTGATAGGCCCGCAAAAAATTGAACCGCCCAATCAAAATCTAACGGCTGAGGGTGCGCTACACGCGGTGTCGTGCGACACCAGAATCAGATTCACAGATTTGATTTAGATGGATTATTAGATATAGGTCGTGTTTGGTATGCACGTGAACAAAGTGTGAACACAGAACATAGAACATAATAGCTCCCCAGTTCGTTGTTCGCCAATAAAGGAAGAACTGAGAACAGGGGGCTAGTTCTCTGTTCGTAAAAATTTGATCCCTGTTTGGTTTATGCAAAATATCCTTGTTCGCGAACAGCTTTGTTCGCGCGTTTCCAAACACACCCATAGTGTTGGTATTCCAGCGAGATTTCAAAGATATATGAGATCGTCCCCTCCCACTCTAGTTTTGCAGCTATGTCATATTTGATTTTTTTTTTTTTTTTAAATTTTATTTTAGTTTGCATGGTGAGGATCAGTAAATCGACGGACACGATCTTCATCTTTCAAGAAATAAGTAACTTAGTTAAGAAAAATGACAAAATAGCCATACTTTATTTATTTATTTTGAAACAAGTAGACTCAAAAGCCTACCACTTCCATTTTCTAGAAACAAAAGTATCACAAATACTTTATCCATTTTATCCAACCCTATTTCAGTTGTACGATTCAAAGTTTCAAACAACAATTGAACTATTTCAAATAACACAAAAGTAATTTATTATGCTGCATAAGTTAGTAGCTTTTTTCTACTGATCTAACACATTAATATGGAAAACAGTATTTTGCACTTTTTTAATGTTATAAATGTATCTAGAATTATATATGCTGGGTCCCCTGCCCGTTTTCCATAGGATTTAGCTCCTCTTTGTTTAGGATTATATAATTTTGGGAATAGCTCGAGTGAAGACACATCTTGGTAGAGTATTTTTTTTTTTTTAAGGCCCATTGTCTTTTATTAAAACAAACGGCCGGATTCTCATTAAAACATGAAATTTTCTTCTAACTACTTTTTTAAAAGAAAATATCGGCCTTACTTCAAATTCGTGTACAAAGTTTAGCACAAATCAAGTCAATAATATTCGGCTCCACAGGCTTAATTAATTTCCTAATTATTTTTTTTTTTGGAAAATAGAGCTACCGGCTACGAAATAGTTACATTAATTTCATAAAATAAATCTCTGTGCAGGTCCATTAAGGCCCACGGGTTTTATTTATAGTTCAACCCATCAAGTAAAAATAACAAGGCCGACCCCAATATATGGACTTTAGCTTCGGATTGGACCTGAGTGTTTTATGCCGAATCACAGGGATTGTTGTTTCCTTCATTCCTCGGAGGCTTGAACCTAGTGTTTGGGAAATTTTGAGGTTTGTCGAACCTTGTTTTGCTTGTAACGTACAGCCTAAATTTTGTGTTCGTAGTCGTGAATAGATATCATAAGGGACTACAGAGAAGTTTCTAAAACAAACAAATTTCTTTTTTAACTAGCTCTGCTCAAATTCTTATATTTTATATTTTTATTTCTCTCTTCGTGGTTTCAGTAGGTTTTGGTTTCATTAGAGACCGGCTCTTTCTTTCTAGATTTGATGATTTGCTTGGGGGCAAACAAAAATTCAAGCACTCTATTATAACAGACACTGATCATATTTAAATTATCTGAGACGAACTTAAGAAATAACGATTAATTCGTTAACTACAATACATTTAATAAAGTTTAGCAAGATTACTTAATGTTCAGCTTAAAAATATCATACTATATTAAGCTACAATACTTAATGTCACATCTCGAGTCACTTTTGAATGACTCACGAGTGCATATCGACAACCCGCCACGTATTTCTATGCAAGACGAAATGTACATCACATACATACCAATAATATACACAAAAAATGCCATAAAACTTTATTTATTCAATAATGAAAGGATTTAACAAATGACAAAGACTAACATGGCGAGTTGAACAAGAAACTCTCATACTAGTTCAATGTATCAAAGATAAACAACAAAATAAAACAAATTAATTGGTGACATTTATTTTGATCCGCTTGATTTCCTCTCCTTTCTTTCAAGAGCTTTGCAACACCAATTGTCACTGGTGGCATTTATTTTGAAATAGAATACTATTATGCAGTTAAATCATGTATGCAACTTCAATATCACTTCGTAAACCATATTCCAAAATCATTTTCTATTTATCGTCACCTTTTCTATTCTACTTAAATGCACATTTGCTATTTAGAACTTATTGAATAAAAACTACATGCAATGAAAATTTATCAACATCCAAAACACAATTACATTTCTTATGCACTACTATAATATCCACTTCGCTGTAAATTTAAATATTTATGTTTTACATTTTTCTTTACACTTGGTAACACGTCCCACTTGACTACACTTCCACTAACCCATGAAGCACACTTACCTGTCGCGAACAGACAACTTATGGGGGAGCGCGCTAGTACTAGGGCCTTAAGCCAAACACTTGGTACAACAGTTACCATCCACTCCACTTAACATTTAGGGAACGTTCACATGATCTCTAATCCACTTATACTTGATAACTCGAATCTAGTTTACATGAAACTATTCATAATTACTAACAGATCAAGTGCAAATAACTAATAACAATAATTGAGCTAGACCGATAACCAACTCTAGTACTGAAACAATATCTACTGACTCGTTTCCTTAATGCAAAATAACAAGTAAAACAAAATGGTTGTAAATAAAATTTCACAATCTTGTATCATGGAGTAAACGCAAGTACTATGCTTTAAATATAAAAGAAGTGCTAAACAGACAAGGATTTTATTAAATCAACTACTAGGTGATAACCAAGATAAATCTTTCAAATATTAGTAATAGAATTAAAACAAAATAATCCAAAGTACTTGTACTGTTGTACAAATGTCACGCCCCGCACCGACGGGTCGCGGGCGCGCGAGGTTGGGGCGGTATCATCTGCATCCATCCGTCGGCCCGTCAACCTACGTCGCAAACACAAGAAAACAAACGGTTGTCAGCTACAAAGCTCAGTAACCGGTTATTTAACGACGCAGCTTCTCTATATTAGTTAAGATAGCAACATCAATCAGGATCGGATTAATCCACATAACAAACATATATTCTACGGAGATAAACGGGTCTAGATCAGTCATATCAATCAGGCATGAGGTTCCTCCCCGGTCCCTGAGGGATCAGAACCAGATTTCCCCTCCCCTGTCTCGGGGATCAGGGCACAAAATCTACATGCGATTTCCCCTCCCCTGTCTCGGGGATCAGGGCACAAAATCCACATGCTCATACAAATTCAGTAATCCAGTTTCTAAACCCGATATCCCGCAAAACATACCACAAACGATCATACACATGCAAGCAAATCCAAGCAGTAATCAAATCAAGCAATACGAAACTAAATATAGAGAAGTCCGGTTACCTGACTGAGCGATCCACAAGAACAAGCAATTCAGAACGACTATCCAACAGGACTGCGACGTAGTACTCAAATCCCAAACGGCCGACTAAGCAAAGCCAAGACGGTATTCAATGGTAGCTGGAGAGAGAAATAGTGGGAGAGAGAAATCTGAAATGAAATGGAATGAGGCTAGGTTCTATTTATAGTGGAGGTTTCTTAGTGGCTAAGAATGTAAATATAAAGTTACTTAATGGCTAAGAAAGTAGAAATATATTTCTTATAACTATTTCTGAAAATATTTTGAGCCTATTTATAAAGATATTAATTATTGGAAACTATTTATATAAATATCCATTACTTAGCTACTAAAAATGTGGATAAGATCAAATGAATATTATATAATATCAAATGGATAAGAATGAACATTTTTCAAATAGGACCTTAAGATTTGAAGTATTGCAAACAGGTCCTAAAATTCAGGGATGTTACATTCCACCCCCCTTAAAAAGGAAATTTCTTCCACGAAATTTCAAAAGGACGATAACAAGTCAATACGAATATATTATATTAGAACCAAAATCCAAACGAAACGATAATGAACCCAAACACACAGTCCGAGGAACGAATGCTCTGATACCATCTGTCACGCCCCGCACCGACGGGTCGCGGGCGCGCGAGGTTGGGGCGGTATCATCTGCATCCATCCGTCGGCCCGTCAACCTACGTCGCAAACACAAGAAAACAAACGGTTGTCAGCTACAAAGCTCAGTAACCGGTTATTTAACGACGCAGCTTCTCTATATTAGTTAAGATAGCAACATCAATCAGGATCGGATTAATCCACATAACAAACATATATTCTACGGAGATAAACGGGTCTAGATCAGTCATATCAATCAGGCATGAGGTTCCTCCCCGGTCCCTGAGGGATCAGAACCAGATTTCCCCTCCCCTGTCTCGGGGATCAGGGCACAAAATCTACATGCGATTTCCCCTCCCCTGTCTCGGGGATCAGGGCACAAAATCCACATGCTCATACAAATTCAGTAATCCAGTTTCTAAACCCGATATCCCGCAAAACATACCACAAACGATCATACACATGCAAGCAAATCCAAGCAGTAATCAAATCAAGCAATACGAAACTAAATATAGAGAAGTCCGGTTACCTGACTGAGCGATCCACAAGAACAAGCAATTCAGAACGACTATCCAACAGGACTGCGACGTAGTACTCAAATCCCAAACGGCCGACTAAGCAAAGCCAAGACGGTATTCAATGGTAGCTGGAGAGAGAAATAGTGGGAGAGAGAAATCTGAAATGAAATGGAATGAGGCTAGGTTCTATTTATAGTGGAGGTTTCTTAGTGGCTAAGAATGTAAATATAAAGTTACTTAATGGCTAAGAAAGTAGAAATATATTTCTTATAACTATTTCTGAAAATATTTTGAGCCTATTTATAAAGATATTAATTATTGGAAACTATTTATATAAATATCCATTACTTAGCTACTAAAAATGTGGATAAGATCAAATGAATATTATATAATATCAAATGGATAAGAATGAACATTTTTCAAATAGGACCTTAAGATTTGAAGTATTGCAAACAGGTCCTAAAATTCAGGGATGTTACAACAAATTACTAATAATACTAGCTGTTGTAAGAAATAAACAAAGAAAATAATTACTATGACCAATTCTGTCAAAACATAATTAACTTTATAGTTTTTACTATAAGTTGTTCAAATATATAAAATATTTACAAAAGATAACAAATAGGACCTAAAAAAAGAATGAATAAGCAAACTAAATAAATATTCAGAAACAATAATAATATAAGAAACCAATAATCGGTATGTAACATCCTTGAATTTTAGGACCTGTTCGCAATACTTCAAAGTCTTAAGGTCCTATTTGAAAAATGTTCATCCTTATCCATTTGATATTATATAATATTCATTTGATCTTATCCATTTGATTTCTTAGCTGTTAAGTAATTCATATTTTCATACATAGTAATTTATATTTTCAAAAGCAGTAGCTAAGTAATTCATTTTTACTTACTTAGCCATTAAGTAACTTAATATTTGCTTTCTTAGCCACTAAGAAACCTCCACTATAAATAGAACCTAGCCTCATTTCATTTCATTTTGGATTTCCCTCTCCCACTATTTCTCTCTCTCTACCTAATCTTGAATACCGTCTTGGCTTTGGATAGTCGGCCATATGGATTTCGAGTACTACGTCGCAGTCTTATTGGATAGTCCTTTCGATTGGTTTGTGCTTGAGGATCGCTCAGTCAGGTAACCGGACTTCTCTATAATTTAATTTTCGTTTGTTTATTTGATTGAATTGATGAATTGATACATGTGAATTGTGACTGATATATTTTACGAGTCAACAGGTCTTTGATGTGATTGATTTGAAATGGAATAGTGAAATGGAATGTGAAGTGATATGGAATGTGAAGCGGAATCGCCTAAAGAGGGATTCACGCTAATGTGAAAGTGATATGAGAAACTGATTTGAGAAAATCTAGACCCATTGATCTTATAAAATATATTTTATTCGTTATTGTTATTGATGTGTGGATTAATCCGACCGGTTGATATTTTGATTATATAAATTGGTTATAGAGAAGGTGCGTCGTTAAATAACCGGTTACTTGGCTTTGTAGCTGACTCCGTTTGCTTTTATTTCTTGTGACGTAGGTTGACGGGCCGTCGGATGGATACGAAAGATATTGTATCACCTCGCGCCTCGTATTTCGGATACGGGGTGTGACACGGTAACAAGATAGATGATATTTATATACAAAGGATTTGAGGTTTGTACCGAATTTTGGAGGACAGACGGCAAAAGAATTCAAATCTCCTCTCCTCACAAAAGGACTTCACTTGAGCCAGATCTGAAGATGGGATGAAAGAATTAGGGCTTTCTCAGTATAATTTTTTTTTTTTTTTTCTTTTCTTTGACTTTTGGGTGGAAATCAGAAAATGGCTGTCCGAAATTGTGAGGTAAAAAGATGGTATTTAAAGGTAGGATTTATAACGACTTTCCAACTACGAAATCATTATTTGATTGAGAAGTCATGGGGTAGTCAAATGGAAATGTTTCACAATATGTGTACTCGATCAGACATTAACCGAGGAAATTATGCAGACAAAAGAATATCAAAATTAGAGAAATGGAAGGCGCCAAGTTAGTCTCTCTCTGTTTTTTTTTTTTTTCATATATATATTATTCTCAATAACATTCCTTCCTAGCCAATCAAGTATCCACAAAGAGAGACATGATATACGGAATTGAAAATAATATGGAAAGTGCAGCTCAAAATTTCATGAGAGATAGAAGACAAATCAATGCAATAATTATTGCTTCCGGTCACCCTCCTTTTTTTTTTTTTTTTTTTTTTCATACTCGTCCATTCAAAATTTAAGAAAGAGAGTGTCAATTGATCGTCCAAGCAAATAACAAAATATCATAAATTATAAGAGGGAATACATGCGCCATCTTGGCTTCATCATCCAGGCGATTGATACCAAGGAAAGAGATGTGGGAACAAACAAAATGACAACCACAAATATAAAAAGTAAAAGAGGGCCAGATATGGAATTTGATTTAATATATACATAAGATAAGTGAAAGAAAATAAATAATATTCTTCTTTTAAATAAAATTGTCAACAATAAAACAAATAAAACAATTCTAGGTTAATAATTAATTTATAAAAAAATTACAAGGTTTTGAAATGTTACACTTAGAAAAGCTAGCTAAGTGGCAATGCAAAGATTATATGATCAATTTATTCATGAATCAAGTAGAAACAGGAACCGTGGTAGATTCGCCCGGGCTACAAGACTTGATTTGCACATCCAACGTCGTCCCCTGTTCTGTTATCTGTGTCTTACAGCAAGGACGCCTTGGAGCCTGTCATCATTAATCAAACTTTTACGCTTCACATATAATTATATATATTGTACCGTGTACCGCATGTCAACTGAACTAACATTACCTGTTTCCACAAGGAAGGATCCATCTTGGGTGCAAAAACCTTGACCTTCTCTATGCGAGAGGCCACCGAGAAGCCCCGATTCTCGCAATTGGCCTTCCCTTCAGCAAGAGCCTGATCATCCGCATTTTTGTTCCTGGTGTACTGAGTGAGGGTGACATTGGTCTGATTGTGCAGCACGCTCTCAAGGAGGAAGATGACGGGACGTGCACAGGGGTCAGTGGAAAATGGGCGTGTGTTGAAGGTGAAGGGTCCGTCAGAACCCAACCACGTCTTGAAAGTCTGCAGGGGGGTCTCCAACTCGTTCGGAACCAATTCCTGTGGGTACACCTGCACGGTGTACCCCCATGACACCGACACCGACAACACTGACCCAGCTTCTGCTCCTATGTCATAGCAGAAGGCCTGCTGCAGGGTTCGGGCCGGGTCTACCTCGTATGCAGAGAAGAGGGTTTGTAAAGCCTCCTGTTGGCTCGGCTTGTTTGAGATGATGGGCTTCACGTGGTCGAGGTGGTGGAGCGACACCAGCGGTGCAAGTGGGTGGGCTGCCAGCATTCCGTACGCATCTCCATTTAAATCCATCTGCCATTATCTATATCTAATTAATTAATTATGTACCATCAAAATATGTCTTCATTTCGTACATTTTCAATTTATGTTTCATTGATTCCAACAAATTGTAACTCATCGTCCCGGTGATCTTACTTGTACTTGTTAATCTAGCTACTCAAAACAACATGAGTCCTGTACAGTCGGTCCGTAGCTCTGTTCTTTACCTAAAAAAAAATAATAAGTTCAATATATGCTGGACCTAGAATAGGAATAAATTCTCTATTAAGGTTCTATTTCTCTACATAAATGGTTTTAATTTTTAAAAAAGGATTAATTAGATTTATGTCATCTTAAAAAATATTTAATTAGGGATATGTCATTATTAGATTACTAATTAGATTTTATGCCATTATCAAATTATTTAAATTAGATAAATGCCAATGTCTTATTCCTAGGGATGAAAACGGTGCGGATAAACCCCGCTCCGAACCGTATCCGAATTCGAAAAATGAGTATAATATCCGAACCGTATCCGTATCCGAACATATCCGTATCCGTATTCGTATCCGACAAAAAATATGGATATTATCCGCATCCGATAGATATTAATCCGTTTAACTGTATTTTTAATGGCACAAGATGATAATATAATTACTTCTCTACATTAGAGAGAAGACTTTTATTAGATATATCCTCTTACAATAATATTTTGATTTGGACTAGTAATATAAAATTAATTTTATTTTCTATTATCAATATGATTATATATGATAACAACATTAAAAGTTATGTTTTTTTCTATTCTCTATTTTTTTTAAAGTTAATTCCATAGTAGTCATAAAAAAAAGTAAACATTACACTCTCTTCCTATTGAATATTGTCATTTGTTTAATAAAATAAATTGAGCAAAATATTATCCGTATCCGACAAAATATATCCGTATTCGTATCCATATCCGACAATATCCGAACCATATTCGTATCCGTTTAACATCCGCACCGTATCCGTATCCGAACATATCCGTATTCATATCCGTATCCGAAAAAAAATATAGATACGGATATATGGTATGAGCACTATCCGCTCCGTATCCGCCCCGTTTTCACCCCTACTTATTCCACAAAAGATTTAATACTAAAAATGCCATGCTGAAATCTCTCAATATTTTTTAAAATTCCCAAAACCGCCCTCGTTAATAAACCCTAAAATCAAAAGCGCTGAAGTTTATGCCCGCCTCGTTAATAAATCCTAAAACAAAAAAAGCCTGTGTCTTAGTAATCCACACATACGAAGAGAAATGTCTGAGCAATCCACGCATACGCAGAGAAATGGATAACGTAATTGAACAAAAAAAAAAAAAAAAAAAGAGTAATGCTTTTAGTTGATGTGCACATCTACTATTCGTAGAGATACATTGTCAGAATATGTAAAAATATTTACATTAATAAAGATCAAATGAAGAAATAGATAACATAAAAAAATAACCAAACAATACGGATGATAAGTGTCAACTAATTATTCGATGATATTTTTAATAAAGATCTAATAGCACAAAACTCTAAAACTCATTTTAGTTAATTTGTAGTCGTATAAAACTATTTGTGATTAAACGATGATATTTTTCTAATTTTAATTTTTTTAGTGGCATAAAACTAATTTGTCATTTAGTAATGGTATATTTTTAATTTTAAATTTTTGTAGTGGCATATTTAAAAGGGTAAAATTGGCAAATCAATTTGTCGATGACATAAAACTAATTTTTACTATTTTATAATGACATAAAACTAATTTGTCATTCAGTGATGATATTTTATTATTTTAATTTTTTACGGTGGCATAAATCTAATTAACCCTTAAAAAAAAGTTCTAGCTATCACAAAAACCTTAATTTAGCCAGATTATTATTTAATAGTTTTGAGTCAATAATGGCAACCCAAATTGTTTATTTTAACAAAGAGAAACAACGTCTCACTAGACAGTCACTGCCTAGCTTATCCAAAAAAAAAAAAAAAAAAAAAAAAAAAACAAAGAGAAACAACGTCAAAATTATAGTTTATAAATACTACAAATTTTTTTCACCAGCAATGGGAATCACTACAGGAAACAAGCTAATCCCACTATCCCAGATTCCCAGTGGGTTAATTTAGCGTTCAGTTTTCACGCCCCATTGTGGGCTTGTAGGTCGTGGTGGGCGATGGGCGGTGGCCCTAGTTGTACGAACCAGGATCCTCTGGACGTGTTTTTAAAAACGTCCAATGGATGGTTTGATCGGAGCCGTTGAGATTAAATCAGACGGTTCATTTTTTTCGGACCAAAATTTTTTTCGGGTGTGGTGGAATGCACGGGGCTCCCTTATAGCCGTTGAGATTAAATCAGACGGTCCAGATCCCGAGACGTCCACCAAACGTCCAGAGGATGGACGTCCAGAGGATCCCATTCCCTAGTTGTACTGCGTCCCCACCTACTGTTCCTGTTGCTCCAACGCATGACTCAAAAGTCAAAACATTCCTTATTTTAGATTCCTTCCTATTTTATTGAGAGATGCTGTGCTTAGGGTGTGTAATGCATTTTATTTCTCTGCTTATTTCTATTTTTATTTGGCATAAATAACCTTTTTTTTTTTTAAAAAAAAAATAAGGTTCAAGTTTTGTTTGGCGTGAATATGAACGGTCACATAGGATATAAAGAGGACATTATGGTTATTAGTTTTAAGAAACGATTTTTTATAAATTAAAAAATTATTAAAGTTAATGAAAATGATAAATTTGGATAAAAGACATGATTACATGGGTAAATATACAAAATTAAAGAGTAGAGGGGTAAATATACAATTAGAGAAAATTAGAGGGGTATGTCAATGATTTTGCCTAAAAAAATTTTAGCGGAGATCTCGAACCCACAATTTTATTTAGAATAACTAAAAAGTTCTGTCTCAATTTGCATCATTGGTTAAAATGTTGCTATTAACGGTGGAAAAACCATAATTTTGTTAATAAGTGTCATTAAAATAAAACATATATTAACATTATAGAAATATCACATCAATATATATATTAATTACGAAGGTCGACAATGAAATTATATTCATAATTTTATAAAATTTGAATATATAATTTCTCGTACATTTAGAAGTATTGAATAAAAAAAAATGGGATAGCACCCATTGGGATTTCATTTGGGTGCATCTGATCCGCCTCTGTTGTAAGTAGGACTGAACGTAGTAATTGGACAATCTTTAAACTCTTAAACTAAACTAATAAAAACTTTATGTCAAAAAAAAAAAATAATAACAACAATAAGAAAAACCAAACAAATTAAGCTGCCACTCTGCGAGGCCTCTTCATCCTGAGTTTCAAACAGTAATAGCATGCATGCATCATGCATGCTAGCTAGCTTTCTCCATGCACAAGCACAAGCAAAATGGTACAGTTAATTAATGGGAAGTAAGCAGGGATCATGCAGTGGCGGATCTACCACTGGGGCGGGTGGGGCTAGAGCCCCACCTACCGGCGTCGAACCCTATAGAAATCATCTAAGTTTTTCTGCAATTGGAGCATTGGAAGGTGGGGCTGAGAGCCTGAGACTGAATCGCAGGTGGGGCTGAACTGCTGAAGAGTGAAGACGAAGGGAAATAATCGATTTATTTTACAGACATAGAGAGAAAATGAGAATTTCTTTGCCCCATTTCGAGTCTTGAACTTAGCGTCTTTGGTTGGAAGAAGAGGAAGAAAGGATTTTAGGAAGAGAGTTAGAATAAATTAATAATACTTTTTCGACCCTCTCTCCTCAATAATTGCGGCTCAATAAAACCAGGGACCTGGGTAGAAGTGAACATGGATCTAGTCAAAGAGTAATTTGGTCACTAACGTTTCCTTCATCTTATAAAAACAACAATTAATTATAATATTAATATTATTTCTAGCCAATCATACTTATTTTTTTTTTACGTTCCTTCATTTACTTACTTTTTTATAATATTAATGATATATTATTATAATATATCATATTTTACAATATTAATTATTTTTTACGTTCCTTCATTTTTCAACTTGTGTTTTTAGTCCCATTAACAATGATTTCCGGAGAAGTTTTTGAGAAATATGGAAAAATGCTATTTTTGAGAACTTAAAGAGTAGATTATGCATTCCTTTTTTTTTTTCTCTAATTTTCAGGCTTTCAAGGCGTTTCGTTGGCTAATTGGCTTGCTTTTTTGTGCTCTGAGGTTGCATATTCGTTTGCCTAACCGCTTGCTGTATTGAGGTAATTTTAGTTAAATTTGGGCTGACTTATTTGATGTTTGGACTCCTCTTTGAACTAATCTAAGGGCTTTGTGTGAAAAATATTGGTATTAGGGCTGTAGTATAAATGTAGCAATATCTACGTTTCGAGGGACTAATCTTAAAATTTGTTGATTTTTTCATGGGTTTTTTGGACCTATGTTTTAGATGATGTTTCCATACAACAATCATAATCTTCATCAAAGTTACATGTACTGAGATGAAATTTTCACTGATCAATAGAATATAGATTTGTGCTATGCAACAGCAGTGTATATAGCTGTTAAACGAGCTATTAATTAATTGATCGGTACATAAACCATATACTGAGATAAACTGATAACTGATCAGTAAAATAAATATTTGTGTGAAGCAATATATAGCACATAGCACTTAAACTATCTTATCGCATAACTGTTTGTTATGTTAACCACCTAATGACATCTTGCCAGTATAATATGTTAACCACCTAATGACATCGCATAACTGTAAGTAATTCAGTATGTTCTGAGATAATCAGATGTAAACTTAGCCCCACCTAACTGCAATTTCTAGATCCGCCACTGGGATCATGCATACATACCTGGTGGAAGCCGGGTTCGTGAGTAAGGGGAATGCCGAGCTCCACTAAACAAGCATGGACTCGCTGGTCACTGCCATAGAAAGATGCGTACTTGTCGAGGCAAGCACCCATGACCTTAGCCAGCTCGGCTGCAGCAGGATAGCTGATGGCGAAGCCGCCTCCGCCAAATGCCATCCCATAAGCATGCAGTGCGATGTCCTGTCCCACGGTCTCAGATGGCATCCCCACGTAGTACATCTGCTCATGGTTATACTTCTGCAGCACCGTTACCAGATTCTCTGGGAAAAATACTGTGTCGTCGTCCCCCATCACAAACCATCGCACCTTGTCCTTTCCCGGCTCCAATGACACCAGCTCGTATGCCTCAACCACAATGTTGGCTATTCGAGATGCTGGTGCAGCCTTTCCGTACCGGGACGCATCACGAGATATCCTGTAAGGTGGATCTTTGTCGGGCCAGGGGATCGATGGGGCAGTGTCCATCCACACGTGGCCTCTGGTCTGGTTCGGGTGCCACCAGAGCTCTGCGTAGGCACGTCGCTTTTCCCAGTTTTGAGCAGACCCAGCAAGGGCAAATACTATATGGGAGAGATCGGTGAGCTCCACGGGTGACGAGGATGCAGCACCATGTGCAGTGGGAATGTGAATGTGATGACTATAGAGAAAGTGATTGGCAGAGAGGGACCAAGCAGGCTTCCAGAGCAGGTGCAGCTGGTTCGAGAAGAAGACAGAGTACGCGACCAAGGTGCATGAGGCCATCACGAGGGTGCAGACTGTGGCTAAGGTGCAGCACCGACTCATCTCTATTATGGAGGTCGGGGTCAAGGCGTTGGTGGTATTTGTTGGCTGAGTGTGGCGCCCGGCCTTGCTCATAATTAGTATGATTATTAATTTTCCTGTAAACGAATAACAAACCAATTTCAACAATTTAACGTGATAAGTAAAAAGTTAGCATGTTCCTGTATCTTATTCTCTACACAAACCTCCATGTTAGTAATTCATTGGGAAACGATAGCCGAATCATGCAGCAATTAATAGGGAGGTGCTTAATTTGGGCAACGAAAATTATGCTTGGAGCAACATTAGAAAATATAGCGTGGACAAATATGCCCTCAACGCTAAAAGCCTAAAACTAATTGATTTGACTTCATCCGATTTTTTTTTTTTTTTTTTGACATGCTAAAACTTAATTATTCTTCCATAGCATTTTTTATTGGTATGCCTAATCTTAAATTGAGAGGTCTGTAATTTTATTTAGCGCTAGATTTTTATTTAGCAAGTTAATAGAAGTTGAAGGCTTGTTAAAACTATAATAATTAACCGAAATAAAATCTTTCAATATAAATTAATTAATCTAATGTTTAATCGTAGAACTGAACTAGCTATCCAAATTTTTTTTTTTTTATAATCTCTAACTCTCAAATGTGTTATGCTAATCTCATGCCTTTTTACATAAAACAATCACAATTTAGCAAGAGAACATAAAAGAATTGGACAGTCTGGATGGGTAAATTAGTCATTTTTAAAAATATTGACGTTGCTCCAGGTGAAAAACACGTTGCCCAAAGCACCTCCCCAATTACTACCCTTCCCCCCTAATATATGGGGACTTATCAAAACTAGTCTAAATTATTTTTGGCAAATGTGAAATTTAATTTTCCTTTTAATTCGCCTAGTGACGGTCTTAAAAAAATATTGTTGGTTGTATATTTCAACTATCTTTCAATTAAGTTCTAGTTTCTTATTTTGAGTTCTTAATTGGGATTTTTTTTTTCATCTCCAAGCCTATAACATATTGTTGCATTAGTAATTACTAGCATAAAATGCCTTCATATGTGGGCAAATAAAGAAAAAAATAATGTTAGACAATAAAAATATGTTGCTTAATTTACAAACGATACAAATAGATTGTGTTATTCAATTTTTGTTTCTATATTAGATGAAAAACAAAATAATAGTATTGCTCCGTCTAGCGATTCACATCTAACCACAGATCAAATCGATCCAACGACAGAAACATCTATTTACTATTTAGACCTAAAATGTAACACATTTTTCATCTGTGCATTTATAAGTATATACAGAGATTTTATCTCTGAGTTAATAGATTCGGAATTCGACCGAGAAATATTTTATGACATTAAAAATTTGAAAGCTTGATTTCATTTTTGTCCCGAAAAGGGGGGAAAAAAACTCCATTTGAATGCTATATGGATCTGTTCTGTACAAAGCTCTCTCATGCATATTCATCGGTAGATTTTTAATTGTAAGTTGGAATATTTAGGTGTGTTAAATTTATATTCATTTTTTAATATTAAATTATATGCATTCTATTTCTTTCTATAGGTGCGTATTTGATGTGGGCTATAGAAACTTGATGGAACGAAGGGTTTTTAAGTTTCTTATTCGGTTATGCATTCAATAGATAATAGTACAGTTGCTTTGGCAGAATCTGACTGGTGGGTCCAGAATAATTATTTTCTAGAGGGAAGTCAATATTTGACTTTGGATCACATTATTCACATGCAAAGATTGAATTGTGTAGAACTAAAATGAGCTGTCCTTTCCATAAATAATTAAAGTTGCAGCAATCATACGCCTACGATGCAACGTGTTAGATTAAATAACATAAAAAAATATCAAAGCCAATTCAACGCAAAACTATACATATATATATATATATATATGTATTTGATAATAAATTCAAGATAATTTTTTTTAGAAATTAGCCCGTAGGCTCCAAATATTATTAATAAAAAAATCTTACAATAACTATTACATATCCATATATATATTTCTAATCTACGAGAACACAATATCAATCCAAAAATTCTAACCTATTATTACACACGTAAAATACACAGAAGCAAATAAAATATAATTATAACACATAATTTTTAAATCAAAATAAAATAAAAAGAAAAGAAAATGAAGATTCAAAAGTCTTCCGGGACAAAATATCTCCTTCTTCATAGACTTCTTGTTCTTACTGTCACTTCATCGTCGAAAAAGATAGTCATTTTGTGGTTGTTAAGAAACCTGAAAAAACAACCACTAGAACTACAATTTAATCACGAAAGATATATTTATTAAACCGTCCATGGAAGAAAAAAGAAAAGAATATCAGAAAATTAAGAAGAGTAGAAAAACCATAAGTTAGAAAATAGAGGAGAAGAGAAATGTCGAAAATAAAAGAGAGATAGAAATACAGCATGAGACATGGCTAGCAAATCATTGAAAGAATAAATACTAACAGGACAGATCAAACGACAAAGAAAAATTATAGAGAAGATTTAGAAGACATGGTGGCAGGAGAGACCATATCCTTAGACAGTATGGGTTAGATAATATAATGTTTGATAAATATAATGTTTGAATATCAGTATTTGATTAACTATACGGGTTGGGTATGGGTACCATTATCAATAGTAAAATTATGACCATACCCAACACAACCGGTTATTAAAATTGAAACCCGACCCAACCATTAATGTTAAAACCCGATAAAATACGGGTCGGGTTGGCCGGGTGAAACCGATTTGACAGTTCTTTGTTTTTTTTGTACAACCCTAATTTATGTTAATAATGTCTCTAAGTTCAATTCGATGGTCAACTATACTAACTAGCTGTAAAGCGGAGTGAAACAAAAATTAGTTAGCAACTAGGCTGCTAATTGTCGCGATTAGTTTCCATGTCATATTTTATTATTTCCCATATGTAATATAATTTACCGCGACTAATTTCCACTAGTGCTAATATCGCGGGTTGCGCGATCAAAACAATGGCAATTTTCAAGTTAATCATCCTCCAAATAGAAAGAACTATAACCACTCAATCTCATAAATATTTCAAAAACTTGAGTAGATGTCATTCTTAAGATAACCCAATTTAACCTTAGCTGTTTTCTAATCGTTGCATGACGTCTCAGCTTAATTATCCACGTTAAATAATACAACTCCAAACTAATTAAAAGTATTATGAAGATACTTTATATATGCCAGTAAGGTTATCTTCATATATAATATATTATGAAGATCAACAAAAACGGTCATCGATGTTAAGTATATTTAAAACCAAGCTGGCATATATTTAAAACCAAGCAAATGTAAAGTATCCTTGGTTTTAAATATATTATGAAGATCAACAAAAACTGCCACATATCAGAAACATCAATCCCAAGTTTCAACCAAGCGATTAAAGGAATAATCAAAGGTCATAATAAATTCAGATCATGTTGTTTTTCCTTGCTACACAAACAAAAGAAATAGAGAGATTGGTGGTATCACCTAAGCAATTGCTCCAGCCTCCAACCAGAGAAGAATAGCCAATATACGTTGAGTGCGCTTTAGTTGAACAACAAAAATGGAACGAAGAGGAAACCAGGCAGCTCTAAAGTAGAAAGAAGCAAACCACAAAAAGCTGCACGTGTAATTGTTACGATATTTAATGGATGGTAATTCATCAAGCATATATTAAATTCCCAGTTTTATTATTTGTTCTTGGTTCCACTTACCTTTCATACAACAGGTGGATAGCGGATCTTAGAATGCCTCTCCTGAAAGATGGAGAAATCTTTTGGGACCTGCATCCAGGATAAACAGGCGATTCAAGCTGGTTTCTAGAAAACTGTCATGGTTGCAATCATTAATTTTAACAATTTAATAATCACTACAACAGATTCGATTTTTGGAAACGCCTTATTAGAACCGGTTTTATAAAAACTCGGTTCTAATAATAGCCAGTGGCAATTTCGAAATTTCTGTGTTTATTTTTAGAACCGGATTATTATAAAAACCGGTTCTAAATTTTTGACTAAAAAAAAAAAATCTGTTTATTTTTAGAACTGGTTTTTATAATAATCCGGTTCTAAAAATAAACACAGAAATGAATTTTTAATTAAATACGGTATATTTTTAGAACCGGATTTTTATTAAATATCCGGTTCTAAATATATTTTTTAATATTGTTCTATTTTTATTTCTGTTTTTTACAAAAACATAATATAATTTAAATAAAAACCGAATATAATTTAATTTTTAGTATTAAAATAGTATATAAATTAAATAAAACAGAATATTTTTAAATATTTAAGCACAAAATATTTAATGCAAAACATAATATAATTTTAATATTAAAACAGAATATAATTTAAATAAAACAGAAAAAAATAAAAATCGTAATTATCTTTAGAACCGGATTTTTATTAAATATCCGGTTCTAATAATCTTTTTTTAAATTTTTCTATTTTTACTTCTGTTTTTTAGAAAAACATAATATAATTAAAATAAAAACCGAATATAATTTAATTTTTAATATTAAAACAGAATGTAATTTAAATAAAAATCCGAATTTAAATAATATAATTTTAATATTAAATAATAAAACAGAATATAAATTGAAATAATAAAAGAAAATATAATTTTTAAATTTAATTTATCTTTAGAACCGGATGTTTATTAATAATCCGGTTCTAATAATCTTTTTTTTTAATTTTTCTATTTTTACTTCTGTTTTTTAGAAAAACATAATATAATTTAAATAAAAATCTAATATAATTTAATTTCTAATATTAAAACTGAATGTAATTTAAACAAAAATCCGAATTTAAATAATATAATTTTAATATTAAATAATAAAACAGAATATAAATTGAAATAATAAAAGAAAATATAATTTTTAAATTTAATTTATCTTTAGAACCGGATTTTAATTAAAAATCCGGTTCTAATAATCTTTTTTTTTAATTTTTCTATTTTTACTGCTGTTTTTTAGAAAAACATAATATAATTTAAATAAAAACCGAATATAATTTAATTTTTAATATTAAAACAGAATGTAATTTAAATAAAAATCCGAATTTAAATAATATAATTTTAATATTAAATAATAAAACAGAATATAAATTGAAATAATAAAAGAAAATATAATTTTTAAATTTAATTTATCTTTAGAACCGGATGTTTATTAATAATCCGGTTCTAATAATCTTTTTTTTTAATTTTTCTATTTTTACTTCTGTTTTTTAGAAAAACATAATATAATTTAAATAAAAACCTAATATAATTTAATTTCTAATATTAAAACTGAATGTAATTTAAATAAAAATCCGAATTTAAATAATATAATTTTAATATTAAATAATAAAACAGAATATAAATTGAAATAATAAAAGAAAATATAATTTTTAAATTTAATTTATCTTTAGAACCGGATTTTTATTAAAAATCCGGTTCTAATAATCTTTTTTTTTAATTTTTATATTTTTACTTCTGTTTTTTAGAAAAACATAATATAATTTAAATAAAAACCGAATATAATTTAATTTCTAATAATAAAACAGTATATAAATTAAATAAAACAGAATATTTTTAAATATTTGGGCACAAAATATTTAATGAAAAACATAATATAATTTAAATAAAACAGAAAAAAAAGCAAAAATCGTATTTATCTTTAGAACCGGATTTTTATAAAAATCCGGTTCTAAAAAAAACAGATTTTTTTTTCTCACCTTATTTAAACCGGTTTTTAGTAAAAAACCGGTTCTAAATATGAATGTGTTTTTTTTAAATATTTACTACTACCCCTGTCTTTGCACCCACCACCATTATTATTTCATGCGTGATATTTTTCTTCCAAAACCGAACTCATTTACTTTACATCAAAATCACCTATTTAAAATAGCCAAAAATTAAAAAAAAATCGAGAAAATTGAAAAATAGGAAGAGGAAGCAAAGGAGAGCAAGTAGAAATTTGAAAAAATTACAATTGAGGTATATTATTGTATTATTTTGTGTTTTAATTATTGTTCAAGCAAATTTTGTATTTGCTATTGATTTTTCCATATTGGTTTGATAAATTAGGAAGAGGAAGAGGTGGTTATTCTATTGAAGCGAGAAAATTATCTTTTCGAGAGAATTTTGGTAATTTTCTATTTTAACCCTCGATAATTTAAATTTATAAAATTATCAATTTGTATGCATGGAAATAATTATTTGGCATTTGCATATATTAGTTGTATTGTCATATAGGACCAAATTGCCGGAATTTGAACTATTTTAGGTCGTGCCCGTCCGAGATTAATCCATTAGGGATTAATCTCGGATAGTCCCCATTTTTTGGGACTGCTCTTTGGATATTTTGTCTCATTTAGGATAGCGAGTGGTACGTTGGATGCAATGTGTTGTCTGAGAAAAATTCGGCTGCATTTCCTCTTATGTTCCCACAGATACGTACGCACGAGCAATCGTGTGTTGGCGTATTCAGGGAACATAAGGGGAAATGCTGCCGAATTTTTCTCAGACAACACATTGCATCCAACGTACGCTCGCTAATGAGACAGAGTATCCAAAGAGTGGGTTAGGATGGTAACCGGCCCGAAAACCTCATGTGATATATTGAACCTACAAACCCTAAACCCTGACGTTTGGATATATGTTGTGATATTTACAGATGGATCAAAGGGAGAAGTACATGTTCAGTTCACGTATTTCTGATGATTTTGTTGGAGTTGTTGAAGAGTTCATAAATTGTGCGGAAGAACATCGAAAGTCAACAGGAAAGCCCAGAATTCTTTGTCCTTGTAAGCGTTGTGTTAACTTGCAGAGACATGATAGTAAAACCGTTAGAGCTCATTTGATTCAGCGTGGATGGATGAAAACACCAAAATACCTTCGGTGGGTTTATCACGGGGAAAAATTTGAAGATCAAGCTAATGTTGGGACTAGTATTGATGTATCCGATTCGGAAAATAATGTAGGAAATGATTGGGGTGTTGATGTAGGGGATGATGATAATAATAGAGAAAATGTAAGTCAACAACAATGTGATGATGATAATAGAGAAAATGATTTGGATGAAATAATGAATGAAATACCAGATGGTTTTATTGATGATCAGGTTCCTGATATTTTTCAAGGGTTTGATGAAAACTGTAATACACCTTTATATCCTGGTTGTGATAAGGATAAATTCTCAAAAATAAAAACTGTTTTTAAACTGTATAACTTAAAAGCCAAGAATAATTGGAGCAATAAAAGTTTTACAGACTTGCTCGGTCTTTTACGAGAAATGCTTCCAGTAGAAAATACATTGCCTGATACATGCTATAAGGCTAAAAAATTATTATGTCCTCTGAATATGGGAATAAAGAAGATTTCAGCATGTCCAAATGATTGCATACTATTTCGAAATGAGTATGAGAATCTTCATAAATGTCCAATGTGCAATGCATCACGGTACAGGCTAAGGGATGATGATTTGGATGATGATGAAGAGAGTTGTAAAAATAGGCCAGCTGCGAAAACGATATGGTATTTACCAATAATACCGAGGTTTAAGCGTCTTTTCGGACATTCAAGACATGCTAAACTACTGAGGTGGCATGCGGAAGGCAGAAAGAAAGATAGTATGATCAGACATCCCGCAGACTCGACCCAATGGAAGAACATAGATAGTTATTTCCCGAATTTTGGCAGTGAATCTAGGAATTTGAGATTGGGACTATGCACGGATGGAATGAATCCTTACGGTCTGCTGAGTAACAATCGCAGTGTATGGCCAGTTTTATTGGTTATTTACAATCTTCCTTCCTGGTTATGTATGAAAAGAAGATACATGATGATGCCGTTGCTCATTTCTGGTCCAAAACAACCAGGAAACGATATAGATGTGTACTTGGCTCCGTTAATAGAAGACCTTGATAAGTTGTGGAAGGAAGGGGTGGAGGTATTTGATGCTTATTCCAAAAGTTCTTTCACCTTACATGCGATGATTTTTTGCACGATTAATGATTTTTCCGCGTACGGGAATTTGTCAGGTTATAGGAACAAAGGAGATAAAGCATGTCCTATTTGTGAGGAGGAAACACATACTCAATGGTTATCAAATTGTAGGAAAAACGTCTACTTGGGACATCGTAGGTTCCTTAACCGTTATCACCCCTACCGCCGTACTGATTACAAAAATAAATTTGATGGAAAAATTGAGACCCGAAGGGCACCGATACCAAGAAACGGAAGGCAGGTCTATGAGGAGGTTAAGGATCTTAAAATCAAATTGGGGAAACCATTCGCGAAAAAAATCCCGGATGGCAATTGGAAGAAAAAGTCTATATTCTGGGACCTTGAATACTGGGCGTATTTAGATGTTAGGCATTGTTTGGATGCGATGCACATCATTAAGAATATTTGTGAAGCTTTGATTGCTTTGATTTTAAATGTTCAAGGAAAAGTAGACAATACCAATGTGAGGAAAGACATGGTCGAAATGGGAATTCGATTGGAACTAGCTGCACAAGAAGATACTACTAAGAGACGGGATTGATTACCCGATGCAGTTTACACTTTGACAAAGAAAGAGAAACTCAGTTTGTTGAATTGCTTGAAGAATGTTAGGGTTCTAACGGGTTATTCCTCGAATATCTCAAGAAAGGTATCGATAAAAGATATGAAATTGATTGGAATGAAGTCGCATGATTATCACGTGTTGTTGACCCAATTGCTCCCGGTTGCAATTCGAGGATGTTTTAAGGAAAAAGTTCGGAACTCTATTACTAAGTTGTGTTTTTTTTTCAATGAAATTTGCTCCAAAGTAATTAATCCAGAAAAACTGACAGAGTTGGAAACCGGTGCTTATCAGACCATATGCGAGTTGGAGATGTATTTTCCCCCGTCATTCTTTGTAATAATGGTTCATTTGACCGTTCATTTAGTCAGAGAGATAAGTTGGTGCGGTCCGTTATATTTGCGATATATGTACCCTTTTGAAAGAGCAATGGGCCAATTGAAAAGGTTAGTCCGAAGCAGATCTAGACCGGAAGGAAGCATAGTTGAAGGATATGTGGCTGAAGAGGTTATTGACTTCTATACTGATTACATTGATGGACTTAAACCTATTGGCTTACCCAAGAATCGACATGAAGGCAGACTCTTAGGAAAATCGTTAATTGGATTGAAAATAATTACAGTGGACCTTAAAAGGAGAGAAAAAGCACATCTTAAAATTCTGCAACAAGTCGCCGTTGTGGCCCCTTATGTGGATCAGCACATACAAGAGTTGCGAGAGCAGAATCCTCAGAAGAATGAAAATTGGATCACGAAAGAGCATGACAAAAACTTTGTACAATGGTTCAGAAACAAAGTGCGATTGTCCCCGTCTGAGAATGAAACTGTTAAATACCTTGCGCATGGTCCTAATGCAAATGTGTACACCTATCAAGGTTACGACCTAAATGGATACACATGGTATACCAAAAAACAAGATGGCAAAAGCACAGTACAAAATAGCGGAGTCACGATAGAAGCCATATCAAGTGATGGCAAGTCATCAGAGCCGTATTACGGATGGATTGAAGAAATCTGGGAACTTGATTATAATGCATTCAGGATACCCGTGTTTGATTGTAAATGGATTCTGCAAAGTGGAGTCAAAATAGAGAAAAACACTAAAATGACAACCGTTGATTTGAAAAAACTAGGGTATGCATATGACCCTTTTATACTTGCAAACAAACAAGCAATGCAAGTTTTTTATGTTGCTGATCCGGCCGACATCTCACGACACGTGGTACTCAAGGGAAAAAGACGCATTGTTGGTGTTGAAAATGTCGTAGACGAAGAAGAATATGATCAATTTGATGAAATAGCGCCATTCTCCACAGGTATATATAATAATTAATAAAAAAATCGATGAAATTCAATTATTATTTAATTAATATTTATTTTTTACAGGTATAGATGGAACGCCACTACCAGTTAAAGAGTTAGAAACTAATTTGCGTAGCGATGAACGAGACGCAGGCGAGTGGGTAAACCGACCAAAATCACCCAAGAAGAAAGGAAATTGAGTTTATTAGAATTTTTAGTATTTTCTATCTTTTTTTAGAGGTTTCAAGAATATGATCAATTTGATGTAATCTTCTATCTTTTTTTGTTAAAATTTTTCCATTTTTATTTGTAATCTTCTAAAAACATCATATAATTTTAATATTATTTGTAATCGTATTTGTCTTTAGAATATTTTTAAATATTTAAGCACAAAATATTTAATTAAAAACATAATATAATTTAAATAATATAATTTATATAATTTAAATTTCTAATATTAAAACTGAATGTAATTTAAATAAAAATCCGAATTTAAATAATATAATTTTAATATTAAATAATAAAACAGAATATAATTTAAATAATAAAAGAAAATATAATTTTTAATTTAATTTATCTTTAGAACCGGATTTTTATTAATAATCCGGTTCTAATAATCGTTTTTTTAATTTTTCTATTTTTACTTCTGTTTTTTAGAAAAACATAATATAATTTAAATAAAAATCTAATATAATTTAATTTCTAATATTAAAACAGAATGTAATTTAAATAAAAATCCGAATTTAAATAATATAATTTTAATATTAAATAATGAAACAGAATCTAATTTAAATAATAAAAGAAAATATAATTTTTTAATTTAATTTATCTTTAGAACCGGATTTTTATTAAAAATCCGGTTCTAATAATCGTTTTTTTTAATTTTTCTATTTTTAATATTAAAATGTAATATATTTAATTAAAACAGAAATAAGAAAAAAAAACAAAAATCGTATTTAGTTGTTAGAACCGGATTTTTATTAAAATCCGGTTCTAAAAAAATGGATGGATTTTTTTTTTCTTTGAACATTTCGAGCATGCAGCAAGCTAGCCGAAACCCCCCTCTGTCGAAGTTCCCCCCTCTCTAATTTTTTTTCTAAGTCCCAATTCAAACACTCCCAGCTCCGAACCCCCCTGTCCCCCATCCGAACCCCCCTGTCCCCCCAACCGAGTCCCCTCTGCGCCAAGAGAAGCCCCCCTCTCCTCTCCTCTGCGCCAAGAGAAGCCCCCCCTCTCCTCTCCTCTGCGCCACTCTCTCCTCCGCCTCTGCGCCACTCTCTCCTCCGGCCTCTGCGCCACTCTCTCCTCTGTGACACTCTCTCCTCCGGCCACTCTCTCCTCCGCCTCACTACTCCGGCCACTCACAAGGTAATTACCGAAATTCATTTATTGCCTAAATTCATTTACTGTGAAAATTCATTTCCACTCATTTAGATCCGAAATTGTTTGAAAATGTTAATTGCATGCATGTTATTGATTGAAAATGTTAATCCGAAATGCTAGAACTGATTATTGTGAATCCGAAATTGTTAATCCGAAATTGCATGTTAATCCGAAATTGCATGTTATGGACATTATTGATTGAAAATGTTAATCTGAAATTGCATGTTATTGATTGAAAATGTTAATCCGAGTACTGATTATTGTGAATGAGTTTGTGATGTGAGAAATTATTGTACTTAGTTAATTCGAAATGTGAATGTGTTTGTGAATGTTAATGGGTTTGGGTTTGTGAATGTCAACGGGTTTGGATTTGATTGGAATTTTTTGGTAAAAATGTTCATATATAGGGGAGGTTATGCCGAATTTTTTTAAAATTGTTGTGATAATTTTGATTTGAATTTGCAGCCATGTCGGATTCCAATGAGGATCATGTACTAAATGAGGATGAGGAATTGATGCCAAATCCAAATGATAATGCAGCTGAATCATCCGGTGGTAGTAGAAGGGGGAAAAGATCAGCAGCAAAGTGCATCAAGACGGCAAAGAAGATAGCTGCTGGAATACCATTGAAGATCGAATTCGACGTTAAAGGCCAGCCTATCGGTGATAATGCAGCTGAATTCACGAGGTTTCTGGCACAGAGGACAAGAGATATGATTCCCATCAGGTACAAATATGATTTAAAATATATGAATGTCAATAATGTCTATATGAATTTGATATTGATATTTATTGGTTTTAATGCAGTTACAAGAAGTGGACATTAGTGCCGAAAGAGTTGAAATATGATTTGTACAACTCTATAGCCGAGCAGTGGAATATTGATCCTAAATTTCCACTTAAGGGGAAGCTTCTTACGGCGTGTTGCAATAGATGGAGGGCTTTTAAATGCAGATTGGTAAGAGATAATATTTTTAAAATTATTTTTAATTATAATTGCTTGATTAATTATAATTACAATGTTTCTATCTTCTTATTGTAGAATAAGCAATACAGGGTGAATGCAAAAGAAGGTGGACCGAATCCGTGGGATGTACATAACATTAGTCAGGAAGAATGGGTCGAACTCGACCAATATTGTCAAACCCCTGAGTTTCAGGTATGAAAAAAAGTCTTTTGCCCATACTAGTATCTTAACTTTTTTTGCTTTACTTACAATTCTTCTGAATTTGCTAATAGGAATTGAGTAAGAAAGCACATGAAAATGCCGCCAAGAAGGATATGCACCACACACTCGGATCGGGCGGTTACCTAACTGCAGAAAAGAGTTGGAAAAAAGGAGAGGTGGTCCATGGTGCGACCTCTTTCATCAGCGAGGAAGTAGATAGCAGGACTTATAGATGGAGCAGGGCACACGCCAAGAAGAATCCGGAAACGAATCAAATTGTGTGTACAAATCCTAAGGTTGCAGCCGTCGTGGATAAAAGCAGTACGTGTGTTAACTCAAATAAATAAAAAATTGATATAAATTCAACGAATTCAACATAAACTGACATGAATTTATTTTCTGACAGGTTGCTTTTGCCCAGTCTGGTGAATTGCAAGCTAATCGTCAGAATGACATCTTGACTTCTTCTATTGGGACCGCAGAGCACTCAGGAAGGGTGAGAGGATACCCAGATTATGCCGGTTTCAAAAATACATTTGGTAAGGGTACGAGGAAATCCAAGGGCTACTCCAAAGAGGAAATTGATCAGAGAGTGCAGGAGGAAGTGAGCCGTCACTTGCAGGAGGAAGTTCAAAAAGAAGTAGCTAGACAGATGGAGCAATTCTCAAGGATGTGGCCGCAAGGACAACCAGTGACGCAGCAGTACGATCCAATAACGAACCAAGCATTCATTATGCTATCACAGGGTAGCAATAATCAACCACATCCGATTCATTTCCCTAGTTTTCAGGTATACATAATATTACTTGCAAGTACATAGAATTTAATTGTAATTAATTGTGTTTTGTATTTGCTTATAATATTACTTGTAATTAATTGTGTTTTGTATTTGCTTATAATTGTAGGATTCCATGGAAGTCTTGCTTACCCTCCCAGCAGATAATTGTGTCATCACGTACGTTGCTAGAGCTGTGGTGTTTGCACGTAGTTCCATGTCTGAGACGGTCCATGGAGAGCCATTGGGGCCGGACGAGGTTAGGGTACAAGTCCTAGAAGTGTTCGATCATGCGAAAGAAGTGTCGCCACCTTTTCCACCTCCCAACGCAGACGATCGGCTTGGTATGCTCCAGAACTCATTTTTAAGGTGGCCGATTCATCTTGTGGATCTCGATATGCAGAAATTGGTAAATCTTATAAACTTTTCTGAATTGATATTAATTGGTATTGTACTTAGTTTTTGAAATTATAATTGAAAACGTGAAATGTTATTGTGCTAATTATAAATGAAATGTTGATATGGATTATAATTGTGAAATGTGGTTATGAATTATAAATGAAATTTGATTATGAGTTATAGATTATGGATTATAAATGTGACTAATGTATTGATATTGGTATTGACTAATGTATAGATTATAAATTTTCTGAATTGGTATTAATTGAATTGAAAAATGTCATTTGTGACTAATGTATTGATTTTAAAGAGGCACCTGAGACAACAACCGCAACGACCTCAATCATTGGCGAAATCTCCGGCGAAAAAGAAAGCAAGGCAACAGGAGGAGGAGCAAGTGGAGGAGGAAGAGGAGGAAGTCGACGAAGATTTCGATCCGGCTGCTTTCTTATTGGACGGAGAATTCAAGATGCGGGACCCACTTTGTACTCCGGAGGAATTGGAACGACTTGGACCTAACGCAGCAGAACTGCACAACTATATGATGATGTTGAATCCCTCCGTGACAAGTTTCGAAATTAAGGCCAAGTTCGAAGGTTCACCACTGGATAGTTTCGTACTCACTTTCTCAGATATCAACGACTTATTCAAAAGGGAAAAATTTGTTCTTCAAGTGATGAAAGTTTGGAGCATGTAAGTATTTTTCCAACTAAACAAAAATCGATTGATTACTATTACAATATTATGGTTGTAAATTGAATCAATATTATCGAATTACATATGTAAATACAATATGCAGGTGGGCTAGGGATTATTGCAAGGAAGTGAAAATTAAGGAATTCAGGTTTTTGGATCCTGAAAGAAATACGGGACGACATGCGTTGAAGGAAATTTCAGGCACAGTAAGCTACTTGATGATGCATTTCTCCAAAAGGAAGGCTGCTTATCATGTTTTGCTACATCAGAACGCGTTAGTTAGAAATTTTCAAATTTTCTAATCTAAATTTTAGATTTTGCAGTTTCATGTGAATTTTACTAACAAGCTTTAATATTTAATTACATGCATCATTTTGTGGTTATTATTGCACAGCCCTCGACAAAAATAATGTGGATTGTAGATTCTCTAAATGATGACATGTTTGATTCTCCAATGATAAAGGCATACAACATGTAAGTTGTTTTAGTCAACACATGCATTATTTATATATAGTAAGTAAATATCTTCAAATTAATTCTTTCTAACTTTATATTTTAATATTGCAGTGCTTTATCCAGATTGAAAATAGGTCCCAAATTCGATATTCACTTCATTCCGGTACATAGCTTGACTAATAGTTTCATTTCATTTCTCATTTATTAGATGTAATATTAATTGTAACAAATTTTGTTTTTGCTTGTAGAGTCCACGTCAACCAAACAGTACTGATTGCGGATTTTATGCAATAATGAATTTGCATATGATCCTGACTAATTACATGGCATACCGTCAATTGCCAAAGGTATAAATTATAATATACTTAAAATAAACGTTTAAGAATTAATTAGGCCTTAGAGTTTGAAGTTTATAGGTTTAGAATGAGAGTTTACCTATATATAGTGCATGTAGGATTTCTAAATCGATATTAGTAAGTTTATTGAAACTAAATAGTTTTATTTTTACAAATTTAATTTGTTTAATTGAATGTAGGTTTTGCATCCGCCAGGTGAACCCTATAGTGACGGAGACCTTAGCCTTACTTGTTATGAGTTGTACGGTTATTTACGTAAGCATGTATGAGTTTGTTATTGTTAAACTTACTTGTGATGTGTTTAAATTAAATTGTTTTCTTAATTGTTCAATGCGAATTATTAGTATATTTGGTGCGTATGAAACGTTTATTGTTAAATTGTTTGTTTTGATATGTTAATTGTGTTTGTTGTGATGTGTAAATGTCAATTGGTATGGCTAGCAAAAATGGGGCTAGCCCAAACAAAAAAAAAATTTTAAATTGTTTTTATTAAGTAGAACCGGTTTTCTGGTTAAAAACCGGTTCTAAAAATATAATTAAAATCTGAATTTAATTTTAAATTCGAATAAAAAAATGAATTAAAAAATCATAAAATTATTTTCATTTTTAGAACCGGTTTTTTGTCAAAAATCCGGTTCTAAAAATATAATTAAAATCTGAATTTAATTTAAAATTCGAATAAAAAATGAATTAAAAAATAATTAAATTAATGTCATTTTTAGAACCGGATTTTTATAAAAATCCGGTTCTAAAAATATAATTAAAATCTGAATTTAATTTAAAATTCGAATAAATAAATTAATTAAAAAATAATTAAATTAATGTCATTTTTAGAACCGGATTTTTATAAAAATCCGGTTCTAAAAATATAATTAAAATCTGAATTTAATTTAAAATTCGAATAAATAAATTAATTAAAAAATAATTAAATTAATGTAATTTTTAGAACCGGATTTTTATAAAAATCCGGTTCTAAAAATATAATTAAAATCTGAATTTAATTTAAAATTCGAATAAAAAATAATTAAATTAATGTCATTTTTAGAACCGGATTTTTATAAAAATCCGGTTCTAAAAATGAATTATTAAAACCGGATTTTTATAAAAATCCGGTTCTAAAAATGAATTATTAAAATCGGATTTTTACTAAAAACCGGTTCTAAAAATGTTCTGAAATTCGTTTCCAAAATAGCTTACTTTTAGAACCGCCATTTTTAGAACCGGTTTTTTATATATCTTTAGAACCACGTATTTTTAAAACCGGTGAAAAACCGGTTCTAATAATCTTTAAAAACCGGTTTAAATAATCAAATGTGTTGTAGTAAATCATGGCATTTTGATGTGGAAAACCAATATATATTTTTTTTTCTAATATCTCACAACTCAATATAATATATCAATATACAAGCACCAAGATTGTGACTAATTTCACTAGCCTAAACTACCCCAAACCATAACGGAATTTATCATCTTTGAGACTGTGCCTAAGAAAACCCAAGATTATGAGTTATGACTAATTTCAACTCACTAAGATCGTGACTAATTTTTTTGTTTAATTATGATCCTCAATCCTTTTCTTTTTAATTTTTAAATTCTATTTCAGTAGAGAGAATAGTTCAGTGTCTCAGCACAATTTTTCTAAAAATTGCATAGGGGTAAAACGGTCAATAGTGCAAAATACCAAGATATTCTTATGAATAATGTGCATAGGAAGCTAAAAACTAACTATTAACTGGTGTTGTGCACTCATTTAGCAGACATGCATTACTTTTCAAATATCATTTCAGTCTATTAATATCATTCATTGTCACAGAGATATTCATACTGAAGCAAATGGATGAAAGTAGTCCTACCGCTGGAAGCTGGAATAGAAAAAGAAAAGTATTTATATGCTGAATATTTCTATCCAGACATGCATCGTATTGTTGGAAAGTAGGAGAGAGAGACTAACTGTCACACCCCGAGGGAGTAAATTTTTTTTTCTCGAAATGTACACAACTTAACAACTTAACAGCAATCACAAAATGAGCATCATTAAAATAATAAAGTCTCAAAATATTAGTACAAAGTCTCAAATGCAGAATTGGATTTATCTGACCCTAAATGAGTTTGTAATCTCGCAACGGAAAACATATTGAAAAACTAAACCTTCATAAAACATCTAATTTTTAAACTACTCATAAATAAAAACTAAAATACTTCTAGATTAACTCCACGTAGCGGCTCCAGCTGTTAGCATAAATCTTACTTCTTAAGGTCCTCTGTGGATTAAAAATAGAGAGGGGGTGAGTATAATTTTCAACTCAGTAGGAACAATCTCAACTTCCAACCTCTGGAAGTCAACCGAAGATACAATTCAAAAGATTATAAAATATAATTCAACTTAATAACGAGCAGTAAAAATTCAACTAGTTATCATCATAAAAAAATACATACTTTCTTTATGGAATATATCATAATCCAATAAATAATCATCATAAAAAGTACTTCTTTTGGGGAAACAACATTATCAACGTACTTTGGCCACACTTTGGAATGGATCCAGACTACGTCAGTTAGGAGCCATTACGCACTCCCAAGTCCTAACACCGCTGGAGTGACATTTCCAAATACGTTCCTTCTCATACCTCGAAGAAACCGACTTCCGCCACTTCTGACGGACTACTAATTCCGAAGGGCTCGCCAACTAGGTACCGGTCAAATATAATCAATTCTCCTTGTGTATAACAACAGTCAACTTTATTAACTTTCCCATAAAACTTATTTTCACCATCATAAATTTCACAAATCACCAATTGGTAATCATACTATAAAGTTTTAATAAATGATGTACTGATGATATAACTTTTAAATATTTAACGAAATACATAGAACATATTAATAGAACATACTAGTTTCGTATATGTATAATGTAGTTGAAATCAATTCTAAAACTTTCTAATGTTTAATTTTTACTCAAAATAAAATACTAATAGCAAAATTGAATATTTAAAGTAAGGTACATTATTATTTTGAATAACACATCATTATATATCCTTGATTTCTAAAGTAAAAACGGATAGTTACTGAAAATATATTGACTCATAAAATCATAATAAAGTTTTAAAACTAACCTTTCCAACGAACTAAAGTTTATAAAAATCGGATTCAAATTGAAGGAGTTATGATATTTCAAAGTGAGCATGGAAACCAAATCGAATTTTAGAATTTTCCAAAAAAATATGGGTTGCTGGGATTCGAACCCAATCGGATTCAAATTGAAGGAGTTATGATATTTCAAAGTGAGCATGGAAACCAAATCGAATTTCAGAATTTTCCAAAAAAATGTGGGTTGCTGGAATTCGAACGCATGTATTGCAACAACACGTTCTTAACAAAGGAGAAACAACCAAATGAGCTACTTTTCAGTCTTAAATTATATTTGAATTAATTATATTTATATAAGTTACGGCGTTAGACCTTCCCTTCCAACAGAACCCGCGCTTTTAATGACAGTTTAAAATGTGTTTTTCATTTTCAACTGTAAATGCATTCATCTATGTTAAACTTCCATCGTAACTCACATAAACTAACTATCTAATACTTATTTAGATCAAAATAACAAAATAGGATTGAAATTCAAAAGGAAGAGGATGGAACAAGCAAAGGCGGGACGGTCCTTACCTTAACGACAAACTCTTCGGAGAAACATCGTACACCCTTCCTGCTCTAGCCCGCTCCTGCCCAAGCTACTTCTCGTGCTCTCAAACTCTCAGAATTCGTTTAAAATATGGTTATGATTTGGTTTAAGGACTTGGTGAACCATACAACCTCTATTTATAGCTAAAGTTTACACCTACCATACTTTCATGACTTACACATACTATTTGCAGCTGATTTCGGTTTCTACAAGTTCACACAACGTAGTTGCAAAGTTTTACTAGTTTCGCCATGCATTAATGACAATGTCTAATCATGTTTTACCATGAACAACATTTGTTTGTTGAAATGCCTGACAGAAGGCGAGATTTTTGACCATTTTAACCCATTATTTCATGTGAATTTAGTAGCCCACAATTTTCTTATGGCTATGCATTAATTTGACAGCTAGGTTAGACTATTAGCTCGTGTGTAAAATGGGTTTGAATGTGTTGCACATGTTAACAATCATGCAGTATTCGACAAAATGCTCAAGTGACTTAATATAATGCTCAATCATTAGTACTTTGTTAAATCATAGTTATAACACTAACCTCTTGATCTAGTGTGTTGCTAGCAAAGGCCCAAAGTCACAAATGGCTTTCCTGAAAGCTCTATTGCCACTATGACCTATGGGATGTTCAAGTATAGTTTGCAACTTTGCATAGTTAATAAAAAACAGGAATCATCAAATGTTCCAGCAATTCGTCTGTGCTTATCAAGATTAATGATCAAAGTAAAAACTTTTTATTAGTTCATCAAGTTTAATTATCAAATATATGTAATAAAAAAAATTTCATGACTATAGCTAGGTTAAGTGCAAGGTCTACGACCTGAACAGTGCACATGTTGATCAATACTACTATGATATGATCACCTAATGCTTTCATATCCATGATCTTTTTATTCCTTTTCTCTTGTTTGATTTATCCGATCATTATATAACTATCATGACACAAAAACCAATTTCACGTGTCTGCTCTCTGAAAACCGATAAAAGCAACTAATAGGCAATAATGAAATGCAGTTTAAAATGAACCACTAAAGAACAATTCACCCAGTGGAAAAAATACCTTGTACCTTGCAGTGTCCCTCGTAAACAATATTACACCAGATTTTTTTCTATCACTTTGCACACCAAACCAAGTAAACATTGTAAAGAAAATAGATTAGGAAAAAAGCTGCGATGATAGAACAATACCCTTGCAAAGGGATCATGAAGGTCCAATTGAGTTTTTTATTGAACCAATCATCCCAAACATTATCATCTAATCTAAATGAAGGAGTAAAAATGAGCTCATTTAATTAAGTCGAGCTCACTGTTTATAAAATAAAATAGTTTATGTAATTGTTTTACTTTCTTATTTTCTTATGGTTGAAAAATTAGATATACGGAAGCAAATAAAATTTGCATAATATAGAAAGAAATAAGCAGTTCGTACTTGTTCTTTTTATTTCAGTATTTCCAAAGTATCAAATGTAAAATAGGTAACCAATCTTCCAAAATACTTTACCTTTTGGTGTCCATTGGCCTTGTTTGCTATGGAATCATATGAAGCCAAAAATTTTGAGAGGATTATTAGAAAATTGAACAAAGGTTATGACCTAGCATGAATAAGAAAGAGGGGAAGAAAGGAAACAAAGCAACTCACCTGAAAATGGGAATGAACACCAGAAAACACAACAAATCTGTAAACACAAACACAAAATCAGACAAAGAAAAGAAAAGCGGCGCTTAAAGTCAGAAGACTAACACGATCCAAAAAGGGAAAAATAGAGAGCGACATACCTGAGAAGGAGAAGGCACTATCACAAAATTGAGGGCAGCGTTTCAGGAATTAAAGAGCCAGATAAACCTTTTTATTCGGTCACTGTCCTCTCTCTATGGTGTTGTTTCACTTTACTGTCGTCACTGGTGCCATGCTGAAAAGAAAAGCACTGTCGAGAAGGAACTATACATGTTGTCCGTAGAGAGAATGTAGAATTTGTTGGAAAAAACACGGCAGAGCACCTCCAAAAACGTACAAATTTCATTAAAAAAAAACAAATTAATACCCAATAATTTGGCAAATTTTCAATCAGAAAAAAAAACTACAATCGATCGCTGTGAGAGAGAGACAAAACCCAAATTAATGATCGTCGTGATTCTAGAGAGAACCGGATTGTCGAGCAGAGGTAGTGTAGTTTCTATTTTGCCCTAAAGGCATCGTAGAGTGAGAGATGGATTGAGCGAGAGAGAATGGCTCCGAGTCAATGGAGAGAGAGAGAGAAAGAGTCACATGGGAGAGTAACAAAGTGATGCTAAAAGAGACCGCTGCTTCGTACATAGCAGACATCACCGAAGGAAAGGGGGAGCTAGCGGGCGTGAGCAAGCAGCCAAGCACATAAAGCTGACTGCACGGAGCCAGGGAGAGATCGACGGTAAAAAAAAGAGAGACATCTTAATAATATGTCTAGAGTGGACATCTAGTGTCGAGCGTCCGATTTAAATGGACGGTCGGAATTTGAGCGCTCACATTTCTTCCTCAAAACAAAACAAAAAATAAAGAGGTTTCGATTCAGGATAAGATTACCCGCTGCTGCCCCTAATCTCTCCTCTCCGAGTCTCCGCTCTTCGCGACTCCGCCTTATCTTCCTCTTGCTTCTCATCTCTCTCTCTCTCACACTCCAGAAAAGGAAATTGAAGAGAAAATTGAAGTCGATCGAAGCTCTTCGTCGTCGCCTGATCTGCCGCTCCCCTCTTCCCCTGTCGTCTTTGCTGGTAATGTAGTTTCTATACATGCCCTTGTCTCACTGACCTAAGTGAACAGCACCATGTTGCGGATTTGAATGCCAAGTTTGCAATCTAATTTTTCTGTTTCTCTAAGTTGAGCTAATTTGTACAAAGTGGCTTGCTAGAAACTCTTCTATAGTTTAATTTCTTGTTAATTTATGTTAATTTTTTATTAATATGTTATTACAAATTGGCCTACTGTAAAATGTCTAGTTAATTTCTTCTTAATTGGTTGTTAATTTCGGTACTGGGCAGGGATTTCGTACTGGGTAGGGATTTCATACATTTCACTAAGATAGGTATTGGGTTGGGATTTCGTACATTTCACTAGGATGGATTTTTGCACTGATTAAAAAAAAAAAATTATGTTCTTTGTTTCAGGAGCACAAGCAATCTACTGGAACAAGATATGGGTCAAAACGGTGAGGGGCACAAGCAAAACCTTCTTCAGCTGTTGTTCTCATTCTTTATGGACATTTTAAGATAGCATCGATGTGTTCTAATCACTTCTGAATTTGTAAATTTAGAGCAGGGACATTTAGAATCATTTTGACTGAGATACACACGATAAAAGCTTGTGCATCATTGTGCTCCTTTAATTTTAGAGTTGTTAATTGTAATGGATATTGAATATTAAGTGCAATCTGTTTCATGTACAAATTCAGTGATGTGGTACTTCATGATTTTCATGTACTATGCCTTCACTGTTGTACAAATTCAGTGAAACTGTTATGATTTTCATGTACCTATTAGAGTTGTGCAAGTACGCACCTCATACTATGCCTATACCTGTTTTACTTGATACTTGCTATGATACATGGATGCTTTTTACCTTTAATTTCAATTTTCAACAGGAGTTCATGTTGTTGTGTACCTTTTATTGATTGCAACTTGTAAGTAAGGGTAAATAAGATAGAAATTATGATTGTAATTGATTGTTATTGTACTTATGATCTGATTTTAAATGAGAACATTTGTAACATTGTCTGTCTTTATAATTCAAACTATCCTAGTCGAAGAGAACAAATATAAAGTTCTTATTCTAACACATGTTGCTGGTATAAAATAAGCATGAAAATTTATCAATGTGTCAACCACACAAATCAGTACTTTCTATGAGATTAACAAATATATCAATCAAGCTTTACTCCAAACTCCAAAGTAAATGAAAGTAGACTATTTATTTAACAAATAAAGCTATTACAGTACAAATATATCAAAAGAACATAATTGTTCATTTACAATATCATCACAGAACAAGTATTAAATGAAACAAAAACTTTCTTTTTCACTTGTACCCTTCTTAATTTACCACAATAATAATAGAAATTGAAGCCACTACATCTCTCCTTTTAATCAGCTACACATTTATCTAAACAAATTACAAAGCCACAATTGTCAGTAATTAAAACATGAAATGGATAAACGCTTCTTGTGGTAGTTTGCTATTTCAACAAGGAATTTAGGGCCTGGATTTATTTAATCTAAACTCTACATTCCTTTTTCTTACTAAGCCAAAATTGCTTAACTAATTCATCAATAAAAATACATTTCGTACCAATGGACAGTGGTAAGAGAAAACCAAGAGACAGAAAAATGAGATAAACGTCATAAAATATTTTCTAAAGCCAAAGAAAAAGCATTTTCACTAGATACTGTTCCTACCTGCTGTCACAAGGGGAAAGAGGTGTTGAGACAGTGAAGGAGATGGGTTGTGGGAAGGGGAAGCAGATAGAGTGAGGCGTTGAGCCTAGGACAACAGTTGAAAGATGGGCGTCTAGGGTTTTGAACAAGTTCGAAGGTCGAGATAGGCGGAGGAGATGGAGTGCGCGAGAAAGAGAGAGAGATTGACCCCTTGAGCTCTTTATTTTATTTTTTTTGTTTTTAGAGAGAAAAGGAGCGATTTAGATCAGAATCGTACATTTATATCGGACGGTCCTCGTTGAGAGATAGACACTCTGGACATTAGTAAAAATGTTAAGAGGATACGGATCCCATGCTGTTTGTAGAAGGATCAAAGAGTCAAAAAAAGAAAAATCAACGGCACGGATGAAACGTACAAAAATCAACGGACAGGATGAAAGAACTATGCTTACTACAGTTCTCACGCGCGGCGCATGCTCTCCGAGTTTTATATACTTCTAATTCTAATATGTTATATTTTATTAGCCATGACCCATGGCTAATGGTATAAGATTTTCGTGTTGGCACCTTTTTTAAATATGACGATTATCATCCCGTTTCTTTATTTCCACCTCCGATTCTTTTCAATACAAGGACCTGTTTACTTGGATTATTTATTTTCATATACAACTGGACCCTAATTTTTGGATATGAAGTTTGAGATTACTATCTTTTAATCAGGGGCAGATCTACCACTGTTGCGGGTGGGGCTAAGCCCCACCTAACGCAGTCGAGCTCATGGAGCCCCACCTTATCCCAGCTAATTTTTTCTGCCATTAGAGCACTCAAAGGTCCATTGTATGAGAATGATATATGACGAACTTATGTTGGTCCAATGTTCTTATAAACTCAGCCCCACCTAAATATTTTTCCTAGATCCGCCACTGCTTTCAATTGATGCTTAAATACTTCAATAAATATTCTGAATGACTGTTATATTTTATTAAAAGCCATCATCTATAAAAAAATTCGAAAAAAATAAAGAAGAGAGTAGAAGCCTTCTACTCTAAGCACATAATATAGATTAATTTAAGAGAGGAAAAAAAAACCCATAAAATGTCTATTGAGTGTGTAGATGTTTTATAAATGAAATATTAACAGATTTACACAATTCTTTATGGATATTGCGTAGATATTTGTGCAGTTATAATACAACAAATAAGTACAACTACTTTGACCGAAATCTTTGGAGATGATTCTGTACTTCCATACAGTGAACGCCTAGAAGGGCCGGGTCGGGCTTAGAGAGGCCGGGCCTAATAGGGCCTACACAAGGGCTAGGCTTACGAAGGGCTTTAGAAGGGTCGGATTTGAAGGGCTTAAATTTTGAAAATTAGGCCCGACCCTTCTAAGCCCTTCATGTTTTGAGAGGCCGGGCTTGAAGGGCTTTAAGGGCCGGGCATTAAGTTTTTTTGTTAGAAAATTTCATTTAAACTATGTTTAAAGTATAAATTTTTTAATGATGATTTTTTATTGTTTAAAGCCCTTCAAGCTTTCAAAGGTTGAGTTTAAAGGCCAAGTTAGTCTTAAGAAGGATCGAATTAGACTTTTTTACTTTTTCTTAATGATAATTTCTCATAATTATGTCATCTGGACAATCTAAAAATAAATAAAATATGATTAGATAATATAATTATATTATATAAAATATCAAGTATAAATATAACTATAAATAAATTTGAATCTGACCCTTCTTAAACCTGCCTCTTGTAAGCCCTTGGTCCTTCAAGCCTGGCCCTTCAAAGCCTCACTACTATAAAATTTGAGCCTGGCCCTTCTTAAGCCCTCGCAAGGGCCGGACCGGGCCAGACCGGACTTTCAGGAGGGCTGGCCAAGAGCCAGAGGCTTTTGGCATATCACTACTTCCATATGGTGGAGCAACCTTAGGACACTCTCGGGGAAATGCACCTGGCCCAGTAGCTAACGATGGTAATTTTTCCTAAGTTGATGAACCAGAGGCTTTAGAAGCGTGTGTACAAGCTCGTAATGAAGGACCTGATCTTGCTCGCGATGGTAATTTTTCCTAAGTTGATGAACCCTAGTAATAACATGCATAGGAAAGATAATTAACAGATTGAAAGAGTCCATAAAGGAATGAATAATTGGGTCATATTTTAATAAAAAGATGGCATAATGCAAATGTTTTTGTGAACTACAGGCATAAGATTCGTATCATATACAGATGGTGTGATGTCTAGAAAGAGCCCTTTTCTTGGCAAGGCTTGCTTTTCGAGAAGCTGATATTTCCACAATAGATTCTTTTCTGCATAATAAAAAGGAGATTGTGATAAGAATAGTTGCACTTAGAATAGTGGTGGGATAGTAGTTTCAACATTTATGGACATTAAAATTGCAATATGTTAATGTGTGCTAGATTTTTTTATTATTTTTTTTTTATTTTTACCATAATCAAATCAATCATCAGATTACAATCTTTATTCGAGGAAACAATGAGCATTGCGGTTAGATTCTGATCATCTGAGCAGAGGTAAAAGAGAAATTACCTTGCTTTATGTCACACCCCGTATCCGAAATACGAGGTGCGAGGTGATACAGTATCTTTCGCATCCATCCGACGGCCCGTCGACCTACGTCACAAGAAATAAAAGCAAACGGAGTCAGCTACAAAGCCAAGTAACCGGTTATTTAACGACGCAGCTTCTCTATAACCAATTTATATAATCAAAATATCAACCGATCGGATTAATCCACACATCAATAACAATAACGAATAAAATATATTTTACAAGATCAACGGGTCTAGATTTTCTCAAATCAGTTTCTCATATCACTTTCACATTAGCGCGAATCCCTCTTTAGGCGATTCCGCTTCACATTCCATATCACTTCACATTCCATTTCACTATTCCATTTCAAATCAATCACATCAGAGACCCGTTGACTCGTAAAATATATCAGTCACAATTCACATGTATCAATTCATCAATTCAATCAAATAAACAAACGAAAATTAAATTATAGAGAAGTCCGGTTACCTGACTGAGCGATCCACAAGCACAAACAAATCGGAACGGACTATCCAACAGGATTGCGACGTAGCACTCGAATTCCAAACGGCCGACTATCCAAGGTCAAGACGGTATTCAAAATTAAGTGGAGAGAGAAATAGTGGGAGAGAGAAATCTGAAATGAAATGGAATGAGGGTAGGTTCTATTTATAGTGGAGGTTTCTTAGTGGCTAAGAAAGTAAATACATTAAGTTACTTAATGTCTAAGTAAGTAAAAATGAATTACTTAGCTACTGTTTTTGAAAATATAGATTACTATTTATGAAAATATGGATTACTTAACAGCTAAGAAATCAAATGGATAAGATCAAATAGATATTTTCAAATGGATAAGAATGAACATTTTTCAAATAGGACCTTAGGATTTGAAGTATTGTAAATAGGTCCTAAAATTCAAGGATGTTACACTTTATCTGCGGTGATGATGTCCTCTGCAGAAACAGGTGCAACATCAGATGCAATTAGTGGTGCTGTATGAGGACCTTGTGCTGATGTTGCTTGTTGTAGCTGGTCGGGTTGTGGCACTATAAATTAGGTACTATGTTCGCTGCTTACATATGAAATATATTAGGCGAAAGACTATAATAAACAAACAACAGAATGAAGTTGTATTTACTTTGGTAATTTTTTTAGGCAAGTGCAGGGAAAAAAATTATTGCTGTAACTGAGTAGGTCCATTTTCTTGGATAGTTTCTTGCTGCATGCCTAGTAGCGGTATAACTATCTTCTGTATGTTTTATTCCCAATTCACCATTGTCATTCAAAGATATCACTACTTCATCAGCTAAAAATGAAACATAGAAAATTCAGAATTGTTCATTCCTTATCAGTAGTAATTAGGGATGAAAAGAAGCAACCTCCCATTTCTTTGAACAATCACCTTGTAGCTTTGTTCATTCCTTACCGGTAGTAATTAGGAATGAAAGAAGCAACCTACCATAGCCTACTTCTTTGAACAATTAACTTGTATATTTGTTCATTCAGTACCAGTAGTAATTAGGAATGAGAAGAAGCAACCAGCCATAGCTTATTTTTTTGAACAATCACCTTGTAGCTTAACGCCATCATTCTCCCACTCTTAGCATCTTTTGGCCTCTAAGTCCTACCTTCAATATCTGCTTAAGACCAAAGTAGAGTTGTCATTATCTTGATTAAAAAACCTCGAATCTATTGATTAATCTATGATGAACTATGACAGGGAATCTAAACTTCACAACCTAACATAACTTGAAATTAAACTCATTCGAGTAATCATCTGGATCTACGCAACAAATCAGTAAATTCACTATTTTAGTGTGTGTTCATAATTTTTTTATAAATATACACCTGGAAAAGTATAAAAGAGAGATGCTATAATATAAGAAAGAGAAGAGTTCAGTACATGACACAATTTCAAAAACTAATGAATGAAAAATTATCCAAGCAAATTCTGTTGTTTTTTTCTGAACTCTAAACACACCAGCTGTAAATAGTAAATTCAATCCTGATTTAAGCAATTTAAACCATCTAAAGCTAACCTGAACATGTAGACCGAACAATGAACAACACAATATTGCCACCATAAAGCCAAGCTGTGTTATCCCATCAGGGCCTCTCTTAGCTCTTCTTTCTTTTATGTATACAACGACAAGAAGAAATTACCCAATAACCATAGATGAAAACCTACAAGAGAGAAAACCCTGCATCAGCTAGGAGAAGATGAACAAATTTTCAGACAAAGATCAAGCATAAAACAACTCCAAAATTGATTATGCGGCTACAATACATGAACCAAACATAAATTTCAAAAAAAAACAATAAAAATACAATACCTTGTCCATAATTATCACAACTCAACCTATGTGAAATAATTATCATCTGAATTTCTTATGACATTATTACCAGAATGTGGAGAAATTGACATCCATGCCCAAAAGAAATATAAAATACAATACCTTGTCCAGTTTACTTGCCAGCTTTTCTGGCACATTGGTTCCTCTAGACCAAGACTTGTAGGCTTCTGGCTTAGTACATAGAATTTAGCACTTCTTCCCCACTTGGTGCTTCAACATACAAATTTTAGATTGTTCTATCAGATTATCTGTGTTATGGCCTCAATCCAGTTCAACTAAGCGTCAAATCTGCATCTGTATGCAAGCATCACACTGGTCACACAGAGAGGCATGCAAACAATAGATGTCACACGCATAAGTTAACAATAGTAGATTTGCAAATCAAGTCCTAGATATAAATTGAAATGACTCAGTCCAAATGTACTCTTTAAGAGTTAACCAAAATTCCTTTCAACTTCAAATCCAAGTACTATGAGGAGCTACAACAGTAACTTGCTCTTGTCATATTTTACATTTTGACAGCAAAGCTGACAAGAAAAAAGTAACTATCTTACCTGAAAGCAAAACTAACAGGGAGGTTATGGCTAAAACACCCCAATATAACTATAACATAATGCCATTCTGAAAAAAAAATCGTTAAAAAATATTCCAAACTATGATAATGTTAAACTGATCTTGTATATTCTAAGAAGATAGCAATAAGCATGACATTTTTGGATCTTGCAGAGTATAAAACATGATCTTTATTATAGGTCCAGGGACAAATGCAAAAATCGAAGACCAAGTTTATACTTTTGCACATGTTAACAATATGTTTAGGGCTAGGGACAAATGCAGTACACTCAACTTGCTCTTGCTCAATAGCACCAGAACAAAAAATATATAGTTGGCACTTAATATGCATAAAATTATAATACAAAATAAGAAATTAAAAACTCATTTGGGGTAATTCAGTAGTACTGGCAATTATGATTAATGCCACGACTCACAGAAACAACACTCAATCAACAATGGAAGAGACGGGCATGACAATACAAATAAAAACAAAGAGATCATCATCTGTACCAAGTAGGCTGTCCAAACAAAACTACTCTCAAGCATGAAAATCTACAACGAAATATATTAACACGAATCAACCTCAATAAAAGCAAACAAAATAATTATTTGCCAGAACCATAATATCTGACAAAATTGTTTTTGATTTAAGAAGTATTAGAAGAGAAAATTTTTTCTTATATCTTATCATCGATTACAGGGAGATTTATATTACAGAAATCCTCTAGCCATACTTGGAAACATAAAAAGATCCTATACAAAATCTAGAAATATAATCATCTAAATATACATGATATCTATACAATAAAAGGAAACATCTAAATCTGGATGTGATGCAGAAAACACAAGATGCATGTAATCAGGGGTATTACATGTAGATATCAGTGTCTACCAGTATATCTCTACCAGTATCTCGTTTAACACCCCCCTCAAGCTGGGCTGTGCAGATCCAGCACACCCAGCTTGCCATGTAAGGCAGTAAACTGTGCAACTCCGAGTGGTTTAGTAGAGATATATGCGCATTGTTCGGTTGAGCGCACATACTGAGTTTGTATTGTTCCCGCTTGAACCTGTTCTCGAACAACATGACAGTCGATCTCAATGTGTTTCGTTCTTTCATGAAACACGTGGTTTGCTACAATATGGATAGCTGACTGGTTATCACAATGTAATGTCATTGGTTGAGGATGAGGAATTCCCATGTCAGCTAATAAGGTTTTAAGCCACAACAGCTCTCATGTAGCAACAGCCATTGCACGATACTCAGCCTTTGCTGAAGAACGAGATACTGTATTTTGCTTTTTCGTTCTCCAGGATATGGGACTATTGCAAAGGAAAGTGCAATAACCAGTGATGGACCGTCGAGTAGTGGGACATGACGCCCAGTCCGAATCACAGTATGCACTCAATTGAGAGGAACTTTCTGAACTCATGAAGATCCCTTTTCCTGGAGATGATTTCAAGTATCGAAGTACCCGATTTGCAGCATCCATGTGTGGTCGACGAGGACAGTGCATGAATTGACTTAACACATTTACTGCATAAGTGATTTCTGGACGTGTTGTTGTCCCTAAAAAGGTAGGCGGCTTAACCAATTTCAAGTTTTGCGGAAGCGTTTAGTTAGTTTTAGACCGGTTTTGGTATGAACTACCTAGCACAAGTCAATTAGTACCTAAAACAATCAAGCACACACAAGCAATTCAAATATGCAAGAAAATAAAGAGAGAGAGAGAGAGAATTGAACACGCGATGTGATAACGGAGTTCCGACCTGCTAGATGAATGGCTAGCCTTAGTCGTACGTCTCCGGAAGTTTAGCAACCACCAAACGGGTGCTCTCCGTTCAATTCCAATAAGAACGGGACTACAACTTCGAACCGAATTGCCTCGTCACAATGACCTCGAGGTGGATCGGCCTAACTCAAGTGTGGCACAACGTGCCTAGCTCTAATGGCAACAACGGCCTCGCTATTCAAACGGCACAAAGGCCTTCAAGGTGGGTGGCACTACGGACCTAGCTCTAACGGCTCAACGGCCTCGCTATTCAAGGGAGATGAGCACTCAAATGGCTACAATATCTCTCAAAGTGATTTAGCTATGAAAAGCTCAAGTGGGAGAATGTCCCTGTGCTCAAAGGCTCTATTCTGGTCTAATTTTGCAAGGTGTATCTCTCTTTTGAGAGAGAACAAGGGGTGGATATATATAGAGCTCGGCTTGAGCTGTTTACCAGTTAAATCAGCCCCAAGACGTTGAGATAGCCGTTACAATAAGATAAATCTGACAAAGACGTTGAGCTGAGTCAGTAACGTTACACAACGCTACAAAGCGTTATGCAACGTTTGAATCCAACGGTCAAATTCTGACAAACCCGTCAGACTCTGTCAGTAGCGTTACACAACGCTATAGAGCGATATGCAACGCTTGAAGAAGGAAAATCTCAACGTTCAAAAACTCTGTCAGATGCGTTGTTCAATGCTAGGGAGCGATATACAACGTCACAAGATAAAGCGTTATGTAACGTTATGAAACGTTAAGAAATGCTTCTGTAACACTACAGGAAAGTGAAGCAGTTGCATGGGCTGGCTGCATCCGGAATACGGATGCAACATGCATTCTGCATCAGCTACACCGATGCAATTGGGCCGATGCAATCGGTTTCCTTGCAAACGCTCGGTTGCATGGGCATTTGAATTGCATGGGCGTATTTATTTGCATGGGCAAGATTGCATAGGCATAACAGATGCAACCGATGCGTTTTGCATGGATTTTGTCGGATGCAATTGACTTTATTTGCATATGCTATATCGATGCACTTGACTTGTTTAGCATGGGTTGGACTGATGCACTCGACTTCTTTTCCATCCATTTTGCTCAAACAATTGACTTCTTTAGCATGAGATTAGATGATGCAACTGAAATCTGTTGCATCTGTTCGGTCGATGCACTTGAAATATTTAGCATGGGTTAGACTGATGCACTCAACTTCTTTTGCATCCATTTTGCCCAGACAATTAACTTCATTTGCATATGCTCTGCTCATGAACTTGACTTGTTTTGCATGGGTTGGATTGATGCATTGATTTCTTTAGCATGAAATTAAGCGATGCAACTGACATATGTTGCATCCGTACTACCGATGCACTTGATATGTTTAGCATGGATTGGATTATTGGACCGATGCGATTGACGTCTTCTGCATTAGTTTTGCCAATGCAATTGACTTCTTTAGCATGAAATTAGTTCATGCAATTGACATCTTTAGTATTCGATCTACCGATGTAATTAACATCATTTGCATGGACAATAATAAAGCAATTGACATATTTCGCATCCATTCGTGCGATGCAATTAACTTATTTAGCATGAACTTTGTTAAGACAACTAAGTGCATTTACATTTGTTTTGCAGATGCAGTTGACTAATTTAATATGGACTTAATTAATCAATGAATACAATTAATTTTGCATGGGCTATATTGATGCTATTGCATGGTGTTATCAACAAAATAAGCTATATTTAGCATAAAAAGATTTCCAACATAATATATATATATCATCTCAAATTAACAACAATTACATTAATAGCATTAAATATAATTCAAATAACACCCAATAAAAGAATATTTCATAACAATTATTACATAATATATATAACAAATATACCACACACAAAATCAATATGCAACAATGTACCACTACAACTCAAAATAATACAAAAATCCACAAATACTTACAATGGCACAATCCAAACAATAGTACAAAATAATTACCTACGTGCACTAACATATTCTAAAGCTATATATAAACTCATTATCAGGGCTGATGCAATTTTAAATTCAAAGGGGATTCATTGTACTCAGGTGCATAAAATGTATTCCTTTCAAAACTAGATGTATTATTGCGACACCCCCACATAATCGTCATGGTCGTCTCCGTTGTGAATACCAATATAAAGCTTGCCCTAGCCACTTTATTCAATAATCGTCATAATCGTCATGGTCGTCTCTCATGCAATTGATATTCAATTACATCGGTTACACCTATGCAATAGAATAATAGAGAAAACATTAATTGCATTGACATCCCTCATGCAATTGATATTCAATTACATCGATTTTACCTATGCAATAGAATGACATAGAAAATATGGGTTGCATTGACATCTCTCATGCAATTGATATTCAATTACATCGGTTTCACCTATGCAATAGAATGACAGAGAAAATATCAGTTGCATTGACATTGCTCGTGCAATTGATAGTCAATTACTTCAGTTTTACCTATGCAATAGAATGATAAAGAAAATATTAGTTGCATTGACATCACTCATGAAATTGATATTCAATTGCATCAGTTTTACCTATGCAATAGAATGACTGAGAGCCGACTGACTTAAGTGAAATTGACATTCATTTTCATCGGTTAAGCCGATGTAACTGTTAGTCACTTGCATGGGTCTTGTGCATGCAACAGGGTAAAAATCATTTGCATTAGCAGTCCCAATGCAATTATCTCTGTTGCATCGGTCGTACGAATGTAAAATATGTGCCCATGCAATTGATTATGTGCCACCAATGCAGTTGAGAACTGCCCATGTAACTGCTGCATTTACCTGTAGTGAACGTTAAACAAATCTGAGGCAAACGTTACACGCCATTCCCAAAAATCACTCAGAGCAGTCAGAGCTCTAGCGTTGTGCAACGGAAAGGAAACAACATACAACGTTAGATTTTTGTATCGTTATACAACGCAAGGAAACGTTATACAACGTAAGTCAGCGTTCAAATGCATTGACTTGAGTCTGGCTCTGAAGCGTTACACGACGGAATAGAGCGTTGTGCAACGTTTGAAAGAGGATTTTGTAGTTAAGAACAAACATGGGAACGTGCTGTAACGTTATACAACGCTACATAGCGTTATATAACGCTTATACCAGAAAACATGAATTTTGCTGGTTTCTTGAGCTTTTCTCCCCCTTTTGACGATTTGCAAAACAATATCATAAGTAAAGCGATTAAATTTTGGCATTGCACAAGCTTTACTAACAATTGTCCCCTTTTTTGTAAATCGACAAAAGGTGAAAATTGTAGAAGCTCCCCCTAAATTCATGGCTCCCCCTTAATTGTGGAGAAGGGGAATTGGAGAACCAATTTAGGGCACTACACGAAGTAGTGTGACCAATTTAATCTCAAGAAACAAAAAATCAATAAATAAAAGAGACTCCCTCTAAAAATTTGGCTTATAAGACCGGGGGTAAAAATTGATATCTAGGCCACATTTGGTACCATACCATTAGTTGTACCACTTGAGGTACTAACTTTTGGAATCCATTTACCTTTGGAATCACCATTTGGTTTCCTAAGGTTGCAATTCAAAGAAATATGCCCTTTTTGACAACAATAAGTACAAAAGGCATTGGTTGGCTTAGGTATGGTAGAACCCTTAACAAAATGAGATTGATAGTGGGCTCTAAGGTATTCGGCCTTCTTCTTAGGATCATTGGATGAGGCTATGAAATTCTTTTTGTGATCCTTTTTGAAATGTTGGAAAACTTTCCTTTTTGGCTCATTGAATTGAGCATTGTGGTTTGGAGAGTGATAGTGCTCTTTAAATTCATAAAACCATTGATCGGGTCCTCTAAAATAAATCTTATTGGACGCCTTTGGAACAAAAACCGTCTCTTGATTTTGCAAATTCATTTTGTTTTACACTTTAGTGTCTCTAGGTTTCCTTTGGTACATATGTGTATGACCACGTGGATTCCTAGGTTTTTTTGAAATGTGTGTTTTGTGCATTGTGTTTCCCATTGTTGTGTGACAAGTTTTTCTTGGTTTGATATGGCTTTTTGTAACCAAGACTGGACTTGTCATGGGGCTTTTGGCCCTTGAAAAGGTTTTTCAAATCCATTTTAGGGGCTTGAGCTAAAACCGGTTTTTCAAGCTCTTTGATTTTAGCCTCATACTCACCCAATTTTAAAGTAAGCTCATCTACCTTGGTTTTGAGGGTCTCAATCATGTCGGCTTTCCTAACCAAGGCACCATGGGTGGTATCAACAATTGAGTTCAACCTATCACAATTCACACAAGTGGTTTGACAAGTTGGTTCTTCATCACTCTCACTATCACTAGTAAGGAAATCATTGAGAGGTAGATATACCTTAGTAGAACTTGGCTTTGGTGAGGCCGGTGGAGAGGATGATGGAGATGATGATGAAGATTGAGGAGGTGCTTGTCTCGCTTGAAGTAGAGGATGGACGTATCTTGTCCCATTGTTGAATTCGGCGAAGACCTCCCTCACCAAGTCATCTTCAACATCATCTGTTGAGAACATTGGCTTGTCCTCAATGCCCATCAAGGCAAAGACCTTGGGAGAGTCCGAATCGGATGAGCTAGTGTCGGCTTCGGATTCGGCTTCCCATACGGCATGAAATGCATGAGCTCTTGCCCTTTCCCTCTTGTGCTTATGATGTGGCTTGTCGGTTTGCACTTGAGGAGAAAGCTTGGGGCATTTGTGCATGGAGTGTCCCTCTCGATTGCACACAAAGCACAACTCCCGTTCATTGTTGGCTTTTCTCTCCTTGTTGAACTTCTTCTCATGCTTGACAAGCCCACGAAACATCCGTTGGATCATCTCCTCTTGCTCCATGTCATCGAGCTCATAGAGGTTGACCGGTTATTGATGTGGGTGTCGACACTGAGGTGAATGAGAAGAGGAAGTAGAGTCGGGATCGCTTGTGGAGGTCATGGCTAGGGTTCTTGGTGTCTTCCCTAGTTTGTCGAGTTACTTGAGCTTCTCCTCAACACATCGGAGCTCGGTGTACATTTGATCCGGTGTGTACTCTTGGTCCATCCGAATCAAAGTCTCAAGCGTGTCAACATGCGTCTCCCATTCACGCTTTTCACTTAGAGCTTGCAACATTTTCCCTACGATCTTGCAATTTGTTAGGGACTCACCTCCATTGGTGAATTCATTTTGGATTTGTACGAGTCGTATGTACATATCCGAAATGGATTCACCATCCTCTATGCGGAAATTCGCAAACTTAGTATACAACTCATACAATTTTGAGTGCCTAATTTGCGAATTGCCCTCATAGCGGTTGAGGAGAGTCATCCACATATCGTGTGCCAAGTCAAGTGAAGTAAGGGTCACACCAACGGACTCATGGACCGAGGCTAGTATGGCATTAACCGCACAATCATTGGCCCTTCGGTTATGTCGGGATTCCTTGGTCAAGTCGGTAGAGTTAGGCTTATACTCGGGGGTGTACTTATTTTCTACCATATGCCAATATCCTAAGATATTGAGGTAGTTCACCATACATCTCTTCCAAAAAGAGAAGTTCTTACAATCTAAGCCTAACTTGGCCGATCTCTCTACAAAGTTTGTCGCCATTGGACCAAAAACCTATGATTAAGAGGGCTTAATCGAGGTTCCCGCTCTGATACCACTTTGTTGTCCCTAAAAAGGTAGGCAGCTTAACCAATTTCAAGTTTTGCGGAAGCGTTTAGTTGGTTTTAGACCGGTTTTGGTATGAACTACCTAGCACAAGTCAATTGGTACCCAAAACAATCAAGCACATACAAGTAATTCAAATATGCAAGAAAATAAAGAGAGAGAGAGAGAATTGAACACGCGATGTGATAACGGAGTTCCGACCTACTAGATGAATGGCTAGCCTTAGTCGTACGTCTCCGGGAGTTTAGCAACCACCAAACGAGTGCTCTCCGTTCAATTCCAATAAGAACGGGACTACAACTTCGAACCGAATCGCCTCGTCACAATGACCTCGAGGTGGATCGGCCTAACTCAAGTGTGGCACAACGTGCCTAGCTCTAATGGCAACAACGGCCTCGCTATTCAAACGGCACAAAGGCCTTCAAGGTGGGTGGCACTACGGACCTAGCTCTAACGGCTCAACGGCCTCGCTATTCAAGGGAGAGGAGCACTCAAATGGCTACAATATCTCTCAAAGTGATCTAGCTATGAAAAGCTCAAGTGGTAGAATGTCCCTGTGCTCAAAGGCTCTATTCTGGTCTAATTTTGCAAGTTGTGTCTCTCTTTTGAGAGAGAACAAGGGGTGGATATATATAGAGCTCGGCTTGAGCTGTTTACCAGTTAAATCAGCCCCAAGCGTTGTACAACGCTACATAGCGTTATACAACGCTACATAGCGTTGTACAACGCTACAGAGATAGCCGTTATAATAATACAAATCCGACAAAGACGTTGAGCTGAGTCAGTAATGTTACACAACGCTACAAAGCGTTATGCAATGTTTGAATCCAACGGTCAAATTCCGACAAACCCGTCAGACTCTGTCAGTAGCGTTACACAATGCTATAGAGCGATATGCAACGCTTGAAGAAGGAAAATCTCAACATTCAAAAACTCTGTCAGATGCGTTGTACAACGCTAGGGAGCGATATACAACGTCACAAGGTAAAGCGTTATGTAACATTATGAAACGTTAAGAAACGCTTCTATAACGTTAAACAAATCTGAGGCAAACGTTACACGCCATTCCCAAAAATCACTCAGAGCAGTCAGAGCTCTAGCGTTGTGCAACGGAATGGAAACAACATACAACGTTAGATTTTTGTATCGTTATACAACGTAAGGAAACATTATACAACGTAAGTCAGCGTTCAAACGCATTGACTTGAGTTTGGCTCTGAAGCGTTACACGACGGAACAGAGCGTTGTGCAACGTTTGAAAGAGGATTTTGCAGTTAAGAACAAACATGGGAACGTGCTGTAACGTTACACAACGCTACATAGCGTTATATAACGCTTATATCAGAAAACATGAATTTTGCTGGTTTCTTGAGCTTTTCTGCTATCTAGATCATTTCAAGGATAAATAAGGACTAAAGTATACCTTCTATCCTAGTCTAAGCTAGCCTACAAGCTCTCTAAAGACTTGATCTTGATCTTGCAAAAAACTTTTATCCAAGTCTTCATGAATTACATCTTCTTCCTATAAATTCCTATAAAGCTCAAAGAAGATTGTTAAATGCCAAATGATATTGTTTTGTAATCGACAAACCGAGAGTAGTTGAGTACAACACGTGTTATAGTCAAATAAATTAGTTTGCCAACCAATCGTCGATATATGCTTGGATCGTTAAGAAGCTGGCCATCCTCTGAATTCAGCTTAAGATTTCGCTCCATGGGAAAGGTAACCGGCTTGGCTCCAAGCAAACCAGTATCCTGTAGGATGTCAAGAGTGTATTTCCGTTGAGAAAGAAATATCCCTTTGCGTGATCGGGCTACTTCTATGCCCAAAAAGTATTTCAATTTTCCAAGATCTTTGGTCTTGAATTGAGATTGAATAAATGTCTTAACGGCTGCAATGTTGTTCACATCATTCCCTGTGACGATCATGTCGTCAACATATATCAACACAATGGTGATATTTCCATTTGATTTTAATGTGAACATAGAGTAATCACTTGATGACTGTTTGAAGCCGAAAGACTAGTAAACTTTGAATACCAATTTCGCGAGGCTTGTTTGAGTCCATATAATGACTTGTTCAGCCGACATACTAGATGTTGATTTTGCGGGTTATCAACGTGATACCCTGGTGGCATATTCATATAGACTTCCTCTGATAATTCACCATGTAAAAAAGCATTGTTGACATCAAGTTGAAAGAGAGGCCAACTTTTTGAGGCAGCAACGGAAATTAAACATCGCACAAATATCAATTTGGCGACTGGTGCGAAGGTCTCCTGGTAGTCAATACCCTCCTTTTGGGTGTAACCTTTAGCTACCAAGCGTGCCTTATATCGCTCGATACTGCCATCAGCTCGATGTTTTGTCTTGTATACCCACTTGCAACCTATGGCATGTTTGCCTTGAGGTAAGGTTGTGATATTCCACGTGTTATTTCCCTCAAGTTTCTTAAGTTCCTCTGCCATAGCAGCTTGCCACTCACTACTTGCAGCTGCCTCCATGTAACATTTTGGCTCAGCACTAGAAGAAAGTGCACTAAGGAACACCCGATGTTGCTGTGAAAATTTATGGTTGAAGATAAACCTTTCAATCTGGTATCTAGTCCCTGCCACGGTAGATTTTCTAGATGAGTGACATGGAGATGTATTTACTTGAGAGCAATGGTAGTCAGCAAGATAATTGGGTTGATTCCTATCCCGAGTAGAACGCCTAAGGTTGTTATCAGGTCCAGTGTTTGGTGAATCAGCTAGTGATACCATCGATCGCGTATCAGGTTCTGTATTGGTCTCAACAGGTTGACAAAAGTCTAATTGTGTTGCTACTGGTTCATTTTCAGTTTGAGGAGTTTCAAGAGTTTGAATGCTATAATTTTCATTTCTGGTTTCAGGGATGCAACTCAATGAAATAGGCGCACTTTGTGTGGTGTATGAGTTGTAAGGAAAAATTGTTTCATGAAAAATAACATCTCGACTAATAATAAATTTGTTGTTTGTTGGATCAAAAACCTTATAACCTTTTTTTCCTTGTGGGTAACCAACAAAAATTGCAGTCTTTAGCACGAGGCTCAAATTTGTCAGGGTTGTGAATATGAATGTAACAGAGACAACCAAAGACTCTAAGATGCGTGTAGGAAGGTTTTTTTTGAAATAACATTTCATAAGGTGTTTTTCCATCTAGGGTCTTAGTTGGAAGTCAATTTATTATGTAGGTGGCTGTTAGGATACATTCTCCCCAAAAAATTTTCGGTAAACCTGATTGAAACCTCAAGGAACGAGCAATTTTGAGTAAGTATCTATGTTTACGCTCGGCAACTCCATTTTTCTGGGGTGTGTTTACAAATGTGTTTTCATGTTTGATGCCATTAAGGTGAAAGAATTCTTGAATTTCATTGGAAAGAAGTTCAGGTGCATTGTCTGACCTAACAGCTTTGATTTTAGAGGAGAATTGTGTATGTACTATCGCATGAAAGGTTTTCAAGAGCGATTGTGTTTCAGATTTATTCTTCATTAAAAAAACCCACGTACATCTAGTGTAATCATCAACCAAAGTCAGGAAATAACGAGCACCACTATGGGTGGATATAGAGTATACACCCCAAATATCACAATGAATAAGCTCAAAAGGAACAATGCTTTTGATGTTACTTAAAGAAAAAGGTTTACGAGTAAGTTTTGCCAAAGGACAAATAGAACAACAAAGATTATTTTTAGTCGAGAATGAAATAGAAACATCATGTAACAATTCTTTTAAATGATTTTCAGGCGTATGACCAAAACGAAGATGCCATGTGCTTAAGGGTAAGGTTTTGTTGCTGCTGGACTGGTTACAAGCTGACTTTCCAAACTCTTTGTAGTAGTATATTCCATCTTTCTCCTCACCCATCCCAATCATCTTCCTCGTGGACAGGTCTTGAAATACACATAAATTTGGAAAAAATATTGCAGCACAGTTGTTATCCTTGGTTAGTGATGAAGGGTTTTAAGCCCTAAGTATCAAATGAAATTTGTACCTAGAACCTAACTTCACTAGTCGTTTTAGTTAAGGTTTCAGGGTCGAACCCAAGGGACGGATTAATGAATACTGGACTCACTGGTTTTCAAAAGTTAGACGGGTAAAAACAGGATGATTTCAAACAAACAAAAGTAATCATACAATAAGTAAATGTTTTTGGGTAATTTGGACGCTAAAAAGGACTTAAAGCAATTCTAAGCAAACAAGGGTAACAAACGGAGAATTTTGGGTATCTAAGCGATGAATAAAAGCGTCATAGGGATCAGAATTCGCCTAGGTTTAGCTTCCGGCACCTTAGGAATCAATTGCCATTGCAACGAACCTAAGTACCTGAATTCCAGCCTTCAGTCCAACCCGAACCAGACCAGTTCGGGTCGAACTGAACGCGTGGAAAAGAGTTGGTGATAGTCTGACTTGGCTTTGACGTGTGTCGGACTTAGACCGGCTGTAACTACAATCCCTAACCCTCAACTTTCGCCTTTTGGATTAAAAACTAGCACAGGACACCGCTTTGCCCACTCAAGTAGACAGTACCTAACCTTTTGAATTGGTTCAAGTCTACTTTAGTTCATCTATTCACTTCCTGGGGGTTATCCAAACGTTCTTTCAAACAATTCAGAAGCTGACCTTTCAGTTCAACTAACCTACTCTTTCAAGTCACCGGCTTAACCCAAATACTTGGTTTAAACTGTAAAATCAATTTAAGTTTGTAACTAACCAAACCAGGCCTAAGATTTAGAAGTAAAATGAATCAATCAACAGAATTTAAACAAGCAATAACATTAAGCACTGAATAGATAAATGACAAGTCAAGTTTCAAGCCATACATATCACAACTTCATACTAAACCTTAGACTACATCCTACCCTAAGACATAAGTAACTACTCACTCATGTTCTCAAAACAACTAAATATAACATAAATACTAGATAAAATAGCAAAGATACAAGCCATAAAAGATAAAGAGTAAAGCATCAAAGAAAGAACCGAAGAACTCCTTTAAGACCTAACCCTTCGTCTTCAAGGCAATGGAAATGGTGATGAGCGCGAGATATGAACTGCTGCTGCCGTCGCCTCCAACAGTAGAGAAAACACAAGTCTAAAATGAAGAAAATCCAAAAGGATCTATGGGAGGTGGATCTGTCTCTGGGAAAAACGTGAGAATCAAGAAGAAAAGCCCTGTCTGGCTAGAGGAGAGCTTATATAGCCTTCCTTAAACTTGGGGCGCATGCTGGGTTGTCTAGATGCAATCAGGGGAGGCCAGCCCATAGAATTCAATGCAGAGATCCTAGCCAAATGTGCTACTTCGACCCTGAAGACAGGTCAGTTCGGGCTGGAGCCAGGCTGGAGGAGAGAGACTGTAACATTACGTTACTTTTGTACACGTACTTTTTTTTTTTTTCTATTATACGTATTTGAATAAAATAAGAACTTTGAGGCTTTTATTTATTTTATTTATTATATGCTTTTGTTAGGAAATTAGTCTTTTTTTAAAAGTTAGGTGCTGATATTTGAAACTCCTTATCATCAATTTGCGACTTCTTGAGAAAGTATAATATTTTTCTTTTCCTATCTAATACGAATCCTCTGTCTAAATAAATTAAGTATTTCCTTTTTGTGAACATTAATTTATGTGCCCTGGTGCGTCAGCATGAGGACAAGTTATATCTCTTTAAGCTTTTGAGCATCTAATATCTTTATTATCTCATTCCCTTGTTTTGGTGTTGAATAATATTGATTACACCTTTTGGATCCAGCTATGCCGTATCTTGATTTCTGTTAAATTATATTTCCATAAGAGTTCCTTGGCCCCATATACGATACGTGGCTTTTCTCATCTGACTCGTTGCTTCCCCTCCAAGGATTTAATATATATCATCAAGATTTATTTAATTTGTTAAATGAAAGATTTTATTTGTTTTTAACGTGGGATCCTTTGTGATGCATTTTTCTTGCATGTGTAGACCTTGTACACATGTACACGTGACATACACCAAGAACTACACCTCATGGCCGAACTTTCTCCAGTCCTTACGTATGGGATTAATTCCCCATATAATCCTTTTCCTTGGCTCCAAAAAAAAATGTGTAACATTATTGAATTTTTAGATTAAAACAGTCGTTAGAGAATTATTAATTTTCAAATCCTTTTAAAACTGGGCCCATTAAGGCCCATAGGATGCGCAGCCCACCTTCGTACATTAATCCCTTCGGGAATGATAAGCGTCATCCAGCGAAAAATCATCCGCGCCATCCAACTCTCCCCTCCCCTCCATCTTTCATTTTTTTCCGCACGTCTGGGTGAGCGCCTCTCCCTCCCTCACGCGTCCTTCCGTCCTCATGCGCCCTTCCTCTCTTCCGCTCCTTTCGTCCTTCCCTCCATCCCGGCGATCTATTTTTTCTTCCTCCCTCACGCTCCCTTCCATCCTTCGCTCCTCCCTGACGATCTATTTTCCCTTCTTCTCCCTCACACTTTATCATATGTTTTTAAAATGAACATATATAACAATAAATTGAACATATACAAAGATAATATGAACATAGTGTATATATAGAACAAAAATTGGTTAAATAAAGAAACAAAATGAACAGATATTCTCAATAAACTGAACAGATATAACAAATAATTAAACAAATATAACAAACAACGTGAATCTAGACAAAAGATAAAAGTGAACGTAAATACATCAACAAAGTGAAAAAATAACACCAATAAATTGAACAGAAATGAAAAATAAATTGAACAGATACAACAAAAAACGTGTACTTTAGCAAAAAGATATAACACATAAAAAATAAACTGAACATATATAATAAATAAAATGAACACATATGTCAATAAATTGAACAGATATAACAATACATAGAATATATATATATATATCAAAAACCGTAAAAACTCATAAAAATGAACATAAAAATAAATAAATTGAACAGATATAAGTAATAAATTGAACATATATGACAAACAATGTGAACTCATAAAAAATGAACATAAACAAATAAATTGAACATATATAACAATAAATTGAACATATATAACAATAAATTGAACATATATAACAAATAAATTAAACATATATAACATGAAGGAGAGGAAAAAGAAAGAAAAGGCCAGTGAGAAAGCGAAGTAAAGGAGAGGGGAGCGGAAAAAAAGGAGGGAAAACTAACGAAAAAAGAGAGAGAAGAAGAGGGAGACGCACCTGGAAGTTGAGAGAAATAGGAGAAGTCGAAAAAGAAGGAAGGGAAGGGAGGGCGAGTCACTGAGAAGCGGAGGGAAAGAGGAGAAGTCGCGAAGGAAGGGAAGAGAGGGAAGGGATGGGAGGGAACACGCTGGAACGAGGGGAGACGCGCTGGGTGTGAGGTGCGGTCAGATCAGATTGGATCGGAAGTGAGTTGGGTGCGGAAAGGAGAAGAGAGCGCTGAGTCTGGATGGCGTGTATGGCTTTCCGCTGGATTGCGGAAAGCAATTACCTTAATCCCTTTCCTGTACCCTGACTTGTACTCCAAGAGCAAATCCTGCCACGACATTCCTTTTATTCCAATCCTTAGTCCCCAAGGTAGATTAATTCTCCCATCGTTTCCAATTTTGTTAATTAATGCCATTCAATATTTCCTATTAGTAATTTCTTTTTCCCAAAGCAATATCTTACATCCCTTGATTTGAATCCAATTTGCAAGTCACGTATATGTTGGATTTCTCAGGAGCCATTCACGCATGGCAAGATATGAACAATTAATTTCATATCTCAAGAAGATACATTTTGGTTAGTATATAAAGAGGTGCATGTAACCTTTATTTTTCACCACTCTCACAAATACCACTTTCTATTCTCTCCGTACTTGAATTCTTTATTCTCAAGATCAAGACGTGGATTGTTGGCTTGCTAGACAAGGTGACGAGGTTGAGTGCGTAGGAACCGACCCATCTTCTCTTTCGAATTTTGACTGTTTTTGCACTTCAGTTAAGGTGCGGTCCGTGCGGATCTATTAACCTGACTAGTTTTCTAAAACTGATATTTGATTTTGACGTGGCCTTTTTCAATTATAGAAAGGTTGTGTTGTACAAAAATAATAAGAATGCTATTATGTTGCGCTCTATCATAATATTAAGTTTCATTTTATTTTCTCTGCGTTACTGTGTCACTCAGGGTAAACCCTTGTGTTGCTTTATTTTGGCTTTAAGTTCCCCAAAGGCATACCACGTATGTATCAGATTTCTGAAAAGCTATTTACTTACATAAAATAAACTATCAGAACGCCGGTTATACAAGTATGCATTTATGTTCAAACTCTAAACGTGTACATATAATTTTTATCCGATGTAATACCGAGCATATTCTTATCCTATATATATATATATATATATATATATATATATATATATATAGAGGTTGGCTATTGTGCCATCGATAGCATAGAGGGGTTTGTGCTATCCACTTTTTAGCCGTCAGATTGAAAATTAAGATGAGATCGAAGGGTCATGATTTTTGCGCTGAGCAGAAGGATGTGATTAAAACTTCTCCGTTAGCTCAGTTATGTGCCATCTACGTTATTTGCTCTCCGTCTGGCCCCGACAATAAAATATATATCGCACCCCTCTCCTTCGTACTCTCTCTATACTCGACACGACATGGAAACCTGAACTAAATTTTTTTTTTTCCCTCACCGATTGAAAGCAAACTAAAAGTTTGTTGCTTCTCTCCATCGAATCCCTTCTTCTATTCCCAAAATTGCTTTTCTTCATCTGTTAATTTGGATTAATTTGACTTGTATATTAAATAAACGGTAATGATCAGATTTTCTTTAACCTACAAATTTGAGTACGTGCAGTTGGATGCTTTCAATTTTTTGTGTTATATGTTGTGTTGTGTGCTTCCTAATTATTGATAAGTGAACTGCTACCTAACAATTACAATACCATATAAGAAGATACTCGATTGGTGTCCCTACCAGTCTACCACACTATTTTTTCTTTTAACTCAAATTGATGGCTAGATCTCCTTCCTAGAACCCTCATAAAGCTTTTCTGAGCAAGTGCTTCAGATTTTATGAATTCAATCGAGCCAATTTTGCATTCTTTTTTGGTTGGTTTCAGAATTTCTTCTTCAAATTGAATGCTAAATAGTACATGATAGGGACTGAGAGTGATGTCGTTGTCTTCTCCTTGCCACCAGCTTTACAACGGTGCTTCACACCCCGAAAGTGGTACGGTGGTTCGCCGGAACGACTGTTGTCCGAGATGAGCTTCGTCGCCCTCACTTCTTCTTTTTGTATTTCTTTTTTTTTTGTATATACACATAGTTGGTGGTTTTCCAAAAAGAAGAGATGGAGGGACGGAAATTTAGAGCATACAAACTTATAGATTTTCTTCGATATTTTTTGTTTTAATTTTGCGTATGGAGGGAGGGACATGGTTAGATGGGAACTGGTGTCGGAGGAGAGGCGAGTTTAAGTAACGGAGAGAGGAGACGGAAAATAAACTAAGGAGCGGAGAAAATTAACTCAACGCCTCTCCATAGCTCTTCCATCTAAGCCTCATATATATTTTGATCCGTCCACCAATTTCATAGAAATCTGACGGCTAAAAAGTGGATGGCACAGACCCCTCTGTGCCATCGATGGCACAATAGCCAACCTCTATATATATATATATATATACTTTGACTAAGCTTGGACTTTGAAAGTTGTTTCGTGCTTTCCATGTGCATACAAAATTTGATTTTCATAAAACAGTGAGTAGAAGTTTATTATTTTATTTCACATTAAACTCTTATGTACTACTTGAGTAAATTACTAAAACAAATATTTTTATATCTAATCTAAAGATCTGAAAATGATTTTTGACAGGGTTGCTTAAATTTCTTGACACTGATACTTTGATAAAGTGCTTTAGTCCTTCATCTGCATTTTCTGATTTCACGCTACAATAGTATAATATTCATTAGTGCTACGGCATGCTTAAATTAGAAAAGTAGGAGCATACTATATGATATTATACAGATGCTAAGGTTTGGTTTTAAACTTACGTTTATCTTTAAATAAAAATCTTTATGAAGTGCTCGTCCTCAAATATATTTGTACTTAGTCACTTTTGAAGTCAGTAAGGTATATACATATATTTTATATTCGTATTAAATATTTATATATATATATATTACGAATGTTGAAACCTATAAATAATATATTATTTCATGCAAAGACGTTTCTATTTTATCTTGTAAAATACTTATATCTTTCTCTGGCCGAGTTATTCGTATGAAATTAATTTCATTTCTCTACCTGACATCTTTTCGGTTGACAAATTATATGTTTAAATTATATAAGCTTTTCCAAAGTGTCATCCATGTGAACTTAAGACCACGAATTATGACATTAACGCACATGAGTTACATAGTGAGATAAAGAAGAGAATTAAGTCCCAGGTACCTTGAGAAACCCACCCAGGAACTTTTATGTACATACTGGTTACCCTCCACATGCGGCCTGGTCATGACAGGATGGAGATGAAACAGGGGTGCTGGCCATGCGACTCATTGTGCAGGACAACAATATTTATAAAAGTGCTACGATAAATATGATTAATGAATTATTTAAAAGTGACATCGTCATTTAAACGGTTATGTTTTTCATCTTAATTGTCTTATCCTTTTATCTATAAAGTTTTAGTTGTTATATATTTTTTTTGAAATAACTTTGTAGTACCGCACTGAGAGTTGTCAGGGTTCTCATCCGTTTTGTTATTTTATTTTAGATCCAGGCAGAAGGCGAGTTCATCAAGCCCTTGCTACGTGCGTGAGATCACTAGTCGAGTCATGATGCTACATAATTGTTTTCTTTTACTTTTCCAGTAAAGACATTTGATCTAGCATGGGGAATACCACATTAAATCCGCCATGTTAGACATGTCATGTAAGACATTGTTGTTCATTTAATAAATTATGTGGCATTATTTTTTTATTGGTATTGTATGTGATGCTGTGTACGCCTTGCGTTTTTACGCGGCGGGTTGTACCACCCTTCTCGGGGTGTTACAACTAAAGTTGGTATCAGAGACAGGCACATACAATACCAATAGTTGACTCGTTAATTGAGAGTGTTTAGATCTCGTCCTTAGAATTTTCTTTTTCTCACCGACTTATCTTTGAAATACTAAGTCAAGTTTGGTTAGAAACGTATTTAGATCAGAGTGCGCAGCGAAAGCGTGACTTACAGTTGAGAGTTGAGGGAGATACCTCTAGGTAATTAGTAGTTGAACAAACTATATATTATTTTAAAATATAAATTATTTATATTTTACTTTATTCAAATAATTTACGTACCTTTGAATTATGAGGACAAAATTCTTAAAGGGGAAGAGAATGTAAGGTTCTGTTGATTTTATATACTTATATACTCGTTTTGAATCACTTATTAGATAGTTTTGTTAAATAGTTATTTTTATTAAAAGTAAAGTATTTTGTTTGGTTTTTTTTAAGATGAACCGTGTTAGAGGATATTGCGAAGTGTCAGGTGTTATGGCTTATACTCTGGTTAGCACCCATCATAGTGCTTCTCTGATTTCCTCGGACTTTGCTTTGGCAAGTGGATTTGACATAAAGCGTACCAAGGTTTTCCGGGTGTTTACTGTTTTTGGGAAAGATCACAAGATTCTTCGGCCAGAGACCTGCTACAATCTCGAGGTGAAGGCAGGAAACTTCAAGTGGGAAGTAAATTCCATCCTCTATTTTTCGGATAGTTATGACCTGATCTTGGGAAGAGATTGGTTGGGCGAACACCATGCTATGTTGGATCGCGTAGAGAAGACGATAAAGTTTTGGCCGCCAGGTGAACCTCCCATGCGCGTTTTTGAGGAAGGAGTATCTGTTCTGACTGTCAGCGAAGACATTTTTGAGGAAGTTCGCTCAAGAAATGATGTAGTTGCAATTCCTAACCTCGGGCACATGCCTCCTCGTCTTCCACCTTCGTGCCTCAGCAACGCTGAGTTAGAGCTCGGGTTGATCTTGCCTGAAGATGAAGTCAATTCCGAGGTGGAGCCTGTGGAAACTTTCTTCGGAGTGGACAATGAAGAAGTGGACAGAGAGTTTTCTTACGACTAATAGAACCCCTTTTTCTAGTGTTATTTAGAATTATTTACTTTTCGAATTTCGAGGACGAAATTCTTTTTAAGGGGGTGAGAGTGTAACATTCACTACAACAGATTCGATTATTAAAACCGGTTTTTAAAGATTATTAGAACCGATTTTGCACCGGTTTTAAAAATACGTGGTTCTAAAGATATATAAAAAACCGGTTCTAAAAATGGCGGTGCTAAAAATAAGCTATTCTTGGAAACGAATTTCAGAACATTATTAGAACCGGTTTTTAGTAAAAATCCGGTTTTAATAAATCATTTTTAGAACCGGTTTTTATAAAAAACATGTTCTAAAAATTAACTTAATTTTATTATTTTTTAATTCATTTTTTTTCGAATTTTAAATTAAATGCAGATTTTAATTATATTTTTAGAACCGGATTTTTGGTAAAAAACCGGTTCTAAAAATGAATTTAATTTTATTATTTTATTATTCTTTTTTATTCTTTTTTATACGATTTTTAAATTAAATGCAGATTTTAATAATATTTTTAGAACCTGATTTTTAATGATGCATGTGGCATTATATAACCCATCCTACTTTACGCACAAATAGATTAATTAAAAAATAATAATTTCATAAAATGTAAAGAATGCACAATATTGACAAATTCAAAATTAACCAACTCGAATATCAATAATTTATTTTACAACCTAAACAGTATAACACAACATCCTTGTCTAATAACCAAAATTCAAAATAAAAATAATTAACAAACTCTTCACAAGATATAAACTACAACAATAATTATTCACTACTCCTCCGGCTGAGCCATCTGCTCCTCCAGTTTGGCCTTGCAAAGTGTGTCCGAATCTAAAATGCAACAACAAATACTTAGTATGCTGTGTTCTTACCTTAAAAAGCATATGCTAATTTGATATAAAACAGTAGCTTACCCGGCTACCAGACACTATATCAACACCATTCTTGGCATGTTGAAGTTGCTGCACCATCGCAATGAGGGCAGACCGCGCATCACCTTCCTCATACACACTTGTCAGGTAGTTGTGCATTTCAATCACATTCTACAATAGACAAAAGTGAATAAATTATCAATAAAAAATCAGTTGGGCTTATGGATGAAAAAATAAGTAAGATAAACATACATCGTGATCACTCTCAGCCACATCATTCATGACACCTTTGAACCACTCGAATGAGCCTTGCTCTCTTGTCACCCAATAAAAATATGCTCTCCCAGGACCATTGCTCTTTGCATTGTTTGTCTCTTCTTGGTTCTGATTGTACATGCCTTGAGTTCCCTGTTTCAATTTCAGGGCAAATATGTCAAAGTAAATAAGGTTATGCAAGAACATAATATATCTAATCCAACACAAAACCCACCCATTATACCTGCAACAGCTTGTGGCGGCAGAGAGGAACGGAGCAGATGGCTCAGTCGGAGGAGTAGTGCTTAGGGCTTGAGGTGAAGGAGGAGAATGAATGGTTCGAACTTAGATTTATCGATAGGGAGAAGGAACTTAGCTTAGCAGGGTAGGTGTAGAAAATACCAAAAAAAAATTATTGATTTTTAGAACCTGTTTTTTACTAAAAACCGGTTCTAAAAAGGTGAGAAAAATAAAAAAATACGGTATATTTTTAGAACCGTTTTTTTATAAATAACCGGTTCTAAAGATAAATACGATTTTTGCTTTTTTTTCTGTTTTATTTAAATTATATTCTATTTTTAAATTATTTAAATATTCTGTTTTATTTAAATTATATTCTGTTTTAATATTAGAAATTAAATTATATTCGATTTTTGTTTAAATTATATTATGTTTTTCTAAAAAACAGAAATAAAAATAGAACAATTTAAAAAAATATTTTTAGAACCGGATATTTAATAAAAATCCGGTTCTAAAGATAAATTAAATTAAAAATTATATTCTGTTTTTTATTTAATATTAAAATTATATTAATTAAATTATATTCTTTTTTATTTAAATTATATTCGTTATTTGAAATATATTCTGTTTTAATATTAGAAATTAAATTATATTCGGTTTTTATTTAAATTGTATTATGTTTTTCCAAAAAACAGAAATAAAAATAGAAGAATTTAAAAAATACTATTTTTCCTTTTTTTTTCTTATTTCTGTTATATTTAATTATATTCTGTTTTTTATTTAATATTAAAATTATATTATTTAGATTATATTTGTTATTTGAATTATATTCTGTTTTAATATTAGAAATTAAATTATATTCGATTTTTGTTTAAATTATATTATGTTTTTCTAAAAAATAGAAATAAAAATAGAAAAATTAAAAAAAAAAATATTATTAGAACCGGATTTTTAATAAAAAACCGGTTCTAAAGATATATTAAAGTAAAAAAATTATATTCTATTTTTTTATTTAATATTAAAATTATATTATTTAAATTATATTCGTTATTTGAAATATATTCTGTTTTAATATTAGAAATTAAATTATATTCGATTTTTATTTGAATTATATTATATTTTTCCAAAAAACAGAAATAAAAATAGAAGAATTTAAAAAATACGATTTTTCCTTTTTTTTCTTATTTCTGTTATATTTAATTATATTCTGTTTTTTTATTTAATATTAAAATTATATTATTTAAATTATATTCGTTATTTGAATTATATTCTATTTTAATATTAGAAATTAAATTATATTCGGTTTTTGTTTAAATTATATTACGTTTTTCTAAAAAACAGAAATAAAAATAGAAAAATTAAAAAAAAATATTATTAGAACCGGATTTTTAATAAAAAACCGGTTCAAAAGATAAATTAAATTAAAAAATTATATTCTGTTTTTTATTTAATATTAAAATTGTATTATTTAAATTATATTCTGTTTTATTTAAATTATATTCGTTATTTGAAATATATTATGTTTTAATATTAGAAATTAAATTATATTCGGTTTTTATTTAAATTATATTATGTTTTTCCAAAAAACAGAAATAAAAATAGAAGAATTTAAAAAATACGATTTTTCCTTTTTTTTTCTTATTTCTGTTATATTTAATTATATTATGTTTTTTATTTAATATTAAAATTATATTCGTTATTTGAATTATATTCTGTTTTCATATTAGAAATTAAATTATATTCGGTTTTTGTTTAAATTATATTATGTTTTTCTAAAAAACAGAAATAAAAATAGAAAAATTAAAAAAAATGTTATTAGAACCGGATTTTTAATAAAAAACCGGTTCTAAAGATAAATTAAATTAAAAAATTATATTCTGTTTTTTATTTAATATTAAAATTATATTATTTAAATTATATTCTGTTTTATTTAAATTATATTCGTTATTTGAAATATATTCTGTTTTAATATTAGAAATTAAATTATAATTTTTTTTATTTAAATTATATTATGTTTTTCCAAAAAACAGAAATAAAAATAGAAGAATTTAAAAAATACGATTTTTCCTTTTTTTCTTATTTCTGTTATATTTAATTATATTCTTTTTTATTTAATATTAAAATTATATTATTTAAATTATATTCGTTATTTAAATTATATTCTGTTTTAATTTTAGAAATTAAATTATATTCGGTTTTTGTTGAAATTATATTATGTTTTTTCTAAAAAACAGAAATAAAATAGAAAAATGAAAAAAAAATATTATTAGAACCGGATTTTTAATAAAAAACCGGATCTAAAGATATATTAAATTAAAAAAATTATATTCTGTTTTTTATTTAATATTAAAATTATATTATTTAAATTATATTCGTTATTTGAAATATATTCTGTTTTAATATTAGAAATTAAATTATATTCGGTTTTTATTTAAATTATATTATATTTTTCCAAAAAACAGAAATAAAAATTGTGTACGGAGAGAATAGAAAGTGTTATTTGTGAGAGTGGTGAAAAATAAAGGTTACATGCACCTCTTTATATACTAACCAAAATGTATCTTCTTGAGATATGAAATTAATTGCTCATATCTTGCCATGCGTGAATGGCTCCTGAGAAATCCAACATATACGTGACCTGCAAATTGGATTCAAATCAAGGGATGTAAGATATTGCTTTGGGAAAAAGAAATTACTAATAGGAAATATTGAATAGCATTAATTAACAAAATTGGAAACGATGGGAGAATTAATCTACCTTGGGGACTAAGGATTGGAATAAAAGGAATGTCGTGGCAGGATTTGCTCTTGGAGTACAAGTCAGGGTACAGGAAAGGGATTCAGCGCTGATAAGTACAATCAATATTTTCAGCAATCAAGCAATCAACGTCCAAAAATAGTAATTTTCGGTAATTAGTTTTTTCCGAAAATGGATATCGCTTCATTTCCGCTTCTTTCTCCCCTCACCCCCCGCTTCATCCCCTCACTCCTCGCTTCTTTCTTCCCTCACCCCCCCCCCCCCCCCCCCGATTCTCCTTCCCTCCCCTCTCTCTGCTCCGTCCTCTCTCCCTCACCCCCGATTCTTTCTTCCCTCTCTCTGCTCTCTTGCTTTCGCATCCCTCTCACCCGTACACTACCTAGGAAACGATCCAGAGAACAAATAGAAAAAATGAAAAATTTCGAAAAAAGGGAAGATCTCAAAGAGAAAGAAGGAAGTTGAAGAATTGAAAAAATACGAAAAATGGGAAGATTGTTATTTATTCCCCAACAAAAGAAAAAAAAAACAGATTTTGGATGTTATTTACTCCATGACATATATTATATACTCCCTTACTACATATAATGTACTCCCTTACTATAAATAATGTACTCCCTTATAGCTATTTATCTACTCCGATACAATAGCAGAAATCAGATTTAAAATACTCCCTTACTACATATAATGTACTCCCCTACTATAAATAATGTACTCCCCTATAGTTATTTATGTACTCCCATACAATAGCAGAAATCAGATTTAAAATACTCCCTTACTACATATTATGTACTCCCCTACTACAAATAATGTAATCCCCTATAGCTATTTATGTACTCTCATGCAATAGCAGAAATCAGATTTAAAATACTCCCTTACTACAAATAATGTACTCCCCTAATATAAATAATGTACTCCCCTATAGCTATTTATGTACTCCCATACAATAGCAGAAATCATATTTAAAATATTCCCTTACTACATATTATGTACTCCCCTCATACAAATAATGTACTCCCCTATAGCTATTTATGTACTCCCATACAATAGCAGAAATCAGAAAAGAGGAAAAAAGGGGGTAAAGGAGAATGAAAATCGTGCATGAATTGAAAAAACAGAAATCAGAATGAAAATCAGAGGAGGGAGCGAAATTGATTACGAGATCAGAGCGAGGGAAGGAGAGAAGGAGCGTGAGGTAGCGTGAGAGGGTGAGGCGCGCGGGAGGTGAAGGCGGAGGGCTGGATCGGGTGGAGACGAAGGACTAGATCGGGTTGAAGAAGAGGATGAAGAGAGATAAGATGCGCCGATTGAAGGAGGTGTGCAAGAGCGAGATGAGAGGAGGTGTGCGCGAGGGGAGAGAATTAGACTCTCGCGCTGACAGGAGAGAATTAAAATCACGTGAGAGTGAGGGTGAGGGTGAGGGGAGAGCGTCAGGGTGAAGAATGAGAGGAGCGAATCAGTCTGATTGTTTGATTGCACAAGAGGTTGATTGCGTTAAGTAAAGGTGGGCTGTGCATCCTATGGGCCTTAATGGGCCCAGTTTTAAAAGGATTTGAAAATTAATAATTCTCTAACGACTGTTTTAATCTAAAAATTCAATAATGTTACACATTTTTTTTTGGAGCCAAGGAAAAGGATTATATGGGGAATTAATCCCATACGTAAGGACTGGAGAAAGTTCGGCCATGAGGTGTAGTTCTTGGTGTATGTCACGTGTACATGTGTACAAGGTCTACACATGCAAGAAAAATGCATCACAAAGGATCCCACGTTAAAAACAAATAAAATCTTTCATTTAACAAATTAAATAAATCTTGATGATATATATTAAATCCTTGGAGGGGAAGCAACGAGTCAGATGAGGAAAGCCACGTATCGTATATAGGGCCAAGGAACTCTTATGGAAATATAATTTAACAGAAATCAAGATACGGCATAGCTGGATCCAAAAGGTGTAATCAATATTATTCAACACCAAAACAAGGGAATGAGATAATAAAGATATTAGATGCTCAAAAGCTTAAAGAGATATAACTTGTCCTCATGCTGACGCACCAGGGCACATAAATTAATGTTCACAAAAAGGAAATACTTAATTTATTTAGGGAGTTTAAAATGGAATGGCTAGACAGAGGATTCGTATTAGATAGGAAAAGAAAAATATTATACTTTCTCAAGAAGTCGTAAATTGATGATAAGGAGTTTCAAATATCAGCACCTAACTTTTAAAAAAAAGACTAATTTCCTAACAAAAGCATATAATAAATAAAATAAATAAAAGCCTCAAAGTTCTTATTTTATTCAAATACGTATAATAGAAAAAAAAAAGTACGTGTACAAAAGTAACGTAATGTTACAGAGACGCACAACTAAGCCTGGAACGGGTCAGTTCGACCTGGAGGCAACCCATTTCGACCTGGAGAGAGCTTCACTTCGGGCTGGAGTGGAATGAGAGCTTCAGTGCTGAGTTCGACCCGAACTGGAGGTGGTTCGGTCCGAACTGAGCACGGATGAGCCAAAGTGAGGTCAAGACTTAGCGCAGATCGTGGTATGTGGCCTGCATGTTGGTCTGAGATCTGCCCCCACTGCCAGGAATGAGTCGTCTGGTGTGCAAACTAGCGTAGAGAGGTCCCCTTGTGTCTGTTTCCCTTCATTCTTCATCTAAACCTGTGTGAAGCAAATAAGAGCGACGACAAAGCCGAATCCTAGAAAAACATAGCAAAATGTTAGATAATAAGGTGTTTCGGGTCATGATTGGGTGTTAAGTACGGTCAAAATAACAGTAAATAAAAGAGACATCAGTTAGTTTACTCACTAAAAGCAAGTTCTGTGAGAAAGAAGGGACATGGAGCACTTTTGTCAGGTCCAAGTTTGGTCCAAGTTTTGCTTTTCCTAATTGAGTGGCATGTACTGATGAACCATTAGGCATGTTAATGTTGTGATTTGAATATTCTTTCTGGTTTATTTTCTGTCCCATTGGGGTCATATGATCAGATGCCCCGCTATCTATGATCCACACACCATCATGGCTATCAGTTTGAGACATACCTGCGAAGTTTGCTGTTGATTGTGCATTGTTGCTTCCTAGGAGCGCCATCAGTTGCTGATATTGAGTGCTGGTGAGTGAAAAATTCGATGCAAATGATGAGCTTGCATCTGGAACTACTGCGTTATGTGCAGCTGGTTTCTCCTTCGACTTGTCAGGATATCCATGAAGCTTGTAACACTTATCTTAGGTATGTCCAATCATGTTACAATAGTCACAGTGAGGCCTGTCTTGTGCTTTGCCGCCTCTGTTATTGCCATGGCCTCTACCACGGCCATGTGTGCCATTTTGGCGCCTATCAGAACTTGCTGCAAGTGCTGCCGATTCCAAAGGTTGAATGTTTGGCATGCAAGCAGCACACTGCCTTTCTTCTTGCAACAGAAGGAAGACTTGGCAGCGGATCCATGGTCAGAATTTGACTCCTAATGGTTGAGTAACAGTCATTCAGACCCATTAGGATTTGAACCACCTTTTTCTAATTGGTGATTGTCAGCATATTGCTTGGATACCCCACATGTATAGATGGGAGTAGGTAAGACATAACTCAATTCATCCCAAAGACCCTTCAAATTGGTGTAATACGCTGTGACAGAAAGCTCTCCTTGAGAGAGGCTTGCAATAGACTTCTTGATTTGATAGATCTGAACAGAGTTACTAGGAGCATACCTTTCTTTTAGATCATCCCATACCTCCTTAGCGGTGCTCAGATATATCATGCTATTTGTCAACTCCTTTGAGACAGAGTTCCATATCCAAGAGAGTACCATGGTGTCGCATCTCTTCCACATCTGAACCTCTGCCGGCTCTTTTGGCCTCTTGATGGTTCCATCAATAAAACCTAACTTGTTTTTGGCAGAGAGTGTGGCGACCATGGCTCGACTCCAAGCCGGGTAATTATTTTTAGTGAGTAATTGTGGCACCCGGATGGTAACTGGGTTGTCTGAATGATGAAGATAACATTCTGATGACGGATCTAGAGAAACCATCGTGTTGTTCTTCTTCACCTCTTCATTTATTTTGGGCGGCATGATTTCGAATGAAACATGATAAAATTAACAGGGGTGTACCTGATATGAGAACAAGATACTTCTGATGCCCTGAGGTTTACCGATTTGATTATCTACTCAGATTTTGCAGGTCTTACAACCAATTGCTCTGATACCATGATAAAATTGTTTTTGATTTAAGAAGTATTAGAAGAGAAAACTTTTTCTCATATCTTATCATCGATTACAGGGAGATTTATATTACAGAAATCCTCTAGCCATACTTGGAAACATAAAAAGATCCTATACAAAATCTAGAAATAGAATCATCTAAATATACATGATATTTGTACAATAAAAGGAAATAAATAAAAGGAAACATCTAAATCTGGATGTGATGCAGAAAACACAAGATGCATGTAATCAGGGGTATTACATGTAGATATCAGTGTCTACCAGTATCTCTACTAGTATCTCGTTTAACTTCATAGAATTTTAATCCTTGCAAATGAACAATTACGCAAAGTAATTAAAGCATTATAGTTATTAAACGAAAAATTATTTCATGCACTTTTTCAAATGCTAGTATCATATATCGAATTTGGACATAAACATATATATTATACAAATTGTAAAGAATTTTGTATGAGAACCTTTGCTCTTTTGTTATAAATATCATCTGGTTATACATTTAATCTTGCACATAGACCATCTTGTGGTGAGTGTAGATGTGTAGTGCAATAAAATTATTTTAAAAGACAAAGCCTAACTTCTTCCTCTTTGCCGCACTTATCTACTCACTTTAATATTGGAAGATTGGTGAATTCTACATAAAGATCCACTACAGCGAGCCATGATTTTTTTATTATTGTTGGCCAATTGAATAAAAGCATACTGGAAATAGTATTCACAAAAAGGTATAATCGAGGTCCAAGGAGCAACAATTGATAATTGTTTTGAAAAAATTAGCCTTTATTTTACTTTGACCTTATTTGGCTACCGAAGAAAGCTAGAAGAAGCAAAAGCATCATAATTAGATTCATTTTGGTAGCTTTCATGAGACAAAAATCATGTCATTGGCTTTTAATATCTTAGATTATCCATGAGCTGTAATGCCCATGTGTCTTCCAAATACATTGAATTGAATTGACTCAAGATAGCTTATAATATGTCTCAAAGGCAAAATTGGAAACTAATAAAGAAATATAACAATAATATTTAAAAAAACGATTAATAATTAATGGTGTTATGTAAAGCTAGGTTTAACATCGGATGAGCTAACTGTTTCATTTTGCAAGGGTCAATAACGAAACAGGATGGCAGTTGGCAGGTAGCATGGCTGGTCAGTGAATGAGCCTAGTTGATGGCTTATTTGAAAAAGGAAAAAAAGAAGTGAAAATAACTTTTTTCACATGAGAATGCAAATGTATATATCGTTTATGAACAACTTACTTGATCATGATAAGAAATAGGAGTTTTGGCTTTAGAAGAACAACTTGATTTTTCACCTAAGGACACGTGCGAGAGAGACTATTTCAGTGCAATCAACTATTAACCGAAGTTGGTCTACAAATCTAAGTTATGATGATACAATAAAGTAATCACTTACCATCTCGTCTTGTTCATAAACTCATTGTAGCTAGTAAAAAGTATCTTGAATTCCACCTGGGCTTCCATCATCCATAAGAATTTCCTTTAAACAAACCATTTGAGACATTAGATGAGATGCATTATTTAGTTCAAATCACTATGTAAAGAAATGAACCATGTCTCAGTCTGATTGGATTCAAACCATTGATTTTAGCAATAAAATCAGTAGTGTTTTTCTCTACTACATTTTTAGTTAAAAGATAATACTATGCAAGAAGGGTAAAATTGTATTTCCTCAAATCAAATAGTTATGTTAGTATGTACTGAATAGCTCTACTCATTGACAATATGAATTCAGAAACTTACAAATCAATAAAACTAAGTATTAAACATGAACAAAAATCCTAAATAGATAATTTGTTAAATATTAAAAAGGTATATGAAACGGTGAAAAAATTATAAATATGTAGGGTAATTACTAATTACTAATCAGATGGCCATATTTATATGCAAATGACATTGTATAACAGTGGATTCTCAATCATTCACTGTAGCATGAAATCACTAAAATAATCCAAATATATGCTACCAATGAAGCAAGGATGTGATATACTCTTTTTAGTTTCTGATTTCCGTGACTTTCTTCATATCAATTGCCTCTTTCTGAAGCTGGTAGTATAACCCACTAAATTGAAGTCACAATCGAACAATTTCCTAAATAGAAATTCTAATATTTTATTTCGAAAATAGAATTAACAGGTAACACCGAAAAAAACTTCCAAAAACTATTAAACAGAAAAAAAAACTGACTTATTTCAAATTTGAAACAACTGAAAATTGTTTCTTACTCAAATTTTAGATATATAAATAATGTGTCTAGAAGAGAAAGAGGGGGAAAAATTGGAATTGGTGAAAGTACCATACCAAATGCATCGAGGTCAGGGCCATAGGACAAAAGCTCAGCTACATCCCTCCTCAAATACCTTAAAATTGCCTATTTCTTCTTCCTAATCGGATCCAGCCTCATATTTATACATATTATCGAGTGCTTGCTTCGACCCTAGAATAAATAAACTTAAAAACCCAAATTAGCAGGTCACAAACAAAAGCAGAGTAAGAATTCAAGAGATAAAAGAGCTTAAATCAATCTACTTACCATTTATTAGAACACAGCAGACGACCAAGCGTTTTAGGGCTTCCCCTCTCTTTCCCTTCTCTCCTAGCCTCATTTCTTTTTCCAATTAATTTCTCTTTTTTTTGGAATACCGAGGAGGGAGTAATAACAACTGAGGAGGAAGGAATGAGATAACGAAGGAAGACGAGAGGCAACTTCGTACCAACCTGTAGCGCGTCGTGAGCGAAGAGAGAATTACTTAAATCGTGCCAAATTTCTTTCTTTTCCATTCGATTTCCCTGGCAGCAAAATTTATCTTGAACTCTCGCCAAGTTAAACTGGATATCAGAGGAGGAGGCGTGGCTGGCGGACGAGGAGACGGAGAGGTGGCAAATAGGTGGGAGTTTGAGTGGGGTTTTATCGGAAGTGAGATGGAGAGGAGGTACTAGCGAGTTTTCTGCTTCGTGGAGGAGGAAATGAGGATGTCATGGATCCTCGGCGATAAAAAAAATGACCGCTGAGCAGTCCTTTTATTTTATTTTTTTTAAAATATTTTGTCATGGTTCGACAAATCGGAATCGGAATCGGAATCGGAATCGGACAGTTGGACCACGACTCGGAATCGACTGAATCGGAAAGAATCGGCTGAATCGGATCGGAAACTCGGAATTTTTTAAAAAACACATTTTTATGCCGTTAAAAATCAGAAAAAAATATAAAAAAATAGGGAAAAAATATGTTTTCATAAATAAGTAAAAAAAAATTAAAGATGAACCTTAAAATCAACTAAAATAACTTAATTTGATTGGCCATTGGGCATGCAGTGGCGATTTTGAAATACACTGGCCATTGGGCATAAATGGATAAGACAATTTCCCATGGGCAGATATGAAAAACTTAATTAATTATTTTATTTCCCACTACCACTAACTAGTTCTCTACTCCTGGTCTCCCAGACCCCACGATCAAGCATTGTTGAGGCGTTCTGGAACATTCTTTTTTTTTTTTTCCTTCCTTGACAGCCACTGTCAAGTTGTCTAAAAAAAAACACCATGGAAACAGAAAAAAAAAAAAAAGAAAAGGGGCAAAGAGCGATGCCCAGGTACCAAGCCAGTAGATGTGCGGCGCTTTCACCCTCCGGTGCAGCAAGAGACAACGTGGGCCCTGGTTTTGTGTCGAGGTAAAAGCCTAAGCCACTCGTGATCTCTTCTCCACTCTCTAGTCTCTCTCGGCTCCTCTCACAGGTTCTCAAATCTCAACTTCTCACTTCTCAGCCTTGCAAAGTTCTCAAATCTCGGTTGATTTGGTCCGATTCCAGCCGATTCCAGCCGATTCCGACCGATTCCAGCCGATTCAAAAGGAAAAATCGCGATTCCGCTCCAAACCCACCAAAATCGGCCCGGTGCCTACCGATTCCGATCCGATTCACCCGATTCAACCCGGAATCGGCCGATTTTTCCAACCATGTATTTTGTCACGTATGGTTTCTAATTGGAAAGTCTCCATTGGAGACTGTGGCCGAGACAAATCAGGAGGAAGAGATGGAGGCATCGAACAAAAAAAAAGAGATGAATATGACATATGGGCCAACATTTACAAAGGTGATCTCTTCACTAAAGGAGTTAAGGAGACGTGAAGTTCAGAGAAGCTGCAAACATGGGCCCGTTTAGTTAAAATTAAGGTTCTATTAGAGAGCAACGGTGAAATAAAGGAGGCAATTTGTATTAAGCACAGAGGGAACTCCAATCTCATTCCATCCCATGGATCGATGAGCTGTCCATCACAGAATTAATCAAGGATTGTAATCAAGGGATAGGATTAGTCTTGTTAATCTATAAATAGGATATAATTCTTTGTAATACTAAGCAGAAATTAATGAATGAAATTATGTTTGTTTAATCCCTCCCTTTACTGTTCTATATCTCTTACCAGTATCTATCTCTTTGTTAGGAAGTGTTTAATTCTATTTTTGTGCCATCAAATAGCAAGAAATCACAACTAAACACCATAGATCTAGTGCTAGAAGCATTCACACATCAAAACAATGAGAACAAGTAGGAGAAAGTTATACCTCTCATGAAATCGCATTCATGAGGCTCGAATCCAAGGCATTGGAGTCGATGGGGTGCGTGCTCCACCACCTCCACCGTCTAAGGCGCCTCAAGCCCACCAAGGAGCTAACCACGAGCTCCATGAAAGTGCTAGCTTTCATGAGCTCCTAGCTAATCCCCTCTATGAACCTCTTCATCCTATTAACTATTTTAATGGAGGAGAAGAATGAATGGTGCTCAACACATGAGCAAGAGAAGGGAGAAAGATGGGGGGCGGCTAGGAAGAGAGGAGAGAAAAAGTGAATGGAGGCTAGGGCTTTCCCAAGAGGTGACCCCTTTATATAGCCAACAACTCTCATCATCTCTTTGAACTATTTACAAGTATGCCACTAGGGCTCTAGCTGAAATTAATAGGGCCATTTTGGGCTACATCAAATGTTGCAATGGCCCAATAAACCATCCCATTAATTACTCCTTCATCCTTCCTCAAATCGGGCCTTTAATTAATTAAATAACTAGAAGCCCAAATAACTCAAACTATTTAAAGTGTGTTGAACATAATTAAGTATTAACTCATTAATAATTAATTTAGGATTAGCTAATGCATTAAATTATTTCCATATGATCCTTTTGACTTAATTAATTATAACGGTTCATAACGGTATATAATTAATTAATCAACTTATCATATTTCACAATACTAACTGTTGCGAATAAACAATTAATGCACCGTGTGGTTAAAGTCCTATTTGTGCGACCCTATTGAGGATTTATGCTATGTTGGCCATGAAAATAAATCGTTATTTATTTCCAATAATTATAAGCGGTATCTAGCAACACGTTATGATTCCCAATTCGCATAAATAATGTACCGTTACAATATCTTAATCCTGCACAAGAAATATAAGTATTTCCTTGTCTGATTCTTATGTCACATGATATCATTGTATAATCCAAGATAGGAATGTGTCATTCTTGCAGATTATACATTTCTTGATCTAGAGTTGATCGTCTAGTTTGCATGCATACGATCCAACTCCATCAAGGGGCCCAAACAGATATCATCACTCACTAGGTATACTAATGAGGGACATACGATTTTCTTGATGAACAACTTTTCCCCGCACAATTCAAGAGAACATAAATAAAGTCCTTATAGCAGCCTTTATCAGGAATCAACGTTAGACGATATTTATTGAACCTATCCTCATGTGGAAAAGGTGAACATCTCAAACTTAGAATCAAACTTATATGAAATAAACAATGACACTTAACACAATCCATATGTTTATTGTTAGAAAGTGTTTAATTCTATTTTTGTGCCATCAAATAGCAAGAAATCACAACTAAACACCATAGATCTAGTGCTAGAAGCATTCACACATCAAAACAATGAGAACAAGTAGGAGAAAGTTATACCTCTCATGAAATCGCATTCATGAGGCTCGAATCCAAGGCATTGGAGTCGATGGGGTGCGTGCTCCACCACCTCCACCGTCTAAGGCGCCTTAAGCCCACCAAGGAGCTAACCACGAGCTCCATGAAAGTGCTAGCTTTCATGAGCTCCTAGCTAATCCCCTCTATGAACCTCTTCATCCTATTAACTATTTTAATGGAGGAGAAGAAGGAATGGTGCTCAACACATGAGCAAGAGAAGGGAGGAAGATGGGTGGCGGCTAGGAAGAGAGGAGAGAGAAAGTGGATGGAGGCTAGGGCTTTCCCAAGAGGTGACCCCTTTATATAGCCAACAACTCTCATCCTCTCTTTGAACTATTTACAAGTATGCCACTAGGGCTCTAGCTGAAATTAATAGGGCCATTTTGGGCTACATCAAATGTTGCAATGGCCCAATAAACCATCCCATTAATTACTCCTTCATCCTTCCTCAAATCGGGCCTTTAATTAATTAAATAACTAGAAGCCCAAATAACTCAAACTATTTAAAGTGTGTTGAACATAATTAATTATTAACTCATTAATAATTAATTTAGGATTAGCTAATGCATTAAATTGTTTCCATATGATCCTTTTGACTTAATTAATTATAACGGTTCATAACGGTATATAATTAATTAATCAACTTATCATATTTCACAATACTAACTGTTGCGAATAAACAATTAATGCACCGTGTGGTTAGAGTCCTATTTGTGCGACCCTATTGAGGATTTATGCTATGTTGGCCATGAAAATAAATCGTTGTTTATTTCCAATAATCATAAGCGGTATCTAGCAACACGTTACGATTTCCAATTCGCATAAATAATGTACCGTTACAATATCTTAATCCTGCACAAGAAATATAAGTATTTCCTTGTCTGATTCTTATGTCACATGATATCATTGTATAATCCAAGATAGGAGTGTGTCATTCTTGCAGATTATACATTTCTTGATCTAGAGTTGATCGTCTAGTTTGCATGCATACGATCCAACTCCATCAAGGGGCCCAAACAGATATCATCACTCACTAGGTATACTAATGAGGGACATACGGTTTTCTTGATGAACAACTTTTCCCCGCACAATTCAAGAGAACATAAATAAAGTCCTTATAGCAGCCTTTATCAGGAATCAACGTTAGACGATATTTATTGAACCTATCCTCATGTGGAAAAGGTGAACATCTCAAACTTAGAATCAAACTTATATGAAATAAACAATGACACTTAACACAATCCATATGTTTATTTCATTGGGTCAAGTCCTGTACTATGTTCCAATAACATACACATATGCAATTAAGTTGGTAACTCCTTACCTATGATTTGTAGAACTTAATCATCTCTTAACTTGCATACTAATTTTTTATGATAATTAATGTTCCTTGTTAATTATCAAGATTATGGACGATTTAGATTTATTATTGTCATTCTAATGAATGATCCACAGAGATCTACAATTCAGATCCTCAACCTGAATGATCTGTCAATAATAAACTCTAGGAACAAATGATCAAATATCATCATTAACATAAACTAAGAAAATAAGTCATTAAATATTGACTTCTAGGACATAACTCCAACAATCTCCCACTTGGCCTAGAGTCAATCAATAGTGACTTCTAGCCAGTGAATAATTTAGAACAATGTCATATATCCATATATATATACATGTCTCGAACCTCAAAAGATATAATATACTTAAAGCAAGTTACTCATACGTCCATCACGCATGGATGCACAATTGCATCTCGTATATTGCTTAAGGTAGAGGTTAAGTTAGAGTGTTCGCTGTGTTCGCGAACCTATCCAATTTTGTTTGACCCTATATACATATATACTCCTTTATATGTGTTCTTGATCATCATCATGTGAGATCAAGTGTCATCGTCATAGATCTTAGTTGGATCACCAATTTAATATTGGGTTCTTCAAGTTTAAGCTATGGTTCGAGATGCATAGAACCATATTAGCTTGACTGAGAACTTCTCGATCCATACTACCTTCTTTCATTGCTTCACAAGTTGCTATATATATTTTGTTTTTGGTGACGGAAACGGTTGTAATATCCCATTTAGAACACCTTCTAAATTTACAACACCACATTTAAACAAAATACGTAGCTCAATTGTATTCATATCAATCTTTCGAAAACTAGCATCAATATATCAATTTATATGAGCTTTCTTTCATCAGATGAAATATATCATTCTTTCTCATAAGATACTCGAAGATATTTGTTGGAGTTATGTCCTAGAAGTCAATATTTAATGACTTATTTTCTTAGTTTATGTTAATGATGATATTTGATTATTTGTTCCTAGAGTTTATTATTGACAGATCATTCAGGTTGAGGATCTGAATTGTAGATCTCTGTGGATCATCCATTAGAATGACAATAATAAATCTAAATCGTCCATAATCTTGATAATTAACAAGGAACATTAATTATCATAAAAGATTAGTATGCAAGTTAAGTGATGATTAAGTTCTACAAATCATAGGTAAGGAGTTACCAACTTAATTGTATATGTGTATGTTATTGGAACATAGTACAGGACTTGACCCAATGAAATAAACATATGGATTGTGTTAAGTGTCATTGTTTATTTCATATAAGTTTGATTCTAAGTTTGAGATGTTCACCTTTTCCACATGAGGATAGGTTCAATAAATATCGTCTAACGTTGATTCCTGATAAAGGCTGCTATAAGGACTTTATTTATGTTCTCTTGAATTGTGCGGGGAAAAGTTGTTCATCAAGAAAACCGTATGTCCCTCATTAGTATACCTAGTGAGTGATGATATCTGTTTGGGCCCCTTGATGGAGTTGGATCGTATGCATGCAAACTAGACGATCAACTCTAGATCAAGAAATGTATAATCTGCAAGAATGACACGCTCCTATCTTGGATTATACAATGATATCATGTGACATAAGAATCAGACAAGGAAATACTTATATTTCTTGTGCAGGATTAAGATATTGTAACGGTACATTATTTATGCGAATTGGGAATCATAACGTGTTGCTAGATACCGCTTATGATTATTGGAAATAAATAACGATTTATTTTCATGGCCAACATAGCATAAATCCTCAATAGGGTCGCACAAATAGGACTCTAACCACACGGTGCATTAATTGTTTATTCGCAACAGTTAGTATTTCGAAATATGATAAGTTGATTAATTAATTATATACAGTTATGAACCGTTATAATTAATTAAGTCAAAAGGATCATATGGAAACAAATTAATGCATTAGCTAATCCAAAGTTAATTATTAATGAGTTAATAATTAATTATGTTCAACACACTTTAATTAGTTTGAGCTATTTGGGCTTCTAGTTATTTAATTAATTAAAGGCCCGATTTGAGGAAGGATGAAGGAGTAATTAATGGGATGGTTTATTGGGCCATTGCAACATTTGATGTAGCCCAAAATGGCCCTATTAATTTCAGCTAGAGCCCTAGTGGCATACTTGTAAATAGTTCAAAGAGAGGATGAGAGTTGTTGGCTATATAAAGGGGTCACCTCTTGGGAAAGCCTTAGCCTCCATCCACATTCTCTCTCCTCTCTTCCTAGCTGCCCCCTTCTTCCTCTTCCTCTCTTGCTCATGTGTTGAGCTCTATTCCTTCTTCTCCTCCATTAAAATAGTTAATAGGATGAAGAGGTTCATAGAGGGGATTAGCTAGGAGCTCTTGAAAGCTAGCACTTTCATGGAGCTCGTGGTTAGCTCCTTGGTGGGCTTGAGGCGCCATAGATGGTGGAGGTGGTGGAGCACGCACCCCATCGACTCCCATGCCATGGATTCGAACCTCATGAATGCGATTTCATGAGAGGTATAACTTTCTCCTACTTGTTCTCATTGTTTTGATGTGTGAATGCTTCTAGCACTAGATCTATGGTGTTTAGTTGTGATTTCTTGCTATTTGATGGCACAAAAATAGAATTAAACACTTACTAACAGTGGTATCAGAGCACAAGGTCGTGCTTAAGCTATTTTGCACATTAATTAGATGAGAAATGTGTAATTAGTTGAGTAATTAAGTTGCTGCCTTTGTTTGCACTCTGGAACTCTGTTTTTTCCTAGGTTTTCTGTGTTTTTCGCATAGCAAAGATTTTGTTTCGATTTTTCCTTTTGATGGATTTGAAAGAGGGATGAATTGTGAGCTTTTCGCCACTGGTTTCATTTTAATCCGAGTTACTATGGATTTTTAATGAATTTTTCCGTGACGGTGCGCAGGACTGGTTCCTGTGCGACCAGATCTGGTTTTGTGGGCATTATCTTAGTTATCTTGATAAAGAGACCCTAATTTTATTGGCTAGGAATGAATTAGACTTGGTGTACTTCCTTCCATACCAATTTGATGGTATGGATCGAAGTATTTCTATTTTTTTGAATCGATGAAAGACAAGAACGGGCAGCTTGGTTTTCTGTACCAACTGGATTGTTTTGAAAACTGGTATTGATTGAAACTTTTTATAGAAAAAGTGTTGAAATAGAAAACTTCCTTTTGAAGTCCTGAATCCATAAAAATTAATTTCATGACAATCGGACCAGTTTTGGTATCCCAACCACTCAAATTCATTTTCGTCGACGTGCTGTTCCAGAACAGGGGATTTGTATTCAAATCCCTTAAACTTGATGATTTTGAATGAGTAAAATTGGAAATCTTTCATGGTTACTAGCCTTGTACTTGTGATTGTTTACTGTAAAATTGTTTTGCATTAAAAGTTTTTGGAAGAAGGTCAAACAGTCCAAAAGGTTGAGGCCAAAACCTGAAACTTCAAACCGGTGTTTTAATACACAACCTGAAGTTTGATAATTTTGGTTCTCCCGATTGGTAAATGATTTCTTCCTGAAATATGAACAGGTAGTTTGTCTCTTAATAAGGATTGCTCATGATTTTTTCTGGAATTTTTGGAGACCGAAAAATTTCTTAATTTTTTCGGGTCCCGTTAAATGAAAGGTGTTCGTTCTAATTAATCAATTAGTTGATAAGTTGATTAGAACTCTCCTTGCTGTCATCCATTAGATTTTTTGAATGTTGATTTTATCAAAGGGTTTAAGCAATTAGTTGTTTGAATGTTAAACTCTCTTTGTATGGAAAAACACAAATTAGCAAACAATACGCAAAGACACTTAAGAGCTCACTAGTTATGAACAACTTAGACATATATTTGTATATTGTGCTAACTTGTTTTTGTAGGAGGATGTGGGTTTGATATGGCTCAAGATGTCAATGTCTTGTGTGTTGTAAAATGTTGTGAATGCATGTGATTGCTTGTAATGTGGCCTAAGGTGCCTTGATAATTAATAATTGATTAATTCTTGATGTAACTTGTGAGGCTTGCATGCCCCTAAGGCCTAGGCGGGTTTTAGGATTTTATCACATGTATTTATTTCCCTTAATTATTAGATAGGATCTTAGTAATTAGTGGGAGGGTTTGATTAGATTAGTTTCGTTACATGGAGATGCGACGAAGACTAATGCAAGCGGGAGCCATACAAACCCACGACAATGCTTGAGATGCTTATGTTATGTGATTGTTTGTGAATGCCTTGAATTGTCATAGGTAGGTATGGGTGTATGCTTACACGACCACCAAACAAGAGTCACATATTTTGTCCCAAACTAAATTGATTAAGTTGACCGCCCTCATTCTCTCTATCCCCCTCACGTCAATTGCCAATCATGGCGCGGTCCGCCATAGCGGACGTCATGGTTGTCAACCTTGATAGTCGGGGTACAAATGAAAAGATTTGTTAGGAGCAAATAGAGAGAGGTTGCTTATCGATGGACCCAACAAGTTTTCTTGGACATCGGGGCGAAGTTTGTAAATATACTTAGATATTCACAAACCAAGAGTCGAATGGTTGATATGATTGGTTGGAGAACCTACCTTGTCTAGTTAAGTAGGGTGTCGTGCCATAGCAGGCTCTACTTGATGAAAACGGGGATCTTGGAAACCCAACTACATTGGGACATTAAATAAATGTAGTGGGAGTTTTGTTTATCATTATAAATAAAACATTGCATAAACTAAATGACCTTAAATTGAAATTGTTATAGATATTAAATATGTTAATTTCGTTGCGATCAATCTTTGGAAAACGACAAGCTCGTTTCTAAGGTATTTACTTGGAGAAGTAATACCAATTCCTAAGATATGTTCTTGGAAATGAGAAACTTGAGCAAGTTTAATCCCAAAAACGTTCCTCGACTTCCCGAACATAACTTCGCAATGATTGATTAGTTTCGGCGAAAATTATTCAATAAAGCGAATGCCTATATCATTTTAGAAGTTCTAGACTTTTGAATTGGAGAATTCATAATGACTAGACTAGACTTCTACACTCTCATCCACTTACTCAAGAAGACGTTCTTAGAGAAAGTAAATATAGACTCAATCATTTATGATCGAGTAATGGAGTGTGAGTTAACCAAGAGACTCTTCTTATAAGAAGATAAATATTTCATTAGCTTGCGAACTGAAAGGTTTGAGTAGCTAATTGACAACTAGAGATACTAAGATCTCCAATATCAAAAATTGTTGATATTGTCATACAATCTCTTTCTATGGATAAAGGATGCATTGTTCGCACACTTGTTAGTGCTAAAAGTAATTGGTTAAGTATTAAAGGAATACTTCACCAAGATATGAGTTGAAATTTTGAGACCCTCACTAGTGACCGTGTGTCACATGAGATGTTTCATTTGCCATTTATGAGAGGCATTTGAAAGGTTGTCCGAAATACCATGATGTTATAAACCTTAAGATATTTGTCATTCAAATTATCTCACTATCTCTAATTCACACTAGTAATTAGGTACTAGTTCATGTGCTCGCATTTAACGAAATGTGTAGGCAATGATGAATAAGAGAAAGTCGAGACAAGTAAAGTAAACTCTTTTTGGATATGGCTTATACGTCTAAGCCGCTGCCATTGAATACGTAGAGTTATCTTTACTAAATAAAGAGTTTGTTGAGGAATTTGAGATTGTATACCTTGTTCCAAACATCTCATAAAACCTTATCTCCGTTTCATATTTGATGATGGATGATCATGTTTTGTAATAGAGAAATGTTGTTCTCTTATTGTTATGAATTTGTGTATAAGATTTCATGCATCTTGATTGAATTTGCTTGAAATAGATAAACAAATTTTGAATGACAAGTGTGTAAGACTTCACATAAAGTATTTGACTTTTATGTAAAATAGTCACTTAGTCGAATATAAATAAGAATCGCATTATGAGTGTCTACGTAATGTGGAGCTCGTAAATCAATTCGATTGCAAATCAATTGAAATTCATGCGAATCGTTTTGTTAAACGACAAAAGCGCCTTTGAACTACGAAGGTTTAAAGGACAAGAAACTTTATTAAGACTTATACATATTGATGTATATAGACCTATAGGTACTTGTGCAATTGAAAGGTTGTTGACACTTTACCACTTGACCAACGATCATTGTAGATATTAACGTATCTATTTGATATGGTATAAGTATGAATCTTTTGACAAGATCAAAAGAATTTCAAGAGTAAAGTTGAAAAACTATTCAATAAAAGCAAAAGTCTTAAGATGGATCATGGTAAATAGTTAAGTCATATAGTTTGATATATTACCTAAAGAGTATGAAAGACGTTTCACTACTCGCTCCATGAGGAACATTGAAAAATGTATCCAAGGATGAAGGTATCGAACATTGTTTGACATAGTTCGATCGGTAATAAATCAAATTGACTTGTTCGACTCATGTAAGGGATTTGTGTTTTGAGGACAATATTGTTTACACTGAATAAAAATTCCATCGAAGTCTATTGAGAAAGATATCTTACGAGATTCGATCTCTAGGAATATTGTTTCTCAAGATTTGGTGTTGAGAAGCTTATTTCAAGGTTCGATTGATTGATAAGCTTGGACCCAAATAAGACGCTTAATATTATGTAGGATATCTTGAACTAACCGAAAGGTACTACTTCAACGAACATGATAAGAACAAAGTAGTTGTTGCTCATCATAACGTAATCTTGAAGAATGATATTCTCAAGAAGAAGTAGTGGGAGTAACGTGAGCATTAAAGGAGTTTATGCGTCACTACAAGAAGTACATTTATAGGAAACTTGTCACTCCATACATGGTGCTTAGTGGGAGTTGAGCGGAACTTAATTCACAAGCAGTTGTGAAAGGAAGAAGTTCATAAGCACGCTCGCTTCTAAAGAGTACTCAGACATCTCACGAATGGATGATGTTAGAGAAACTCGTGCAGTACATTAGGATCAAGAACTTATTCTACAAGATGTTGTAGAAGTAGTTCATAGACCTCAAGCACCAATCCTACAAAGATCAACGAGAGTGAATTGCCTAAACTGAAAAGTGCATAGGCTTCACAACATCCTCGTACTTGACATATGAGGATCCGTTGATAAATAAAGAAGCGATGGAAAGACCCGATTCCACAAGTATGGTTTAAATCTATATGATCTTTAAGTGCAATCCATATATTATAACAAGGTATAGACCTTAATTGATGTTCATGAAGGAGCGATCCATCAAGAACATTTAGATCTTTAAAGGAAAGATAGATATGGATAGCAAGTCGACTATGTACAAAGCACAAGTTCATGATTGTTGCTATGTCTAAGTCGATAACGAGTTGACCATGTACAAAGCACGGCTTCTCGCTTGTAGCTGTGTATAAGTCAATAAAGATCATTCTAGCAATAGTTATATTTCGTATATATAGATATATGGAAAAAGATACATCAAAACCGCCTTCTTCGATTGAATGAAGGAAGTTGTTGTGTATTTGGCACAAACCGAGGATTTGTTGTATTGCTAGAAATGTATATATGCTTCAAGGATCAATTAATGAATTGAAGCAAGTATTGTGGAAACTGGAATAAACATTTTGACAAGTAAGTCAAGGAGTTGAACTTCGTCAAAAGTATCTTGTATAGACAAGATATTCAGTGGGAGCATTATTATGTTACATGTGTTGTACAAGATACAAGACATTAATTGGGAATATGATTAAGAAAATGAATATTGTCAAGATCTCATTAGAGAATGTTTTTCTCAATAGAGAATTTGGACAAGTCACCTAATCCAAGGAAACAAAATCTATGGAGATAGATTATGATGGATGTTAGGTTTGAGCAAAATGTGCATATAATGACAAGGTGTTATAGTTACACGAAAAGATAGACTCCTAAAAAGGATGTCTAACCACGTTGTATGGCATACACTTGAGTTCGACTCGGTGTGTTGCAACTCAATTCGAGAAGAGTGTACGATACAATTCGAGCATCCTTCTGTTATGAGTTTCATTACGTACGCCATACTTATGCACATGCCCCTATGTGTTGTACCCAAGGAGTATGACAAGCAGTTGTCAACTGGATACAAAGAAAAACACGTTTGGACAATAATCGAGAATATCTTCGAGTATCTTATGAGAAAGAATGATATATTTCATCTGATGAAAGAAATCTCATATAAATTGATATATTGATGCTAGTTTTCGAAAGATTGATATGAATACAATTGAGCTACGTATTTTGTTTAAATGTGGTGTTGTAAATTTAGAAGGTGTTCTAAATGGGATATTACAACCGTTTCCGTCACCAAAAACAAAATATATATAGCAACTTGTGAAGCAATGAAAGAAGGTAGTATGGATCGAGAAGTTCTCAGTCAAGCTAATATGGTTCTATGCATCTCGAACCATAGCTTAAACTTGAAGAACCCAATATTAAATTGGTGATCCAACTAAGATCTATGACGATGGCACTTGATCTCACATGATGATGATCAAGAACACATATATAGGAGTATATATGTATATAGGGTCAAACAAAATTGGATATGTTCGCGGACACAGCGAACACTCTAACTTAACCTCTACCTTAAGCAATATACGAGATGCAATTGTGCATCCATGCGTGATGGACGTATGAGTAACTTGCTTTAAGTGTATTATATCTTTTGAGGTTCGAGACATGTATATATATGGATATATGACATTGTTCTAAATTCTTCACTGACTAGAAGTCACTATTGATTGACTCTAGGCCAAGTGGGAGATTGTTGGAGTTATGTCCTAGAAGTCAATATTTAATGACTTATTTTCTTAGTTTATGTTAATGATGATATTTGATTATTTGTTCCTAGAGTTTATTATTGACAGATCATTCAGGTTGAGGATCTGAATTGTAGATCTCTGTGGATCATCCATTAGAATGACAATAATAAATCTAAATCGTCCATAATCTTGATAATTAACAAGGAACATTAATTATCATAAAAGATTAGTATGCAAGTTAAGTGATGATTAAGTTCTACAAATCATAGGTAAGGAGTTACCAACTTAATTGTATATGTGTATGTTATTGGAACATAGTACAGGACTTGACCCAATGAAATAAACATATGGATTGTGTTAAGTGTCATTGTTTATTTCATATAAGTTTGATTCTAAGTTTGAGATGTTCACCTTTTCCACATGAGGATAGGTTCAATAAATATCGTCTAACGTTGATTCCTGATAAAGGCTGCTATAAGGACTTTATTTATGTTCTCTTGAATTGTGCGGGGAAAAGTTGTTCATCAAGAAAACCGTATGTCCCTCTTAAGTATACCTAGTGAGTGATGATATCTGTTTGGGCCCCTTGATGGAGTTGGATCGTATGCATGCAAACTAGACGATCAACTCTAGATCAAGAAATGTATAATCTGCAAGAATGACACGCTCCTATCTTGGATTATACAATGATATCATGTGACATAAGAATCAGACAAGGAAATACTTATATTTCTTGTGCAGGATTAAGATATTGTAACGGTACATTATTTATGCGAATTGGGAATCATAACGTGTTGCTAGATACCGCTTATGATTATTGGAAATAAATAACGATTTATTTTCATGGCCAACATAGCATAAATTCTCAATAGGGTCGCACAAATAGGACTCTAACCACACGGTGCATTAATTGTTTATTCGCAACAGTTAGTATTTCGAAATATGATAAGTTGATTAATTAATTATATACAGTTATGAACCGTTATAATTAATTAAGTCAAAAGGATCATATGGAAACAAATTAATGCATTAGCTAATCCAAAGTTAATTATTAATGAGTTAATAATTAATTATGTTCAACACACTTTAATTAGTTTGAGCTATTTGGGCTTCTAGTTATTTAATTAATTAAAGGCCCGATTTGAGGAAGGATAAAGGAGTAATTAATGGGATGGTTTATTGGGCCATTGCAACATTTGATGTAGCCCAAAATGGCCCTATTAATTTCAGCTAGAGCCCTAGTGGCATACTTGTAAATAGTTCAAAGAGAGGATGAGAGTTGTTGGCTATATAAAGGGGTCACCTCTTGGGAAAGCCCTAGCCTCCATCCACATTCTCTCTCCTCTCTTCCTAGCTGCCCCCTTCTTCCTCTTCCTCTCTTGCTCATGTGTTGAGCTCTATTCCTTCTTCTCCTCCATTAAAATAGTTAATAGGATGAAGAGGTTCATAGAGGGGATTAGCTAGGAGCTCTTGAAAGCTAGCACTTTCATGGAGCTCGTGGTTAGCTCCTTGGTGGGCTTGAGGCGCCATAGATGGTGGAGGTGGTGGAGCACGCACCCCATCGACTCCCATGCCATGGATTCGAGCCTCATGAATGCGATTTCATGAGAGGTATAACTTTCTCCTACTTGTTCTCATTGTTTTGATGTGTGAATGCTTCTAGCACTAGATCTATGGTGTTTAGTTGTGATTTCTTGCTATTTGATGGCACAAAAATAGAATTAAACACTTACTAACAGATATCTCGATTATTGTCCAAACGTGTTTTTCTTTGTATCCAGTTGACAACTGCTTGTCATACTCCTTGGGTACAACACATAGGGGCATGTGCATAAGTATGGCGTACGTAATGAAACTCATAACAGAAGGATGCTCGAATTGTATCATGCACTCTTCTCGAATTGAGTTGCAACACACCGAGTCGTACTCAAGTGTATGCCATACAACGTGGTTAGACATCCTTTTTAGGAGTCTATCTTTTTGTGTAACTATAACACCTTGTCATTATATGCACATTTTGCTCAAACCTAACATCCCTCATAATCTATCTCCATAGATTTTGTTTCCTTGAATTAGGTGACTTGCCCAAATTCTCTATTGAGAAAAACATTCTCTAATGAGATCTTGACAATAATCATTTCCTTAATTTTATTCCCAATTAATGTCTTGTATCTTGTACAATACATGTAACATATTAATGCTCCCACTGAATATCTTGTCTATACAAGATACTTTTGACGAAGTTCAACTCCTTGATTTTCTTGTCAAAATGTTTATTCCAATTTCCACAATACTTGCTTCAATCCATTAATGGATCATTGAAGCATATATATGTTTCTAACAATACAACAAATCTTCGGTTTGTGTCAAATACACTACAACTTCCTTCATTCAATCGAAGAAGACGGTTTTGATGTATCTTTCCATATATCTATATATACGAAATATAACTATTGTTAGAATGATCTTTATTGACTTATACACAGCTACAAGCGAGAAGCCGTGCTTTGTACATGGTCAACTTGTTATCGACTTAGACATAGCATCAATCATGAAATTGTGCTTTGTACATAGCCGACTTGCTATCCATATCTATCTTTCCTTTTAAAGATCTAAATGTTCTAGATGGATCGCTTCTTCTTGAACATCAATCAAGGTCTATACCTTGTTGTTATATATATGGATTGCACTTAAAGATCATATAGATTCAAATCATACTTGTGGAATCGGGTCTTTCCATCGCTTCTTTATTTATCAACGGATCCTTATATGTCAAGTACGAGGATGTTGTGAAACCTATGTACTTTTCAGTTTAGGCAATTCACTCTCGTTGATCTTTGTAGGATTGGTGCTTGAGGTCTATGAACTACTTCTACAACAACTTGTAGAATAAGTTCTTGATCCTAATATATTGCACGAGTTTCTCGAACATCATCCATTTGTGAGATGTTTGAGTACTCTTTAGAAGCGAGCGTGCTTATAAACTTCTTCCTTTCACAACTGCTTGTGAATTAAGTTCCGCTCAACTCCCACTAAGCACCATGTATGGAGTGACAAGTTTCCTATAAAGGTACTTCTTGTAGTGACGCATAAACTCCTTTAATGCTCACTTTACTCCAACTACTTCTTCTTGAGAATATCATTCTTCAAGATTACGTTATGATGAGCAACAACTACTTTGTTCTTATCATATTCGTCGAAGTAGTACCTTTCGGTTAGTTCAAGATATCCTACATAATATTAAGTGTCTTATTTGGGTCCAAGCTTATAAATCAATCGTACCTTGAAATAAGCTTCTCAACACCAAATCTTGAGAAACAATATACCTAGAGATCGAATCTTGTAAGATATCTTTCTCAATAGACTTCGATGTAATTTTTTATTCAGTGTAAACAATATTGTCCTCAAACACAAATCCCTTACATGAGTCGAACAAGTCAATTTGATTTATTACCGATCGAACTATATCAAACAATGTTCGATACCTTCATCCTTGGATACATTTTTCAATGTTCCTCATGGAGCGAGTAGTGAAACGTATTTCATACTCTTTAGGTAATATATCAAACTATATGACTTAACTATTTACCATGATCCATCTTAAGACTTTTGCTTTTATTAAATAGTTTTTCAACTTTACTCTTGAAATCATTTTGATCTTGTCAAAAGATTCATACTTATACCATATCAAATAGATACGTTAATATCTACAATGATCGTTGGTCAAGTGGTAAAGTGTCAACAACCTTTCAATTGCACAAGTCCTATAGGTCTATATACATCAATATGTATAAGTCTTAATAAAGTTACTTGTCCTTTAAACCTTCGTAGTTCAAAGGCATTTTTGTCTTTTAACAAACACGATTCGCATGAATTTCAATTGATTTGCAATCGAATTGATTTACGAGCTCCACGTTACGTAGACTCTCATAATGCGATTCTTGTTTATATTCGACTAAGCGACTATTTTACATAAAAGTCAAATACTTTATGTGAAGTCTTACACATTTGTCATTCAAAATTTGTTTATCTATTTCAAGCAAATTCAATCAAGATGCATGAAATCTTATACACAAATTCATAACAATAAGAGAACAACATTTCTCTATTACAAAACATGATCATCCATCATCAAATATGAAACGGAGATAAGGTTTTATGAGATGTTTGGAATAAGGTATACAACCTCAAATTCCTAAACAAACTCTTTATTTAGTAAAGATAACTCTACGTATTCAATGGTAGCGGCTTAGACGTATAAACCATTTCCAAAACGGAGTTTACTTTACTTATCTCGAACTTTCTCTTATTCATCATTGCCTACACATTTCGTTAAATGCGAGCACATGAACTAGCACCTAATTACTAGTGTGAATTAGAGATAGTGAGATAATTTGAACGACAAATATCTTAAGGTTTAGAACATCATGGTATTTCGGACAACCTTTCAAATGCCTCCCATAAATAGCAAATGAAACATCTCATGTGACACACGGTCGCTAGTGAGGGTCTCAAAGTTTCAACTCATATCTTGGTGAAGTATTCCTTTAATACTTAACTAATTACTTTTAGCACTAACAAGTGTGCGAACAATATATCCTTTATCCATAGAAAGAGATTGTATGACAATATCAACAATCCTTGATATTGGAGATCTTAATATCTCTAGTTGTCAATTAGCTACTCAAACCTTTCGGTTCGCAAGCTAATGAAATATTTATCTTCTTATAAGAAGATTCTCTTGGTTAACTCACACTCCATTACTCGATCATAAATGATTGAGTCTATTTTTACTTTCTCTAAGAACATCTTCTTGAGTAAGTGGATGAGAGTGCAGAAGCCTAGTCTATTCCTTATGAATTCTCCAATTCAAAGGTCTAGAACTTCTAAAAGGATATAAGCATTCGCTTTATTGAATAATTTTCGTCGAAACTAATCAATCATTGCGAAGCTATGTTCGGGAAGTCGAGGAACGTTTTTGGGATTAAACTTGCTCAAGTTTCTCATTTCCAAGAACATGTCTTAGGAATCGGTATTTCTTCTCCAAGTAAATACCTTAGAAACGAGCTTGTCGTTTTCCAAAGATTGATCGCAACGAAATTAACATATTTAATATCTATAACAATTTCAATTTAAGGTCATTTAGTTTATGCAATGTTTTGTTTATGGAATGATAAACAAAACTCCCACTATATTTATTTAATGTCCCTAATGTAGTCGGTTTCCAAGATCCTCATTTTCGTTGAAATAGGAGACAGCGTCGGCATGACACCTAAAACAACTAGATAAGGTAGGTTCTCCAACCAATCATATCTTGTCCATATGATTCTTGATTTGTGAGATATCATAAGTATATCCACAAACTTCGTCCCAACGTCCAATCCGAGTGGGTCCGTTGTAAAGCAACTTCTCTCTATTTGCTCCTAGTAAATCTGATTTACACCCCGACTACAATGATGGACTACGATGTCCGCGTCGGCAGGAATGCATCAATAGACAATCAATTGTATTGAAGGGGATAGAGAGAAGGAGGACGATTTGGCTAAATCAAGTTAATTTGGGACAAAAGCAATTACATGACTTTGTTTGGTGGTCGTGTAAGTATACACCCATACCTACCTATGACAATTCAAGGCATTCACAAACAATCACATAACATAAGCATCTCAAACATTGTCGTGGGTTTGTATGGCTCCCGCTTGCATTAGTCTTCGTCGCATCTCCATGTAACGAAACTAATCTAATCAAACCCTCCCACTAATTACTAAGATCCTATCTAATAATTAAGGGAAATAAATACATGTGATAAAATCCTAAAACTCGCCTAGGCCTTAGGGGCATGCAAGCCTCACAAGTTACATCAAGAATTAATCAATTATTAATTATCAAGGCACCTTAGGCCACATTACAAGCAATCACATGCATTCACAATATTTTACAACACACAAGGCATTGAAATCTTGAGCCATATCAAACCCACATCCTCCTACAAAAACAAGTTAGCACAATATACAAATATATGTCTAAGTTGTTCATAACTAGTGAGCTATTAAGTATCTTTGCGTATTGTTTGCTAATTTGTGTTTTTCCATGCAAAGAGAGTTTAAGATTCAAACAATTAATTGCTTAAACTCTTTGATAAAATCAACATTCAGAAAATCCAATGGATGACAGCAAGGAGAGTTCTAATCAACATATCACTATTTGATTAATTAGAATAAACACCTTTAATTCAATGGGACCCGAAAAAATCAAGAAATTTTTCGGTCTCCAAAAAATCCAGAAAAAATCATGAGCAATCCTTATCAAGAGACAAACTACCTGTTCAAATTTCAGGAAGAAATCATTTACCAATCAGGAGAACCAAAATTATCAAACTTCAGGTTGTGTATTAAAACACCGGTTTGAAGTTTCAGGTTTTGGCCTCAACCTTTTGGACTGTTTGACCATCTTCCAAAAATTTTTAATGCAAAATAATTTTACAGTAAACAATCACAAGTACAAGGCTAGTAACCATGAAAGATTTACAATTTTACTCATTCAAAATCATCAAGTTTAAGGAGTTTGAATACAAGTCCCCTGTTCTGGAATAGCACGTCGACGAAATTGATTTTGAGTGTTTGAGGTACCAAAACTGGTCCGATTTACATGAAATCAATTTTTATGGATTCAGGACTTCAAAAGGAAGTTTTCTATTTAAACACTGTTTCTATAAAAAGTCTCAATCAATACCAGTTTTCAAAACAATCCAATCGGTACAGAAAACCAACAGGACCGTTCTTGTCTTTCATCAATTCAAAAAAAATAGAAAGACTTCGATCCATACCATCAAATTGGTATGGAAGGAAGTACACCAAGTCTACTTCATTCTTAGCCAATAAAATTAGGGTCTCTTTATCAAGATAACTAAGATAATGCCCACAAAACCAGATCTGGTCGCACAGGAACCAGTCCTGCGCACCGTCACGGAAAAATTCATTAAAAATCCATAGTAACTCGGATTAAAATGAAACCAGTGGGAAAATGCTCACAATTCATCCCTCTTTCAAATACATCAAAAGGAAAAATCGAAATAAAATCTTTGCTATGCGAAAAACACAGAAAACCTTGGAAAAAACAGAGTTCTGGAGTGCAAACAAAGGCAGCAACTTAATTACTCAACTAATTTCACATTTCTCATCTAATTAATGTGAAAAATAGCTTGAGCACGACCTTGTGCTCTGATACCACTGTTAGGAAGTGTTTAATTCTATTTTTGTGTCATCAAATAGCAAGAAATCACAACTAAACATCATAGATCTAGTGCTAGAAGCATTCACACATCAAAACAATGAGAACAAGTAGGAGAAAGTTATACCTCTCATGAAATCGCATTCATGAGGCTCGAATCCAAGGCATTGGAGTCGATGGGGTGCGTGCTCCACCACCTCCACCGTCTAAGGCTCCTCAAGCCCACCAAGGAGCTAACCACGAGCTCCATGAAAGAGCTAGCTTTCATGAGCTCCTAGCTAATCCCCTCTATGAACCTCTTCATCCTATTAACTATTTTAATGGAGGAGAAGAATGAATGGTGCTCAACACATGAGCAAGAGAAGGGAGGAAGATGGGGGGCGGCTAGGAAGAGAGGAGAGAGAAAGTGAATGGATGCTAAGGCTTTCCCAAGAGGTGACCCCTTTATATAGCCAACAACTCTCATCATCTCTTTAAACTATTTACAAGTATGCCACTAGGGCTCTAGCTGAAATTAATAGGGCCATTTTGGGCTACATCAAATGTTGCAATGGCCCAATAAATCATCCCATTAATTACTCCTTCATCCTTCCTCAAATCGGGCCTTTAATTAATTAAATAACTAGAAGCCCAAATAACTCAAACTATTTAAAGTGTGTTGAACATAATTAATTATTAACTCATTAATAATTAATTTAGGATTAGCTAATGCATTAAATTATTTCCATATGATCCTTTTGACTTAATTAATTATAACGGTTCATAACGGTATATAATTAATTAATCAACTTATCATATTTCACAATACTAACTGTTGCGAATAAACAATTAATGCACCGTGTGGTTAGAGTCCTATTTGTGCGACCCTATTGAGGATTTATGCTATGTTGGCCATGAAAATAAATCGTTATTTATTTCCAATAATCATAAGCGGTATCTAGCAACACGTTATGATTCCCAATTCGCATAAATAATGTACCGTTACAATATCTTAATCCTGCACAAGAAATATAAGTATTTCCTTGTCTGATTCTTATGTCACATGATATCATTGTATAATCCAAGATAGGAATGTGTCATTCTTGCAGATTATACATTTCTTGATCTAGAGTTGATCGTCTAGTTTGCATGCATACGATCCAACTCCATCAAGGGGCCCAAACAGATATCATCACTCACTAGGTATACTAATGAGGGACATACGATTTTCTTGATGAACAACTTTTCCCCGCACAATTCAAGAGAACATAAATAAAGTCCTTATAGCAGCCTTTATCAGGAATCAACGTTAGACGATATTTATTGAACCTATCCTCATGTGGAAAAGGTGAACATCTCAAACTTAGAATCAAACTTATATGAAATAAACAATGACACTTAACACAATCCATATGTTTATTTCATTGGGTCAAGTCCTGTACTATGTTCCAATAACATACACATATGCAATTAAGTTGGTAACTCCTTACCTATGATTTGTAGAACTTAATCATCACTTAACTTGCATACTAATCTTTTATGATAATTAATGTTCCTTGTTAATTATCAAGATTATGGACGATTTAGATTTATTATTGTCATTCTAATGAATGATCCGCAAAGATCTACAATTCAGATCCTCAACCTGAATGATCTGTCAATAATAAACTTTAGGAACAAATGATCAAATATCATCATTAACATAAACTAAGAAAATAAGTCATTAAATATTGACTTCTAGGACATAACTCCAACACTCTTCACCCAATTTCCACCCAAATTGTATCAAATTGACCCAAAATCATGACCAAGGTTGTGACATATTTAAAAATTTTAAAATTCAATTGTTGAATCCAAACCGTTGATTTTGTTCAATTTTACGGACGATGTGTTTTCATATAAGTTTTATAAAATTTGGAATTGATTTGAAACTTGATTAAGTGCTCAACAAATGACAAACCTGGTTTGATAAATTGAGGGAGAGCGTTGAGGAGATGGAGGTGCCCTCTTCTTTGATTCCTCTTCAACAAAATAGAAATTAGAAATCACAAAAAATGCTCTCTCAACCTCCATTAATGGGGCGTAGCACCTCCATCTCCTCAACGCTCAACCGACCTCTCAACTGGAGTTTACCCTATAATAGATCTCACACACTAAATTTCTCTCTCTTCATAGCCTCACTTGATAAACCAACCCTAGATCGAGGTTGCTGATCTTCCCTCTCCCTCAATCCTTTTTATTCTCTACTGACCTTCGATAAACCCTAGATTAGGGCTGTCGATTGTCCCTCTCCGTTACTCACTTTCGACAAACCTAGATCCAATGAGGAGGATATCGAGCCAGAACTACAGCAGGAGGAAAGTAGTCGAATCGCTACTCAAATTGAGAAAATAGTCAGATCCTCTATCGGGCTTCTCACCTCACATTCGATCTGTCAAGCATATCACCTCATCTACCCTCGTTCCAATTACTAGTACATCTATCCTCGCCTCCAATTCAGGCAATCCGAGAGGAGAAAAAGATGCTTCGAGGAGGCCGAAATGTTTCGAGAGGAGCGGAGAGAGCAAGATTAGAGAAAAGGCGGAGAAGTAGATGTGGGGAACGAATATGAGGAGGAGATGCATCCAGATCCTATGGTCGGTACGATAATACTGACCATGTGGTCAGCGTCCGATCCGAGCCGTCCGATTTTAAATCAGACGGTTCATTTTTTTCATGCCAATATTTTTTTCGAGAGTGGTGGAATTCACGGAGCTCCCTTTAGTCGTTGAGATTAAATCAGACGGTCCGGATCGTGCCGACCAGATGATCTGGTTTCAGGAGGAGATAGGCAGATAGCTCTGTTGCGGGCAGCTTTGGGCAGGGTCGAGAGAGCGTATTTTCTCCTTTTTGTGTGTGCGCAGTTGGATCCTAATCCAACGAGACATGAGGTTGGCACAGAGGATACGATTCCCTCTTTCTCCGCCCACTTCTCTCTTCTCTGTCTCTCTCACAAAATCTGCGGTGTTATTTTTAATAAAAAAAATATATTCTCAGACATTTTAATAAGAAAAAAGGGAAAAAAAATTTTAATAACGAAAAAGCCCTAACGCATTTATGGACGCAGTAAATGAGTTGTGTCCTAACGCGGTCAACAAACGCGTTAGGGCTCCCTAACGCGGTAAACGACCGCGTTAGGTGGGGAATTATTAAAAAGGAAAAGCGAAGAAAAGTAAAGTGCGCAGAGCTTTTAAAGGCAGCTAACACGATTTTGAAACGCGTTAGGTCCTCTCTAACGTGTTTTTAAAACGCATTAGCTCTGTATTTACGCTTTTATTAATAGCGTTGGCTATATTTTTTTTTCCTTTTGTCATTTCATCGCCTCAGATCAAAAATTTTGTCATTTCAATGAAATAACTGTCGGTGCATAACTGAGTTTATAACCGCGTTAGATAAACTTATATATAGGATATAGGATCTGCTTCACTGAAACATAATCGAATTCATTACCTCTTATATTAAAAAATGACTTCGATTTCTGTATTTGTCAACCCATCTCCAAATTTCACTGGTTGTTGTTTGTACCTAAATTGTAGTCCTTCCACAACTTATGCCGATATCCGAAATGAATTATACCGTAGACTTCAGATTTATGAAAGTCAATCTACAGTATACATTGAAGGTCGTTACAACGATATAGTCAACGGTAGATTTGAATCTTTACTTATCCCTTTGAATTCCGAAACTGAATGGCGGTACTATTACCAGCAGACGTTCGAGATGAGAGGAATACCAATTCTTGAACTGTTCGTCGATTTGATGCCCGTATACGGAACGGGACCAGACGTAAACTTGACGCCGGTTGATGAGTCCAGTAGTAGCGAGCCAAACACGACACTAAATCTTTTTGGTGGTCAAGATTCCAATCCTTACGAGTAAGTATAACAGTTATGATGTTTTCGAATAATATTTAGTATACCAATTGTGTTTCAAATTGAATTAATGTTAAATATTTTGTATAGCGGCAATGTTGGAGATCATAGTCGTGGTGCCCGACTGTCGCCTATGGTCGAGAACGAGTCCTCGGAAGATGATGTCGGAGTCGAGGATAATGGTGATGAAGAAGGTCCGGATAGTTATTTTGATCTCCCCACCGGGGAGGAATTTTCGGATGAAGAGGACTTACCAAACACAGAACTGCCATTTTATGCAAAATGTGACCAGCCGTACATTTCCGGAAGAACAGACACGCACCATCCTATAAGTGATTTGTGTGATATTTCGATGTTCGAATATGCTGGTAGGATGGAACAAAATTTAGAGTCAAAACGGGAACTCGGACCTGGTAAAACGTTTGGGTCTAAGAAACAACTAATATTGGAAGTCTGTGATTTTTGTTGCAAGAACAATGTTGAGGTAAGAACCGAAACAAGCAACAAACAAAGAGTCGTAATGAGTTGTATTCAGAAACCAAGGTGTGAGTGGCGATTATATGGCAGAGTTGAAAGTTGGAATACTAATTGGAAAATTTCCACAAATCCTAAAGACCATACGTGCTACAGACCGCCCGACGTATTCGGTCACGTAAACCTAACAGTTAGCCTTATTGCAGAGCATGTTCGTGATGAATTGAAAAAAAATCTAAGTAAAACTATTGACGACATAGGAGGCCTCATAAGGGCTAGATATCCACGTATTCAACCCACTTATAATAAATGTTGGCGTGGGAGAGAGAGAGCGCTCGAGCAATTGTTCGGGTCTTGGGAAGGGTCGTACGATAAACTTCCATGGCTCTTGGAGGCAATGAAGTCCACCACTCCCGGGACAAAGTACACGATCGTTTCGTGGCCAACGAACGATCCGAATGTTCGGATGTTCAAGATGGCTGCATGGGCTTTCGGGCCATGCATAGAAGCACTAAGGTGGGCCAGACCTGTCATTTCTATTGATGCTAGTTTTCTCTCAGGTCGATACAAAGGCAGGTTGTTTGTGGTTGCTGGTTATGATATGGAAAACCATATAATTCCGGTTGCATTCGGATTGGCCGAAAAAGAAGAAGTTTTATCTTGGGGTTGGTTTATGTCTTGGGTTAGATCAGAGGTTATAGGAGATAAAAATAAAAAGTATTGTGTCATTTCTGACCGCCATCTTTCCATAAAAGCCGTATTTGCATCAACAGAGTACGGTTGGAAGGCACAAGGTCCAAACGCAGTTGCAATTCATCGTTACTGCATGCAACATGTCGCAGAAAACTTACATAAGAAGGCTGGCGGGAATGAGCACCGCGAATTGAAAAATTTCTTCAAATGTAAGCTAGCGAACAAGAAAAACCCTCGATGTTTCAGAGTAAGCTGGCAGGAATTGAAGACAACAAATCGGAGGGCCTATCGGTATCTGAGAAATTGTGGAAAAAATAGGGAAAGTGACCCCAACGAAATACCAAAGTTGTACAAATGGGCACAGTCCGAGGACAAAGGGCATCGATGGGGTATAATGACGACTAACGGAGCCGAGAGTTTGAATAATGTTTTCCGAGTGGAAAGAAGATTATCGGTGGCATCAATTGTTGAAGGCACGTGGTATAAATGCGCCCGCTGGATGAACAAGAGAACGCAAGATGCATTTGAACGGATGAGTTCAGGAGAAAGATGAGTGGAAGCTGTCCAGAATAAATTAAACAAGCACGATGAAAAATCACGTATGTATTTTTTATATCTTCTTTATTATTCATTCATTTTAATGTATCTTTGAAATTAATAACTTTTCAATGTTGCATTTGAAGGTTCCATGCACGCTTTCGTGGTGAGACTGGATCTTGGTGAATTTGAAGTAAAGGTTCCAGGCCCATACCGGGATGGTTCAGGTTACGAGTATGAAACGTTCAGGGTCCTCATGCCACCTGAACCGGATGAAATTGAATTGGAAGATCTTATATATCAGGAACCTCATGTGGGTTACACGTGTGAGTGCCAGAAACCGCAACTGACTGGTATACCTTGTGCACATTTTATTGCTGTTTGCAGGGAGATGAGATGGGATGTGAATGCGTTTGTAGATAATCGGTATAGTGTATGGCACCAACACACGATTTGGTCAAAGGTGCCCTTTCATTCTTACGGAGACGAGAGTGAATGGCCAATTTATAATGGTCCGACGTTGGTCCCCGATAAGGATCTGATAAATCGAGGAAGGCGCAAGGTAATTCGAGGCGAGATGGCCATGGACAAAATGGAAGAGAAGAAGCCGGGGGGTTCCAAACCCAGCCGTACAGGAGGGCAGGGTTCAACAAGTCAACGACGACAACCCCAGCCGCCATATCCAATGGAAACACTTCAATCTGGTCGGCGGACCAGCAGACCACCATCAAGGACCAACAGTCGACGAAGGGACGTTGCACTAAATGTTGAAGAGACTTATCAACCAGGCAGAAGGTCACTTCATATTGACCCACGAAGCAGGAACACGACAGCGGATTCAGATTCAGTCCAACCACATCAGGCCACATCAGGCCAAACAAGCACATCTAGGGCTTCTGGGCAACCAAAAGGAAAAGGATTAAAAACGACAATCCGTAATATTTTTAGCAAGAAAAAATAATTCATTGAAAAACTTATATGAACTATTTTAATATTTGTAATATTTGAGTGTGAACTATGTGTAATATTTTAGTATGAACTATTTGTAATATTTATCTATGAACTATTTGTAATATTTGAGTGTGAACTATTTGTAATATTTTAGTATGAACTATTTGTAATATTTATGTATGAACTATTTGTAATATTTGAGTGTGAACTATTTGTAATATTTTAGTGTGAACTATTTGTAATATTTATGTATGAACTATTTGTAATATTTGAGTGTGAACTATGGTTCAAATTATGGTTGATATTATGTATGAACAATTTGCACCATTTAGAAAGTAGATTTAGAATGTCGTTTTTATTATTGTGATTTAGTCGTTGTAACTTCATTATGTTTTATAAATTTTCTAAGGTTTTTATTATTTTTATTATTGTTCTTATTTATTATAGATCTCTAATATTTATTATTGTTCTTATAAATATTCCTAAGGTTTTTTAGTGTTTTTTTAAAAGTAACATACAAACATTAAATATATAAATAAAACATAAAATAATATTACATAACACATAAAACATAAAATATAAAAAAACTTACAAACATAAAACATAAAACATACATAACATACTAAAAAAAAAACATAACATAACATACAAACATACAACATAAAAGAAAAAATAAAATATAAAAAAAAAACTAAGCACGATAAGGGTCGCCTGCAGCAGCGGGATGATTTTCAAATCCAGGTGGGCAGGCTCTCTTCAACTTAAGCCAAATTGTCCTATTATTGTCCACCTTGACGCGGATCCCCCCTTCCCTCTTGACCTTGTCGGTCCAGTGCTTCGGTCCTCTAACCTCCCACACTTCGTCGTCTTCATTATATAAATCATCCAAATCTTCCAAATAGAACTTGTCGTGCGGATACATCCAGTACAGTGTCCTCAATATGTGATGGTCGAATACTTCACTATATCCCTCTAGCAGCACACCGGTAACAACCTTGCGTGGTTTCAAATCCATTTCTATTCAATCACAATTAACAAATATCAATTAGGAACAATATATTTGAATTTTTTTCAAATTAAAAAATCTAAGCAAGTCAATACTTTATTGTTTAAAAAAATCTAAATTAAGACTATAAATACATTCTATGATTTTAATTTAATTTTATCGTCAATAATTATAATTCAATATCATTACAAAATTTCTACTAATTTTGTCTTAACAAATGAATAAAAATCAATAAAAAAATTTTAATAAAAAATTTCAAACCTTTTTTTTTTCTCTTGCTTTCCTTCTTTTTTTCTTCTTTTTTCTTCTTTTTTCTTCTCTTTCTCTCTTTCTTTCTTTCTTTTTCTCTTTCTTTCTCTCTTCTGATCTCTGGTTGTGCCTCACTCCCCCTCAGCCTTCTCTTTTAAACAAAAACGCGTGCAGAAAACTAGAAACGATCGAAAACGGTAACCTGCAAAAGTTATGGCTCCTAACGCGATCGTTGACCGCGTTAGGGAACCCTAACGCGTTTATTGACCGCGTTAGGACACAGCGCATTTACTGTGTCCATAAACGCGTTAGGGCTTTTTCCTTATTAAAAATTTATTTTTCCCTTTTTTCTTATTAAAATTTCTGAGGATAATTTTTTTTTTATTAAAAATAACACAAATCTGCGCCTCTTCGCCCCTCTCTCTCACTCGCCCTCTTTCCACTATCGACCACATCACCTCTCTCATCTCTCGTCTCCGACCAACCACCTCACAAAACCCCCCCACAACACCTCTCTTCTTCTACTACAACACCCCTCTTCTCTGACCCCAACGCCTATCTTCTCCGACCACCCACCTCTCTACTATCTCCTCTCACACCCGAGCTCAACACCTCCCCTTCTTCACCTCACAAGCCTCACCTTCTCCTTTTCCCTTTCTAGGGTTAGAGTTTGTGGCCGCATACGCTTGTCCTTCCGTCGGCGGCACCATAGCTTAAGAAGGCATGGCCTTCTGACTTAGGATTCTGGTCAGAGATGCCTATTACTACTCTCTGAGCTGGGACTGATTGATGCTGTCGGCTGTCACATCATCGAATGGAAGGTTGCCGGTGGCGATAAGGAACTGGGCTCGAATCGAATCGTAATTGGAATATAGACCCAGTGGATCCAAACCCTCTGTCATTTGAGGTGTCAAACGAAGAGAGCCTGAGGTTCTGACACTGGATTTGAGCCTTGGCTCTATCAAGTCAGGTTTTTCTATTTCTCTCTTGATTTGAGGTGGTTTTTTTTTTTCGATTTGAGGTGGTTCTGTTTCTGTTTTATGGTTCATAGAATGCATCTCTGAGAACTCTTGAAGCTATCCCGTTTTATATTTAATTTTCAATGTCTTTGTAATAATTTGTTATTTGCAAAGTTTTGCAAATGTCATGTATGAAATGAATTGGTGCATGTAGAATCTTCACAAGGACAGATACGTTTTGTTAATTATGCTATCAAGATACTCATTTGCAAATAGATTGACTTGGGTTGGTTTGCTTTGTTACATACTGACATTAATCATGAGTTAAAAATAAGAAAATAAAGGCCGCTAAATGTACTTAGATGTCTACATGATGGTGGCTCCTTTGTATAAGCAATACAGGATGATATATACCATCCACTGGCACGTTACAGTGAATCAAAATACTCAACTAATTTCCTAGTTATATCTTGGATTAATATTGGTCTGTTACCAGCAGCGCCAATAGAAGTTTTCTGAAACAATTGGTTTCTGAAACTCTGATTTAAAGAAGAGTCGGAATGGATTGAAGTTTCCTGCAACTTAAAAGTTGGTTTTTAAAACGGTTGAAACGATTAAACCATTTTAATCGTTCAAGTAAGTGAAACGGTTAAAGCAACACAATTTTCTTGCGTTCATAAAACGAAACGCAACGAGCAAATGAAAAAACTTTCATCTCATAAAATGAAACGATTAACACAATAATTGATTTGCGTGGTCGTTTTCCACATTATGCAGGCCTACGAATCACAGGGATTGTTTGCCTAAAAAATTAACGAGTCCTTGAACCTTAGTATTTAAGAACTACAGAGAAGTTTCTACAACAAACAAATTTCTTTTTAACTTGCTCTGCTCAATTCTTTTTTTTTTTTTTTTTATTCCTTGCTTCATGGCTTCAGTAGGTATTGATTTAATTAGAGACCAGCCCTTTCTTTCTAGATTTGATGATTTGCTTGGGGCCCGCAAACAAATTCAAGTAGAAACTGAACACTACTTAGAGACCAATCCTTTCAATAACAGAATATCAACTTTGATATATTATAACATACACAAATCATATTTAAAATATCTTAGACGAACTTAAGAAATAACGATTTGTTCATTAAATACGATACATTTAATATAGTTTGACAGATTAATTAATGTTCAACTTAAACATATCGGGTTAAATTAAGCTACAACACTCGGCAAAGCTAGCTAAGTGGGATTGCAAAGATTATAGGATCCATTCCATCCATGATTCATGTAGAAATAGGAACAGTTTTAGACTCGCCCGGGCTGCAAGACTTGATTTGCACCTCCAACATCGTCCCCAGTTCAATCATCTGTGTCTTACAGCAATGCCTCCGTGGAGCCTGCCAACATTAATCAAATTTTTTTACGCGTCATATATGTCACATATACTGTAATATGTGTCTCGTTTCAATTAAACAAACATCGTAAGTACCTGCTTCCACAAAGAAGGATCCATCTTGGTTGCAAAAACTTTAACCTTTTCTATGCGAGAAGCCACTGAGAAGCCCTGTTTGTCGCAATTGGCCTTCCCCTCAGCAAGAGCCTGATCATCCGCAGTTTTGTTCCTGGTGTACTGAGTGAGGGTGACATCGGTCTGATTGTGCAACACGCTCTCGAGGAGGAAGATGAAGGGACCTGCACAGGGGTTAGTAGGAAATGGTCGTGTGTTGAAGATGAATGGTCCGTCGTTATTTTGCACTGACTTGAATGTCAGCAGGGCGGTCTCCAACTCATTCGCGACCAATTCCTCCGGGTACACTTGCACAGTGTAGCCCCATGACACCGACACTGACAGCACTGACTCGGCCCCAGCCCCTCTGTCATAGCAGAAGGCTTGCTGCAGGATCCGAGCCGGGTCCGCCTCATAGGCAGAGAAGAGGGATTGCAAAGCCTCTTGTTGGCTCGGCTTGTTTGGGATGATGGGTTTCATGTAGTCCAGGTGGTGGAGTGATACTAACGGTGCAAGTGGGTGGGCCGCCAGCATTCCGTACACATCTTCTTTGATATCCACCTACAACTCACCCATATCTAATTAATTATGTACCATCAAGATCTGTCTTCATTTCATCTATTTTTAATTTATATGTCACTAATTCCAACAAATTGTGAGTGATTGCTCCAATAATTACTGGTATTTGTTAATCTAGCTATTATAAAAAACGTGGGAATCATGTGTACAACTGGTCCATGACTCCGCATTTAATCTAAGGATAACGATTTCAATTCACGCCCGACAAGAAAGTAAGATAAAATCTCTGTTAATTAGGCTATGTCTCTCTAGCTAGCTTTTCTCCACGAATGCACGCAGAATGGTACAGTTCATTAATAGTTAATGGGAAGTGAGCAGGGATCATGCATACATACCTGGTGGAAGCCGGGTTCGCGAGTAAGGGGAATGCCGAGCTCCACTAAACAAGCATGGACTCGCTGGTCGCTGCCATAGAAAGATGCGTACTTGTCGAGGCAAGCACCCATGACCTTAGCCAGCTCGGCTGCAGCAGGGTAGCTGATGGCGAAGCCGCCTCCGCCAAATGCCATCCCATAAGCATGCAGTGCGATGTCCTGTCCCACGGTCTCAGATGGCATCCCCACGTAGTACATCTGCTCATGGTTATACTTCTGCAGCACCGTTACCAGATTCTCAGGGAAAAATACTGTGTCGTCGTCTCCCATCACAAACCATCGCACCTTGTCCTTTCCCGGCTCCAATGACACCAGCTCGTATGCCTCAACCACAATGTTGGCTATTCGAGATGCTGGTGCAGCCTTACCGTACCGGGACGCATCACGAGATACCCTGTAAGGTGGGTCTTTGTTGGGCCAGGGTCCCGATGGGGCAGTGTCCATCCACACGTGGCCTCTGGTCTGGTTTGGGTGCCACCAGAGCTCTGCGTAGGCACGTCGCTTTTCCCACGATTGAGCAGACCCAGCAAGGGCAAATACTATATGGGAGAGATCAGTGAGCTCCACGGGTGACGAGGATGCAGCAGCATGTGCAGTGGGAATGGTATAGAGAGACCATGCAGGCTTCCAGAGCAGCTGAAACTGGTCAGAGAAGAGGCCAGAGTAAGTGACCAAGGTGCATGAGGCCATCACGAGGGTGCAGACTGTTGCTAAGGTGCAGCCCCAACGCATATCTATGGAGGTCGGGGTCAAGGCATTGGTGGCATTTGTTGGCTGAGAGTGGTGCCCGGCCTTGCTCATAATTAGTATGATTATTAATTTTCCTGATTGCGTTCTCTGATTCTAATTAATTGAGATTCTAGTTATTCATCCCGCACTTCCCTTCCCTCGCCTTTCTTTGCTCAATTGTTCTGACTGGATCTCTACCTCATCATGAAGAGATCTGATCAATGTTTTTGTCGACTTTAGGGCCTTGATTGTAAATCTGTAATTGCTTTTGCAGATGTATTTGTTACATTGACTGTATTTTTATCATTTTATGTCTCGTTGCTTCGTAATCATGGGATTGTGGATGAGTTGTACGAGCTTCTATGTAGTCTGTGAGTCAACTCTCTAGATAATAAAGGGTCAGTTCAACGAATTAACGTGATAAGTAAAAAGTTAGCATGTTCCTGTATCGTATTCTCAACACAAAACTACATTTTGGCAACTCATTGGGAAACGATAGCCAAATCAAGCAGCAACAAAACTTTCAAAAAAAAAAAAAAAAAAAAAAAAAAAATCAAGCTGCAACAACAGCCCTTCCCTCCTAATGGCCATGCATGGGGACTTATAATCAAAACTAGTTTCAATTATTTTGGCAAACGTGCAATTTCTTCCATTATTAATTCGGATAGTCATGACGATTGGCGGCTCTTAAAAAATAGGGTTAATTAGATTTAAGCCTGTGAAAATATGAAATTAGAAAAATGTCATCACTAAATGACAAATTAGTTTTGTGACATTGTAAAATTGTAAAATTAGTTTTATGCCATCGGCAAATTGATTTGACAATTTTACCATTTTAAATATGTCACTACAAAAATTTAAAATTAGAAAAATATCATCGATAAATGGCAAATAAGTTTTATGCCACTACAAATCAGGGTGAATTAGATTTGTGCCATTGCAAAAAATTGAAATTAAAGAAATGCCATTGCTAAATAATAAATTATTTTTTGCCACTGCTAAAAAAATTAGTCTTTTGCCATCAATTAAATTCATATGACCATTCTACCATCTGAATATGCCACGTAAAATAAAAAAATGTCATCATGAAAGAAAAAATTAGTATTATACCACGACAAAAATCAATAAAAATTGATTTTATGCCTGCAAAAAAATAGTAAAAATTAGTCTCATACAAGCTTTTAAATAACGCCGAAATAACGCCGAAATAACCGAAATAACGGTATTTTGTATCCAACCGCACGAACGTCATAGAAAAAAACACCGAAATAACGTAACGCGTCATTTCCGTTTTTTCGCCGTTTTTTCACCGTTTTTCACCGAAATAACGTACGTTTTAACGGGAAATGGTAACATTAAAAAAAAGGCACATATAAAATGGACCCAGAGCGAAAAAAAAGAATGGTCAACATTAATGAATTAATGATATATTGATATCATAAGAAAACATGACCCAAATAACACCGAAATAACACCCAAATAACAAACATGACCCACATTTAAGCAAGTATATAATACAATAATAATTTTAGTATCTGTATACAGTCACCGTTATATCACCGTTATATCACCGAAATAACACCGAAATAACAAATCAACCCCGGACCGTCATACCGAAAAAACCGAAATTTAAACCCTTGGTCTCATATCATTTTTGCATTAAAATAATAACATAAAAAAATATGTTGCATAAAGCCATTAACTAAGTCAAGAAGTTGCGGAAGTTTGTTAATTGCGCTAACAAGTTTTGGTGGAATAATAAAAGTCATTTGCTGGCTATCTTATTATATTATGTTATCAAAGGAAGAAAATTTAGATAGTATATGATGACTACATGGTACATCAGTATGGCAACAATTTGATTAAGGAAATATATCTACACATTTTTAATTGTATCGCAATTTTTAAATTTCCTTCTAAAATCTGCATATATCAATCAAATTTAATTGTAACATAAGGAAAAAGGAAATATCTCTCCGATCATTTGAAACGGGAAAATATCTCTGTTATCATTTAAAGAAGAATAATTTTTCTGTAGGGGTAGTTTGGGAATTTTAAAATATAAGGACAAATTTTGTGATGACATTTTTAGAATTTATTATGATTTTAGAAAAAAATAATAGTATAAATCTAATTTTAATAATTTCGTAGTGGCACAAATCTAATTAGCAATTTAGCAATGGTATTTTTCAAATTGACAGTTTTTTTGCAGTGGCATAAATCTAATTATCTCTAAAAAAATATTATTGTGTTGTATATCTCAATTATCTTTTCCATGAGTGTTCCCAAGAATTTTTGTCAGCTACTTATACTTATTGTTGCTTTAGTAATCATGAATAATTTATCTGAGTGTCAGAGTGGAGTTCATAGATTCGGAATTGGACCAAAAAATATTTGAAAGCTTGAATTCATTTTTGTCCCGAAAAGACAAGTAAAAATAACTCCATTCGAAAGCTATGGATCTGTTCCGTGGATTTCTCTCTCATATTCGTAGGTATTAAATTCGTGAAGTTCGAATCTAGTTGTGCCAATTTATGAGTCCCGGTTAGTAGCCAGATCAAAATTGTCAATTCGGATAGTCGTTTTATAGAAAGATACAGATGCGGATATTTATCCGTATCCACTTCAATATTGATTTTCATATCTGTATCCATATCAGTTTTTTTTTTTAAAAAAAAAACCGTATTTGCATCTCTAGCCCCTCAAAATACTTATATTACTATCTGAATCCGCATACTGGTATGAGCGGATATTATCCGCTCCACTTTCACCCCCTACCTAGTAATCAATTTATGGAGTTTGAAACTACAAGGTGATGAGGTGATAATTTTTTTTAATATTTAAATTTAATTTATTTTTAGATAAATTGAAAAAAATAAATAAACTATGTCAAACAATCCGGAAAATAAATTAAAAATAGAAAATAATGTACATTATTTTGTATTTATTAAATATTTATTTATTTATTTATCATTTCATATTTAAATTTAATTTATTGTTAGATAAATAGAAAAATACATAAACTATGACAAAAAATACAGAAAATGTTAAAAATATAAAAATATTAGATTAAATTATTATGAATTTTTTAAATTAAATTTATTATTAAATATTTAAATTCAAACACCGTATTGGGTCACTTCGGGATTTTGAATCCCAAAGTTTCGTATTTATATTTAAATTTTTAATTATTAATATATTTATCTTTTACATAAAATAAACTAAATATATGTATTAAAAAAAGATCGAACATGTGTTGCTTATAGCAGCCGAAATTATGTGGTCGTAGTGGTGAATAAATATCATAATGGACTACCCTTAGATAAGTTTTCTAAAACAACCAAAATTTCGTTTTTAACTTGCTCCGCTCAAATTCTTATATTTTTATTCCTTGCTTTGTGGTTTCAGTAGGTATTGGTTTAATTAGAGACCGGCCTTTTCTTTCAAGATTTTATATTTTTCTTGGGAACAAACGAAAATTTAAGCAGGAAATGAACACAATATAGAGATTTGACTCTTTCAGAAACAGAATACCGAGTTTGAGCTATTATAACAGACACTGAACGTATTTAAAATATTTGAAACAAACTCAAGAAATAATGATCGATTCATTAACAGTACATTTAATACAGTTTAGCAGTTTACTTAATGTTCAGTTTAAAAATATCAGGCAAAAGTAAGCTACAACATTTAGAAAATCTAGCTAAGTGGGATTGCAAAATTTATGTGATCAATTTATTCATGAATCAAGTAGAAACAGGAACCGTGGTAGGCTCGCCCGGCCTACAAGACTTGATTTGCACCTCCAACATCGTCCCCTGTTCTGTCATCTGTGTCTTACAGCAATGACGCCTTGGAGCCTGTCATCATTAATCAAACTTTTAAGCATGACATATTATATATTGTAATGTGCACTATATGTCTACTGAACTAACATTACCTGTATCCACAAGGAAGGATCCATCTTGGGTGCAAAAACCTTGACCTTCTCTATGCGAGAGGCCACCGAGAAGCCCCGATTGTTGCAATTGGCCTTCCCCTCAGCCTGAGCTTGATCATCCGCATTTTTGTTCCTGGTGTACTGAGTGAGGGTGACATCGGTCTGGTTGTGCAGTACGCTCTCGAGGAGGAAGATGAAGGGACGTAAACATGGATCAGTGGAAAATGGGCGCGTGTTGAAGATGAAGGGTCCGTTGGAACCCCACCACGTCTTGAAGGTCTGCAGGGGGGTCTCCAACTCGTTCGCAACCAATTCCTGTGGGTACACCTGCACAGTGTACCCCCATGACACCGACACCGACAGCACTGACTCGGCCCCAGCCCCTCTGTCATAGCAGAAGGCTTGCTGCACGATCCGAGTTGGGTCCGCCTCATAGGCAGAGAAGAGGGATTGTAAAGCCTCATATTGGCTCGGCTTGTTTGAGATGATGGGCTTCACGTGGTCGAGGTGGTGGAGTGACACCAGCGGTGCAAGTGGGTGGGCCGCCAGCATTCCGTACACATCTCCATTTAAATCCATCTGCAATTATCTATATCTAATTAATTAATTATGTACCATCAAAATATGTCTTCATTTCGTGTATTTTCAATTTATGTTTCATTGATTCCAACAAATTGTAACTGATTGTCCCGGCGATCCTGCTTGTACTTGTTAATCTAAGCTACTCAAAACAACGTGTCCTAAAAAAGAAAAAAGAAAAAAAAAAACGAGTTCAATATATGCTGGACGTAGAATAGGAGTACAATCTCTTAATTCTATTATTCTGTCCCAAAAACCTTAATTTAGCCAGATTATTAAATATTTTTGGGTCAAAAATGGCAACAGAAATTTTTTATTTTAAAAAAGAGAAACAGAGTCAGAACCACAGTTGGGGAAGCAAGCCAATCCCACTATCCCAGCGGGTTAAAGTGTCCAGTTTTCAGTTTTCACTCCCCGACCCCGTTGTGGCGCTACTTGGCATTGGCAGCCACTCGGCCCACTCCGACTGCGTCCAGCGTCCCCACCAATTGTTCCTGTTGCCCCCCCAACGCATGACTCAAAACATTCCCTATTTTAGATTCCTTCCTATTTTATTGAGAGATGCATTGCTTAGCGTGTGTAATGCATTTTATTTCTCTGCTTATTTCTATTATTATTTGACATAATTAATCCTTTACTTTTTCTAAAAAAATAAGGGTCAAGTCACTTTCATTTTTTTAATGTTCACAAAAAATTTTAGCAGAGCTCGAACCCATTAGAATAACTAAAATGTAAGAAGTTTTCTGTCTCAATTTGCATCATTGGTTAAAATATTTCTGTTACCGGTGGCAGAACCACAAATTTTGTTAATAAGTGTCATTAAATAAAACATATATTGACATTATAGAAACTAGAGGGGCTCATCAAGATTTCGCTGGATACATAAATTTTTATTGTATTAATTCGTATTTTTTTTTATAATTAAATTATATATAAAATGAAGATAATTAAACTAGCATGGTAGGACCAGATTGACAAAAAAAAAGAACATGAAAATAATACAATGCTACTGGGAGAGGAGAAGAGAAAGGTAAAGAGGGACTCCAAACAACACAAAAAAGAGACGGAGATATGATGAAAATGAAAATAGAAAGAGATCACAAAAATAAAAAAATAAAATAATATGCTGCCAAACTATTGTCTGTCGGTGAATCAAATCAGTTTTATGAACAATAATACCCGACACACAAATAGTTATAGAATATCACATTACAAAAATTGGAAAAAAAATGTTATTTCACAATGCTTGTAGTGTCGGGCTACATTTAACTACATGATCTCGATACCCACACATCTTTATTTATATTTTTTATATCACATCAAAATATGTATTTTTTTAATTACGAAGGTCAATAATGAAATTATATTCATAATATTATAAAATTCGAGCATATAATTTCTCGTAAATTTGCCCATGTAATTAACCATGAATTACATTTAGAAGTATTGAATCAAAAAAATAGGACATCACCCATTGGGATTTCATTTGGGTGCCGCTGATCCTCTCTGCTGTTAGCAAGGACGTAATATTGCTGGCAAGTAGCTAGTATTGCACAATCCCTAAACTCTAAAACTAAACTAACTAGCTTTCTCCTTGCACACGCAAAATGGTGCGGTTAATAGTTAGTGGAAATCAGCAGGAATTCATGCATACATACCTGGTGGAAGCCAGGTTCGCGAGTAAGGGGAATGCCAAGCTCCACGAGACATGCATGGACTCGCTCGTCGCTGCCATATAAGGATACATACTTGTCGAGGCAAGCACCTATGACCCTAGCCAGTTCGGCTACAGCAGGATAGCTGATGGCAAAGCCGCCTCCACCAAATGCCATCCCATAACCATGTTTTACGTCCTGGTCCACAGTCTCTGACGGCATCCCCACGTAGTACATCTGCTCATGGTTGTACTTCTGCAGCACCGCTACCAGATTCTCTGGAAAAAATACCGTGTCATCGTCCCCCATCACAAACCATCGAACTTTGTCCTTTTCCGGCTGCAATGACAACAACTCGTATGCCTCGACCACAATATTGGCCATTCGAGATGCTGGTGCAGCCTTCCCATACCGGGATGCATCACGAGATACCCTGTAAGGTGGGCCTTTGTCGGGCAAGGGGCCTGATGGGGCACTGTCCAGCCACACATGGCCTCTGGTCTTGTTGGGGTGCCACCAGAGCTCTGCATAGGCACGTCGCTTTTCCCACGTCTGAGAGGACCCGCCGAGGGCAAATACAATGTGGGAGAGATCAGTGGGCGCTGCAGATGATGAGGATGCAGCGGGAATGTGAATGTGATGACCATGGAGAAAGGGACTGGCACAAAGGGACCAGGTGGGCTTCCAGAGCAGCTGCAGCTGGTCGGAGAAGAAGACAGAGTACGTGACCAAGGTGCAGGCACAAGATGTCATTACGAGGGTGCAGACTGTGGCTAAAGTGCAGCCCCGACGCATATCTATGGCGGTCGGGGTCAAGGCGTTGGTGGCAATTGTTGGCTGAGAGTGGTGCCCGGCCTTGCTGACCATTAATTAGTATAATCTTCTACTGTTATTCTTCTTGATTGCGTTCTCTGATTCTAATTAAGAATTGGTTTTTCATGCCCCACTTCCCTTTCCTCGTCCTTAATTTCTTCCTGAATTGTTCTGACTGTATCTCTATCTCATCATGAAAAGATTTGAATGTATTTGTTTACATTGACCGACTCTATTTCTGGTATCTAATTGCCAAGGGTAGATAATAAAGGTGGCATTGGCATGCACCAGTATCTTTAGATGCACGATACTTTACTAATTTCCAAAAAAAATAAAAAGATGAAGATGTCTGAAAACATAATCTCTTGCGGCGAAGGAACAGGTCAGGAAACGAATAGCGAACGCAATTTCAATAATTTAACGTGATAAGTAAAATGTTACCATGTTCCTGTATCTTATTCTCTACACAAACCTACATAGTTAGTAATTCATTGGGAAACGATAGCCAAATCATGCAGCAACAGTCCTTAATTCCCTCCTAAGGGAACTTATCAAAACAGACAAAACTAGTTTAAATTAATTATTTTGGTAAATGTGTAATTTTTCCTTTTATTTCGGATAGTGAATTAAGGTCTTACCAAAATTTTTGTTGGTTGTATATTTCAACTATCTTTCAATTAAATTCTAGTTTCTTATTTAAGTTCATGGGAAAGATTTTTTTTTTTCAGCAACAACTTAATTATTGTTGCATTAGTAATTATTTTATCTCGAGTGGAGTTCACAGATTGGGAATTCGACAGAGAAATATTTTATGGCAGTAAAAATTTGAAATCTTGATTTCATTTTTGTCCCGAAAAGGGAAAAAATAACTCCATTTGAATGCTATGGGTCTGTTCCGTACAAAGCTCTCTCATGCATATATATTCGTAGGTAGATTTCTAAGTTGGAACATTGTGTTGTGTTAAATTTATATTCATCATTTAGACCCCGTTTGTTTGTGACTTAAAGGGTGCATAACTTATGCAACCTAAATAGGTTGCATAAGTTATGCATCCATCTCCTTTAATTTTTTTTTCCAACAATACCCCTTAGAAATAATAATAATATTTAATAATTAACAAATAATTCATAATATTTAATAAGTAACAATAATAATAAAAAAATCATAAATATTTATAAAATTAATTATTATAATAACGATTTAACAATAATAATAATAATTAATTTAAATAATTAATCAATAATAAGATTTTATTATTAAATAATTAATAATATTTAATTAAAAGTAATTATTAATATTTCATAATAACAAAAATGATTTATTATTATCATATATAATTAATTTTTATAATAATTAATAATTAACAATAATTAGTAATTAATAATATTTAATAATTAGCAAATAATTAATAATAACTAGTAAATAATAATATTTAATAAGTAACAATAATTATTAGAAAATCATAATTAATAATAAAGATTAATTATGAATAAGATCATAATTAAATAATTATAATTAATAATAATTAACAAGTAATATTCATTATTAATAATAACGATTAAATAATAATAATTAATTAAAAATAATTAATCAATAATATATTTTATTGTTAAATAATTAATAATGTTTATAGTATTTAATTAAAAGTAATTATTAAAAAATTTCATTATAATAAATATATTTATTATTACCATTAATAATTAATTTTTATGATAATTAATAATTAATAATATTTAGGTCACAACGTCTTATTAATACATAATACTAATTCAAATTTAAGGGCATCTTAGTTTTTGACATGAATATATGCATGGATTAAGTTATTCATCCTTACTACATAACCAAACATCCATTACATAACACTATATAAATACTTAGACATTCTTAACTTATGCAACCCCTTACTACACAACCAAACGCCGCTTAAGGTTTAATTATATGCATTATATTTCCTTCTATAGGTGCGTATTTAAATGGGGGTACCTAAACTTGATAGAACGAAGGGTTTTTAAGTTTTTATTCGGTTATGCGTTCTGTAGACAATAGTTATTGTACAGTTGCTAAGTTTCAAAAAAAAAAAAAAAAATGTACAGTTGGTTTTGGCAGAATATGGCTTGTGGGTCCAGAATTATTTTCTAGAGGGAAGTCAATATTTGGCTTTGGTTCAAATACAAAGCCTGAATTGTGTATAGAGCTAAAATGACATGTCTTCTCCTCAAAGTAATTAAAATTGTAGCAATCATACGCCTACGATTCGAATGAATGCAATGTGTTAGCTTAAATAACATAAATAATATTAAAATCAATACACCGCAAAAAATATATTTGGTAAGTGAAATTAATTCAAGATAAAAATTAACATTAATTTCTAGATTAAAAGGCTCAGAAAGATATAATACTGAAACTCTAAAAGGTTCAAATATATTAATGTCTCTACGTTCATTTCTGTTAGGAACATCTCTCATCTCACCTGTGGAGCCATTTGGTTATTTGTATCTTATATAGGGTTGGAAGTGTAAAACTGTATCCTTATTTAGTTTGTTATTTAAGACTAGCATAAGATGCCCTCATATGTGGGCAAATAAAAAAACAAAATAATGTTAGACAATAAAAATATGTTTCTTAATTTACCATCGATACAAATTGATATGTTATTCAATTGTTTCTATATTAGATGGAAAACCAATCAAATCCAAAGAAAATTTTTTCCTTCTGTGCAGCAATTCAAAACCGAGATAATTCTTTCCTTGTGTGCGCATAGAGATGTGTTGAGACATATCTAACCATACATTTACAGATCAACGGTATAAAAATTGTTAACAAAAATTGTTGTGACCTTTCTCTAGGTGCATTTATAAGTAGTAGAGATAGAGATACAATGTTAGCATAACAATAATTAAGAAAACCACTTTTAGACTCAACTTTCTCTCTTCTTCTTTGTTTCTTCCAAACGTTAAAACCTTAATAATTTCGATGGTCAACTACTACAAGCTAGCACAATAAAAACAGCTAGCACTTCTTTTTTTTTTTTTTAATCTTTTGGTACAACGGAACAAAATATATTGAATAATATTTACAGATAATATTATCTCGAATAAAAACAGTATAGGGCTGATTGCTTGATTGTTTGCACAAGTGATTACACTTGAGAATTAGTTTGTGGTGTTAGTGATAAAGAGCAACATATTTTTATTGAAGGTTGCTGGTTCGAAATCCGACTACAAATTTTTTTTATGAATTATGATATTTAATTTAAAAATAAGTTAAACTCTTGAAGGACTCCATCTTATCTTACAAAAAAGTGATTAACTTCTTACTTAGAAATATGCCCGAAAAAATTATAACTAACCTTAATTAATTAAGGAATTTTAAAATAATCAAATTTTAATTCGAGTTTTAAAAATATGCTCGCAATATCATAATCCGAGATTCCGATACAAATTTAGCATAGTATCGAAATTCCGGAATCCGATACTAGCTATTATCGGGATCCCGAAATCCGATACTAGCTAGTATCGGATTCTGAGTTATTTGGCAAATAAAAACAAAATTTGCACAAGGTCCCGTATTTATTTAAATTAACTTTAGTGTACATGAGTACTCTCATACACCAATAATAAACTTATTGATATTTGAGTTCGGGATGATGTATTTTCAGGGCAATTTTGTGGTGTATTTAAATTTTAATCGGATTTGAATTTTGATTAATCGAATTTGTTCATAATTTAAAGGCAAAATTGGATATAACCCCCTCGAATCCTCTTTGATGACACAATTTTGTACCTTGATAATTACTACAAATCGGTCCGGTTTTCTACTTTAAATTTCTATTTTGTTATTAATTTTCTAGTGTTTTCTTAGGATAAGATACTACTGAGGTCCTAGGTTGTTATTTCAGGTTAAGCATTGATCCCTTTACGACAACGGTGGAATTTGTTAAGAAGAGAAATTCAGCACAACTTTCAGCATCATCTCTGGGGCCACAGAGTCATCTCTTGGGACCACAGAGAAGAGTCACAGACAAATCACCTCTGAAGCATTGCGGACCACAGAGCTGTCTCTGTGGACCGCAGAGATAATTCTGGAATGCAGTTTTTCAGCAGTTATTTTTGGAGGACGGTTTTGGAACTTTATTTCCCATCTTTTGGACGACCAAAACTGAAAGAAACCACCAAGGGTTGTCTATATAAACCCCTGGAACTTAAGAGAGAAGAGAGGAACCAGATTAGACACAAGTTCTCTTGAGTTTGGAGGCAAAGGCGAGGACAGGGCCGCAGTCGGGGTCCACAGAGACTTCTGTGGACCACGACAGAAGGGATTTCGACAATAATTCTCAAGCCAGATTCGAGTTTTCTTTGGTTGTATCATTCTTTATGGCTTGTTTATTATTTGATATGATTATGATGCTTGATTTAATCCTTCATTAGATACTTTAGGGCTTTGGTTGTATGGATTCATGGCTTAGATGAATACTTTTATGTAGTTTAGGTTTATTATTGACTTCTATGCTTTTTACTTGTGCTATGCTTATTTCTAATTGTTTGCCTTAATTGCTTGATTACTTTAAGTACCTGATTAGATAAAGACCTAATCTAGTTTTGGTCAAGCTTGAATTGATATCGGTTATTGCAAACAAATAGGGTCGTAGGTTAGTCTCGAAAGAGAAGTTTTCTCTTTTACTTATGGACCGAAAGGAGTTAGTAAATACCCTAAAAATCACAAGTAAAACTGAATCGTCCTTAGTTAGTACCGAGAGAGAAGACTTAGGGTTGTTTAGGAATGATTTATATTTGACTTGAGCACTTAAATGAAGGACCGAGAGGTGAAGTTTAGGTACTTAGGAAAGATTGAAGAATTTGCATAGAAATAAATAACAAACCGAATTAGATAAAGTTCAATCGAACTCGAGAGTGGATTGTAGAGAGAGATCTCGCAAGAAACGAACGAGGGAGACTAAGTTGTGTTGAAATACAATCAAGACCCTAAAACCTCTTAACTTGTAGTTGAACTTATAGTTTAGTTTGTTTTCTTCAAATTAGTTTGATTTTGTATTCTTTAAACCAAAAATCCCAAAAAACAATTTGTATCTCTTGTGTCCAATCAATTGAACTAAATAATACTAATAGTTGTAACACCGTCCCTGTGGGCTCGACCCCGACTATACTTAACATAGGTTGTACGCTTGCAACCGATATTAAGTAGAATTGGGTATAAATTTATTAGCACTGATTTCACATCAAGCTTTTTGGCGCCGTTGCCGGGGACGGTAACAAATATTGGTATTGCTTTAGTAATTTTGATTAGGCATATTTGTATCCTTGTATCTTTGTTTATTTTATCTTATCATAAAAAAATCCAAAAATATTTCAATCACCATGTTTCGTACTTTTCAGGAATTCAAGCGAGAGAGGGAGGATGATTGGATGGATGAGATGATCAACCACATGAAAAGACGACTTGGTCTCAATTCGAACATGAGTCCAATGGAACATCAACTCAACATCGTTCAAAACACGATAGACGCTGCATGTGGAGAAATTAGAACAAACAACCAGAATTTCAGCAACCCCATTGGATTTCAAACGAACCATTTGGATAACAATAGGGAGATGTACAATTCTAGTTTGACTAATTACTCATCTTTTGCTTCAAATAATCATGGTTTAGAGTTTCAACCATACCATAGGTCTACTTTTTTTCCTAGTTTTGATAGTTTCCAATCATCTACGCAAATGTCAAGTGTTGAACTAAGGTTTGAAGAGTTTAAAAGAAATCAAATCAAATTAAATGAGGAATTTTTAAAAGAAATAAAGTCTTTATCATCTTGTATCATTTCTCTCATCACACATCAAAAGATGTTAGAGACTAAAAATTTCTCATTTAGGCCAAATGATGAACCAAACAACAAATTGATATTGTGTAGTGATTGTGAATTTGAAAGTTCTAGTTCCAAGAAGACCGAAATTTGGTTAGAGACCAACAAAATTGAAAGCAAACAAGTTGAGAATAGGGAGGTTCAAGAGGAATTTGATGAACCAATGTACACACCACCTCCTCCCTATATCCCTCCAATTCCATTTCCACAAAGATTGATTAAGAATGAATTTTTCAAATCTAATGAGTTGGAATTGAAGCATCCTCCAATTAAGCACATGATTGATGAACTTGAAGAGAAGAAAGATGGTGATGCAAATCTCACGGTCGATGCATCCGACATGAAGAACGAAGAGTTCAACCAAATCGACTTGAGCACACTTAGAAGATGTTTGGAGAAACTCGATGTGATGGAAGATGATAAACCACAAATCAAGAATCACATCAAAATCGAGCCAAGGAAGATGACATCCAAAGAAGATTACTCCAAGCATGTTCCAAGGGACCCGTTCAAGCACTTTTGGGAGAACTATGATGCATTGAGAGGGAGAAAAGTGAAGATAAGATGAGCAAATACAAGGTGGTCAAGCTAATGACCTAAAACAAGCGCTTCTTGGGAGGCAACCCAAGGCCAAAAAAAAAATTTCAGTTTCTTTCATTTAGTTTAATTTAGATTTAGTTTGGTAAAACTCATCAATCTTTGTTGTTGGTTCAGGTTTGAAGAAAGAATGAAAAATCATCTTTTGGAAGCATCAACCACCACCGCGAATTGTATGCAAGAGGTCAAGTTTGGGGGATACACCATGAAGGAGCATACAAGTCGTCTTTGCTAGTCGCACCAACCCCTACGCGATCTACACAACCACTACATTTATTTGATGAGTTTCCTTTTTCCTTTCTCTCTTTTAAGTTTTGTTTTCCTTGCATTGAGGACAATGCAAAGTTTTAAGCTTGGGGGGAGGATAGGAACTTGTATCTAGGATGCATCATGCATTTAGGGATAACTTTTCAAATTTCAGAACTTTTTCTGTGGACCACAGAGCCATCTCTGCGGGCCACAACCACTCAGAGTAAGAATTACAGAGTTCTGTCGTGGACCGCAGAGACCCACTCTGTGGATCGCAAGCCAAAGATTGAAAAAACCCATGTTCTGTCGTGGACCAAAGAGGGAGATCTGGGGACCAAATCGACTCAGAGGTGAAAATCTCATGTTCTGTCGTGGACCCCAGAGAAGAGCTCTGTGGACCGCAGAAAAATGTCTGAAAACTGAATTAGTGTATATATGCATTTAGGACTTGCATAGTTAATTAATCATGTTAGGACTTGCATTTAGGAGGGTCTAGGGGATTAATTGAACTATTTGGCATTAAGGTATGAATTGACAAGTCTTGAAAATGAATTTAAATGTAAATTTTGAAAAATAAACCATGAGTAAACAAGCAAATTGTCTTGATTTCGAGGAAATTCTCTAGGTTAGGTGTAAGTGTCATGCATGAAATATCTGTCTTGAGTTAAATTTGAAAATTTGATAAGAGCATAACTGTTTTGATTTGAACTTTCGGTTAAAAGCAACACCACCCCAACATCAAATTCTAAAATTGTTGAAGATCGACTCTACCGACCCAAAAGAGTGTTTAGACCTAAAAATTAGTCATGTCTAGAGTAATTAAACCGCTGTTTTCAAATTTATTAAAAGTCAAAAAAAAAAACAAAACAAAAAAAAAACAAAAACAAAAAAAATAAAATAAAAAAAAAATCATAAAAAGGGGAACTAAAAAGCGGTGCTCTGAAATGGACATTGCGGAAGGCTATAGGATAGTTTGGAGAAAAAAAGTTCCATCATTCAAAAAGACGAGAAAAACCTCAAGTCTAACCCACACTTTTCTGGCCGACCTCTCCGCCGCGGGAAACCTCCTTGCCCCGGAAAAATAAATTAAGTATCCAACCCAAAAACTTTGGAGACGATGGGTGGGGAGTTGTACCCTTTTTTCCGCCCCCACTTTAGTCGCTCTTCAATGCGTTTTCAAAAAATTTTAAAGCGGTTTAATTCTTAAAGACAAGATTTGATTTCTAGGTCTAGGCATGCCATTGCACAATAAGGCACCATAGGTTCTGTTTGCGTTGGTAGGGTGAGTATCCCGAACTTTCAAACTCAAAATGGTTAAATCTGTTCAAATTTATGAGTCTAAGGATTGAAGAGATATATGTCATGCATGGTAACTGCGAATAACTTAGGGAACTACTTGTTTGAAAAGGAAAAGGATTTGAAATACTTGGTTTACTTCTTTTGAATCATTGATTTTTGACTTGATGGTTTATACCTTAATGTTTGAACATGTGAAATTAATTCTCTTGATCTGAACAAAATAGAAATTTAAGGTATAATACTAAGCCCGATTGAACTCTTAGACAAGAGCTTTGCTTGAGGACAAGCAATGTTCAAGTTTGGGGGGATTTGATGACACAATTTTGTACCTTGATAATTACTACAAATCGGTCCGGTTTTCTACTTTAAATTTCTATTTTGTTATTAATTTTCTAGTGTTTTCTTAGGATAAGATACTACTGAGGTCCTAGGTTGTTATTTCAGGTTAAGCATTGATCCCTTTACGACAACGGTGGAATTTGTTAAGAAGAGAAATTCAGCACAACTTTCAGCATCATCTCTGGGGGCCACAGAGTCATCTCTTGGGACCACAGAGAAGAGTCACAGACAAATCACCTCTGAAGCATTGCGGACCACAGAGCTGTCTCTGTGGACCGCAGAGATAATTCTGGAATGCAGTTTTTCAGCAGTTATTTTTGGAGGACGGTTTTGGAACTTTATTTCCCATCTTTTGGACGACCAAAACTGAAAGAAACCACCAAGGGTTGTCTATATAAACCCCTGGAACTTAAGAGAGAAGAGAGGAACCAGATTAGACACAAGTTCTCTTGAGTTTGGAGGCAAAGGCGAGGACAGGGCCGCAGTCGGGGTCCACAGAGACTTCTGTGGACCACGACAGAAGGGATTTCGACAATAATTCTCAAGCCAGATTCGAGTTTTCTTTGGTTGTATCATTCTTTATGGCTTGTTTATTATTTGATATGATTATGATGCTTGATTTAATCCTTCATTAGATACTTTAGGGCTTTGGTTGTATGGATTCATGGCTTAGATGAATACTTTTATGTAGTTTAGGTTTATTATTGACTTCTATGCTTTTTACTTGTGCTATGCTTATTTCTAATTGTTTGCCTTAATTGCTTGATTACTTTAAGTACCTGATTAGATAAAGACCTAATCTAGTTTTGGTCAAGCTTGAATTGATATCGGTTATTGCAAACAAATAGGGTCGTAGGTTAGTCTCGAAAGAGAAGTTTTCTCTTTTACTTATGGACCGAAAGGAGTTAGTAAATACCCTAAAAATCACAAGTAAAACTGAATCGTCCTTAGTTAGTACCGAGAGAGAAGACTTAGGGTTGTTTAGGAATGATTTATATTTGACTTGAGCACTTAAATGAAGGACCGAGAGGTGAAGTTTAGGTACTTAGGAAAGATTGAAGAATTTGCATAGAAATAAATAACAAACCGAATTAGATAAAGTTCAATCGAACTCGAGAGTGGATTGTAGAGAGAGATCTCGCAAGAAACGAACGAGGGAGACTAAGTTGTGTTGAAATACAATCAAGACCCTAAAACCTCTTAACTTGTAGTTGAACTTATAGTTTAGTTTGTTTTCTTCAAATTAGTTTGATTTTGTATTCTTTAAACCAAAAATCCCAAAAAACAATTTGTATCTCTTGTGTCCAATCAATTGAACTAAATAATACTAATAGTTGTAACACCGTCCCTGTGGGCTCGACCCCGACTATACTTAACATAGGTTGTACGCTTGCAACCGATATTAAGTAGAATTGGGTATAAATTTATTAGCACTGATTTCACATCACTCTTCAATTGGAAATAACCCCCTCAAATCTTTAGAATTGGGTATAACCCCCTCAAATCTTCTCTTGGTAGGATATAAACCCTTTTAACTAATTTTAATCATATTTTAATTTGTAAAATTAAATTTTTAATATATGTGACCAAATTACCCTCTGACCATTGCTCATTCCTTGTTTCTCTTTCTTCTCCTTGTTCCATTTTTAACGACAATGAACAGTCCGTCATTGCTCTGAACAACTTAAAAAAATTGTTCTCGCACTCTTTCTCCAAAGTCCTTTTTCTTCAGTTCCTAAATACCTTCTCTAAAGTGTGAGAGAGCAACGCAAGCATCTCTCTCCAAACAAGATCATTTCCGATCTGGCACAATTTAAATGCAAAGAGCAAAAGTTTTTGTTAATTTTGAATGAGCTTCTTTGAAAATTATTAACGAGGTTCGATTGAAAACTATATAATAATTTTGGAATTGTTCGTTATCAAGAATTCCTTTGCGATAAAAATTAATTTTAATATAAAAAAGATAGGACCTGATTTTACATTACTTGCCTGAACTTAATTGTTAATTGACTTTTTTCAATTTACATCCAGTATTCCAAATGCATTCAACAATATCTTTATTTCAGTTTTGCATTTTTGAATATTAATTTTTTACTAATATTTAACATCGCGATAACACATGAATCCATGAATAAATGTTGTTTATAATTGTTTATCATTTCTCCTCATTTAAAGTACAGTTGATATTTAAGTTTAAATGACTCGCCTATTTGGATTTGTTAAGGTGAAATATAATAGAATAATAAAAAAAGCACTAATTTAATCCTTCGCATTCCTAGTGATGTCGGACAATAATGGGAAAAGAAAATTTGCTACAGAGATATATCACAACTACCACTTCCATTGGCTAGGATAAGTTTTTAATTTCGTTAGAGAGATTATTTGGAGTTGGGTATTTTAAAACTTAGCAAAAGGGAAATAAAATTTGCGTTTATGACAGCGGGGAAGATGAAAGGTCTTCACAGAGTAGGAAGAGGGTAATTTGGTCATACATTTAAAAAATTAAATTTTACAAATTAAAATATGATTAAAATTAGTTAAAAGGGTTTATATCCTACCAAGAGAAGATTTGAGGGGTTATACCCAATTCTGAAGATTTGAGGGGGTTATTTCTAATTGAATAAGATTTGAGGGAGTTATATCCAATTTTGCCTAATTTAAAATAAATGATATGGATTTAAGCCCAATTAGAAAATTTATTCGATTTTGTCATATTATAATAATAACAATAAACTTGTTTATATTTTAGATTGGTATCATAAATTGAGAAAAATTTATTGGCGTGACAACTAAAATAGTTTTTAAAATTATTAATATATTTAATAATTTGTATCGGAATCCCAGATTTCGATACTAGACTGAATTTGTATTGCGAGCATATTTTTAAAATTCGGATTAAAATTGGATTATTTTAAAATTTCTTAATTAATTAAGGGTTAGTTATAATATTTTCGGGAAATATGCATAAATGCATTAGGTAACAGCTTTTAATTGGGCCAATTGTGACCAATCTATAAGCCTTTTGAGCCGAAAAAATTATAACTAACTTTAATTAATTTAGAAATTATAAAATAATCCATTTTTAATTAATTTTTTAAAAATGACTGCACAGTTTTGGAATCTCAGATTCCGAAACTAATTCTGCTTAGTTTCGGAATCTCAGATTCCGAAACTAGGAATTGCATAGAGCGGGGACCTCTTCTCTTCTCTCTCCCTCTCATTTTCACGCTTCTATTTTTTTAATTTTTTTAATTTTTTTAATTAATTTATTTATTCTTCTCTTCTCTCTCCCTCTCATTTTCACGCTTCTCTCTCGAAAATTTTTTTAATTAATTAATTTATTTAATTTATTTAGTTATATTAGTTTAATAATAGAAAAAATAGGAAAAATATTCAAAAGATATCAAAAAAATTATAAAAAAATCAGATTAAATTCTATTAAAAGGATAAATATATTTTAGCAAATTTTTTATTTTTTTACATGTTATAATAATCGTGAAAATAACAATAATAATCCAATCCTAAATTAAAAAGTAGTACATCGAGACGTAGTCCATTACAATAATAAGAAAATTAAAATAAAGACATTAATCTAATTAATAGAGCTAGACGATAAAAGTTAAACCCTAAACACTAATTTGATTTTCTTTTGCCTTCATACTTGTCGGCCATTTGACACGCTTTATCCCACCATTTAGCCTCAACATCATCTGCATTTTTACATGCTTCATCCCACCATTGTTCTTCCTCTGTATTTTTAGATGCTTCACCTTCCTCTACATCTCGAAAGTACTCAAAGTCTGGAACATCGTCATAGTCTGGAATCTCTCCGGCTGCTATTTTACGTTGTCTCTCTCGTTCTTGTTCTTCGGTGCGACGAATAATTTCTTCGATACATGCTGCATTCTCTTCACGAATTATTCTCACTTGTTGAGCTCGGTGTCTTTCTTCTCGTTCCCTTTCCAGTCTTTTGCGCTCTTGGTATTCCTGCCATTCTTTTTCCTCGCCGCCATTTACGTGCCAGTTGTAGTGCATTTTTAGAGGCAAATCGTAGTATGGTTCAAACATATTGTATTCAACACTACGAAAACATTTTAGACACGTTGCCCTCCAGTCTCCTTTTTTTTTGATTTTCTTGTTGAGAGTATAATGCATGAATGATGACCAGTAGTCACGCATAATAGGATCTGGAGGGACTGGGAGTATATAGCGTTTGTTAGAGTTTGAGCTATTTCCTTTCTCCATGGTGGTGAACTTCTTAAGGAGAGAGAAAATGGAGGTTTGTTTGTGTCTCTGAACCTTGGTAGTTTTATATAGATGAGTTGAAAGATAATTGAAAAAATGGACGTTTTCAGACTCTCTCAGAGCACACATATCCTATTCGCAGAGGTCACAAGCCATGCAGACAACTTTTCAGGCTTTCTCAGAGCACGCATGTCCTATTCGCAGAGGCTACAAGCCATTCAGACAACTTTTTCAGGCTTTCTCGCTCATTATGCTGTTGGGTCAGAATTTCACTATTTAATCACTATTTAATCAATTATTGCACTATTTAATCACTATTTAATCATTTATTTCACTATTTAATAACTTTAATTAATTAAGAAATTATAAAATAATCCATTTTTAATAATCCGCACAAATGTTAGAAAAACGTTTTTTATTATTAAGTACTTTTATCATATTTTTATCATATTACTTTTATAATATTTTTAATAATCCGCACAAATTACTTTTATCATATTTTTAATAATCCACACAAATGTTAGAAAAACGTTATTTATTAATCTATGTTTTTTTTTTTGACTATTTCAATAGTAAGGAACAAAAAACATACCTCAAATATTAAATTTCATAATTTAAAAATACGAATAAACACAACAAACCATACAATTAAAAACAATAAAATATAACAAACCATACAATAAGCATATAATTAAAAACAATAAAATACAACAAACCATACAATAAACATACAATATAACAAACCATACAATACTATATTTATCGAAGATGTATGCTATTTTGAGCTGCCGGATGATTTTCAAAACCAGGTGGAACTATTGGTACGTAACTGAACCACTTGCCTTGAAGATCGATACCTCGATTTCTCTCCACTGTATCGGTAAAAAACTTTGGGCCTCTAACATGAAATTGATTTTCTTCTAGTTTCTTGACTTTAAAAGTTTCGCGGGGGTGATGAAGGCACAATAATGATATTAAACCACCTTCAGTGGTATGTTGATCTCCTAACAAAATAAAAGAAACAGAGGTAAGGAACCTCTTACGACTATGGAGGACGTTCAATCCAGTCGCCGAACCACCAGCCAAAGGACGACAAGAACAAGCACAAGGAACCGAGCTCAATCATCTGCACGAGAAAGAGGCGAAACTTCTAGGACGGGGGCCAACACGTCGAACGATCCAGTTCAACCAAGCCGGAATTCCATTAGTACAGATCCTCGCACAGAAAGTCGTCTCGGTCTAGGAATAGAAGGTCTTCAACCACGTCGCAATTCAATAAGCTCGGACCCACGATCCGTTTCAACACGATATCCAAGTCAGCAGGCTAGTAGCAGAGGAGGACGGGGGCCAACAGAAAGTACAAGCAGTGCTGGGGGAAGAGGAATACGAACAGGATTTGCCAAACTCGGTGCGCGAATCCGTAACAATATGCCAAGATGGGGAAGATAGTAATATTTGTAATAATATTTGTATGAATGTTGTAATATTGTCAAAACATTATTTGTATGAATGTTGTAATGTTGTAATATTGTCAAAACATTATTATGTCAAAATATTTTCTATTTTTTCTAATATTAATCTAATTTATTATGCAATGTTGTACTATTGTATCATGTAAAATAATAAAAAATTATATTATTATTATACATAACATATAAAATAATTTTTAATGATTTTTTCAAAAATTTTCAATATTTTTCCTATTTTTTCTATTATTAATCTAATTTTGAAAGCAATTTTCTATTATTATAACATGTAAAAAAATATAAAATTTACTAAAATATATTTATCCTAATTAATAGAATTTAATCTGATTTTTTATAATTTTTTTGATATTTTTTTAATATTTTTCCTATTTTTTCTATTATTAAACTAATATAACTAAATAAATTAAATAAATAAATAAATTATAAAATAAAAATGAGAGGGACAGAGAGAGAAGAGAAGAGGTTCCCAGGTTCCCGCTCTATGCAATTCCTAGTTTCGGAACCTGAGATTCCGAAACTAAGCAGAATTAGTTTCGGAATTGCGCAGTCATTTTTAAAAAATTAATTAAAAACGGATTATTTTATAATTTCTAAAGTAATTAAAGTTAGTTATAATTTTTTCGGCCTTTTGAGGTGAACCAAATCCTACATCTCCCTTTCGGGCTCAAAGTTAAGCCCATACAAACCCAACCCATTCCACACTCCAACAGTCAAAACTCAAAACCGGGACTTACCAGATTACAGCAAGCTGACTTCACCGCAGCAAAGCAAAACAAAGCCGAAACAAGCCGGCGGCGTACCGGCCATGGAGGTGGAGGCGTCGCTAATGGAAACCAAATCCGAACCCGAAAAGCACCACCCCATCACAGTGAATCCGAAACCCGGTAACCCGTACTCCCTGCTCGAAGAGACTCGCACAGCGATGGAAGAGATCGCCGCGCGCATGCTCTCCGCAAAGAAGGAAGGTCGCCCCAAGTCGGAGCTCCGCGAACTCATTACCCAAATGTCTCTCCTCTTCATCTCCCTCCGCCAGGTCAGCTCCATTCCTAAACCCTATTAAATCTTTCTCTTTTTCTTCCTTATTATTATTTTTATTTTTAATTACCTCAAATGTACACTTGTAGGTGAACCGGGCTATATTGATGGAAGAGGATAGAGTTAAGGCGGAAATGGAGAGTGCTAAGGCGCCAGTGGATTTCACCACTCTGCAATTGCACAATCTATTGTACGAGAAGAACCATTACTTCAATGCTATCAAGGCTTGTCGCGATTTTACTTCCAAGTACCCAGATATTGAGCTTGTGCCTGAGGAGGAGTTTATAGCCAAGGCGCCAGAAAGCATAAAAGGGAAGGCTTTGGCAACTGACCCTGCGCATGATCTCATGCTGAAGCGGCTGAATTATGAGCTTTACCAGGTATCTCTTAATTATAAGTCAGTGTTGGATTTCTTATACAAATGACACTAGATATGTTTATAGTACTTGTTAATAACTACCTATGTCTTTGTAAAGTAACAGTCAGCAGTTTTGAGATGTATGCTAAACCATGCGTTATGAAATGTTATTGTGGTAGCAAAGGTATATTGTGAAAGGAAATTTTACCAATGACTCTAATGTCTACCTTTTCTTTTTATGCATAGATTGAGCTCAATAGTACTATGAAGCTGATTAAGGGTGTATTGTCAAACTTGAGGAAATTAACTGGGAAAAAGTTTGTTTAAGCTAAAGAATATGCCGGGACATCAAGTCACCTTACGGAGTTTGCCTTTGTCTAGCTCAGTTGTTAATTGTAAACTTCCCATAACTAATGTGCATAGATGGTAAATATGAGAATTTACTTTCAAACACAATAAAAATAGGCAGCCTAGATTGCACAGAGAATACAAAGTGACTAGTTCAATTGGTCTTAGTGTATTTGGTCTCAAAGTTCTAACCTTGGTTGGTTATGTGATAATGCTAGAGAAAGGAATTATGCAAAATGCATGAACGGCTGGAGCATCAGAAGAAAGGCCTGTTAGAGAAGATATCTGAAAGAAAGAGGTTTCTTTCAAGCCTCCCTTCGCAGCTAAAATCTCTCAAGAAAGCATCATTACCTGTTCAACAACAACTGGGTATTTTACACTCGAAGAGAGTGAAGCAGAACCAAATGGCTGAGCTTTTACCGCCGCCTCTTTACATAGCATACTCTCAGTTAATGGCTCAGAAAGAAGCGTTTGGTGAGAGAATCGAAGTGGAGATTGTAGGGAGCATGAAAGATGCAGAGTCTTTCATGCAGGAACAAGCTAACAAAGAACATGGTATGTGAGTGTCATTTATTTCCTTTTTCCCAAACCTGCTATCTTTATAGTATTTTTACTTCTCGTGTTTATTATGTTAAATGATGTGCAATTTTAGGTCAAATAGAAAATTCTGAGAATAATAAATTGGAGGAGGATGTGATGGAGGAGGATGAAAATATACAGAGAAGACGTGTAAGGCCCAAAAAGGAATTTCCAAAGGAGGCAGCTTCTGACAAAGAAGGGATTAATCGTCTTCACCCATTAAAGATCATGCTTAGTGTGCTTGGTGAAAACAAAGAGGAAAAACCTGTCACACTAATTGTGCTTAGGTTTGAATACTTGGTCAAGCTAAATGTAGTTTGTGTTGGAGTTGAAGACTGCGACTCTTCAGATAAAGATATTTTGTGTAATTTGTTCCCTGATGATACTGGCACCGATCTCCCTCACCAGGTATTTGCCTCATTAATAAATATATGAATTTCCTTTGTATATAAATTTATTGATTAACAGACTGGTAATTATGGCAATTAGTTTCTGTACATCTGGTCGAGGCAATCTCTAGACCAACATAAATTAAATTCAGTATATGTGAATTTAAGTACTACAATAAATGCTTATTTCAGGATGGCACCATACAATTGTCTCAAATGCAATAAGTTCATATTTGAAATAATTAAGTACCTTTCCAATATTTGTAATGATTTTCATTTTTCTTACTCAGACAGCTAAGCTCTGTGCTGGTGACTCTTTGACATTTGTGGACATGGGTTCACGCCCTTACAAGTGGGCCCAACATCTCGCCGGGATTGATTTCCTGCCAGAGCTACCTCCGTCTAGTGAGATGACCTATAATGAATCACTAAAGAATGATGATTTGTCAGCAGGCCTCACTATGTACCGACACCAGAACAGGATTCAGACTGTTTTGCTAAAGATCCGGTCCAGAAAACAGGCTCAAATGGCTCTTTCGTGAGTCACTTTGTGTTGTAAAACCTTTCTTTGTATTTTGGAATGTTAACTATGCTGTGTTAGTTAATGAAATGCTTCTTTATCAGATTTTGTTTCATTGTGCTGCAATTGCATATGCTGTCATGTTGTGGTATTAGTGTATTATGGGGTTTAAAAGTATTTAAATATTTTTACAACAGCATCGTTCTTTCTGAAGTTCTAAAGCTCTCCTCATTATGGAAGCTTAGAATTCCTTCATGGAAGATAATTCTAATCTAAAATGGATATGCAGTTCATGAAAAGATCAGTAAGTTCCATGTGGGTATTTCAGTATGGCTGTATTATTTGAAGCTGATTTCATGGCTATATACTGTGATTTTCTATAACATATGAACCTTTTTATGATAATGGAGAACTGCAGCTGGTTTTTTGTAAAATTATCGTCTTTATTCAATTTTACAGGAAGCAGCTGAGTTGTTTATCAAAGCTTGAGTGGCCTTCCTTAAACTATGACAAGGCTCCTTGGGCTGGGTACACCCCATCTTGCAGAATTGACTGCTGGACACTGATGGAGTCCTCCACCATGTCAGCATCTTTTTTGAGCGCACCTACTGCAGAAGTTTCTGGTGATTTTGACAGAAGATCAGTCACACGATGGGAGGAGGCAGAGAGCAACAGAGAGGATGGCGAACTCCCTGTTACCGTGCACGTGGTGGGTGCCACAAACCCATACAGCAAAGAGACGACCCCGACTCCACCAGATGGGCCAAAAACTGACCGAATTGATTTTGCGAGAAGCTTGTCTCTTCTCTCCAAGAGTGCTCCATCTTCTAAAAAGGGTACTTTGGTAAATCTGTTGAGAAATGTGGATGATGATGAGATTATGGTTGATAGTGAGAGCGAACTGGAGTTAGCTGGTGATGAGATAGAAACTGAAAATGTCAATGTAAGTTTAGAGAAGCCATGGCAACATCATGCTTTGAGAGATTTTAAGTTGATTTTGCGCAAAAGGTGTGGCAAGGATGAAATTGTAAAGTTGGAAGCTAAGGTATCTTCTCTTCTATATGGAACTTTTTTTTTTCTTTTTGTTTGAGTTAATCACACAGAGGTTATTGGCCCGTTGATAATGAATATACTTTGGCAATCTTGATAATCATGATAATGAAATTCACATTTGAAACCAGCATTTGTTGTTGTGTTCATTGGAAAATTATTTCGCTCTGGAATAAGGTGATCAATCAAATTGATGAACATTGATAGGTCTCCATATGTCTAACACTCATCTCGGAACTTGCTTTTAGGCTTGGAAGTTTCTTGAATCTACATGAGTACGTTCATTGGCCTGTCTTGTTCTAGTCTTTAGTGGTACTTTGGTTAAACTTTTATTTTTGACTCCTGACTCATTTCATAATCTGTGCCTTCAACACTTTCCGAGGGAATTAGGTCTTCATGTTTTTTGGTTTTAGGGATTATTTGTGCCTGCCTATTCATGATCCTGTCCTGTTTAGGGTCATGAGTCCATGATACTAACAAGAAGATGTATGTCGTAAGATGACTGATTTAGATAAGACATGCTCTGCAGTATTATACAGATCAGGTCGTTCGACTGTGACGCACCGTGTCTGGATTGAAACATTCTTGACCCATCATGATGGCGCTAATTGTATAGAGGTCAGATCGGGTCACAGATTGCCATCCCGCCTAGACTCATCGCGCTCTAGTATTTCCTACATTTTCTTTTTTGAACAAAGAAGGATGATTGGAAATTCTAATGAGCAGGAATCATAATGTGAAGTTGTGAACCCTAAAATCTGGACTATATATGAAATTAATCCTTACATTTTCTTTATTCCCTGAAAAACTAGGTGCTAACGAACCAGTCTTATTTTGTGGCAGGTCAGCATAAGCATGGAGTATCCCCTTAGGCCACCACTTTTCAACCTAAGTATTTTTCCAGAACATTTTCACGGCTCAAAATGGCAGAATGAACTTCGTGCTATGGAAGCTGAGGTTTGCTTACATGACAACATACTTTTCCATATTGTAAAAATTTCAAGCAGCATGCCATAATGACTATTTTGATTTTAATATTCAGGTCAATCTGCACATAGTAGGGGTTATACCAGAGGATTATGAGAACTACGTATTGGCTAATCAAATAAGGTGTCTGGCCATGCTATTCGATTTAAATTTTGGGGGCTCAGATGAGAGGAGAAAAATAGCTTCTGTAGTTGACATGCGGATCAGTGAGCCAGCTAGATCTGTTAGAGGAAGGGACAGGAGGATGGCTATCTACTGGAAAAGCAGTTTCTAATTTAATACAATTATCATTTCTATTCTTCGTATGCCCTTAATTTAATATTGGGGTGTTGGGAGTGAGGAGGGTTGGAAATTATTAATTTTTGTTGATTTCCTGCAGGGAGATTAATGTATAAATCTTCTTGACCTGAATAACCAAGTATAGTTTCTAAAATTGTTGACACCCGCATGACTGACATTTGTTACAAGACGGCTTGAGCTGAGAAAATTGACAACACGTGAATGTAAAATACAAATCCATATTTATGCCCCTAAACTTCATCTAATCGTTTTTGGCATCAGCTGGGACGATGAAATTCCCAAGTCTGGTGGAATTGTTGTAATCCTGAGGACCGTGAGGTGTCAAGCCGGGAAGAACTAGAGCAACAATCCTTGCAGATCTTAGCAGCCCTCCCTCCCTGTAATCAGGCCCGTTTATGTATCCGATAACGAAGCTACGAATTAGCTCTATTGTAACTGTGAAGAACTTTGGTACCAGAGTCCATAGCGCAAAGTAGTTCTTATTCGGTTCCTCGTTGCGTACCTGTTCCAAAACGTATACATTGAGTTCAATATTAGCATGGTACTTTCTGAATCTGGACCCAAATGGATAGCAAGAACCAGCTTTGCTGCTCGGGCGTTAATATGAAAATTTAGATAGGACGAGAGAGAGGGATGCCAACCTTTCCTCTGTAGAACACATTATAGTAGAGGCATTTACCAAAGTGCTTGAACATGAGAGCTTTATCATCATAAGGCACTCTTGGAACAATATCATTGCTATAAACGTACCGAAAGTATAACTTTTCAGTGTCCAAAGACCTCTTCACAAACGACCCAAATTCGGCATTCCCAACACGAGGCTGCCCAAAAGTGTAAATGCCATCTAGTCTCTTCAGCAAATCCTCCTCTTTATGTAATGCCAAAATACTGGGAAACAGAATTGCCAATGCACCCCCTAAACTATGGCCAGTTACCAAGAACTTGGCATTTTTGTTTTTCTCTAATACTTCCCTCAGCTTTTCTCTTATTACATAGTAAGCAATGGGTTTGTCACTTTCTTGGTGAATTTGTTTGGGCAACCCTGTGTTCTTTTGTAACCCCAGGGCTTTCAGGAAACCACCATGAATTTTGCCCACGCCTGGTATGGCGTACCACGAAAAGTCAAAGTCGGTACACCATTGTATCGCATTGAAGGGCTTTGTACCACAGAAAGCAACCACGACCAGTTCAGCATTTACTGGTTTATCGCAGAAAATGAAAGCTTGAGTGGAGTAATCCCCTTCAAATTCTAAGACCAAAATAAGAAAAAACAATTATCAAAATTGTAACTGTAGCTAGCAGAAATCATTATATTTTAATGCCATGTACCTTGTTTTAACGTAATCTACTTTTCTGGTCTAATTACATTCTGATCCACCATACTACACCATTTTAAGGGAAATTTTTATTGCTATTATGTTGTTTGTCAAACTTAATAACCTTCTGGGAGTATTTATCTATATTATATTCATTGTGTTAAATAGTAAACAGCATGTATATACGTATGAAAAAGATTATTTACCATTCCAACAATTGTAGTACTCCAAGAATTCCATCTAGATTAAAGGGAGAAAAAAAAGATTAGTTTTTTTCTCTGAACATTCTGATTTTAGGCTAGGTTATATCTTTGCAAAAAATTTGAGAGAAAAACCAAACCTTCCAATGATCTCTAACTGCGCTTTTGATTGATTCCTCATTTTCATATGCAAATTTTGCAGCCATAATAGACAGTGCAGCATGGTATTTGCTATCTCCAGGTTTTATATTCTTATCCAAATCAATTCGTGTATCCAAGAGCCCAATCGTGGATTTGTAATTTGCTGACTTATCATCTGGAAAAGTTAATTTCCCTGCAATGATTCATTTTCTTTCATTAAACACTGCATTATTGTTATCATCAATGTTGTGGAAAAAAGAAAAAGGCGGTGCACTTGCTAATTCGGTAAACAGTTTCAGAACCCGCTATTTACATATTATGAACTGGGAAATTTACTGACAAAATAACTAATTGAAAGAAATTTAGTTGCACTTGAAAACGGAAAAAAAATTAATAGATAGATGTTGTAAAAGTTTAGGGGATTCCGGAGTCAAAAAGCTGAAGATTAAAATATATAACTATCCATTTCAAAACTAAGGTAGACTCCTATAGCACGTTTAATAGAATAATTGCACTCAACAATTACTTATATGTTGAACAATTCTATATCGAAAATTAATAATTTAATATCTCCTATTAGCTTTTTAAAGAGTAAGAATAGTTGATATATCCTATTACTTACAACCACTTGTCAAATCATGCAAGTCATGATTGCTTGCCAAGAAATTAAGCAATTTGTAAAAATGAAGTACATATTTATTTGTAATAAATTCTATTGAAACAAAAGCTAAACACGTTAATTAAATTAAAACGACAGTTGACGAAACAAAGTCATGAATTTTAGAAGTAAACGAAGATTTGGAAGCTTGTTTGTTTAGGACGTAAAAGCCTACCATAACTTTATTAACATAAAAAAGAAAAAAAAATGACAATCTAGATACTTATTAAGATCCAGAAGGAGGAAATAGTTAAACTTTATTTGTCAACAATTCAACACGACAAATGAATGAAACAAAAGCCAAGAAAAGACTAATTAACATGCATAAAGAAGAATCAATATGTAACATGATCAAAGAAGGCATAAATTAACAAATAGGTACGATAGGTACAATATCATCAACTGTAACCATAGAAGAATCCTCGTCATTCAGCGCATAGAGAACAATTGGCTTTTGAACATCTTAAGCAAAACCAGATATATGTTGAAACATAATTTAAAACTAATATTACTATCCATATTACCATATAACAACCATGTCTATTTAAATCCCAAAAACAGAATTTATGTCTAGATAATTGGACCAGCTATGTGATTGTTTTATGTAGTGTTGCTGATGTCCAATTTCTATTACTACGATTTTAGACTAATATGATAGAGGAAATACAAAAATAAACAAACAATAAAGTTCTTCTGTAAAATTTGATGTTTAGATCGAAATACACTGCTTCAGGTATCATTTAATTGTCGCTGCAATGCCTACGGGCTATTTACTTTCGAAAAAGAAATTGTCACTGCAATATTATGCATATTTTATACTTATATTATCAATGATTTGGCCCTTCTGTTACTCTGTTAGTACGATGTCATACTTTATGAAAGCTTCTTGTCATTCTGAATATCCACAGTTTTCTATCATTTTTTATACTGGAAAGAGATCAATCACACATTAAAAAGGAAGTTAACTTACCACTCAGAAAGTTCTTGAGAAGGACAAAAATACTATCTCCATTTGCATAATAAAGGTTCATCCATTCCTCGACCATCCATCCAAACATAGCTATTGGCTTCTTCAATTTGAGAAGAATCATTTGCACTGTAAGGGATATGAAAAGAAGCCATCGCCGTTCCAACTGATCTATGCGAGGAGTTCGCTCAGGACAATCTATTGCGTTATTTTTGTCGATGTCACCAGTGTATAAGAGTTGGATAAGATCAAACAGAGTAACTTTGTCTGGTCTTAAGATTAAGTAATCTGTAAAGTAGCCATTATGAAAACTACCCATGGTTTTGGTTTCAGAAGAGAATGCAATTTAGTTCAACGTTGTTCCTTTTGGAAAAGGAATAGCATATTTATAAATGAATTAGGGAGGCAATCTATTAGTTAAATCAAGTATTATATGTCATCAAGAAACTTGACCCGCTCTAGTGTTTAGTTGAAAGGATAATTGTTGACCTTTAACACTTAATTTATTTAATAGGGTTATGAATATGATCAAGTTGGTCATTACAGAATAATTATGCCAAAATTATAGAGAAAGTTGACTTCTTGATATTTTGTTTTTTTCACCCATTTATGAAGCAATTTTCGTTATATAAAAAGGTAACTACTGCAGAAATTATGTGGATGGTGTTCAGAGTTCAGTTTTGATAGTTAATTCAGATAAATTCTTAAATTGATTAATACTGAATTTACTTACGTAATTTTTGAATTGTTGTTTGCATTAATTAAGACCGATTAATTTTAAAACAGAACTTATTCCTTTAACATTAAGACCGATTAATTTCTTTTATGTTTATCTTTTTTTTTTTTTCCTCCTTACAAATATGAAAACATTATCCCTGATTTTGTAAGAACATCACACTTATGCTTGAAATATGAAAGCATACATTGGTGAAGTACTGCATGCGCCCATATAATAAGTCTCAAGCAACACAAATATTGAAGGCCTGATTCACATTAATGCTTGCCTTTATATTTCAAAACTATTTTACTAAAATTTTTCCAGAAAAAATGTTATTGTTTCTAATGTTTTTATTATAAGTGGATATATAGAAAATATCCAAATTGCTGGAAACAGATGCAAAAGAAATGTCATTATTCAATTGCTTTTATCATGGGGGACTACTGGAGTTCCAAGTCTAGTGCAGTTGACATAGTCTTGGGGGCAGTGAGGCGTCAAGCCGGGGATGATCAATGCAAATACCCTTGCAAATTTAAGCAGCCACCCCTCGCTGTAATCGGGACCTTTCACGTATCCAATAACAAAACTACGAATAAACTCAATTATAGCAGTGAAGTACTTAGGTACCAGAGTCCACAGCGAGAAATAGTTCTTGTTTGGTTGATCCTTCAGAACCTGCATGAAAGATCTCATTGTTATAGTCAACATTCCTTGCAACTAGAGGAGAGAGAGAGAGAGAGAGAGAGAGAGAGAGAGTGAGAGTGAGTGACATGCTAACCTTTCCTCTATATAAGCTGTTATAATACAGGCAATCGTCTATGTGCTTGAACAAGAGAGTTTTATCATCAAAAGGAATTCTTGGTACCATATCATTGCCATACACAAACCTAAAATATCTCTTTTTTGGCTCATCCAAAAACCCTTTTACAAACTTCCCAAAATCGTGGTCACCAACGCGTGGCTGTCCAAATGTATAAACCCCTTCTAACCTCTTCAATAAATCGTCCTCTTCGTGCAATGCCAATATACTTGGAAATAGAATAGCTAATGCACCCCCTAAGCTATGACCAGTAACCAAAAATTTGGCATTTTTATTTTGATTGAGCACTTCTCTGAGCTTCTCACGTATGGCGTAGTAAGCGTACAAGTGTTTGTTGTGGTGGTTTATCTCTTTTGGCCACCCGGTTTTCTTTTGTAACCCAAGGGCTTTCATGAAGCCGCCATGAATTTTGCCTTTGCCAGATATCTCGTACCATGAGAAGTCGATATCAGTGCACCACATGAGCGCGTTGAATGGTTTAGTACCACAGAAAGCTACCACCACCAAATTGGTATCTACTGGCTTGTCGCAGAACATGAAAGCCTGAGTGGAAGCTTCTCTTTCATATTCTATAAAAGAAATTTTGAAATGCTTTTAGCGGCAACACCATCAATAAAGTAATTAAACTTTAACAGAGGAATGCTAGCTTTTTATATGATAATATAATGATAATAACTAAGTGTCTGGATTCAAGCTTACCATTCCAGCAATTGAAGTACCTCAAGAATTCCATCTGCAAAATGAATAGAGAAATGCAGAAAAACATTAGACAATTAATTTCTCTAAAAATATTTAATTAACAGTCTACCATAAGTAAAAGATATTAGATAAAACCAATGTTATAATGAAAATGCAAACCTTCCAATTATCGGTGACTATGGTCTTTATAGCATTTTCATTTTCATATGCTAGCTTTGCAGCCATGATTGAGAGGTGTGCATGGTAATTTCCATTATCTGGCTTTATGCGTGAATCCAAATCAATTCTTTTATCCAAGATGCCAATGACAGATCTAAAATTTGACGAGTCCTTGTTTGGGCATGATTTTCCTGCAAAGTAGCTCTTGGGTTACAAAATAGCATATTATAGATAGATTGTTCTTACAGAATAACACAGAGTTATATTTATCCAGTGAACAAGATATATCAAAATCTAGTTCAAGATATATTTAATTCATTAATAATGTAATATGTTCTCTATTTTAAAATATGGGGCGATTAATTAACTCTATATATGTCTACCGCACATGGTTTAGCTAAATCTGGTAATGATGCTTTGACGTTGTATATTAAAGCTAAATAGATAATTAAATTTTGTTTGACAGCTTGGCAGCAGAACTAATCAATAAACACATTGACCAACTTTGAAAGCTTTATAGACGTTGTCAATAGATTAAATATAATCCATCAATTGGTGTTTTCTACAATCGAATCTTTACTACTAGCTAGCTAGGTACGTAAATTATCGGAACCTCATTCCAAAACTCAAAACTCCACTTATACGTGCATATATTAACTGGTTAGGATTTGCTGAGGTATATCTTTGGTTTTTGTCTCTGTCGATTCTGTACAATTGTCAGTCTCCGTCAAGATATTCTAAAATAGAAGTTCTTCTTCCAAGTTAGTAAAAGTAACGCGTTATAAATCTATAATAACTAGGACACTAGTATAAAAATACTTTCTTACCTTTTTCCATCCTAAAAATGTAATACAATGTCAAAAATGTATGTTGATCCATTTATATAAAATGCAGTAAAAAATCATATTATATATGGTATCTTATAATATCATGATTTTAGAACTATACACAATTGTATCATGATCTTAGTTTTGATAAAACTTGTATATATGACCCAAAAGAGATGAGTCAAATATGAAAATTATGAATAAAAATAATTCTCCTTGTCAGACTCTAATTAGTACCATAATTGCTGTTACTTTTCACTTAATCCATACCTTTGAGGATATTTGCAAAAAGTGTTTTGAAGCTACTTCCACTCATATAAAAGCAATTAATCCAGTGCTCAATCGCTGAACCCAGCATGGCCAATGGTGTCTCAAAGGTAAGAAGAACCATTTGCACCCAAAGTGACACGACAAGTGCCCATCTCCGCCACATGCTGTGTATCTTATCGGTGTCATCAGGACAATCTACTGCCTTATTTGCACAAACGTCACCTGTATACAAGAGATGGATGAGATCAAACAGTGACACCTCCTTTGGTTTCAAGACCATGAAATTGTTGAAGGTATCCCCATGAAAATGATCCATTTTGAGGGGTATCACTGTTTGAGAGGGAAAGAGGTGTAGAGAGAAGGAGAACGTTTTTGAATTCCTTTGCTTGGGAGCAAGTAAACTGAGTTAGAGCTTTATATGTAGTAGTAGAAGGCAAGCTATGACTAACTCTAGGTAGCTACCCCCAACCGCTACCATTAAAAAATGTAAAACAGAACAAGTAGAGATATGGTAGAAACATCAGCTTAATATTCACTATGGTATGGTAGTTTGCTTTGCGCGTGCATATGCTTACAGATGACGATTCATTAATTTTGTGATCCCCTGTTTTCTTATATAGTTGCAACTTACCATGCGGATACACATTAATCCGTGCATCTTGTATGCTTAGGTTATTGATTACTAAGTTACTATATATTAAATACGAAAAATAATGACCTTTCAATTTCATATTTAATTAGGCTCTTATTTTGAATGACTTTGTTCGAATGATCATTTATTTGAATATTTAGTTTTCAAAAAGTTTAGGACCCTGAGCTTTTGTTAATCATAATCTAAATGACATCTGACTATGCTGGTCAAGTGGTCCTTGTCAGCAGACTGTTCATATCCCTATATTAAAAGTCCCAACGTGACCAACATATTTTTTGATCTGTTATGGTCACAAATGCAATAGTGTGCTTTTGGAAAGGAAAAAAAATTTAAAAAAAAAAAGAGAAAAAAGGACAATATCAATGTGCTTCATGTATAAAGTGGGTCGTTGTTAAGAAACTTTTCATGCCCACCGGGCTTAATTAAAAAAAAAAAAAACTTTTCAAACTTTTTTTTTTGGACTCTAGCCACCTAATAAAATGTGTGCTTCAAAAAAATAAGTGTGCTTAATTATATATGTTTGGTGATAAAATTTTGATCAACCAATCATATGATTCATATCACACACGGAAATAAATTATGTGAAGTAAAATGATCATAATATGTAAAGTGAAATTTTTATCAACTCTTTTATATTATATATGTAAAGTAAAATTATCATATAAATTGTCGTGATATCTTTAAATTACCAGAGTAACAATAACTGCCACAAACTAGAGTGAGGCTGCATGCATGGTTAAATCTTCCGCATGGTTTTGTCATATTTTTGTGCTATTATTTTAGTTGACCTGGTATTACCACATTATTGTAAGTAGTAGTAAGATCTATGTGCAGCAGTGCAGCAGAGTTGAGAGACTTCGAGAGTCCCATAAACTTGCACAAGTACTGGAATTTCACTCTGTTGAAGCAGTTGAAGCGTGTAATATTAACCAGTCAAATACAAAGACAGCGCGTATATGACCATTGAATGATCAACTTTAGAAATCATTAGATGTACCTAATCAATTTCTTTATTTGGGTACTATTGTCGTCTTTAGTAAAGCAACTTTTTGCGCCTCCAGCTTGAGATTCCTCACGATCGTCTTCTGTTCGTAAATATGCTTTAAACATGCATGAATTTTCTTTTACCATATATATATATACGAATTTTCTTTTAAACAGACCACACAAATTTAACGGGATAAGGCAGTGTTTAGATAAGAATAAGTCAGATTACAGATATATTTACTTTCAGGAAGATATCAATTTGGTTTGCATCGGTTCATTTTGATTCAAATTTAATATATTTTCGAACTTTCATTGTATTATTGACTCCTCTAATCGAATAATGCAGTATAGAATTTTGTCTGACTCGAATTGTCGAATAATGCAGTACAGAATTTTGTCTGGTTTCTTAATGATCTAGGGCTAACTCACATGTCCAATTGTTTCGATCGGTTTATAGCGAGTTTCGGATAAACACAAATTAGGACAGTCAGGATATGAATATTGTTACTATTTACAGTTCATTTTATTTTTAAATATATTCGGATTTAAATCATTTGATCGAATTCGATTTTGTCAGGTCTCATCCAGAACCCAACAGAAATTGGAAGGAAAGGACGGCTCCAGTTCGATAGTACTGGGGATGAGTGATACTAATTCATAAAAAACAAAAGAATTAACCCGTGCTTCTTGCTTCCTTCCTTGCTTCCTATATATTTTTCCCTATGCAATTACTTTTCTTGGCAGATTGCTTGTCTTATTTAATATTTATTTATTTATTTATTTTTGGCATCTAGAATTCGATTGTTCTATGCTCTGGCTGTGTACTCCACATGCGGAGTGGTCTTACTAACTTCCAAATGATCTTACTATTTAATTTATGCAGTAGAGTGCTAGACTAAACTCCAAGAACAATTGAGAGTCGAGACATTAATTGATGGCTATATTCCAACAGTCATATCAGTAAATTATTTTCTGAAGAATCTTATCCTGCAGACTTGGAAAGAGTGTTAGAATTTTATTTATGTGGCCTATATTATTAATTATGAACCATGTTCATTTAATGAAATTAACTAAAGGGTGCATAGAGTTTGATGGAAATTCTATGGACCAGATTCATTGTATTTGATCCCAATAGTTGCCTCAGTATTATATATACTCAATTCTGAAAATAGGATGTACCTTTTGTCATTTTTCATCCATTAAGAAAGAAACACAGAAGAGAAAAAAACGCTTAAGTTGCCATCATCATGACTGAGGAAAACTATTGAAGATCGATACTTACGCTTTCGTCTAACAACTAATGATTTCTGCTCTTCAATTTGTAAGTTTTATACTCATAATTTTGTTATTTTATATGATTTACGGATCCTGAAAAATCGTGTTCTTATTTTCAAACACGTTAATTTATACTTACTTTCATTTGGTATCAGAGACGATCATAAATTCATATTAAATGCAAACTTATTTTACGAGTATATATATTTTTTCCTCATAAATTTTGACGTTATTTTTATGAGAATTGTTTGGCTAAAGTTTTATTGATTCGTTATAATTTCAGAAGTTATTTGCCAATAACTTTATGATATATTTTGTTTATTCATAAACTTTAGTCGAATCGCTAAATTAAAGTATCTATTAGAAAGTCATTTAAATTATTGATTGATCCACGCAAACGAATGAGGAATTTCACTAAAGGAACTACTCTTATATCAAATTCCGTTTGCAAGTTTGATTTTGTTAACTTATTTATTAAACCCGTCTAAATGAATCACTCGATTAAGTTGAATTTGATGGTTCATTAATTGATTTTTATTATCAAAACTAAATCACAGTAGTGCGCCATGGAACAAATTGAATCTTTAAGTTAATTTTGATTGGATGATTTGGAAGTGCATTGGATTTGATGCACTAATTATTCTATGTTCTTTAGTGTGCAACTATATATGTAATGTGTTAACTATTTTTACTGATGGTTCCGTAAAGATTATTTCATTCATTTGTTTTAATTTCTTAACAAATCAAAAATAGTTATATGCCGTTTTCTTAACCCGTTCACGTGGGGTTAATTTCCAACTTGATTCATAAATTACCGTGGTCCCACAATTTAAATTAGGAAAGTTTATTCCATTTATTAAGAAAACTAATGAAATATTCTTTACCTATGTAACGTATATGGATGGGATGTATGATGGGTGGGATTAATATTTGATTCTACATTTAATTATTATTTCATTTATTAAATGGAATTTTGTTTATAGTTCGTTTATATTGTAAGAATTATTTTCCCTATTCCATCTGATCGTTTCATTTGAATAATGAATTAAGAAACAATTTAATTAATTGCTATTATTGCATTTACTTAATTAAACGCATAAAGGTATTTTACACAAATCTAAGGTTAAGTTGTGTTTAATTTTTGTTAAGCGTTTAAATGGATCAATTAATCAAACTGTTTAGGCATGAGTAGTAGTCAATTTTATTTAATTGTATCTTAATGTAATTTTCATTGGCTTAAACGAATGAGTCGGATGCAGATTCCTTATTCGATCGCATCCTTTCGAAATATGTTCACATTATGTTTATTAAGTGAAAAAACTAATAAAGGTTTCTTAATTTAATTTCTATTTAAATATTGTATATGTAATTTAAAACCGTATATATAATTCTTCGTATGGTTTTGTATATAATATTTTAATAGAGTTATGGTTTGGATAAGTCTAAGTATCCATGACAAAATTATCTTTACGGTTTTATATGCACTTATTGATATCAAGCAGCCCAACGGAAGGTTGCTATAAATTTTGCATATGAAGTTACTTTTAATAATTTGATCGTTACCAATTTTAACAACTTTAATTATAATTATCATTTTATTAAAAGGAAGTATGTGATATTTATATCCATGTATCACAATAAAGTTTTGCATTTAATAAATTATGATTGACAATTTGAACAACTTTAATTGTCATTTTAGTTTATTAAGTGGAATTTTATTTATGACTCAATTTGTTTCTGCCCAACGGTGATGCAAATTGATTTTATGGAACAACTATTTTGTCAAAACTGAAATTTTTAAGTATTAATTTCAGTTTAATTAAGTATTAATCTTCATAGTTGTTTAATTCTATTATGTTATTTGTGATATTTTAGTTTATGTATTACTATAATATTTATATTTAATAAATATTAAGGATGTCAATTTGAACAACTTTAATTGACATTATAAATTATTAAATAGAATTGCTTCATAGACTTCAATTTATTTCTGCCCAACGGTGATATAAATTGAAAATGTCAAGAACTATTTATGTTAGAACTGAAATATCATTTGGCGTTTTATTATTTATTTTAGTTTAATTTATTGTTAGTTCTTTTATTATGATTATGTGAATTTTAGTCGACTATAATAACCACTTTATTTTTCCTGAATTATTTATAGCATTGAATAAACTAAATTCCCAACTTAGAAAGACCAAATTGAGATTTGTCTTGGTATTTTAGAATTGGACCAGACATTATGAATAGGCACTTTTATGTTGTCATGAATAAAAGTATGTGCTTATGAATAGGCACTTATACATATCGATGCATGTAGACCTATAAGTACTTGTGTAATGAAAAGTGTAATGAAATGTTGTTGACGCTTTACTACTTGACCAATGATCATAGTAGATATTGACGTATCTATTTGATAAGGTGTAAGTATGAACCTTTTGACTAGTTTAAAGGAGTTCAAGAGTGAAGTTGAAAGACCATTCAAGAAAGATATAAGTCTTACAATTGTTCATGGTAAATATCTAAGTCATATGATTTGATGTATTATCTAATGAGTGTGAAAATAGTTTCACAACTCACTCCATTAGGAACATTATATTAGTATAGTTTGTACAAGAATGGAGGTATCAAACTTTATTTGATATAGTTCGATCAATAATAAATCGAATTGACTTAATCGACTCATATTAGGAATTCGTGTTTGAGGACAATACTGTTTACACTGAATAATGTTCCATCGAAGTCTAGTGAGAAAGATATCTTACGAGATTTGATCTCTAAGTATATTGTTTCTCAAGATTTGGTGTTAAGAAGCTTATTTCAAGGTTTGTTGACTGATAAACTTGGACCCAAATAGGACGCTTAATGTTTTGTAGGATACCTTGAACTGACTGAAAGGTACTACTTATACGAACATGATAAGAACAAAGTAGTTGTTGCTCATCATGACGTAGTCTTGGAGAATAACTTTCTCAAGAAGAAGTAGTGGGAGTAAGGTGAGTATAAAGGAGTTTATGCATCACTACAAGAAATATCTTATGGAAAACTTGTCACTCCATATATGGTGCTTAGTGGAAGTAGAGCAAAGCTTTATTCACAAACTGTTGTGAAAGGAAGTGCGCTCCTTCCAATGAGGACTCAAATGTCTCACGAGTTGATGATATTCGAGAAACTCAAGATATAAATGAGGATCAAGAACTTATTCTACAAACCATTGTAGAAATAGTTCATGAATCTCGAGCACTGATCCTACAAAAGTCAACGAGAGTGACTGCCTAACCGAAAGGTGCATAGACTTCACAATACCCTCATACTTGGCATATGATGATACGCTGACAAATAACGAAGCGATGGAAAGATCCGATTCCACAGGTTTGGTTTAAGTCCATATGATCTTTAAATGCAATCCATGTATACCAACAAGGTACAGACCTTGGTTGATGTTTATGAAGGAGTAATCCATCAAGAACATTTATATCTTTAATGAAAGATTGACATGGATGACAGGTCGACTATATACAAAGCACAGCTTCTTGCTTGTAGCTATGTCTAAGTCGATAGCTAGTTGACTGTATACAAAGCACAGCTCTTGGCTTGTAGCTATGTCTAAAGTCTATAAAGATCATTCTAGCAAGTGTTATGTATCATATATATTGATATATGGAAATGCACATCAAAAACCGCTTCTTTCGATTAACTGAAAGAAGATGTTGTGTATACGATACAAACCGAAAGTTTTATGTTGATGTACTGCTGGAAACATATGTATGGTTCATGGATCCGTTAATGGATTGAAGCTATTATTGTGGAATAAATATTTTGACAAGAAATCCAAGGAGTTGAATTTCGTCAAAAGCATCTTGTATGGACAAGAGATTCAGTGGGAGCATAATTGTGTTACTAATATTGTATAAGGTAACAAAATTGGGAATAACATTGAAGAAATAAATATTGTCAAGATCTCATTGAAGAATGTTTTCTTAATGAGAACTTGGGCAAGATCGCCTAAATCCTGGGAAACAAAATCTATGGAGATAGATTATGATGGATGTTAGGTTTGAGTTAATGTGCATAAAATTATGTGGTGTTGTAGAAACATAAATGGTGGACTCCAAGAAAGAATGTCTAACCACGTTATATGGCATACACTTGAGTTCGACTCACTATGTTGCGACTCAATTCGAGAAGAGTGCACAAAACAGTTCGAGCATCCTTCTATTATGAGTTTCATTATGTAAGCCATATTTATGCACATGCCCCGATGTGTTGTACCCAAGGAGTATGACAAGCAGTTGTCAACTGGATACAAGGAAAAACACATTTGGACAATAATCGGGAATATCCTCGAGTATCTTATGAGAAAGAGAGATATATTTTTTCATCTGTTAGAATGGAAAATAGCTCGTGTAAGTTGTTACACTGATGCTTATTTCAAAAGATTGATAAATCACATTTTGAGCTACCTATTTGCTTAAAGGTGGTGTTGTAAGTTTAGAAGGAGTTCTAAACAAGGTATTACAACCTTTTCCGTCACAAAAAGTAAAATATATAGCAACTTGTGAAGCAATGAAAATGATAGTTTGGATTAAGAAGTTCTCAGTCAAGCTAATATAGTTCTATGCATCTCGAACCATAGCTTAGTCTTAAAGAACCCAATATCGTATTGAAGGTCCAAATATGATCTATGACAATATCACTTGATCGCATGTGATGATGATCAAGAACATATATGTAAGAATATATATGTATTAGGTCAAACAACATGAATAGTTTCGCGAACACAGCGGAGACTCTAACATAACATCTACCTTAAGCAGTACACGAGATGAAATTGTTCATCCATACGTAATGGACGTATGAGTGGCTGGTTTTAAGTGTATTATTTTATGAGGTTCAAGACATGTATATATGTAGATATATGACATCGTTCTCAATTCTTCGTTGGCTAGAAGTCACTATTGATTGACTCTAGGCCAAGTGGGAGATTGTTGGAGTTATGTCCTAGAGGTCAATATTTAATGACTTGGTTATTTAGTTTATGTTATTGATGATATTTGATCATTTGTTCCTGAATTTTATTATTGACAGTTCATTCAGGTTGAGGATCTGAATTGTAGATCACTGTATTTCATTTAATAGTAAATGACAATAATAAATCGAAACTGTCCATAGTCTTGATAATTAACAAGGAACATTAATTATCATATAAGACTAGTATGCAAGTTAAGCGATGATTAAGTTCTACAAATCATAAGTAAGGAGTTACTAACTTAATTGCATATGTATATGTTACTAGAACATAGTACAGGACATGACCCCGATGAAATAAATATATGGATTGTGTTAAGTGTCATTATTTATTTTATCAGTGTTTGATTCCAAGTTTGAGATGGTTCAGTTTTTCCACATGAGGATAGGTTCTATAAATATCGTCTACCGCTGATTCCTGACAAAGGCTGCTATACGGACTTTATTTATGTTCTCTTGAATTGTGCGGGGAAAAACTGTTCATCAAGATAACCGTATGTCCCTCATTAGTTCACCTGATGAGTGATGATATCTACTGGGCCCCTTGATGGAGATGGATTGCTTGCTAGCAACTTGTGCAATCATCTCTAGATCAAGAAACGTATAATCTGCAAGAATGACATATTCCTATCTTGGATTATACAAGGATATCATGTGACATAGGAATTAAAAACAATAAGATACTTGTTTTCTTATGCAGGATTAAATGATTGTATTAGTACATTATTCATTTTTGTGAATTGGAAATCATAACATGTTGCTAAATACCGCTTATGATTATTGGAAATAAACATTGATTTATTTCCATGGCCAACATAGCATAAATCCTCAAAGGGTCCCACAAATAAAACTTTAACCATACGTGCATTATTTATTTATTCGTAGCATTGAGTACTACGAAAATATGATAAGTTGATTAATTTAATTATATACCGTTATGAACCGTTATAATTAATTAACTCAAATGGATCATATAGAAATAATATAATGCATATGCTAATTCTAAATTAATTATTAATATGTTAATAATTAAATTTGTTCAACACATATTTATTATATTGAGCTAATCGGTCTTTTGTTTAATTAGTTAATTAAAAGCCCGATTCGAGATGGATAAATAATATAAATTAATGGGCTATTAAATCATGTGAATTGGTTCACAATAGCCCAGAAATTTTCGGCTATGGAGGGGCAAAACTGTCCAAGAGAAAAATAGAAAGAGAGAATAATAATTATGGAAACGTTCCATTTATATATAGGTGTATATTATAGAAACAAATCGATTGATTTGCCCTAGCCTCTCTCTCTCTTTCTCTCTGGCCGACGGCGCAAGGAAGAAGAAAATTCTTCTTCTTCTTGCGTGTGTAGGTGCCTCCATCCCTCTCGTTATTGTTCATGTGTTGAGCGTTTCCTTCTTCCAATTAATCGTTAATCGCGCGAAGTAGAAAACGAGGAATTAGCTATTATCTCGGACGAGCTAGCACTTGTCTTGAGATTTTGGTTAATCTTCTAGGTGAACTAGAGGAAGCGAAGGTGCGATGCGAATCTATCGACTCCTAAGCAAAGGTCGAGCCTTTTAGTTACGATACTAAAAGAGGTATAATTTCCTACACGTTCTCTTTTATATGTTAAATGCTTGAATAACTAGATCCGTTAATCGTGCTTGTTAATTGTTTATTAAATGTTAATAAAAATTAAAATTGCACAAGGACTTGAGTTCCTAACATTATATACAAAGTCAAAGATATGACTATAGTAATACAACATATTTATTTGAGAATTATGTTAACTAATTTTCTCACTAAAGTATTACCACCCATTTTTTGCCGGCACGGGTCTGGTTATTAAATTATGAGTTTGTTGTATTGAATTATGTATTAAGTTATAATGTGAAGCTTCAATTATGACTTTGACTTTGAATTTATGAAATTTGCTTATTCTTATGTTGCGCATTATGTTTAATTTAAGCAAATTTACTCAAGTGGATCGAATGAATTTTATTAACCATTTGTTGGGGGAAATGCCAATTCTATAATTAATAGGGATCAAATAACCGTTATAGTTATTTCGATTATATTAGTTTAGTTTGATATTTCTAACTGAATAAGGTTTAAGATAATGTTGGCCAATTCTGAATTTGTGTTTCATTATGATGACGTAATATAGGCCAAGTGGGAGAATGTTAGAATTTTATTTATGTGGCCTATATTATTAATTGTGAACCATGTTCATTTAATGAAATTAACTAAAGGATGCATAGAGTTTGATGGAAATTCTATGGACCAGATTCATTGTATTTGATCCCAATATTTGCCTCAGTATTGTATATACTCAATTCTGAAAATAGGATGTACCTTTTGTCATTTTTCATCCATTAAGAAAGAAAACAGAAGAGAGAAAAACGCTTAAGTTGCCATCATCATGACTGAGGAAAAACTATTGAAGATCGATACTTACGCTTCCGCCTAACAACTAATGATTTCTGCTCTTCAATTTGTAAGTTTTATATTCATGATTTTGTTATTTTATATGATTTACAGATCCTGGAAAATCGTGTTCTTATTTTCAAACACGTTAATTTATACTTACTTTCAAAGAGTTGATTAAATTATCAGTAAATTCTTTTTCCATTTTCTCGCGTCCTTTTTATTATGAAGCCCGAAGCGAAAAAATAAATATTAATAGCGTTCATTTATCTATATTTATCAAATCCACATATGTTATGAATAATAAGGCGGGTTTGAATAAATTTTTCCCCATTAACACGTCAGGATTGATTACGGAAAATAAAATTTTTTATTTTACAGAATTCATTGAAATTTCACAGAATTCATGAAATATTTAATTTTTTTAAGTGGTCCAACATCTGGAGTAAATTTTTATTTCTAATATGTTTGGATTATTCTTTAAATACAAATTAAAAAGTAATTCCAACAATTTCTTTTTTTAGTGCCAGGTGGCAAGTACCAAACCGACAAATTATATTAGTAAGAAGATATTTTGGAATAAAAATTTCTTAAACCACATCAAGAAAATAATCCAAACACACTAGAAATAAAAAATTATTTTGGATGTTGGACCACTTAAAAATAACACTCTAAATCCCTAAAAAAACGTATTCTCAATTGTTTACTAATAATATTTTTACTCTGAGTTATTAAATTTTAATTTGACTCTTAAGCGATCCAAACACACTCTCAGTTCCTTCAAGGTCAACGATAAACTAAAATATACTAATAAATATTTTTTTTTAACTCTTAAGAAATCGAAAAAGTTCATTCATATAACTTTCTTATACCAAAACAAAATTGATGCATTTTAATTACCATTTGCACTTCATCAAACCTCATAACTATCTTGCAATATATTGTAACGTAACATTACTTTCTACAGAAATATTACTTTCAAATATAAGAAGCATGTTAACTTCTTAGAGAAACGTTCTTTTTTAAAAAAAAAAAAAAAAATCTTTGAGAAACGCGTTGGTATTTGACGCTTCACTCAGTCGTCCTTTTTAGACTAGATCTAACTCATATACTTCCAAAATAAACTTGTTAATCAGGAAAGCTAATTATATCATTTGCCACGTGATGATTGTGTATCCTTATTGACTGACTGACCAACAGCGATTCTAGACTAAGAAACTAGTATAATTTAAATAAAGCATTAAGCTTTCCAATGGGTGGGGATGAAATAAAGAAACCACAATAGGTGGGAATCAATTATGTCATCATCAATCACCAATCAAACTTAATATGTGACCAATGTGGATAAGAAGTGTTTTGGTTCACCCAGAAAATCATGTAGTCATTGCGGAGATATCTAATCTGACTCATTTGTATTGCCAAATTACACCTAAATGTAGTTAAGCGTTATTAGATCGATGTTTCTAATTAGTACAGAATTTACATATTTTTAATTAATCAATTATTTATTTAGAAAGGCACAGTTCAGTGTATAGATATTTTATCAACCTTTTTGTTTTTAATCGAATTTGAATCTGCTCTATCTAAAAGAAAGGACGTGACCACCCACTGAATTTTCACATTTGTATAGGATACACATTAATTGAATTTTATTAGTTATTAATTTTTTTTATACTTAAGTTCAAATATGGTTCTGTTTGTATTTTGCCCATAGTTTTAGCTGATCAAAATTTAGACAACACAAGAGTCTCAAAGGTCGGATATGATGGAGGAGACTTTGATAACCCTTGTATTAAACTTTTGTATACAGATCACATTCACAGATGCAACTGCAACATTTTAGATTTATCAAAAATTCATCTCAATTACAAAAAGGATGTATATTCTTCTATTTACCTTCAATATTTGGATCCTCATGGGCAAGTCCCTTCATATTAAAAAGTGGAAGCGGATGCCAATTCAATAGAACGTTATTTACTGGTACTTGACTTATTATTGTTTTCTAATTCATAAAATAAGGTAGATTGATTGAACAAAATTAATCAAACAAGATTACAATAATCAATTTTTCAGCTTAACAAAGTGCACGTTTGGCACGGCATGTCAAAAGACAAGGTTGGGTAATTTTGTCAAAGTTAGGTCCCTAGTTCCGACGCCTCCTAGTCCATGTTAAAACCATGGAAAACAATGTTTGTCAGATGAAACTTGTGCAACCCCAACATGTTCTGGTTTAGAGAGTTCATTTTTATTTTTTCCATTGAAAATATGAATTGTAACTTAATTTTCTGTCTTACAATTAGGCCGGTCAATAATGGGCCGTTTTAACGTTTTCGTTTCCATTCCGTCCAAACGGAACAGAAAACGAAAGGAGAAATCAGTTCCGTTTCTGAAACGGAACGGAAACGAAACAGATTTTTTTCAACGTTTTTGGAACGGAACGGAACGGAACAACGAAAATGGGCTGAAATCAATGGGAAATGAAAAACGGAACGTTAAACGGAACTGAAATCTGTTTCGTTTAACGAAACGAAACGGAAACGAAATGCATATTTTGTTTCATCGCTGAAACGGAACGAAAACGGAACAGGCCTGTTCCGTGTCCGTTTCAGACGTTTGACAGGCCTACTTACAATCATGCTTTTGTTATTGGTGCATCCAATCGATGCTGGCCTGCCGCGCAGTGCTGCCAAACAATGAAAATGATACAAGTCAGGGGCCGGAACAAGGCTTTTTCAAATTGTGGTGTAGCGCCTTTTGTTACATGAGTATCAGATTGGGCCCAATTACAGAACTGAACCCAAAGCTTCTTCCACATCTATTGGACTGATTGGATATAGATGTCGTTGCTAGATCGGGCCCAAATGATCTTGTATAGATCTCAATTAATAAACAGGCCCCAAGACTAAATGTAGGAATGAAAAGGAAATGGGTTAAACAGCAGTGGGAAAAATTTTCAATCCACATTTGAGGTGACAAATTTTAATTTTTTTATATAAAGCGATTTCTCTTTTTCTCCTCTTCTTCCATTTTTTTTTCTTATTTAAATTTTATGATTTGGACAAGTAACAAATTTAATCAGCGTTTCTCTTCCATTCCATTGCACACGTTACCCCTCTGCGGAGCAGTGTAATGTACTTGATTGCAATAAGAGAAATCTAAAATTCTGATTCGTGTGAAGTTACGACCAATGTACTTTATTGCTCCTTTTAATTCAAAATACGAATTTCAGTTTAAAAAAATGTTTTAAGATTAAAATTTTAAGTAAGATAATTTCAATAATACGTTTCTACAATTCTTTTGAAATGCTAAATATTAGTATTCTTTAAAAGTAATACGGTAAGTCATGTTAAAATTGCTGTTAAAAAAACAAATACAACAGAGTTGCATGATTTTAATCTTCTATTGTATTTCTTAGCATAAATTATTTGTAGTTTTGTCTATGAATCAATCATATTAGTAAATTTTTGAAATAAAAACCAAAAGGATTTACTAAGTCAGGAATTAAACCGAAATTTGAAATATTTGTCTATGTGAGAAAAAAAATACGAAAGAGAGCATGACTATATTCCTTTACAAAATCGGATAGAGAATATTCTTGCTTTTTAATACTATATCGACATATATTCCACCTTTCATTTCCTCAATTTGATAGGCTTCTCTTTTCTTCATAATAACAAGATTCTCATGACTTGACAATGTTTATCATTTCATTGATATTGTTGTTACAAGAGTTGCTATTTAAACAACGCTTAGTAAAAGAAATATCTTTGGAAGAGAAATAAATAAATAATAAAATATTTTACTAATTATTTAACATTGAAATTTTGAAAATAAACAAACATGATTTTTTAAATGCTAAAATCTATTCAAACGTTCATACAGAACATAAGAACCCAAACGGTCATATTATTTAAAGTTTTTTTTTTATAATTTAGTCACATAAATCACGTTTCTTTTAAATTAGAAAGGGAGGTTATGATAACAGAGCCTTCCAATTAACGGTCGAGGATGTGATGTGAAATGTGATAAATAAATGCTGCTGAACCGGTTCTCCCAAGTAAAATTGTGTGTGTGTTTTTTTTTTCCTCCCTTTTTAAATCAACTTTCTAACGGCAATAATTAGAAACTTGCGAGCAATAAATCGAGGCAAAATAGTAGAACAACAATTATTCATTAAAATTTTATATATTGGATTTGAAGTTATTGATTCATCAAAGAATCTAATCCATACATACCCTTTTTTCATACTCAAAATCACAAATATGCTCAGAAATATTAAAGACCTCAACAGCCGGCCCATGTGACGGAACGGACCCAGTCCAAAAACTCTGTGACAGATACTGAACCTCATATTATGTAACAAGTCGTTAAAATAAATCTCGTAATCTGTCAGCGGCTTCTTGCATGATATTAAGGTCTATAAAGGTTACAGAAAATCTGGAATTTAATCAATTCGGACCCCCAAACATGTCACGCACAAGAATTGTCCGAAATACGGTCAGCTGTACTCGATCGGTCAGATCTGGCTCCTTTTTCCAGGCAGGTACGGTGAACCGAAGCAAAAACAAATCTACCCGATTTGGGTCGCACAGTTGGTCCCGCAAATGATTTAATTTGCCGTGTAGAAGAAAGGGATGGTGGGTCCCGAAATTAGATAGCCGAAAGCTTCTATTACGCTCGTGTTTTGACTGAGGAGAAAAATTTAGTCGTATTAAATTTTCTTGCTAATGATGAGTTTGTGTTCCTTTTTTAGTTTTCATAATTGTACCGCATATATAAGGTGGATGGATGCGTACTGGTAAAGTTCCATTAATTATATATAGGGATGGTTTAAGAATAATTACTAACCATATCGCAATTTATGATATTGTGGAATGCATGTTGATTTTCCGTATAAAGGATTCCTTGGAACAAATTGGAGATGAACCATATCCAATTCTTGTTACGCCAATTTTAATCACCTTGATGTGTTGATATAAATGGGCTAGAATTTTACAAAATATATAATAATCAAAGTTTAATCTTGTTATATATATTAATTGAAATTGTTATCTGTTTTTTTAAGATGATATAATTTCTATAAAATAACTTTGTCTTCTTCAAACTTTAGAGACAAACCCTAAACCTTAAATCAGGAAATGAAGAAAGAAACAAAATTACACTGGGTCTTTTCGTAGTGTTTCATTTACTTTATTTTCTTTTTATTATAGTTGTTGTTATGATGCCTTTCTTTTTTTTGTAACATTCAGTTAATTGGTTGACTTGCAGTCGGATTTAGGTGAGCCGACCTCTTAATAGTACAGTAGAATTGGAATTTAGATATTGAAAATTATGTAGTTGACCCCTCTATTAAATTATTGTAAACTTTTTGCTATTGAGGAAAATAACATTTCCTTTTCACAAATCGGGAGGATGGATGTACACTTGAGCAAAATTGAACGCAAAGGACGCGTAAATTGATAATATGAAGTAGAACTTTTGATGATTGGACCAGCAATCAAGGTTCCAAACTTCCAATAGAGTATATAGATATACAACAAAAGATCTTGTCGATGAATTTAGAGAGGCGACATAAGTATGTTGTTATTGTTTTGTTTCATAAAGGCCCCACAATATAATGCTGATCTTGTTTCAAAATGGGTAGGAGGGATGCATGGAGATGGAAAAAAGAAATATTCACTTCAACAAATTTTTTGAGGGTCATTATATTCTCGACAGCATAAGCACATGCTGTACACAAAGAACAGCATCAAACTTATACCGATGCGTTGTGATGTGTTACTAGTAGAGTTTTCATAATTGTACCGCATATATAGCACACTTTTGTAAAACTATAGAGTTTTCCTATTGTCTAATGCCTTCCAGTATTGGAAGAAAACTTTTAAATTGAGTTACTAGTAGTTGTGCCCTGACTCATGCAGATCACCTAGTTGACGCTGAGTTAAAGAAAAAAAAAATAATGATATTTTCTACTAAATTTCGTGGACTTTCTAATAATATAAATTATTTACAAATTTATCTTGTGGGAGATCACAGATTCGAATAAAGTCAATTTTTTTTCATTGAACTTCAAATTATTCATTTTCAGTCAATGGTATTGATTTTTATCCAATTTTCCTCACTCCATCAACTATCTCATCCAAAGTTACTTTTTTTGCATATCTAAAAAAAAATTTTATCCATTTAACAATATTTGATCAAATTTGGATGAAAAAATAAGTATTTTGAATGAAAAAATAAGCAAAGTTTAATGAAAAAAATAATTTTATATCAAATTCAGGGACCTGACAAAATTATCTCTTTTATTTCGAAATTATATTTTTTTTCAGAGTCCAATGCAGTTCATACAAAAGAAGCTACTCCTTTACTTTTGAATTTAGTCTTCATTATGAGGTGATAAGTGAGTATTTATTTTGACAATGGGATAATGTCATGGAATACCTCCAAACTTTTTGTTCATGACAAGTTGGTTCCAAGGTTTTATCTTTAAAAAAGTCCTCCTTAACTTTCTAGTATGTGATAATTAGTCCTCCAACAGTTAATGTGCTACTAAATACATAAAATTTGACTATAACTAGAGAGCTTGCCGATATTTATAGCGTAATATTTAAAAAGTTATTATTATTATTATTATTATTTGAAGAAAGAGGGAGATCTTCACCATCCAACTTTTCTGAAATTAAAGGTGCATGCGAAACTTGAACTCTTGATCTAAAAAAAGTTAGTCTAGTGCTCTTACCACTAAGCCACTAGACCGCATGCTACATTTAAATATTTATGTTGATAAGTTTTAAATTTATGGAAACTTATAAAACTTTCCATTTAAAAAATAATATGTATATGTATATATTACCTCACTGAGTAATGCTACAGTCAAACGCGTTTGACATCAAACTCGATTCTAGTCTCAACTATTAAAATTTCAAATACCGATCTGAACCGCTCATTATGATCTTCATATTGAAATTATCATGAAGACCGAATTTTACAACTTTTCAAAATTTTAAACTATTTATTTTGAATTTTTTAAATTGGAGGGTCCAGAATTAATTAGATTGAAGATTTTCTAAAATTAAAATAAATAGTAAAAAAATTTAAAAATTATAAAATTTGATCTCTAAAGAGATTTCATTATGAAGAATAATTGAGCGATTTGAATTTACCATTGTAGTATCGAAAATTAAGAATCGATCGTGTTTGACGGGCTCAAGTATCAAACATGTTTGACACTCGCATTACTGTTACCCTACTACTACAATTTGGGATTCTATAACGGTTAAAAAAAAAAAAAAAAAATCATATTACGACTATTTTTTTTCTAGTGTGGATATAAGAAATCTAACGTTCCATTCCTTCCTATTTTTTCCCGTTTTGTTTGCTTTATTAGTTTATTTTATTTTACAGAAACAAATAGTCAAATAGTTCCAAAATTAATCTAACTATGACAAATTAGAAATTTAGAAAATTTTACCAAATTAAGAAGTTCGGAGCCTAGCTTATCAGTTATCACAAACCAAAATTTGAAGTCTTCTGTCATGTATTATATGATCTTGGTAGTGAAAGTCCAAATATCCTTGGCTCTTGGCCCGCCCTTTGGAAGACCATCCTAAAATCCGGACCGGACCAGACCGGCCCTTCGAAGGGTTTACGACGGACAAGGGCCTCGAAGGGCCGGATTTTGAAAGGGCCGGGTCTAATTTTTTTCATAGACGGATATTGAAGGGCCGGGTTTTGAAGGGCCAAGTCCGATCTAATCCTTCAATCGTGGAGACTATTTGATCGTGATGAGACGATAGAGATTAAAAAACTATTAAAAATAATTAAATATTGGTATTATTTGGAAGCGCTATAAGGGCCAAGGACCTAGAAGGGCCGGGTTTTCAAAGGGCCGGTCTCATTTTCCAAAAAATAAATCCGTCTAACCCATCCCATTTGCACCCTTTTTCTCAACCCGGTCCAATCCGGCCCTTCTATCAAACCCGTTGAGTCCGATCTTTTAAAATCCGGTCCGGCCCTTTTGCCTTTCACTAGATCTTGGACAGTATGGTACAACCGGTTTATGATTTCTCAACATGTTATCTACTGGTATGCAATATCTAGATAAATAACAAAATAATTTGAAAATATAAAGAATAGAAAAAATTACATTCATACAATAACATTAGCAACGCGTTTTTAACTTATACATGTAAAATCTCACTAATTAACAAAATACATGAAACATGAAAATAAGAAAATATCATCTACGACAATATTTTTTTACTTAGTAAAATATCTAACTATTAAACAATAAAATGAAAATTTCAATAATAACGAAACGACAATAATTGTTCATAACAATAGTAATACTTTTTCTTTGTTTTAGCACAAATAACACTGAACCTAACAATTAATTTATTTTGGATTGGCTGCTTGTATAGTTCAAGTTTTCACACTATCGATCATATATAGCTTTTTGTTTCTAGTAAGTGGATAAAACTTTTAGAATTTGTGTGTGTGTGTGTGTGTTTTTTTTTTCTATAATTATCATAATTCTTACTGAAAATATCAAATTGAGAAAATTGTTAGTTATATCAGTATATGGACTAAACGGTCCTAATGTTTACCACAATAATGACAAATAGATTGTATCAATGTTGTATAATTCATAATAAAGAACTCAATACCATAGGATTCCTATCAAAAACAAAAAAATATTGGCAGTGATTACATACAACAAATTATATATTCGAATCATTCATAATATAAAAAATATTAATATTTGGTTTATTCCAATATCTAAGAATATATCTAACAATAACAAATTTTGTCTTTCATCAAATGCAGACTATAGTAGCATGGAATTCTTCAATGATATATACTAGTGGTTTTTCGCGCGTTGCGCGACCTATATTTTTTTTTATCAACTATTTATTTGTGAAAAATATTTGTGACGATATATAATCATTATAAAATAATAATGTTGGGTTAAAAGAACTATTGATGATGCAATTATAATTAGACATAATATTTGATTTACTTGTTGGATTGTTTTTGGCAAAAAATGAATAAATAAATAAAATAGGATGCTGCAAAATAGGTTTGAGAATTTTATATATATATATATATATATATATATATTTGAATTGTAAGCTGAATAGATGAAAAGATCAACGGTGAGGCAGATCAAATTAACAGTGAAGATGAATATATATTTTGTTAGATTAGTTTTCCGCGCGTTGCGCGAACTATTTTTTAAAATTTGATATCAAATATTGAATTTTAAAGAAAATTATTAGCATGCCTTATATTATACCTAGCAAACTACACAACTCACATGCGGGAAAAAAAAATGGATCGTGAAAAGAACAATTTGATAGAAATTAGAGAGAACATCTCAGAAATGATATAAAATTTGAGAAAGGTCTCCAAATAATCTAGTGAAAATACAATTCTAAAATTATATAAATAGAATAGAATAATTTGTTGAAATTATATAAAAACAGCATTAAAGTAGAAACATAAGAATTTTCAATAACACTTAATATTGTGCAAATTTGTGAAAAACCATATAAATTTTCAATCCGAATCCGCCATAGCTTTGGAATTTTTTTTGAGAATTCTAACATGAAAAGATAAAAAGATGGATCAAATATAGACGCTCAAATAAATATGCATCACGATACTAAGCGCCTTTTTTCACACAACAAAATAAAAGACAATTGAAATCTAGAAAAATATGGAATTTAACTGAAGGATAACAACACATATATATGGTAAACTAGAGGGTATATCGAGCTTCGCTCGATGTAGGTATCTATAATAAGAATATTTTTGTTATATTTTTATAATTTAATTATGTTTATTTTTAGATATATGGTTAAGATTTTTTTTTTAAGAAAGACTTGGTTAAGATATATTTATCTTTAGAAATATAGTTTAGTTATTGTAGGTTTGATTTTATTAAATTTAAAGAGTTTGATCAATTTAAAGAAAAAATTAAATGTGTGTAAATATAGTTATAGTTATCTGAAATAATATGATTAATATGGTTTATATTATGTTGATATTATTCATGAAATGTAATATGTTTATAAATAAAAAATATATATATAGTAAAAGATTTGATATTTTTCTATTTTCAATTGAATGAATTTAATTTATATTTTGTAAACCGAAATTAAGAATGGTGATGAAGAGAAATTAAGGTGGATAGGAACTCTAAGCAACATAAAAAAGATGGAGACATGATGAAAATGAAAATAGGAAGGGGTCACAAAATCAAAAACAAAACAATGTGTTGCCAAATTATTATCTGATGTTGAACCGAGACAGTTTTATGAGTAATAACACCCGACACACAATTAGTTACAAAGTATCACATTACAGAAATAAAAAAAATACTATTGCATAACTATTTCACAATGCTTGGAGTGTCGGATGATATTTAACTAAAGGATTCCGACACCCACACATCTTTATTTATAATATTGATGTTCTGATGAATTTAGTCACCTACAACTTTTTTTTTTTTTTTTTTTTTTTGAGAAACCATCTACAGCCCTAAGAAGGACAAAAAACGCATATAAAGACAAAAACGAAAATATAAAAATAATGATCTTTTCATTAACTGGAGAAAGTAAAAAATTTTGGTGAGCACACTTGAATAGAATTTTTTGTACACCTGGTTCGCACGAACCTTGATGGATAATGAAGAAATTACTTGTGTGGCTTATGAGATCCCAAGTGCATCCAAAAAAAAAGGACTCATCTCCAAAACTGTGGGCCCATGGCCATGTGGTGTGTAGCACCCACGTGCATTAGTTGCATTCTACTCACCATCGGATGAAGGCAAAAAAAATTGAACGGATGGATGAACACAGTAAAAGTAGAGTAAGGGTACTGGGTTACGAATTCGCATCCTCTGAACTGCGGAAAAAAGAAGTCCACTGGACTTCGTGAGATCTGAATCGTCTGATTTAATCTCAACGGCTATAAGGGAGCCCCATGCATTCTACCACATCCGAAAAAAATATTGGTCCGAAAAAATTCAACCGTTCTGATCAAATCGGACGGCTCGGATCAAAGAAGTCCACTGGACTTCTTCTAAAGAAGTCCAGAGGATGGGGTTCCACTGGGTTACTGGGTACGGGTAAAATTTATTTTTATATCATTTATTCTCACATGTGGACTTCATATGTCAGGCAAACTGTACATCAACAGTGCGAGGAATAGTAATGGATTCGGGCGAATTCGGACGCCAAATTATATATGTCTTGACGTGTACACAGTACACACACACTACATAGTGAAGCATAGTTTACCAATGATCCAGTAATGCAACATTTTATCCATGAAAAATGATAAACAGATACAGAGCATCACTTCATTTTATAATAGGAGAAGAATTATTTTTCTTTTTATAATTGAGTGTGAATAACTTATTCGCGAATAGGCCGTGAATAAGAGAAACCAAACATCCTTCGAATTGTGCGAATAGCTTATTCAGTTGCTAATTCTTATTCGACCACTCTAATAGAATTGGGTTGAAGTCTTGAAGATGCTCTCGTGACTCCATTAGAAAATAATAAAATAATCCATGAGAAAGCACATCATGAGAGAGAAACAATTAAAAAAATAGTATAAAAGGATGAGAATTGTGTGCACCAATAATGCTGATTATTATTACCTTCAGCTAAACAAATTTAGACAATGCATATTTAAATTAAAATTAGTCGGAAAAATAAAATAAATGAAATCACCATTAAATATTTGAAATTATTATTATTTTTATTGTGATAATTAATATTCTATTATTATTTATTATAATAAATATTATATTTATTATTTATTATTAACTAATTATTGTATAAATATCATCAATATAATAATAATAATTATTATTATTAATTATTTATTGATGTTACTATAAACTAAATTTAATTAAATTATTACATTATTTCTCTTAATATTATACTATTTTTTCTCTATTTTTTTTCACAACACAAAAATAAGGAATTTGATCTTATTCGGGCCCTCATTCATATTCTAACAAAATTTTGATATTAAAATAAGAAATAAAAAATACACCCATTTCTATTCAAATTCTTTATTCTTCTCCCATCCAAACACACTTGCTATTTGTAACCTAAAATAAAATCAGATCCGTATATTGATCGAAGAAGTTTTTATCAAAATCATATTAAATGAGGCGTAATCGGAATCTAGTGTCACACCATACGCAAAGATTACCAAAGGACTGTAATTAGGCTGGACTGGTTATATGTAACATCAGCGGGTGGGCCCAAGAAAGCTGCTTTAGTTGGCACGTGTCTATCCATTGAGGGATGATGATTTGGTGGACCACACAATTAGTCTCGTCACAAGTCATAAATGGTCCCTTACCGCATTTATACGCACATGATGTCTGAACTCCTATGCAGCTTCAGGATATCATATCCTATTCCTTTTCTAAACATTTTTAATTCATGACTGATTAACTAATTTGGTCGATACGGCGAGATAAAGTTAAAACTTTGACAGCTCGTGCTTTTGCAATAGTGCGTAGATGTATCATTAAATTAAGGATGTGGGTCTCTGAATAACTTGATAAATTTAACAGTATTTTAAAATTGTATTAAAAGAAAATTTAATACAAGAAACCTATCAATATGTTATTGGCCTTACCAATTAGCTGTCTATTAAATCTTAAATAATTTATTTTAATAAAGATCATTAAATATGAACATTTGCGAATTTGAATTTTTTAAATAAACAATAGGAATTATAAAATTTGTCATTTTTGGTGCAACATATATATAAAAAGAACTATATCTTGAATATCAGACTTTTCAATTCAAAAGTACATCTACCATATTGTTGAGGAAATAATGTAGTGTACAAATGGAAGTGATAAACAAAAAGCTGAAATCACAAACTTTAGGGCTTGTTTGGATGGTGTGGGAATAATGGGAAGAGTGGGAAGAGTAGGAAGAGTGGGAAGAGTGGGAAGAGTGCTATTCCTAGGTTGTTTGGATGGTGAGTTTAGGAATAGCGTTGGGAAGTGTGAAAAAGTAGAGAGAAAAGTGTTGTTGGGAAGAGTGTTGTTGGGAAGAGTGGGAAGAGTGGGAAGAGTGCTATTCCAAAATCGTTTGGATGTGTTAAGAATAGCCAATTCCGGGAAGAGGCTCTATTCCCACTATTCCCACACCATCCAAACAAGCCCTTAAGAACTAAAAAGATCGTACAGAATGTTTGTGAATCTCGTTCTTTTTTCCCTCACACATTTTGCAATCTTACCTACCAACAATGTATATATATAGGGTGTGTTTGGATGGGAGGGGAATAAGGAATAAGCCCCTTATTCCTTATTCCGGGGCAAACCAAACAACACAATCATAAGGAATATAGGCCTATTCCGGCCCAAATTCTAATTCCAAGAAAATGGAGGAATTAGAATTAGGAATAAGGAATAAGCCAATCTCTATTCTAATTCTCTATTCCCCTCCCATCTAAAAAAATGCCGCATATCGCAAGGAGTATGTTTATAAAGTGTCCCTTTGTTCTTTGGATTTCATGGCACATATACAAATTCTCTTTGACTATCGATGTTCTGCCATTTCATTACTCAATTGGGCCATGTAGTGTACTTACAAAGTGTGATACCATGTCTGCATGTGTCAAACATGTTCATAAGCTAAAAGGGAAAAAGTAAAAAAAATCAAATCAAATCTATAGACATGACATGTCTTGGCAAGGTGTGACTGCATGTTTGTGCCAATTTTCACTATTTGTTTTGCTGGTAAAATACCGAAAAAACTAGAACAATAGGCAAAAAAAAAGTATGGAAAAATATACAAAATTTAGAATTACATAATAAAGTGTGATACCGTTTTGTAATATTATTAATAATAAAATTAGATACTAAACAAAAAAGGATATTTTATTTTAGGTTGTAAGTGTCTGCACATGTCAAGATTGATTGTTGACATGCCTTTCAATAGCCAAAAATAATTATTTTATTTACAAAATTTGATTAATTTAATATTATCATCTTGTTTAAGTAATTTAATGTTTCTCCAATATATATTCTTTTGATCGCTGTAAAAAACTTCACATAGGAATCAATGTAAACGCCAAACAGAGTAGGATAAAATTGTAATTCTCGGCACAACATTGGATCCAATGAATCTTGTCATTTTTAAGTACAAGGTGAGTCATCAGTTCCTCCTTCCCTCACTATAAATAGGCGCCACATGTAGAAATTTCAGAGCCTTGCACTCAGAACTCATCAGAAGTAGCTAACCACTGACACTGTTCCCTGACATTTTGCGCAGCAGTTCTCTTATACTTATCTCAGTCAAAAATGGAATACTTAGATTCTCCAGACGCATACCAAGAAAACCAAATAGAGCTTCTCAGGTCAATCCTACAAATGGAGTCCCTCACTAATTCCCCTTATCCTTGCAATTCTCTGACCATGCCGTTCGCCTTACCACTCAACGACCTAACCACCGTGCCCAGTCCACCATCTATGATTTCAACAGATCAGATGAGAGAAATGGTGTTTAGAATTGCAGCGATGCAGCCAATCAGGATAGACCCGGAGGAGGTGAGGCCTCCACGAAGGAGGAATGTTAGGATATCAAGCGAGCCACAGAGTGTTGCAGCACGGCTGAGGAGAGAAAGGATCAGTGAAAGGATCAGGATACTACAGAGAATGGTGCCAGGAGGTACGAAGATGGACACTGCATCGATGTTGGAAGAGGCGATACAGTACGTCAAGTTTTTGAAAAGGCAGGTGCAAGCACTTGAACAGGTGGCCTCGACTACAAATCAGAGTGCGGGATCACTCTTCACTGGTAGCATAGATGTGTAGTAGTATTCTAATTGGGCTGGATGTTTCATGCGGAGGCGCTGTTTTGAAAAGTTATATGCGCAGATCTTCTAATTTTGGTTTTGGCATGGTTTGTGTTTGTATAGCTAGAAATTAGCTATTGATAATAAGCTGATCTATCTGTTTCATTTTTTTTTTTTTTGATGGCCTGTCGGCAATTACCGACGGCAAAATTAGATTAAATAAAAGAATATTTACAAAAAATACAGAGCACCAAAAAAAGATCCCTCTCTCCCCTCCCCTATCTAGAGAAGATCAGAGAGATAACGCAACCAATTACAGAATTTTTTGAGAATCAAATTTTCCGTTTTATAATAGTTTTTTCAGTCTAGGTGCCTCTGTACATTAATATCAGAACTCTGATATTGATTCAATCCCAAACAAAAATTTATAAACCCTTTATGAACATTAATTATATAGTCACAACAGGTCAGAAAACCAAAAATATTGCCATGCCTCTGATGATAGATGAACAGTTCATTTTTACTAATTTTCTCATTTGATTCTATAGTGCGCTGATTTGCATGGCTATGAATGCTTGTATTTTATCAAGATTCAACAACCAGGCAACAAGCTTCTAGTCAGATATCAGCGCTGATTTGGGATTTCTTTCTTATTTTCCCTACAACATCATATGAGCTTGGGTTATATCAGAATTTAAGCCTGTTACCCGAACTTCATATATAAGAGAAAGGCAAATAGGTCCTCGATCTTGGCTCAGCATAAATGAGAATTAGGACTAATAACTTAGGCCTACGAGAAGTATGCATTTCTAAGTGTGGGAAATAGTGGAGATGTTGCAGGGGTCGTGGACCGTGACATGTCATCGCGGGCCGCGAACTGACTGGACGATCAGATATTGATCTGGTCATATGCACCCTTTGGGAAAGAGTGCTTTCTTATAAATAGATGGTTTCTGGTCATTTTTTAAGAATGGGAGACACAAAAAGACTATGGGAGACAGAATTTTATGAGAGAGAAACTCCACTAAGACTAGTGCTTATTCTCCAAAAAGCATAGTCACCATTAGAGAGAGATCCCATGGCCGAATTGAGTTCGGTTCTCTCGTGAGAGTCAAGTCTGGCACTTGGACTATGAATAGTGCGGGATTGCAATCAATCTCCACTAGCGATAGTACTAGTAGAAGACGGAGCTGTAGCGTAGCGAGACCATGTGGTGAAGGCTTGGTGTGAAGGAAATCCGTATAAGAGGAGATCTAGGCATGCTTTTGCATTCGATATGACTTACCGATTTTTTGATTAACATCAGCTTGATTGACATGTTTATTGAGAGGGAATTATTTTTTGAGTAACTTAGAGCTTTTTAGAACCGTTCTTGTGTTTGATATGTACTTGTCTGAGCATTGAGGAACAGGAGGGGAATGAAGTAGTATTCCTCAACCTCATATGACATGTGACATAAATAAGAATCGGCTTAATAAGCTAGAGAAGTAACTCAAACTTATTGCTGCAATGCAAAATGAGATAAGTAAATGAAGAAACAATGAGATATGGATTATTTTTAAAATCGATTTATTGCAAGAGCATTAATCAGTGTGGTTCTTGATTGAATGCTAAGGCAAAGTGATCAATTGAAGTATAAGACTCGGTTGTGGTAGGCTATACAAGAATACATGGAGTCATGTAATAAAGTCTTATTCTAGCAATTTTGACCAGTATAGATTAGAACTATTCTTTATGGAGTACTAAAAAATTTTAGACAAAAGTGATATTGAATCTTTTGCCTAGTTTGTGACGAAATTATGATAAATTATGCAGTGGATGTGGACTTAACCGATTCAATAGTCTAAAATTGAATCATGTCAATAGAGTTTGGAGATTCTTTTGAGCATGAATGTTATACTGTACCAAAATAAGTTGCTAATTACATGGTGCATTATTGGTTGAAAAGAATAAGTCTAAGTGATTCTTGTCTAAATGTTGTTGGTTAAGCCTTAATATGTTCTTGTGTCATACTTGAGAGATTATTCCAACATGTTTCTTGTTGTTACACAACTAGAATATTCTATATGATATTTGGTTGCATGGTATGCAAGCCAAAATGACACGAGTTAGAAAAACTTAAAAATGAGCCTTGATACAAGTTATCAGTCCATAAGACCTGTCACATGAAATATGTTGCAAAAAAAGTTTGTCGCGGACCGCGGGATATGCCCGCGGATGGAGTCAGCATCTGTTTGCATAAAAACTTTTGCAGACCGCGAATGGTTCTTGCGGACCATGAGATAGTCTATTGCAGATTGCAACATGGGTATTTAGGGACCAAAGCGAGTTGGTTACAGGACTGCAACTAGGTGTTTGCAGACCACAATAGTACCCTCTGACAGATGAAAGTCAATTCTACAGTTATTTGAGAAAAGTCTGAGGGACTTGAGATATCTGAATGGTACATGCATGCTAAGTTATCAAGGCAATATATTTTTGTTTGGTTTGCCTGTTGAGAGGAAATCTAGATAAACTCAAGTTTACATTTGAGATGTAGATTGCTTGATAACATTATTTTTTGATGTGGCAAAAAATATTAATTTTACTCACTCGTATCGGAGTTGGAGTAAATGAGGTAATATTTTCATTTTGGATATGAGAATGTAGCATGTTAGTTGTACTAGCTTACTCATGTGAGAGTGGAGTGTGTAGCATGGCTAGAGGGAGTTTGGTTGAGTATAATCCTGTATGCAATTGGAGATTGTTATGACCTAGAGGGAGTCGATAACAACTCATTGTAATAGTATGGCTATTGTAGCATACTATGGATTATGAGAAGAGCCAAACATATTTAGATATGAAATTAGAGACATGAATTTGTGATAATACAGTTAGAGATGATCGTGGATCAAGTACATGCCTAGTGTGTATAGGTTGTGACTGTACTTGAGAGTGATACTCTTTGGTAAATTTGAACATGAAATATGGATAATTTTACTGTTGTTCAAATTGAGGCTGGTACTTATGGTAGCATGTCCATAGGCTGAGATTGGCTCTCTCACACGAGCAATCGTCTCTGACGTCTGGGACGGGCAGAGATAAGACTTATCAAGCTAGTTATGCTTAGTATGGGACTAAGATGCCATTTGAGACAATTAGAGCTTGATGTCACCTTAGTCAGGGATTAAGATGAGATCACAATATGGTGGTCGACATGAATTGTTCCCCACAGTTCATGTAGCCTATTATTAGCCGAGGTGAGTGGCCTTGCAAGACACTCCGGGAGTGTAGTTGCGAAGGCACTCAGGGTTAGTTACAATAATGCGATCTAGACCATAGATGCATGGTTTGTGACTAGACCTGGACTCGTACAGTGTTTTAAATCGTTTGACATGCGTCTGCTCATGGCAGAATAACACTGTAGCATGCGTTTCATATTGCATGTGCTTAGCGACATGTGGGAAATGAGTTAAGTGACCTAGATGGTCATCACTGCCTTTTCATTGTGTGAGACCCACAACGACGTACCCTTATCACTCTTGACTATGTCATGAGAGAGGGAGCTGATGTATGCTACTTCCTTATGTTACCAATGACGATGAATTATACCGTTTGTCGGGGCATTTGTCAGAAAGCAATCAGTTTCTAATCGAGTGACATGAGTGCAAAAGCAAGGTAATTGTGATTACACCATTTGACTTGTGATTCACCGTACGGCCAATCATATCACTTGAAACATTGATTGGGAATACATGTGAGTAATGAGGATTAAGCACTGTCCAAGAGGGAGTGCGAAGTGCTTAGCCGGATGTGTATCCAATTGACCTATGGTATGAGATACTGCTTTAATTAACAAGTTTATTAAATGTCCTAGATAGCTTTAATCGGCTTCCTCTAGGATTCAGGTTTGTAGGTATCGCTAGTCGCACGGTCCATGCCAATATGAAGACTTGACTATAATAGAGATAACATCTCCAAGAGGGAGATTGTGGGAAATAGTGGAGATGTTGCAGGGGTCACGGACCGTGACATGTCATCGCGGGCCGCTAACTGACTGGACGACTAGATATTGATCTGGTCATATGTACCCTTTGGGAAAGAGTGCTCTCTTATAAGTAGATGGTCTCTGGTCATTTCTTAAGAATGTGAGACACAGAAAGACTATGGAAGGCATAATTTTATGAGAGAGAAACTCCACTAAGACTAGTGCTTCTTCTCCAATAAGCATAGTCACCATTAGAGAGAGATCCCATGGCCGAATTGAGTTCGGTTCTCTCGTGAGAGTCAAGTCTGGCACTTGGACTGTGAATAGTGCGGGATTGCAATCAATCTCCACTAGCGATAGTAGAAGACGGGGCTGTAGCGTAGCGAGACCACGTGGTGAAGGCTTGATGTGAAGGAAACCCGTATAAGAGGAGATCTAGGCACGCTTCCGCATTCGATATGACTTACTAATTTTCTAACACTAAGTGACGTATTTTCTAATTGATAGGAATAATTGATGCCCATAGATAGAAGCATTCTTGGATGCACTAAATGAAACAACAGTATCTGCATTGGGATTTATGATTTTGCAACAAATAATATCTGTTGCATCAAAATCTATTTAGACGGAATGATATTTGATCAATATCTACGGATTCTTGGAATCTGATTTCAAATCTTATTCCTAATTTTCAATAAGGAGCTGCTACAGGAAAATCATAAAAAAGAATGCTCCTACATATCAAATTTAAGTTGTGTGACAGTGCGAGTTAATAGTTTTTAGTGACTTGATTAGTTTTGGATTCTCAGATCTTAGACCTGTCCTTTTTACAATTTACCTAAAATGAATAAAGAAAATGACAACTTTTCAACACTACCGGTACGTGTCCAAAACCTCTCGTTACCCAAGATATTGTCCCTCTGAGTTAAATTGAGAAGGAGGCCAACAATTGGACCTTGAAAAGATTACTGGGGAATCTTGTTAAGCTTGCAGTACTGATAATCCTTGTACTTCTTGGCCTTGAACTTGGCTGGGTTGTTATCACTGACAAATTGTGGCAATGGCCCGATAACAGTGTCTGCTGGTGGTTCACAAAACACTGGCCATGACATGCGTGTCTCATCTTTCTTCACAGTACTCCGATGCAGCACGCTCTTATACTTCCCATTGCTTAATATCTATCAATGCATGCCCATTGCCAAGTTAAATATTTTCTACTGGTTAAAACTAAGAGTAGCTTCACCACTTAGAAAATCTGTTCAAATTTTGTATCATGCCGATTTTACGTACAACTAAAAATCAAGTTAAGAATTATAAGAATGATGTTTTGAAATTCTACCTCAATCTGGTCACCGATATGTATGATCATTGCATTTGGGATGTACTTGGCATTGATCCAATGGTCATCCTTAAAGACTTGCAATCCTTGAACTTCATTTGGGACAAGGAGTGTGATTGCCGACATGTCCGTGTGAGCAGGCACACCTAGAGCTAGGTCAGGGCAGGGACATGGTGGATAGTAGTTGATCTTTAGCAGATATCTGAGGTCATCTCCGCCGGATGCTGCCTTCAAAACATTCCCATCCAATCCTAGACCTAATGACAGATACTCCAAAAGCTGATCCACCAACGGAATCATGTATTTAACATATTCCTCGTTTGCATTCCTACATTATTACAAGGAAAATTTGGAAAACAAGTGAGCACATTTCCTGCATTATCTGAACAAGCATATTTTGTTAATTTATTTAATTTACTTAAGTAATTCTTTTATCACTTCTATTTGTATGTACATTTCGAAGAGCAAAAAGCCCACAAGTCAGAAATCAAAGAGAGAGGCATTGTGGCTATTAGTTATTACAAAGGCCCATAAAAGCTTCCTTGGGTATATAAGAGAAAGTGAGAAACAAAGTGCGGGATCCCTCTGTCTATTACTGCTTGGGCATTCGTAAATCAAGGTAGAAGTTCTATCCTTCTACTCTTGTGGACTTATTATTTTCATAATTATTTGTAAATGTTAAAATGCACAATTTCAGTTTTTCTGAAATTCAAGTGCTGTATTTACTTCAAGTGCTGATCTGAACCATCGAATTATATTGATAGTTACCCAAATTTTCTAAAGTTAGTATGTTGTCATTCTGTCATTGCAGCCGAAAAGAAAGTGAACCAGTCTTTCTCAGAATTTATTACGTATTTAAAGGTCACATCATGAAATCGTATGCCACAATTAACCAAATATTTTGCCAACTAGACAAATCTAATGCCGTCAACCATCTGTTCCATTTGACGAAGTCAAGTACATTACGTACTCAATTGCATTTGTTATCTACTATCATGCTACCAAACTATTTTGCTAAATATTGTGCTCTGTTTTTCACATTCATGAGGTCCGCAATTCGTAAGGACTACACTTGCATGTCCTTAATATCGCATCAACTATGAAATATCGCAGGATTTTCAATATGTTTGGAGGTTTGTATATGTTCCAAAAAAAATAATAATAAATAAATAAATAAATTAGCTTATGACGCATGTAAGTGTTTTTAATTGATATTCCTAAATGTTTTGATTGTAAATTGATGATCATCGCAATATGTTAATGCCCCAGTTCATCTTACGTATATCTAATATCTAGACGATAGATAACAAAGAGAAGATCAAACAATCTGGCTTCAATTCACGAGGTCAAATAATTTTGTATTGCATAATAATATCGGCGGCTCGGCGCTGGTTGGCAAATCGAAACACCACAAACAAATCAAAACCTGGTATTTCATTTGAGATTCAACCTGGTCAATAAATTGTTGCTTCATCTGAAAGGAGCGAAATGTAAGGATCTTGAATAAGACAATAACCATTCTTCGATGCATGCTACACTGGTTGGTTATGTAATGATCTTAACAAAAAAAAAATTAAAAAATGATTCATTAGTCGTTGATCTGATTACTTGCTCTATTTTTTAATAAGAATTTCTTAGATGTATTTTTTATATATTTATATTTATTTTATTTTTGTAGTAATAAGTAAATTACAATAATTTATTTATTTTTGTAATAAAATCTTATTGGTTGACTCTCGCCAACTTACCTTTCAGAAAAAAAAAAAAAAATCAGAGAGAGAGAGAGAGAGAGAGAAGATCAAACCTATAATCAGGTGGATTCTTCGGCCAGAAGTCATAGTTAATCTGCGAAGGTGGCCAGATATTATTGAACAAGAAATCGACCCAATTCTTCGGGCCTTCTTGTTTGCTCGTCATCTTTGTTCCATACCCTTCAAGTTGTCCCGGTACCATTGCAACCTTTTCTTTTTCCTCTTGCGGCAACTCGAAGAACTCCCTGCCAACCCTCTGCAGCTGCTGTATTGCCTCAGGAGGAATGCCGTGGTTCACGGCCTGGAAAATACCCCATTCTTCACTCGCTTTAACAATCTCAGCTATAATTTGGTCCCGATTCTTGTTGGCCATGTCGACCACTGGTACCTCCGGTACCGGCCCATGGAATGTAGTTATACCAGGTTGCTCATTGACGGACCGAATGAAATCAGCTGGAATCGTTTTAGCTTCCTTGCTCACGGATGCTACACATTGCACCCTGTCCATTTCCATGGTTTCAGACTTTTACAAAGGATATTAATTTTATTTCTTGAAGACAACAGGTAGTTGGTAAATATTGGCTAATTAAGTGAGGGGAAGAGAGGTAAGTTCGGATGTATATATGGAGCTGCTCGTAAACCGAAGTCATCGAACTTTGCTTCTATGATCCGTCCTTCTCTGTCTTTCATAAAGGCCCTGTTGTGTTTCGGAATATTTAAGAAGGCCTCCTCAATTCGTAGACAGTATTTTGTCAATTCTAACGTAGATTCCGTAGCTTGCTAACAGATTGTGTGGACTATAATTGTTCACAAAACCGAACAGCGAATATCTTGCTTTTTAATAACATATCTTCCACCTTTCATTTGCCCAATTTGATGAACTTCTATTTTTTTTTATTTTTTTTCAGAATTAACGTGTCTCACGTGGCTCGGCTACCTCCATTGTTTGTCATTCATTACATTATTTTATTGTTAAAATATTTTTACTAATAATTTTAATTTAAAAAATTTACATAAATGAATATAAATTTTGAAATTAAAAAATCTATACAATAAAAATAATATTCTTAGTCATTTATAACATAAGAATTCAAACCGTTATATTATTTTTAAGTATTGCTTAGTTGTCGAAATATTTAAAAATAAAAAAAAACTCTCTTACATTAGTTATAAGAAGGACGTAATAAAAAATAAAGGGGCCCTCCAATTCAAATCGCATGGTCATGTGATGTGATAATTAAATGCTGCTGAACCGGGAGCAGTAAATTGTTTCTCTTTTTTACATCTACAATCCGAAGACAATGATTAGAAGCTCCGTAGAACAACAAGATTTTATTGTGCATTAAGAGTTTTATTATTGGATTTGAAGTTATAGATTCATCAAGAATGTAACCCATACATACCTTTTTTGAGACTCGAAGTCACAAATGTTCAGAGAAATTAAAGACCTCAACAGCCGAACGGACCCAGTCCAAAAATTCTGTGACAGACACAAAACCTCATATTGTATTGTGTAATAATAAGTCAGCTAAAAGTACCTTTTTTTTTAAAAAAAAAAAGTCATTTAAATAGATATCGCTTCCTAATTCCGATAAGAGAAATAGTTTCCAAATTCAAAAAGGTCATTTCTTCGATATATTGCTAGCTTTTAAGTATGGATAAACGCTTAACTGATTCATTAATGCAATCAAACTAGACCCTGATTTTTTTAATAAAAATTAATGTAATTATTTTAAAATAATAAACATAATTTAATTGAAATATTATTATATTAAAAATAAGCATGTTAATGCATGAGTGTGGTGCTGCCGCAATGACGCCAATTCCATTGGCATTGTGTGCTGAGGGCGCCCATCTCACTATCGTCTGAGGAGCTAGCTAGGTGCAGCAATCCCACTTAGTGTTTATCAAACGGGGCGGTCCGGTCCATCCCATCTCGGTCCACGGGTTATGACGGTCCGGTTCTCCACGAGTTGACGGGTTATCGCGGGGCGGGATATCACGGTCCATCCTAGAAATTTTGATCCAAACCCTTGCTAAACATGTCCCATGCAACCCACACGGGTTATCACGGTCTGGTCTAGTCCATCCCACACCATGCAACCCGCAACATGTAACATTCTTCCATATTTTTTTCATTACATTCTTTTTTCCTTTGTTTTTTTGCTGTCTGATTTGTATTTTTTTTTTTCGTTTTTTTGGCTGTAACATTTTTCCATAACAATTTGGTTTTCTTATTTTTGTTTGATTTGTATTTTTTTCGTTTTTCTTTTGTTTTTTTTTTCTTTACGTAAATTTGATTTGTAATTTTTTAATAAATAAACAATTTTATATAATTATATAATTTTTCTTAGCACGGGTTCACTGGAGTTACTAATTGAAATATTTAGTTTTAGAAGGGATCAAAATTATATTTTTATACATGTTATATCAACATTGACATACTAAAAAGAGCAAATTTCAAATTTAAGGGGAGGCCAGGCCCTCTAGGCCCGCCCTCCCATAACTGGCATATCTATTTTGAAATTTTCAAAAATAATGATTATTTTTAAACAATAAAGTTCTCTAATATGCTAATCCAAAAAATAACGATTATTTTTAAAAATTAAGTTTTCCAATCCTTTAATGTAGTTGTTCTGTTTCTAATTTAAAAAAATTGCAAAAATAAGTATTCATTAAAATAAAAAATTTCAAACAGACATGGCAGTATTTTTTTTTTTTTTAATTTTGAACATTGATACTCTAACACGTATAAATTTCTATATATATTATAATTGACACTTGTACTCTGACATGTTTATTTAAATCACATTTATTATAAAAATTTCAAATACACTAAATACTGTTATTAAAAATCTCAGAAACTGAGACCATTATACGTAGAAACGGCCATGATAACTCCACTTTCCTGATTGGAGTCAATGTAAAAATCAGAGTTAATGTTTATGTTTAGTAAACATTATGATCCGATCACTACTCCAAAATTTTAAATTTGACCAAAATACTCTTATCATTGAACAATCTTCCTTCATGACTTGCTTGATGTGCAACTTCCTCCTTCTAGTTACCATTGCCAATTTGTGCAAAAAATTATTCTTAGATGTTTAGGTAGCTGCACTTGTGTTAATTTGTTAGGGTTGACGTTGAAGGAGTACTGTATGTCTGTATATATACTTAGGGTGTGTTTGGATCTAAACCAGATAAGAATAGGAATAAGGATAGAGGGCCGGGTTTAAAATCTCGTGCCAATCCTTATTCCTAATTCCTATATCAAAGTTTTGTTGGTATAGGAATAAGGGCCGGAATTAGTCCATATTTCTTATTCCCATGGTGTTTGGTTTGACACCGGAATAAGGAATAGGCCTCTATTCCTTATGCATGCTCCATTTGGATTTCCTAAGAATAAGGAATTAGACCCTTTATTCCTTATTCTCGCCCCAACCAAACACACCCTTAGTTGACAGGGATAACTTTTGGTTTTCTCGATGTTTGTTTTCTTTCTGTTAAGAATTTAAGTTTTAGATTCGAGGAGGCACGATCCAAGTGCAACTGCACAAGAACCGTGCCCCTTAGGATTAGTCAGCACGAGGATCTCAGAATCAACAATCACACAGTTAGATACAAAGAGAACACGAGATTTAACGAGGTTCAGCACCAACTTGATGCCTACGTCCTCCACACACACGCACACTCTTTTTATTTATTTTTCTGTAAATTTCTGAGATACATTCTTTGAGGGAGAAGAGAAGAATAAATAGACATTAAGAAAATTACATAAGGCAACTAGCCTTTTTGGTAATAAAATTAATTCACACAATCTTGTCTTTATTCTTCTTATTTCCTTCTCTTCTGACACACATCAGATCCTCTTCAATATAGAAAACATCCCATAATCTTAATCCATCTTCTATGGAAAGATTTGACACAATATTGCAATTTATCCTGCCAAATATGCTAGGTCGGCTCAGGAATTCGGTCCGAATTCTCACCAATTCGGTCCGAATTACATTATATCTCATCCTCTGATTTCTCAATTCGGTCCGAATTTATACCAATTCGGTCCGAATTATATGACTGCATGATATTTTCTTCTCTGTTCGGTCCGAATCCATCCTTGTTCGGTCCGAACAGAGATTATGTTGATCCGTTTTCTTCACACGAACTTCACGCTATACCATCCGGTCCATACACACACATGTAGACCTCATATATTTTAACACTCCCCCTCAAGTTGACATGTACACACTTGGCCAAATTACTCGTTGGGGTTGGTATCCGTGATTGGTTCTCTTCCTTTGTTTACAACCTTGATCAACTTTTGCTCTTGATTCTTTAGTGCCATGCATTCGATCCAGAGCATGATCTTATGCAGCACTTTCTCACACTCCCCCTCAAGTGGACATGTACTGACTTGTCATGTCTCACTTGCGTGGAGTGCTGCACACGGTACACACCGTCTTCTAAGGCACACACCTTTGTCTTCATTGGCACACACATGCCACCAAGTTTTTGTTTCAAACCATCCATGAGTCGCACACACGACGACGGCACACACCGTCACATGGATCAAAAATCTTCTTTTGGCACGAGTCACACAACTTGTGCTAGACCTAGAGCCTTGCATCAAGCCACCTTGCCCGGTCCGTGCCCTCTTGGCACGCCCCATGCATATAAGTCAAGTAATCCTTTACCTCAAGCCACCTTCACAATTTATACCGTCACACATGAGAGATATTGTTTTAATTACTAACCTTACACCAAATAGATTACTCATGATCTTCTTCTTTTGGATTAAGGTCTAAGTCTTGACTCGCCTTGACCACTTGACCCAATTTGGACCATATGACATGACTAGAGTCACTTGTCTATCATCCTTATTCTCTTGATATCCATCTTGAACACCAAATATTTCTCTCACTTCAACTCTCCCCCTGAGAGGGATATTTGGTGACTTGCATACTTGGTTGACTCTTGACTTCACATGTCCTCGACTTGAAGACATCTTGCTCCTCTACTCGAAGAACATCTCTTTTCTTGACCTATCATAGGCCACATCTTGATTGGTACCAAAGATCTCTCTCAATTTTGCTCTCCCCCTGAGAGAGATATTTGATTACACATGCAAAACTCTTTATTTGACCCGATTATGGCCACCTTGTTGGACCCGACATGGGCCCTTTTTATCTGATTTGATCACCTTCATGCCTTACACCAACTTCTTGGTCTGACATGGATGACTTGCTTGGACCCGACTTAGGCCAGATTTTTTTACATCAATCACCATATCAAAAAACATAAGCTTACCAAATTAAATTAACCGCCACATTTGTCAGATTAAAAATTGTCCAATATCAAATTTCCATATGTAGCAAATATTCACCTTTGATATGGTTTTGAATTGGAATTATTTGTTTAATCAAACTTGGAAAGGTTCTAATTGGTAGTTGGTATATATGGCATGCTTCACGAGGCAAATCAAACAATCAAATAACAATTGATTTCCTTTTTTTTTTTTCACGGCAAAAATTTTTTCTTTCTTTTTCTTTACGTGACAAAATCACGTTTTTTTTCTTTTTTTTTTCACGGCAAATTTTTTTTCCTTTCCTTATTTTTCTTTCCATTTTTTTTTACCATGAATTTTTTTTTCTTCTCATTTTTTCCTTTTTCAAGTTTTTCAAATACCTTCAAATCATGCACTTGCCATCAATCGCTCGACTTGAATGATACCTCCGTGACAACTTCACGCAATTCAGTAGCACCTACTTGATGTAGTCGATGCCTCTGCTCGTGCTCCAAAGTCGATGTAGAAAGCTACTCGAACGGTTGCCTATATCCATACACCTTTTGGTTGAAGAAACACCCGCCTTGCACTTGCCTCGAGTCGTTGTTTGCCTTCCATCGCCTTCGTTTTGTCCTCCGATCTCTAAACCATGCTCTGATACCATGTTAAGAATTTGAGTTTAAGATTCGAGGAGGCACGATCCAAGTGCAACTGTACAAGAACCGTGCCCCTTAGGATTAGTCAGCACGAGGATCTCAGAATCAACTATCACACAGTTTGATACAAAGAGAACACGAGATTTAACGAGGTTCAGCACCAACTTGATGCCTACGTCCTCCACACACACGCACACTCTTTTTATTTATTTTTCTGTAAATTTCTGAGATACATTCTTTGAGGGAGAAGAGAAGAATAAATAGACATTAAGAAAATTACATAAGGAAACTAGCCTTTTTGGTAATAAAATTAATTCACACAATCTTGTCTTTATTCTTCTTATTTCCTTCTCTTCTGACACACATCAGATCCTCTTCAATATGGAAAACATCCCATAATCTTAATCCATCTTCTATGGAAAGATTTGACACAATATTGCAATTTATCCTGCCAAATATGCTAGGTCGGCTCAGGAATTCGGTCCGAATTCTCACCAATTCGGTCCGAATTACATTATATCTCATCCTTTGATTTCTCAATTCGGTCCGAATTTATACCAATTCGGTCCGAATTACATGACTGCATGATATTTTCTTCTCTGTTCGGTCCGAATCCATCCTTGTTCGGTCCGAATAGAGATTGTGACGGTATGAATTGTGAAGGTGGCTTGAGGTAAAGGATTACTTGACTTATATGCATGGGGCGTGCCAAGAGGGCACGGACCGGGCAAGGTGGTTTGATGCAAGGCGCTAGGGTCTAACACAAGTTGTGTGACTCGTGCCAAAAGAAGATTTTTGATACATGTGACGGTGTGTGCCGTCGTCGTGTGTGCGACTCATGGATGGTTTGAAACAAGAACTTGGTGGCATGTGCGTGCCAATGAAGACAAAGGTGTGTGCCTTAGAAGACGGTGTGTACCGTGTGCAGCACTCCACGCAAGTGAGACATGACAAGTCAGTACATGTCCACTTGAGGGGGAGTGTGAGAAAGTGCTGCATAAGATCATGCTCTGGATCGAATGCGTGGCACTAAAGAATCAAGAGCAAAAGTTGATCAAGGTTGTAAACAAAGGAAGAGGACCAATCACGGATACCAACCCCAACGAGTAATTTGGCAAGTTGACATTTCCAAGTGTGTACATGTCAACTTGAGGGAGAGTGTTAAAATATATGAGTTCTACATGTGTGTGTATGGACCGGATGGTATAGCGTGAAGTTCGTGTGAAGAAAACGGATCAACTTTTGCTCTTGATTCTTTAGTGCCACGCATTCGATCCAGAGCATGATCTTATTCAACATCCTATTAAAATTCTGCTTTTGTTTAATATTTTGTGTCTAAGGGTGATTAATCAAAAAAATAGAGAGAGAAATTATATAAGAGAGGTTGAGAGAGTAATAGGTTAGCAAGTACAGAAAGAAGGAAAGCTGAACAAACCGGGTGAGCCACCATGCACGAATTTTGATGAGATCATTTTGGTCAAAATACAAATAATTAGAGTGACCGGATCAAGTTAGGGGTGTGCGGTCCGTGCGGATCAATTCCCGTTTCATTTAAATCTTTACACATGTGGTTTTCAAATATCACATTTCGGATAATGTTATTAGCTAATTAAATCACACGATGAATTAGTAGTTGAGAGAATACGCAGACATGTTTTTAAGCTTACCTAATTTCGCATCTTGTTTTATGCAATTCAGTCTCTATTCTCAAAATAAATTTCTTTTTTTTTTGGGCCGTCATTAGAAAAACAATCCATATCCCTACTACTTATAAAAGCATCCATGAAAAGGATCGTAAACAATTGCACTTAATAAATGTAAACAATTCTTATATTAATTATAAGCCATTGACTTGTATAATTAATTTGATTTGATTAGTGGTCTAGATCTTAATTTTGTCTAAACTTTTATTAGAAAAGAGTAATTATAAGTACTACCAAATTGATTTTAAATTGATTATTTAAAAATGAAAAAACTAAAACATTGATTTTACTATATCTTCATTGTCAAATATGTAAAGTTCTATATAATATAAAAATAATATTAATTATTTTTGTTTTCTTATTTGCCCATATACACGGACATTTTTTCCGGTTAAAACAAACAAAAAGCAAAAATATCGATTTTAATGAATTTTCACAAAGAAACCGGAGAAGATGGTAACGGAATCGCAACAAAATAAAAAAATAAAAAAAAACACACACACACAAATTTTTTTTAAAAAAATGCAATAAATAATGTATTGCAAAAATATCGATTTTAATGAATTTCCACAAAGAAACCGGAGAAGATGGTAATGGAATCGCAACAAAAAAAAAAAAAACACACACACACACACAAATTTTTTTTAAAAAAAATGCAATAAATAATGTATTCATCGAGAAATCGTATCCTCTGATTAATCACTTTCAAATAAACTTTTTATTAGATCTTCTGATATTTAAAATTCAAAATTATCTAGCCACAGCCACATCTTCACGAACCTATATATATTGGCTCACATTATTTTATTTAGGTCTGACAGTGACAAATAGTACTCACAACATACAATTAAATAAACCAGAAAATAATAGCTTTTGAATGCTCCAATATTGAAACGTTGAGAGAAGCTAGGCCTTCACTTATTCAGTTACCAAAACCCATCAAGGTGCTTATTAGAACTATAAAACACTATAAATTGAATTATTGAGGGATCCTATTGAGCTTGCAGTACTCGTAGTCCTTGAACATCTTTGTCTTGAACTTGGCCGGATTTTCATCACTGACAAGTTGAGGTAGTGGTCCGATAACATGATCCTCAGGTGGCTCACAAAACACAGGCCATGACATGCGGGTCTGATCCTTGTTCACCGTGCTCCTGTGCCATACGCTCTTGTATTTTCCATTGCTCAATATCTGTCAAAAAATAATAGTAATAGTAAAATAATGAGTAAAAAAGTCATAGAAAATTAACAACTACGGATATGTCAAGTGTTTGTACAGCTGGAAGTTAAACAATTACTTCAAACTGGTCGCCGATGTTCACGATTATGGCATTAGGAATGTACTTCGCATCGACCCAATGGTCGTCCTTTAGGACTTGTAACCCCGGAACATCATTGGGCACCAGAAGGGTGAATGTTGACATGTCAGTGTGTGCAGCCACCCCTAGAGCAAGGTCAGGTTGAGGGCATGGCGGGTAGTAATTGATCTTGAGCAGCATCTTCATGTTGTCTCCGCCTGATGCTTCCTTCAAAACATTCTTTTCTAAACCTATTCCTGTTGAGAGGTATTCGAAGAGTCGATCCACCAATGGCACCAGGTACTTGCAGTATTCATCATTTGCTTTCCTGTTGTAACAGAAAAACGTTATTTTGTTTTTCCAGACTAATTAAGTAATAAAAAAATTGATATAATTCTTATCCTACTTCAAAGTGAATTGGATATATATTGGGTTCTTTTGTTCAAAGTGAAGCTAATTAAACATATATAGTATTATAGTGAGCGTAAGGTTTAGCTGCTGTACTAACACAGATAATTGGATGTGATAGACTGATAGTCAAAGTGCATGATAGCAATGCAATTATTTTTATATGAAAAATTAGTCTAGTAGCACTTGCTATTTTTTGTTTTATATATATTAATACAAGCACAATAAAATAGAATAATTAGCAGTTACTCACTTCCAGGGTTGATTCCTCTCCATTTGCATGAATTAAATTAGATTAGTTCAAGACAGATCTGGACCGTTGATCTTATATCAGACATTTCAAAATAATTCTATTGTATATCAGTTTTTATCTGTTCGATCTGTCCGTACACTATAAAATTTCAAAAAGATTTTCTAATTTAACATATTTTGTGAGAGGGTAGTTAAGCTATCATCTATTAGATATAATAGTATAATACTAGAACAACGAGCACGGACACGTACACAGTTTAGTTATAAATCCATAAAACAGATTGGTGTTAAGTGCGATATCAACCGAAGGGAAGAAAAAAAAATTCAGATGTAAATGTATGTGCTTGTTCATGTCATGTGCATCCATTTTAAGTTATGGATTGATTGTATAAATTAGTATAACAAATATAATATATAATTAAGCAAACCTGTATTCCGGTGGGCTCTGTGGCCAGATGTTGTAGTTAAGAATATGCCGGGGCCAGATGTTATGATACAGGAAATCGACCCACGTCTTCTTTCCTTCGGGCTCCCTGTGTAGCTTGGTGCCGTACCCCTCTTTCATACCTGGCTTCTTCGCAATCTTTTCCTTCTCCTCCTGCGGCAGCTCGAAAAAATGCTTCCCTACTCTCTGGAACTCCTTCACCACCTCTTCTGGGATGCCATGGTTCACCAACTGAAAAATGCCCCACTCGCTTGACGCTTCAACAATTTTACGTGTAACCTGGTCTTGATCTGGGTTGGCCAGGTCAATTACCGGTAACTCTGGTATCGGTCCATGAAAGGTTGTTTTGCCGGGTTGCTCGTGTTCTGAACGGATGAACTCTGCGGGGATTGTGCCAAGGTTGCTGCTCAGAGAAGCTATGGCTTGCACCCTTTCTACTTCCATTGTTTCTGAAAAGATATTGAGATTATCTTTTTGAAAGTTCAATATATGTTAAACTTTATGAGAAAAAAGATGGTTGTCTATGAATATGGCTTTTGAATTTGGTGAACGTTGTTGGTTTTTTAGGTCGATGGGAAGCAGAGTATAGGGATACGTATTTATAGATAAATGAAATTTGGAGGGTAGGTTTGTCCTGTGGTTAGCATTTCCTTAGTCCTAATAGGCACTTTTAATTCTCAATTCTTTTTAATCAGGGCATCAAAATCAATTCAAAATAATCGAATGTTGTTTCAAGTTGCAAATCAGATCTTCCCCACATACCGCTTGTCAAAAAGGAATTATGATGTTTATCAAGTCAAAACTGAAGTTGGACCACGCTGTACTGAGAGTAATTGATTTGATAGAGCCACTGCCATATCTGATACTCCACGAGTCCACGTTCATGCACAGGCACAGGCACAGCTATAGTTACAATGACATAAAACGGACGACCCGCTATCGCTATTTTTTTTTTTAAAACAAATGCCTTATTTAAATGCCGCATTCCATAGTGATAGTGTCAGACACAAGAATTTCGAAATTTACATTTTTTACATTTTTTTCTCTTTTTTACTACTATTTTATTATTATTGTTATTATTATTAGTATTATTATTATTATCTTTTTTGAAGAAAAGTATTATTATTATTATTATTGTTATTATTATTATATATTATTATTATTATTAGGGAAAATTTTTTCTGTACCCCTCAGAACTGAGGAAATAGAAAATTTACCCCCCGAAAGTAAAAACTCCTGATTTTGCCCCCCTAAATTTGATACCTCTTCTCTATTTGTCCTCCTGCCATATTTTATATCATAAATAACATTAAAATAATAAAATCAAAAATTTGTCACAACTATACCCCTGGTCGAATTTAACCCATTGAGCTCACCAACTCGCGATCCAGACCAACCCAATCGAACCCAACTTCTTCTCTCTCGCGTGGTCACAAAGCAGAGAAGATGAACCCTAAAAAGTAAAACTTCTCTTCTTCCCCTTCTTCTCTCGCAGTTCTCACCAAATCGCATAAACCCTTTCCTCTCCTCTCTCCCACTATCCAGTCCACCTTCCTCGCACGGATTCTCCTCTGTCTTCTCTGAGCATACCAAGGTATAGATCCGTGCCGTCCTCCACTACGCCGTCGTCCCTGGCACGATTCGCTGCCGTCCTCCACTCCTCCGTCGCCTCGTACGGCCTCCATCTCCGTAGTCCCAGGTTCATCTATTCTTTTCAATCTGCTCCTTTTCTTTTCAATTCTCCATTGCTTATCTGTTGTTTGTGTTTTTTTTATTATTATTTTTTTGTTTCATCGCCATACCCATAACCATATAAAGGTTCATAATCACAAAATTTACTTAATATTGTAGCGCATTAGCTTAAGAGACAAATTGAATTCATTGACAAACTATTAACATCATTATCTTAAGAGATAATAATCAATAATCGTGGTACATGAAACATACTGAAGTTCAATTTGAATATTAATAGCAATAATCTTATATTAGTAAAATGAACGGTGATATGGTACTTGTGTGTACCAGTGACAGAGAACTGGAATTTATAAATTATTTATGACTGTCAAGGAAAGTTGTTTGTTATTTGGAGTAGCTAAGAGATGATTTAGTCACTAACCGGATAGAAGAAGAAAGAAGAAAGAGGTATTATTTCTTTTTTAAATTTTTCTTTTTGCATAATGTCAGAACTTTAATTATTTATATCTCTTCTTGATTTTGCATACCGTAAATCCATTTTGTCATTTGTATAATCCAGGGCCTGTTTTGTACTGATGAAGGTGCACTGACACGAGTCATTTACCACTCGTGCTTAGGTGAACTTGAAGGAAAACAAGGAAATTTATTACAAGAGAAACACCGTCAAGCTCGAGCATGCAATTAAATTTGGATGAAAAATTCCTTTTTAATTTTCATTTGTTCAAGTTGTAAAGGATGAATCTGGATGTGCAAATCTTTTAATGAATGAATTTTAACTTGTTAGATGTTTCTTGTGTGTGTATCACTGTATTGTTTCTTATATTGAACTGTTATGGTGGGCTACATGTAGTTTCTTGTTGGATGTTTCATTTTAAAGTTTGCGCATCTTTTTTGTGCTGACTCTTGCTAGTAGGTTTATACTATAACCTGAATAGTTCCTTACTGCATGAGACCAACCCTACGCCATTTGGTAGTGATACATAACTCAAATATCAGTAATACACATTTGGTACATTGATACACATTTGGTACATTGATACTTTAAAAGGGCACTCTTTCTTTACTAAACTTACCAAATGGTACATCAGTTACTTGTATTAAACTTTGAACTTTGAATTTAAGCAAACTTTGGATTTATTTTTTATTGAAGAAAAACAACCCAAATCACCAACTATATAAGCATGAAATTTTAAACATAGTATAAAGCATTATCAAACACATTATATGTAGTAAATAACATAAACATGCATGACAAGCATCACTAAAAAAACATACATTATATGTAATTAATAACACAAGCATATATAGTTAATACAAATCAAGCATTGAAAAAGTTCTCCTCTTGACTTGTCGCTAAGCATTGAAAAAGTCCTCTTGCCTTGTCCAGACAGGCCATAGTCTTGGCTTTTTCACTACTCCTAAAAAAAAATGCTTAAAAATTCAGATAGAAATAACAATGCAGTGGATAATAGCATTTAAGCCCTTTTACTTTTTACTTCCATGCACAAGATATTAGAGCCAGATGGTACCGTGCCAATAAGTTTACTGTTAGTAATGCTATGTATTTTTTTCTCTTTTTTTCAACCACCTCCATATCTCGTAAGTCTACTGAAGCCTCAATTTTATACAAAAATTAAATTGCTTTTTCATCATTTATTTCTTATTCATTCTCCCAATTTCGTATGCAAAATTGGTATTGAAAAATTCTATCATTGTAAGACCACAAAATCATCTCAGTGGAAATAGAGGATTGTATTGTTTACTGGTAATTGTTTACCAGTAGAGAGAAGAGAGAATTTAGTTAACAGAGAGATTAGTTTGAAAGAAAACGATTTCTATTCAATGTAATATTTATAACTACAAGGCTAATCACATATATAGTTGTTGGTTCTACCTAATGAACTTTCCAGACAAAAGAAATGTGGTGAAAAGAAAGAACTTTCCACACAAATTGATCAAACCCAAAACAAATTGATCAATAAAAAAATACGGTGAAAAGAAAAGACAAACCTGGTTCGTTCCAGGGAGACGGATGCCATACGAGGAAGGAGCAGCGATTCGTGCGAGGGAGAAGCTTCGTGCAGATCTAAGCTTGTGGATCGGAAGGGAGAGAAGGTTTAGGGTTCATCGATCGATTGACAGTGAGAGAGGAGAATCCATGCGAGGAAGGTGGATTGGATCGTGGGAGAGAGGAGAGGAAAGGGTTTATGCGATTTGGTGAGAACTACGAGAGAAGAAGGGGAAGAAGAGAAGTTTTACTGTTTTAGGGTTCATCTTCTCTGCTTTGTGACCACACGAGAGAGAAGAAGTTGGGTTCGATTGGGTTGGTCTGGATCGCGAGTTGGTGAGCTCAATGGGTTAAATTCGACCAGTGGTATAGTTGTCACAAATTTCTGATTTTATTATTTTAATGTTATTTATGATATAAAATATGGCAGGAGGGCAAATAGAGAAGATGTATCAAATTTAGAGGGGCAAAATCAGGAGTTTTTACTTTCGGTGGGTAAATCTTCTATTTCCTCAGTTCTGAGGGGTACAGAATAAATTTTCCCTTATTATTATTATTATTATACAATTTTGTTTTCTTGTAGCAGTTAGCAGATGAATTCTTTTTATAACTTCAATTAAGTTTCTCAACTTCTTAAACATTTTTAATACCATTAACTCTTCCAAACGATTCAAGTACATGACTTACATTTTTCAGTATAACATGAAAAATATAAATGATGAATTCTTCTACAAAATCATAATACATTTACAAATTATTTTTAATCATTTGACTAACTTCAAAGTTAAATTTTTAGCAGAACTCTCTTAAGTTTAGTTTTCTGAGTTTATTTTTTCTTTTGACGTTGCATTAGTGATGGTTCATTAAATTTCAATTACTTTATCAAATATTATCATCTTAGATTCAACCTCAAGCTAGACGGCATATCTTCGCTCTTTTGATGCTTTTAATGGTAAAAAATCGTGGTTTCATGTCTTCTCATGCCATATATATATTTGAATTATTTAATTATTTCCATGCTGCTCATGACACTTTCAAGGTTTCAAACTCTTCTCCAGCATCCTTGGTATGTCACTTTAACTAAGACAAATATTGCACCATCTTCTTTCTCACGTGAGTTGTTTCTCACCTCGATTTTAATCACCTAATAGAAGTAAATAAAAAAAAGTTTACATCATGGAAGAGAATTTCGAACTAAATTCTTAACTCAGTTGTTTTTTTTTTCTTTGGTGTTTTTTTTTTCAATTATTTCTCTCTTACGAATTTCCTTTTTATTTGCTAGATCCAACAGATTATTTTGTTTTATATAAATTTAACTTGCAAGTAAAATAATTGTTTTGTTTCATCGGTCGTGCGGATGTAAAATATGTGCCCATGCAATTGATTGTGTGCCACCGATGCAGTTGAGAACTGCCCATGCAACTGCTGCATTTTCCTGTAGTCAATTGACTTTTTCAACTTTCTAAATATATATACTAATACCAATAATATAATCAATTAGATACATGAAGTACTTTCAGCAAAACATATATAATACCTAAAATGATGAATCCATCTAAAAGATCAACATACATGTACTAATTACATTTGTCTTTTTAATTTTTTTAATAAGGTTAATTTCAATATAGTAATCCGAATCAAACCTCTAAAATCATATATAATATATAGAATCTCTGTCAGTGGAGCTACAGAATTGGAAGGTCAAGATCTTGGAACTCACGCAAATGAAAACTCTTGTCACCTTCTCCAACTAAATTTTGAAGATAAAAATGGCTTTCCTAAATGCATCACTGTCATTTCAATCTTGGAAGGGTTAGGTAAGGCATATCACCGTTCTAGAAGAAACAGAGTATGTACTTGCCAAAACTGGGGATTCATGACAAGAATATATATATAGTTCAGTAATATATAATGGGAAGTTTCTAGCTGATATTCATGTTGTGAGGGTTATAAAGAAGGTGATTTAGACGGTTTGAATTGAAAATATAATTTGGATTGAAGCATTATATAAATAAAGTGCTTCTTTTAAAGCCATCGGTATCGTTGATTCAATCCCCTGTTCGTGACCTTTATTAATTTGAATAGGCAGCATTTTATTACGTCATTATTCTGGCGGCACGTGCAGTCAAAATTTAAGTTTGATTTTTCCTTGTTTTCTTACTTTAATATTCCCGTATAAGTTTATTTCAATTCAACAGAAAATTACAAGTGACAATATCAAACTATGAAAGCAACATCTCTATCTAATCTTTCAGCGGACAAATTGCATGTCCCTCTCACATGTGACAATCCTCCGTTGAATTGCTAAGAAGTACTTAGTAAACCTTGGAAAAACAGCCTTGTTAATTTTGCTAAACTATGAATTAGTGTACTAAGTAATCTAGAACAGTTATGTACCACCAACTTGTCCCAATACCAGGTTTCGCGGTTAGGTAGCAGAGTTAAGCACATTGTATTGCGCTCCTGCCAGCCTGTCCTCCAATACTTGTGACGCAATCCGTCACAATAGTGGTATAATTGCAAAATTGAGAGGTATTGTCTCAAATTCGTGTTACGGTTTTTATTATATATTTTAAAATTTAAAGGTCAACTGTTTATCTTGTTCAATTAATTTACGCGAGATCTGTCACAATATAATTTTATAATACTTCATTTGATACTTATCAAAACATAAAAAATAAATATATTAAAATTAACCTATCGTAGCTAATTAGATTTATATATTTTAAATCCCTTGATCAATATCAAGTGACCTAAAAAACTTATAAAACTGTATTGTGTCATATTTCTTATTGAACAAGATTAACGGTTTAGATTAGACACAATGGTTTAAATAACGGATTGTGGTTCCAGTGCGGATAGCGCTTATTTATTGGCGCTATCCGATCATAGCATATTGGAAATATAGATCCAAAATATGCACAATATATACATACTTTAACCCAAATAAACATCATATAAATCATATTTCATAGACAAATTCAAAATATAAAACCTTACAATTCGCAATTTTAATAAAAAAAAAATACATACTGTAACTAACATTTAACATTGACATTTGACATTATCATTGATAACAAAACGTAAGGCATCAATAATTCAATTATGCATGCGACCTATATATTCTTTTTGGTTGGCGATTAGCTAGCAAATCAAGTCAAGAAGAAAATTAATTTTCTACTAATGAAGTTCTATGCGCTGTCATATTTTTTTTATATATTTTCAGTTTTAACATTCTTAATTTCCTATGAAATACAAAATCAAAATAATAATGGACAAAGACGAAGGTTACCTGGAAAAAAGAAGAGCGATTGCGATTTCTTCTTCGATTTTGAGTTTTGTGGTTGCGTCAGCCGTCAAGAGAAAAAAAAAACAAAATAAATATTTTATATCGTGATTGAGACTTGAGAGAGCAGAATAGTTGTTTTCAATTTTTGTTGAGCTATTGAGGGAGATAGGTCAATCTTTTATTGGGCCTGAGATCAAATAAAATCTATAACTTCTCATAAAACCACCCAATATATTAAGAATTTGTAAATTGTTTCTGCTATTGACCGTTATCCGATAAATAACCGCTAAATATCGTGAACGACCGCTATCGGTAAAAACGCTAAAAATACAAATTTCATTTAGCAACGTAGTATTTGGCAATTGAAACCACTAAATTTTGCTATTTAAATCACTGATTAGACATTTTATCTTTAAATTTTAAAATTTTATTCCTTATAAAAGCATCAATCTAAGAGTGCAAACAATTAGACTAAGAATGTAAATATGTAGTTTATTATATATATTTTTTGACAATTGATCATTTAAATTTGATTTGATTAATGGCTAGATGTGAATCATTTAAATGAAAATAAAATAATTCCTCAATCGCAATATTTTTTAATAATGAATTATTAAAAATAGGTAGTAGGTGAAGCTGTATCAGAGGGAAATAAAAGCAAGTCTGGTCACAAAAGATACTTATTTATATGTGAATGTTTTCTCTATTTGAGACCAAATATATATATTATTAAATTTTTTTTATAAATATATATCATTTGTCATTTTATTCTATTTTAACATCGTTATTGTTCCTCATTTGTCATCAGTGAGGAAACAAATAATAATAATAATTTTTAAAAATTAGTCACTCATTGAATGAGCGTGATTACTAGTACTAAATAGAAAGTAAAGTGTGCATTTGCAGAGGCGTAGCTAGGAATTTATATCAGTTGGGTCTATAATTTTTTTTTTTTTGCTGAAAGCATATGTACAACATAATGTATAATATAGACAGAGTATAACAATAATTTTGAAATAAATAATTCTAAAATAATATAACATAAAAAAATTATGAAAAATTAAATATATCTATAATAACAACAAAAAAAACTAAAAAACATACCAATATATAAAATAATAATTCAAGGCAGTAAAAAAAATAAAAAATACAACTTTTCCTATGAATTTTTATTTTCTGGCAATTTTGCATAATAGATTCGTAGAAACATCTCCTATTATGTTATAAGTTTTATCTTAATTAGTTTCATTGCGAAGGAAGAGAAGAGGTTATTCATTGAGAACTAATGTGATATGGGTCCCTATACAATTTCTCAAGAGTCGTTATGTAATTCAAAACAAACACAATTTGTTCACTCGGGTCCTTCAAATTTTTGAGATGGGTCCCTATTTCATTGTGCATTTATTTTTATTTACAAATTATTGTTATCTCGTGTAAAATTTTTTTTTCAAGGACCCACCAAAACATACGTGGTTTCGTCACTGGGCATTTGAGACACCGAAACTTATGAATAAACATTGAGGTGCAGGTGACATAGTGTTAAAAAGATGGTGGGCCTGGCCATTTATGAAAATTATTTTGTGTTTTACTTGTATTCCCAAAAAGAAAGTATGAAAAGGGAAAAGAAATTAGGGTCAACCCTATTGTCTCGCACCTTTTTGGACCCTGATCCTCGGAAGGGGGAAATGACCGGATGCTTCCGCGGGGGAAAAAGATATTGCGGACGAGATACCCCTCGATCGTTTCAAAACTCGGACATCGGCACCCACCTGAAAAGGGATGTGGGTACTGACGTGGTTTCGAACCTCTCGAGAGTTTGATTGTTTACAGCAGGTCCTTTTTTTCCAGTAGGCGCAAGCCCCTACTGTTAATTACCTCTGAACCAAGTCAAGAGCACCTCTAGATCGGGATAATCAATAGATTAGGCATAACAATTAGCATTCGAGCATTTTACCAGAAGATACTAACATCAAAGAACACGAACAAATAGATGACATGAATGGAGCAGATGATGCAACCATGAGGGGATTAACATGATGCAAAACATGATGCAAAGGATTTTTAATTCATATTTAAAATTCTAAGATTACTGGATTCTTAGTCCCGGGTGGTTACCAATTAACCCTATTTATATATTTAATGATTTTGGTTTGTTCTCTTCAAACTATACGCATTGTAAGCTCAAAAGAGGACGGACATAGACGTGTAAAGTTTTGGTATTCAGATCATATTAAAGCTTTAACTATTTTAAAACTTCAATTTATCAACATTTTAAAACCTAGGTCTGTTTGTTGACATGTTAGAATCAAGGTTATCAGACGTTTCTGGAAAATCAGGCATTTAAAGCATGTAGAGGTTCCGGTTCTTGAACGTGTGTCGATTCTGGTCAACTATTGACGTGTTGAATTTCGGGCCCTGGGACGTGTGAGAGTTAGGTTATGAAACGTTTTAAACTCTGGTATTAAGGCGTGTTTCAAAATTCTGGTCACTTTGGACATTTTAAACTTTGGTCTTCATATGTTCTAGAATTTACCAAATTCTGATTTTCAGACATATTTAAAGTTTGGTCCCTGGATTATAGAATTTTTGTTTTTGGATTTGTATTGATTTCGGATTTAGGTCCAGGTCTCGAGTTTTGGATTTTCTGGATCTGGAGCATGGATTTTCTGGGTCTAGATTTAATTTGGGTTTGGATTTCAGATTTGCATTTGGGTTTTGGGTTTAGATTGAGTTTGAGTTTAGATTTGACTCGAGTTCAAGTTTGGATTTGGATTTGATTTTGGATTTAAACTGGATTTGAGTTTGAGTTTTGGATTTGACTTGAGTTTGGATTTAAACGGGATTTGAGTTTGGGCTTTGGATTTTACTTGAGTTTGGATTTAAACTGGATTTGAGTTTTGGGTTTTGGATTTGGATTTAGACTGGATTTGAACTTTGGTTTTGGATTTGTGTTGAGTTTTGGATTTAGTCTGGATTTGAGGCTTTATTTACTGACTTCCCACAAAATTCGTTCTTAGCGATAGTTATCATTTGATTGTACCTGATGTCCAAAAATTTTGAAGTACCTGCTGTCAAGACTTATCTGTCATTTTGAAGTACCTGCTGTCAAAGGGGTTCATACCCTTACACTTTTATGTATTTTAATAAATTTTGACACAATTCAATTTTTTGAGTGTCTTGTGTTTACTAATTTTGACCATTTTTCATGATTTTATTTTTAATTTCCTTTTGGTTGAGAATTTGGGTTTGAAGTGTTATAGAAAAATATTCCTCATAATTTTCTGAACATTTTGGTATTTTATGGGAATTTTTTGGGCATTCTAGCTATTTTTAAAGCATTTTTGAAATTTCTGGCTTGCTAGAAAATTCCTGATTGGCTGGGGAAATTTGCTGTTCCGTATTCTACTTGTCAGAGACCCACTACAGCGACTGTGCCACAGAGGATCCGGAAGGGTCGAGTCGACTGAGTCGTTTGGTCTATGCGCGGAGGCTGTGGACCGGACGTATTTGAGTCGAGTCCACCTCTGTCATGTGGGCCCCACCGTCAGTGTCACGGCTTTTGATGCACCGGTTCCTCCTAGGTTCCCTTAGGAACGCTTGGGATGTATCTCGGCCATCTGATCGCGTCAGGGTTCATGCTGACTCGATCTGTCGGTGAGATAGGGTTTAGACCCTTCGTCTTTCTTCCTCGTTTACTCCGATCGCGAATTTGAGGGCGATTTCGAGTGAGAGAGAAAGAGAGATGGGGCGACGATGGCCTTTCCACCTCATTTCTGTCGGGTGCCAGGGGCTGTTCTTCTTCATTGGTCGAGTATCGCCTGCTTTTGTTCGAACTGGCACCGCTCTAAACTCATGCATGGTGAAGTAGCATCTCCGATCACCAGGAATTCTCATCAAGTCCTCAGAGAACCTAGATAAGTTGTTCTTATCTCTTTTGTTTCAGACTTTACAGTATCCTGCCTCAGTTCTCTGTTGTTGCTCTTTTTTCTTTTAGGGTTTACCGGTAAGATATTTTTGGGGTACTGTCTGGTCATGTAGCTTGGTTGTATTTTCTCTCATGGTTTTCTCTGTCATTTGTTGTGATTTTTGGGTTCTATGCTTTGGATCTTATGTCGGCTTTGATTTATTAGCATTTGGCACCTAGTCAGACTTAGGGTTTCAGTTTTGGTACTGTTCTGTCTTACTGACATTTGGTGTCAGTTTGACTTGGTCTTTGGTCCTGGTATGATTTTGGTTTACCGACATTTGACACTAGTTGGGTTTCGGGTTTCTGGTTCTTGCATTGGGTTTCTGTTGTACTGACATTTTGGTACTAGTTGGGTATGGATCTTTGTTCTGACATGACTTGGGTTCACTGGCATTTGGTATCAGTTGGGTTTTGGTTTTGGTTCTGGGATGACTTTAATGTGTGGTTTTATTGTATTTGCAGGGCCATGGTGCTTTAAGTTTAGATTTACTGTGAGCCAGAGCCTGCTATCAGACTGTTTGACTGGTAAATTTGATTTAAAAGGGTTTGATTTAAGGTTAGGGCGTTTTACTGACAAGAGCTTTTGTTTTTAGTGTGAACATTGGCTCTGAGGGTCTGGCACCCTAATATTTATTTGTTGTTACTTGGGTGTTTATTTGCTGGTATTTGGGGCAGTATTTTGGTAGCATTTTGACATTATTTTGGCATGTATCTGGCTTCTGAACTTTGAGGGATGCTGGGCCAGTATCTAGCTTCTTACCTGGGCTAGTATTTGGGGCATTGTTATGTGCTTTCTGGGTCATTTGTGGGGTGGTATTTGGCACTTGTTAGATGTTTTTTTTTTTGTCTGTATTTGGACAGTACTTGGACTGGGCATTTGGATGCTTTTCTGGCATTTAGTCTGAGTATTTGGGTATTATTTTGGGGCATTTTTTTATTGGGTTTGGGTTATTTTTCTGAAAGGTTCGGGATTATGCATTTGGGTATTTAGTTGGGAGATTTATTTGGATCTGGAGCATGGTTATTTGGGTTCCATTTGAGACATGGATCCATCTGAGGTGGTAGCTCCAGGCTAACACACCCTCTGACTTCACCATACTCAAGCAACATACTGAGAACTGAAACAGGACCATGAGACAGCCAAAGTGGTTGCTCCAGGCAGACACACTGTTATATGACTATCCCATGGCCCATGAATACTGTAAAGTCTTCAATAGCCTCTGTCTCTTATTAGTCTTCAAATGCTCCATCTTCTACCTACTGTCTTTTGAGCAATTTATGCAATTTATTTCACTTTTAAATTTTTTTGTTTCACTTTTATGTTGTTTTTGACTAATACTTTGTTACTTTGTAGTTGTGGACACACATAACTTAGTTATGGACTCATGCACTTGGAAACAACTATACAGAAGGGTAAACACAGTATGAAAGTTCATTTTTTTTTAAACAAAACAGTTTATATGTTTCTAATTTATATTTTTTTTTTAATAACACAACTACATGAAGGCTATGAATTCAAAACATGAGATGCAAAGGAAAGGAAAGAAGAAAGAAAAAAAAAAAGGAGATTGCACCAACAGAAGCAGAGCATAGGGGTAAAACTCTTTATTTCAAATCAAATTCCATTTACAGAACTTGAACTTGACTAACTCGACTAACTTCTACTTGTTTTTACAGAAAAAACTTTTGAGAAAATAAAATGGCAGAGTTTTGGTGCTAAACTTCTGCTCTCCCCCTTTGGTCGATGGAGAGGGTCTTTGGCAAAGGAGCTTTTGCTTTGGCATATCCAGCCATCCATGATTTGATGAAGGATTGAAATTGGCATAGGTAGAGCATCTCTACTTGTAGCTGTTTGAGCCCATCTGTTGGTATGAGACAGCTGTATATATCTCATCTCTTCTCCATTTGCTTTTTCTTGGCCCTTGCTTCATGGATTTGTGACTGGAGACTCCTTTTGTTGGCAGGTATCCTCCTAAACACACTCTCAATTTCATGTTATGTGCTTCCTGGACTGGAGTTTTCATTTGTGCTTATCCAGTGTTCCATGTGGCATGATGTCTTTGGTTTCTCTTGGTGATTTCTGTTTTGTCCATTTGAGCAGCATCTTTATCTGATATTTGCTAACTCTCTTTTATTTTCTTTGTATGACTGGTGGGACCATGTGCTACAAAGAGCTGGTGATGTCATGCTTTGCTGTGCATGCCACAGCTGTCATTGGGTATCTCTGGCGCCTTGGTGACATTGGGACAGATGTCATGTATCTAGGCTGGCCACATGATTTCCTTTGATGGCTTGGATGCACCCTTTGAACTTGGCTTTCTAAAGAGAGTTTGATTCTCTCCAGTAGCCATTTGTTGTTGGGTTGTTTGTGGTCTTGGATTTGCAGACCATGTGTGTTGCTTTGAGGCTTTGTGACTTTCATGTGGCAATTTCTGTGCCATGGCCATATTGCCATTTGTTGGGTGCATCTCTGACAGTCACTTTGGTTCCTGTCAGTGATGTGTTTGAGTTGGCACATGTCATTTTGGTGACATGTTGCACTCACATATGACCTGTCAGGCCATGTGATGGTAATTGAGAGGTGGCACTTGCATTTTTAGTCCCTCCCCCATTTCATGTGCATATCCCTAGCACATACTTGGCCTATGATGTCATTTGTTCATACTGAGGCCATTTTGTTGCTTCCCTCTGCCTTTGAGTGAGGTAAGCTCCATCTTTAGCTGTTTGATTTTGGATACATTTGATCCTTAATGCCACAGCTAATTTCCTTTGCTGACTTGTGCATTTTTGTGCAACAGGCTCTCAGGAGTGATGCCAGGGGCAAAGTTGGCATTGATTACTTCATGGCTGCCTTTTGTGCATGACATCTCTTGATCCCTTCTTTCTATTTCCTGATATGCCCATGGGCCCACAGAATGACACGCATGGGAGGGTGCATCCCCTCAGATAAGGATCAACACTTACCCTTTTTATCATTTGTAGTCTTTTGTGGTTGTGATCTTGTAACCACTTGTGCACTTGGCATCTGTGCTGCTGTTTGAGAGGCACTACTGGGTCAATTTATGGTGACTTGTTCAATTGTGCTCTCTGTGTTGCTTGTCACTTTGTTTGTGGTGACATGTTTGCATATATGGCCTGTTGGGGCTTTTTCTCATGTAATCTGTGCTATGATTTTGTCTGGAGAAGCCATGGGGGCAATTCTGGAAATATATGTCCCTTGTGCATTGTTGTGGCTTGTTGTTATGCTCATGAATTCCCTAGGCCTGACATTTTGGGACTGATTTGCCCATGGGGACCATTGCATGACTCTTTATGGCTTGTACTGTCTCTGGGCAGGGGACAGTGGCCTATGTGATGCTTTTCTCAACGAATTTGATGAGGTTGAGGTGTGGTAAGCTTACCACCCTATCATTTGTACCACTGGTACAGGTCTATGCCTTCCTTTTCAGGTGTAGAGTGCAGAGATAGTACTGGACCCTCTTTTTAATGTTGCATTTATCTCAGTTTTGCCATTTTTGCATTGGAGATGTCCATTTCAATGTTATAACTCGTTTTTTATAAGTGTATAACATTTTTATAGACTCTCATTATGTTATTTCATAGCCACTGAGTGCCTTTCCTTGCTTTTGACCCAGAGAACTTGAACTTTGACTGTTCCTCGAGCTTTTGGCCATGGCGATTGGTGATGTCATCTTCTTCCCTTCGATTGGAGTCTGACTAGCTCCTGGAAACTGTTCTCAGAGCATCGTCGAGCTCCTCTCAGGTAAAGTGCATCCACTTTTCCTTTCAATTTGCATCATTTCTCTCGCTTTTGCTCTTCACTCGGTGCTCATGATTTTTTTCGACTTGTGCTTTGCAGAGCCTCTCCATAGCCGAGCTTGGCATCACTGAGATCGTGTGCTTATCGCCTATCTGTTGGTGCCCTTGGTTGAGGCTGAGACGGCGTGGAGCGACGACGAGAGGCTGACCTACGTCGGAGAAGGCGAGTCCCCTCTGTAAACCTTTTTTCTTTTCTTTATGTTCTCTGTGTTTTGGGTCCCATTGTCAGGGCTAATCGGAGACTGACACCTGTCTTTCCTCTTGATTTTCAGAGTTTGGATGCGAGTCGGATGTGAGTCGGGGTCGACTGTGTCGGAAGCGGAACGTGGTTGGGTCGAACCCAATCGACTCTGTGGCCGACGGATCCGGATCTGTTTGGGCCGCGTCGAAGTTGGGCCGTTGCTGAGGTTGGGCTGCCTCACATGTGGGCTTCCCTTTCTCCCTCTATTTTACTTGATTTTCTGATTTGTATTCTGGGCTTCTGATTTCGGCCATTAGCTATTGATTTGTTTCTTTTGGGCCAGCCGCATGTTTGTATATATGTATTTTGAGACATGTATTTGTATTTTATGTCTTGTATTTGTGGCTTATGTGACTTGCATGATTTGTAGATGTATAGTATTTGTGCTATGTCATTTGTTGCACTCGGATATACCTTGCATTGAACCCGAAATCTAGCATCCATTTTTTTGTTTTTAACTCGACTGTTTGCCCCACGACTTGTATGGTTTGGAACCAAGCTAAGTCTTGAAACGGCTTGAGTTTGCCTGCGCCCTTTAGGATCAACGGATCCCGTGTTATCACGCAAGCTCTTATCGCCTTCCTTACCCGTTAGGGCCAGCCCTTTAGACTTATTATTTGAAGTCTTTTGGGTTCTGAGCCGATACTTGTCATGTTAACTTGTCACAGAACCAAGTACCCCATTGGACTTGGGTTAACAATAATTTCATTAATTGTCAACGGCCGAAATTGAAGGCAAACACCTATGAACATATATAAATGAAATTTATTGCATAATGTTTTAGTGATAAAAAATTAATATTATTAAATTCAACAAAATTTGGCAACATATACAACTCGAGAACAAAAATTACAAAACAACACTTGTAGATTTGGACTGTTGTGCCTTTTTATTGCATGCCTCCACCACACTAGTAGACCCAATCGAGAATATCGAGGATCAAGGGTTCTAGCGCGAGAAAGAGAGGCGTCGAGAGAGAGGGGGAGGGAGGCAGGGAGGGAGAAATGGAGAGAGAGAGAGGAGCAGCTACGTTTTATCATCTTTCGAAGTCCAGCAGAGGTTGAACGAAGAGTGGCTAGCATTGATCGAGAATGAGAGAGGGAGAAGATGAGGTTTAATCACTAACTCTTCCGTTAGGGAAAAAAATCAAAGGAGAAGTGATAGAGAGATCGCTAGATGTAGATGGCAAAAATAAAACCAAACAGATAAACTAACGCTCCATTACTTCAAATCTGACGCATCCAATTTGATCGATGCACAAATCCTAATTCAAATTCGATAGTCCAGAACTTTAAAGTATAGGTGCTCTTAGGGCTTTACACGGGCGGGTTCGTAGTTCATAACCCAATATAATTATACCGGGTTAAAATATTTATTTAGTCGATTCACCCGTAATCCAACCCAATTCATATAAATTTTTACCTACTGGTTTTAGTAGATTTTCGGGTTAAACGGGTTATGAACTATCATCTTGCTTGTCGGTGTATAAGAAACAGTGTGCATTTGTGATATAGGATTTTAACCGAGAATTTTTTGTAACGTTAATTTAATAAATTGTAGGGTTCGTCTAAATGCCAGATAATTTGATGAATTTTAGTAACGTAACTTTTTCTGGTGAACTAATGCATCTCTTTGGGAATAAGGAAATGTAAATGCGAACTTCTTTTAAGTTAACAGCCCCATTGTATAGATTCACACCACTTCATAATTTATTCATAAGCAAAAGCTAAGCTGACCTATCCTAAAGTAAATGATAACATGATAGATAGCATGAGTTTTATGAACTATGAACAGCACTAGGAGACAAGGCATCTCTTTGGGAATAATAAAATAGTAAATGTGAATACATGTTTATGCGATACAGTATACAAATCATATAAGATCAATAAAAATTAAACGGGTGAGTTTTTTACCGGATTATAAAAAAAACTTGACCCAACCCAATTGTACCGGGTTAAGAAAATTAAAATCCGGACCAACCCAAATCATGCTTGAACTCGTTAGAATTCGGGTTGGATTAGACAGGTTAAATGGGTCGGACGGATTTTTAATTTACTTGTACAGCCCTAGGTGCTCTATGCTTTCTAAAGCATTTTAGCCAATCTCTAAGGGTATTTCAATATGATGATCAACTTGAATGGTTTGGATTGACTGTTTGAATTTTTTATCTCGAAAAATGAGTCGATAGAAAATCGATGGCACGTGTCATCGAAGTGTGTTAGCCATATATATATATATATATAGTGAATGGATAAAATACACTGATGTGTACGGATCGTCCCCGTACACATGAGTCATTTTTCGAGATCCAAAATTCAAACGGCCAATCCGAATCGTTTAAGTTGTTCTCCATATTGAAAAACCCTCGGAGACCAAATTTTACATTTTTTCGAATTTTTTTATTATATATTATGATATTTTCAAATTGGAGGGCCTGAAATACTCCAATTGTAGTGTTTATTGAAAATATCATAATATATAGTAAAAAAATTCGAAAAAAATGTAAAATTTGGTCTCCGAGGGTTTTTCAATATGGAGAACAACTTGAACGGTTCGGATCGGCCGTTTTAATTTTGGATCTCGAAAAAAGACTCATGTGTACGGGGACGATCCGTACACATCAGTGTTCTATATCCATCCTCTATATATATATATATATATATATATATATATATATATATATATATATATAGTGAATGGATAAAATATACTCATGTGTACAGATCGTCCCCGTACACATGAGTCGTTTTTCAAGATCCCAAATTTAAATGATCAATCCGAATTGTTTAAATTATTATCCGTATTGAAAAACTCTTGCAGACCAAATTTTACATTTTTCAAATTTTTTTACTATACATTATGATATTTTCTAATTGAAGGGCCTGAAATACTTCAATTGTAGTGTTTTTTTGAAAATATCAAAATATATAGTAAACAAATTCGAAAAAATGTAAAATTTGATCTTCAAGGGTTTTTCAATATGAAGAACAACTTGAACAGTTCGGATTGACCATTTGAATTTTGAATTTCGAAAAATGACTCATGTGTACAGAAACGATCCGTACACATTAGTGTTCTATATCCATTATATATATATATATATAGAGAGAGAGAGAGAATGGCTATACTACTATTCATATGTAAACAGATCTTATAGGCTGAAATTTTAAGCTGTCGGATTCCTTCAAGATCCTCTGGATGGCCATTCAGTGGACGTTTTTGGATCTGGACAGTCTAATTTAATCTCAACGGCTAAAAGGGAGCCCCGTGAATTCTACCACTCCAGAAAAAAATATTGACCCGAAAAAAATGAACCGTCGAGATTAAATCGGACGGCTCCGATGTTTTAAAGAAAACGTCATCCTCTGCGCCCGGAAATATAGGCGTTGAACTCCTCCGTGACTTTAAAATTTTCCGTTCTCTTCTGTTTAACCCCATCCATCTCTGCGTGATATAAACATTTTCGTTGTATACCTCTGCCCTCTCAACCATCTTCGTCTCTTTTTCTCTGGTGGACTCACATTGTAAAATCACTGGTGAATTCGCACCATCGCAAAATCTCTGGTGAACTCTCACATCGCACATAGCAAAACCCTATACTCAAGTGTTTCCGTGTAAAGGTGAGATGGGACCCACCTGAGCCATTTTAATGATTATATCGATTTCAATGCTTCAGTCAATTTTTCCCAAAATCACATAAATACACAATACTTTGCAATTTGAATAAATGAAAGCTAAAAATGGTGCCATTATATTGATTAAGTGTCATCAAATTAAGTAGCAAGTGAAGACAAACAAGTGTTCACTATGGTGCTATGGTCCAATTAGAGAACAATCGAAAGCATTGAAAATTTAATTGGCACAAAATGCCAAACGAAAGAGATAAATGACTCCAAAAATTTAATTGGCACAAAATGTCTGACCTAGACCCCTTGTACATATAGTTCATCATAAGAATTTTGCACAATTTGAGTGACTACTGACCTTTGCGAAGAGATGAGTAACGTTAGGATTTTGGCGATGTCAAATTGAGCATAAAATTCATTTGTGCGGTTCGAATTCCATGCGCAAAATCGAACACAAGGAAATTGTTTAACACAACAATTACAAATTCATATTCGACCAGCTTCTAATTTTTGCGATTTTTTGAACAAAGCTTGCGTCGAGTCAAGGAGAGAGTGTTTACGGTAGATTCGATCAGAGAGAGAGGGGTTGGTTTGCTGCTCGATCTAGATATAGCTCACCTAAGTTTCTAATCATTCGTCCTTATGGTGCTGAGATTAGGTTTTCGAAGGAAAAAGGCGAAGGTGCTGATTGAGCTTAGCGGGTGCACGAGTCTAAGTTTCGAAGGAAATCGAACAAGGGAGGGAGCTCGGAGAGAGAAGATAGCAGCGAAAATATGAAATCAGGGGAGAGTTTAACAGAGGTAGGACGGAAAATATTAAACTGAAGGAGGAGCTCAGCGCTTTTATCTCCTCCATTGATTTAAATCTTTGCACGGATCTTGAAGGGATCCGACAGCTTAAAATTTCAACCTACAAGATCTGTTTACATATGAATAGTAGTATAGCCATTCTATATATATATAGATAGGCTATTGTCCTATAGATAGGACTGAGCCCCTCTCCTATTCAGTTTTCTGCCGTCGGATCATGTATAGATTGGTGTAAAGATTAAATCCGAAGGTTTGCATTTTTTGCGCTGATGGAGCGAATCCTTCCGTTTCCTTTAATTTATCTACTAGGCATGGCAATCGCAGCTTCGCTGCGCTATGTATTTTTAGGTTGAGAATTATCCAAATTATTTCGTCAATCTTAATCATAAAACAAAAAAAAAATTGGAAATGATTCAATTTTCATCTCTTACGGAAAGTAGTATTGGCACTAAGTTATTTTCTTGCCAAAAAATTGTAACGAAGGGGTACCAAATAAGAAAAATAAGGAGAAAAGCACCTGAATCACATGCATAAATTGAGCAAAAAAAAAACTAAGAAATGTTTACACTTTAATTTCCAAAAATGTAGAAATTGTCAATAATGTAGGAGAATAATCAAGAGAAAGATAAGGAATTTATACAGGAAAAAAGAAGAAACGCATTAAACTTGCACACATTTGCATTCTCATTACCAGTTTCCTCTATTGATAAACTCATCTATTTCCTCTTCATATGATAACTATTTTCCGTATCAATTAGAAATTCTAAACAAACGGAACAACAGTCTACAATTTAAAAATATAAAATAATTACTAACCGAAACATCAACAAAGACTTTTTCCAAAACTAATAAAAATGACATGTATCTTGTATTCAACTTGAAAGATTCGTGGAGAAGCATCTTCGGAAGTACTGCAATTTTCTCAAAACAAAGAAGGAAATTAAACTATTGTATCAGCTTTGCTTTTAATAGATTAGAAAAACAAAAATTAACTTAATTTATTGAATTAACCTTACAAATTTTTTTCCTTCTACAGACTGACCACCAATGAATAATCTTCTTGTTGTGTGTGGATGATTCAATGATTGATCAACATAAGCGCCTTTTGGCCTAAGAAATGACACTATGAGAAGCAGTATCATATATTCCTCCATGCAGAAATAGATAATACGTAAAACAATGAAAATAAAATTACCTCATCTGTTCGGGATCACAGAAAAGGAACTCGCACAAAAATTGAAAACTTAAAAAGGTAACATGAAGAATTCATATTCTTTATCATTCAGTGTTACTCTTTTATGTCGAAATATTTCTTATAAGCTACACTAAGTGAAAACCCAAGCAGTGCTTTCGCTGATGATGCATTTGGTGTTACTGAGCCATACCATACTTTTTTATTACTAAAATTGTAAAACAAATAATTCTCCTTTGGTTTTATAAGTTTTCACTACTACCACATGATTCAAGACATACTGGTCAAAATAAAATTAGATTGAATCAGAATAACCCATGTAGTTCCTTTACAACATGGTACTAATTGGGTTTTACATTTTTTTTGCTGCTATCACATGCTTCAGATAGTCAAAATAAGAATTAGTTTGAATCAGAAAACTTGTGTATTAATCAATAAAGCTGGTACATATCCCTGTACAACAAATCAAATTTCTTCCTTGTCAGCCTAATTGAAGGACATCATTAAATAGATATAATATAGTTTTGTCTGGTGATATAAACCAGTAGTGCCTATATTTTGTCTGTATCTGTACAATATGCTTTAGTTTAACAAAAAAGCATAAGGTATTTATCCAATATCTCCTTATTGTACCACTAATTAATAGCCAGACAATATATGAGAGTTTCTGTATTCTATTGCGGTGGAGTATAAAATCGTCTAGTAAGCCAATCAGATCTTGGATCTAGTCTAGGCATGAAATTGTCTTCTGATTATTAGTGGTACTTAACAGAATACAACACATATTTTAAAGAATGTAACAGACTCATGTCACCTGAATGATGATAAATACAATAGGTTTAAGACACAATAAAATTTTGACAAAAGTTTGATGTGCATCCAATTTTATCTCAAAAAGAAAGAAAAATGATTTTGAGACAAATCTAATAGGATGCGAATCTACCCTACTGCTATCACTGAGAGATCTACTGACATCAATAATAGAATGGTGCATTAAACTGAAAAGGAGGCAAAAAATAAAAAAGAAAAGAAAAGGAGAAATAATCGATTTGGGATTCATACCTGATCAAAGAGAGGTGCCCCGATAGATTCAATCCCAATTTATCTGGACAGAAATTTCTAAGGATTAAGCGCCTGAATACATTTTGGGAGAGAGGTGCCTTTCAAACCTAATTGTGCTCGAAATTCGGAGAGGATGGTGGCACCGAAATTGGTGATTTTGAGAGAGAAATCTCCCTTTCGGAGATCGTTGATGCCTACCTGCGGCGGTGCCGTTCTTCTGGGTGCAGCAAAAGCACTAAGCCCTATATTGGTGGCGTGGAAGAACCAAATGCTCTGGAAGAAAAAGAAGAATGCAAAGGCCAGCAAAAGGCAGACAGCCAACAGTAACGGCGGCTTGGATATCTATCTCACTTGACTGACAATAGATAGAGAGAAAGAGAGCAATGATCAGACCAAGTAAACAATTCCAGATAGTGGTATTAGATATGTTTAGATAGTTTTGTAATGCGTAAGTCAAAATAGGCAGAGAGAGAGACTGAGAGAGGCGTGCGAAAGGCAGGATGGAGGTGCGCGAGATCGACGGAGGCAGAGAGAGAGAGTAGGACATGGAGGGGGCAACAAAAGAAAAACGACTTTTAGGGTCTGCTTCAGGATGTAATTTTTGAAGGAGAGGAACGGAAGGTAAGGGGTAGGAGGTTGGTTACGGATCAAAATTCTCTGCAGCAGTGCCGCTGGCAGCGAAGTTTTTCGAGCCGTTCAGATTTGATCGGACGGTTAATTTTTTTCGGGCCTATTAGATTCACGGGGCTCCCTTATCCATCAGATTCAAATCAAACGGTTGGGGCCGCATCGCTGCCAATCGCGGTGCGGCAGAGGATGCGAATTCGGCTGGTTACTTGCTCCAGCGTCAAAAAATAAGAATAACGGAAGGTAATTCAAGATGTGTCTGTTCCATTGAAGAGCCCATTTTTGTTACTCCCAAATCGGGATGTACATAGAGTAAGAGCAATTAAATTACATAAATGTCCTCCAAAAAATCAGCACTGAAATAATGTTTAAGGGCAAAATGGTCAACTTTATCTATTTATCTCCTTTCTTTTTTTTCCCTTGTGTGAAGCAGTGGAGCAAGTAACATGTATAACTCTACTTCTTACCGTAGCCTCCTCTTCCTCTTGACCTCTCCATTTCCTTCCCTTCCTTTTTTTTTGAAAATGAAAGCTGCCCGTAGGCTCCTTCCTTTCCTTTAATACATGACTTTTCGAGCACAGCCTTAGATGAAGGGAAGAGTTCAGGAGAAGGGATGAAGCAATCGCTAGAAATCGATCGCAAAAAATTTTGAACGGCTCAGATTTTCGCAAATTATAGCGGATCGAGATTTAATTAATACTATAGATTTACTCTCCATCTCAAAAGTCCCTCAACTTCCGTCAATTCTCTATCCCCTCCGTTCATCAAAAAAAAAAAAAAAATCTCCATCCCCTCTGATCGTGTCTCTCCCTTCGGCCTTCGCTCTCCCATTCGAATCGAAGAAAAAGTAACCCTAGACTGAGATGTCGCTGCAGTCTGTGCTTCTCACCTTTTCTCCGACACAGCTTGCGACCCTCTCCTCTTTCAATGAAACTGTCATATCCCTGACGGCCTTCCCTTCTTGTGATAAAATCTAGCTTTGTCGGAAGTCGAAATCGGTGGTCAGAAGTACTTCCCCTCCTTTCCCCTCAATCATGTGTAATTTGTGCTTGATTATTCAATTTCATTTCCAATTTGTTCTATTCGGTGCCAATTTCATACCTAAAATTTCACTGCAGTGTTTTCAACTACAGTTCAGGAAGCACCACAGCGGTAAACACCTGATTGCCAATAAAAGACAACATAAATCACATACACCCAGTATATCACACGACATTTTAGAAAATCAGAGATATTAATAGTTAATGATCACTGTATCTAGTTCAGATACCGTTCTTTGTTGCTTGTACCAGTGTTCTTGCATGTGTTTGTATTGGACCTGTAATGCTGGCTACTGATATCATAGTAACTCAAGCGTTAATATGAATCTACTAATTCACCTTTTAGAATTGGAACTTAGTACTATAGTACAACAATATCGACAATTAAATTATGCAAAAGGTTGTGAAATATAACAACTAACCCAATATCTGATTCTGTACCGACCATAGAAATAGAAGTCATCAAGTACAACAACGTGAACCAGCTTGCTTATGTCACATTAACTTCTTTTTTGTAAATTTATTACTCCTCACAGATGACATATGAACAAAAGATATATTTCTCCAGATAGTTCAAGAGGAACTTACCAAGAGAAAGCTGCAATGCACATAGGAGTTGCGCATCACAATACTCATAGAAGGGTTTTCAGACTCAAATGATTTAGCCTTATCAAGAGTGTTATCTAAAAAAGTGAAATGTAAAGGATAAAAAAAGCAAAAAAATAATTTTTCATTAGATAACAGCGGGAGTTAATGATTATAACTTATGTTGTAATTTTCATTTATTTGTTTATTTTGAGAGCTATTGGCTTGTGGCTATTTCTAGATTATTGTTTATTGTTGTCTTTTTTTCAATAAGTGCTGGTGCTATTTGTTTGAATGCTTAATCATTATCTTGCGTGTATAATGGATGTACTATGATCTATTCAATATGCTTGTACCATTAACTTAGACTGTTAGATTGTTTATTAACTGTACCATTCTCTTTGCATCTATTCAATATGATTGTTTATTAATTTTAGTCATCTTGTTTATCTAGTCATGCTGGTACCTCTTAATCAATATGCTTGCAGTATAATAAGAAAAGACAAAAAGTATCTATTTTGAACTTGCTCCACTATTGCCTTCATGCCACCTTTAATTTAACTCTGAAATTCTACAATTTAAGGAAAAGAGGGATTATTTGTCTATAATATCTGCTGAAGCAACAATCGAGGAGAGAGCTTACTTGAATCGCTAAAATTGAAGAGGGAAAAGCTAAAATTGAAAAGGGGGAAGGGCAGTGCTTACTTGGATCACCAAAGCTTTGGTGTCCATGACTTTTAAATGAGAGAGAGGGGCGGAAAGCTAGGTTCACTAAATCAAGCGAGAGAGAGAGGAAAGCTTGGTTCACTAAATCAAGCGAGAGAGATCGAGACGAAGGTCGGGACGAAGAGAAATCGAAGAGCGTCGTCATTCTAGGTTTGCTGCGGAGAGAGAGTTCCTCTTCCTCAGGTGCCAGGTGCGGTGAAGGAACAGAGATGGAGTGGTAACGGAGAGGGTAAGAGACGGAAACACACAAGTAACGGAAAAAAAATAAAGAATCACTCTCTCTGCGCGCTAACATATGAACTGTCCGATCTCATCATCGCACGAAGTTTAAAGCAATTTGACGGTAGAAAACTGAATAGGAGAGGGGCTCAGTCCTATGGATACTTTAGTCTTTCTCTCTCTATATATATATACTAACTAAAGTGCACTTCGACGTACGGATCATTCCGTATGGCAAAGTCATTTTCAAATTTAAAAATTAAACAGTTAATTCGAACCATTCAAGTTGTTCATATTGAAATTTCCTTAGAAAAAAAATTATATTTTTTTCGAATTTTTTTTGCTATATATTATGATATTTCCAAATTAGATGATCTGAAATATTAAAATTATAATGTTTTTTTTAATATCATAATATATAGAAAAAATTGAAAAATTGAAAAATTTTGTATCTAAGGATATAATTTAATTATGGAGAATAGCTTGAACGATTTGGATTGATTGTTTAAATTTAAAATTTCAAAAATGACGCTAGCGTAGGGGACGATCTGTACGTCAGAGTGTACTTTAGCCAAATTTTTTCTCCATCTATATATATCTCTCTCCTTATAAACGTACAAATCCAAAAAGTGTTAACATGCAAGATCTAGTATGTAAGCACACATTTTTATCATTCGATCGATTTAATCTATGGTTAGATGTCAATCTCCAGACGAAGCAACAAAATATATAGGTTTTCCATCTAATAAGGAAACAAATTAAAAAACATATCTACATATATCATTGGTAGATTAAACAACATATCTTTATTATCTAACATTATTTTTTTTCTTTATTTGCCCACGTATGAGGATAATTTTTGCTAGTATAGATAGATAGACAATCTATACTAGATAGACAATAGAAACAGACAGAGAAGACATAAATTGTAACACTTTTTCCTGAACTTGCAATGTTAGAACTGTTTCTTTTTTCCGTTTCAAAAACTTATGTACTTGTTGCGTCACTTTGTTATAGCTCTATTTATTCATTCAAATTCAACTAAGTAGCGATTCTTTTATGGCATATATATTATCTTATTATTAGAAATTTAGAATGAAAATTGATTACTGTCATCTGCAATTTTGCCATCCCTTGCCATCGCTTGAACAAAGTGAACACATAAAATAGATAAGATGAACATATAAGTGATCAAAGTGACACTTACAAACAAATAAGTTCAATAAAAATTTGAACAAGAATGACAAAACTTATTTGTTTGTATGTGTTCACTTTAATTATCCATATGTTTAACTTATTTATTTCATGTGTTCACTTTGTTTAAGCGATGGCAAGAGATGGCAAAACTGCAGATGGCGGTTATCATTCCTGGGAATCCAAACAAAATGTGGTTCTACATTAACTAGCAATAGTAGTCCACTGTTGAGTATTATTGGACCTAAAGGCCTATCCTCCTAACATTGATGTGCCAAAGCCCAAGACTTCTAAAAACCTGCATGACCACTATACCTGTCAATTTCGTACCGTTTCGAATGTTAAACGAAAGAAAAGACCAGTTTCGTTTCTGAAAACTAAATCTGTAGTTGAAGAGGAAATGAAGGACGGAACGTTAAACGAAACATAAAACTTTTTCGTTTGACGAAACGGAACAGAAACGAAACAGCAAGTTCGTTCCGTTATCAAAACGAAACGAAAACGAAAGAAACGGTTTCCGCTTCCGTTTTCAAGGTTTGAAGGGTCTAATGACCACACCCAATATCTTACATTTATTCAATCCCAATAAATAGGAATAAAATTAGATAAAATATATACCATCTAACGTGCATACATATATTTGTCTTATCACTATTATTATTTAATTTCTAATTGAAGAATTTTACATGAAACCAGAGATTAAATAATCTATAAAACAGTGAATATATCATATATATGTCATTTGTGTCAAAAGAAGATAAACCAAGTGGCACAACGAGGAAGTTGCAGATGAAAAATTAAAGAGGACAAGAGTGTGCATCGGATTTTACTCAATATTACTTACATAAAAAAAATATTCGAAATTAAAAAAATAATAATTTATAGCTAATTAATCAAAATATAAACTTTTTATTAGTCAAATTAAATTTATTAGACCTGTCGAATTAATGATTAATCAAGTTAAACTTACGTTTTTAATATCAAACTTGACAATTATTGTGTGACTTGATTACTTTTGAAATGATGTTTGCCATGATCGATTTAGCATTGTGGCTGCATGTAATTGTAATTACCTTAATGATCTTTCCTTATAATAGCAGAATTGGTACTCTCTCTCCTTCATTTTCCCATCCACACCATCCATGGACCAGCACCAGGCCTCTACTAGACTGGCTCCAGGCCCAGCGACTGGCCCATCTCCATAGATACTCGAAATTTCCCTCTCTTCAAACCTAGCCGCAACAAGAGAAGCCAAAGAGACGGAAACTTGGATCTCGGCGCCTCTCTAGTTGCTCAGTCGATTCCTCTCCGACTCGCTCGAAGGACGTGTTGCGCCAATCTCCGCCGATCAATCTCTAATCTTCGCTACCCCTCTTGACGAGGCTGACGACCTTCTCCTTCTCGATTCCCAAGACATCTCCCTCTCGATCACCTGATGTCTATCGCTGCTTCTCCTCTTCTTTCTGTCTTTCAAGGTATGATTTCCTATTTTCTCTTTTTTTTTTATGAATGAATTTTATAAACCCTCCTTTTGCAGCGTATGTTGATAGTTTTCTATTTATCTTGATAATCCCATTTTTTGTTTATTCGAACCATTTTGATCCACAATGAAGTACCATTTTGCTACCTCGCTTCTGCTTCATCACCTGCATGGCTTTATAAAATGCATTGGAAATATAAAGAAAAAATTAGAACCCGTTAAATTTGTACGCATAGATCCTTTTGCCAGTACATGCTCCACTGTGCAACATTTTTCAAATATTGAAAACGGAAAAAAAAAATACAAACTGCCTTACATCATAGTCAATCAAAAGCAGAATCAATATCGTTATAAACCCGTGAAGTACCATTTTGCAACCGTGAAGTATCTTTAATAATCATTATCAATCGTTTTTCTCATTGTTTAAGACATGTTTTGCAATTGAATCTGGTTATTATTGTTTCTCTCATTTTTCTTTTGGTTTGCGCTGCTTTAGTGGAGGTTTGTAAGCTGATCAATGAGGAGACGATCCCCGCTGTGTTGCCTCAGGTGGTGGAGTTGCTCAACCACCCCAAGGAGGCTGTCAGGAAGAAGGCAGTCATGGCATTGCATCGGTTTCATCAGAAATCTCCCGGTTCAGTGTCACATTCGGTTTCATCAGAGATGTTGCTCCAGTGCTGATTTGTGTGCAAGTACTCGACTGTGATTGCTCCAGCGAATTGTTCTGTTTATTGTAATAATGAATGTTATTAATAGTGGATGTTATTTTTAATGGATGTTATTGTTAATATAATTGTTCAGTTTGTTGGAATAATAGATTTGTTAGTCATCATATGTGTTCACTTTGTTTATTGTAAAAGTTAACTATATTATTATATGTGTTCACTTTGTATATTGTAAATGTTAACTACGAAATTAAATTTCTGCTGCAACTAACTGAACAAATAAACCTTTTAGTTCAACTTTTACCGTATTAAACTGAACACAAAAGTACGAAAATTCCATTTTAAGATGCAACTAACTGAACAAATAAACCTTTTAGTTCAACATTTACCGTATTAAACTGAACACAAAAGTACGAAAATTCCATTGTCAGATGCATCTAACTGAACACTTACAACTTTTAATTCAACTCTTATGGTATTTAACTGAACAAATAAACCAGAACATTTGATGACGACGTCAGCATCCAGAAATTTTCGAAAAATTCCCAAAAAAATTTCGCTAACGTCAGCGAGCGAAAAATTAAAGATAGAGGTCCATTTTTGACCTGTGGATGGGATGGATGGGAAAATGGTGGATGGTGTATAACACCCTGTTATAATAGCAAGAACAATTGGACATTGAAAATTACGGGCCGGGATCTAAGAGTTGTAAGGCTGCACATGCTGACATGCAGCAGAAAATAGCAAATAAGCTACCCTGCCCAACAGAGCTCATATAATTAGAGTGTTTAAAAATATTAAAAAAGTTGTTGCTACGTGCCCAATCAAAATATACAAATAAAAACATTCAATGAAGTAGGCTGAAAATGCACCCCTGCTCATGTTTGGCAAAGTGTGATTGTTCAGTTGAAAAATGATAATTAGATTGGTCGACCATGAATGCTCTGGTTGAAGATCATTTTAATTTAAGGCACGAAGAAGTCGGCTCAAAATGCTTTCATGCCCATGTTTGGCACAAATGTGACATCCTGACCAGATTTAGTAGGAAGTGATTGTCCGATTGGACAATCATAATCTATAGATCCACAGAATTTTTTTAATGTCAGAACTCAGAAGTCATGTCTAGCAATTATGGGACAAAAGACATTCTCTTGCTTATTTTATGTTGCACCAAATTATTCACCACTTTCTGTAATTGGACGGATTGAGCGGTCGCTATATGGAAATGCCTGAAACATCAATCTGATGAAATGTTCTATTCTGTCTATTACCAGTAATTAATTTGATTCTCTTTTGCATTCTAGAAAAGACGATAGAAACCCACCCAAACTTCAACAGCTAGCTATAGTAATGAAACATTGACGGGGACTCTGTTTGCAAGAATCCCAGCCTGTGTTCTTAATTTGATCTGTTAGTCTGATCTGCTTTCTGATGATCATATTGAGCGACAGAGGATTCAATCTCAGATGGTTTCTATATATGAAATATGAAGCACATGAAATTGTACATCAGATAATTGAGTCAGACATCTGTATCCCATTAGCACTCTGATGGTTTCTATATATGAAAAATGAAGCACATGAAATTTGTGCATCAGATACTTGCAATAGGTTATGCTAGTGTCACAATGAACCTGGATTTTAGCAATTGATATACCTTCCCTTCGATGGAAAACAAAATTATGTATCGTGCAAGACAGAAAAGTATTTAAGTTTTTACAGTTTTGCCACCTCTAATTGTGCAGTGAACAAAATCACCTCTAAATTTATAGTAAACAAAATCAAACAATTAGAAGTTCAAATCCTATCAAAAAAAATATAAAATTTCAAAACACATTGTCCACGAAAATTTTAAAACACATTAGATAGTTCGGATGAGTTTTTTTTTTTTTTTTCCTTTTTGAGTGATGATAGGATTTTAATTAAGTTTTCTATTTTTTTCTTTTTTTTTTCCCCTTCTGATACAAACTTCTGTACCATAGCTGTGGGCTGTGATCTTGTAATTTAAAACAGTTAATACTATTCGTAGCGCTATATATATATAATTCTTCGATTAATTTCTTAAGAGTGGTTTTTTCTCGATTAATTAACTTGGATACTTTTTGACTCGATCACCTCACAGACATCTTAAAAGAAAATTAAAGATTGTCTAATTGATGATATGGAACACTACATATAAAAATGGAAACGACGTGGTACACTCATCATTTCTTTAAATAAAATAGCAAATCTTATAAAAAAATATAATTGTGATTGATGTACACTAATTAAAGTTATAATACTTTGAGGTCCTTGGAGTACTAATTCTAATCGTGGAAAAACGTTTTGGAAAAAGGGTGATTATTAAAAAAACAAAAAATAGAAGCATGACAGAGATTATTAAAACAAAAAATAGAACCCTGATAGCAAATTACTAAATCTGTACACAAGATAATAGTTTAACTAAAGTAAAGTTTAATTGTGGCCTTACACTGATCGGTTTCATTGAAGGAGTTAATTTAACTGGATGTTTACTCAAAAAAGGGGAAAAAGGTATTGACCTTCTAAAGTGGTCTAATAAATTAAAATTAACATACTATACTTGACCTCATCCCTAACAGGGACGTTTGTTTACATTAATACATATATATATTATAACTATTGGAATAATGACAACAAACAAACTTTTTTTTTTATAATGACAACAAATAAACTTTCAGTACACCAATTTATGTAGCAATTTATATTAAGTAAAATATTCGATTCTTATCTGACAGTTTATGTAGCAATTTATCGTGTGCTTTATAGCAGCAGATGCAGAGTACAAACAGAGTCCCCGTATTTGCAAACACCCACACACGCACATAGATTAACCTTGTGATGAATGATGATATTTCAAGCAAACGTTAAAAACTAGTGTTATACGAAGCCTACAAGCGCCAAAGCTTGTGTCGGATGACAAATTTTTATAAAATTTTACAAGCATCTTAACTTGAATAATTTATACAAAGTAGTTAAACGTCATTACATAATTTGCACAATTACAGTTTGGCGAGTTCGGAGTGAGAATTCCACAATTACAGTTTGCACACCTCTTAAAAAATATAAGAGTAGTACCCTGACAAAAAAAATAATAATACTAGCTGGGTTGCCAACCAAGTGGTGGTTGGTTTGATTCATCGAGAGTATTTATTTTCAAATTTCTTATAACCAAATCGTTAGTTTCAAATCAACCTTCAAAATAATAATAATAATACTTCAAATAATTTTACTAATGAAGTAATGATGCACACATCATTACATAAATATTAAATACTTCATTATAAATACCCCTTCCGTAAAATTTTTATTCGAAGTACTGCTTATGGTAAACATCATTACAGAAGCCGGTAAAATCTCCATACAATTTTACCATTTTCTTTTGATATCTACCACAGTACCTCATAAAGCAATTTCACCATTTTTTTTATTTTTTTGGACGAAACTGGTCTCTATATGGGTTATGTAAATCATTTTTCCTACTGCCAAGGTGTCATGTTCTTTAAATATTGATGGAAGAACATTACAACGAATCTCTCTCTGACCTTTGTCCAGGTTCTCAGCTTAACAACGCGCGCATCTAATTTAACTACTAATAAAAATTTAAAATCACGAAGAGAAATTAAGCTACTCTTCAAATATAAAAAGAAAATAAAATAAACAAGACAGAATGAACCTGGGAAGGCCCAATAGTCATCTCTAACAAAGTCAAACAAAATCAACCAACAATTAACACTCCTTCGCCGTCCTTGTACGCCTTCAAAGTTTAGACCTCCTTTCCCCTTTGATGGGCTCTCATCCCTCACAATCCAATGCTGCCTTTCCTCTCCCTCTCCCTTTCCCTCCTCTTCCTCCACTTCCATGGCACCTCTGCCAGCAAAGTTGTCGCTGTCGAATATATGTACCCCCCAATCTCAGCAACAAGCCTCCTTTATGTTGACTCAGGAGGTATGTTTCTTACATCCCGGAAAGGAGACTTCCAAGCTTCCATATACAAACCGGGCACACAAGAGTCCCGATACTACCTATCTGTATTGCATGCACCTACAAAGACGCAGATTTGGACTGCCAATCCCAACAGGCCCATGCCTGATCGGTCAAGCATGGTAAACTTAACAGCCAATGGATTGTCGGTCGAATTCTCCAATGGCACCGTGCTCTGGTCAACACCTCCACTTAAGGCCCCTGTTTCAGCATTGCGTCTCCTTGACACGGGCAATTTAGTTTTGCTTGATGTTGCCAACAACTCACTCTGGGAGTCGTTTAACTACCCATCAGATACACTTGTCTCTAGCCAACTCCTGCCAGCTGGCTCGTACCTCTCATCATCTGTCTCCTCAGAATCAGATCTCAGTCAAGGAGATTACCGGCTCGATGTCACTGCATCCGATGCCTTACTGAACTGGTCAAACACAACTTACTGGCGCCTGTCCAATGACATAAACTCCGTCAAGGACCGGGACGCTCCAGTAGCGTATATGACCACCAACGACTCAGGACTCTATCTCCTAGAATCAAAGGGAAATGCGGTTTTTCAGATTGCGCTTCCAACAGCACCATTCCGAATTGTGCAATTGCGCTCAGATGGTCGACTTCAGATTACCAGCTACCAAACTATAAGCTCTTCAACCTCTATAGAACATGTGTTTGTGGCACCAACCAGCAGTTGTGACTTGCCGTTAGCATGTGGATCACTCGGTCTCTGCTCTATCCACCTTAACTCCTCCAGCTGTACCTGTCCACCACAATTCGTATCACAATCTGGCGGGTGTACGGCAGGCAATGATATCTCTTTGGCCACCAATACTTCTTGTGGTCGCTCAACATTTTCATATATGTTTGTTGGGTCAGGGGTTACCTATTTTGCAAACAAATATAGGAGCCCCATACTTTTTGGCAGAAACATATCCAATTGTCGGGACCTTTGCTCAAGCAATTGCTCATGCTCGGGATATTTCTTTGACATTTCATCCCAGTCCTGCTTCTTTTTACAACACCCCCTTGGCTCGCTTATTAATGCAAACACAAGTGAGTCTTCAAATGTCATGGCATATGTCAAGACCCAGGGATCATACTCAAAGCACAAATCCACATCAGAAGTTGTACCTATAGTGGTACCATCTGTTGCTGCATCTTTTCTGGTTATTGTATTAGGCCTGGCATGTATTACGTGGAGGTATAAAAGAGAAAAGAGAAGAATGAAGGAAATGCGATTGGCTATTGCAAATGACAAGCTCCATGCAGCACCCCCAAAACAAATATCTGATTCCGACTATCTTTTCTCAGAAAGTGGAGATGATTTGGAAGAGATACTTATACCAGGTCTTCCTACCCGATTCACTCTTCAGCAGCTAGAAGAGATAACAAGCAATTTTCTAACAAAGATCGGTTCTGGGGGATTTGGGTCTGTCTACAGAGGTGACCTGTCTGACAAGAGCCAAGTGGCAGTTAAGAAGATAGAAGCAGCCGGTTTGCATGGGAGAAAGGAATTCTGCACAGAAATTGCAGTAATTGGGAATATTCACCATGTAAATCTGGTTCGCCTGCGTGGCTACTGTGCCCAGGGCTCGCACCGGCTATTGGTCTATGAATACATGAACCGTGGGTCACTTGACCGGTCTCTATTTAGACCAACAGGAGAGGCACTAGATTGGGATGAAAGAATGAATATAGCAATTGGTGCGGCTCGTGGGCTCGCATATTTGCACTCCGGATGTCAACCTAAAATTTTGCATTGTGACATAAAACCAGAGAATATTTTACTAGATGATGAGGGTCAGGTGAAAATAGCAGATTTTGGTCTGGCCAAGCTCATGACGCCAGAACAATCTGGTTTGTTCACCACAATGCGTGGGACCCGCGGGTACCTAGCACCTGAGTGGCTGGCAAACACTGCGATTTCAGACCGCACTGATGTTTATAGCTTTGGAATGGTGTTGCTTGAGCTGGTACGAGGAAGGAAGAATCGAAGCGAACACATGAATGATGGTGAATCAAAATGGTCAGTGACAACTGGCGGGTCATCTCATAAAGGATATGAATACTTTCCGTTGGTTGCATTGCACATGCATGAGAAAAGAAACTACGAGGATCTGGCCGACCCGAGGTTGGAGGGGAGGTTTGTTGCAAGGGAGGTTGAAACATTAGTTAAAACTGCATTGTGTTGTTTGCATGAAGAACCGGCCCTTCGACCAAGCATGACCTCAGTTGTTGCAATGCTTGAGGGCACAATGGAAGTTTGGGAACCAAGGATTGAGTCGCTAGGGTTTTTGAGGTTGTACGGGCGGGGAGTTCTCGGTGCTTCGAGTAGTGGTGGCACATTTGACATTGAGGAAGAATTTATGATGAATAAGGTCATGGGTGCATCACATATGACCTCGAACACGACCAGCGGGTGGCCTTCTTTCATGTCAACGCCACAGCTCTCTGGGCCGAGATAAGGTCTGGCTAGAGAAAGTTTTTTTTTTTCTTTTTCAATTTCAATTTCTTGATCTATATAGAATTTGGCGCTAATAATATTTCAGCAAGTATATTTTTTATATCTTCTTCAACGTGGGAGCTAGAGACTGCAAACATAATCTCTTGCGTCTCAGGGGCAGTTGCTTCACAGCGAGTTTAGAAGCATGACGGCGAAGTGATGGCCATTATTAATTTTTTTTTTTTTAACAAAGGTTTCTAGTTTAAAGCCTTTTTTATGTATCGGCATAAATTTTGGAGTTTTTTTTTTTCTTCATTTCTTTCATTCCTTGTATTTGAAGCTCTAAAGTGCTCCTTTATATTTTTTTAAAAAATAAAAATCATTATCCCGTCGTAACAAGAAAATGTTCTTATATATCGTAATTCGTCGCTGTCATGCATGTTCAATAAGTAACCATAAAGTTTTTTTATTAAGAAAATTAGTTAATTGCTAAATCAAAGTATATTATACATTATTATATTAAATTAATTTTACAAAATATCTATGTGATTTATAAAATGTTATTAGTTTAAGGTACATGTAAAGGTTAGAAAATTATATTATTGCATTTAACAGATAATTATTATTAATTAAGAATAATAATAATAATATATAAGTGGACAGTTGGGGGAACAAATAGAAAGGACGTCTCTAAAGGATTTCAAAAAAAAAAAAATGTTTATAAAGGCTTGTTATTAATACCGTCCAAATTATAAAGCTGGAACTGGAAGAAGAGAACAATCTTTTAAACAGTGGCGAAGCTAGGATCTCGTGTCAGCAGGATCCGTAATCTGAAAATATATGTCTGGTGTAACGTCTAATATAAACATAGTATAATAATAATAATTTTTAATTAAGTAACTCTAAAATAATGCAACATAAAAAATTCATGAGAAATCAAATATATATTATAATAACAACATAAAATCTAAAATAATATATCCAATATACAAAATAATAATTCAAAAGTCGAGACAATAAAAAAATACAACAATTTGCTATGAATTTTTATTTTTTTTCATAATTTTTCATAATAGGTCCATTAGAAATCTTATTGAACACTTATTTTTCTATATTATAAATATATAAAGATGGGATGTGTACTGAGGAGTTCATCTACTATATTAAAACCATAGTATTTCAAATTTTTCGTGCTGCTCGGAAATTTTTTGACAAGTGTTTAGAATTTTTAGTTCATGTTTTTACATAATATCCGAATAGTATTTTTAATGTTCTGTGATAACTTTTGTTTATTATGTTTTATAGTTTACGAAATATTAAATAGACGAATCACGCAATGCATGAGATTAACGCTAGTGTATATATATGCTATAAATAATCATTCATCCAAACATATTTCATTTTATTCTAAGTTTTGTCTTAATAAGATTCTTTGCGGAAGAAGAATGAAGGCGATTAATTAGGTACAAATGCAACATGGGTCCTATGTGATTTTTTCAGGAGTCGTTATGCAATTCAAATCAAACATGATATGTTCAGCTGGGTCCTTTAAAATTTTGAGATGGGTCCATGACTTCTTGTATATATATATTTTTTACATAAATATGTAATGTATTAAGTATTTTTTTTTTTTTGAGGTGGGTCCACACATAGCTTCGCCTCTGCTTTTAAACTAGGCTTAAATAAAGCGCTAGTAGCTGGACCTAGCTTTCGTTTATTAATATTAAAAAAGAAAAAAATAAAACAAAAATTAAGAACATGAATAAGTAAGAAGAAAACATGTTATAGTATACAACTATGCATTCATCAGATTCCTTGATTCTCCTCCAGACATTTTGCAAAAGATGAATCAATGTACGACAGCTATTGAAGCATGAGTTGGTTCAACGATGGTAGCGTGATAATTCAAGTTTGGAAATATTAAACTTTAGTTGCACTAAAGAAACAACAAAATTAGTGTTTTGGACCTCGTATAAATTATTCGTATTATTATTTGACCTTATTAACAGCTAATAAGATTGAATCTTAAATTAGCAAATTTTATGTATAAAGTAATTCAATTCCGTACTATATTAATAGTTTAATGTATATAAAATTTGAATATTAATTATGTTAGAAATGAGATAGACCAAGAGACCTTGAACGAAGATGGTAACTAACACCCAATTAACGGCACGAGCAACTAGACTTCCAAATTACGGACATAAGCAGACTCATTCATGTATGAGGGATTGACAATTATCACGTTGGACATAATTTAAATGAAGATAAGATCCAGTTTCTTTCAAAGTCTTAGTCCGTTTTGCTAGGTCCAAATCATTAAGACTTTTTTATGATAATTTAAAAGTCAAACTTCTCAATTCATTTTTAAATTAAATTTTGGTAATGAATTCCTACCAAATTTCAAACTTATTGTATTTACTCGTGTAACACTAGTGACTGTCGAATGGTAAACCAAGTCCCTGTGTGTCTGAAAATAATTTTTATAAAATTATTTAAATGGTATGATTAAGAAATTAAAGAAAAGAAATAATTGCAACAGTAAAGCTTGCGGGAATTTCTGATCGGAGGACATGGAAATGTTCCTCGTATTTTATGGAATTTTTCTGTATAATTGCCACTTTAATCTGACTTCTGAATAAATCTGATTTGATTAAAGAAGGAAATAGTTAATTTATAAAGGGAATTGTCAGTTAGTCACTATTTGGTGAGCTGTGTGGTTTGTGCCACAGAAGATCAAGGGTTCATTTAATAAAATTGATACGGAGGAAGAGAGAGACTTCGTCTCTTCCGCCGAGTTGGTCTCTTCTCTTTTCTTTCCGATTTTCTTCTAGGATTTCTCGAATTCTTAAGTCCTCTCTCTGTCGCTCTGTGATTTGTCGAGTTTGCGGTTGCCTTCGGGCTAGCCACTAGCAAGGAAGCAGCTCCTGCTTGGCTGCGTCGCTGGCACGAGGGGATGGGTCCCTTCTCTCTGTTCGAGCACTTTGGCTCCATCTACACGCCGCAATTGGCAACGTGATCAACTCCTCTCCACTGCCTCCTTATCCCCTCTCTTCTCTCCCGCCGCTATCAAGGTAACTTTGTATAAAAGGAACCAATTAGGGGTTCGGGGTTCATGGGAAAAATTGGGAAGAGCAAGAAGGGGGAAATCGTGGCATTGGAGCAGGTATACATGTTCCTCTTTCCTCAATCTTAATTAGGTGTCAATTCCGTTGTTATTGAATTAGATTGATTTAACGAGTGATATTGAAATCTCTATACAGTGTGTTGGTGCTAGGAACTGTCCTTGTTCTCAATTGGTTCCTTTATGGGGTTGGCTTTGATTTTTCCCAGAGTTTTGGAATGATCCATCAAATATCAAGAGGAAGGTATAAGATTTTGTCTCTAATTATTAAAATGTTAGAGTATAGTTAGTGTTTAGGTGTGTACCTGACGGTACTAGCTGTTTCTGAAATTGGTTTCAAGTATCTGTGTGTGTATAAAGCATTTAGTTACTAACTTGGTTAATTAGGCAAATTCCTGTGAACTGTGGTTGATTTGGGTTGATAGCACAATGATTGGTATATCTGATAATATGGATTTCATGTTGACAATATCGTATAACTATACTTCAGCTTATTTAGATATTTGGGGCCAGAATAACTAAATTCTGAGTTTATAAAAGAGGGTTGATGCACTGTGTTGGGTAAGTATATAACTACGATATAAGTGAACTCATACTAATATATTCCGAGTATATGAATAGAATACATGTATAGCTTGTGGTTTATGGGCGCACCTAAGTTCATATCAAAGAATATTCTTGCATAGCTCCTGTGTAATTGTTATATGAGCCATTGTTGGAGGTGCTCACTATTTCTATACTCTGAGTATATTTTATATAAGTATACTATATATCTAGATTATATGAATAGTAGGGTGTATGTTATATTTCATTTAGACACTGTGAGTCTGAGTTCAATAGAATAGTAATGGAACATATCAGGTCTGAGGGGCATTGTGGTCCTTTTTAAACAATAATTGGGTGTAGACAGCATCTATACTTTTATATATAAGCATATGTATATGGTATGTAGTTATAAGCAATGTTATAATCTGTGTTTTAAGCCATGTGCAAAGGACAGTGGGTAGACATGTGCATATCATAGTGTGGGATGTGGAGCATAGAAAGGTTGTTCTCTAATTCCATGTTTGGATTTCTGGCATAATCGTCTTATCTAAGGTACATTGGTACATATATGCATTTTCAGTGTGCATATGCATGATTTCTTGAAGACAGTATATGGTTGAGGTAATTTGATATTGTCTATAAGTTTATATGCATGGTTATGTCCTATAGCATGTATTATAGTGTGCATTAAGTTGGTTAAGGGTGCTGTACCAGTTTTTGGTACACTAAAATGTGATCTGGTATGCATCTGGTGTCTGTTGCGAGTTCAGGAGTGTATTTGTTTAAAGAAATAATTTTGTGGGCTTAAGTGAAGATTCCGTGGGTTGTTGGATTGGGTTGAGCCGTGTGATGGCGTTGGGCCTTCTGGGCTTGTTCTGTTGGGCTTACAATTTGGGTTGAAGTTGAGATTTTCGGAAATAAATAGTGTTGTCTGTTAAACTTTTCCGTGGGCTGACTAGGTTGTGCTTATTGGGTTTGCGTTGAAATTTTTGTGGGCTAAAAAAAAATGAGATGAAGGCTGGGCTAATTTATTGTGGGCTGTAAAATTTGATAATGATGCGGAATTTATTGTGGGCTAAATAAATTGAGTTATGAGCTGGAATTTATAGAATTTAATAGCTAAGCTTTCGGATTTGAACTTAATCAAGTGGACTAATGATAGATTTCTGTTGAGCTTGATAATTAGTTAGACTAAACGACTTGGAAACAATGTAATTAGTCTAACAATCGATAGTCGACTTTTCTAGGGAAATGATGATTCTGAGTCTGATCTTTATAAGGACAGATACTGTGGCAATTATTTCAGACTTTCTGATCCCGCAAAATAAATAAATTTCTGATTTATATTTTCTGTCTGATATTTCTGATGTATTCTATTGAGTTTAAACGTTTCCTAATTTTTCTGTCTGCTATCTCTGATTTCTGATTCTGATTCTGATTTCGATATTAGGAAAACGTAACTCAATATTATTTCTGATGATTGGGAAAGTAACTAAATACAATTAAATAAGTATTATCACACAATAAATATGGGACTTGGAACCAAACTGAACAGTCTAGTTACCGTTACATTACCAGACTTTGTTAGTTAAGGTTTACCGTCAGATTAAAGGAACCCGTTAAACAAATATTAACGGTACTTGATCTGTGAATAGGAGCGGATTCGGAGCAAGCGGGTAACGACTGAAGGTGCGGATACGCGGTTTCTTTGTTAGAACACGGATTTCGGTATTTTTAAATTCTTGCATAGCATGTTGATCAGTCATTGACGGTGCATTCTATTTGTGCATATAGACAATAGAAGCCCTAAATAAATGAAATTCATGTTGAATCAAACTGTCCGTTTTGACTAGCGGAATATAATAAGTCTGACATAGACATCCGTTTGTTGATTGATTGGAACCGTCAGACTTATCAAAAGACTGGAATGGTTTCCGTAAACTGACTTGATTATCTATTCTTCTTTTGTGATAGAAGAATCAGACTTGAATTAAATCGGACCATTCTTATTCAGTCTGCATAGCATAACAATAAACTGAATCATATCACTCACCGGAGTGGGTCTGATCCACCTACCCGGCCAGAATTATTAGCGCTATGATTACTGGATTTCCCTCTGAGAATCTGGACTGTAGGGTTGGACCTACAGTAATGGGAAGAGTTCTTTCTGATTCTGTTCGGCCGTAAAGAACTTGAGTGTATGCTGAAGAATAATAACAGTTATGCTTGATTTGAATCTGTTGCATATTGGCATGTTAAGATATGTCTGAAATTAGACAGCTTCGCTTGATGATTACAGTACTGGAATTCATTTCGGATTTCAAAATGTTTTCTGCAATACAAAACCTGTGAAAAAGGATTTTTGGTGCATTAAGAGAACTGGATTCTCAAAAGAATTTATTTAAAGGGTAATAATTCCGTTACCGGTTCGTACCAAGATCCGCGTACTAGAACTAAAACCCGCACTGAGATTTATTCTCATCCGTGTATTTGTTTTGCATGTGTGCCTCAATGGTTGGGGGTTCCAGGAGGGTTGTGAGATGGAGAGATCTACAGCTCTAGGAGCTGACGAATGACTTTTGACTGAAAGTTGAGATTCCCAGCTTAAAATGTACTGCTACGGTTCTGCTCATTTGAAACCAGGTAATCTAATTTCTCTGTTAAGTTGTGCAGCTCTTGGGCCGAAATCAAGAAAATGGAATATAAAATGAAAAAAAAATTTACACTATCTGTCTGTAGCCTTACGGGAACGATTCATCGCTCTCGTGGCGGAAGGGATGTCACGTCCAGTCGGTCGGGGTGTGACAACTCGAGAGATATTGTTCTTTAGATTAGAGACTGATATATTACCTATATAATTAAGACTTTAAATTTTAGACGTAATTCGGAGTCTAAAAAATCTGATTTATCCATAAGAATATCACCGAACCCATGTATTCAATCAAGAGCATGTATTTTAAATTCTAAATGGTATCGTACTGAATAATAATTACAATAATTATTTTAAGCACATCTAAATTTATCATATGATGCAATATTAGATCCTTACAAATACATCCAATATTTAAATAACATAATTATTTATTACTTACGAGTTAAATAACACACGAGTAAAATAAACTTAAATGCAATAATAATGATTATAATTAACATACTGCGAGACATGGAATAGAAGCACCTGACCATGAGCGCGATCTGGTCCGACCCTGTCTCTCAACTTTCTAGTTCGGACGTACTAAAAATCGGACCCAACAAGTACCAAATCGGCCTGACAGGACCAAACTTCTCAATCCTAAATGTACTATGGATCATGACACAGAGTGCTGTAAGTTGGTTCTATGACTCTAAATTCTCTAAAGAAATTGGGGCTCATTTTGGATCTTGGGACTATTGAAATTTCTCCTAAGAAATTAATCGTTTTTAAAAACTGATAGAATAATAAGTCGAAAACTGAGCGACCTTGCTCGATAAATTATGTACATTACAAAAATTTATTCGATTAACACGTTTAATTCATAGCTCAATTAAATTTTGATTATTAATTAAGATAATAATCGTGAACACATCCGTTCAGTACAATGATCAATGGCTTACCTATTATTTTTCTAAAGAAAACAAGTTCAATTCAGACCAAAATAAAAAGAGGTAAAATTTGTATACATTGAATGATATTTCTCCAAATAAATGTACTATTATATAAAGAGAAATGTTAGTGTCTAATATGTTGGATAGATGGGTTCGTCCAATACGACCATTTTCACGTTTCAAATTTCAAACAATTGATCCAAATTATTTAATATGTTCTCCAGATTGAAAACTTATAAGAAATCAATTTTTTTATTTTTTTTGGTATTTTATAAAATTCATGATATAAAAATTATGGATTGTCCAATAACAACGATTTTCTAAAATACCAAAGAAAATAGAAAAAAAATTCGAGAAAAATATAAAAATTGGATTCTTATAAGTTTTCAATATGGAAAACTTATTGAACGATTCGAATCAGTTATTTCAAATTTTATATAAGAACGATCGTATTGGACGGACTCCATCCGTTCAATATATTGAACTCTAGCCTTTCTCTTAATATTTTAAAGATAATAATTTTGATTACATAACTCCGTATGTGGCCAGACCTTAAAAGTATGTGCGCTAATAGAAGTCAAAAAAGATGGGCTACGAGATTTCCCAAATTATATAGACAATGAACGACATGCTGGTTCACGTACTCGCACTTTGGTACTTCTAGAGTTCTAGGCTTCTAGCTTAATAATTTTAAGTCGCGTTAACTTTCAAGATGGGGCTTAATTTGGGTTTATTTCTTCGGTGAGTAAGCCCGTCTCTATATTCAAATTCATGTGGAAACATTACCATTGGCCCGCTAGTGACTCGTGATATGGCCTTGTTACAAAAATTGTGAAACTGCCAAGGACAAACGAGAACCTCTGGACAGGTCCAATAGACGTCTTTAATTTTATCTGTCCGATCGAGAATGAATGTGTCGTGATTAATACGAAATTTATAGGCCCGAAAAATTTTAATCGTTGAGATTAAATCGGACGGTCCTCATTAAAAGGCGTCCACGATGTTCAGAGGATCCGGACCCCCGCCAAGGATACCACCAGCTCTACTATCTTGAGAAGCTGCCGGTTGCAAATTGCAATGTTGATTTTTGGGATATTCAATCCGGCAAGAAGCTGATGAAAGAAAAAGGGCATTAATTAGCAACTACGGTTCACTGCTGAGTAACGGTCTGAAGACTCGTTAAAAAAAATTCAAAAATTACTACAATCAGAAAATGAGTTACAATAATCATGATAAAGTTGAAATAAGCATAGAAAACGATAACTGATATAGTGAAAAATAATCTTGAAGTATTTTTGCATTTCGTAATGGAAAGTGGTGGGATTCTAGCCATTTATTTCAAAAATAAAATAATAAAATAATAATTTTGAAGTACATTTTAAACTAGGTCACGTGGTCAAAATACAAAATTGAACGCATATAGAAAACTTTTACTGTACTTATAATTACACAAATTATTTTCTTCAGAAATTATTATTAGCATAACCTGGAAGCGACAAATATAATATATTCCTCTATTTTTTAATTCCTCGCAATTTTTTCATATTTAGTATTAATGGTAATAATTATTTCGAAGTTAAAATAACAAAAGAAATGATTAGATAAGAAATTACACCATGTTGATTAGATATTCTAACAACAAAAAATTGAAAAACTCAGCGTCCATGGAATTATCCGCATCAATAGATGTTTACAGGCTTTTAATGCTAATTTAAAGAAAGTCAAATTTTCCTAATATTTTTAGGTTATGAGTCAAAAAAATGAAATAGATATTTTATGGTGTTATTTTGATAATATTTGAATTTAGATTTGATACATCGAAGTTTAAAAATGAAGAAATTGTAGAAATATTTGAATCATTCTCTTTGACGTTTGTATTAATAATTTGAAGAATTAATTTATAATTCGTGGGAAATTTGTATTGAAATAGACAACTCAAGTCAGTTAAGAGAAAGCAATTTTTTAATTTTCTGAATATAAAAAAATTAAAGTTGAATGATAAAGAATATTGCTAACGTTGACCATGTACGTGGAAAATCTATCCTTTAGTTAAATCACCGTGATCTATTAACAACGTCGTTATTATTATTATTATTATTATTATTTTTTGTGGTTGGATAATTTGCTGCTAGGCTTATATATATTAGGCAGATATTCAAGCTTTGTTTCTAGTTTCTTAAATTACTGTACAATTATCATATTATGAAGCGCACCAGTAAAGAACTTCAAGACCATTTTCCAGCATTTTTTTTTTCGTTCTTTCTTTTCGAGTACTTATAGCATTCTTATTTGTTACGAGTATAAAGATAGTTACTTTACTTGGAATATTAGGTCTGCTTGATTGCGACGTCACTAAATTAATTAATTTAGTTGCATAACTAGTTTTGTTTCAACGGTCAAGAAAGGTATACTATTATTTTAATAATTGCGTAAGTTAACTGAATTATCAACCTATCTATTGCATACATAGTCAAGTTGCCCGGGTTACGGAACCATTTTAATTTTTTATTTATATAAATTGTTTATTTATTATTATTTTGTTTGTTTAGTAAAAATGTTGTACTATCCTCGTCAAAGGGCAAAATGGGACGAAAAAAGGGCTTATTTCATTTCTTTTTCTTTTTATTATTTTTTTGTAAGTTGACAGCTTCTGTCAACATTTTCTTTATTAATATTTAATAAAAAAGAAAGGCTTTTTGCACACTTCTTAAATTGCGTTCTTAAATTCAAAATAGTTTCAATTCAATTGATCGCATTAGTTGCAACTTTTGTATAAGTATCAAAATGATTTCAGATTAGAAAAACTAACTTTATAAAAGCAAATTTCTACCTCCTTAAAAGCCGGATTCAAGGATTGATGGCGTTTTCCCCAGGAGTTGCTTAGATCATTGGGTTCTTTGACGATTCATGTGATGTGATCTCTAACTGAGACGTTTGACAATGCTTTACTTTTTCACGTTCTTTATAAGGCCCTGAATTAAATTCATTTCTTAAGGATTTTATTTCATTAGAAATTTTTTTTATCAAAATTTACGGATTTGATATCATTAGATCTAACCAAATACTGAGAAATCAATGAAATGAAATCTCCCCTAAAAAAACATTTTGATCAATGCGTAACTCTGTAGCAATTAGTGTGAAGGTAGGATAGAATGTTTTTTTGCAGCCTACGGCTATGTATGTGATATCTAAAGAGTACGCATTCGTAATTACTTTTATTTGTTTAATAATAATAATAAAATCGAACACTAGTTCGCATTTGCTTGCCCTAATATATGTTACTGGTCGCAAAAAAAAAAAAAAAATAAAAATAAAAAATTCAATAGTCACCGCACAAATTCATGTACGTCCTCTATATAACTTTCATCGTCTCATTATTATTATACTGTATTTAGCACATCACAATATATGGACCTGCCTCTTCCTTATGAACTTCGGCGTCAAAAATATATATTGAGCTGCCACTATAATTAATGGTGTGTTTGGTTTGGGTTGAATAAGCCTTATTCCGAATAAGGCTTATTAAACACGTATCCAAATAAGGCTTATTCCGAATAAGGATTTATTCAATGTCTTATTCTAATTCGACCAAATGGTGGGAACTAAATCCTTATTCGGAATAAGAGGAGAGATGAGAGAGGAGAGAGAAAAGCTTATTCCAATTCATGAATAGCCTATTCACTGCACATCCAAACACACTTAATTTGTGAAATTAAAATTTGGAAAAGAATAATTTAACTCTGGCGCAAGTCAGACCGATCGGCGATCGATCTATAAATTAACATGGTCTAAGGGCTAGACCCTTGTTTTTCTTAAAAAAAAAAAAAGAAAAAATTAACATGGTCCATATACTGACGCAGTGACGCCACATCTTGTGTCCAACATTTTAACTTTTTACTTCTTTCTTTCATTTTTATACTTCGGCACGAGATTTAAATCGCATGCATACGGCTACAAACTATGCAAGCAAACGACGAAATGAGCATAAGCCGGCATGTATAGCACCGTGAAATTGTTTTGATGAAGTATATATGCTTTTCTTTTCAGAATATATATTAGATAGAGGTTATTTATTTAGACATAGTCTACTGCAATACATAATTTGTCATTTTATTTTCAGCAAAACTTGAAGGCTAAAAATATGAAAGGAATGTTGACCATCTCTATTAGACTGATCAATTATTTTAAAATTATTAATTTTTATGTACCACAAATGTCTCACTTTTACGCCTTTAATTCTTTTAACAAAAATTAGGCAGGTAGTCAAGCTTCGTTCCTAGTTTCTTAATTACTGTATAATTATGAAGCACACCAATAAAGAACCATTGATTTTATTCAATTTTATAAGATATGTGCAATTTTGTAATTTTTAAGTTTATTTGATACTTATCAGAAGATTGAAAAATCAACATATCAAAATTAATCTATTATAATTAAGTAGTTTGTTCATTTTCAATTATAAAAATTTTATGAAACACATTTCTCGTGAATTTAACAAGATCAACGGTTTGAATCGAATAGATAAATTTTAAACTTTGAGTCGAACGCATAAATTTTAAACTTCGAGTTAGAGAGAAGCACCTCATAAGGAACTAAACTATTGCCTAGTCAAGAGTGGCTCCGAGTTGCAGCCGAAGGGCGTAATAATTTTATTATATATATAGACACTATCTTAGATCACAAAGTCATTAAATTAAATAGGGTAAATTAAATTATTAAAGAATAAGATAAGTGGAACTTAGGAGTCGAGGATTTGGCCTAGAGATAAATTTTATTTATTAGATTGAGTGGAGGATGAAATTAAGAGTGAATAAGAAAATAATAAATATATTGTAATCTCTTCTGTAAACTTTAGTTGACATTAGTTCCAAGGAATGATATATCCCACGTTGTGCAATATAGAAGAATCATGTCGACAACTAATTCTCTCTCCCGGCCAATAAGAGAGTTGCTAGGATTTGATTTCTACCTTAGCATGTGATATCTAGCTACTCACATGCAGTAACATCCCTTTATAATTTCTAGAGAAATATTTAAATTAAATATAAATTGGAGGCAGCCAATATGGGCATATACCCCTCGAAACTTCAAAGCTGTGCCACCAATAAAAGAAATAGAACTCTAAAACATGCTCATGGTGGAGCACCAAAAGGTCATACCATAGTAATTGTTTATATTGTACCTAATTAGGTCCGGAACCAAAACAATTCACGAGATGAAATAAAAAGTTAGAACAAAATATAATGATGTAATAATTTTAAATTATGAATATGTTGATACATTATATATATACATATAAAAATTAGTCAAAGTTTTGAGACTTTTTGAAAACAGAAAGCATCTTTCTCAGTCCTTATCTTGATACCAACAAAGCTGACTATATTGTGAAGCTTGGACAATTATTTCCTCTTGTTGTTGCTAGCGTATTTGTCTATAAGATCTTTCCGAAAACTGTTCTCATTAGATGATTAGAACAATAATGTTCTAGGAATACAATTAAGTAGTTTTAAGAAGTAAATTTACTAAGATGATTAAACAAAAGCTTCTGAGCTCAAATTACGGCAAGCGCAATATGATATATTTTTGTAAACTTTTCGCGTTGGCGCAACTACATTGACCAAACATCGATGATATCTATTTTTTCCTGATGTCGCTTTCTAGGTTGTAGAAGGATTACTATTTTTAATGGGCGGCCATATCAAGGGTAGGTTGATAAATATTGGATACTGCAGCTATCCTACTGTCAGCAAAAGCATTTTTTTAGCATGATGATGCAATTTGAAGAACTATTTTATTCGGATTTAATTAGGAAGCTTACCTATATATATAAATATATGGGTGTAATGCTATTAGCAACACTAATGGAACTCAACAAATATATTTTGACTTTCGAGCACTACATTCATATTGTCAATATGCATTTAACAACTGACTTCTCAAATTAAATTATCAAATTAATTGTAATTTGTGCTTAACAAAGTGGAACATAAATAACTCCGTCCAAATTGTTACCTTCATGTATCAAAAGTTAATTTTACGCCGACTGTCCCAACATATATCAAATAAAGAATAGAAAAAATCAAACCGTAATCAATCATGTCCAACTCTCACACAACATTAATCCATAAATGATCAGTGTGAGGAATCCTCATTCTTGTCGTGTGCAGACAACACATACCATGCGGATAGTCAATGACATGCAGATCCGTTGTACCTAAAGCTTTTATTCTGCAATTTTTTATTGGTATACTGGCTATGTAGTGACTTGTCACAACCCTGAAAATTTTTAACCGGCCAAGAACAAACTATTAATCGCCATCTCAAACCAAGCGCTCCACTTGCTCAATAAAAGAAACCAAAAGATTTTTTAATAACTCAGATTTTAAAGGACAAAGAGATCCAAAATTATAGCAGGGACCAATAGCCGTAGGCACCAAGTCAACTCTTCACTCCAACCAATCATAGACAAACATCCCTTCCTCTCTCTGTCCTTGCACACCATCAAAGGTTTCAAACCCCCTTTTTCTCCTTCATGAGTTCAGATATCAGTCACCAATGCCTCTCCTCTTCCTCATCCTTCTCCTCCTCTTCCATTTCCATGGCGCCTCTGCAGAGGCACCTGTCTATATTGAATATATGTACCCGACTATTAGTTTATCAGAACTCCTTTACACCAAGTCTGATGGCACGTTCCTTCAATCTCGTAACGGCAATTTTCAAGGCCTGGTATACAAGCCAGGCACGCAGCAGACAAGATACTACCTATCCATATTGCATGTACCAACACAAACAGCGATTTGGACAGCCAACCGCAACAACCCAATGCCAGATCGAGAGAGCAGGGTAAATCTTACACCCTTAGGTCTAACAGTCGGATACTCGAATGGTGATGTGCTCTGGTCTACCCCTCCCTTGAAATCTAATGTTTCTGCACTACATCTCCTTGACACAGGCAACTTAATGTTGCTTGATGTGAATAACAACACGCTCTGGCAGTCGTTTGACTACCCAACAGATACACTCGTCTCTGGCCAACCCCTCCCGGAAGGCTCATATCTCTCTTCTTCTGTTGCTTCTGATTCAGATCTCAGTCAGGGAGATTACAGGCTTGATGTAACTTCGGCTGATGCTATACTTAGTTGGATGGGCTCCAGCTATTGGCGCTTCTCGAATGACCTAAGCTCTGTCAAGAACCAAGACTCCCCAGTTGCGGTTATGGCCACTAATGACTCTGGGATTTACCTCCTTGCATCAAATGGAGGTGTGATTTTTCAAATCTCAATGCCAACAGCTCCATTTCACATAGTACAATTGGGCTCAGATGGTCGACTCAAGGTAAACAGCTATATTGCAGTGAACTCTTCAACCTCATTACCAAATGTGTTTGTGGCCCCACGAGGTGCTTGCGACTTGCCATTAACCTGTGGACCCCTTGGCTTATGCTCACTCTCTGCGAGCAACTCTTCCAGCTGCAGCTGTCCACCTCAATTTGTGTCCTCTGTCCAATCCAGTGGGTGCACACCAGCAAGAGGTATGCTTAAGCACCCAAATGCTTCATGTACTAGCTTACAAATATCTTATATGTTTGTGGGGAGTGGGATTACATATTTTGCAAACAAATATAGAAACCCAGTTGCCTCTGGCAAAAACATATCTGACTGCCAGAACCTTTGTTCAAACAATTGCTCATGCTCTGGATATTTCTTTGACATTCCATCCCAGTCCTGTTTCCTTTCACAACAACCATCCGGTTCCCTCACCAATGCAAGCACAAGTGAGTCAGCAAATTCCTTGGCATATGTCAAGATACAGGGATCAAATACATCTTCCAACTCATCATCTAAAAATCTTGTGGCAATCCTGTCTCCATCCATCATTGCATTTTTACTGGTACTAATTGTTGGTTGGTCTTCAATCATGTGTTGGCGAAACAAACAAAATAAAAAATTAACAAAGATCAAATCTTCTAGTTCAAAGGATAAGTTACATGGTTCCAACTCGAGGGCAATATCAGATTCGGACTACCTATTCTCAGAAAGTGGTGATGATATCGATGAGATACTGATACCAGGTTTACCAACACGGTTCACTTTTCAGCAAGTCGAGGAGATAACAGGCAATTTTTTAACAAAGATTGGTTCTGGTGGATTTGGTTCAGTGTACAAAGGAGAATTACCTGACAAGAGTGAAGTTGCTGTGAAGAAGATTGAAGGAGCCGGTGTGCAAGGGAGGAAAGAATTTTGCACAGAGATTGCAGTAATTGGAAATATTCACCACGTGAACCTAGTTCGATTGCGTGGCTACTGCGCCCAAAGCTCACACCGGCTATTGATATATGAGTACATGAACCGGGGGTCACTTGACCGGTCTCTGTTCAGGCTGACAGAGAAGTTACTCAGCTGGACTGAAAGAATGAATGTAGCAATTGGTGCTGCCCGTGGGATTGCATATCTGCACTCTGGTTGCCAGCCCAAAATCTTGCATTGTGATATCAAGCCTGAGAACATTTTACTAGATGACGAGGGTCATGTCAAGATAGCAGATTTTGGCCTTGCCAAGCTCCTAACACCAGAGCAATCTGGTTTGTTCACCACAATGCGTGGTACTCGCGGGTACCTAGCACCTGAGTGGATCATGAATGCTGCAATTTCAGACCGTAGTGACGTGTATAGCTTCGGAATGGTGTTACTTGAGCTGGTGAGAGGTAGAAAGAACAGAGGTGAGCCTGCAAGTGTTGATGGTCAATCCAAGTGGTCCACAGCAACTGGCGGATCATCTGTTATGGGAGGTGAGTACTTCCCCTGTGTTGCATTGGAAATGCATTTAAAAAAATGCTATGAAGAGTTGGCGGACCCAAGGTTGGATGGAAATGTTGTCATTAGTGAAGTTGAAAGGATGGTTAAAACTGCACTCTGTTGTTTACATGAAGAACCAGCACTCCGGCCAAACATGACATCGGTTGTTGCAATGCTCGAGGGGACAATGGAAGTCTGGGAGCCTCGAGTTGAGTCGCTAGGATCTTTGAGAATGTATGGCCGGCGTAAAGGTAGCTCTAGTAGCAATGGCACAATAGACATTGAGGATGAATTGAAGACGAGCAAGATTATTGGTGGATCGAATGTGACCTCGAACACAACTAACGGATGGCCATCTTTCATGTCAGATAATAATCTGTCAGGACCGAGATAGTTTATTAAGACGTTGGAGAAGTTGTTTGTTCCATTTTGTAATTGAATTAATTTTCATTATTAATATAAGGTTTTTGGGGGATATACTTACAATTTTGATATATTTTGTACAATTGCATAAAGAAGTTGAAGAGAGGAAGAAAATAGATGGTTCTAGTCATGTTTGTTGGACCAATGTAATTCATGTTGATTAGCTAGATAGACCATGTGATTTGATATGTATACCAATATTTTCATGTACATTTCCAACTTATAACAAAGAAAAGCTCGTTTAACTGTCCCCTACATGCTCTCAATTTTCACATATTAGAACAACAGATCCAGTACTACGAGAATCACTGATCAATATATCTAAGGTAAAATATAAGGTTGAGTGGTTTAAAATGTGACTCACTTATTTCTAACTGGTAGAGAGCATTGAAAATGGTTTATCCAAAAACATTCTAAAATAGAAAGAAGTTTATCAACCTACTGTTTTTCAGACACTGCTTTTTCTTATAGACGTATTGTTGGCCTTATATATTGGTTGAATTGAATCAAATTTCATACATTTTAAATGTCATAACGTATGTCATGAGAGGCCACTAATCTATACCTTCACAAAATTCAAATCGTTTGATGAATGGTAAAACTTGTATAAAATTTCATCATTTTTTATGTGCTGATATATATATATAGAAGTATAGATTACATTTGAAATGCCACATTTAAAATTTTGAAATTATATTTCATAATTGTCAATTTAACTCTTAGTCAATTAAGGACGGTTTTGATCAGCCATTATTGATCGGATGGTTTTGATCTGTCTGCCACATTTGAAATGCCACATTATTGATCTATGTCTGTAAGATCTCCTTTTTGGCAAAATTCGAAATTATAAAACAAATATATATTCCTTGGCAAAATTTCATTTTTGTGACAACTTTATGATTTGCCAATTTGCTAAAATCTTTTCCTCATAGTCTCACTAACAATATAAAGAAAAAAAATAAAGAATGGCATGATAAGGTTGACGTTGGATTTTGTAAGTACAAATGTACAACTCATAAGTTAACTAAAATTAGTAGGTTAGTCAAATACAAATTTGTACTCCATTGAACCACAGTGGGACCCGGTAAAAAAAAAAAGGTGGGTGGGGGGGGGGGGGGGGGAAGCGAGGACCCTAATCTGGTGTTGCGCTACACGCCGTGTAGCGCACCCACCAGCCGTTCGATTTTGATCGGGCGGTTCATTTTTTTCGGGCCTAGGAATCTGGTTATTTTCACGGGGCTCCCTTATCCATCAGATCAAAATCGGACGGCCTGTGTGTAGCGCAACACAGGATTTGGTTCCGGGGGAAGGGGGGGGGGACGACAGGCAAACAGGTGAATTGGACACGTCTGAAAATTTCCTATTTTATTTTTCTTTGCAGCAGCAGCGCAAAGTTATTATTAATATCCTTTTCATTTATTCAATTATTCTGAATCTTCTGTGTACAAACTTCACTAAGTTAACTTAAAGCCACAAGTTCAAATTCCGTATTACATTTGCATTGAACTGACAAAATGCTCAATGAGAACTTTAATGGATCACTTTATGGATATAAAAGTTCAATAAGCAAAAAATATCATTAGACATTTGTATACTTGTGTCATTTACTACTCAAGATTTTTCTGAGCAAAAACCAAGATTTTTGAAACACGAGATCCTTCTACAACTAACAAATAATGGGTTTACAAAGGTACATTATATTCACAAACTTACCTTGGACAAAAATGTTACAGCCTAAATAGTCATCCATTTCAGTGAATTAAAAGTAGTATACAAAAGAAGAGGATCTAACCGAAAATGAAGCATACCAGCAAGGTGATTGAGAGCATCCCTTCAACCCAACAGTGCCGCACAATTGGACGTCAGAATTGATTTTATAAAAATGTGAATTTGCACTTGGTGCCTAGCCTTCTCTTCTTTTATTAATTTATCATTGTTTCTCCTCTAATCTACCATTCATCCCTTTTGAAACCACTTAAACCGTAACCCATCTCCCAATCTCTCCGTCATGAGATCCCACCTCTTCTACAATCATCGCCGCCTTCAACCTCCACCTCTTTCTCTCTCCCCGATTTTTTCCCCAAGTCTTCTCCTCCCAAACCCCAAAACCCAGAATGTGAATCGCCAAAGCAAATCGGCACCAATTATACAACCTCGGATACTTCATCTCTTCAACCAAAGAGGCGGTGGCACCGTGCCACCGTGGCAGTAGCACAAGCGCACCGCTCCAGAATGCATCCTTCCATACAACACCCCTTGTCATGGATTTACGAACCACGTTGCTTCAAGTATAATATCATGCATTCACAGGACGGACCTCCTCCTTTCTAGAAGAGTTGGTTTTAGAAAGGTTCAGCACAGATTCTAGAAGATTGATTTTGTAAAGGTTTCGACTTTCGAGTACTAGGGGACTAAACAAATCTCACCAGTGCTACCCAAGTCTCTCTCTCTCTCTCTCTCTCTCTCTCTCTCATCAGACTAATAAACAAATCTCACTAGTGCTGCCCAAATCTCACTATTCACTAGGCCAGGTTGCTCCAGTTATTATTTTTTTTTCACCCAAAAAAAATCGGAGCTGATATACGGAATCCAGCACTTTCCCATCCAGCGCCATCCAGCGACATACAATGGGCTAGATTGGGCTTTCGGAAATCGGAAACCCAAAATCCAGCCGCCATCCAGCCACATTTCCGCGTCTTTTTCCGCGTGAAGCGACGTTCCGCGTGATGACGTCACCATTTCGTCGCGGGATGACGTCATAAAAATTTTTACCGATTCACCGAACATTGCGCGCATGATGACGTCAGCAAAATTTTCTTCAGTTAATTGTCTTAAATGTTCATTTAGTTTCTTCAAATGTTCATCTAGTTCCATGTATTTTTCCTTTTTCTGCTCACTTAAGTGTTTTAAAAGTTTATTTAGTTGCTTTAAATGTTCATCTAGTTCCATGTATTTTTTCTTTCTTCTGCTCAGCTAAGTGTTTTAAAGGTTTATTTAGTTGATTTAAATGTTCATTTAGTTGCTTTAAATGTTCGTTTAGATGCATGTTTTTTTCCTTTTTCTGTTTACTTAAGTGCTTTAAATGTTCATTTAGTTGCTTTAAATGTTCATTTAGTTGCTTTAAATGTTCTTTTAGATGCATGTTTTTTTCCTTTTTCTGTTTACTTAAGTGCTTTAAATGTTCATTTAGTTGCTTTAAATGTTCGGTTAGTTGAGTGTTTTGTTCTTTTTTTGTTCAGCTAAGTGTTTTAAAGGTTTATTTAGTTGCTTGAAATGTTCGGTTAGTTGCATTTAAACTTGCTAAATAAAAAAATAAAATCGAACAAATACATCAAACATAGCAAACATTTACAATAACAAAACAAACATTTAAAACAATAAACTAAAGTACTAAACATATATACAAACTGAACAATTCTATTAATAATAACATCAATTACAAATGATTGTCCATTCCAATAAGTCCTTGAATCTCATTCAGCGATTGTGTATCCTTGGCTTCTTCAACTGCTTCATGCATTTCCATCATCTGTACATAGCATAATATAATTAATTAAAGATTTAATCATAAAGATGCATGCATGTGGAAGTAGTGATAGAGAAAAACAGTGAAGTTTTATTCTTATCAAAAATCATTTTTAGTTTCCCTGGGCCATGAATGACAACATCCGTGGCTCGATACTGGTCTCCAAAGGCATGCCTCCCAATACAAATTGGTTTCTTCCAACCTTCAAGTTCATAGTTATCAGATATAATCCAGCAAACTCAAAATGATAAGAATTATAGACTTATGTTCTTACCAGGAACAATCCTTGGTATGTTTTTGCACAAGATTGGCTATCACCATGTCAGTACTAGTGGACTCGTTGCCACCAATTCATGCCAGTACCTCATCTTCTTCTCTTTTTTTCGAAAGTTTGACAGCGTACCTCATCTTCTTCTCATCAATCCAGATTAATAGCCTTGACACCTCCTGCGAAACGGGTTGGATTCGTTGAAGCGGGTCAGATCTTGAAATCGATCTTGGATCCGATTTGAGCAGCGGCTACTGGTTCAAATCTGTCGAGAAACTGAAACAGAGGTTGAACGATGCCTCAACACTGGTTTGGTATAGAGTAGGCGCATGGACAGTGGTGGCCATGGCCGGCGATTAGTGGTGGAGATCGACAGATCGGATCTTATTTCAGATCTGGGAATAGACGAGGGGAGGTCTTGCGGCGATGAAAAGAGGCGAGAGTGCGGAGAGAAGGGACGGCTAGGTTGGGAGCGAGAAGGTAGGTTTAGAGCAAAATAAATGGACTGGGCTGAGTCCTGGATCCATAAAAATCCTGTTTAGAGCCTATGGATGGTGGGGATGGGAAAATGAGGGATGATAGGTACCAATTCTGAAAAAAAATATATAATTCGTCAATTTGGGCCAATTGCAAAGCCTATTGAAGACATCCGACTCCTTCCCAAAATAATGGGCCTTTATCGACCCAATCCAGAGCATGTTCTGTACCAGAATCATAAGAACCCAATAACCCATACCAGTATGATTATTAATTTATCACAACTCCAACAAAGACTAGGGAAGTGCGTTGTTTACATTTCAGATGGGTGCTGCTTTAGTGTGACAGCATGCTGGTAAAATCAAAGAATCATCTTTGATCAAGAGACTTATTCTTATTAAAGAATCGAACCGTATCGATAAGATTGTTTCATGTTTAAGCCGTGCCATTAGATACCGAGGTATTGCCAAATTTGTATGGAGTGGCGAGTCCAGCCCATTTTTAAGCATGGGCACACACTTAGATTGTACAGCTTCACTAGCCCGTTTACTCTTGCAACATCGCTACATTTTCATTCTTTTTTCCGTCTCTTTGTGAATGTGATCAGAAATGTTAGAAAAAAAAATAAAATAGATTGTAAAAGCCCACTTTAGAAGCCCAAGTGGAGGCACCGTAAATTTTCAAGGGTAGGCACCCATTATAACATCTATATCGGGCATCTAGTTTTTGGAAAACAAGCCTAGGCAAGTGTTGGCGTCGCCCCTGTTTGTATGCCAGTAACTCCGACACATGTTAAAGACTCTACATCAACTATTTAGCTGCAATGTATCTTATCAAAATCTTAATAGACTCGTGTGTGAATGTACACCGTTTTGAAAATCATTAACTCGGATATATACTGGCACAGTCCTGCCTGAATGTGATCTAATTTTACCAGTATCATTCAGAAACTTGTCTATTTAAATTTTCACCAGATGTACATGGTTAAATATAGAATATTCTCTCTTCAGTATTCTGGGTTGTAGTATGTCAATCTGACATACATTTGGTCGATCATTATGAAAATGAAAGACTCGAAATCAAGATCTACTTTGCTTAATAATTTCTTCAAGATTATGTATTATTTGTGGCCATAGAAATGGTGGACTACTACATGGCTGCTATAAAAAAGAAGTATATCAACTCAGTATATATACCTTTTTTTTTGGCCTAACATGAAAAGTTGCATTTTGTAGCTAGTTATAGAAAAGAAGAGACATTAAAGTAATGAAGTTGAGTCAACTAAAAATTTCGTAACTATAGAAAACCTAAAGTCTAATAGCCTCTGAAGTTCCTCAATCTTTAAAATAAGTAAATGATTGTACTATTTGAAAAAAAAAATTTTCCTTTAGTGGTTAATCTTATGCTATTTGTAATTCGACAAACGCTATTACGGAACTATATGATTTCTGAAATTCATGTATGCATTTTATTATAAAATTAGTTAAAAATATCATGATAAAGAATAATAAATTTTTTTTTTTTGCAATTTCATTTGACTTATGTATATATTTTTCCCTCAGCTGAATAATTAAGTCCCGGTCAAGGCATAAGAGAATGCTTTTCTACGACTTTGTAACAACTAAGAATAAAATGAAACTTCATTAAAAATTAGTATTTATAACATGATGAGGTCATTGCACCGGTAAGCATTATTGCTTTTTTGTGGTCCATCTTATGTAGTTTCCCATGCTAATATGCTTCTGTATCTTCTGCAACAAATGGATTTCTAAATCAAGTAATGCTTAAAAGTTCTTCGAATGCAGAAAGATGAAGCATCTTTTTGCTTATTTTGATATCTGAAATTATGAACACATCGTGTGATAACACATCCCTTATCCTCATAAATCAAGTAGACGAATTTCCAACAAAATGTGACGTTCTAAAATGATTTTGAATTGGCAACAGCATGTATTATTTTTATTTATGGTTACAAAAGATCCAAACATTAGACTTAACTCTTTTTTTTTATCATTATTGGTAAATTGAATCATTTTCTTATAACTCGCTGACATTCTTCTTAATCATCAAAATGAACACTAATTTCTAAAAAAAAAAAAAAATCCTTCTTCTTTTTTTTTTCAAAAATCGCTCGTAAATGCACCTAAATTAAAATAAGTATCGGCTTAGTCGAATAAACTTGTAATTCTGATTAAAAAATATCATTCCATTTATAATATTGAGTATATTTGCTGATTGTCAACTCAATGTGCTAATTGTTTTATTTTTTTAAAGCAATTATAACATACAAATAAGAATACAAAACTAATTTGTTAGGAAATTTCATCTTGCATGCGAACATATGTTTCACCACATCTTGATGGATATTATATAAAACAAAAAAGATGAAGAAGGGTCGGGCATATGCATTCAACCTGACTTGACTTATGATTGCCTTTTTTTTTGTATAACTACATAACTGTGAATAAAGTTATCAAATTTAAAAACAAAAAAAGACAAGTAAAATTAGAGATATATCCCAATGTTTGGATATGTGATACATCATATATTCGACACGGTTTTAACTTTTAAATTAGGCAAAATTGGATACAACCCCCTCAAATCTTCTCCAATTGGATATAACCCCCTCTAATATTTAATATTGGATATAACCCCCTCTAATCTTGTTTCTTAAGGATATAACACCCTTTGATTAATTTAAATCATATTTTAAATGAAAAATATAATTTCTGACCAATATACCCTTGATTGCTCATGCTCTTTTCATTCTAACCCAGACCCTTCATCTTCCCCACAACAACGTATATAAAAATGAAAACAAATTTGTATTTTAATTTTTTAAAACTAAATTTGCTATTTTGTACCCATGCGTTAGCGTTTGGCAAAATCTCTCTTTACTAATTAGTGTGCCACCTCACAAGTAGTCCTTTTATTTTTCTCTTTTTTTTTAATATTTTTTTTGCTCTTTTGTTTGTGTTTCTCCTTCTTATCTTGCTGAGCGAAATCGAAAAGCCTTAGCACCAAAGAAAGAGATGCAAATGTTCATTTTAGATATTTATCTTGTTTGACCCTACAACAATCATCTCCTTGAATCAATACTGCCATTACTCCTAAGCAAAATAGATCCTTCGTAATGTCAAATTGAACCATTGCTGTACTTCATTTTGCACATGTGCCTATAACTGGTTCAACGACAATCCAATTAACTAACATTGTGTACCGCTCTGCTTAGGTCAAGTAAAAAAGCAGGTATAATTTCCGGGTTCTTTTTACACTGTTTTGACATTTTTTTTCCCTAAAGGTCAAAATCTTGCTTCGAAGGAAATTCCAGAACTCAAAAAGGAAATGATTTTATAGTCACAAATTTGTTTCTGTTCTTTATAGCACTGGTAAAAGATAAAAAGTCTGAACATCAAAATGAAAAGGAAAGAAGGGGCAGGGTTATATTGGTCCAATATTTCAGAAATTATTTCGTTTTAATGAAAACACGGTTCAAATGAATCAAAAGGTGTTATATCCTCAAGAAACAAGATTAGAGGGGGTTATATCCAATATTAAAGATTAGAGGGGGTTATATCCAATTGGATAAGATTTGAGGGGTTATATCCAATTTTGCCTTTAAATTATTTAGTCAGCTATCATGTGATTCATGTCCCAATAGAACTAAATTGTTAATAACTAAACCCTTTAATAAGTGCTCAATTAATTTTGAATTTGCATTAAAATTTAATACATTATTTATTAAAACTATAAAAATATATATAATTATATTTTTATTCTGATAAATCATTTGATTGAATAGCTTTCCTCAGCTATTACAATTGTCAAATGAGTTGGTTATTATTATAATTTGTTCCTAATTTAACTTGATCATAAATTCATACAAGTGGAATCTAATTACCTAAATGAGTATCTGAATCAAAACTTGCTAGCAAGCTTTGCAAAACCATTGGTTGATTAGTTGTAAACAGAAAAAGTAATATATTGCTTCAGCTTTAAAAGGGAATTAAATGTTACATTTCCTATATATATAGAGAGAGAGAGAGTTTTGCTATGGTGAGTTGCAACTCACGGAGCCTTCCGTGAGTTGCGATCAAAACGGTTAAATCTGATTCGAAATGACCGATCCAAACCGTCCAATATGATCTCCATATTGAAATCTCCTAGCAGACCAAATTTTATATTTTTTCGAAATTTTTAAGTATTTTTTTGAAATTTTAGAAAATCACTAATCTAATTAATTATGTACCGTTCAAAAATAGCAGTTTTTAAAAATCCAGAAAAATACTTAAAAATTTTGAAAAAATATAAAATTTGGTTTGCAAGGAGATTTCAATATGGAGATCATATTGGACGGTTTGGGTCGGTCATTTCAAATTAGATTTAACCGTTTTGATCGCAACTCACGGAAGGCTCCGTGAGTTGCAACTCACCATAGCAAAACTCTATATATATATATATATATATATATATATATATATATATATATATATATATATATATATATATATATATATATATATATATATATATATATATATTAACAGTTTAACATTTCCAATATTTTTTTAATGGCAACGCTGAACCACGCAAGTAGAAATGCATGTAAAAGCTTCTTTATCATAGGTGTTCACTTAAATCGGAAACCCATCCCGGATTTTCCTAGTCATGCAAAGCACACTTACCGTGTGTTACACTGCTATCAGTTATCAATTTATCTTCCATCTGTTAGGAAGTGTTTAATTCCATTTTTGTGCCATCAAATAGCAAGAAATCACAACTAAACACAAGGGATCTAGGTTTCAATCATCATTCACAAGCATTTCAAGATGAGAGGAGGAGATTTATACCTCTCTTTGTGTAGTAACAAAGAGGCTCGAATCCTATCACTTGGAGTCGATGGGGTGCTTGCTCCACCTCCTCCACCACCAATGGTTGCCTCTAGCCCACCAAGGATCCACCACCAAGCTCAAGAGAATGCTAGTTCTCTTGAACCTCTTGCTAATCACCTTGCTTCTCTACTTAACTATTTAATGGAGAGAAAGAGATGTGTGGTGCTCAACACATGAGCTTGGAAGAGAGATGAGAGGGGCAGCTAGGTGGCGCCTAGGTTGGAAGAGAAAGACGGCTAGGGTTTCCTCTTGGTGACCCCTTTATATAGCCAACCACTCTCATCCATCTTTAATACTATTTACAAGTATGCCACTAGGACTTCTAGCTGAAATTAAAAGAGGCTTTATTGGGCTATTTCAAATGTGCAATGGCCCAATAAACTAACCCTTTAATTGTCTCTTCATCCTTCCTTAAATCGGGCCTTTAATTAACCAATTAAATAGAAGTCCAATTAGCTCAAACTAATTAAAGTGAGTTGAACATAATTAATTATTAACTCATTAATAATTAATTTAGGATTAGCTAATGCATTAAATTGTTTCCATGTGATCCTTTTAATTTAATTAATTATAACGGTTCATAACGGTATATAATTAATTAATTAACTTATCACATTTCACAATACATACTATTGTGAATAAACAATAAATGCACCAAGTGGTTAGATACCTATTTGTGCGACCCTGTCTGAGGATTTATACTATGTTGGCCATGGAAATAAATCGTTATTTATTTCCAATAATCATAAGCGGTATCTAGCAACACGTTATGACTCCCAATTCGTATAAATAATGTACCGTTACAATATTTCAATCCTGCATAAGAAATATAAGTATTTTCTTGTCTGATTCTTATGTCACATGATATCTTTGTATAATCCAAGATAGGAATGTGTCATTCTTGCAGATTATACATTTCTTGATATAGAGTTGATTGTACAAGTTGGCCAAACAATCCAAACTCCATCAAAGGGCCCAAACAGATATCATCACTCATCAAGTATATTAATGAGGGACATACGGTTTTCTTGATGAACAACTTTTCCCCGCACAATTCAAAAAAACATAAATAAAGTCCTTATAGCAGCCTTTATCAGGAATCAACGTTAGACGATATTTATTGAACCCATCCTCATGTGGAAAAGTTGAGCATCTCGAACCTCAAATGATATAATACACTTAAAGCAAGTTACTCATACGTCCATCACGCATGGATGCACAATTGCATCTCGTATATCGCTTAAGGTAGATGTTAAGTTAGAGTGTTCGCTGTGTCCGCGAACCTATCCAATTTTGTTTGACCCTATATACATATATACTCCTATTTATGTGTTCTTGATCATCATCATGTGATATCAAGTGACATCGTCATAGATCTTAGTTGGATCACCAATTTAATATTGGGTTCTTCAAGTTTAAGCTATGGTTCGAGATGCATAGAACCATATTAGCTTGACTGAGAACTTCTCAATCCATACTACATTCTTTCATTGCTTCACAAGTTGCTAAATATTTTATTTTGGTGACGGAAACGGTTGTAATATCCTATTTAGAACACCTTCTAAATTTACAACACCACATTTAAACAAAATACGTAGCTCAATTGTATTTATATCAATCTTTCGAAAACTAGCATCAATATATCAATTTATATGAGCTTTCTTTCATCTTATCAGATGAAAAAACATATCATTCTTTCTCATAAGATACTCGAAGATATTCTCGATTATTGTCCAAACGTGTTTTTCTTTGTATCCAGTTGACAACTGCTTGTCATACTTCTTGGGTACAACACATAGGGGCATGTGCATAAGTATGACATACGTAATGAAACTCATAACAGAAGGATGCTCGAATTGTATCGTGCACTCTTCTTGAATTGAGTTGCAACACACCGAGTCGAACTCAAGTGTATGCCATACAACGTGGTTAGACATCCTTTTTAGGAGTCTATCTTTTCGTGTAACTATAACACCTTGTCATTATATGCACATTTTGCTCAAACCTGACATCCATCATAATCTATCTCCATAGATTTTGTTTCCTTGGATTTAGGTGACTTGCCCAAATTCTCTATTGAGAAAAACATTCTCTAATGAGATCTTGACAATATTCATTTCCTTAATGTTATTCCCAATTAATGTCTTGTATCTTGTACAATACATGTAACACAATCATGCTCCCACTGAATATCTTGTCTATATAAGATACTTTTGACGAAGTGCAACTCCTTGACTTCCTTGTCAAAATGTTTATTCCAATTTCCACAATACTTTCTTCAATCCATTAATGGATCATTGAAGCATACATATGTTTCTAACAATACAACAAATCCTCGGTTTGTGTCAAATACACAATAACTTCCTTCATTCAATCGAAGAAGGCGGTTTTGATGTATCTTTCCATATATCTATATATACGAAATATAACTATTGTTAGAATGATCTTTATTGACTTATACACAGCTACAAGCGAGAAGCCGTGCTTTGTACATGGTCAACTTGTTATCGACTTAGACATAGCATCAATCATGAAATTGTGCTTTGTACATAGTCGACTTGTTATCCATATCTATCTTTCCTTTAAAGATCTAAATGTTCTTGATGGATCGCTCCTTCATGAACATCAATCAAGGTCTATACCTTGTTGTTATATATATGGATTGCACTTAAAAGACCATATAGATTCAAACCATACTTGTGGAATCGGGTCTTTCCATCGCTTCTTTATTTATCAATGGATCCTCATATGTCAAGTACAAGGATGTTGTGAAGCCTATGTACTTTTCAGTTTAGGCAATTCACTCTCGTTGATATTTGTAGGATTGGTGCTTGAGGTCCATAAACTACTTCTACAACAACTTGTAGAACAAGTTCTTGATCCTAATATATTCCATGAGTTTCTCGAACATCATTTATTCGCGAGATGTTTAAGTACTCTTTAGAAGCGAGCGTCCTTATGAACTTTTTCCTTTCACAACTGCTTGTGAATTAAGTTCCGCTCAACTCCCACTAAACACCATGTATGGAGTGACAAGTTTCTCATAAAAGTACTTCTTGTAGTAACGCATAAACTCCATTAATGCTCACTTTACTCCCACTACTTCTTCTTGAGAATGTTATTCCTTAAGATTATGATTAGCAACAACTACTTTGTTCTTATCACGTTCGTAGAAGTAGTACCTTTCGGTTAATTCAAGATATCCTACAAAATTAAGCGTCTTATTTGGGTCCAAGCTTATCAATCAATCGAACCTTGAAATAAGCTTCTCAACACCAAATCTTGAGAAACAATATACTTAGAGATCGAATCTCGTAAGATATCTTTCTCAATAGACTTCGATGGAACTTTTATTCAGTGTAAACAATATTGTCCTCAAACACAAATCCCTTACATGAGTTGAATAAGTCAATTTGATTTATTACCGATCGAACCATATCAAACAATGTTCGATACCTTCATCCTTGGATACATTTTTCAATGTTCCTCATGAAGTGAGTAGTGAAACGTCTTTCATACTCTTAGGTAATATATCAAACCATATGACTTAACTTTTTACCATGATCCATTTTAAGACTTTTGCTTTTATTGAATAGTTTTTCAACTTTACTCTTGAAATCCTTTTGATATTGTCAAAAGATTCATACTTATACCATATCAAATAGATACGTTAATATCTACAATGATCGTTGGTCAAGTGGTAAAGTGTCAACAACCTTTCAATTGCACAAGTACTTGTAGGTCTATATACATCAATATGTATAAGTCTTAATAAAGTTACTTGTCCTTTAAACATTCGTAGTTTAAAGGCGCTTTTGTCTTTTAACAAACACAATTCGCATGAATTTCAATTGATTTGTAATCGAATTGATTCACGAGCTCCATGTTACGTAGACTCTCATAATGCGATTCTTGTTTATATTCGACTAAGCGACTATAAAAGTCAAATACTTTATGTGAAGTCTTACACATTTGTCATTCAAAATTTGTTTATCTATTTCAAGCAAATTCAATCAAGATGCATGAAATCTTATACACAAATTCATAACAATAAGAGAACAATATTTCTCTATTACAAAAAATGATCATCCATCATCAAATATGAAACGGAGATAAGGTTTTATGAGATGTTTGGAATAAGGTATACAACCTCAAATTCCTAAACAAACTCTTTATTTAGTAAAGATAACTCTAGTATTCAATGGTAGCGGCTTAGACGTATAAACCATTTCCAAAACGGAGTTTACTTTACTTATCTCGAACTTTCTCTTATTCATCATTGCCCACACATTTCGTTAAATGCGAGTACATGAACTAGCACCTAATTACTAGTGTGAATTAGAGATAGTGAGATAATTTGAACGACAAATATCTTAAGGTTTAGAACATCATGGTATTTCGGACAACCTTTCAAATGCCTCCCATAAATGGCAAATGAAACATCTCATGTGACACACGGTCACTAGTGAGGGTCTCAAAGTTTCAACTCATATCTTGGTGAAGTATTCCTTTAATACTTAACCAATTACTTTTAGCACTAACAAGTGTGCGAACAATATATCATTTACCCATAGAAAGAGATTGTATGACAATATCAACAATCCTTGATATTGGAGATCTTAATATCTCTAGTTGTCAATTAGCTTCTCAAACCTTTTGGTTCGCAAGCTAATGAAATATTTATTTTCTTATAAGAAGAGTCTCTTGGTTAACTCACACTCCATTACTCGATCATAAATGATTGAGTCTATCTTTACTTTCTCTAAGAACGTCTTCTTGAGTAAATGGATGAGAGTGTAGAAGTCTAGTCTAGTCCTTATGAATTCTCCAGTTCAAAGGTCTAGAACTTCTAAAAGGATATAGGCATTCGCTTTATTGAATAATTTTCGTCGAAACTAATCAATCATTGCGAAGCTATGTTCGGGAAGTCGAGGAACGTTTTTTGGGATTAAACATGCTCAAGTTTCTCATTTCCAAGAACATGTCTTAGAAATCGATGTTACTTCTCCAAGTAAATACCTTAGAAACGAGCTTGTTGTTTTCAAAGATTGATCGCAATGAAATTAACATATTTAATATCTATAACAATTTCAATTTAAGGTCATTTAGTTTATGCAATGTTTTATTTATAATGATAAACAAAACTCCCACTACATTTATTTAATGTCCCAATGTAGTTGGTTTTCCAAGATTCCCATTTTCATCAAGTAGAGCCTGCTATGGCACGACACCCTACTTAACTAGACAAGGTAGGTTCTCCAACCAATCATATCAACCATACGACTCTTAGTTTGTGAATATCTAAGTATATTTACAAACTTCGCCCCGATGTCCAAGAAAACTTGTTGGGTCCATCGATAAGCAACCTCTCTCTATTTGCTCCTAACAAATCTTTTCATTTGTACCCCGACTATCAAGCTTGACAACCATGACGTCCGCTATAGCGGACCGCGCCATGATTGGCAATTGACGTGAGGGGGATAGAGAGAAGGAAGGCGGTCGACTTAATCAATTTAGTTTGGGACAAAATATGTGACTCTTGTTTGGTGGTCGTGTAAGCATACACCCATACCTACCTATGACAATTCAAGGCATTCACAAACAATCACATAACATAAGCATCTCAAGTATTGTCGTGGGTTTGTATGGCTCCCGCTTGCATTAGTCTTCGTCGCATCTCCATGAAACGAAACTAATCTAATCAAACCCTCCCACTAATTACTAAGATCCTATCTAATAATTAAGGGAAATAAATACATGTGATAAAATCCTAAAACCCGCCTAGGCCTTAGGGGCATGCAAGCCTCACAAGTTACATCAAGAATTAATCAATTATTAATTATCAAGGCACCTTAGGCCACATTACAAGCAATCACATGCATTCACAACATTTTACAACACACAAGGCATTGAAATCTTGAGCCATATCAAACCCACATCCTCCTACGAAAATAAGTTAGCACAATATACAAATATATGTCTAAGTTGTTCATAACTAGTGAGCTATTAAGTGTCTTTGCGTATTGTTTGCTAATTTGTATTTTTCCATGCAAAGAGAGTTTAACATTCAAACAACTAATTGCTTAAACTCTTTGATAAAATCAACTTTCAAAAATTCAATGGATGACAGCAAGGAGAGTTCTAGTCAACTTATCAACTAATTGATTAATTAGAACGAACACCTTTCATTCAACGGGAACCGAAAAAATCAAGAAATTTTTCAGTCTCCAAAAAATCCATAAAAAATCATGAGCAATCCTTATCAAGAGACAAACTACCTGTTCAAATTTCAGGAAGAAATCATTTACCAATCGGGAGAACCAAAATTATCAAACTTCAGGTTGTGTATTAAAACACCGGTTTGAAGTTTCAGGTTTTGGCCTCAACCTTTTGGACTGTTTGACCATCTTCCAAAAACTTTTAATGCAAAACAATTTTACAGTAAACAATAACAAGTACAAGGCTAGTAACCATGAAAGATTTCCAATTTTACTCATTCAAAATCATCAAGTTTAAGGAGTTTGAATACAAGTCCCCTGTTCTGGAACAGCACGTCGACGAAATTAAATTTGAGTGGTTGGGGTACCAAAACTGATCCGATTGACATGAAATTAATTTTCATGGATTCAGGACTTCAAAAGGAAGTTTTCTATTTAAACACTTTTTCTATAAAAAGTCTCAATCAATACCAGTTTTCAAAACAATCCAATCGGTACAGAAAACCAATCAGACCGTTCTTGTCTTTCATTGCTTCAAAAAAATAAAAAGACTTCGATCCATACCATCAAATTGGTATGGAAGGAAGTACTCCAAGTCTACTTCATTCCTAGCCAATAAAATTAGGGTCTCTTTATCAAGATAACTCAGATAATGCCCACAAAACCAGATCTGGTCGCACAGGAACCAGTCATGCGCACCGTCACGGAAAAATTCACTAAAAATACAAAACAACTCGGATTAAAGTGAAACCAGTGGGAAAATGCTCACAATTTATCCCTCTTTCAAATCCATCAAAAAGAAAAATCGAATCGAAAGCTCTGCTATGCGAAAAACACAGAAAACCTCGGAAAAACAGAGTTCCAGATAGCAAACAAAGGCAGCAACTTAATTACTCAACTAATTACACATTTCTCATCTAATTAATGCACAAAATGAATTAAAACCGACCATGTGCTCTGATACCACTGTTAGGAAGTGTTTAATTCCATTTTTGTGCCATCAAATAGCAAGAAATCACAACTAAACACAAGGGATCTAGGTTTCAATCATCATTCACAAGCATTTCAAGATGAGAGGAGGAGATTTATACCTCTCTTTGTGTAGCAACAAAGAGGCTCGAATCCTATCACTTGGAGTCGATGGGGTGCTTGCTCCACCTCCTCCACCACCAATGGTTGCCTCTAGCCCACCAAGGATCCACCACCAAGCTCAAGAGAATGCTAGTTCTCTTGAACCTCTTGCTAATCACCTTGCTTCTCTACTTAACTATTTAATGGAGAGAAAGAGATGTGTGGTGCTCAACACATGAGCTTGGAAGAGAGATGAGAGGGGCAGCTAGGTGGCGCCTAGGTTGGAAGAGAAAGACGGCTAGGGTTTCCTCTTGGTGACCCCTTTATATAGCCAACCACTCTCATCCATCTTTAATACTATTTACAAGTATGCCACTAGGGCTTCTAGCTGAAATTAAAAGAGGCTTTATTGGGCTATTTCAAATGTGCAATGGCCCAATAAACTAACCCTTTAATTGTCTCTTCATCCTTCCTTAAATCGGGCCTTTAATTAACCAATTAAATAGAAGTCCAATTAGCTCAAACTAATTAAAGTGAGTTGAACATAATTAATTATTAACTCATTAATAATTAATTTAGGATTAGCTAATGCATTAAATTGTTTCCATGTGATCCTTTTAATTTAATTAATTATAACGGTTCATAACGGTATATAATTAATTAATTAACTTATCACATTTCACAATACATACTATTGTGAATAAACAATAAATGCACCAAGTGGTTAGATACCTATTTGTGCGACCCTGTCTGAGGATTTATACTATGTTGGCCATGGAAATAAATCGTTATTTATTTCCAATAATCATAAGCGGTATCTAGCAACACGTTATGACTCCCAATTCGTATAAATAATGTACCGTTACAATATTTCAATCCTGCATAAGAAATATAAGTATTTTCTTGTCTGATTCTTATGTCACATAATATCCTTGTATAATCCAAGATAGGAATGTGTCATTCTTGCAGATTATACATTTCTTGATATAGAGTTGATTGTACAAGTTGGCCAAACAATCCAAACTCCATCAAGGGGCCCAAACAGATATCATCACTCATCAAGTATATTAATGAGGGACATACGGTTTTCTTGATGAACAACTTTTCCCCGCACAATTCAAAAGAACATAAATAAAGTCCTTATAGCAGCCTTTATCAGGAATCAACGTTAGACGATATTTATTGAACCTATCCTCATGTGGAAAAGTTGAGCATCTCAAACTTAGAATCAAACTGATATGAAATAAACAATGACACTTAACACAATCCAAATGTTTATTTCATTGAGTCAAGTCCTGTACTATGTTCTACAACATATACATATGCAATTAAGTTGATAACTCCTTACCTATGATTTGTAGAACTTAATCATCGCTTAACTTGCATACTAATCTTTTATGATAATTAATGTTCCTTGTTAATTATCAAGATTATGGACGATTTAGGTTTATTATTGTCATTCTAATGAATGATCCACAGAGATCTACAATTCAGATCCTCAACCTGAATGATCTGTCAATAATAAACTCTAGGAACAAATGATCAAATATCATCATTAACATAAACTAAAAAAATAAGTCATTAAATATTGACTTCTAGGACATAACTCCAACACCATCGTCAATAAACGAGGAACCTTGTGAGAATAATGTGGGTCCCAAAATGACTCACCTCATTATATTCTGGTCAAAATTTGCCACAGAGGATACAGCTCTTGGTCAACGGATTTTGGTTCACTGTATCCACCTCACTTTGTTTACACAATTTCCTATCAATGCCTCTATCAAGCCCCTCCTTCAAAGGAATAATTTCTTAATAAAATCAAAAATAAAAATGTTACAAACGGTCTGCACCCGTTAATTTTGTCACAAAAGCTCACACACGCTATAAAAGATTCTGCTATGACCCACATAAAAAACACTAAAAACATAACCCTTATTACATAGGCCGACATGTCTAAAATCGGTCTTAATTTTGTTATTATATAGAATCAGAGGCCAACCTCTCTAATTACATCTTTTGTAAAAATGTTGAGAAATTTTTAGACAGTGAGTTGAAGATTTCTAAAATTTTTAAGAAAATATTCCTCATTTATAGGTCAAATCTCACCGAATTATATACATCCCCTCTCAGTTTCTAGAAGTAATGGAGGTATCCTGGAACCCATTCCCAATAGAATTGCAATTTTAAAGTCTTCCTATTTGCTAAAACGATGATCCCACGTGCGTCCTTCAAGGTTCATCACTCCTACTCCTAGAGCAGTTGGCCTATTAGCGCTCTAAAAAAACATTACATTACTGTAGGTCGCAAATCACAATTAACATTTTACACATCAATTACTAAAGTAAAAGGAAACCATATCAATTACATCCTTTCTGTTGTGAATTGAAATCCCGTCTTTTGTGAAGGCAGCAGAGACTTCTGGGTCCGATTGCTGCATAAGAACCCATCCTTGGTAAAGAGCTCATCCTATGAAAGATCAAAAAGCCACATATTGTTAGCATCCTTAGAGACTACTTTGAGTTAAATTAAATCAACAATAAATAACATTTGAATAATTAGAATAGGAAATGTTGCATCTGTACCAGAAAACATTGTTTATGGAACAGTCAATATCCTTTTGCCAATAAAAAATGTTTTCCTTACCATTTAATATAGTTTTCTCATCTCGAAGATACAAAAAACTAAGTTAATTTGAATATCATCCTTCATCAACAACCAATTGTATTCTTCTAAAGGTCAACGGTTACACCAATCAACTATCATATTTTCTATTTTTTTCAATTACTCCACCCCTTGTCTTCTCTCTGGCTCCTTCATGGGCTCACATTCTTCCAATGCTTTCCACATTTCTCCATCTCTCTCTCTTCTTCTCCCTCCATTTCCATGGCATTGCTGCTGTTACAGCGGCAATCGAATACATCTACCCAAACTTCAGCGCCACAAACCTCTTCTACTTTGACACGAATGGAGTCTTTCTCACTTCACGCAGTGGCACTTTTCAAGCTGCTATTTACAAGCCAGGAACACAACAATCCAACTACTACTTTTGTATTCTACACGGGCCGACTGGGACAGTTGTGTGGACTGCAAACCGCGGCATCCCAATGACTGATAGGTCGAGCGCAGTCGATCTAACAGCTGAGGGCCTCTATGCAAACTACCCAAACGGCAGCGCTCTTTGGTCCACGCCTCCATTCAAGAAACCAGTCTACTCGTTACATCTTCTTGAGAATGGAAATCTGGTGATTCTAGATGCGCTGAACGCTTCTCTCTGGCAATCTTTCGACCACCCATCAGATGCTCTCGTCTCTGGTCAACTCCTCCCAGTTGGAGTTTACCTCGCTTCCTCGACCTCTGACACAGATTACACAGAATCTAATTATCGGCTAGACGTCACCCCAGCAGATGCTATCTTAAGGTGGCTAGGCATGGCTTACTGGCGCTTGTCGAATGATATGAATTCTGTCAAGGACAGAGATGCCACCGTTGCATATTTAACAATCAATGATTCTGGCATGTCTCTAGAAACTTCTAGTGGAGATGAGGTTTTTCAGATCACACTGAACCCATCAGCCCCCCTTCGCATCTTGAAACTTGGCACAGACGGCCGTCTCCGCATAACGAGTTTTGCAATGGTGAATTCCTCAGTTGCACTAAGCAGTGTATTTGTGGCTCCTAGTGGCAATTGTGACTTGCCACAATCATGTGGATCTCTCGGCCTCTGCTCGGTACAAGGCAACTCCTCTAGCTGTGTTTGCCCTCCAAACTTTGCCTCTTCCACACAATCAAGTGGATGTTCACCAGTCACTGGCAACATTTTCTCTGCAAACAGTTCATGCAATGGGACAGATGACCCAAACATTTCCTATTCATATGTAGGAAACGGTATAACCTACTTTGCCAACAAATTCAGGAGTGCAGTCACTATAGGGAAGAACAGATCCAATTGTGAAATCCTGTGCACAAACAATTGCACTTGCAATGGGTACTTCTATGATACATCGTCGCAATCCTGTTTCCTCCTGCAGCAACCCCTTGGCTCCTTGATCAACGCAAACTCAACTGAATCTGCCCATAGTTTAGGATATATTAAAATAAAAAATTCAAATATAGGAACACAAACAAACAGCTCTTCATCACCTAAACTTTTACCGATATTGTTACCATCCATTGCTGCATTCTTGGCAATGCTAATTGTATGTGGATTTGGGTTCGTCTGGTGGCGTAGGGGCCAAAAGAAAATACGAAATAAGTCATCTCTCACAAAAAACATGATTCATGGGCCACCCTCGAGGCCTATTTCTGACAGTGACTGCCTCTTCTCAGATAATGATGATGATATTAGTGAGATACTACTACCAGGTCTCCCAACCCGGTTCAATTTTGAGGAGCTAGAGGAGGTTACAAGCAATTTCCGGACCAAGATTGGGTCAGGTGGGTTTGGATCAGTATACAAGGGTGAACTGGCAGACAGGAGCCTAGTGGCAGTTAAGAAGATTGAAGGTGTGGGTTTGCAAGGCAGGAAAGAGTTCTGTACTGAGATTGCAGTGATAGGAAACATTCATCATGTAAATTTGGTTCGACTCCGTGGGTACTGTGCACAGGGCTCGCATCGTCTTTTGGTTTATGAGTATATGAACCGTGGTTCACTAGATCGGTCCCTATTTCGACCTACCGGACCGCTGTTAGAATGGTCAGACAGGATGCACATTGCAGTTGGAGCTGCACGTGGACTTGCTTATTTGCATTCTGGTTGCCAACCAAAAATTCTACACTGTGATGTTAAGCCAGAAAATATTTTGCTAGATGATGAAGGTAAGACAACTCAGGTCAAAATTGCAGATTTTGGGCTAGCCAAATTATTAACACCCGAGCAATCTGGTTTGTTCACTACAATGCGTGGTACTCGTGGGTACCTGGCTCCTGAGTGGCTAACCAACACCCCCATCTCAGACCGGACAGATGTGTACAGTTTTGGAATGGTCTTGCTAGAGTTAATACATGGCAGAAAGAACAGAAGTGAGCGTGTGACTGATGCTGACTCAAACATCTCAAGTACATCCACCGAATCCACATGTACTAAGAGTGAGTACTTCCCTCTGATTGCCTTGGAGAAGCACGAGGGAAAAAATTATGCAGATCTGGCAGACCCGAGGCTTGAAGGGAGAGTAGATGTGAGTGAATTAGAAAGGATGGTCAAAACAGCACTGTGTTGCTTGCATGAGGACCCAGGGTTGCGGCCAAACATGACATCAGTTGTCGCAATGCTCGAAGGTACAATGGAGGTTTGGGAGCCGAGGACCGAGGCACTCGGATTTTTGAGAGTTTATGGGCGGGGATTTGGCGGTAATGCAATGGAGATAGATGGCATGACGAGTCGAATTGGAGGATCACGAGCCACTACAACCACAAACAGCGGGTGGCCATCTTACATGTCATCAAATCAGCTATCAGGGCCAAGATAGCGGGTGCTGGAATTCGAATTAGAAAGGGAAGGCACCTGGTTGCCTGCTTTATGATTCTTTTTTTTTTTTATTATTTTCATTTTGGACGGAGGTACTTGTTTATCTGAGTTAAATTGTGCAGCTAGGAGTTTTGGATTAATCAGAGGTTTATAGCTTTTTACAAATTTTTTTATTTTCATTTTTTCCTTTGGGGGAGGGAGGAACTTGTTTATTTGAATTTGTGCAGCTAGCAGTTTTGGATTCAAAAGAGGTCCATAGCTTTGTTAAAATTTCTTTTAATGGAAAATAGGAAAAGGAAAGGAAAAGAAAATGGCCCATAGATTAAATTTCAGAGCGGGTAGTCTTGTTCTGCCACTAGGTATACAAGTGAAACACTGGTAAACTAGTTCTCTTTCTTCCTCTCAAAAATTTGTTTCTTTTATTACATTTTGTTTGCAGATACTTCTTTTCTATTTGTCATTTTTGTCCTTACACTTACATGACCTTGTCAATCATGCAATTGTTGAATTAACATACAGGAGGGCTGTCATTAATCGGAAAGATGAGATTAAATTGCATAATTATTTTCATTAAATTGCAAGGACATCAAGAGGTATGATTTTTTGGATGTTTTTATTTGGATATATGACAAAATTTTACTTATTAAACCGATTTTCTGATTTTAAATTGAACAGAAAAAAGTAGCTACCAGAAACATGCAAATAACAAAGAAAAGCAAGCACCTTTAATTTCAAGTAATCAAGGACTAATTCAATAAAACTTCCATCAGTGTACATTCTCTGCATAACGTGAACAGGAACTCATATTACCAATTGCTCTGATTTGATACCAAAAAATAAGAAAAATAAAATCATCGGTGGTGTGATTTCAAGGAGACTTTGTGCTAATGGATATACCGACAGTTAATCCAAAATAAATATAACGGAGCGAAATTACCTATTTGCAACGTTCTTCACTCCACTAGCCAAAGAGGAGAGGAACATGCAGAAAATCAAGGGTTTTAGCGGGTTGACAGGGAGTGAAGCAGCAAACGGGTTTTGCGGTTTGGAAACTGGAAACGGTGGCGGCCGGAGGATAGCTTAGTGTTTTTTTTATTTATTTATTTTGTTCTTTCGAATTCCTTGCTTAGTGGGTTTGCTTGATTGTTGATTAGATCGAAGAGGACAAGCCGTAGGATCAGTATTGCTTGATTATTTTGTTCTCCCAAGCCGTAGGCCCCTACGCGTTTCTCAAAAAAAATAATAATAAATAAAATAAAATAAAATAATATGAGAATAAGCCGATGTGTCCCGTAAGAAATACAAATTATTGAATGTTGTAAATTTATAAAGATTTAGGAAAATATTAGAAAGGGGTTAAATTTTGATTGTCTTGAAAATAGAACTTTTCAAAACGTGTCATGTTAGACGGTATTGACGTGACACACATGCATGTTGTCATTACACAAGTATGAAAATAAACACGACAAAAGCGTCCATATGTCGTGCCACATGTTGAAATTTTTAGATAATAGACAAGTTTCAAATTTTCAATACAACACGATTTGACATATGATATGGTATGGCATGTTGTGATAAGATTTAAATTAATATTATTTATTTTTAATATAATTTCTATAATTTATTTAGACTAAATGAGTTTATATTATAGATTTCATGGTTTTTAATTTCTTCCTAATATTTCTATTTAGTCGTTAGATTTTATCATAATTAGAAATAAATTCGTACTATTTTCATTTTTTTTTCCCATTAAATAATGCTAAATATTTGTTTTATGAATTTTTGGTGGAAAAATTTGAAATAATTTCTAACACGTTAAACATGTCATATCGTGTTAAACGTCATGTTGGATTTTAGAAGGATCATGTCATAATGTGTGTCACGTTAGTCAATATATTCACTCAAGACGACACGACACAATATGCAGAGGCGTAACCAGAAAAAAACTTTGGAGGGGACCAATTTGACATTTTAAATTTTAGAAGGGGCCAAATTATAATTTCATATAGTGTTTTAAATACGTGTTATGCCTTGTTGTGTCGAACAAGCCGTGTTGGGATAATCTGTCGTGTCATGCCGTGTCGTGTCTAAATTCTAATAAATGGACACGACATGCCTAAAGACACACCATGCCTCGTGTCCTTGTGCCGTGTCTTCTTCAAACGTGTCGTGACTTGTTCAGACACGTTTAACTTTTTTACATAAATTTAATTTGTCTACGAAATTTAAAAACATGTTTGATAAAATATGTCAAAAATTAAAAAAAATGACGTGCTTTACAATTGAATTAAAATATAGATTAATTTTTTATTTACAATTTTGATGTGAAAAATATTTTAAATTTCATAGAAATCCTTTTTTTTTTGGATTTGGGACCGGCCATGTTTGAAAAAACATAGGCGAAGTTGCTAACTTAAAATTATGTTAGTATACTTTTCAGATTAATAAATTTAAAATATAAAAATTAATAAAATTCAACTAAAATAAAATATACCTTTGGTAATCTACTAATCAAAATCCGAATGCATCAATCTTTCATTAGTAATTCTACTATAAATGTTAAAAAAGTGCTTTATTTGGAATTAAGTCTATTCATTGATTTAAGATGCAAGTAGTTTTAGTATCTCTCTTTTCGAAAACATATAAAGTGCTAGGTGAATAACAGCGATTGTCTGAAACACAAGTTATTTCAGAGTGCAAACTCTAATCATGGGTTAAAAAAATATGCATTCATAAGTTTATTTGGAACGGAGGCTTGGACAAACGCATTTAGAAGTCCATACAAATATAAATTGTTCTTTTTTTAAGCGAGAAATATGAAAACATATATAATACGACCCTCAAAAAAAAAAAAAAAAAAAAAAAAAAAACAGGAGCTTTTCTTCTAGAAGCTAATTTTTTTTTACAGAAGATAAAATATTTTTGTTAATGTCAACCACTACATTCATTGTGTTAAATTGTTTTTAAAAACATAGTAATACATAATGAAGTTACACGTATTATGATTGATCATTCATGAGAAAAATATTGATTGAATAAAGATTTTTGGTGATTCCTTTTTTTTTTTTAACGGATATAGTACATTCTATTAGTTGTTAAGAGTTAAGACATTGAAGTAAAAATAAATAAACAAATAAATAAAAGTAAATTGAAATTTTGGTGACTTCCAATTTAAAAAAGAAGAAAATAAAGAGGAAAAACTTTCATTAACTCAAGGAAAAATAAAATCTAATGTTCAAATTGTATCCTAAACTATTTATAATTATCATGTAATTTAATAATTTAAGAAAACAAATATATATTTCAATTAAAATATGTTCTTTCCATTGAATGCACACTGTTATCAAATATATATATATCAAGTGGACAACAATTTTTATTATTTACTTCATCTCTCATGCAGCTGAATAAGTATTTTTGGTCAATGTACAATTGAACGGAACCCTGATCCCGTGTTACGCGACACCGCGCTACATGCACGCTCAGCCGTTCGATTTTTATCGGACGGTTTATTTTTTTCGGGCCTATTAGATGCACAGGGCTTCCATATCCATCAGATTCAGATCAGATGGCCCATGTCGTGCGCTACACGCTGTGTCGCGCGACACAGGATTCGATTTCCAATTGAACGTTACCATTATTTCGTAATAAACTAAAACTTCATTGAATAAATAATAATATCATAATACGATGAGGTCATTGCACAGGTAAGGGTTGTTCCTTGCTAGTTCTTTTGTGGCGGTCCTTGCTGTAGTCCATCGACTCCAGGCTTCAAGTATGGAGTTCTTTTTTTTTTTTTTGATCAAAAGCACCCCAAGCAGGGGGACCATCTTCATTAAAATTGAAAGAAAGTATTCTTACAGCACTAAGTAAACCACAGTAATTAAGTCAACACAAACAAACTTACAAACCAAACAAACAAATAGAGTGCCCAAAGGGAAACCACTCTAACCAGTATCTAAACAGTATCTGGAAAAACATAAAGAGAGACATTAACAGCCATCAGTTAAGAAGGGGGGAGCATGCTAGTTGGCAGAATTATTGGAAGTGTTAGTTGTGCTTCCATCCTTTCCTCCCTGATCTGCTGCCTTCTGGTAAGCTGCCAAGTTCTTAAAATCTCTTTCCATTTCTGCATTAAAGTCTGTCCAGTTAGTAAACAAGTTTAAAGTGCTAAAGTAGAGTGAACTGAATGAAACTTTCTCCTTATCTCTAAAAATAACATTGTTTCTCTCATTCCATACTACCCAGCACCAAGTAGCCAAAAGGACTTTAGTGAAACTCCTATTATTAGAATTTAACCTATTTATACTTCCCCAAAGATTAGTCAGAGAAGAACTATCTATTACTATTCCTTTTTTATTAAACAGATTGAAGCCTACCCAAAAGCCTTTTGTATAAGGGCAATTAAGGAATAAATGTTCTACTGATTCTGCATTATTACAGAACATACACTTATTTGGCCCCTGCCACCCTTTTTTCTGTAAATTATCTACAGTTAGAATTTTGTTATTTAAAACTAACCAAAGTAGAAGTTTTGCTTTTAAAGGGACTCTACAAGGCCAAACAGTTGTGTTTAAATCTGTTGTAATGCCAGAATTGTTTAAGAAGGAATAGAAAGAACTAACAGTGTAATGGCCCTTACTATCTAATTCCAGATGGCTGAGTCTAGGTTATCTGTTAGAATAAATTTTTGAATGATTTCTAAAATTGCATTCTTTTGTTGTCTTACAGTAACAGACACTCCCCTAGTTAGAGCAAGGTTGGTTTTGCCCTTGTTAACTACTTGACTAATAGTAGCTGAGGGACATTTAATTTTTTTAAAGAGGTCTGAAAACTCTTTAGAGAGAGGTAAATCTTTAATCCACCACTCTTCCCAGAATTTGATGGTTTTACCATCTCCTACCAATCTGAAAGCACCTATTTTAAAAATTGGAAAAATCTTAGCAATAGATTTCCAAATGAAAGAGGAGTTGGCTCCACCTATCTTGCCATTGTATTTGGCCATATCCATGTCCTTCCAAATCGAATTGTGGTCATCTGAAACACATTTCCACAGCCATTTTCCCAGAAGGGCAATGTTCATGTGTTGGAGATTTATGATACCCCAACCCCCAAATTCTTTCCTCTTACAGATTTGATTCCAGCTAATTAAATTTAGTTTTTGCTTGTCAGCTTGATAACTACCCCAAAGGAAGTTCCTTCTAATTCTATCAATCTTAAGTAGAGCCCAGTTTGGACATCTATAAAGAGAAAATTGATAAAGTGGGGAGGCTGTGAGGACTGAATTAAGCAGTACCAGTTTGCCTCCCATAGACAGAAGTTTACCCTTCCATTTAGAAAGTTTGGACTTAATTTTCTCAATGAGAATTTGCCAATCTTTCTTGGTGGGGCCTTTCCAGTGGAGTGGCACTCCTAAGTAAGTATGGAGTTCTTTCGTGTCGGAAAATTTTTAATCGGGGTTGATATTTCGCAAAATCTAGAATTATCAGGTGCTTATTTCGTGTTTTCGACTAAAAAATAATCCTCCTAATCTGATAACTCGGGTGCCTCTGGCTTCCCGTACGGGAAATTATTTTTTCTGGTTAATATTTCGCACTAGAATTATGGAGGTCTGGGTAAAGCTACAAGAAGAATACTTAGGGATTATTTAACTGATAATCATGTTGGACTTATGTGATAGGTGTCCAAGAGGTAAAAATGAAGAAGAAGATAAGTTTAAAAGACGGGACCTTAAACTAATTTAGGCTTTGATCAAAATATTGTTTACTCAGAATTTCATATCATTTTATTTGAATTGATTCCTCGAGATTTTATTGGATCTAGTTATATAAAAATCTCAATCAAATGACATTAAATTTGTTTATTTTGATGAAAAAAATTCAAATGAAATGAAAATCCCGTGTTAAAAAAAAAAATTAGATAAAATTTTGATCAGGGCCTTTAAGTTTTTTGTATTTGTAAGCGGGGTGTTAATATAGTGGTGGTCAATCAGGTCGTATAATAGCTGGTATTAATGATGATAAATTTATAGAATTACCCTAAAGTTTATTATTTTTTCAGACTATTTATTTAGATGTATTTGGATAGCGCGGAAATTGTGTCATCGTGAATATATATTCTATTCTTTATCCAGTCACATCCAAGTACACACAATTTGTATATATATAGATCCATATCTTTACTATTTACATGACCTAAAATTAGGTGAAACAATTCTTGTCAATATGCTCTGTTCTCATCGTACTGTCCAAAACAATATTTCTATTTTAATCTACGAGAATAGAATAAGAATAAACATGAAAATTGAGTGTTCAGAATAAATGTTAAAAAAAGGGCAATTTGGTTTATGTCACTCCAAAAGTTCAAAATTAGAGATATCTCATCCAAAACAACTAATTAGTTTTATGCCATCGACATATTGCCTTTTTAAATATGCCACCGCAAAACATGAAAATTCGAGATATGCCATATAAAATAATTAGATGGCATACAACAATAATAAAGATCCAAGTATACAATAAAAGAAAAAAATTACAGGGAGCTCTTAAAAAATAAAGTAGGTTATACCCTAAACTAAGGGTTAATTAACCATAGTTTGCTTGATATTGTTTTCTTCCTGTGTTCTTGGTGCACTAGTATTTATCAATAAACTATCGCCTCCGCCAACCCAAAGAGAGAAAGAAATGCTCTTGCCAAAAAAAAAAAAAAAAAAAAGCGAAAGAAATGACAAGTGAAGGAAGCTTGTGCGCAAATTATTAATGATGGTATTTTAGGAATTATAAGAAAACTGACAATATGAAATAATTTATTTTTTATAAAAAGTAAAATTTAAATATGTTTTAATTAAAAATAGTGGCATAAAACAAATTTACTTTATTTTACGATGTCATATATCCAATTAGTTATTTTGTGATGGCATATTTAGAATTTGGTTGTTTTAGAGTGGCATAAAACCAATTTTCTCAAAAAAAATGGTAATTGAGTATGGGAAAGAATAAAGCTTATTGTCTAATATAAAAGTGATGATAACAGAGATAGAAGAAGAAAAATATATGTTCTTTATTTTTATTATATTAATTATGATTAATTATTGTCATAATTAATATTAATATTAATATTAATATTAATTGTACTAATTCTGATGTTGATGATCGTAAAATACTTTCGCAAATAGCGATATATGATCATCATCATCATTATTGTAAACAACAACAGCAGCAGTATGTATTTTGTTTTCTATTTAAATTTTTAGAGTGTAGTAGTCGTTGAAAGAATATTCTAGCATTGAAAATGGAAGCAACAAGCTGAATTTATGTTTTCAGTATAAAAAAACTACATATATGATATATATTTTTTGTACATGTTCAATTTTTGATATCTCACTCTACGACCGTAATTTGCTGGCTTAAGCATTTGTACTCATTTAAAACTAGTTCTTACTTCAGTTTTATTTGTTGTAATTCTATTAGCATATGTATATTTTAAGCTCAACAAATTCATGATATTTTTCTATGTTTTTTTAATATAGCTCTTCTAATGTATTTCTTACATCACAACTCACAAGTGAATACATGGATTAGTATCTCTTATAAAGGAAACGCATTAAGAACCTTTCTTAAGTTATTAGTCTTTCATCAATTAACTCATTCCACGTGGCTATTTAAACAGAAGGCCCAATTAAGCGGATCATAGAATTTTCAAAGCGATCTTCCCGGTGGGAAAAAGGGAGACAACATATTCCATGAGAAGTATTAAACAAAGGGAAATAAACAAAATGGGGAGTGAGTTTTGCAACAATTTCAAAATGCTGACTACCTTGAGGGTTTGGCTAATTTCCAGAAGTTGAAATAAAATCCAAATGTTTACTTTGCAGATGGTATATTTTTTCTCTGAAAATTGACAGTAAAATGATTGAAACTCTTAACGACTTCAGCTAGTAAAATGGTGGATTTTTATTTTCGCTAATCAAGTTGGCGAAAATGTAATTTTCCCATTTTTTATCTACAGAAAAAATATCATTATGTATTAGTATTAAAATATCACATACAAATATTATTAAGTAAACATTTTACGGCTATCATTCCTTTAATCAGCTTTTTTTTTTTAATCAGTTCCCTCTTTTAATGGGTCAAATGCCACTAACTGTTAATGGACGATCCTCATGTCTAAATGAATTGCAATCTTTTATTAGGTGATGAGCACATTAATGTCCTTCAATGCTTGTTTCTAGAACAATAGGCACATTTTGTTAGACTTCATAGAGATTGCTACGACTAAGTCCTAACATCAATAATAATTAACAATTTAAAAATTTAAAAGGCCTCGTCTGCAGACTGCACCAGAAACAATGATTCATTAAGAGACACTATCAATTTTTACCTTGATTTAGGTTCATTAATAAAAATATGGAGTGTTGGCCATATCGTGGCATGCAGCATCAATAGGATACAACCTTTTTTTAAAAAAAAAAATTAGCTTTTTTTAAAAATAATTTTAAATTAACTATAATATGGAGCTCTTGACAACTACCAGTTAAATTGCCTGTGTTATCATTGCTCTCTAGTTCGTCATAAAATTTTAACGTTGCATGTCGTACGTTTGATGTAGAAATGAGAATTAATTTTTTTTACTGCTCAATTTCAACGAAGCACGATTTAAGTAAGGATATGCTTTTTACACAAACCCATCTCATGTGCCATCTATTATAATTTAAATTTTCATACATATTCTAGCAATTAAATAGAAAATAAAAGCTAAAATTGTGACTTTATTTAATAAGATCAGAAACATATATAAATGTATGATAAGTTAAAGTCGCTAATATATTTTTTTTCTTTTATTTTGTACAGATTAACTCTTGATAACTCATGTTATGTCTGTAGGTCTATATTATAATGGCATTGATATTTAATTTTCATCAATTTCATTCTAACATGTCTATTGTTGCAATTCTTATAGCACGTACATTTTATGCTCACCCAATTCATTCCATCATTAATGTTATTTTATATAGTTCTTGACAGCACAAATTTATTTTAAATACATAAATTGTTTTCTCTAATAAAGAAAACTCATAAAGAACTTTTTTGTATGCTACTATTGGCCTTTCAGCTCAAATACTACAAAAATAAAATAATTGCTTCAATGTTGCGGTTGACTTGAGTTACGCCAATCGGCCAATATATTCTGTCTTTTGACCAGAAATATGCTATATATACCACTATGTACATATGCAGTAGCTACTTCAGTTTGATCTCATTTTTTAACTTCAAAAATCTCAGCGGAAATTTTGCTAGTATGAATTAAATAACATCTGAAAAATGTCGGAAATAAAAAAGGCCCAATTTATCTCATGCGACGTGGCTGTTTCAACTTTAGAAACGAAAAGGATATTCTTAGCGGATCGAAGAATTTACAAAGCGATCTTCCTGTGGGAAATAAGGAGACAGCATTTTCCATGAGAATATTATATAATTTTAGCGGGGAGTAAGTTTCTTAAAATTCTGAAATGTTGTTTCACCATGAGATTTAGGTAATTTTCAAAAAGTTGAAAAAAATTCTAACTGTTTACTTTGCCTTGCGGATGATATTAATTTTTATTCCTCAAAACCAATAGTATAATGATTTAAATTCATACTAAAATTTTCTGAATTTTACTCTCTATTCATACTAATACTAATCTATACAAACTCTGATTAAAATTTTATTTCAAAATAATAACCATTTAGGAAAATCACTCTTAATTCCAACATTATTATTCTTAACCATGATATACATTTATCAGCAAAACCAGGTTGCCCGAGTTATAAGGGGATTGAGATCTGCTGTCGCGCGGCACATGTACAGCGCGGGCTGTGGACCGTGTGATCTGAATCTGATGGATAAGGGAGCCCCGTGAATAGTACCAGATTGATAGGCCCGAAAAAAATGAACCGCCCGATCAAAATCGAACGGCCCGAAAAAATGCGCTACACGCATGCCGCGCGACACAGGATTCGGGTCCGTTATAAGGGGCGCACTTAGTCCCTGCTTAACAGTTACTTCGTCACAAATCAAAAACCCATAAAAATGATGCGGGTCTCAAAATGACTCCCCACATAGCCGCGCTATATATTTTCTAGTCAAAACATACCACAAAGAATCCAACTTCACGGCCACAATTAGACCTCTGCCTATGGGCGACTTTTTTTTTTTAAAAAAAAAAAAATTGCCGCCAAATTTAATGGGTCAAATTCCAACAAGTTTTACATTCCTTCTCTTCTCAGTTTCCATGTAACTGATGTAGGGATCGCATCATGTCCCACAGAATCGCAATATTTGATTAGCAGACTGCTCTCGATTGGTGATTGGTGAGCACATGGATCTCCTTGATTCTAGAACTATAAATGTGGCACGTTCTATAAGAATCCTCGCCTCCTCAGAGGATACTACGCCTAACATCAGTACTAAAATAACATGCAAACTGCATCATATGTACTTGAAAATCAATGGTGTTATTAAAAGGTACCATCATTTTACCTTGAGTTAAAGTTTTTCTTTAGAAAGATTGGCAGGGGCTGCCAATACAATTATACAAAAGAATTACCTTGAAGTTAAGTTGTTGGCCTTATCGCGGCCTGCAGCATCAATAGCACACAACAAATTTAAAAAGAAACTAATTTGTTGGTTTATTTTAAGGTAATTCTTAAATTATCATTCTTGGAGCTCTTGACAGCTATTCGTTGGACTAGTCTACGGTTCATTGCTCAAGTTAATTAGTCATAAAATGTTATTAGTTACATGTCGTGCGATGTGGAAGTAAGAATTAATTTAGTTTTTTTCTTTTTTATTTTCCTAGTAGCTACTAACTATTGTTTCTAAAAAAAATTGAAAAGTTTTTTTTTTTAAATTCTAATGGAGCACGATTAACTAACGAATATGCTTTCTCCAAATCCTACTGCTTAAATTTTATCAACCGCATGCCGAGCTATGTAAAAGTAAGAATGAACTTTCTTAGTGCTCAATTTTAAATTTTCGACAAAGCATGATTAACTAACAAATATGCTTTACCACAAAATTAACTCATATATGCCAACTGTTATAATTAAATTGTAATGTCAGCCGAAAGAATATTCTAGCATTTTAAATGATCAAGAAGCTAAATTTATAACTTTAAATTAAAAAACATACATATCTTTGTACGAAGTAGAGTTCCCATGCCATCGAATGCCGCAACTTTATTATTATTATTTTATAAGTTAAAATTTCAAACGATGAATCTAAATCATTAATCTTACTCAATTAAACGAGTAATGCGTTTTTATTTTTATTTTGAAAATTTTGAAGTTCATTTGATATTCGATCAAGAGTTAAAATATGAACACATTATAATTAATCTGTCATAGCTAACAAGATTCATTTATTTTTTTGACATATTGATTGAGTATCAAATGAACTTCAAATTTTACAAAGTTCATATAAAAAAGCATCGCTTGTTAACAAGATCAACAGTTTAGATTGATCGTTTGAATTTTTAAATTATAAATTATTAATAAAATATAGAGTGGTGATATTTTGTGGCACTAGAATCCTCTGGTTTGTACAGTTTAGCTTCTAATACTTTTCTATTTCTTTAGATTGGTAGGTGAATACATAGATTGTTAAAAAGAATCCACATTAAGAACCTTTTTTTTGAATTCGTTGCCTTGTTGGCCTTTCATGTACTACAAACTAAAAAAATTACTTCAATGCTGCGGTTGACTTGAGAAATAAATGTTCGTCGATATATCTGTTTTTTTTTCAACCAGAATATCTTATACATATATATATGCAAAATTAGCTCATGCCACCGCGTGGCTATTTAAACTGGGTAAACGGAAATCCCATTCTTAGCGGATCGAAGAATTTACAAAGCGCTCTTCCCTGTTTGGCAAAAGGGAGACAGCATATTCCTTGAGAAATACAATATTACATATTTGAAATGGAGAGTACGTTTGTAAAAGTACAGTTATAAAAGAAAATTTAGTCTGAAAGTACAATTATTGTTCATGAAAGCTAACACGAAGTACAATTCTTTAAAAAATAATACAGGAAGTACAATAAGGCTAGAGCTTGACTTTAAAACAGAGAGTGAGATAACTTATATTTTTGTGAAGTTGTTTCCCCGAAAAAAAAATGCAGGGCCGATTAAAAAAAAATGGAAACAGGATGAAATTAGTAGCGACTGACGAATAAGTCCAACTTATTTTGATAATCAATTTTTTTATTTTTATAAAAGTTTTTACTATTTTTTCGGATTTCATAGGTCAGCTGATTTGAAAATTATGAGCCAATAGCATCATTTATTAAAAATCGAAAAAAAAAACTGAAAATAAAACAAATGCATAAATTTAATTTTCAATAATATTCAAATATGAATATCAGTTTGAGCGATTCAAATTGATTGCAAGAAACTCTAAAATTGAGATATAGTTTGTGACTGACAAACTCATCCTCAGCTGTTACTATCCTATCTCAAAATTTTGGTTGGATGATTCAATTTACAATGTAATGTTTGAAGAGGCTATTATTATAGTTTATAGATAGTTTATACTGACATAAAGTACTTATATATTGAGAGTTCATTTGCCCCTATCTGGCACCGACAAAAGGTCGGTCTTCCTAGACGGCGGAGGCACTTCCACCATGGTTACCGAGAACAAAACACGTTTGCTAGATTCGGTTCACTAGACCGAGGACTCGTCTAATCACCATAATACAGCGGATATACAATAAGACATTCCTCATACTTAATTTATAATATCTATTTAAAAAATAAAAAAGCATGTGGCATAGACGCATAGTTGTCCAAAGGAAGAAGCATTAGACTGATTTTCTAAAGATATCTAGGGTTCAAGCGATCAAGTTCCTTGAGAAAAATGCATCATTTTTCTAAACTCCGTCGATCCAAACTATATTTTATGTATAAATATTAAATTCTTAAGATTTAATCTGTAATCGAATGAATGTTTTGTTATTTTTGATAATATTAATAGTCTCAATTGTTGAGCTTGTATAAAATTCGAACAAAATACGTGTTTGAACTTTGAATTAGCTCAAAACCACAACCCAATTGATTTTCGATTCGAACTCGATCTACTCGATTTATAATCTAAACTAAAAGCCTCAATTCATTTAGAGTCCTAAATCCTAATAACAGCCGTCCTTGGTTTAACGAATACAAAGAGCACCGGATTAAAGAGGCGAATAAACTGAACTGCATTAATGGATGTTGAGATTCACTTAACCAACATAGTTAAATGAAAACTTTTAAATAAAGTGAATATTTCAAACAACTTAACTTGAACGATATACACGTCAACCGTGAATTCTGCGTTAGGCACTGAGCCATATTCTGGCGGCAGAACTGCAGTGCATTCCCTTCGCAGATCATAATTCAGACCTATTTGCTCATGGAATTTTGCAAAATTATAGTAGAATTTCAATAATCAGCCAAAATCCGTTTATTTCAATTATATAATTAAAGAAAACATAATTGCGAAAGCTCGAATCAGCTAGAATAACAGAGCGAATTTTGGTACGACGGTATTCCTAGGACAGCTGCACAGACCCTAGAGTTACCAAATGCTCATTGTACATTTCAGCCAAAACCTAATTTCAGTATTTCACCTAGGTTTTCAGCCGATAACGATGTAACTTTGAAATCCAGGCTTATATTTTAGAAATGGAAGAGAATATTTATCCCAATCTTTATATTTTCACATCCTAAATACTCAGCAGCTTTTGCTAATTTTCTTTTGTTTTTTTTTTAACAAAATATGTGCATTGACGCGATACTCAATTATAAAACACTGTATATGGAATAAAAATCACACAACAATCGAGTATGTAATTTAAGAAATTCAAAAAATGAGTTCGAGAGATCAAGTTATTTGCCATCTGTTATACATTGAATTGGTCTACATCATGCATCAGTTGTTAAAAAATTGTATTCTAACATAGATAATAAGTATGCATTCCTACAATAAACATGTGTTGACACATCACGAGTAGATCAATAAACTAACAAATATGAATTTTATGATGCGCAAAATTGAAAATTACATGAGGATTATTATGACCTTCTTGCTGGTAAATAAACCAACACTGACGCCTAAAATCATACAAGTTAGCTGCTAGGGTCATTAATTTAAATTATGGTATGCTGGGATGCACTAAGGACATTATTGCTACCCAACAGAGAAACCAGTAAAAATCTCATGAATGAATGCAATTTTCTGGAAAGCAAAGTAAAAACAAAAAGAAGGCGCTGTTCAGTAACTTTATTGTATAGTAACCTGCTATTCTTCAAAAGGCTACCCAACAACTTTACCGCAACTTCGGCTTAACTGAGTACATCTCTCTCTTAAACCATGGGATGATGCACATCAAAAACATCCCACGGAGAAGAAAATGCAAAACAAACAGTTACTCTTTGAATTATAACTAACAGAAAGTAACAACCATCCCATCCAGGACGGTGAATAAATTGCTAGAAATCTGTCATCATCATCATCATCAGATAAATACTGAAATTAGGCAGTGGCTGGGGCAGCCTCTATAGCTGCAGCGGGGGCTGGTGTGACTCCACCTGTGGTTGGCCTGGGCAAAACAAAAAAAATAATATCAGACACCACATTGTTGGGCAATTGCTAGTATGTCACTAAGGTTTTTAAAATAAATACTGTGCAATGATGGTCACTCAATTAAATTTTCATCCGAATTATTAACTCCCATTCCAAATTAAGGATTCACAAATGGCAGATTAATACATTAAATAATAAGACCCCATACCCACTGCACTACAGTTGCACGGGACAACAATTTCTTGTGTAAATATGGAAACAGATGTGGATGCTTTGGATAATTATATTGCACATAAGTTTTTTAAAACCTCCATTAACTCTTTCAACGCAATCCACCCACTTAAAACTACAACTCCAAATATATTTGGAGTAATTTGGATGTAAAATGTGCAACTTGAATGTCAAATGTTTCCTAGTTACCTTGTTTTTATATCTAAAAAATAGCAATAGCAATTAAATGAGAAGAATGGGGAATTAAAAAGGTCACTTACAATCCAACCATGACTTTAAAAGCATCATAAATACCCCACTGGGCACCAGTAAGAGTACCAATCATAACAATACGGAGGGGAAGTCCACGTGTGAAGAGGCCCCAAAGACCAAGCTTCTTGACAGCCTACAAAATAAAAAAGAGAATAAATCATTTCGATAAAATTAGAGATAGTTGAAAGGTGGAAGAATAGCAAATCTGATGTATTCCAAAAAGGAGCTAAGAAAACAGCTGTTCACATTCCCTTCCATTGAGAAACATTAAAATACAGATCTCCAATTAAAACCAAATAAATCATTTTAGTGACCTTATTGAATTATTCTTTTACGGTGGGCGCTCGTATCCAATATAATACTAGAGCCGAGTATTCCCGACAAAAAACAAAATTTAGACAAGCACAATGCTCTCTATTGTTTTTGCTTCATCTAGATCTGGGCCAGAGATTAGAGGACTGAATCCATTTTCAGATTGTTAAAAACAAGACTGTAGAGAGATTGAGTGTTCTCTTATCTAAAACTAGAGCTAAGGAAAAAATAGGTTCTTCAGAATGTTGTCTCAAGTTACTGCTGATACAAATCTTTGTTAACATAACTGATCAGCCCGCTCACGTATATATATTATAAACAAAATCTTAATAATTGAACAAAACAAGATAAAGAAAAATAACTTACATCACCGACTGTTGCACCTTTGGCATTGTTTAGGAATGAGACAAGGTTGTCAGCCGGATGGGAGACTATGGCACAGAAGACACCAGCAATGTAACCAGCGGCAAAGCTGACTCCTAGTTGAAGATTCTTGCTGCACTCGCTCTTTGGTTTTGGGATAGCATGCTTGTAGATTAGCTCCACAACAGTCTCAAATGATGCAAACTTCATCATTGTATCTATCACAAGTAACATTTGCCATCACATTTTACGATTAACGGACAGCGCAATATCAATCAAATATGCATACTATTGCATGACTTGAGAAAAAACAAACCCACTTACTCTCATATCTTTTTATCAAGGAAAAAAATTTCATAATTTCAAACAAAAATTTAAGTGAAAAACTTCTGAAAGTTAGTAAATAAATAATGCTCTGAACAATATAAAGACATGGAATTGTAACTTTACAAATTATATGTGCCAAGACGAGCAATAAAATAGAAAAAGCAAAATTTTTATTTACATATCATGCATTTTTTAAAAAACAATTTCAGCCACTTCATTGGAGTAAAACTCCACAAAGAGGAGAAAACTCAAGCAGAGAGGCATATTGTTCTGTGCACACATAAAATCTTGACAATCACAATAAAGGCTTTCAAGAAGAACTATGCGCACTCAAAATACATGAGCTCACAAACAATACTCAATTACAAGTATAATTACTATAAACATATATTAATAGAGCGAAGCTAAAGCAAACAGCACCTAAAAATAAACTTCACAAAAAAACTGCATTTCATTTGGTAACAAAGAAGTTTTCACTTGAAACTAATATGTTCAAGAACTTAGTAGGAAAAGATGATGTTAGTAATAACAGTTAACCCTTGAGGTTAAAAAGACAAAGCCTAAACAAATCAAGACAAACTAACAGAGAACATCTGCCTCATAAAAATATCCACTTGATAATTTCCACGATTGCATATACTCAACAACAAAAAAGTGTCAAATATCTGATGATATGCTTATTTTATGACATACTATAAGGTAAAATTGTTGGCCACTTCATTGGAGTGAAGCTCCATGAACATGAAGCAGACCCAAGCACAGAGGACGTTACTTTATGCACACATAAAATCTCAACAACCACAATGAGGTTTTAAGAAGAACTATGTGCAACCAAAGAACCAATGACCAGTACACACACAGATAACACACACAAAGTACAAAAGCCATGCCAGATTTGGAAATGACGTGTCAAGAAGAACAATGTGCAACCAAAGAACCAATGACCAATACATTAAATGCACACTAAGGGTGGCATTTGCCAACATAATAGATTAACCAATGACCAATACATTAAATGCACACTAAGGGTGGCATTTGCCAACATAATAGATTACTAAGATCAAGGATTAAAGTTAGTAATTTTTAAGCAAAATTGTTAACATCTAGGTTAACAAATAAGATTACTAGCCTAGAAGTTAGGCTAAACCCATGCATGCCAAACATTCCCTAAGTACAAAAGCCACACTAAGAGCTGGATATGAGGTGAGTCTTATGGTAATTCATTCCAACAACTACAAATACTTTAATTTAGCTATACTTAAAATGAAACTATAATAAATAATAAATATATTTGCCAAAATAGAGGTGTAAAAAGATACTTACAGGGAATCTGACGGCCCCATAGTGGAACAATTCCCTTGTACAATCTGCAACAAGAAACATTCAAAACAAATCAATTAAGCTACACATGCACATAAATAAATCCAAAATAAATGAGATAATTAACAGTTCCACATGTCTTACCCAGCATAGCCTTCAGACTTGACAAACTTGGGAAGTCCATCGGACAAACCCTTGGCAAATCCTGGCTGGGTCTGTACACGAACCTTCACAGCCTCAAATGGGCACAGGGCAACATCAGCAATGACCTCAGCAGATGCAGAACCCGCGAGATAGATGAAGGTCTTGTACTTGGCAGCATTCTCGGGCCCAGCAAGGTCTGAATAGTACTTCTTGAAAAATTCATAAAACCCAAATTTGCATGCACCTTGTGCACTGTAACCAAGAAGGGTTGGGACCCACCCCCTGAAGAAACCCTTGATACCTTGCTCTTTCGCCAACACACCAAATCCTGATGATATGCTCTTGTACTTGACTGGATCGATCTGAAAAGAAAAGAATTTAATTTGGCATAAGCCAGTTGAGAAGTCATAATTATAAACTATTTAAAATAAATAAAGTACATAGTAGTTGTTAAAAAGAGTTACTAATAGCACAAATTATACCAAGCAGTATCAATCAGGCAAGCAAGCACAGATTTAGGCAAATAACATGAAGGATCCAGTCAGAGTTTTAATTTGGAAATGCCAATGCTCTTCAACATAAACAGATCTAAAATTATATTCAAATAATTATCGGTGAAGTGTTAGAACATATAGAGTTACTACTCCAGCTCAGATCTAACAAACTTGAAATTAGAGATTTGCGCTATAAACAAGCAAATCAACTATAGTGAGCAAATTACTAAACAAAGCAAGCACAACTACATTAAATCTAAAACAAGAGAAAGAGAAAGCAATAACACTCAGAATAACTAGATCTTGAAGGGATCTCCCTCGTAAGTACCTGCATATTACACTTGACGAGATCGAGAGGAGTGACAGCCATGTGAGTAAGGCCACAGCTAGCAATGCCTCCGGCAGTACAGGCGGCATAGAACGCCGGAGAATACAGCTCGATCTTCTCCATGGGCGCCTGAACCATGAAAGATCCGCCTCGGACAGGTGGAGAAGCGGCGGGGGTCGAGGTCGGCGCCGAGATCTTGCTGAATCTCATCGCCCTGGTGGCGGACGAGGAGGAGTAGAGGTAGGAAGGGATGAGAGACTCGCGCGATTTGTCGGAGAACGCCATTAGTGATCTCAGATCTAGATTTCTAGGGTTTCTTGATCTGTGGTGGAGCGTTTGAGCTTTCGCCTCTTCGCGTGCAGCTGACGAACTGCGGAGAGGGAAAGTGGCGCTCGACTGATTCCTAGTCTTAGGGCATCGCTTTTTTATTTATGCACGGAGTTTCCCGTTTTGGTCCTTGGAAATTTACTGTTTTCAGCTGGTATCCCCCGGGTTAGTAAAAAACTACTAATAGTATTATAGTAACGATAACAGTTCTAGGCTTCTAGCTTCTGTTCTGTTCAAAAGAGTGCATGTCCGTTTTTCCTTTTTATTGTGTAAATGATTTTCTGGTTTTACTTTTTAATTATTGTGATATGTCAGCATGGGGCATCGGTAAATTAGTAATTACGGATATTTCCGGGGTTGGAAATTGGAATAGAGTGAAGAATATCCACAGAATATTCGGAACGGCCGCCTCGTTTGGGTCACCCGAAGAAAGAGAGTCGTCACGTTTCAAAGCCAGCCAGAGTGTCCCACATGGCTAGATGCCGTTAGCTGTCCAATTTTGACGGTCGCGATCAACTCTACGACTATCTACTTACATTTTCAAATTAGTACTATGAGATGTCACACAGGTCAGTGATCATAAAATAATGGTTAAGATGGCAAATTCTAAGTTAAACTCAATCACGAAGTAATAATACTAAAAATATAAACGTAATATTCTTTTTATTTATTTAAATTTAAATAACTTAAAAAACGTAACGTTTACCCAAATCAAGGCCCAATATAGGCCTGTTATAAAAGCTATAATAATTATCATTACGGGCCATAATAGAAACTTGTTTATCAATTTTTGAACCCTTCTACGACTCAATTTAACCGAGATTGAACCTTTTCTCTGTTTCAGACTTCCAGCTTCTTTTGGCGGCAAGCAACCGTTTGTTCTACAGCCGAAGGCACTCCATAGTAAGGATTTTGCAATTAAATTGCACAGCTTACAGGATCGCTTTCTTCCTCCCTCAAAAGATATGCTTTCCATCCTCTTCCATCTTTCCAATTCCACCACTATCCAAGTTAATCCATCGTTCTTATTTCAACCTTAAACTCCTTCACCATTTTTGTTACATCTTAACAAACAAATAACATCGAAATATCGTTTCATAAGAATGTCTCACACAACTGGTGCACGAAGATCCTGCCGGGTATACTACTGCTATGAATGTCGACGTGCCATTCGCATCATCTCCTTCCCCACCTCTGACGTTTTCTGCCCAAGATGTTACGGTCGGTTTCTGCATGAGGTTGACTTTCCTCAACCTGTCGCACCACCTAATTTCGCCTCGTTTCGCGCTTTTCCATACAACTTTCCAAGCTTAGATGGAAATGCAGATGGTCGACCAGGTGGGCGGTGGGTCCTTTTCGGAAGACCTGGAGACCAGCACCACCCCCATCCTATGGAGCCTGTAATGCAACCCCGCAGGAGATTTATTCCTCCTCCACGGCCGGCTGCACCCACCCCACCAGAACGATTTGACACTCCTCCGGTAATGCAACATTGTGTTTTGAATGATAATTATAATTATATTATAATATACATTTTCTAGCCAAAGGAAACATGTTGCTTGTGGAGGACAATTTTCTTGTGCTTAGGTTTGAATCAAAATGAAGGACAGATGAAGCAACTCTTTTTAGTATTAGCCTTTGATTGCCATTCTTATTTCAACCAAAATTCTACCATAGTTAAATGACATGAACCTTGATCAAATAAATTTGGAATGAATCTTGATCAAATAAATTTGGAATGAATCTTATGGTATTTGATTATCCTGCTAACTTCTTGCTTGCTGCGCATACAGATAATAAATACAGGTGACTATTTTGTGGGGCCCAACCTGAACACACTAATTGAGGAGTTAACTCAAAATGATAGGCCAGGTCCAGCACCAGCACCAACCTCGGCAATTGATTCAATGCCAACTGTACTGATAACTGAGGCCCACCTATCAGACGGATCCCAGTGCCCAGTCTGTAAGGAGGATTTTGAGCGGGGGGAGGAGGCACGGGAGATGCCATGCAAACATGTGTATCACTCCGATTGCATCGTACCATGGCTCAGGCTTCATAATTCGTGCCCTGTTTGTCGCTACCAGTTGCCTGGTGGCAATGGAAATAACAACAATAGCGGCGAAAGAGCAAGAAATAATGAAGGGTATAGCAGAGAAAGAGAGACAATGAGATGGAATCCATTATCTAGCATGTGGCCCCAGTGGGGCCCACGAGATGAATGGGAAGAAGAGTACCGGAGAGTAAATGATGAGATGCGCGGTGGCGGGCTTAGTGGTAATGACTTGAGGCTTCTTCCAGTCTTTTTCTTTGTGTCAGTTTGCTTTCTCTGGCTGTCTTACATGCTTTAGCCTCTTATTGAATTGTTTGTGTCTGGTGTGACACCACTTCAAGTAAATGACAAAATGACAGTTTGTATAGCACAAAAAATTTTATATCTGTGTCTTTCCGCTGTGTTTATATCTTAGTGTTTATCAGTTCTAAAATTTAGAGATACAAAGTGGGAAACGCACTGGAATTATTTTGTGTTGTTAAACAATTTGCAAAAGAAAGAAAAAATATGCGAGGAAATTGAACTGAACTAGAAAAGGATGTTGATTTTCCAGAGGTTTAGGATTGGGTATGGGCGGTGGGTTGAGCTCTATTCAAGTCTAAAACCTCATTATGGCTAACTCGCTCTTACTTTCTGTTTATGTTTATAAATTTTCAGGATTTTATTCTTGGTGGCGCTCACTTTTTCTAATCTAATTGACCAAAGTAAGTGGCATTTCCATAAAAAAAAAAAAAATACACCCCTCTTTACTGAATTATATATGTACAAACCTCTATTAATACTTCTTGTATGCTTTAATCAAAACAATTACGGGTCTCTAAACCAGTTTTTTGACTATATCATTTTTTTTTCCTTTATATAGACTTCCGTATAACAGGATGACTAAGAGGGTTCAAAGTTACCACGAAATTTGGCCAGGCTTAAGAAGAATAATACAGAAGTCGGCAGAATAAAGCCACAATCAAGATTCCAGAGAATTGAATTTACCCTTGTAATATCGCCCTTGTGAGAAACGAAGATAAATAAAAATAGACCTCTTACATTACAAACTCCAATACTTTGAGATGGTGTAAAAAACAGGCATTTCAATTTTCATTGATTGTACTTACAAAATAAAACAATTGTCATGATTTCAATGAAACCAATAATGATATTACAAAATCACAAGGAAAATAAAGATCAGCTCATTTCCTCTCAGCAATCTTCTTGTTAGCAAGTGGATAGATTGTGCTCTCAATGCCTGCATGGAATCCTTGAGTATACACTGAATTCTTCAAAGTCATCTGCACCAAATTTTATTTACATATCAGAGATTAATATTCATGTGGTAAAAGTTCAGATGATACATCAGTGATTTTAAATATTTTAAAAATGATTTACTTACTGTCATACTCAATAGATCAGAACTAACACGCTGTTTTACCCCTTCTAACACATGATCTTTAATGTTGCCATCTTCAGCATTAGATTGCTTAGTCAGCTGTAATTAGATCTAGTTAAATAAATATATAGTACAACACAAATACAAAAATGAAACATTTTGCAATAATTTGACTACTTGCCTCTGATATAAATACGTTGGAAATCTTTTCAAGGACTTTCTCTACAAATTTCTCCACATTAGTTGAGTCAGCTACTGCATCTCCATTAATCTGTGGTTTATCTTTCCCAGATTTTTGTTTCTGCTCTTTAGATGGCTCCTTGGGTTTTTCTGAATAACAAAAAATGCAGTATGGAGTGAATTTGTGTCTACACCTGACCCCCATCCTTCATGGTAATTTTTCTTTTATAGTATAGAGATAGAAAAGACACTAAGGTGATGTCCTGATGGTTCCAATGTTATTTGAGAGACATCAGATATTTCAATATGTTCTGAGGTATACGAACAAACCAAGCTCGTCAGGAGCATACATGAAAATTCGCTTAAATGTAATGTTAAGAGAACAAAATCAGGCTTAATTACAAAAACAATAAAGAAGTCTTTACGGGTAGGTTGTTTTGTTTTCTGCTCCAAAGGTGCATTGGTTTGAGCAGGTGCACTTGTTGGGGGTACTTTATCTGCTCCTTGCAGATTTAGTGCTTCAGCTGGTACCAAGTATGCAAGGTCAGGTGGGTTATCCTTCCCTACAACTGGGCAATCCTACGCCGTAAACAATAAAACATCAATAAATAAAGAATTAAATAGTAAAATGTCATTAAAAATCAAATTATCGCCAAAAGATTACCTCCAAGTCCACATAAGCTGGTTCACGCCCAATTGAAAGTAAAAATTTATCGAAGTCGCTTGGGGTTAGAGCTGAGAAATTATGCCATGTCAGATTTTCACTTTCATATAACATAGTATTGTACTGTTAATTACTTTGCCTAAAGTCTACAGCTTTAAGCATTCAAATGCAAAAACTTTACCAATTGTCACTTCATTTGTGAGGGGATGAAATAAGCAATACCGTTGAGATCTAAATCCCTTATCCAACAACAATGACACAGATCTGCATTGAAATACTATATCAGTCAGCAATTATTCAAATTAAGTAAATATAATGATTTGCATTGTCCATAGTGGTATACGGAGATTTGACTAACCTTGCAGACTCATTTATCAAGGCAAATGGAGTCACAGAACCTAATGCCACCTAGAACAAAAAAAAAAAAATAATAAAAATAAAATATTATACCTAAGAGAAAAATGAAATGTGATAATAAATCAGCATAACACTGTTGCAATAACCATAATCCACAAAAGGACTAAGTTCTTTGGCTCAGTTCTAGGTTAACTTTGCTTGTTGCACGACACATGGTAAATAAAAAAAGTTAACTTGTATAAAAACTGACGTGAAGTATTTCTGGCAAAGCTTCCTCTGGGGCCATGCGAAGACCTCCTTTTCCTAAACCGAGCCGCTGGGACAGTACTGCAAAATAACAAAAATTACATTAATCCAAAAAGGGTAATGCATTAATTAACTGAAAGAGAAATGAATATGAAAAAGAACAAGTACTCTTTAGATCAACTTTGGTGTTCGCAAGAGCAGAAATTATATACAATCTGTGCTTCTTGTCCTGAAAAAAAAAAAAAAAAAGAACATATATATATTATCGTAAACTGTTATTACTACAATGTCGAAGCTTTTTGAAGTTAGAATATTTTCAACAATTTTACCTTCAAAAATAGGTTTTTGCTCAGTGCACCACCCAGATGCCCAACATACTTCGCCTGTAAACATAATTGAACCATCATAAAACCAATAATTAAATCTAACTAGGAAGACAAAAATAATAGAATATATAAGCACTAGATTGCTTACTTGTTCTTCGACTGTCATTACAGCAGGATGATCACATGACAAGAACTCTATCTTAAGTTCCTGAAAAACCCACAAAAAATTGTTAACTAAAATGGATGCAGCAGCTGAGTTGAATGGCAGGGAAAAGCTTAACTACAAGTCAAGAACTAATACATCAATTAAATCCCACGACAATAACCTTCAAAATTAACTGTACAACCCAATAATAAAAACACTAGTTCTTACTCAAGAGCTTGGAATTTCTCAATTGACACCTGGAACGGTGTGATTCCCAAACACAACTAGAAACAAGTGAAATTCAGACAACAAGCAAATGCCATGCCGCATTTCCATAGCATACTTTTCTTAAAACTGACTGAAAATCAAATCCAATTATCCAAACAATTAATTATGCGAGAAGGAAACCTGGAGACGAGCGAGGAGCTGATCCTTGGTGTAAGCCATGTGTAATCTTCGTCTCAGCAACGATGGCAGCGGCGCAGGCGAGGCAATGGGTTTTAGATTGCGATTTAGGATTTAGGAACGGGAAACGGATGCGGCGTGCGAAGAACAAACAGAAACAGAAAGGGAACTCGGACCGACTGCGTGTGGAAGACCATTGGGCCTTTAGGATTTCGCTGGCCTTAAAGGCGGCTTACATATTCTTTGGGCCTAATTTACTGCTTCGTTTCATCGTTTGGGTCATTGGCAGATAAGATAAGTGAGAAGTCCTGTCATACAAAGAGAAATAGTTTAATTTCTAAAATGTTAAATTGAAAAATTTTAAATTCGACATTTGAAACATATTTACACTGTTTTCTTCCGTCATCCACATAAAATATAATGAAATTTGAAGCAGTTTTTATTAATTTATTAGAAGAATGGATTCAATTAAATGCTTTTTTTACGAAATTTCGGTTAAATTCTATCATATTTCAATTTTGAAAGCTTAAATAGCTATCCAAATTTTTCAATATGATTTTTTATATTAAAATTATTTGAAAACCAAAATTTATATATTTTTTCAACTTTTAAACTATTTTTGGAAATTTAAAAATATTTAATCTAATTAGTTATGGTCCCTCCAATAACAACAGATTTTAAATATTCAAAAAATTGTTAAAAAAATTCAAAAATTATAAAATTTAATATCAAAGGAGATTAGAATATGGGCTTCTCATTGAACGGTTTGGTTGACCATTTGTTCAAATTTGAGATTTGTAGAACTTAATGAGGACTATTTCAATTGTATTTGATGGAATCCATTCTTGACGCTTAAATTACATGAAACTTGATGCACATCCAATCTATAAAGCCAGCAATTGTATTTTAAAGGTTCGATCAATGTTGAAAGAACGATAACATTTTCAAAATCTGATCACATTTCGTTTATTATTAATTTCCAAATGGAAACATCCTACATAACGTGTGAAAGGAAATAACACATAGGCCCTGGTCACAATCCCTTTTTTTTTTAAAAGGATTTCAATTCATTTCATTTCATTGGAAAATTCTTGATCACAATGAGCAGATTTGGTGTCATTTGGTTGGGATTCCTATGTAATTAGATTTAACGAAATCCTATGAAATCTTACGAAATCAATTCAAATGAAATGAAATGAAATGAAATCCCGAGTAAAAATTATTGTGATCAGGGCCATATAGTCGCATAGCAGGTGAGACTGACTACAAATTTATCTCTATTGTAATTTGTAAGTCTCAACGACAGACATATAAGAGTTCAATAGTTCAATCACAGACCAAGTGTATTAGTGTAAATAATATTCGTTCCAAGAAACAGAGGTCTGAACACGGGGTTGACACCGAACAGAACAGACTCGTGCGTACCAGTACCTGCAAATTGGTTCCGTATATACCAGCTCGGCATGACAGTGCACACATACACAACCTCCCAACCCAAGAAAGCGCGTGGGTTAACTGCAAAACGCGGGATCCTTCCGACGCCATTTTTTTTAGCACTCAAAGGAATATTGTTCCTAGGCAATAATGTAAAAGCATTTTTTTTTTTGGAGTAATAATATAAAACTGCAATTGAAGCCAACTTCCAGTACTTCAGCACGGAATCAGGAAAAAAACGGCGCACATGACCAGAGACGCTAAGCCAGCTGCAGAAAAATTGGTCCAATTTGTAGGACATTGCCAATAAATTAATTTAATAATTCAATAGTTACAAGAAAACTATGTTAAACTTCAGTAAATATGATGTATATTGCATATATATCACAAATTAAATTAGTTATAATGTCATAAGAATATCACAATCTGACTTAATATATTTCAAGATTTAAATCTCAAATATCAAATAAAAATTATTAATTTTATTTATTTTGGAGAGACTTGTCCATGTAAAAATATTATGAATGTGTCCGCATAAAATTTATAAGTCTTTATGTTCAGTTTTCTTTTTAACAAAATAAAGTGGTAAAAAAACCATAAATAAGTTAACTATTAATTGTAATATATTAAGCATCTCTACGATAACTCATAAAAAATTTTATGTGGACGCATCTTGATTACGAGCAAAATCTACATCTTCGATTTTATATCTGAAATTTTGAATTTAAAATTTGAAATATAAATATTAAAAGTGAAGTGTTGATATCGTATATGGAGTAAAAAAACATGTGACATTTAAATATTTTTCTAATAAAATAATAGAACTTAATGCATTTTATTATTTATTAAACAACTTATAATTTGTAACAATCCATATTTAACAGTTATTGATAGAATATTTTTAAGTTATACTCATGTCTTAAGTGCGATAGATAACCAATATAAAGGACCATGTGGCCAACAACACATTCTTAATTAACTAGCATGCCTCATATGTGAGCAAATAAAGAAACAAAATAATATTATAGACAATATAAATATGTTGCTTAATTTACCGGCGATACAAATAGATATGTTATTCAATTTGTTTCTATATTAGATGGAAAACCAAATAATAGTGTTGCTTCGTCTAGTGATTCACATCCAACCACAGATCAAATCGATCCAACGGCAAAAACATCTGATTACTATTTAGACCTAGAGGCTAGAGTGTAACACTTTTTTCCATCCGTGCATTTATAAGTAGTAGAGATAGAGATTACTTTTTAAATTGTTACGACACTATTTGAGAAACGTTGTTAAGAAATTAAAGTTACTCTGTTGTCAATAAATATCGAACTAAAAAGCATAATAACGATCGAAATAAAAATATAGTAGGATGATGTAGCGCTTTGATCAAAATGTTTTTTTTATTTCATTTCATTTCATTTCATTTGAATTGATTTCTTAGGATTTTGTTGAATCTAATAACATGGAAGCTTCAACCAAATGACACCAAATCCGTTCATTTTGATAAAAGAAAACTTCTATTGAAATGAAATCCAATGCTAAAAAAAAAAAAAAAATTTGATCAGGGTCTAATTGAACATTAATCTTATTATTATAGATTTATAGGTTGTAGATTGTAATTTTGATGATTTGATTGAAGAACAGAAGAGTTGGGAGCATAATTAAGCACACTAAGCACAGCTTCCTCAATTCACCAAGAACCATAACACAAACCCAGAACACCTGAATAAGAGTTGATAAATTGATTCCTACTACGAATAGGCCTGTCAAAATCGTTCCGTTGGAATGTTTGACGTTCCGTTTCCGTGTCGGCGGAACGAAAACGAAAGGCGAAATATGTTTCGTCTTTGACAACGGAACGGAAACGAAACTGGTATTTCTAAACGTTACCGAAATGGAACGAAATGGAACACGAAAATGAACTGAAATCAATGGTAAATGATGAACGGAACGGTAAACGAAACTGTTTTCTATTTCGTTTGACGAAACGGAACGGAAACGAAACTGATATCTATTTTGTTATTTGGAACGGAACGAAAACGAAATCCTTCATTTCCGTGCCGTTTCTGATGGTTGACAGGCCTAACTACGAAGCTTCATATTCAACATTCTCTTTTTAAAATTAATTGGTCTCTCTAGTCCAAAAGTTATTCCTCGGGTTCTGAAGCCTCGCTAAACAGCTGCGCTGTTTACGTTCTGGGTCTGTTCCTTCCAATTTAGGTGAACTGCCTGCATCTATACTAATTAATTGGTCCTTGGCATATGATCCGTACGGTACAATTGGGTTTAGTACTTTAGTTAATAGGACAGCAGAATCCGGCAGCAACATTTATACTGTTATCGTTTCCCCACCATTTATACTTGGATATATATCCCAAGTGATGGCATATTTAATTAGTATATGGCTAGTTATAATTTATAACAACTTATATATGCTGGTATGGGAACTACAATTCATGAGTTCGAATTCCATCATCTGTTTGAAAATGATTTCGTTTTGTTGATTATCATATTTGTATGTAATTGTTCTATATATCTGATCAATGGCTAAAGATGTACATTTTATTGTCATACACTGAAATAATATTTTGGGGTCTCTCAATCACTGATTTTCGTCGTAGGATTTGAAATTTGATAGACCACCTAATTTTATGCAATACAGAATTACATGAAAAGGATGTAAGACTTTTTGGAAAACTTAAATAGAAATGAGAATACATAATTGTTTTGCATTATCCTATAAGTAGCACAACTTCACAATCATTTTATACCATTACAAATATATATATTATCTCAATTGATGGAACTGCTTTAAAACATGTAGCTCCACAATCTCTACCAGAACTCATAATACAAATCATTTTACTACACACGGATCAATTTATTTTACTACAAATAATGCAATTAATTATCGTCAGTAGTAATTAGACCCTCTATCTCCTTCCTTCTCTACCTTCACCTCACTGAATTGATAGAGAAGAAACCAAGATAGAGAGAAAAAATTAATTATTATTATAATAATATTATGATCACCATAACCCTCTCCGACTGAATTAACAAAAGCTCCAGAGCCTAATCTCTCCTTCTTCATCAAAATCTTCAATAGGATCAGGTGCAAAAAACCCGCGTGTGTTCAACATGTAATCCATGCATTTCGGCGACTGAAAGAATGCCTCCACATCAATTAAAGACCCGTTGAAGTCTTGCTCCATTGTTGGTTCCTCCAACTCAACATCATTATAACAACCATCACTATTGCACGAATCAGAAGACCCAGAAGTGTTACTAGATAATGGAGACAGTGACGGTTTGGAAGCAGTCTGGTTACATGTTGTAGCATTGGCAGCAGCTGCCGCCACACGTTGGATTGATTTGGGCGACATGACGGTGTTTTGAGGCAGCAAATGAAAAGGGATGGCAGAGGGAAAATTGAGGTTAGCAGATGAGCCTTTCAGGCATAGCAATGCAGCATCGTACGCTCTTGCAGCTGCCTCTGGTGTTGAATAGGAGCCAAGCCATATTCTCGTCTTTTGGTTGGGTGCTCTGATTTCAGAAACCCAGGAGCCCCAGCTCCTCATCCTTACACCCTTGTATTGTGATGATTTCTTTCCATGGTGACTGCCAATCCTTGGTGTGTTGTGGCTGGTCAGAAGACCCACTGTGTCTTGTGCACTCTTCACCATTGTTCTCTGCTAGTGTACGTCTTAAGCTTTGATTTGTTTGTAATTATTGTTTAGTATGGTGCGCTTGACTGCGTGTCAAGGGAAGTAGGATCAAGGTGATGTATTTATAGAGGGCGGTAGAAGTTTTATGGACTGATGCAACCTAGTAAAAAGTGCGACAAAAGAATGGATCATGACATGACATAATTATAATAATATTAAATAAGAAGGTTGTCTAAAGCAAGCAAAATTCTGAGAAAGATAAAATAAATAAAATAATGAAATTAATAAAGAGTCCGAGAACAGGGTTTTGTCATAAATTTGCATGCCAAGGGTGGCACATGGTTTAAGAATAATTTATAAGGAATCCTGACTTCCTGCATTACCAGTGGTTCATGCAATAATTCCAGCCTTTTTCAAAATTTGAAACCTTGTTTTCATTTCACACTTAGCTAGTCTTCTACGGTTATGTACTTGATCTTAGTGCTGGCTCGTATATTTATAAAGTAGACACTTTATGCGTTCATATAACCATCATTAATTCACTCTATCTCATTATTAGTATATATACACGCTACAGTTTTGTTACATGCATGCATATCCAAAAAGACTTTTACTTATTTTCTGAAATTATAAACTAGTTATCATTTAATGTATTATAACAATTCATTATCTAAATATTGATTAAAAAAAATTTCATTATCTAAACAAAAGGTTACTTGAGGAATTATTCTTATGATGCATGAGAAAGCACGATATTGATTATCTATAATATTTGCAGTACCTACCCGGATCCATCATTGCTAGCTGTATTGCCTAATGAGCAGATAGCGCTCATTACTGTTTTATATACATGTTAGAGATGAACATGTCAAACTATTCTATATGCAAGTCTGAATTTTAAAATTGCTTTTCTCAACACTAATCATTTAGAAGTCGCCATTCCTAGTTCCTGCAATTGAAAGGAAACTAAATATAATAAAGAAAAGGCTGCTCTCTACTGCATTTTTTCTTTTTGAATTGACAGCTGAGATCTGATAACAGTCAATGCATAATAATTAGACAAAAGCATAGTAAAAAAAAATACACAATCAACGAAAGAGCAGCATCAGTCAGAAAAGCAATATAATAGTAAAAAAAGTACACACAATCAACGAAATAGCTGCCACAGAGAGTTGACCGAGATAATTATTTTGTTGACTCACCACATGCAAGCTGGTAAAATCTTTTACCCTTAGTACAAGGGGCACATGCTCCAGCCCAGTTTATTTCAAAATAAAACATAATTAGCATAAATTAATTGCTCTCTTTATTCACATTAGATTTAATGGATAAAATAATTGGATTCTGTTGGGCTTCAGGCAACTTCGCGGATTTGAGGAGGGGGGAAGGGGGGTGGGGTGTGGGGTAGGCACTGGGTAGCACACAATTGACATTTCTCTCTGCATTCAAAGGAATTGATATGTCCATTGATACTTGATGAATAAAAATTACATTTTTTTCTCATTCATTGGAAGTGATAAAGCAGAATTAAGATGGTGGAATTAGCCGTTCTGAGTAGAAATCATACATAACATGAACACATCAAATTAAGCATAGATTGTACATTGTATAGATATATTATTTGCAGTGCATAAATTGTACATTATATTAATATAATTCAGCGTATGATCATTTAGTTTTCAAATTACATCAAATTTAATAAAAAAAACCTAATTTATCTATTAATTAAGGTATCAACAAATCAATTTTTTTTTTTTGTAAATTCAATTAGTTCTCATTCATTGGAAGTGATAAAGCAGAATTAAGATGGGGGAATTAGCCGTTCTGAGTAGAAATCATACATAACATGAAACATCAATTTAAGCATAGATTGTACATTGTATAGATATATTATTTGCAGTGCATAAATAGTACATTATATTAATATAATTCAGCGTACGATCAATTAGTTTTCAAATTACATCAAATTTAATAAAAAAAAACTTATTTATCTATTAATGAAGGTATTAACAAATCAAATTTTTTTGTAAATTTAATAACCGATTAATTGGTTACCAAATATGAAAAAATGGACATGTTCGTTGTTCCATTCAATGGAGAAAACAGACAAAGTGGGACAAAAAAGCACACTAAGCCAGGCGACGTGAAGAGATGGGGACGCAAAGGCGCAGATGACATGTTTAATAATATTCTAATTAATTATATATTAAAATTAACAAAAGCTCGAACTTGTACTTGGTCTTAGATAGCGAACCATGACAGCTGCTAGCTGGAGCTGCACTGGCTGATATGCAAAAACCGCGTCAAGTATAAATCATGCATCAAACAAAGAACACTCAAAAAGTCGCCAGTGACAGTTTGCACCATCACTTGGCTCGAATTTGCGCGTCATGATCTTGACTTTAGTGACTTAGTGTCCTTTTCATGGTACTAATTTTGTCCCCAAGCCTCTACTTCTGCCTATACATGTGTAGAATCTTTTAACCCATAAAAGGCAGTCCATTTCATGTGAGATTGTTTGAGTTTTTATAATTTTTTCTTTATACTTTTTGGTGGTGTCACTTGGTTGGTGGCGTCGGCTTCTATTTTGTTGTGCTTTGTTTAGAACGAGAAGGATTCTTGATCGGAGATACATTTTGTTTCTTTGTCTGTACTTCTTTTTTTTTTACTTTTAATTAAGGTGTATCGTACGATCATCAGGTGAGGCTAAATAGAGGCTGGTTGGCCTTATTATGAACTTAATTATTATTGTATATACATTTATGGATCTTATGGTTGAGAAAATAGAGGCGGTTATTATGTGTTCAAATCCGCGTCGAAATTTACACGGTGTAAATACAAATATAAATGGTAAATTTTGTAGTGGATCAATTCATTTCTATGGACAAAAAAATATATTATTTTTAAAAAAATTATGAACGGTTGTGGTTATTACATATTGCCAACTCAAACTAGATAGAAGAAAACGATAAAAGGTAAAAAGTGAATCAAATGTTTATACGTATTAAAAACATGATTTTGACTTTATTAATGACAAACTTGATGAAAGGGTAGTGCCGCCCTTACTGGTCCTTGCTTATTCCGCTATGTACATTTATAAGTACAAGTAAATAGTGGATTTGAAAAGGAATTCTATTTACTAATAAGGATAATTTGTAACTCAAAAAAAAATTATAGGGATATGTAAATTTCTATAAATCTATTTTAAATTAAGGTTAATTAAATTTATGCCACCACTATGTGACAAATTATTTTATTGCTATTGTGAAATTATATGACCATTATACCCTTTTGTATTTTGAATTTGATCAATGTTTTCTTTCCCCCTTTTTCTTTTGCTATTGTGAAAAATATCGCATATGTTTCGTGCTTAAAACATTAAATTGATTCTCGATTTTTCTTCTACTCCTTGGAGGAGTAAATTCCGTTCTATTTTTCAAAACTATGAGAATACATAATTTTGCAAACTTCGGTTTTTCTCAACACCACAATTTCTATGGTTGTTCAGAGCTTCAAACAATTCATTAGTTAAAAGAAGAGAATCTAAAAATCCTAATAGAATAGGAGATAGTTAACAGTGAAGATAAATAAAATAAAATAAAATAAAGCACCCACCCTTCGTAAATAGAAGAAATACATAATTGCATGAAAATTTAGAATCAAATAAAATAAAGCACCCACCATATAGGGAAGATGACGTGCGGCAGGGAGAGGCAGTAGGCAACATTCATGGTTTATGGTAATTAGGATTTATTTTAATTAGGGCAATTTAGAAATTTTTTAAAATAATAAAGAATTGAGGATGACATGTTTAGAATATATTGTGTCTTTGGAGAAAATAATAGCAAATATCTATTTTTAATATTTTTATAATGGCATAAATCTAATTAATTAGTAATATAGCAATGACATGTTTCAAATTTGCTAATTTTCATGATGGCATAAATCTAATTATTCCTTTAAAGTATAATATTTATCTTTGTTAAATTAAAAGGCTCTATATTCTTTAGGCATGTTATATGTTAGCAAGAAAAATAATACATGAAATCTATTATCGATTTTGTAATTGTAATTTACAAAGTATGACATTTTCTTTAGAAATGCTTGTTATGTAGTTCTTGCATCTTTACTAGTGTAAGTCAATATCTATAAAAAGGTATTTGATTCGAAATTTTGATCAATCTATTCTATATTCCATTCGTACTCTTATGGTTAATCCATACTAATCTGAATATGATACTGAAATTTATGTATATTATTCTGAATAAGATCTTATTTGGAATTGCTTATCAAGAGGTTGCCTTTAGAACTAGTCAAATAGCTAGTTCGGATCCCTATTCTAATTCCCACAAAAATTGGAACTAGCCAAAGCAAGATCACTATTCTGTTGTTCTTAAGAAGCTTTTTAGTTTTTAGCTGTAGCAAACCGGAAGAGTTTTAGAGAAAGCAGACCAAATTTAGGATTTATCTAGAAGGTATAACTTAGAGATAAATTTTTAGTGCTTAGTAGTTTTCAAGTTATTATGCTTTCAATAATAGCTTAAATGAAGAAGGAAGTGTTTTAATCCAGTAATCTCTAAATCTAATTAATTGCAAAATGGTTGAATATCATATATACTATGCACTGGTGTGTGCCTAATGAATTGCACTATTGGGCTTTCTTTTGAATTCCATTAACGCCAAGATTTTTGAAAACTCTCGTACGTTTTGAAATGAAGTCTTGATCCCATAATTTAGTGTACGAACCCTATATTAACGTACCGCATCGATCACTATTTATATGCTGTGCAAAATTTGAATCAGAGTTAGTGTCAGCGAATTATTGGCATTAGAAATCTCCTTTCTTATTTATCTATCCAACTTGATACCTTTTTTGTTATATATATATAAAATACAACTTGATACTTCATTTTATGAAAAAAAAGTCAGCTAAATTTACATTTCATACGAAGTAACAATTGCAATAAACAAATATCAGTATATATACAGTGATAAATGGTTCATGAATTTAGGGGTTGAACTGTTTCATCAGCAGCAGTTTCCAAATTTCCGCATGACCACATGTTACTAGTAACTTAGGGGAGGTGCTTTGGGCAACATGTTTTTTTCTTGAAGCAACCTATCTTTTTTTCTAAATGTCTAAATTATCCTTAGTATCAATTAAGAATTAAGATTTATTGCCTAAATTTTTCCTTCAACCGTGCTTTGCTTATTTCCTTAATTGTGTTTTTTCTTATCTTTTAGGTTTCCCACCAAAAAAACTACATTCTCCCTCCCTCTATCTTACTGTCCCTATTTTCAAGAATTTGCATTCGCCAATCACTTGTGCAAAAGAGCCAATGGTAATATACTAATACATATTCCTTTTGCATAGACGTTTTGCCTCTCTTTCCTTTACATGTTGTAGTTGTAGTGCCCTGAAATTTTTCAGAAAAATTAATCGCAATTTGTCATCATAACCAATTGTCAGTATAAACATCACAATTTGGAGCAAGAGTGAAGAGATAATGGACTGAAGTTACTCTTGAGTGGAGATGGAAGAAGAGACTGACTTGGTTTAGTTTAGTCAGAGAAATCGGAGAAATCACAATTAATTTCTTAAAGGGGTATTTTAGACATTTAGCAAAAAGATCATGTTGCCCGAAGAAAAAATCATGTTGTCCGAAGCACCTCCCGTAACTTAGTGAGGTGTCACTGACCACAGATTATGTAAGTTTCATGGCGAAATACTTGGATTTACTAAATATACACGTATATTACGGCAGTAATAATGAGCCTGAAATACTGGGTCAAAAAAGTAAAACCAGAACCAAAATTTCTTCCATATATTCAGTATTTATCCACTTCAGTCGCTTTTACAAAAACTATTTCATATTACATCAACGTCCCCTTCATCCAGATACCCCAGCAGCCAGATTTGGTGAACTTAAATGGTAGAAAAAACTCATAAATGAGTGGGACCTAAAGGTGAGATAGTATACTCTGTTACGTCTTCAATTGCACAAACATGCTATTCAGAAATTTAAGTCTTTACAATTGTTATGAAGTCCTTATCTATGTCATACTATCTCATGTTCAACTTGCACAATAAATAGTAACAAGATGGGCACCCTATTTTGTAATCACATTGGATCCAATGAGAATATTAAACACAACCAAACATAGGTGGGAGGTTCTTTTCTTTTTTTGTTTGTTTGTTACATTAACATTATGATATCTTAAAGGAAGTCTCCAAACACGTATAGACCCATGTCAATTTTACTATTAATGTGCTAATAACACAATTAAATTTGATAAATAAAATTTCTCAAACTTTAACCTTAACGGGACCTATTGAAATAATTTCATATCGTTGGAATTTAGTAGGAAGAACAGAGGATGTTGATTTGATCTAAGGTAGGTGTGGTTGCTTATGCTATATGCTCAATTAGACGCGTTTTAACAGCCTAGATCGCAAATTAACAGTACAAGGAAAATGAGAAAAATAGAAATTTGATGTATTAGCTTCACCACACCCCTTAAGAACTGGGTCAAAAGGAAATGGACACAAAAGGTATTGCAACTTTTAAGAGAAGAATAAAAAGAAATAAAATGACTAAACATCGCTGTCTTTTGTTGAGCAGCTGGACTCCATAACTGCAGTGTGCTCGAGTTGAGATCAAGGGAACCAAAAGGAAGTAGCAATGAAGCTTCCCCTCTGTACGGATTATCCTTTTCTTTTCTTTGTCCCCATAATGGATATTATTCTGCTTTCTTTTATTTCTTCGTTCATTTTATTTTTCTGATATGATAACTCATTTTCTGGTTCTGCTGCCCCCACAACTGCGTGCATAAGAATCTTTTCTTCTCGTATTAATGTCTTCTTTGAATGAATCTTGGCCACTCGTCTGGGTATATCTCGGTAAAGACGAACGGATATAACTTAGTTGGGGCATTTTTCGTACAACTTGGTCTCAGGAACTGAGTATGAATATGATTGTATTCACCGCAGTAGACCAGTCCGTTAATTCCTCTGGCTCACGTATATTAAATCCACACACACACACACACAGATGATACTGCTTACGAAAGTTTACTGTTTCTGCGACTTACAAAATTTTCAGTTTCCTCATATATAGTAGCATGAAATCTACAGAAAGAGAATGAAGAAACCTGAACAGATTCCAAACTAATCAATATAACTGAAATGATTTCACTCTTACATGGATTCGACTGAAAAGAGTATAGATAGGTGAATTAGCTCCAGCTCAATGATAGAACCAGTTTCTGGTGATGCAATTATTAGATAGGAGAACAACATCTAAATATGGGGAATTTTAAAGGCCCAATTTTAGATTTTCTTTAAGGTTCTAACTTCTATTTGGCAATTCGAAAATGGACATTAGCATTTGTCTTTTTGTCAAATGGGTCATTCGAAGTCAGAAGTCTTTATTGCCACTTTCCTAATTTTAAGTGGGGAATGGGGAGTATGAATTGGGCTCTTATTCCTCCTCGAACTTGTGGTTTACCATTCAATGTGAATGATTTGTGCTCTTGAATATGGACGGGTGCAACTTATGCCATCTCTAGGGCCCTACGCCATTCCCACTCTTTGCCAGTCTAATACCTCTCTCTCCACTCTTACCATTCAATGTGTTTTACACTCGCACTTCCCCTCATTCTCACAAATCTTTTTTTTTTAGAGAACTTGGCAGTGGCTACCAAGGAGAAAAATAAAACAGAAAAACTAAAGAAAAAACAATAAACAGTAGGAAAAAAAGAGCCGTTGTTGAGAAGCTATCCAATGGTAGAGCGATATTGCAGATCTTGATTCCCCCTGAAGGTCCGATTGTTTCTCTCCAACCAAATAGCCCACAAAGAGGTGAGAACAAACAGAGCTAGTCTGTTGCGTGGGGAACTCTGAAGCAAGGATCTCAGTAAGTCAATAATTTCCTGCACCGTCACTCTCAGAAATTAGCCTCAAGTAGAAATTCAAAATGAAGGTTACCGTCAAACCAACGAACCCTTCATCTTCACTCACAGAGTTCTCTATAGCTGGCCTTAATTGGCAAACCAGTACAGTTGGTGAATTAAAAAAATGCAGTAAAGACAGGGACGGGAGTCAAAAAAAGTGAGCAGCGCCTCCAATTTGGCGTTAAATGGCTAGATACCAATAAAGGTCTGCTCACAGTACATGGGATCAAAGAGGGGTCTGTGATCGAGCTAACTTTTTTAAGTGAGGGAACTGCGTGACGAAGCTTCATGGTACTGTTAGTATGGACATTCCACCTTATCTTGAGAACTTTTCTTTAGATCCCCAGTTTGTGCTGGTCGAAGCCAGCCCCCAGTGCCTCACTTCAAAATGCTACTATATATGTTAAATTTGCTTCCTTTCTCTATTTTTTATATTAATAGGTTGTATGGTTTCTCTAATCAGTGCTAAATTTAACAGCTTTGCTTGTATGGTTTTGTAATTTATGCTTGTTTGGATCATTTATGATATTACTAGGTGCCTTTTGGATGATTAGGGTTAGCACTTGCACTAGTACATTTCTGTACCAGTACCAGGTTGAATACTGGTACTAGTTGTTAGCTTAGCAAGTAGTTTCTTTAGTTTTCTTTTCCTTGTCTCTATTTTGATATGTAAGACTTGCTGGTTTCTTACATGAAATCTGTGTTACTGCCACCTTTTCAAAAAGCACAGAGAACTTTAAATCTCTTGTAAGTAATTCATAAAAAAGATAAGTAAATTGTTATTATGTATGTACACAAGTGCAACCTGGAAAAGAATCAACAGCCAGACCCAATAAATACAGATGATCTTGCTTTATTTTATAACAACATTTCATCTACGTACCTTAGATAGGAAACACTTGAGATGATCTCCTACACTGAACTTACTAAACTAAAGGAGCTCAATGCACTGATTATGCTCTCATAAACCTTGATGCCTTTCACAAACACTTCGTCCTTCAAAAACTGCAACACAGCATTACCACTTTTGTCAAAAAAGAGATGGTAATTCAAACATGACCTAAAGTTTACAAGCTGGATTCAACTGAAACGGCAGGACATTATGTTCTTGCACCTTAAATATATGCCCTATCGATCTTATTTAATCTTTGTTTTGCATGCTCATGAGTATTCTATTTATTTGTACTTCTAGTTATCAAACCATGCAAGCCCATAGCTTTATATATAAACCTTTTTTTTTTTTGGAAACAAGTTGGGGGTGCCACACCTCCTTCAGTATGTTTACATTTGAGAATCAACTGAAATTTCAAATAGCCTCAGTAAACCATCTAAGAACTATAACAAGATCATACCAGAATATAACATAACATAAAAGCATTGTCAAGACAGTTTGGGCATTACTATTATGGAATATTTTCATGATAGCATCAAAATATCTGATATTACCACACTTACCTTGTCAAAACTGCAAGTAAAATAAATACACTCTCAAAACACGAAACTCAATCAACAAAGAGAAATAAGCCAGAAAATCTCAAACATAGGGAAAAGCCAACATGAAATTTCACCTATTTTTATTTTAAGCATCAACCATTACAATCCCAAATATCCCAAAACTAACAATGTACAGAAACACAGAAAATGGAAACATGTCTAACCTCATTATGGTCATGAAGTAAGATGGGAGTGTTAACCATGGGGGAGAATCCAAAGGTAGGAATACCCATTTCCCGCATGAAACGTGCATCTGTAGTTGATGACAAAATTTCAGGCTTAGCAAGCTTATTACCAGAGGACATGACGGCCTTCTCGAACACAGGCCACCATGGGTTTGACTGATTAGTCAGAGTTATCAGAAACTTTCCGTTGCAATCTTTTATAGGTCCCTTCTGCAATAACTGCACAATCAAAAGAAAATGATGAACTAATTGCCTTTGAACTTTATTTAATCAGCTGCAAGGAAAAATAATACATGTCCTACCGTGTAACTCATGTTTTTAAATGAGGGCACCCATTCCTTGTTTATCCTCTCTTTCAGCTGTTCAGGATCAACTGTTGGTGGGAGCCGTAGATCAAATCCCATCTCAGCTTCTGAGGGTTGCACATTCATCACAAAACCCTGCATTAATTTAATTTTACAATCAACTGCGAAAAGAATGTGACACTTATATTCAAACAAGTCTGGTCAACATGACCTAATAATGGCTCTGATATTATCCCTTCGCTAAACTGAGAACAAAATTCTTGTTTGATCTTTCTTTAGTGATTGGAAGTGAATGAAGGTGAGAGTGAGTGGATCTTCCAATATTTGTTGGGGAAAAGTTCATGCTAAGAAATTTCACAAAACTGGTAGGAATTTTGCGAGAATTGATTTGGTAAAGGTGAATTAGAGCCAACTATAGTCTGAGAATATGGTGAATCCATTCTCAGGGGTCCCAATATGGTATACCTCCTATCAGCTCATTAAAAAATATATATTATAATAATAAACTTTACTAAACCAAAAAATTTAGCAATTCGTTGCAAGAAGACTCACACTAGGGCTTGGAGTACCAGCCGTCATATATACTGGGTTTATTGAAATAACCTCTGAAGCAGGGGTAATCCCAGCTTTAACCATATCAAACTGGCTTTCCCTAAACCGCGCAATGGCCTCAGCACAATCCATAAGTCTTTCAATTGCTGTACCATCATACATACGGGACCCATGACCTGGCGATCCAGTCACCTTCACAAACAATCTCCAAGGCGACCGATCAGCATAAAATATCCTAAATTCATCAGTGGGCGAAGCCTGACCTTCATCGAGCACCAACCCAACATTCAATTTTCTGAACTCCTCCGATTGAGTGAATTTCTCAGCCCCATCAGCCCCACCAATCTCTTCATCAGGCACGAGAGAAATATGAACTGACCTCAGAGGGATAAAGCCTGACCTCTTGAGACTTCTAATCGCCTCGAGGTATTGAATGGCGATGCACTTATCGTCTTGTGCACCGCGAGCATAGATACGACCAGTGTCGGGGTCCCGGGTGGCAGAGAAAGGAGGGTGGATCCACTTGTCAGGCTCGGCAGGAACGGAGTCGATATGGGAGTTGAGGAGGATAGAGGGAAGGGAAGGATCAGAGCCAGGCCAGGTGAGGAGAAGAAGGGGCTTGTTGGGGGCGAATTCTAGGGTGAGGGTTTGGAGGCCGATGGAGTGAGCCAAGGAGAGGAGGAAAGACGCGGCGGCGCTGTAGTCGGGGTCGGGATGAGCTGTGCGGATTCGGAGGTATTGTTGGAAGTGGAGGATTTGGGTTTCTTCATCGTCGAAGAAGGCGGAGGTGGCGATGGAAGCGAAGAGAAGAGAGAGGAGGAAGCAGCGAGTGAGGTGGGATGAGGCTGGGAGTGACATGGCGTAGTAGGTGTAGCCTGTAGGCTCCGTCGAGTGAGGTTGGACTGGTTCGGGTGTTAACGGTTGTACTAGTGGTGAGTGATTCTTTGTGGTACTTACCTGCTCGTAAAACAGTTGACACGACAAGTCTCGCTGTGACAAGAAATTTTGACTAATTTTTTTTTTTTCGTCTCCAAGGAGTAAATGGTAAAAACATTTTTATAAGAAGAAAATAATGGAATTATTTTATTAAAATTTAATGTTTTGTTTTGTAATTAGGGAAAAAATTATTGTTATTTTAAGGTGTAATTCTTAAATAAAAATATAGAAATCATATGATAAATGATATGATTTAATGAAAATAATAAATTTGTAAAAAAAAATGAAATTTGGAAAATAAAAAGTATATTATATAGTTTGGAAAAAAATTGTTGCAAATTTTTATAATTAAAGATGTTTTAATTGAATAGAGAAGAGTATATATGACTCATATGATCATATAACATGGAAGGTATGAACAATTTATATTAATAAATGACAAGTTCTTTATTTTGAAAGATATATGTTGCTCAAGTGTCAACATAAATAGTATCAATTAACTCTTATTTCGATACTAGGGATGTACTTCAATCGAATGGTTGGATTTTATCCACATTTTTAATCACTGAGATTATGACGTTTTAATGATGCCTACTATAGTACGATTGCTTCAATCGGTTTGTAAACTTTATTTGCAATTCTATTATTTGTGCTAAATGCAGATTCCCAAGACACTTCATAATGGTTTTGGAGCTGGGTGCCTGGGTCTAGCGGCAAGGCCAGCAAGCAAGAGTGATTGATGTTATCAGCTAAATAAAAAGATATTTTATTAAAATGTGGTTATTATTATTATTATTATTATTATTATTATTATTATTATGTGATTAAGGAAATGTGGTTTGTTATCAATTGTGTGTGTGTGTGTATTATTTGTCGAAACTATTGGGTGGAAATAAATTTCATATTATTTTTTATTTATGTAAATTAATTTATGTGGTATATTAATTGTTTCTAAAAAATGCTCTTCAAAAATTCGTTTTGTTTGTTAAAACTTAAAAGTGAGAAAATTTTCTTTTTTATATCCTCCTACATATTAAAAATTTTTCTCATGTGATATAGTCTACTATGTGCAAAAATGAGATTTAATCATTTATAAATCTTCATCCAAAATTAATGTGAAATAACTTTTTCATGAGGAAAGAATGAACGGGGAGCAGTTTTACATGATATATTACTATTTTTACAAGGTATGTGAATGATACTCATAATAATTAATTGACATAGAAAGAGAGAATCATTTGCAAAATAGTCCATATTATGATAGAAAATTCTATAAAAGCAAGTACATTTAGAATTTTGTATTTAATTGTTTTAGGTTACTATAAGATATTAGAGAAAATCAATAATTTATTACCCTTAGAAGTAAGTTTTTTTTTAATTAGATTTCGTAATCTGATCTATTATTTTTGTGCTAATTTCTTGATTTCGTAATCTAATCTATTATTTTGTGTGGATTGCTTGGTCATGTTATCAGATCTATTATATTTGTGCGGATTGTTTGGTCCCGTAATCTGATATATTATTTTGTGTGAATTTCTTTATCGTTTCAATGAATCGTGAAACCGCTTTTCTTTAATCAGATCCCCTAATTTGATCTATTTTTTCTTGATCGTAATCTATCTTTTTTTTTTTTTTTACTTTCAGGCCTCTTACGAAATGTACCTGAGATTCCTATAGGTTGCCGTGATGGCACCAACCTAGATCTGTACCAGTAAAGTGTGGCAAGATGGACTGAGCACGACCTGCATGCACCTTTCACAGATCGTAACTCTACTATGCTTATCCTTGATACGGTCCTTAAGAGTGCCTTTTGAGTCGAAAGAAACACCACATCTCAAGATAGGATGCCAAATAAAAATTGCTGCAACAAACTTTACTAATGTAGATATTAGATAGATTGATGGTGATTAGTGAGTGGAGAAGTGCAACAAACTTTACTAATGTGTGAAGAAGTTAAAATTCACATTGAGTCATTGACTAAACCAGATGCTCTTAATCTCTTAAGCGATGCCCTATATAAATCAGAAATTGTTCTCATATCATCTCGCCTCAATCAAAATAAAAAAGAAAAACTAAAGATGAGTAACTCTCAAACTGTTGTGTGCCACTCCAAGGAAAATGCCAACATTGATAGTTCTCTAGTGGAATTCTTGAGAACCCACTGCTTGAAATGCGATAAGACATTTAATAAGGAGGATGTCATTGACTCTCATCACCAGGTCGAACACGACATGGAGAAAAACTGCTGGTGCAAGGATTACATGATTTGCGTGAGATGCAAACAAGTGGTGTCTGCGTCTTTTTCGAAGAGGAACACCCTAGTGGTAAGATATTGAAATTTAATTATACGCGTACTTATTACTACTCCATACACTTTGTTTATTACTAAAGTATTAATTAGTTTGTGTGTTAATCGCAGATTCCAGAAGAGTACTACAAGAAGTTTGGAGGGGGCTCTAGCAGCAGCAGCAAATAAGGGCATATATTATATATTAATTAAAAAAATTAAATATATGTGTGGAATGTAGTTTAAAAAAATGTATACGTTGATTGTTGAATATAATTAAAAGGAAAGTGTATGTATCCCTTGAAATATATATATAGTGAAAGGAAAATGTATAAGAAATAAGATAAATGTTTAATATATATTTATTAGATATTATAAATTGTTTGGTGTGTTTATATTTCACTAGAGAGGTTAATCGAGGTTCGCTCGATATTTGACATAGTAATAAAAATTAAATATGTTATCATTAAATAGATGTTGATTGTAATTAGGTTGTTATGTTTGTAGTTAATTTAAAGTGTAATAACTGGTAGGGTAGAAATAATAAATTATCTCTCCATATGTTGAAATGTTTTATACTGACGACATAATTTTTGTGAAGTAATTCGACAATAAGAGAGTAATACGATGGAAAATATTAGAAATAGAAAAATTAAATTTGAGCTAAAATGAAGAACTATTGAAACGTACATTGGTGATACCATAAAAATTTAAATATAAATATAAATTTCTACAAAAAATATTAATCGTGTCAAACATGTCGGCAACAGGATCGTATTCATCATCTGCATAATAACTTTCGTCATCAATATGAAATTCAATAAATATATAAAAAATTAACAATTAGTAGTCTGCTTGGACATTTGAATTACTTTTCTTGACTTAAGTTTCTAAACTATCACAAATAAAAAACGTTGTTCCATCATTTCTTATAGAAGCAACTAAGAGAGAGAGATTGGAATAAATTTATGTGACAAAAATGACGTAGTATAATCAAAATGGATCTCAATAATGCAACATAAAGAAAACACAATTCTAAGCAACACATATTATAACACAATAAGTAACACATAAAAAATTAACATACATCTAAAGGAACAGATCAGATTAAGTCGGAAAGAAAAATCAAAGGTCTTGATGACGTGTCGCACTAATACTAACTAAAACAGATACCGACACACACATTTCTATTTATATTTTAGATTTTAGATGTCAATATGTAATTCAAATTCTTTGACTCATCAAGAAATTATCAACACTAGTGGCTTTGCCGTCGCGGCTTCGCCGCGACCAACCCCTAGGATTAGTTTATGTAACGATAAGACAGTAGTTGGCAATTAACTAATGTACTACATCATTCTATCTGTTGGAGTTGGGAGCGTCCATATCCTTTGTCATTATCTTAACTCCAATAACGCCCAAAAATTAATAAAAGTAGCTAGTATATATATTATCACCATTGTATATAGAAGCTGCAAAACAAACCTGAATATAGTACTTATGGTGTGCCAGTCAAAGAGAGTTTTGAATAAGAGTCCTCAAATTCTTGCAAAACTCTGGATCCACTGGTAAAACCTTAAAAAAACCAAATAGTGATAACTCCTAACAGCATAGCAGCCAACATAAAATATAATTAGTAAAAGTCAGCTTTGAGAATAAACTCTTAAGAATCACAATCCAAAATCTACCATATCGTAAGAGATGATTATATAAAAGATCAATTGATTTTTACAAGTCACTAACATGAGAAAATCCATGCATAATATTTCAAAGCTCCTCTCATAAAGTTAGTTCAATCCCTCAATCTATATAAATAAATTCATGAAAATATTACAACTTTTTAAAAGCCTATTTCAATTTATTTATGAACTTACACCGCACATATTTGAAAAGAAAAAGGAATTGAAATTAAAAAACAATAAGAAACATACACAAATTATTTTATGACCAATACAAAAAGAGCCCAATTAACCTTGACACTTGTTGATTTACTTCAGAGAGACTCCACAATTTTTATGTTTGCGTTGTTTCTTGGTCAAAAGTAATTTAACCTTAAAAAAAGGTGGAAAATGATAACTCAATACATAACAGTTTAAATATTTAAGAATATAAATATATAACCGAGACAGATTCGCAGAAGATTCCTGTCTACATTCATATTAAAGTATCATCAGAACTCATTTGTATTGGAATTTGGAAGTAAATTGTGTGATCAAATAAAATTGAAATAATGGTGGTATATTTCCAATTTCAGGGACTAAAACAGGAATGCATAAGTCTGAGTGGACCAATCGTGAACTTAAGGGATGAAATGTTTTACTGATATAGAAATATTCCCTACTATATAGCTAAATAGGAAATGTTTTACTGATATAGAAATATTAAGCAGATTAAATGGATAGACGGAGCAACCTACCTTATGTTGGCATCTAGTAACATATAGACCTTATCATTTGGAGAATTTCCTTTCATGATAGAACAGATGCAAAATTGTTCTAATCTCATGATTTGCAGTGAAAGTTGTCAGGACAAAATAAAAAAGACAAATTAAAAAATGAGAGCAATTTCTTGCTTTAGATCACATGTATGATCAATTAAATCATACAGTGGGGCATATAACTTCTGAGGGAGAGAGATCGAGGGCAAACAAAGTATTGGTGTTGGTATTGGGTCTTGATGTTGGTAGTTGAAGGGTAAAAACTATACTTACAAACAATATAATTTGACACCGAGTTTCACTTGTTCACTTTTTAATTTTAGAATTACTAACTCAGGATTGGATTGTAGATAGATGACACCACTGAAAAGTGAGACGGGGCACTGGGATGTGGTTCATGATGTTGCAATGGACTACTATGGCAAGAGCCTTGCTACTGCCTCCTCAGATGCTACCATCAAGATTGTTGGTATCAGTGGCACCTCGCACCAGCATTTTGCAACCCTGACCAGTCACACAGGCCCTGTCTCGCAAGTTGCATGGGCCTATTCCTTCTTGCTTCTTGCAGTTATGATGTCCGTGTCATCATCTAGAAAGACAGTATTTCCTTTATTTATCAATAAAAAAAGACAAAAGCAAAGCAAAGACCAGTAACAGGTCTATGTATATTAGTACTCTGGAATTATTGTATTATTAAAGAGTAGGAGGAGAATCTGACTCTAAACTTTGGACTTTAGTGCACAGTTGTGCACCATTTTTTTTCTTCTTTTTTTTTATATCTCTATGGAGTTTTGGTATGGATAGGTTAAAACATATGAGTTTTTGTCTGTTCATTTTGTTTGGGAGTATGGACAATACTGGTATCTTTATTGGCCTTACAATTTACAAATACTGTCGTACTGGTAAAATACCAATGCTGGTCTTCTCTGGGTATCCGACCATCACTACTGGGTTGCACTGCAATGACAATGTGTAGTATGTTATGCATTAGTATTATTTTATTTTCTTATAAGAAGAGATTGAAAAAAAAAATAACAAAATAAATACCTGCTAGAATACAATATATAGATAATATAACATAATTTCCAAGCAAAATGTTCTCACAGAACAATCTATATATAGACATAAACAGTAACATAAGCGAAAAAAACTGATATCATTCTGTATTAATTATTTAATTACATATTAAAACATGTTTAATAAGCTGATAGTGATGGTAGCTCTTCATAAGCTACTAAATTCCTGCCCTCAAATCAATCTGTGTCAGAAAAATATAGTAAATATAAATAGACGAATTTTGTTATTATTCGATTAATACACAACACCTGTAAAGTGGTTGCTTATATGATTAAACTAAGAAGTTAGAACTGATTCTGGTAAAAAAAAAAAAAAAAAAGCAAATTCTTTATCTTGTTGAGCAAGGTCCTTTGATCTGAACTGAGATCTTTAACCTCCAAATCAAATACACATAGGAAAAGTGTTAGTTATTATTCAAATGTAAACAACAATATATATAGCACCAGATTTAGAGAGTAAAATGACGCAGCTAGTATTTCGCAGCAATATATACTGATACAGGAGCGAAACATTCAGACCTAAAATTTGTTGAAAAGTAAAATAATGGAAGTCAGTAAATGATGCATAATTCTCTAGTAATGAGAATGGTAAAGAGTAATAATGTATAGAAAACTTACTAATCAAGAATATCCAGTCTCTATGAGTCGTCCACAATCTCAATGGCACAACACCTAATTTTTTCCCTCTGTCATAATATACAACTTAATTAAAAAACCAATGAAATGCTTGGTCACCCCAAAACTACTCTTATGCCTACCATTTAGTTAACTAATTGATGGGTGTGAAGATGATATACAGCTGGCTAATGTGAGGCTGGTCATTGGTCAAATCTAGTGAAAGAAGTAAATGATATATGATACAATGCCAATCACACGACCAAACTCAATGGCAGCCACACCAGGTCGACCCGACAGAAAGGAAGTAACGGCCATTGGAGAGAACTCAATTAAAATAGCAAGTGTGTCTTCATTGGATCTATCTTTGTACGGTTGCACCAGCTGACCTATTACAAATGCCATAACATAGGTCTTGCCGAGCTGCACCTCTGACGAACCATCCTCCCTGCAATTTTGGCAAAAGAAAGCCTTAATTGGTAACATTTCTCTGATAAAATTATAGCTGGGCCGCAGCCTATGCAAAGAGGAAGACACGTGTACCTTCCCAATTTGATGGTGAGGCGTCGCTAGTCGTATAAGCGGCGGCCATCAACCTGAATCTCTGATTAAAGCGCCTCCTCTATGAATTGCTTCTTGTTTATTGTTATTCTACACCTATTTGCCCATATTATCTCCATTAAAACACATCAAACAACTGGAGAGGGGGAAGAGATAGTACCTAACATTCAAAACTAATCTTAAAACTCATGAACTTTGTACTTTGAAACCCTTTATACTGATCAGTATTGTTGTTGTTTCAAACACAACATACCTAGTCATTTGAAAAACGAATGAGTAATAATGTAGAAGATAATTTCTAAATTGTCAATGTGTGTGCATCTATTTATCAATCAATGACCATCTCAATAAACTCAATATTCTTTGAAAAATGGAAAGAAATTCCAGCACGATTTGCCTGATAGGAATATGAGATGCATCTACCAACTCAAAATTCTGAACAACCACATGTGAATATAGAAATTACCATATGGTAGCTTTAATATGACAAATTTTATCCACACTTTTCAAGAGGTGAGAATCAGTAGGTAGAAAATCATTGTTAAATAAAATAATGGTTTTCTATTCTTGCAAATGCTTGAAAACAGCAAAAAAATTGAATAAAGTTGTACCTTTGATAACTTCTACATATCCTGGGCATTTCAAGCGCCTAAATCATGGGTATTTCCTAAAACCAACCCTCCAATCCTATTTGCTACATAAGGATAAAGCACTAAAAAATAATAACAATCCTAAATATAAAAGCTATCAACTAAAGCTATGAAACTTACAATAACATCACGAACCACAAAAAACAGTTACTACATAATTTCTAATTAATTTCATAGCAGCACAAAAAAAAAAACAAAAAAAAAACAAAGGATGAAGGAAATACCAAAGGTAAGCACGAAAGAAGGAGAGCAATTTTGCCTTGGACCACACTTTTGCAACCTTTTTGTCGTCTCTTGAGCAAACTTGTTTCTGTATCAAAGGCAATGGGTAAATTTAGGAAAAAATAACAGTAAGTAATGCCGAAAGCAAGAAATTTATAGAAAAGTAAGGAACCGTCCGATCACGTGCAGCCCTCTCCGCCTTCACCTCCGCCCCTGTCGCCCCGACCCATCTGCCTCCGCTTCTCCTCTATCTCCGACCCCAACTCCCACCGAACCCATATGCCTCCACTTCTCCTCTACCTCCAACCAGCGAAGAGGAGGCGGAAGCGAGCTCTACTCCACGGCCGCCGTCCTCTCTCGGCAGGAGAGCGTATCTCTTTGATCAACAGCCGTGACTAGTGCTCAGCTCGGCTAAGAGAGAGAGAGAGAGCGGGGAAGAAGGAGGTCCGTGGGTGCTCAGCTCGGCGAGAGGTAGGGAGAGAGAAGACGGGGGTGCTCAGCTCGGCAAGAGAGAGAGAGAGACCGGAGGGAAAGAGAAAGAGCGGAGAAAGAGGGAAAATATCTATCTGTTTGGTCCCTATTTTTTTCTTCTACGCTGGGAAGGAAAATGTTCCACGCTTGGAAGAGTTGGGAAGAGACGAAATATAGAATATAATTAAATGCCGTGGACCATAGGTCTAATAAACATCCAAGGACAAATCAGAAGCACTGGTGTGCATTTATAGCAGTAGACCTGATCCACCATCCGTAATCCCACAACCACCAGTTGACATTTGAACACTGGAACCCGTAATTCAAGGCGAAAAAAAAAACAAAGGCTACAGCGTTGACTCTTGGACATCCAAACCGAATAAGGGAGGGACGGTGTGCGTATAAGACAGGTCTGGAAGAAGCAGATAAGAATTAGTTGACTATTGCACGTAAATTCATCCGAAAATCCAAACCGTAAAAAAAAAAATGCTACTGTTCATAAGGAAAGTGAAGGGGTATCCAGCATTAATATGTTCAAATTTTTCCTACTTGGCAAATAGCAAGCGGCCACTCAACGGGCTCAATCACGAGAACAGAAGTGGTCATTCCCTTCTTCAAGCCCAAAATTGAAGCGCGGCCTACTGTCCAAAGATATCAAAACATATTGGAGCTTTGGATTTGAGATGAGGACAGCAATGGCAGCGACGACACTCCACCGCGCCACGCTCGTGACCCGCCTCACGCCGCGGCGGTTTCGCATTTTCTCGTCCATCTCCGAAGGCGGCGTAGAGGCGCGGAGGCAGCTGGTGTTGTACTCGAAGCCTGGTTGCTGCCTCTGTGACGGTCTAAAGGATAAGCTTACCGTTGCTTTCTCACTCGGTGGTCCCCACTCTCTCCACTCCGTCGATCTCCAGGCACAAGCTTTGCATCCTCCACTCACATTCCTTTCTCTTATTTTTTCTGTTTGTGTGAATTGATTTGTTGATTAGTTTTTTAGGTGCGAGACATAACAACGAATCCGGAATGGGAACAGAAGTACCAGTATGAGATCCCTGTGCTAGCTAGAGTTCTTCCTGATGGAACTGAGGTCGGCCCTTCCTTTTATTTTATTAATTTATTTTTTTTTTATGAGTGTGCTGGATTGCTAGTTTTTATATGGTTCTTTTACTGCCCGGTAACAAATTAGTTCAGTCAAATATAGTTTGATTGCGTAACATGGATTAGGTGATATGTACATTTGTTACTGGACCTAATGGGCAGGGCCGAAGCCTGGATTTGGTGACAAGGGAGGCCGAGGTCAAACTTCGAATTGCTCGGTCGACCGATCGAGCTTAAATATAACTGTATACGTCAAAACTGAAAAAAAAAAAAGTCATTTTTTGTGTCATGCAAGATGTTTTTTATTTTTTTTTTGAAACAAGTGGGTTGACCCACCACTTCTCATTACTACGTAATAAAGAAGTACAGCAAAGGTTTCACAACAAACATCAATATGCAGAACAGACTAAACCGGCACTGGTACCAGACAATTACTGGTACCAGTGCCCCTTCCTTATCTAATACTATCAATCATTTGAATCCTAACCTCACCAGCAGTAAAACAAACATTATTACAAACAAATGTAGTTATAACCCAATCTAAATCTTGAACACAAACAATCACAAAAAAAATATATATGAACTATGAGTAATGAAATATAGCCTTGATCACTAATTAAATTTCTCATCTCAAAAATTTACATCTGATTTCTATTACATCCAAAAATTATATATTCCTATTACATAAGGCCATAAGTACAGCTACAATCATTGCCCCCAAAGTTAGGCTTTATTTTCCAACAATAGCCTATTAACTTATTAAGATCGGACTGTATAACTTAAATACTCAATACCTCATCCCTAAATGATAAAAATACTAAAGGGAAATTGTCAAACTGTCAAAGACTCAAAGCTTGAACCATCTTGTTAATTAATGTGGCAATACTGCAATAGTATTAAGTTATTAGGATATTAGACTTGAACCATCTTGGACGATATTTTAGAGCAAATTAATAACCAGTTAGCAGCTATGTTAGGTTCGGTGTAGGTCAAGAAAAGTGCAAATAATGAAGACAATTATTATAATTGGTATATAGAAACACAAATAAGGAAGCATGACCGCGTGATTTCGTGAACCACTGAACCTTTTCTTTTTTTCTGATTGAGAGAGGGTTGCGACACAACCACAGAGAGAATAGGGATAGATTTTTCCGATTTCACCATCTTATTTGACGGAGGAAAATGAGAAGGCTGTAGGGCCTTATTTTTTGTTGGGGGGCCCAAATCATAAAATCCCATATACCTAGCACCTTATTATAATAGCTGGTAAAAAAATTTTCAAAATCAAGGGTGGGCCAGGCCCTCCACGGCCCCTGTGCTTGCTTCGCCCCTGCTAATGGGGTAGTAGTACCAAGCTTGCAAGTATGAAGTACAAAATTAATAATTATGACTGCAATTTGTGCTCACTAATATTTATGTAATGAAACACATTACCTATATTTAAAGGGTGTGTTTGGCAGTTCGCTAGGAACAAGGAACAACGGACAAAAAGCTTGTCCTAGTTTGCGAAAAAACACAGAATTGGGAACAACCTTTTTGTTCCTTGTTCGCGTTTGGTTCGCAGGAACAAGGCTGTTCGCGTACCAAACATGCCTAAAGAGAACAAGGAATAAAGAAACAAGTTTTCCTGGTATTTAAAGGCCAGGTTCTACATACTGGTAGTATACCAGAATATGTATCTGTTTTGTTTTCCAGGCTATATATTTGTTTAGTTAGGCGACCTTGACATGTAGCTTATTATTCGTCCTTTTTGAATGTGGTACATTGGGAATGTTAAATAATTATTGTTCTTGCAGGAAGTACTTCCCAGATTATCTCCACGGTTAGGGGTGGAGCTTATACAGAAGAAAATATCTACTGCATTTGATCAGTAATAGAATCTTATTAGTTCAGGTTGTAGAAGACATTCAATTGTCTTGAGGGTCATTGATGTAATGTAAATATTCATTTTGCAAACATCAGAATGTTTTTCTGACAAAGGTATTATTTTTAAATCTGAGTTCTTTGTTTTTCCCTTTTTGTTCAACTTCTTTATTTGACTGTAGACTTGTAGTAAATTATGAATTTAAAGCGATAGAGAAATAGAGAAGATAGAGATCTGAAGATATTTTTGTATATATTGAAATGAGGATTACATGAGCTCGAGTATATATAGATACTCAGCTGAATTGCACTAACAAACTAATTACCCAATCATCTAGAATGTATCGCTGCAATTAAATGTTCTGAGTAATCATTTACATTAATTGCTAACAGAGAAATTAACACAACTGCTAATTGAAGTGTTAATTAAGCCACATCCGACATCCTCTGATCTTCTGTGACATTCTGTGAAATCTGCTGTGTAATAGAATTTAAATTACCATAATTGTGGAGCAGCATGTGCTTTTCATCCTTGTACCTTTGTACGTTTTAGTAGTATTCTCAGTTGCATTCTCCAATTATTATCCTTGCTTTGTAATGAGTATTATAAAGGTAATAGTTAAAAATCCATCACAAGAAAAAAAGAAGAGAACTGTGGGTTCAAGCTGACTTTTCAAGATTTACATCTTGTATTTTTTTTAGTATCCAACATGCCTAGTTTTCTAGTTGTTCCTTAAACTCTGTATGTTTCTTAATTTTCTTTGTCTTTCATTAATACCACAAAAAACTGTTTGCAGCCTCAAAATATGTCTTTTCCAGCAGGTCACTAACACTAACAAGGATCCTATCAATGGAAATGAGGTGGAAGAGTGGTATATATTGCTAATCTCTCCAGTCCCCAAAACAAATAAGCTTTCTGTCTTATTTTAATTCTCTATACAAAGTCGAAGATCTTATTACCTTACAAGTGAAACATGGACTTAGTTGTCTCCTAACCTTCATTGGACAATTCAAGTGTCCTTCCTTTTAGGGACTGGCAAGGCTGAAAGAAACAGCTGTATTGTCCAATTAAATTTTGTGGCTTAGATTGGATCTGAAAGGATGGTTATGAATCTGTCGTTTCTGTTCAAGTTAGACTTCTTTGAATCGTTTACACTTCAAGTCCACCTAACCAACAACCTTTCCCCCCCTTCCTCCCTCCTCTAACCCTGCCCTAAAAAAAAGGCTTCTCTTTTCTCTTTACCATCTTCATCTGAGAGCTGCACGTTCCATAGTCCAGAGCACTTCAAATTAAAATAAGGTAGTCCTTCTCAGTCCTCTCTTTTGTGTGCTTGATAAGTAATTTGCACTTTTCAGTGTACTCAACTTGGTAATTTTATCAAATTTCATCCCTGATGTTGATTTATTGTTCTGGACAAAGGCTCAATTTATCCTTGATTTTCTGACAGTAAGTGGTGTTCCTGTACCTCAATATATATTTTAGAGAAATTATAATTACAAAGATTGAAATATTTAATCCCACAGCCTTTACAAGAAATAAACATCAGGCCTATTATTCTTTTTTTCATTTTTTTTCCTAATTAATTGTAACCGTTGCATATGAACCTATCTTGCAGTTATCTACTCAAGTCTATGGTTGGATTTACCAGTTTATTTCAAATTATTCTACTGTTGTCGAGTTACTCTCTCCCATGTTTAAGTGAAGATTTTATCTTCAATGGATTTAATAATGCTTCTAATATTACCTTTCATGGTAGTGCAAAATTAACTGAGAGTGGTGTTTTGCAACTGACCAATGACACACAAAAGCTCATGGGTAATGCTTTCTTCTCTTATCCAGTACAAATGATCAAGAGCAACAATGGAACTTCAGAAGTCATTTCTTTCAGCACATCCTTTGTTTTTGTTATAATTGCTTCTGGTAATGGTCCTTCGTTGTTGCTCCCTCTAGGGAACTCCCCGGTGCTGTTCATGGTCAGTATCTTGGCCTGCTGGGGCCTACAAACATGGGAAATTTCTCTAATCATGTTTTTGCAGTTGAGTTTGACACGAATAAGGCTTACAAGTTATTTAATGATCCTGATGATAATCATGTCGGCATTGACATCAATAGCCTCAAGTCAAATATATCAGAGAAAGCAGCTTATTATTCTGAAAATTCCACCAAGGTTGATTTTGAACTAGAGATGGGACAACCGATTCAGTCATGGATTGACTACAATGGCACCACTAAGGTCATTAGTGTCGCTGTTGCTCCTCTTCTGCTGCCTAAACCTTCTCAACCCCTAATTTCTTATTTTTTTGACCTCTTGCCTATTATGAAAAATGAAATGTATGTTGGGCTCACTTCTGCAACCGGTAAACTATCAAGTTTTCACTATATCTTAGCATGGAGCTTTAGTACTGATCGTACTGCCCAAGCTATTGATCTCTCCAGTCTACCAAAATTGCTGCAGTCAGCAAGCACACAATCAGGTTCCAGGGCAACAACAGTCAAAATTGGACTTGTGTCTGCTGTTGCAACTTTTGCTTTCATGATAATTTTGATTATTGTATCCTTGTACCTCTGGAAAAGAGCCAAGCTGGCTGACAATACGGAGGAATGGGAACTTGACTATCCACATAGACTCGAATACAAGGAGCTATACAGAGCCACCAAAGGGTTCAATGAGACCGAGCTGATTGGCTCTGGTGGGTTCGGTCATGTCTACAAGGGTGAATTGTGGCACACAAAAGAAGTAGTGGCTGTTAAGAAAATTTTAAATAATGCGAGGCAAGGGGTGAGGGAATTTGTCACAGAAATATCTAGTCTCGGGAAAATGAGGCACCAAAACTTGGTGGAACTTCGCGGATGGTGCAAACGGAATGAGGATCTCATAATAGTTTATGAGTTCATGCCAAATGGCAGTCTGGACACTCATTTATCTGCTAGTAAGGACAATACAAGGGCAATTTTAAGTTGGGAACAGCGGCTTAAAATCCTCAAAGGTGTGGCATCAGGCCTTCTCTACTTGCATGAAGAGTGGGGGAAAGTGGTGGTGCACAGGAACATCAAGTCAAGCAATGTGTTGCTCGGTTTGGACATGACCCCAAAGTTGGGTGACTTTGGCTTGGCCAAATTGTACGAGCATGGCACAAAACCAAACACAACACGTGCTGCTGGGACTCTTGGCTATATGGCACCAGAATTGTTGCACATGGGTAAAGCAACAACCTGTTCTGATGTGTTTGTATTTGGAGTCCTGCTCTTGGAGGTAGTCTGTGGCAGGAGGCCTATTGAGCTCAGTGCACCAGAGAATGAGCTAGATTTGGTTGCTTGGGTTAGGGATTGTGAAGTCTGTGGTGAGCTCATGGAAGTCATCATAACAGGTTGGGAAACGAGTATGATAATCAGGAGATGGAGATGGTGCTGAAGTTGGGGCTAGTTTGCTGTCAGTCTATTGCAGACAATAGGCCGAGCATGAGACAAGTAGTCCAACTTCTCACAGGAACTGAGCAACTCACAGATGATGCACTTGTTGTGCCTGCAAGTGCAGGTTATGTCAATTTAGAAAACCGGATGTCATATTCTTTGTCATATGGTACGATGTCAATGAGTACGCTCCATGCTGGGAGGTAAAGGGAAAAAACAACCATCTGTTGTTAATTACCAGGTCATATTTATTGATTAGTCAGTATTGCATCGAGTATGTTTTCATAGAGAAGTGCAGATTACCAAATGACGTGTTAGTTCGTCTGCAAGTGCAGTTGTAATTTAGTGGTCATGAGAATAAGCTGAGCAGAAGTTCATTTTGACTCGTGTAAAAGTATCAACAGAGCTGTAATACTCTAATAAATTGGAAAATTTTTGTACTAGCAAATTATTATACGGTAATATATACGGCTTAAGTGGGATTCCTGGAGAGAAGTATTCATGCATCCGTGTTGGAAGGACAATTTTATGTGGCATCTGCACAATTTCAGAACTACTTTTATTCAGACATTATATAGTCGTATGCAAGAGAATGAAATTTTTAGTGGGTAACATACTAACATGCGCTTCCTTTAAATGGTCCCCAAGTTGCCACTCGAGTGGGAATTGCTTCCTACGCTCCTCAAACTTGAAGATTCACTCCTATTGGATAAAAAAATCTTTTATATTACAACCATAATACAAACTGGGATGAATTGGAATGAATTGAGGGACATAAATTGAAGAAATGAGAAGAGTATTTTCGTCCAAAGATGAGTGAATCTCCAAATTTGGAGAGTGTAGGAATCAATTCCCCACTCGAGTGGCTTATTCGATTGACTCAAAATAACAACCACCAATGGAATTTTTTCTACTATTTAGAATTAAACAGGATTGAAGGATTTAGTTTACCTCATTATAAATTTATGAACTACATTTTTCTTAATTTATGCATTAGCCCTTATGAAGTCTCTGTTTTCTCTTAAAATCATCATTATTGCTTAGTCCGCAAGTATTTGACCATATTTTTCCACGGTCAACAAATAGTAATAAGTAGCCAACAGTACCAAAAATTTCTTTTTTCTTCTTATTGACTCAAAAATTATAAATATCTAATGTGAGAAATCCTAAAGCTGAGTCCGTATGTGCTGCCAGGAAAATGACGGTGCTTATATGCCACAGTTTTTGTAAACCATACGATTAGAATAAAACGATCCATATAACATTTTGATATTTGCAGATAAAATTTTGTATCATATTAACCATTCGATCTTGTCATCTTGAATCAATAGCTCATATGCAAATATAGTTGGAATAAAAGAAATGTTTTATACCTTCTTCCTTTGTGGTGCATTTCACATGAAGAAAAAAAAAGAGAGAAGAAGAGAACTAATTTTGATCGCTCTATTAGATGAGAGAAAAACCTTGATAAAGGGAAAATAATTAACAAGCATTTTGCTATTCGTCTCTTTTCTTATTGCAGTTGTATATCAGTTCCATATATAATATTTGATCGATTCATATTTTTGAAAGGCTATAGAGCTACATGAGCAACGTCTCCATACAGAAAACATGTTTAAAATTAATTAACCTAAATGTCTTCTAAATCAAAGAAAAGATTTCGAGTCAAGACACCCAAATCTCTTCTAGACCGAAGGAAAGACTTTTGAGTCAACATATCCAAAATTCTATTTCTTTTTTTTTCTTTTTTTTTCTTTTTTTTTTTTTTTTTTTTTTATTGAAGCCCGTAGGCAATATCCTAAACTCTACTAGATAAAAGTAAGAGTAGTCAACGACTCAACGTTGAAGTCTTGAAGAAGGAAAGGTTTGAGTCAACTTGAGTCAACGCTCTTAATAATTTAATTGGCTTTATATATTCCCTAAGAGTGCTTCCCATCTCACAGCTATTCTGAGTTGTTTCTGTCCTAATCATGTTGTTTACATTTATCCCTTTCAACGCATATAAATAATCATGCAGCCAGTGCCACTAGATTGTTTTATTAAAAAAAAAGAATTCAACAAAAAGAAACTACAATTTGAGTTTTAGACACAATAGAAACCTATAATCTGTGAGATTATTTTGGCCAAACTGGCGCATGAACGGCCAGTCCCAAGTCTGTAATGTGTAGTTCCAAAATTAAGACTGGCAGGCTCGTTTTGGGCGATCATCCAGGACTCATGTTATAACAAATCGTTCCAGGATCAACACTAGATTAAGAAACAATCTATTTTTTGGCGTGTGTAAATTTTACTTGGTTTCTTAATCAATTCAGATATGGTAATAGCTAAACGTGGCTGTGAGTAATAGTAAGATTTTATGCATGGATGTGATGCCTTTTTGTAGATGGTTGTATTTAGAAACAAATCTCATATTGATGATGAACCAATATGATATTGTTTTGAGGTTAAGAAGCCCTTGACACTATATATATGGAGTTGGTCTCCAAGGGACAAGACAACCACAAATTTGTGATGTATACGTGTGTCGATAACAGCCGTCTCTGCCTTTCTCTCTATTCTTCCATCAAACAGTAAGAGATATTGTTCTAATCTTAGGCAAAGAGCACTAAAGGCGTGTCTTGCTCCTTTGGAAGACCTTTCTCCCGACCTTGGTGCGTGTGCAGGGGTGTGAAGCTACGTGGCTTTTGATGGGTCCATGGACCCACTTATTTTTTATTTTTATTTTTGAGATATAGCAATAATTTGTTAATAAAAAATAAAAGGAGGTAGGGACCCATCTCACATATTTGAAGGACCCAGGTGAGCAAGTTACATTTGATTTGAATCGCATAGCGACTCCTGAAAATTCACACAAGAATTCAGATCACATTCGTTCCTAGCAAATCACCTTCTTCCTTCATCCGCAATGGTCTTAATTAAGGCAAAATTTGTAGGGAAAGTGTATTATCATTATTTTTTATTGTCTTGAATTATTATTTTGGATATTGAATTATTACTTTGGATCTTGTGTTGTTCTTATAGATATATTTAATTTCTCATAATTATTTTTATATTACATTATTTTAGAATTGTTTATTTGAAAAATTATTGTTATATTATGTCTATATTAGACATTATGTCTTACATATATCTTAAGAGAAAAATTTTATGGACCCTGCTGACATGAATTCCTAGCTACGTCCCTGTGCTTGTGGAGGTGTTGCTCAAGTGTTCAGTTGCTTGCAAGACGCAAACATACAAGATAGATGGCACAAATGGCGAATTTAGATATGTTTCCGCTCTTTTATGTTTTTCCAATTCTTAAACAGCCCGTTTCAACTATTGGTTTTGTGAGTTCATGTATTTTTTTCTAGGGCTGATAACCATCATCCCTAAGATTCATCATCCCTATCATCCCCAAGATATGTTTTTCATTTTTAGAAATGCATTAATAATTGCTTTCTATTTTCAGAATATTTTCCATCATCCCCTGAGATCATCCCCTCTCTCCCTCTCTGTTTCGCTCCCTCCCACTCCCCCATCTCCCTTCATCTCTGTTTCCATTAATAACTGTCATAGTTATTTTTTTCCAACTCTATTATTTTTTTTCCAGAATAACTAGAACAATTAGCATTTTTTCCTAGCACAATTATTTTTTTTTCCATAACAACTAAAATAATTAGCTTACCAACTAGAACAATTAGCATTTTTTTCAGCACAATATTTTTTTTCCAGAACAATTATTTTACCAACTAGAACAATTACTTTACAAAATAGAACAATTATTTTACCAAATAGAACAATTACTTTACCAAATAAAACAATTAGCATTTTTTCCAGCAGAATTATTTTTTTTTCAGAACAACTAAAATAATTATGTAATGTTTCAAATAACTGTTCTATTTAGCTGACTAATTGTTCTAGTTGGCCTCTGGATGCTGAAAAAAAATTTCACCTGAAAAAAAAAATATTTCTGGAAGGAAAGAGAGGATTAATTGCATTCCAAAAAAAGAAAAGAGGGATGAGGTTTATTTGCATAAATTGCATTTCGAAAAAGGAAAAAGGAGATGAGGAGTTAATGAAGACCTGGGATGATGAGAATGATAGAATCTATGGGATGATAGAAAGCAATTTTCGTTGCTTATTCTGCTGGAATAATTTATTCCTTTATTTAAAAGCAAACCCAACATAATCATCATAACTTTCATTTATAAGCTGTTTCATTTGGACTATTAGACCAGCTTCTTTGGTCCGAAAGCGGTTGACGGTTGTTACGTACTATTTCCGGTCATAGACAGATCGCTGTGTATGAAATGGTGGTCAATGTCCTTCAATTTTTTTTTTAGGTACTCACAACATAAATTTCTCTGTAGGTACGTTTGAACAGCATAAAAATCATGTGATAATTTAATATTCAACCCAATAAATTACGCTGTATTTTTATGAAATTTTGTTTGGGAAATAATTAACAATATTTCAGGACATTTAGCATTAAAAATATTAAAAATGGTATAAAGTCTTTTCTCTTTATCTTTGACTATTACTTTCACATTCACTTGAAAAACATTCTGTTATCTTTTGCGCAGAAAGTGAAAATGGAATAGACAAGCAACCATTAAACCATTCTCCTCTTTTGCCGTCTTGCGCACCAAGAAAGAGCAATTTAATTACTCCTTTTTTCCTCCGTGCTGCGAGAACTAATCAGAATGGAAAAGGCAAACATTGCACAAATCTCGCCTTTTTTTATTCAAGAGGATCAAACTTTTTCGTGTATCATTTAAATTGTAATGATATAAAAATGCAGAAGATTAATAAACCATTGATAATTTTTCCGGCCACTCGTTCAATTAATTAATCTGAAATCAAATCTTAGTAAAATGTTTAATATTAATTGTTGCAACTACAATAAATAAAAAGTAAGTTTGTTATTGTGGATAAATGGATGTATAATGGTGTCTAAATTATGTGATAATTTTACTGATATTTTGAACATCATTATGAAAATTTATGTTTAAAGTTTGAAATTTCTCTTTCTTGGACCCTGATCTTCTTGTTAAAATATATTTAAAAGATGATTTTAATGTGTATCCAAGTATTTATGCACATTACCCTTTTTTAAATGTGAAGATGATATTATTCTTAGTTTATTTATCAACAGAGAAAGAAATAATTTTATAAATATATAATTATTCAACTGAGAAGACTTTTCTTCATGTAAAAAGTATTTACTTTGGTACTCTTATCAGACATGTCGTTTTATCCTTCTAAAATCAACAACTATTATTCAGAATATATGTTAAAATTTGATGCACATAAAACTTAAAATGCGCTAAAAGTACCATATGCAAAAAATTATTCATTCTTTAAGAAAGGTACAAGAATCGATCTTAACAGATTTGTAAAGATGTTACCGACTAGAATATATGCACCTCCATTACTTAGTTTGTCTGTCAAACATGATAAAATTATTTTACTAACCCAACTTGTTTTGTCTTTTTCCATTTCGGGCCATAAATATCCCAAATCTCAAACTGCACATGTACAAGACTCAGTCTATTGCCAGATTGAGTCAGAAGCTACCTATCTTTACCTCACAAAGTAATCTCTCAGGGTACTTAGTTTCGCACCCATTTCTCTCAATCAATTGCCAAATTGAGGATCCTGCTGGTGTATATCCACAATAGGAGAATACCACAAAGATTTAGCAAGGTAATCCTACTAAGACTTCTCTTTTGTTAGTTATTCAATCATTTTATTAATATACATTTACAACCACAACCACATGTACTGTTCCTCAAAAAAAAAAAAAAAAAATTTCCCAAGCAAGGGAATATTTTTTTAAGAAAATTTTAGCAACGCCTATTAGGTGAATTATCTTCGGCCTAAATTGCAATTGAACCTGCACCTATCTCCCTTCTTACTGCAGTTGTTGTACAGCTACATTTACTGAAGCGCGAGTTTGCAATTCGAAAAGAAAAACAAAATCGAATATAATTATCTTGAAATTTCTCCATCATGAAATAAACATTTCAAATCATCAAATTCAGATATAATACTAATCTTCTTAAGTTGAAATACAAATCCTTTCCATAAATTTTAATTACGAAAATATTTTTAAAATTTCTGAAAATAATACTTCTCTGCCCTCCTTTGTCTTGCATCCGTGAAAAATCTACGATCAGACACTAAAAATTCGGTAGTAAACTTTGAAGAAATGAAGTCTTTTTGGCATCTTGTTTCACCATCTACTGTCAAGAAATAAAAACCACACCATTTATACGCAAAAAATGAAATCACAAAATGGTAAATACACTGCTGAAAGGCGCAGGAGTATCTAAGTTCTCAAGTCAAAGGAATTGATGTTCCCTCTGGACATAAAATTGGTCAAAAATTTAAGAAGCACAATCGTGATTCATTTATTAAATATATATAATCAGACTTGCCTAGACTACGTAGGAGGGAAAAAAAAAAAAGCAGGTTCATAAATGCGGTGTGTTCCAAGTTAATTTATGTTTAGACCTCAAACGTTTACTCAGGTTTCCTTCTATTTTTCTCCATCACTTCTCTAAGCTGCATTCTCTCTATATGAAAAACTGGTTTAATAATAATTAAATGATGTCTAATTATAAATCACTCACTTAACTGTTGCCTATCTAACATCATTGCAGTTGTCCAATCATCATACAATGATTTCACAGGCTGCTGTAGTTCAATTCATTCTCCTATTGTACTTCCTATTTCATTGTTCCAGTGAAGATTTCATCTTCAATGGATTCAAACAAGCTTCCAACCAGCTGAGCTTAGCTGGTTCTACAAAGATAACAACAGACGGACTGCTGCAACTAACCGATGACACAGCTGGTATCCTAGGTCATGCTTTCTTTTCATCCCTAATCCCAATGATCATGACCAATAAAAATGTGTCAGAAGTCATCTCTTTCAGTACCTCATTCATTTTAGACATCCTTACGGGGAATAAAGCTGGGGGCCATGGCCTTACCTTTGCTATCGCACCCTGCAAACAACTCCCAGGGGCTGATGTTGCCGATTACCTTGGCCTGTTAGGGCCTTCAAACAATGGAAATGTCTCAAATCACATTTTCGCAGTGGAGTTTGATCACGTTAAAACCACAGTTCAATTGAATGAGACAGATGCCAATCATGTAGGCATTGACTTGAACAGCATGAAATCAAATGCCTCTCAAAAAGCAGCCTATTATACCAATCAAAATTCTAAGGTTGAGTTCCAACTTGAGAGTGGACAACCAATTCAAGCATGGATCAACTACAATGGCACCAATAAGATGCTTGATATCACCATTGCACCTCTTCCAATACCAAAACCCACTCGAGCCCTTATTTCATATCATGTAGACCTCCTAACTATTTTTGAGAAAGAAATGTATGTTGGGTTCACTTCCTCAACAGGTAAACTAGCCAGTTCCCACTATATCATAGCTTGGAGTTTTAGCACCAAGGGATTTGCCCAAGCCATTGACCTCTCTCAATTACCAAAATTTCCACATCTACCCAGCACAATAACAGCTTCCAGATCTGAAGTGATCAGGATTGGCGTCTTGTTCTCTGTAGCAACTTTAGCCTTGATAGCTACGCTGATTGGTGTCTCCTTATACCTATGGGAAAGAGCTAAACTGGCAGAGACGATTGAGGATTGGGAAAGGGAACATCCTCATAGGCTCCGATACAATGACCTCTATAGGGCGACCAAAGGGTTCAAAGAGACTGAATTACTTGGTTCTGGCGGATTCGGCCATGTCTACAAGGGTGTATTTCCAAAAACTAAAGAAATAGTGGCCATAAAGAAAATCTCTAATAATACAAGGCAAGGGATGAGAGAGTTTGTTGCTGAGATCTCAAGTCTAGGGAGAATGAGACATCGGAACTTAGTGGAGCTTCGTGGATGGTGCAAAAGAAACCAGGTCCTTCTCCTAGTATATGAGTTCATGCCAAACGGCAGTCTTGATGCACTTCTTTTCAACCGCAACTACAAAACAAGGATCATACTTACATGGGAGCAGCGGCTCAACATTCTTAAGGGAGTTGCATCAGGCCTTCTCTACTTGCATGAAGAATGGGAGAAACAGGTTGTGCATCGAGATGTCAAATCAAGCAACGTCTTGCTCGGGTCGGACTTGAATCCAAAATTGGGAGACTTCGGGTTAGCCAGGTTGTACGAGCACGGTACAAAGTCCCACACAACACATGTCGTAGGTACTCGTGGGTACATGGCTCCAGAGCTGTTATTCACGGGCAAGGCCACAACCAGCTCAGATGTATTTGCTTTTGGAGTGTTGGTTTTGGAGGTGGTGTGTGGCAGGAGACCGATTGCGAACAATGCGCCAACTGAAGAGTTCAATTTGCTTGAGTGGGTTAGGGACTGTGAAGTACAAGGTCATCTCATGAAGGTAGTAGATGCCCGTATTGCAAAGGAGTGTGAAAATGGAGAAGTTGAGAGGGTGTTAAAGTTAGGGCTGGTTTGCTGCCAGTCTATTGCAGAAGTAAGACCCAGCATAAGACAGGTAATACAGTATCTCAATGGCATTGAGCAGCTCCCAGTTGATTTGAAGCTTGTATACCTTAATCATCATTCACTGAGCTTTGCGTCCCAGAAATCTTTCTCTTCACATGCTACAATCTCGACCGGCTCCCTCCAAGGAGGAAGGTGAAACAAGTAGAACTATACATGTAGAATCGAGCATAATGTATTAGGTTCCGTCTAAAATATAATTGATATAATATGTAGCATAAGTTGAGCTTGTATTACTGAGTACGTGCATTGTATTTTCAAATTATGATGTTCAAGTTCCGTAGCCTTGCTCATTTTTTCTTTTTTTTTTTTAGATAAACTGGGCTTGCTCAATTGTTAGTTATTTAGAGCTAGCGAACTTAAAAGTACATTTACTGGAACCATTCAAAATTAGGCTGATTGTTAACAGGACTATGCCTAAACTCAAAATGCATTATTCCAAACCATGTTAAACACAAATTTCATTACCAATTTACAATCACAATTCACAAGTCACAACCACAGATTGCATTACCAATTTACAATATCAAAATTCCAAATTTTCAATTCACAATGTCACATCGCATTAATAATACAATGTTACAATTGTCAAATTCACAATCAATATAACTAAGAGCAATTACTTACCTTTCTGTCGCGGTTTCCTTATTTCCTTTCTGGTCTTAGCGTTTTTGATGAAAAGCTTCTGCAGTTCTGTGATTTGAGAGAGATTCCGTCGGAGAGACGACTGTTCCAAACCCAGCTAAGCTAACTGTTCTTTGGGCTTTTAATTTTTCTTCGGAGGGCCCAAAATACCTTGCTTCCAACAAGTCACCACCATGTAGCTTAAGGGTGGAATGGGATCCTCTGGACGTCCATCCTCTGGACGTTTGGTGGACGTCTCGGGATCTGGACCGTCTGATTTAATCTCAACGGTTATAAGGGAGCCCCGTGCATTCCACCACACCCGAAAAAAATTTTGGCCCGAAAAAAATGAACCGTCTGATTTAATCTCAACGGCTCCGATCAAACCATCCATTGGACGTTTTTAAAAAAACGTCCAGAGGATCCTGGTTCCTTAAGGGTAATTTTCCATGGATTCAAAATATTCATCTACCAACGGAACTTTATTTTTTCCTACTATATTAGATCATATTGGATCGATGAATTTAGCTTAAGGGCTTTCAATATATGAACTTTTTTTTTTTTTTTTTTGCTGAAATTGCTACTTTAGCTCTTCTGAAGTCTATTTCTCTCTTAGTCTACTAATCCATTTTCCCATAATTGACCACACTCAACAAAGATTAAGGAGTCAGTCAGTCAACAATACCATTTTTTTTTCCTTTGATTTTTGATGCAAAAAATAGCTGTCTAACATCTACATAACAATCCTAAAACTGAGTTTGTGTCTATTGTCATAAAAGTAGTGGTACTGATATGCCACAGTTCTTCTGGACCATTACTCGATTCATATTACACATTTATTTTTAAGAAAAAAAATTGTGCAATTTTTACCATTAGTTTTTTAATCAACAAATCGCATGCAAATTATGTCAATGGGAATATAGAGAATTTTGTTGCATAATACATAGGACCTTCTTCTATACACCATGATACTTTTTCATTAATATTTTTACAAATTGTAAATCTAATTTAACCAATTTAATCTACATATTGAAATCTTTTATTAAACAAAAATTTTTACATTTTTTAAAGTTTTTTATTATTTTCACCGATTTCTTAAAACATGTTACTTTTGGAATATTTTGGCATAATTTTGTTTCCAAAAATGGGCAGTTTTAAAAAATTTGAAAAAAAAAAGTTGTAAAAAGAATTGTAAATTTTGGTTTAATACAAGATTATAATATGTTGATTGGGTTAATTAAATTAGATTAACAATTTGCAAAAAAAACCGACAAAAAAACATCATGATACATATAGAAGGAACTATGCATCATGATGCAGCATAATAGATTATCTCCGTATAATAATATTTCGAACGTAAAGAAAGAAATGCATGTCGATGATATACAATGTATCTTATTTAAGTGGGATGCCGATGCAATATCTCAACATTTGCCTCTAATTAATTCATCATCACATGCAGCGACTAGCTAATGAGCCTACCTATCATAAGTAATATAAAATACTGAAGTGGACAAAAGAGAAGTCATTGCATATTTTTCCAAGTTTATACATAATTCTCTTCTAGATCAAAACAAAGACTTTGAGTCAACATGCGTCAACGTCTCATATTTAATGGGCATCCCAGATTTCCTAGATTGCTGTACCAGCGTAGCCATTCCGAGCTGTTTGTCCTTATCATCCTGTTTACATCTATAAACACAGACAAACAATTTATGGCCATAAATATCTTTTAATTATGGACTATAAAAGCTACCTCAGAAGAGGGTAACTCTGACCTTGAGAAACATCTCTTGCATGCCCTTCCAAATTTCACATAGCGACTGATGGGACCCTTAACTAACAGATCATACCAATAAGGAAGACTATGTACAAATTAATTTCTAGAATTTGGACTAATGAGGAACTGCATTAGACCAGTCTAGAGGTACTAATTCAACAACGGCAACAAATTTCACTGCTGGGCCAATGAGACACTTCATTAGACCAGGCTAAAGGTACTAATTTCAACAATGGAAATAATTTTGATCTGGGTTTATTTGGGATAAGAGTGCTGAGTGACGGATGGCCTAGCTTTATAGAAATTTGAGTTACCTGTCAATTTTTAGGGATGTCTTTTGTGGTTTTTCTATATATGACAAGGAGTTGTAATATTCTGTTTGGTTTATGTGAGTTGAAGATATATACAAACGAGCAGAAAGAAGTATGAGGTCAAAAGTAATAGGAAATCGAAAGTAACAAAAGAAATACTATCCTCCACTTAAAACTGTAACCTAACAATATTAATTTATGAAGGTTTTTTTTTATATATCTTTTCATTTATTTGTTTCTGAGTGCCCTCTACTATAAATAGGCTAGGTTTGGTATACAAGCAAGTGAACAAATTAAGTATATTAATTCTTTTCTTATGGGAAGTAATAATTGCATATAATTAACTTTATGTTACGTGAGAATGGTGAATTGGTGTAAAATTGTTTTCTCACCAAAGGCAGGTGGGATTTTAACAACGAAAGTTGCTATATAAGCATTTATAATTTGATAATGGAAATGACTTTTCTATCCTTCAGTTATAACTTATAAGCGGCTATTATCTCGAACATACGTTATATATACTAGCATAAGATGCCCTCATATGTGGGCAAATAAAAAAACAAAATAATGTTAGATAATAAAAATATGTTTCTTAATTTACCATCGATACAAATTGATATGTTATTCAATTGTTTCTATATTAGATGGAAAACCAATCAAATGCAAAGAAAATTTTTTCCTTCTGTGCAGCAATTCAAAACCGAGATAATTCTTTCCTTGTGTGCGCATAGAGATGTGTTAAGACAGATCTAACCATACATTTACAGATCAACGGTATAAAAATTGTTAACAAAAATTGTTGTGACCTTTCTCTAGGTGCATTTATAAGTAGTAGAGATAATTGACATAGATAAACCTTAAAAAGTGCTAAAATACCATATTAAAATAAAAATTAACTTTTTTTATTAAGAAAATTACAGGACTCGATCTTAAAACATTTATAAAGATGTTACGGAGTCGAATATGCATGCACAATACTAATAATTTTTCAAAAAAAAAAAATAATAATTGACTTCCATTATTGAATATCGTTCTAATACACATACATGATCAAAACGATCTTTACTAACCCAACTATCTATTTTCATTTTCCATATTGGGCTATAAATATCCCATCCCCCTCCAGCTGCACATGTACAGGACTCCCATAGATAGAAGTACAGGCTATCCTCCTTTCACAAAGCATCACTCTGTACACTTACTTTCACAGCCTACTCTCTTTAATCTATTGCCAGATTGAAGATCCTGCTGGTGCGTATCCAGAATATCAGAAAGATCAAGCAAGGTAATCCTACTAATGCTTCTCTTTCTTGAGTAATTCAATCATTTTGACAGTATATATGTACCACCAACTGTCCCAGCCTCCTCCAACTAGTCATTCCCAAACAAGGGAACAAGATTATTTATGAATTTTGAGTCAAATTGGTTTTCACTTTCATAACACTCATGAATGAAAATTAAAAATAAAATTTAGCTGAAACGATCATATTGGGGCGAAGCTTTGAACCTTCTTCACTTTTCTTTTTGAAAGAACTGATTATGCTATTTGCCTTAGTTGCAATTGAAGAAGTAACCAACCTCCCTTCTCAATGAACTAAATTATTGCTGAGATCTTAAAAGTTACCTCAGAAACTTTTTTTCTTCACTTCTCTAATGAGGCATCCTCGTTATAATATGAAACTTTTATTGACTCTAATTTTAATTGATGTCTGATAAGTCACTTAACTGTTACCTGTCTAACATCATTAATGCAGTAGTCCAATCAAGCGATGTTTTCACGGGTCCCAGCATTTCAATTCATTCTCCTCTTGAGTTATTTCTGGCTTCATTGTTCCAGTGAAAATTTTATCTTCAATGGATTCAAACAAGCTACAGACCAGCTAAGCTTGGCTAATTCAACAAAGATCACGAAAGATGGCCTGCTGCAGCTAACGAACGACACAAACAATATCCTAGGTCAAGCTTTTTTCTCGTCCCCAATTTCAATGATCAAAACTAACGAAAATGTGTCAGAAGTCATCTCTTTCAGCACATCATTCATTTTAGACATTGTAACCGTGGGTAGTTCCGGAGGCCATGGCCTAACCTTTGCGATTGCACCCTCCAAAGAACTTCTTGAGGCTTATATAGCCAATTATCTTGGCCTGTTCGGGCCATCAAACAATGGAAATTTCTCAAATCATGTTTTCGCAGTGGAGTTTGATCATGTTATGGACAATGGTCTATTTAATGAGACAGATGACAATCATGTAGGCGTTGACTTAAACAGCCTGAAATCAAACGCCTCACAAAAAGCAGCCTATTATTCCAATCAAACTTCAAAAGTTGAGTTCCGCCTTGAAAGCGGGAAACCGATTCAGGCATGGATCGACTACAATGGCACCAGTAAGATCCTTGATATTACCGTTGCTCCACTTCCAATACCAAAACCTTCTTGGGCCCTTATTTCATATTATGTAGACCTCATGCCTATTTTCAAGAAAGAAATGTATGTCGGGTTCACTTCCTCAACAGGTAAACTAGCGAGTTCACACTACATCATAGCTTGGAGTTTTAGCAACGAGGGATTGGCCCAAGCCATTGATCTCTCTCGGTTACCGAAATTTCCACATCCACCCGGCACAATTACAACTTCCAGATCTGAAGTGATCAAGATTGGCTTGTTGTCTGCTATTGCGACTTTAACCTTGATAGCTATACTGATCGGTGTCTCCTTGTACCTATGGCAAAGAGCCAAGCTGGCCGAGACAATTGAGGATTGGGAACGGGAACACCCCCATAGGCTCCCATACAAGGACCTTTACAGGGCAACCAAAGGGTTCAAGGAGACTGAGATACTTGGCTCTGGCGGATTTGGCCATGTCTACAAGGGAGTATTTCCCAAAACTAAGGAAATGGTGGCCATAAAGAAGATATCTAATAATGCAAGGCAAGGGATGAGAGAGTTTGTTGCAGAGATCTCAAGCCTAGGGCGAATGAGGCATCGGAACTTGGTGGAGCTCCGTGGATGGTGCAAAAGAAATCAAGATCTTCTCCTGGTATACGAGTTTATGACAAATGGAAGTCTTGATGCACTCCTTTTCAACCGTGACAACAAAACAAGAATCATACTTCAATGGGAGCAGCGCCTCAACATCCTTAAGGGAGTTGCATCAGGGCTTTTGTACTTACATGAAGAATGGGAGCAGCAGGTTGTGCATCGAGATGTCAAATCAAGCAATGTCTTGCTCGGGTCAGACTTAAACGCCAAATTAGGAGACTTTGGGTTAGCTAGGTTGTATGAGCACGGTACAAACCCCCACACAACACATGTCATAGGTACCCTAGGGTACATGGCTCCAGAGCTGTCATACACGGGCAAGGCCACAACCAGCTCAGATGTATTTGCTTTTGGAATGTTAGTTTTGGAGGTAGTGTGTGGCAGGAGACCGATTGAGAATGATGCACCAACTGATGAGTTGAATTTGCTGGAGTGGGTTAGGGACTGTGAAGTACAAGGTCATCTCATGAAGGTAGTCGATCCCTGTATTGCAAACGAGTGCGACAATCAAGAGGTTGAGATGGTGTTGAAGTTAGGTCTGATTTGCTGCCAGTCTATTGCAGAAGTTAGACCCAGTGTGAGACAAGTAATACAGTATCTCAATGGCACTGAGCAGCTCCCAGATGATTTGAAGCTTGTATACCTTAATCCTGATTCAATGAGCTTCGCAGCCCAAAAATCATTCCCTTGGTCATATGGGTCGGGTGACCTGTCCCGACAATCATTCCTTTCATATGGTACAGTCTCGGTGGGCTCCCTCCAGGGAGGAAGGTGAAACAAGCAGAACTGCACATCTAGGTACATCATAAATTCGTAATGTATAGGTAGTTATTACAAAAGAATTGATCTAGTTTTTAGTAACATTAGTGAGCTTGTAATACTGAGCAGTGCTGTAAGAATTGACTGATTAGACCTGTTAGATGGTTGATTAGTCAGAGGTGAGCTTGTACTACTGAGTGTGTACATTGTATTTTTCAAATTATAATGTTCCAGTTCCAAGGTCTTGCTCAATTGATTATTGAGAGCTTGCAAGCACAAAGTGCATCCACTGTCCCCATTCCAAGTTAGGCTAAAATTAGTAACAGGACTATGCTTAACCTCCCAAATGCGTTATTTCTAACCATATTTAACACAAATTGCATCATCAGTTTACAATCAGAGATTAGGTTGCTAATTGACAATATAAAAATTCCAAATTATATTACTGATACAAAGTTACAATCGTCAAATTCACAATCGATCCAACTATGAGCAATTATGTAACACAAATAACAAATTATTACTAGTTATTACTTATTACTTACCAAACAGAACCAAAGAGAACGTGAAGCAGTGGCGGAATCATTTGTCGCGTACTGACTGCTGTGTTAGAACTCAGAAGCGGAGACTTGTCGGCAATTGAGATTTTGGGAGTTGACTGTGTGAGTCACGTTACTCACGTACGGCCCGGGACTGAGCTAACCAAACTTTTGGGCTTTTTTTACTTTTTAAGAGGGGCCCAAATACCTTAAAATCACCAAAATCATCACCATCAAATGGGCTCTGAGGCTAACTTTCACTGGATTCAAAATATCATCTGCAAACGGAGCCTTTTTACTGCTGTCGACTAAATTTTATAACCGAATTCTAATTTAAATCATTCATTTAAAATTATGAACATAAATGAATGATTGGGATTCAAATCGCTTCAAAAATTTCAGTCTAACATAGAATTTCCCAATTAAAATTAAATAGGATGAAGCCTCAAAGGATTTAGTTTAAGTGGTTTTTATACATGGACTAATTTTTGCTGAAATTGATACTTTAGTTTTTTCTGAAAATCTCCGTCTTTCTTAATACCGTCGTCATAGTCCTAAGCATGTTCCCGACAAATCTAAACCCTCAACAATACTCAAGAGTAATGAGGTACTATAAGGAGTCGACAGTACCAACATTATTTTTATTCTTTTTCTTTTGCTTATGCGTCACAAAAATATAATATCTAATATAACAATCCAATATCTGGTACTGGAATCTGCTTCCATAAAAGTGATGATTACTGCTATATATGCTGCAGTTTTTGTGAACCATCCAATTGAAATAAAAGAATCCATATTGAATCAATAGCTAAAGGGAAATTTTTTACATGACACCTCAGCTAAATCAAAGGAAAAAAAAAAATTCAAGACTTAACACTACAAATACCACCAGTTTTATTACATTGTTATCTTAACATATCTTGAAAGTATCAGGCCACTTACATTTCCTAGTGTGTTGTGCATCTCACAACCATTCACTGATATCTCCTATCTGGTCATGATGCTTTCATCCATCTACTTTTCAACACAGAAACAAAAATACTCCACATCGAAATGTGCAACTCAGGGTTACCTGAAAAGGAAGTAATTTGCACAGCATAACATGTTTCCTTTCATTTGTACTTAGGTAGGGAATCTTTTGTTGCCCTTTTCAATTACATACAGCGACTGATGGAACCTAGATTGCAAAGGTTCGACAAGATGGGAAAAATTTTGTAAGGAGACTTGACTGGACCAGTAAGAAGGCTTGGCAGTTGCCACCTTACCAAACAAGTAATAACCAGATGTATATCAACTTAATCAGCCAACTACAAATGCAGCAAGAAGTGCCTTTCTTAAAAAATCTTTCATAATCCATAACTCTGGAGTATTGAACTAATCATATTTGTAAGAGTTCTCTTCTAGATTGAACTATGAATGACGATGTTTGATGGCGAGAATTTAAAAAGAATCCTGATTAAATAGAGCTATAGAAAAAGATATAACTAGATGTGGTTTTGCAAACAATCACCAAAAATTAACACAACAGTCAATAGAAGGAAATTATTACCAGTGAAAAAAGTAATTAATCGCACAGTCCAGCTCCTATGTGCAGGGGCGGATCTACCACTGGGGCGGGTGGAGTTAGAGCCCCACCAAACGCTGTCGAGCGCATGGAGCCCCACCTTAGCCCCAGCTAATTTTTTCTGCCATTGGAGCACTCAAAGATCCATTGTATGCGATGGATATATGATGAATTTATGTTGGTCCAATGTTCTTATAAACTCACCCCACCTAAAATATTTTTCCTAGATCCGCCACTGCCTATGTGCCAGTTAAAACTTAAAAGAGCAGACAAAAATTTTGGGGGACGTGTGTTCTAGTGGAAAATGAGAGAGAAATTTTGGCTTTGATCGTAAATAATAGCACATAAATAATAATATTTGAATAATGTTAAAATATTTAGTATATACTAATTTGTGGAGAATGGATAGAACCAAATATATTTGACCGAAGCCTCGGTTAAATTCCATTAGATCTCAACTTTAAAATTTCAAATAGCCAACGGGTAAAAATGTGTAAATTTTACTTGTACAGTATGATTTAGATTAAATAAATTGGAAAATTATTAATCTTATTATAACAGTTAGATTAGACATGTGTCAACGTCTCATGTTTAATTGGCTTCCTAGTTACCAGAATTCCTAGAATGCTGTCGCATCATAGCCATTCCGTGCTGTTTCTGTCCATACCATGCTGTTTGCATCCTTCAACACAGACAATAAATATCTATTAATTATGGACTGTGAAGTTACCCCAGAAGTGGGTAATTCTGACCTTTCGAATAATCTCTTGCCCTTCCAAATTTCATAAAAAAGGACTGATAGGACCTGAAACTAACACATTGGCCAATGACAAAGAGGATGTACAAGTTAAATTTCTACAATTTTGACTAATTAGAGACTGGATTAGACCAGTATAGAGGTACTAATTAATTTCAATATTACTGGACCAATGAGAGGCTAAGTTAGACCAGTCTAGAGGTAGAGGTACTGATTTCATAACTGCCAATAACAAATTCATTACTGGAAGTTTGGAACAATGAGAGACTGCATTAATTAGAGGTACTAAATTCATAACATACAATAACTTTGATCTAGGATAATTTGGAATGAAAGTGGTGAGTGATGGAAGGCCTAGAATTAAAAAAACTTCTAACTAGAGCTCCCTATGATCTTTTAGAGATAGGCCTTTTGTGATCTTTTATTTTTCTATAGGACAATGGTGTCTGATGCAAGGAGTATGTAATATATTGTTTGGTTCATATGTGAGGTGGAAGAAGATGCAAAAGCGATGAAAGAAATACGAGGTCGATACTAAGAGGAATTAAAAAGTGACGACATAAATATTATGCTTCTATTAAAACCGTAACCAAATTATCAAGTTTCCGTTTCTTTTGTTTTATTTGTTCCGGAACCGTTTATTTAAATAGGCAAATGTTTGGAATACAAGTAAACGAAATAAGTTTACAGATCCTTTTTTAATAGGAACTGATGATTATAATTAATTTTATTTTGTAGGAATGGGTGAATTGGTGATTAAAAAGATATTTTCTAATTTCTGCACTAACGGCAGATGTAGGATTTTTTTTTGGCAATGAAAGTTGATGTAAGTATTTTGTGTGTTGTTTGACTTTTCTATCCTTAGGTATAATGGGAAGGTATAATCGGATATTATCTTAAAAAATACGTTAAAATTAATTTGACGTACATAAAACCTTATAAAACGCATAAATACTATAGACAAAACAAAAATACATTTAGAAAATTGCAGGAATGGATCTTGAAACATTTATAAAGATGTTATGGATGCATGCACATCATTATAAAAATTTTGAAAAGAAAAATAAAAACTAATTTACCTTAATTATTGAATCTATCTACCACACATGCATGATCAAAAGTATCTTTACAACCCAACTTTTTATTTTATTTTATCCATTTTAGACTATAAATATCCCAACCCCCTCCAGCTGAACATGTGTACGACTCCCAAAGATGAAATTACAAGCTACCCTCCATTCACAAAGCAATCACACAGCACACTTACTTTCACACCTTCACTCTTAATCTATTGCCAGATTGAAGATCCTGCTGGTGCGTATCAAGAATATTAAGCAAGGTAATCCTACTGTTTCTCTTTCGTGAGTAATTCAACCATTTGTCAGTATACATAGTTACCACTTACCACCAACTGTACCGGCCTTCTCCAAATAATTGTTACTCGTTCCAAACAAGGGAAAAATAATTATTTATGAAATTTTCGAGCAAGTAATGCCTCATAATTAAAAGGAAATAGAATGCAGCTGCAATGATCATAACGGGCCGGCGCTTTCAAGTTTCAACCTTTCTTCAATTTTCTTTTTTAAATAATTCATTATACTATTTGCCTTAGTTGCAATTGGTCAAAAGGTTACGCCAACCTCCATTCTTAATGAACCAAACTATTGTTTAATTAGTCCTTAAATCTTGCTTCTAACTTTTTCTTCACTTCTCAAAGAGACAACTCAATATATGGAGAATGATTTTGTCACACTCCATATTGGATACGGTCATATGGAGCGTGAGGGTGGGATGATACCTACCGGATACATCCGACAACTGCCAACCTACATCACAAGTATAGGATAAAAGAAAAACATTTGTCAACTATAAAGCTCAGAATAACCGATTGTTAAACACGATCTTCTTTATAAATAATGTATATAATCAAAGTCCAAACGGTTGGATTAATTCACACAACAATACCAAATGATTTAATTATACTTCATAGAGATAGTGACAAGTAACTTTGTCAACATACCAATTCAGTCATATCATAAAAATTCTAGCGCTGATCCCTCAACCGGAGATTTCTCTAACCAGTGTTAGCAATCCCTAAATAGGCAATTATAGTATGAAACTTTCAGATTGCCATTTTTTTTTCAGGAATAATGTCAACCAGAGACCCACTATCCCATGAAATATACTATCATAATTTTAATATATAAGTTCAATCAAATTAATCCAACTGTATTTAAATCAATAAATTTGAAAATTCGTATTAAATTATAGAGAAGGTAGGTCACTAGATGACTGAAAATGAAAAGAAATGAATTTGCAACGATTGTCTAATATTTCTATGACGTATCGCCATAATTTCGATCGGTTTACTAGTCAAAATTCAATTGACGTTTCAAAATAAATCTTGGTTTTAGGAATTTTTGGATTTTCAATTTGGGAGCAAAACTTATAATAAGGAATGAATAGGATAGAGTAGAACTAATGGGCTTATATATATATGGCATGGTTACTTGGGCCTCAACCACATTTAAAAAAAAAAAAAACAAAAAAAAAAGAAAGGAAAAATCAGATAAATGGGTCAGGAACTTAGGATCTAAGGTGACAACAGATAAGAATGATTATCGAAACCTTGGAAATATTACAAAAATCAAAATGAATTTCAATACTTTTGGGATATTACATGTTTACTGTAGTAATGATTAATTGAAATCTAATTTAATTGTCACTTGACTGTTGACTATCTAACATCATTGCAGTTTTCCAATCAGCAATGTTTTTAAGGGCCCCTGTATTTCAATTCATTCTCTTCTTGAGTTACTTCTGGCATCATTGTTCCAGTGAAGATTTTCTCTTCAATGGATTCAAACAAGCTACGGACCAGCTGAGTTTGGCTGGTTATACAAAGATAACGAAGGATGGCCTGCTGCAACTAACTGATGACACCCCAAGTATCCTAGGTCATGCTTTCTTTTCATCTCCAATTCCAATGATCAAAACAAACAAAAATGTGTCAGAAGTTGCCTCTTTCAGCACATCGTTCATTTTAGACATCATTACAGTGGGTAATGCTGGAGGCCATGGCCTTACGTTCGCAATTGTACCCTCTAAAGAACTTCCGGGGGCTGATGTTGCCACTTTCCTCGGCCTGCTCGGGCCTACAAACGATGGAAATATCTCGAATCATGTTTTTGCTGTGGAGTTTGATCATGTTATGACTATTCTATTAAATGATATAAATGGTAATCATGTAGGCGTTGATTTAAACAGCCTGAAATCAAACACATCACAAGAAGTAGCCTATTATTCCACTCCAACTTCTAAGGTTGCCTTTCAACTTGAGAGTGGACAACCAATTCAGGCATGGATTGACTACGATGGCATCAATAAGATGCTGAATATCACCATTGCTCCTTTTCAAATACCAAAACCTTCTCGGCCCCTCATTTCATACCATGTAGACCTCGCACCTATTTTCAAGAATGAAATGTATGTTGGGTTCACTTCCTCAACAGGTAAACTAGCCAGTTCCCACTATATCTTAGCTTGGAGTTTTAGCACCCAGGGATTGGCCCAAGCCATTAACCTCTCTAGGTTACCAAAATTTCCACATCCACCCAGCACAATTACAGCTTCAAGATCTAAAGTGATCAAGATTGGCATTTTGTCCTCTGTAGCAACTTTAGCAGTGATAGCTATTTTGATCAGTGTTTCCATCTACCTATGGCAAAGAGCCAAGCTGGCTGAGACAATTGAGGACTGGGAACGGGAACACCCGCATAGGCTTCGATATAAGGACCTCCACAGGGCAACCAAAGGGTTCAAAGAGACTGAATTACTTGGCTCTGGTGGATTCGGTCACGTCTATAAAGGGGTACTTCCAAAAAGTAAAGAAATAGTGGCTGTTAAGAAGATCTCTAATAACGCAAAGCAAGGGATGAGAGAGTTCATTGCAGAGATCTCAAGCCTGGGAAGAATGAGGCATCGAAACTTGGTCGAGCTCCGTGGATGGTGCAAAAGAAACCAAGATCTTCTGCTAGTATATGAGTTCATGCCAAATGGCAGCCTTGATGCACTTCTTTTCAACCGCAACAACAAAACAAGGATCATACTTAATTGGGAGCAGCGCCTCAACATCCTTAAGGGTGTTGCTTCTGGTCTCCTATATTTGCATGAAGACTGGGAGAAACATGTTGTGCATCGAGACATCAAATCAAGCAACGTCTTGCTTGGTTCAGACTTGAACCCAAAATTGGGAGACTTTGGGTTAGCTAGGTTGTATGAGCACGATACAAACCCCCACACAACACACATAGTAGGTACTCTGGGGTACATGGCTCCAGAACTCTCGTACACGGGCCAGGCCACAGCCAGCTCAGATGTATTTTCTTTTGGAGTGTTAGTTTTGGAGGTGGTTTGTGGCAGGAGACCAATTGAGAACAATGCATCAACAGACGAGGTCAATTTGCTTGAGTGGGTTAGGGATTGTGAGGTACAAGGTCATCTTGTGAAGGTAATTGATGCCCGTATTGCAAAGGAGTGCGATGTTCGAGAGATCGAAATGGTCTTGAAGTTAGGACTGGTTTGCTGCCAGTCCATTGCAGAAGTAAGGCCCAGCGTGAGACAAGTAATACAGTATCTCAATGGTACAGAGCAGCTCCCAGATGACTTGAAGCTTGTATACCTTAATCCTGATTCAATGAGCTTTGCATCCCAAAAACCATTCCCTTGGTTATATGGGTCGGTTGATGCATCCCGGAAATCATTCCCTTCATATGGTACGGTTTCAGTGGGCTCCCTTCAGGGAGGAAGGTGAAATAAGCAGAATTGCACTTCTAATATAGGTAGCGTCTATAAAATAATTGAACTATCACGTAGCACGTAAGGGGAGCAAGTACTACTGAACAGTGTTGTAAATTACGGTCAACTAGGCTGCTTATTTGATCAATTTGTCAGAATGTGAGCTTGTTTTACTAAGTGCGTGCATTGTGTTTTTAAAATTATAATTGTTCAGTTCCGTAGCCCGTAGGCTTGGCTTGCTCAATTGTTACTGAGAGCTTGCAAGCACAAAAAGCATGTACTGATCCCAGTCTAAGTTAGGCTAAATGTGTTGTACAAATCCAAATGTGAACGGAGAAGAATTTGCTAAAAATGTTACTAGTTCAAGAACAGCAAAGTTAACACAAAAAAATTACTAAACTGCAACTACAAGTTGTAAAATTTTTGCACTAGCTCAATATCATAAAATATTCTGTTTAGCACAAGCATTGAACAAGGTGAACCCAAAATTCTGTATGCCTCAAATCAAAATCAAATGAAACATTGATATTACATAGTGGAAGGATGATTTTAAATAAGCTTCTTCTTCCGGAAATACCCTTGGAGATGCCATGATTGCAAGACTGAGACCGCAATACAGACACCCAAGGACATTATACTGAACCATGCAACCCTTGCATTTGTTTTCTCGCTTACTTCTCTCATCTCTGCCTCTCTGCAACCAAAAGAACCATTATTTCTTAGAGCGAGAATAAATATCTGTTTTCAATATGGTACCAGTTACCTCTGATACTGGTCAAGTAATATAATGCCGGTTGGCAACATTTTTTATGAAAATTCAGTTCCTTACTGTTTGACTAATTTATAAGAAACTGCGACTGTTATAATTAAAAATTAGAGTGCAACTAAACTAAAATTAGTTTAAGCAGCAAACTAGCAATATGACATTATAAAAAATAAATTTTCCAAATGATGCTGTCTGCAGATTTGTAAAAGTCTTTCTATGCTTATGTACTAGAAAAATTGAATTTGTTAAATGGATCTATCAAATATTATAAAATGAGAAAAAATTATAACTGTTATTTACCTTGCTTTGAGATATAATAAATTATGATGAATCGCCTCCACAGCTGCTTCTAGCTTCTTCAGCTCAAGCTCTACACCCTAGAATATCAAAAAAGAAAATTAACTGGTTTGAAAATGTTTTCTTTTTTATGCATCAAACATTAAGAGAAAATAAATCAACATTTTCTGTTTGCTTTTGTGTTGTTTATGCTACATACTAACCCCCCTATGATTACTTTTCTTCATCAGAAAGTACTGTTTACCTGTCCTACTGATGAGTTTGCTTATGAAGTGCTGTCAATTTGGGCATTTAAAAATAATAAAATCAAACTTTCAAGGACAAAAATTCATTTTGTAGGATCAATTCAACAACCCAACCTTTTCTACCAAAACCCTAATATTGAGGCAATTATTAGTTTTTATTTATACTACTGTGACAGGTTAAAAAGTTCAAATGTTTATCCAACCTCAATCTTCTCTTTCCGAGCAACAGAGTCCCAATCCTTGGCTGCAATTCCAATCTTCCAATCGATATTTACATTTGCACCACCTTTCACGTCGTTGTCTATCCAGAAACACGCAAGGTAATTTCCCGCTTCTGATGTTGTGAAAGCAAATTGACCTACTGTGGCATTTTCCTTGTGGTGTAATGTGTTTCCATATGGTGATGTAACCTACAAATACCATAATTGAAACTAATCACAATTGTCCTGTTTACTTATAGATATTAAAGAGCCCAAATGCAAGATTAAAGAGTTTTCACTGGTAACAGAACTGATAAAAAACCATATTTTAGTCTATTTTGCAGATAACTTTTCTCACAGATTAAAAGAACTATTATGAAAAATAGATTTCGTACAACATACATATGAGAAAATTATGTTCAATTAAACATTTAAAGTAACAAAATATAATGGACAGTCTAATAAATCTAATATTCAGTTCATAATTTTCTTTGAGTATGTTTGGTAGTTTAACCTCTTCACTGGCATAAGAATGTAGACATGTAGTACACCCAAAATCACAAACTTGCATGAGAATTTAATATACAATTGTAACAAACACCACTACTTATACAACAATTTTAAAAAAAAAAAAGAACCTATCCCAATATCCGTAAATTTTCCCTTTTAATCTCCCCTTAACAGATCCCCATCAAACCCAACACATATCTACTCATATAAGACCAAATTTCCAGTTACACCAACTCAAGTACCCAAATTGAAGCACGAAAACCAGAAATCAATACCTTGACAGACATAGTGGGGTGATTATACGCGTTTCCTTCAAACATAAGCGCATAATCAGCCAAAACGACGACGTTAGGTTGGATCTCTTCCGAAACGCACTTGGTACCTTTCTCTGGCAAATCGAGCCACACAGCGGCGGCGCTCTCGGCTAGCCACACCGCTATCACCAGCGCCGCCGCCACAGCCGATCTAGAAACACCTCCCATCGGAGTCTCGTCTCCGAGCAACTTCTCTACTCGTACGAAACTAGGATCACCCAAATCTCAACAGATCTGGGCGAACGAGAAGCTCCCTTTGCTTCCAATTTTTTACGATTTGATTTGGATTGTTTTCCGATCGATCCTTTGCTTTGTAGTTTATTTTTTAATTTATTTGTTTTTAATGTTGGGACTCACGGGTTTGAGTTTCTTTCGTTTGCGAAGGTTGTCGTGATTAATTCTGTAAGGAAGGTATAATAAAAATAAATGGGTGGGTCCCATTAGTCAGAAGTTCGGATCCGCATTCAAACAATGGTCAAATGGTCAAAATAGTTGAGGCGAGTGAGCCCGCTGTTGAGGTCGGAACTGGAAGTACAATGGACCTGGCACAGATCGTTTGTATGTGTTTTTCTTTCTCTGACAAGTGGTCCCTACAATGGTGGTTTTCGCATCTAGTGTCCTTGAACCCAAGTAGGAACTACAACAAACGACCAAACAAAAGGAAATCCAACTGTTTCCTTATGGAGAAGTAGAGACGAGAACTTCTTTGATTTCGGATAAATTAATGTAACTTCTTTTATATAGGAACTACTATTTTAGATGAACAGTAAGAGTAAAAATAAACATACAAAAATAATATATAAAACAAGAAAAATTTTGCCATGGATGAGTTTTCAAATACATCCAAGTACTAATAGCATTCTTAGTAAGTAGTAACATATTAACATAGTAACATGAGCGAGTTGAGTGGATCCGTTTATTATTATTTTTTAAAACCGTTCGATTTGAACTATTTTTTCCCCAAAAAAATAGTAAATTACGAATTTTAATTCATGCCATTTTTATCTCTCAAATTTATAAGAGAGTGAGTTGGACAATTATTTATATCTTTCAAAACAAAGTAGCGTAATTTATCTACAAAACAACAATTTCAATTTTAATAACTTAAGATTACTGTGATCATTCGATTGAAAATAAGAATCAATTAGACGGAGAAAAAATATCAATGGACAAAATTACTATCCTTCGATCAAAATTGAAATAATTCAATTACATATTTTTTAATAGTGTGAGAATTGCGTGTTCTCTATTTTTACTGCACCCAACACATTTTGTATTCGAGAATAGAGCTCTATTGTGAAAGAGCTATATACTCAACATATTATTAAGACAATATTTTAAATTTAAACAAATGCTCTATTTGTCAACAAAATCTTTTTTGAGGGTCAGTTGGCAATATTCTTCAACAAAATCAATTTTAAGTTTCTTATCCTCGCATCAATTGTCATGCATCCAAACAGAATCTAAATAGGATTGAAATCTTAAATTTGTGGACAACTTTTTCTTGACGATAACAATTTTTTTTCAATTGTGTCATTCAATGCCGGTTTGTCTATAACTCTCCTTCAAGATTTGTCTTTCCGACAAATGACGAACCAAATCAAATGTTCACAAAAATGTTCACAAATCATGAGTTGCATTTTTGTAAAACATGATTCTCGAATCTTATCCTTTGGAACCTTTGCTCAGTGTATTGAGTGTCATTAATTGCATGGCCAAGCAAGATGACGTAATTGACAAGGACTACACTCGAATTCCATTATGAAACACCAATGGGGGGAAAAAAAAAAAAGCTAACGATGCTAAATACTATATATAGTATATTCATCAATAAATTATTAAATTTCAAGTCGACAAGTCGAGACTGCAGTGGTCTCTTGAAACCCCATTGAGGACAAAAGGTAATGCAGGGGAAAAGTAAGGGAAAAAAAAAGGAAAGATATATCATGTTTAAAAGAAAAGTATTGATTTCATTAATAATACGACCTAATTAATCATGCACAAGTATGCATGTCATTATCCAAATCCAAAGTAAAACATCAACATCAAATGCAATTACAAAAATGCTTATTGCACTAATTAATTAAAGGCATGCACATGTTGTGGTGCCTAATTGGGATATCCAAAAATCTTCATGGGAACAAAGGATTTGGTTTGTTCCTTCATGGATTGGTCTTTGTTGAAGCAACATGACCGTTTTTGGTGTGGTGGTGGTGGTGGTGGTCTGGATCGTGCTTGCAATCTTGAACTGTCGACAATGGTAGCTCGGTTGCACCAGAATCTGAAAATTTGTCCAAGTGATCCTTGCCTTTGCCCCATATCAAGGCATAGAGTCCTGTAACTATGATTATTGCACCAAGGACACTGCCAATGTCAAAAAGAAAGAAGAAAAGAATTAGTGTTAGCATCACTGAAAACGCATGTTCTGCATTAAATACTTGACCTGATAGAGATGCTTCATGTTTCTTAAGTTCTCTTATTTTTTTTTTTAAAGAAAAAAGAACTTGTTATGCCTTATTCTTAAAGTTATCATTTCATGGTAGAAAATTTATCAGGGAAATATTTTGATTTGACGAACCTTCCTAAGGTGATCTGTTCTCTAAGAATGAAGGAACCAAGCAGAGCAGTTATGATCATGCAAAGAGGATTAAATGCTGTCACAAAGACTGGGCCCCTCTGTTTCATAACAAGTCCCTGCACATAATATGCCACGCCAGAACACACTATTCCCTGCAAATATGCAAATTGTTTTAGGACCATGTTATCCACGTTAACAGAAACTCATATATTCTTTCTTTGAGGTACTTATTTTTTCGATGAAAAAGAAAGACTGAAAATGATGAAGAGTCGGACTTTTTACTTTCTGTAATTATAGTTCCAGATATTTTGAGTAAGAATAAAATTCTAAGTGCGACATACAGCGTAAACACAGGTGAAGAGTCGCATGTCAAAGCCGATAGCCCAAAGTTTCATGTTCCCTTTTTCTGCCACTAGTGTGATTGCTCCGTTCAACAAGGCACCCATCAAGCATATCAAGGTTGTCAATGTCATCTCCGATGGATAGCTCTTCAATACATTAGACTATAAGACAAATAATTAAAGAGAGATCAATGCAGGTTTGAAATTTCTCATCTTAAACTTGAATTGACGTATGTAATAAGTAGTAATTAAAATAGCAAGTTGTGCAATGTGTACCTGAAGTATGAAGAACCCACCCCAACAGAAGGCGCTGAAGATGACCATCAAGGTACCTGTGAGTCGGTGGTTGCCGTTATGAGCCGATTCAGCACTGTTGTGGTGTGTTGGTTTCGTCCATGGTAATGGCACTACTGGGCCAGTGTACAAAATCATGAGCAATGCACCTGCAACTGTAATCATTGTTCCAATAATCTTTGCCTGGCTTCGGCGTTCCTTAACTTTTACTCGTTCAATCCTGATTAATTCATGCAAAAAATGTATAAGAAGTGAGAAAGCTGGAACAAAACATATTTAAATCTTACAAATGATATAATTGGTAAAAATTGCTTTAAGTTTTTACCCGAGTATAGTAGCCATGACAAAGGTGATTGCAGGAAGCATGTTTACCAAAGCTGAAGCAAATCCAGCCGAAGTGTAGTTCGCTCCCATGTAGTAGAAGTTTTGATCAAGCACAGGCCTGAAAGAAATTATTGGAGATTCTATAAGAACATAACAGATAAAAAGCAAAAATTGAGGTGAAATTTAAGCGAGGGGAATAGATTAGTACTCGAACACAGCAAGCGCAGTAATTTTCAGAAAGATTTTTAGTGTCAACTTCGGTCTTGTATTCCTGTATAAAAAAGAGATAAATAATTCATTATTCTGGAGAATTTTCAATTAATTGAAGTAATTAAGTTGGTCTTAATTACTTCCAAATATTTTAAAATCTTAAGAAAAAAGATTCAGTGAATTTCTTCAAGTAATTGCTGTGAAGTATAAATTTTATTTTATTAACAAAAGGATTCAAAGAATATTCCTGAAGAAAAAGATCTAACTTCCTAGGAGAAGATTCCTGATGTGAAGTTTCATGTTTGGTATATGAGGTTAACTAATCACGTACTGACAGGTGACAAAGGCTAACTATTTGGTTAATTATATACACACTAATATCATATATATGTATTTTCAGTTCCTTTAATTTGTGCGTACATAGCTAAGCATTCCATTAGTTCAAAAGTTAATCGACGCCAAATGACATATTTAATTCAGATCCAAGTCTTTGATAAACTCATTTTGATATAGAATCAACACCTCCACCCATAATAATATCAGAAAAGGAAAGGGAAAAAAATTGATATTATTAATGCATTCATTGTCAGCTCCACTTATCCGCAAAAAAAAAATGTAAATTTTTCAATTAATGAAAATTAAAATAAAAGAGCGGCTGCTTTGGCATATGCATGAAAACTTTGCTAGCTAGCTAGTACCTACTATGCATGTACTTCGCATATATTAAAATTATACGATTCTTCACTTTACACGCAAATGTTAGTGGTTCCAGAAGACAAATTAATATACACTTCCTAGAAAATATAATCTCTACTTAAAACAGAATATGTTCTGGTTCACAAATTTATTCCCATGCCATTTTTGTTAAAAGTGTCCTGACTTCGAGGTAATGATTTTAGCCGAACGTGCAATTTGCTGTTCTGTTACAGTCATACATAGCAAGGATTAAGAGGATTTGCTTGACTGCACATCTTTGATGAACACTGTTCTTGAAGTTTAATTACTCATGAATTAGCAACGTACTTAGTGAAATAAAACAAAAACAAAGAGAAAAGATTAAGTACCTCTCGAAATAAAGTGCAAAGGGAGCCATGAACAATGTTGCAAAAACATTTCTGTAAACAACAAGGATATAGTGGCTCAATCCCTTCTTCATTGATGCCACTGCAACCACATACATCCCGGCAAACCCTACCTGAAGCAAGATCATAGAGATGAATGGCTTAATATCATTCAAGGCCTTTCCGACCGACATTTTGAACACCGCCTGTTATCCAAACTGAATAATCCAAGTCTATGTTGTGTGTTGTGTCTTCTCTTCTCTTCTAATTAGTGTTACTTATATTTGTATTACAGTCGATGTGAGGAGGAATGTGTTAGGTTGTCGAGCTTATATAGCCTTGAGACAAAGCTCATCCATTGTTTTGACCATTCTATATTGAACAGTAGTATCAAATGGGTCCACCATTTCCTTTGTTGGGAATAAACAATTTTAGACAATACAAGTATATATTTTTCATGGCAAGATGGAAGTGACGTTCGCAGGTAAGATCTCTTTAGAGAAATGCTTTAAAGATATGTGCACGTCTTAATTATTGGCTGTAGATGATTAATGATGCACATATGGACCTAAGTTTGGCAGTGCAAATCTTCTTTGAGACCCAACAAGTAGTAAGTATTTTTAACAACTTATAGCAGTGCAGCAAACACGACCGGTTGATGGATTTGATTACAAATGCAACATTTTTTTTCTTAGCAATTAAAAATAAATAAATGATGAAATTTCCAATATTTCGTGCTTTACTAATGCTGGCAGCACCCCCCCCCCCCCCCCCCCCCCCCCACCCTAGAACTTAGATTGTAGAAGACGCGACTGCTATAGAGAGAACAACAGATCATTATTAATCTTCCCAATCACTTACCGTTTGTTAGCATTGTTTACTTTTTATTGAAGCCACTAAAGAGTCTGTGAGCCTTGGATCAGTACTGTAAATTTAGTACTTTGTTGAAAATTTGCTTAATTACATGCATGAAGTTTTTCATTTCATTTGCAGCCTGATTAGTTAATTATTTACCTAGAGAATCCATGAAAGAATATTACTTGAAGGATTCCAATCATTTGCTTATCTTACTCAAGTTATACAAGTATTTTACCTTTGCCCAGACTATAGAGACATCAATATATAAATTTTAGTTATATTGCTTTTTTGCATAGTTAAGAAACTTCATTCATTATAACATGAAAAAGAAAAAAATGTTTCATTGTTTTTTTGGGTAAATTTACAAACATTGTTTCTTTGATTTTTTTATTTTTTTATTTTTGTAAATTATGTACTCCCTATTTTTATTTAATTAATGAAAACTACCGGATGGTGGTCCTCAATCTTGCCTTCAGAAAATTATAACATATTAAAATGGATGGTGAAAAAAATTTGATATTTTCTCTCACAGTGGCAAAGACACAGTACTCCTGTCCTACAAATTGCCAATTGAGAGAAGCATGCTTATATATACCTCGGTACTTTTTGAGAAATTAGAGAGACATCCAGCTAATGGAGAATAACTCTTGAGTGCATGCTGATGCGGTTTTGGTGCAGTGTCCAATTAGGTGCGCTCCTCTTCAGATTGCAAATTCCCTCTTGGAGAAGAGACCACAAACTTCTCATTTCACCAACCCAGATTTGGTTAATTCTTAAGCTGTAGAAACAAGAAATTATTCTCCCAAGTGGAATTCCCCGTAAACATTATAACAGTCTTATTCTAATAAGCAATAATCTTTTTTTTTTTCCCACGCCAGCAAGTAGATTATTTTCTTTCTTTCTTTCTTTCTTTCTTTCTTTCTTTCTACATGCGGTTTCGGGTCTTTGTGTACGTATCCAACTTGTCTAGAGTTAATTCATTGTAAATAAAATAATACATTAATTTTTTTAGTGGTGTACACAATGGATAAGCGTGATTAAGCAAAGAAAGAAAGGAACTTTGCGTCGGATTTTCGCGCCATCTCTCTGTTGGACCTCGGAAAATAAAAAAAGAGAGGGAAGGGAGAATAAATAAAGGCCAAGTATTTTAGACACCTTAATGGAGTACAACATGCACACCACTATATATGCCATGGCCACTGATTTCTGAATTGGATATGAGTCAAGGCCTAGTAATTATAAATGGTACATTAGTGTGGTACATTCTCAATTTGAATTTCGAATCTAGGGGCTTGTCATGCTCCCTTTCTAACTTATATCTGGAGTTCGTGAGAAACCCATAATGAAGAAATGAAGATATTGCGTGCATTAGTTTCAACAGCACATTGTTTCTGCCTCCTAAGGCGAACAAATACCTTATTATTAATTTTTAAATGTTTCATGGGAACCATGTCAGTACCATATTTAGATGTGGATAAAATTAAAGCCTCTTTAATGATTTAACATGTTATAAGCTTGGATATTACAAGTCAATTTTTCCTCTAATACTGAGCCAAACAAGTGGAAACCTGGAAAATTTTCCATTTTCCTTTTTCTAAAAAGGGTGAAGGGCTAGAAGTTGATAGTTCGCTTAGGAGAAAATGCAAGCATTCAACTCGATTTCATAGTTTGATGCATCTCTAAACTCTGTTACAGAGTTGTTGCATGTGGGTCCCTCTTAAATCTTATTGTCAGTCAAATAAGCAAGTTTCCTAATTGATTAAGAGCATTATATTGCTGTCCCTTTCCAGTTTCAGATCGGTTCGTCCAATGTTCATTTTTAGACGGCTATAGTTAGCTAATTAGAAGTTAACAACATCTCGTTAAATGTCAAAAACAACTATTTAATCACTTACAGACAGAATATATTCGTCATAATCTCCCTATGATAACCAAATTCATCTCTGTCTCTGAATCGAAAGTCCACTTTCTCTCTCATAATTATTCAAAGAGTAAAACGTAGAAAATTTAATTTGTAATGCTGTTGAAATTTTGATTTACATAACCTACTCGATCTCTCAATAATTGAACTAGAAAAAAGTAGAAATTTTAATTAGTAATCCGGTTGAAGTTTTAATCTAACGTTTTTGATAAATCAAAATCGAGAACCAATTTACAAAGATTGAAAGTTTGAAACCCGACTAAAAGGTCTTTCATCGAAATTTAATAGGAAAATAAATTAGAAAGCTTGACCATCATCTTAACATAAAAATATATATTAATATATTCTCAATATTTTTTAAAAAAATATATCATCAACATTTACGGCGAACTTCTCTACAATATAAAGTTCGATTAATTGCATATTATTACATATGATATGAGATCTGTGTTATTCTTTATATAGAAATTGTTTATTGAATTTTATGTCGTGACGCATTTTTTTCTTGTATGATTATCAAAGAATCTAGTGAAGTCATTAAACATAAAATGTAGTGGTTGATTAATTAAATAATTTGTTATGTTGGGTGTTTGGCATTATGATTTGGCCTCTTTTTCGCTAATTAAGAGAGTTTTTTTTTTTCGAATCACTGAAAGATTTTTTTTTTTTCGACTTTCTTAATTAATTATTACAAATTGTTAGATTTTAAAATCAACCTTACAAAAAGATTAATTAATTTGTTAGCATGATTATAATTACTATTATTATTTTTTATTTGAAGAAAATAATATGTTTTATGTATTATGGCGCAGAACGAAAGACAAATCGAATGATCTAGGTCTGTTTCAGTACAGAATCTACTGGTTCTCATCTATGCACAGGCAGTGAAAAGGAGTTTCTTTATGTGGGCATAACCCATGGATAAATAACCTTATGGTAAGTGTGGCTCAGTTAGAATTTCTAATATCTATATTAAGGCTATACACGAGATCAAAATTTTTATATTACTGGTTCTCATCTACCTATTATTTATTATTGTGTTTTACTACTCTGCATTGACCAGTTGCATCCCAGCGGATATATATCTGCCCCAATTTCTTTTTTATCAATGTGACAATAACAGGTACTCAAAATCATACAATTTTTTATAAAAATAAATTCAAATCATTTTATTAAAAAACTATAAAATTTCCTCCAAATCGGACATGCCCTTGCAAATTTGAGCCTCTGATTTCGATCGGACAGTCCTAATTCGGTACCAAGGTCTATCTTTTTACCTAGTTCACAGCAGCGTATATGACGGATCTGTTGTATTCATGCACTGTACTACCGATTTTACATTTTTGCATAGTCAATTATTAAAATGGATAATATCTACATCATTTGTTATGAATTTCAATATTATTCACCTTCTTAAATTTTATATGCTTGTAGTTAGACAGTTTCGACGATGTAGACTAACTTCTTTGTGAGATGGAATGCCTCGGACGATACGAACTCAATATAATTATGCATCAAGACACGTTTAGATTTGACTGAACTCGAAACTGAAAAGAAAAAGAAATAAAACTACGGTGAGACCAATATTAACCTAAATTAATACAGAAAAAGAAATAAAACTACGGTGAGACCAATATTAACCTGAATTTTGTATTAATTTATGACATATTTCTAAAGAACGACAATTTGATATGACTATGTATGCTTTAAAACCAAGACGTGATTCAAAAATTTTTTACTGACTTGTATGTTCTCCGTCGTCTCTAACTAAACTCGTACAGTCAGATGGAACTTGTAAAGCGACAGCCAATGCGTTCACAGTCCAAAAGACCAAAACTAAACACGTGCGTTCAGCAAACATTTCCATCATCCGAACGCATGAATTTAGCTAGAATCTAAATGCAATAGATGCATTCAAAAAGCTATCTAATTTCTTAATTCAATACATGTATTCAAAAATAGACATATTCTTATAAAATTTTAAAAATTGACATATTAATATAAGAGTATGGCTACCATCAAACTCCATTAGATCTCAAATTCAAAAGCTCAAATGACCGATCCAACCACTAAATATTTTCTTCGTATTGAAATCTTCTTCCCGGACAAATTTTATATTTTTTTCGAATTCTTTAGTACTCTTTTTGAATTTTTAAAAACTGTTATTATTGGAGGATTTAAAACTAATTAGCTCAAAAATTTTCTAAAATACTAAAATAGTAACAAATTTAAAAAATAATATATAAATTTTGATCTGCAAGGGGATTACAATATAAAGATCACACTCAACGGTTCAGATCGATCAATTTAACTTTTGAGTTTGAGATAAGTAGGATTTTCAGAACCTCCATCCACACCGATTTTTTTTTTTTAAAGCAAGCAGCTTTGAGCTGCCACTTCTATTCAAACAAATAGAAGCATCCTTACACATCAGTATCCCAAATTCCTAATGAAAGTTCATTAATGGCACCGTTACTAGTGCCCCCCTTGTTATCTAAACCCCTTCTTAGCCAAGACCCAAAAAAAAAAACAATTTTGACTCGAACATACAAATTACAACCATTTGCACACACAAAGAGTTGCACACAAGAGTCCATACCGATTTGATTTTAGCATTTCTCTATTAATATTACTCTTTTAAAATACAGGAGAGACATTTTCTTTTAAAAAATCATATTGATCTGATTAAAAACATAATATCCCACAAAATATTGCAAAAAAAAAAATTAATGGATAATTGTGTGAAAAAAAATTAATAATATTTTCCTAGCAGGGGACCAATCTTTATGTTTGCTTTATCTGTTATTAGGGTTGAACAATATTGTTAGATAAAATTAACTAGGAGCATTGAGCCGAGAAATTAGATTCTTGTTTCACAGGCACACGCAATTACCTAAATGTAGGTGCATAGATTGAACACCACTACATGGTGCTTTTCTAAAAGAAGCAAAAAATTGGTTCACCTGAACAGTGATATATGCTCCATGAAAGCAGGAGCATCTCTTTAGCCACCATCAGATTTGAACTGATGTTGATGAGTGTTATGTTGCTACTTCTACCCTGACACATGGAAAGATTTGCATTTTATGATAGATTGCAAAAGGAGAAGATACTAATCAGAGCAGAGGAGAGCAATAAAACCAAGTGAAGACAAAGATGTATATTCTTTTTGATTCGATAAGATTCACAATTAATATCTATAATAACCAAGGATTAAGAAACCGCACGGTACATATACCTACCAGCACAACGAAAAGGAAAACATAAAACATAAAAAAAAACACACACACACATGAATTAGTTGCATTATTATTCCAAATTATTTTTAAGGAACAATAGTTACAATACTAGTAACCGAACCTATCCCACTGTAATAATTAATTTAATTTGTTAGGTGACTGCTCACATGACTATTTTATCCAGATATTTTATATTAAACTCCATGATTTATGACCAGCAATTGGATCTGTAAATCCGGACGCATGCCTTTTGTTCACTACGGTAGCGTACGTATCATGAGTATGCATAACGTATATATTTTGTTTCTGCACTAATAGCGGAAAGACAAATATGGGCTTGACATGGTGAGACGTACATGTATCTAGTGTCTTTTTGGTGCTTTATTTTTTATTTCAATTACGCCATCAAGAATAAATTAGGAAAGGATATATTAAAGTAATATAATTAAATGAAAGAGAAAAGTGGTGCAACCAATAATTTGCCCTTTCCCTCTCTCCTTTCACAGACCCAATTACTTTGGAGATGTGACTGAAAAGCTTAAATTAAGCAGTGGTTTCGTTCAAAATAGGCCATCTTTGTTCATTCACCGTTGTTTAATCAAGATACAGCAATAATTCTGCTAATTTGATAACTAAGTTGAATTCAATCATCCAAAAAGCATAATATTGACCTCTCTTTCCACCAAGGATGCAACTAATCTTTGTTTGCCATTGGAAGAAGTAATCTTGATTAAGAAGTTTTCACCGAAGGAAAAAGATTAATATTTTCATCTGCTTTTTGTTTTTCACGTTTTCTTTATAGCAAGGGACTTCCAAGTTTCAAAATTCATACTTCATTGTTCAGTCGTTTCAGAAGACGACTTATTGAATTATAAAATATCCAAGGACCAAGATAAAGATTTTAAGTAGTAAATAAAAATCTGTTTATGTAATTTTCTCAAGAAAGAGCAAAACCTTGGTATCCATTAAGTGCCTATCTTATCTATCAATCATATTCTTTTGATAATCTCTTTGCAAATTGCATTACACGGACCTTTCTTAAAAATGCAAATAATTGACCTCTAGTCAACATCAAAGAATTAGCAATGCTTGAAGAGTGGTATATTCATAAGATTCTTCCACTGCTTTAAAAAGTCTACAGAAGTTCGGATAATTAGTGAAAGTTATACAAAAAAGAAGCAAAGAAACGACAAATTTCCAGTTCAGTTTGGAGCTAAAAATTAAAACCAATAAATTAACTTTCATGGTCAATCTAGTGGGGTTGCAACTTTACTTCCAAAATGACGTAGGACTACTCATCCATGATCATATAACTTAATTGTTAATGAAAAAACAATATGTTAATCTTTGACCAATCTTGACCTATATATCCTAAAAGTACTGTAGCCAAACAAGGGATAATTACAAGCAGTCCAAAGTTTGGTCCTGGTCCTCTGGATGAGGACTAATGAAAGTATTTTTATCTTATTCTTTTCATCAAACAAAGGGCACCACAAAATTGAAAGAGTGATTAAACAAATGTTCAAACAGTTTAAAGGATATATAGGCGCCCCCCCCCCCCCCCCCAAAAAAAAAAAAAAAAAAAAAAAAAAAACAAATTGCTCTTTCCTCTCCAATCTTAACTCAACAATTTATGATTAATTATCAGAGTAAACAAGAACTGAACTATATATAAGATTCTATCTCATGTCTGATTGCACCCATGGAATCATTCTCTTATAGGAACTCTTAATTTTTGTATCTCTCTCTACTACTTATAAATGCACGCATACGAAGGGTGTAAACAATTCATATAAAAAGAGTAAACACGTCATATAAAAGGGTGTTAAACAATTCTATATCAATTATCGACCATTAATTTGTGTAATTTGATTTGATCAGTGATCTAGATTAAGGTCAGACTTTTTATAGAAAAAATTAAGTTACTAACAAATTAGCTATTTATTTAAAAGGAAAGACTAAATTATTGATTTTATCGTATCTTTATTGTCTAACATGTAAAGTTTTATATGAAACAAAAATAATATTAAAATTTTATTTTTTTTATTTGCCCGCATATTGAGGGCATCTTTTGCTAGTAGAAGTAAAAAGCAGGTATAACTTGCCAACTGTTTACTACTATCAGAGTATCAGAACAAGTACGCGTCAAATATCAAGCATATCCAATATCTGCACAACACAACCCTTATCCAAAAACCAATACCTCAAAATATGCAACAAAACCCAACCAGATATATTTGTTACCATTTTTTCATCAAAATTAGTTTAGTGCCAGAAAATAACATGAGAAGAGTCTAACCAGAACAACCCAGAATTATCTATCTGTTTTTTTAAGCCTGTCTTGCCTGAGAGAACATCATAAGACTCGTATAAGCTTTAAAACACAGCAAGTCTACTTCGATTCTTGAAATTAAACTGAATGAACTCCCACTAAATAAATATAAGCGTCTAACAACCCAAACTCTGGAGTTTTCCTACTTAAACTATCCGACAACAGCAATGTTCCAATATAGGTGTCGCCAGTAAATCAATCTTCTGGCAGTTCTTAATAACCACCCCTACTTTTTCAGCTGATAATCCATGCCCTTTTTTTACTAGTAAATACAATTTGATGGCCTAGCAAAAACTCATAAAATCACGTTTCACCACTACAGCAGGTAGCCCTCTTGAATTTTTAAAAGGACCCTTCAGTACTTGAAAGCATTTCCTTTCAAAGTACTGTTTTAAACTTTTAATGCTTATAGAATTATTAATCACAGTTTCAACAAAAATAATGTTGGCGCAGAAGACCAACTTTCAGAATGATGTTACAACACGTGGGAATATACATTTGGTTTTCATGGACACATATTCTGGATAAAACAAAAGAGAAGGGAACAAAATGATAACATCTTTGCAATTCAACAATTAACAAAATGGTTCCATCAGCACATACTCTAGTAAAGACAAAGAAAAAGGAATAAAGGTGACAACATCTTTGCAATCTTTTTGTTGGTACTAGGTAACAGCATTTAACATAACTCAGTTATCAAATTACTGAAAGTGTCAAACAATATCATAAATTTAACCATCTTCAAACAACACTGAGATAAGGATGTTCATAATAATGTCATCAGTCATCACTCAAAAAAGAAGTTAAGATAATTAGCTTAAAACTAGAAAACAATAGAAACTTCAACCAATTTTACACAAGATGGCCAAAAAGTGAAATCTCAGATTTGTAAGTACACCATTCCAAAATGGTATGTTAAGCCCAATTTTTGTTCAATCATCCTAAATTAATCCCATCTCGTATAATCCAGCGTCGACTTAACCAACTAAGTATTCAGATCCACTAAGTCCAAACTAGTCTAACTAAACTAATTACTAAACCATAAGAAACAGTATATTCCATCAAGGATATAGCAATCAAGTCAGTAAAGGGTTAACATTACCTCAGTCAACTACTTGCCCCGACTTTCACAGCATGAGCCAACAGACCATAAACCTCCTTGAAAATCTCATGCCTCTTGATTTCCAACCTCATATCAGACTCAACCTGCTCTCTCCATTTCATCTCAAGTTTCGTTGCCCGAGCCGGGTTCACACACCTCAGACCTTCCTCAAGCAAAGGTCCCGAGCTACCCTTCTCATTCTCCCTCCAATACTCACGCAACGCCTCGGTAACAAATGCACAATTCACACTTCCATTCTCCATCTCTCCTCTCTCCTCAAAACCAGACATTTCCTCAACCTCTCTCCCATTCTTACCATTTGCTTCAGAACCCCACACCTCAGCTGAGAGCTTGTAAATAAGCCGCTCGTGGGGTCCCTTGAGGGGCCCACTGGTAAGAAGAAACCTACTCTTCAACCGTTTGAGTTTGTAAAAGACCCGAACCTGATCCATACCCGACCCGAGAGACTTCTTAACGGATTCGAAGAATTCCTCCATATCGGGCGTCCTAGGCGGGTATCCGGTCCGGGCACGAAAGCGGGCCGCAGCCTTGAGCAGCGCGACCTCCTCGGCGTCGGTCCAGATTTGGTGGGCCCCGCCGACAGAGGCTGACGGGATTTTGAAAGAAGAGGCGGAATCGGGGAACTCGCGCGCTTTTCGCTTGCGATCGCTCTTGCGAGAGGGAGCGAGTGGAGAAGTGTCCACGGAGGGATCGGATCTCGGCTTTGACGTCGGCGACATTGTGTATGTTACGTTGTTTCGTTATGGGGAAGTGGGAAATGAGAAATGAGGAAAAGAGCCGAGAAGGCGGAGGGGCCGAGGCGGTGAAGAGACTGAGAGTGAGGCGTTGTTTGGAAACAAATAAAGGTCCCAATTGACAAAAAAAAAAATTAAGAAAATAATAGTATTTAAAAGTTTACAAATTAAAACAACTTAATTTTAATTTAATAATTTTAGTAATATCTTTTCAAATTAAATAAAATTATGAGAATTATATATATAATTAGCTTTTCAAAATGGTCATTTAACAAATTTATATAATTTAACTAATCTTTAATATTTAATGAAATATTATTAAATAGGAATCGCTATAAAGTTTTATTTATTTGAGAACCAGCTCTTAGGCCTTGATTAAAAACAGTTTTATTTAACGCCAGGATTTCATTTCGTTTCTTTAGACTTTTTTATCAAAATAAAAAATGGATAGATTTGATGTCATTTTATAAGAATTTTCATAATATTAGACCGAACGAAATTCTGAAAAATCAATTCTAATCAAATGAAATTTCACGTAAAAATTGTTTTGTCTATGTCTTAGATTATTGGCAAAGAATAATACATCTTGAGTAAAAAGTTGCAGGTCTGAAAACCGACCAGAAGGTCTTTTATGAACTTTTAATAAAAAATGAGTTAGAAGACTTGATCCAATTATCTTAAAAAAAATCATTTATTTGATTGTTAGGGTCAAGGTTTATGCATAAAGTATATATTACATTTAAAATATAAAACATTTCATTATACAACTCGCTACACAACGAATGGATACTGTACTGAAGCTGCTAGTCAAAAATCTTATGAAGCTGGCAAACAATGCGAGGTTATTATACTGATTTCATCTTCGAATGGATACTGTACTGAAGCTGCTAGTCAAAAATCTAGCTTGATTTCATCATTTAAAAAATGATAGAATACATTGGGGAAAAAAAAAAGAAGAAGAAGAAAGGAACAATTTTATGAAGCCCGCAATTTACACTTTACTAGATATTATCTCGCGCGTTGCGCGATTCATGTCTATACGAATACGTTATTAAATGGTTTTTTAATGAAATCAGCAACAGTGTGGCCAAAATTGATAACTATGGAGTGAACATCGCGTATATAATTTTTTAACGAAATTCAGAACAATATATAAAAAATATCATAAAAATTGAGAATACTATTAAAATATTACATGGAAACTGCTATAAAAAATTCAGACCAAAAAATCACGCCGCACCAAAAATCCAGCAGCCTAGCCACATAAAATCCGCGCGAGAACTCACGCCTTACGCGATTTATATAGTTATATAATAATTTCGTTCAAGGAAATAAAATGATTATTGAGATGAAAAGCTGTTTCGTCTTATTTTCATTAACAAAATTTTTAATCATTTTTTCCCTTCTTTACACTCAGAGAATAGGGTAACATTACTAAAATTTAACTTATTCCCTCCATATCGTTCATGATTAAATTTTAAGCACACGAGATATATTATTCTTTTTTCCTTCCCCACTTTCATTTAAACTACAACCAAATCACAATTAATCTACTAAGTTTTAAAATTCAAAATCATAGTTTGATTCGATTTACTTAATTTGATAAGATTTCAAATCAAGCACAAACCGATGGTTGCTTGTTCGAGTTCGACTCGTTTACACCTCTAAAATTAGGTAAATAAATTGAAAACCCGGATTTTTCGTTATTCCAGTAAACCATTTAGTTAAATCGGACGTACATGGTATACCACCAACTGATAGCGCACCCAAGAAAAAGGAAATCTATAAAAGCAGAATCAATCATGAGTTTTTTTTCCCTTTTTTCTTTGGGATAATATCTGCTAATAGAAGAGGGTGTAAAGAAAAACAAAATGAAAATTTTGAAAGAGTTGATACTTACACCGGCATTCACTTCAAGCGTATTTTTTCTTTCAGGTATATCTTATATTTCTGTCATTTATGTCATTTTGGATCATACCATTATGAATCATTAATTTAATATAACATTTATGTGCGAAATAATTTCGTATTGTACGTTGTCAAATTATTTTTATTTAAAAGTTCGCTTCGCTTTAAATTATTTAGATATTACTTAGTCATATATCAATAATCAATAATATAAATAAAGATGTGTGTGTTGGTCCCTGTTTTAGTTAGTATTAGTGCGACACTCTATCAAGATCTTTGATTTTTCTGCTCCGACTTAATCTGGTCCGTTCCTTCAGATGTATGTTAATTTTTTATGTGTTACTTATTGTGTTGTAATATGTGTTGCTTAGAATTGTGTTCCCTTTATGTTGCATTATTAATATCCATTTTGATTATAATGCGTCATTTTTATCACATAATTTATTTCAACCTCTCTCTCTTAGTTGCTTCTATAAGAAATGATGGAACAACATTTTTTATTTCCCTTTATGTTGCATTATTAATATAAATTTTTATTATACTGCGTCATTTTTATCACATAATTTATTTCAACCCCTCTCTCTTAGTTGCTTCTATCAGAAATGATGGAACAACATTTTTTATTTGTGATAGTTTAGAAACTTAAGTCAAGAAAAGTAATTCAAATGCCTAAGTAGACTACTAATTCTTAATTTTTTTCATAATGATATAGATCTTGCTTTTTTTACTACTGTGTTTTTGCAATTTTAGATATTTTCACAATTCTTTACATCAATTTTTATTAGGTATCCAATTCCTCCATTCATCCATGATGACAGTATATATTTGCTGAATTTCATATTGATGGCGAAGGTTATTATGTTGATGATGAATACGATCATGTTCCCGACGTGTTTGACGATTAATATTTTCTGTAGAAATTTATATTTATATTTTAAATTTTTATGGTATCACCAATGTACGTTTCAATAGTTCTTCATTTTATCTCGAATTTAATTTTTATATTTCTAATATTTTTTCATCAATTCCTCTCTTATTGTCGAATTAATTCACAAAAATTATATCGTCAATATAAAACATTTCAACATATGGAGATATAATTTATTATTTCTACCCTACCAGTTATTACACTTTAAATTAGTTATAAACATAACAACCTAATTACAATCAACATTTATTAAATGATAACATATTTAATTTTTATTACTATGTCAAATATTGAGCGACTCGATTAAATTGTAGACAATATAGTATAGATTATAGTGATCAGATGAGTTAGAATTAGTGCAGCATCGATTAAAATGCTCAAATATTGCCCAGAATATGCTTTAAAATGCTAAAATATTTACCAGGATATGCTTTATTTGCTCCTTTTATGCATATTTTCTATGTAAAATTAAATAATTTACAATAAATATGCTCTGTGTTCCAATTCTAACTCATTTATATTTTCTATGTAAACAATATAAAGTGTTCCAATATAGATATTAATGATCAGATTACATAGAATGAGTGCATAATCGCTTAAAATGCTTTATTTCCTCATTTTATGCATATTTTCTATATATAATTAACATTTCATAACAAAAATGCTCTGAATTATATCGCAGACAATATAAAGTGTTCAAATATAGATTATAGTGATCAGATGACTTAGAATGAGTGCAGAATCGCTTAAAATGCTTAAATATTGCCCAAAATATGTTTTATTTGCTCATTTTATGCACATTTTCTATGTATAAATAAATAATTTACAATAAATATGCTCTGAATAATATTGTAGACAATATAAACTGTTTAAATAAAGATTATTGTGATCATTTGATTTAGAATGACTGCAGAATAGCTTAAAATGCTCAAATATTGCTCAGAATAAGCTCTATTTGCTTATTTTAAGTCTGTTTTATATGTATAACTAAATATATTCTAATGAGTAAGCTCTCAATTATATTATAGACAATATAAATAGACGAAATATAGATTATTGCAATCAAATGACATATAATGAGTGCAGAATCGCTTAAACTACTCAAATATTGCTCAGAATATGCTTTATTTGCTCATATTATGCATATTTTCTACCTATAATTAAATAATTCACAATAAATATGCGCTGAATTATATTGTAGACAATATAAAGTTTTCAAATATAGATTATAGTGATCAGATGACTTAGAATTAGTGCAGAATCGCTTAAAATGCCAAAAAATTGCCCACAATTTGCTTGATTTGCTCATTTCATGCATATTTTCTATGTATAATAAAATATTTTATAATAAATATGCTCTGAATTATATTGTAGACAATATAAAGTGTCTAAATATAGATTATTTTGATCAGATGATTTAGAATGAGTGTAGAATCGCATCAAATTCCCAGATATTAACCAGAATATGATTTATTTGCTGTGATGCATATTTTCCACGCATAAATAAATAATTTACAATAAGTATGCTCTGAATTATATTGTAGACAATATAAAGTGTTCCAATATAGATTTTAGTTATCAGATGACTTAGACTGAATGCATAATCTCTTAAAATGCTCAAATATTGCCTCGAATATGCTTTATTTGCTAATTTTATGCATATTTTCTATGTATAAATGAATAGTACATTATAAATATGCTCTGAATTTTATTGTAGACAACAGAAAAATGTTTAAATATAGAGAATTGTTATCAGATGATTTAGAATGAGTGCAGAATCGCTTAAAATGCTCAAATATTGCCCAGAATATGCTTTATTTGCTCATTTTATGCATATTTTCTATGTACAATTAAATATTTTAGAATAAATATGCTCTGAATTATATTGTAGGGATTAGAAAGTGTTTGAATATAGATTATTGTTATCAGATGACTTAGAATGAGTGCTGAATCACTTAAAATGCTCAAATATTGCCAAGAATAAGCTTTATGTGCACATTTTATGCATATTTTCTATGTAAAAATAAATAAAATTTAATAAACATGTTCTAAATTTTATTGTAGACAATAGAAAGTGTTTAAATATATATTATTGTGATCATTTGATTTAGAATGAGTGCAGAATCGCTTAAAATGCTAAAATATTGCTCAAAATAAGCTTTATTTGCTTATTTTATGTCTGTTTTATATGTATGTATAACTAAATATTTTCGAATGAGTAAACTCTGAATTATATTCTAGACAACATAAAATGATGAAATATAGATTATTGTAATCAAATGACTTATAATGAGTGCAAAATCGATTAAACTAATCCAATATTGCTCAGAATATGCTTTATTTGTACATTTTAGGCATATTTTCTATGTACAATTAAATAATTTACAATAAATATGCTCTGAATTATATTTTCGACAATATAAAGTGTTCCAATATGGATTATAGTGATCAGATGACTTAGAATGAGTGCAGAATCGCTTAAACTGCTCAAATATTGTCCAGAATATGCTTTATTTACTCATTTTGTGCATATTTTGACACCGATCAAGATGCCATGTAAGGTGCAAATCAGCAAAAGAGTTATATCATCTTTTCAAAGAACAGTCAAAGGCTATTTATTAGTTAGTTCAGAGTTATCTTGAGTCTTAATTAGTCAAAATGAGTTAATAATCTGTTGTTGTAATTTGTGTTGTCTTTTGTGGTCTTCTAGGAGGTTATTAATGTGTTTTGGTATTAGAAAAAGTAGTTGAGATGATGTATTAATGAGTAGTGGCTTTTAATTGTGTTAGATTGTTATTTAAGCTGAAAAATCAGAATGTAATAGAAGATTATTGAATGAATATGATATTTCCGAGTTTATCTCCTCTATTATCCACTGTTGGGTTGAGTTCTTACTCCTCCTTGAGCGATGTATCAGTACGCTTGCTGGTTTCTCTAATCCTCCCGATCCGAAACGGCGTCATATTTTCTACGTATAATTAAATATTCTATAATAAAAAAGCTCTATTTTCTTCATTATATTGTAAACAATATAAAATGTTTAAATAAAGATTATTTCGATCAGATGATTTAGAATGAATGTAGAATCGCTTAAAATGCTCAAGTATTAACCAGAATATTATTTATTTCCTTTGATGCATATTATCCACGCATGAATAAATAATTTACAATAAATATTCTCTGAATTATATAGTAGACCATAGAAAGTGTTCGAATATAGATTTTAGCGGTCAGATGACTTAGAGTGAGTGCATAATCTCTTAAAATGCTGAAATATTGCCCGGAATATGCTTTGTTTGCTCATTTTATGCATATTTTATATGTATAAATAAATAATATATAATAAATATGCTCTGAATTTTATTGTAGACAATAGAAAGTGTTTAAATATAGATTATTGTGATTAGATAATTTACAATGAGTGTAGAATCGCTTAAAATTCTCAAATATTAACAAGAATATGATTTATTTTCTCATTTTCTTCATATTTTCCACGCATAAATAAATAATTTACAATAAAAATGCGCTGAATTATATTGTAGACATGATAAAGTTTTCCAATATAGATTATAGTGCTCAGATGACTTAGAATGAGTGCGTAATCGCTTAAAATTATCCAAATATTTCACAGAATATGCTTTATTTGCTCATATTATGCATATTTTCTATGTATATTTAAATATTTTATAATAAATATGCTCTGAATTTTATTGTAGACAATAGAAAGTGTTTAAATATAGATTATTGTGTTCAGATAATTTAGAATGTGTGTAGAATCGCTTAAAAGCTCAAATATTAACAAGAATATACTTTATTTGCTCATTTTATCCATATTTTCTATGTATAAATAAATAATTTACAATAAATACGCTCTGAATAATATTGTAGACAATATAAAGTGTTTACATATAGATTATAGTGATTCGATGAGTTAGAATGAGTGCAGAATAGCTTAATATGCTCATAATATTGCCCAGAATATGCTTTATTTGCTCATTTTATGCTAATAAATAATTTACAATAAATATGCTCTCAATTATATTGTAGACGATATAAAGTGTTCAAATATTGATTATAGTGTTCAGATCACTTAGAATGAGTGCAGAATAGCTTAAAATGCTCAAATATTGCCCGGAATATGCTTTATTTGCTGATTTTGTGCATATTTTCAATATATTATTTAATATTTTATAATAAATATGCTCTGAATTATATTATAGACTATATAATGTTTTTCAATATAGATTATTGTAATCAATTTGATTTAGAATGAGTGCAGAATCGCTTAAAATGCTTAAATATTGCTCGGAATAAGCTTTAGTTGCTTATTTATGTCTGTTTTATATGTATAACTAAATATTTTCTAATGAGTAAGCTCTGAATTATATTCTAGACAACCGAATTAGATGAAATATAGATTATTGTAATCAAATGACAGATAATGAGTGCAGAATCGCTTAAACTGCTTAAATATTGCTCAGAATATGCTTTATTTGCTCATTTTATGCATATTTTCTATGTATAATTAAATAATTTACAATAAATATGCTTTGAATTATATTGTAGACAATATAAGTTATTTAAATATAGATTATATTGATCAGATGACTTAGAATGAGTGCATAATCGCTTAAAATGCTCAAATACTGCCCAGAATATGCTTTAATTGACCATTTTATGCATATTTTCTCTGTATAATTAAATATTTTTTAATAAATATACTCTGGATTATATTGTAGACAATATAAATTATTTAAATATAGATTATTTTGATCAGATAATTTAGAAAGAGTGTAGAATCGCTTAAATTGCTCAAATATTAACCAGAATATGCTTTTATTTGCTTCCATGCATATTTTCCACCCATAAATAAATAATTTATAATAAATATGCTCTGAATTATATTGTAGACAATATAAAGTGTTCCAATATAGATTTTAGTCATCAGATGACTTAGAATGGGTGCATAATCGCTTAAAATGCTCAAATATTGCCCGGAATATGCTTTATTTTCTCATTTTATGCAAATTTTCTATGTATAAATAAATAATATATAATACATATGATCTGAATTTTATTGTAGACAATAGAAAGTGTTTAAATATATATTAATGTGATCATTTGATTTAGAATAAGTGCAGAATCGCTTAAAATACTCAAATATTGCACAGGATAAGCTTTATTTGCTTTATTTTAAGTCTATTTTATATGTATAACTAAATATTTTCTAATGAGTATGCTCTGAATTTTATTGTAGACAATAAAAAGTGTTTACATATAGATTATTGTGATCATATGATTTAGAATGAGAGTAGAATCGCTTAAAATGCTCAAATATTAACCAGAATATGCTTTATTTACTTTGATGCATATTTTCCACGCATAAATAAATAAATTACAATAAATATGCTCTAAATTATATTGTAAACGATATAAAGTGCTCCAATATAGATTTTAGTGATCAGATGACCTAGATTGAGCGCATAATCGCTTAAAATGCTTAAATATTGCCCAGAATATGCTTTATTTGCTCATTTTATGCATATTTTCTATGTATAAATAAATAATTTACTATAAATATGCTTTGAATTATATTTTAGGCAGTATAAAGTGTTTACATATAGATTATAGTGGTCAGATGAGTTAGAATGGGTGCAGAATAGCTTAAAATGCTCATAATATTGCCAAAAATATAATTTATTTGTTCATTTTATTCATATTTTCTATGTATAAATAAATAATTTACAATAAATATGCTCTGAGTTATATTGTAGACGATATAAAATGTTCAATATTGATTATAGTGTTCAGATGACTTAGAATGAGTGCAGAATAGCTTAAACTGATCAAATATTGCCCAAATATGCTTTATTTGATCATTGTATGCATATTTTCAATGTATAATTAAATATTTTATAATAAATATGCTCTGAATTATATTGTAGACAATATAAACTGTTTAAATAAAGATTATTGTGATCATTTGATTTAGAATAAGTGCAGAATAGCTTAAAATGCTCAAATATTGCTCAGAATAAGCTCTATTTGCTTATTTTAAGTCTGTTTTATATGTATAACTAAATATATTCTAATGAGTAAGCTCTCAATTATATTATAGACAATATAAATAGACGAAATATAGATTATTGCAATCAAATGACATATAATGAGTGCAGAATCGCTTAAACTACTCAAATATTGCTCAGAATATGCTTTTATTTGCTCATATTATGCATATTTTCTACGTATAATTAAATAATTCACAATAAATATGCTCTGAATTATATTGTAGACAATATAAAGTTTTCAAATATAGATTATAGTGATCAGATGACTTAGAATTAGTGCAGAATCGCTTAAAATGCCAAAAAATTGCCCACAATATGCTTGATTTGCTCATTTCATGCATATTTTCTATGTATAATAAAATATTTTATAATAAATATGCTCTGAATTATATTGTAGACAATATAAAGTGTTTAAATATAGATTATTTTGATCAGATGATTTAGAATGAGTGTAGAATCGCATCAAATTCCCAAATATTAACCAGACTATGATTTATTTGCTGTGATGCATATTTTCCACGCATAAATAAATAATTTACAATAAGTATGCTCTGAATTATATTGTAGACAATATAAAGTGTTCCAATATAGATTTTAGTTATCAGATGACTTAGACTGAGTGCATAATCTCTTAAAATGCTCAAATATTGCCCGGAATATGCTTTATTTGCTAATTTTATGCATATTTTCTATGTATAAATGAATAGTACATTATAAATATGCTCTGAATTTTATTGTAGACAACAGAAAATGTTTAAATATAGAGAATTGTTATCAGATGATTTAGAATGAGTGCAGAATCGCTTAAAATGCTCAAATATTGCCCAGAATATGCTTTATTTGCTCATTTTATGCATATTTTCTATGTACAATTAAATATTTTAGAATAAATATGCTCTGAATTATATTGTAGGGAATAGAAAGTGTTTGAATATAGATTATTGTTATCAGATGACTTAGAATGAGTGCTGAATCACTTAAAATGCTCAAATATTGCCAAGAATAAGCTTTATGTGCACATTTTATGCATATTTTCTATGTAAAAATAAATAACATATAATAAATATGTTCTGAATTTTATTGTAGACAATAGAAAGTGTTTAAATATATATTATTGTGATCATTTGATTTAGAATGAGTGCAGAATCGCTTAAAATGCTAAAATATTGCTCAAAATAGGCTTTATTTGCTTATTTTATGTCTGTTTTATATGTATGTATAACTAAATATTTTCTAATAAGTGAACTCTGAATTATATTCTAGACAACATAAAAAGATGAAATATAGGTTATTGTAATCAAATGACTTATAATGAGTGCAAAATCGATTAAACTAATCCAATATTGCTCAGAATATGCTTTATTTCTACATTTTAGGCATATTTTCTATGTATAATTAAATAATTTACAATAAATATGCTCTGAATTATATTTTCGACAATATAAAGTGTTCCAATATCGATTATAGTGAGCAGATGACTTAGAATGAGTGCAGAATCGCTTAAACTGCTCAAATATTGCCCAGAATATGCTTTATTTACTCATTTTATGCATATTTTCTACGTATAATTAAATATTCTATAATAAAAATGCTCTATTTTCTTCATTATATTGTAAACAATATAAAATGTTTAAATAAAGATTATTTCGATCAGATGATTTAGAATGAATGTAGAATCGCTTAAAATGCTCAAATATTAACCAGAATATTATTTATTTGCTTTGATGCATATTATCCACGCATGAATAAATAATTTACAATAAATATTCTCTGAATTATATTGTAGACCATAGAAAGTGTTCGAATATAGATTTTAGCGGTCAGATGACTTAGAGTGAGTGCATAATCTCTTAAAATGCTCAAATAATGCCCGGAATATGCTTTGTTTGCTCATTTTATGTATATTTTATATGTATAAATAAATAATATATAATAAATATGCTCTGAATTTTATTGTAGACAATAGAAAGTGTTTAAATATAGATTATTGTTATTAGATAATTTACAATGAGTGTAGAATCGCTTAAAATTCTCAAATATTAACAAGAATATGATTTATTTTCTCATTTTCTTCATATTTTCCACGCATAAATAAATAATTTACAATAAAAATGCGCTGAATTATATTGTAGACATGATAAAGTTTTCCAATATAGATTATAGTGTAGTATTCTGTCTATAGAATGGACTGGTTCAGTCAATACGGTGCACCTGGACAGAATGCTGTGAACATCGCACCCTTTCATTAAACATTGCAATTTGCATCTTCTGAGCATTTTGAACCCTCTATTTATATATCTCTATGATGGAGAGAGTATGTGAGAGGACTTCTTTCAGTTCTAACATTAGTTTAGACAAGAGAGAGAGAAGATTAGGAATTTCTTGAGGGAACGAGTCAAGGCCGACTAACTCCTGTTAAACACCATCAGTTGGGGTTGCGATATCGGCTTTGTAGTGATTCTCTCACTGCAGAACGTGGAGAAAATCAGAGACTAAGGAGACGAGCTTGGTTTGCGTGTTTCAAGTTCATCCGCTCAACACTCAATTTCAATTAGCGATGGCACGAGGTATTTTACGATTCTGGGTTATTTCCGCATTCTAGAATTGTTGTAGCACTTACATATAGTGCTCAGATGACTTAGAATGAGTGCGTAATCGCTTAAAATTATCCAAATATTTCACAGAATATGCTTTATTTGCTCATGTTATGCATATTTTCTTTGTATATTTAAATATTTTATAATAAATATGCTCTGAATTTTATTGTAGACAACAGAAAGTGTTTAAATATAGATTATTGTGTTCAGATAATATGGAATGTGTGTAGAATCGTTTAAAAGCTCAAATATTAACAGGAATATACTTTATTTGCTCATTTTATCCATATTTTCTATGTATAAATAAATAATTTACAATAAATACGCTCTGAATAATATTGTAGACAATATAAAGTGTTTACATATAGATTATAGTGATTCGATGAGTTAGAATGAGTGCAGAATAGCTTAATATGCTCATAATATTGCCCAGAATATGCTTTATTTGCTCATTTTATGCTAATAAATAATTTACAATAAATATGCTCTCAATTATATTGTAGACGATATAAAGTGTTCAAATATTGATTATAGTGTTCAGATGACTTAGAATGAGTGCAGAATAGCTTAAAATGCTCAAATATTGTCCAGAATATGCTTTATTTGCTGATTTTGTGCATATTTTCAATATATTATTTAATATTTTATAATAAATATGCTCTGAATTATATTATAGACTATATAATTTTTTTAAATATAGATTATTGTAATCAATTTGATTTAGAATGAGTGCAGAATCGCTTAAAATGCTTAAATATTGCTCGGAATAAGCTTTAGTTGCTTATTTATGTCTGTTTTATATGTATTATTAAATATTTTCTAATGAGTAAGCTCTGAATTATATTCTAAACAACCGAATTAGATGAAATATAGATTATTGTAATCAAATGACAGATAATGAGTGCAGAATCGCTTAAACTGCTTAAATATTGCTCAGAATATGCTTTATTTGCTCATTTTATGCATATTTATATGTATAATTAAATAATTTACAATAAATATGCTTTGAATTATATTGTAGACAATACAAGTTATTGAAATATAGATTATATTGATCAGATGACTTAGAATGAGTGCATAATCGCTTAAAATGATCAAATACTGCCCAGAATATGCTTTAATTGACCATTTTATGCATATTTTCTCTGTATAATTAAATATTTTTCAATAAATATACTCTGGATTATATTGTAGACAATATAAATTATTTAAATATAGATTATTTTGATCAGATAATTTAGAAAGAGTGTAGAATTGCTTAAATTGCTCAAATATTAACCAGAATATGTTTTTATTTGCTTCCATGCATATTTTCCACGCATAAATAAATAATTTACAATAAATATGCTCTGAATTATATTGTAGACAATATAGCGTGTTCCAATATAGATTTTAGTCATCAGATGACTTAGAATGAGTGCATAATCGCTTAAAATGCTCAAATATTGCCCGGAATATGCTTTATTTTCTCATTTTATGCATATTTTCTATGTATAAATAAATAATATATAATACATATATGATCTGAATTTTATTTTAGACAATAGAAAGTGTTTAAATATAGATTATTGTGATCATTTGATTTAGAATAAGTGCAGAATCGCTAAAAATACTCAAATATTGCTCAGAATAAGCTTTATTTGCTTTATTTTAAGTCTATTTTATATGTATAACTAAATATTTTCTAATGAGTATGCTCTGAATTTTATTGTTGACAATAAAAAGTGTTTAAATATAGATTATTGTGATCATATGATTTAGAATGAGAGTAGAATCGCTTAAAATGCTCAAATATTAACCAGAATATGCTTTATTTACTTTGATGCATATTTTCCACGCATAAATAAATAAATTACAATAAATATGCTCTAAATTATATTGTAAACGATATAAAGTTTTCCAATATAGATTTTAGTGATCAGATGACCTAGATTGAGTGCATAATCGCTTAAAATGCTCAAATATTGCCCAGAATATGCTTTATTTGCTCATTGCATGCATATTTTCTATGTATAAATAAATAATTTACTATAAATATGCTTTGAATTATATTTTAGACAGTATAATGTGTTTACATATAGATTATTGTGATCATTTGATTTAGAATGAGTGCAGAATAGCTTAAAATGCTCAAATATTGCTCAGAATAAGCTCTATTTGCTTATTTTAAGTCTGTTTTATATGTATAACTAAATATATTCTAATGAGTAAGCTCTCAATTATATTATAGACAATATAAATAGACGAAATATAGATTATTGCAATCAAATGACATATAATGAGTGCAGAATCGCTTAAACTACTCAAATATTGCTCAGAATATGCTTTATTTGCTCATATTATGCATATTTTCTACCTATAATTAAATAATTCACAATAAATATGCTCTGAATTTGTAGACAATATAAAGTTTTCAAATATAGATTATAGTGATCAGATGACTTAGAATTAGTGCAGAATCGCTTAAAATGCCAAAAAATTGCCCACAATATGCTTGATTTGCTCATTTCATGCTTATTTTCTATGTATAATAAAATATTTTATAATAAATATGCTCTGAATTATATTGTAGACAATATAAAGTGTCTAAATATAGATTATTTTGATCAGATGATTTAGAATGAGTGTAGAATCGCATCAAATTCCCAAATATTAACCAGAATATGATTTATTTGCTGTGATGCATATTTTCCACGCATAAATAAATAATTTACAATAAGTATGCTCTGAATTATATTGTAGACAATATAAAGTGTTCCAATATAGATTTTAGTTATCAGATGACTTAGACTGAATGCATAATCTCTTAAAATGCTCAAATATTGCCTCGAATATGCTTTATTTGCTAATTTTATGCATATTTTCTATGTATAAATGAATAGTACATTATAAATATGCTCTGAATTTTATTGTAGACAACAGAAAATGTTTAAATATAGAGAATTGTTATCAGATGATTTAGAATGAGTGCAGAATCGCTTAAATGCTCAAATATTGCCCAGAATATGCTTTATTTGCTCATTTTATGCATATTTTCTATGTACAATTAAATATTTTAGAATAAATATGCTCTGAATTATATTGTAGGGGTTAGAAAGTGTTTGAATATAGATTATTGTTATCAGATGACTTAGAATGAGTGCTGAATCACTTAAAATGCTCAAATATTGCCAAGAATAAGCTTTATGTGCACATTTTATGCATATTTTCTATGTAAAAATAAATAACATATAATAAATATGTTCTGAATTTTATTGTAGACAATAGAAAGTGTTTAAATATATATTATTGTGATCATTTGATTTAGAATGAGTGCAGAATCGCTTATAATGCTAAAATATTGCTCAAAATAAGCTTTATTTGCTTATTTTATGTCTGTTTTATATGTATGTATAACTAAATATTTTCTAATGAGTAAACTCTGAATTATATTCTAGACAACATAAAAAGATGAAATATAGATTATTGTAATCAAATGACTTATAATGAGTGCAAAATCGATTAAACTAATCCAATATTGCTCAGAATATGCTTTATTTGTACATTTTAGGCATATTTTCTATGTATAATTAAATAATTTACAATAAATACGCTCTGAATTATATTTTCGACAATATAAAGTGTTCCAATATGGACTATAGTGATCAGATGACTTAGAATGAGTGCAGAATCGCTTAAAATGCTCAAATATTGACCAGAATATGCTTTATTTACTCATTTTATGCATATTTTCTACGTATAATTAAATATTCTATAATAAAAATGCTCTATTTTCTTCATTATATTGTAAACAATATAAAATGTTTAAATAAAGATGTAACATAATTAGAAAATTAGAATTTGTTAAGTTAATTAGGAGATTTATTAAGGAAATTTAAATTAACAAAATAAGAATTTATACATAAAATCGACATCAAATTCATATGTATAAATTGATTCGAATTCGAAATCCTTGATTTTGTGTAATATTCAAGCATAAATTTATTTTTCTAATAAAATCAAAGCTTAACTAAAATCAAATCTAATATTAAGATTAATCCAAAACTTAATGAAATAATAGTTATTAACAATTTATATGAGTAGCAGCATTCTTGATTATACAAACTTTGTCACACAAAGCCACAGAGAATCCGACGGATTTAAATAAAAGAAAGAAAAAAATTTTCGGAGAAAGCCTCTCTCTTCCTCTCCGTTTCTTTGCGCTGTCTCTCTCTCCCTTTCTTCTTTTCTCTTCTTCTTCGTTCTCTCCGATCAAGCAGCTCTCTCCTCTATTTTTCCGCGGTGCAGTAAATAGTAAAATGGAGGCGGAGGGAAAGCTGAGCCTAGCCAATCCTCCTCCGCCATGTATCCCCTTTTTCCTTCGTTCTTATCCGATTCAGTCGGATTTGAGACGAGGTGGACTTTAAGAGTAGTAAAATCGCGATGGGTAAATCATCGCCGTTCCCTTCTCTCTCCCTTTATTTTATAATTTCCTTGGATTTGGGGTATTTAAGGGGGTTTCTCTGTTGATGTCGGTTTGGTTGGCTTTGAGGAAATCCGAGAGAAAAAGAGAGAGGAAAAGAGAAAGAAAGAGTAAGGGGAAAAAAACTCAGAGATCAAAGGTATAGCTTTATGTTCTCTATTTGGATTTTCTCGGATTTTTGAGGAATTATTCCGGGAATTTCTTTAGGAATTTTCTATGTTTAAATCTTGATTTAAAAGGGGTTTATAAGAGTTGTTATGAGTATAAATGATGTCGTTGATGCTTACTGTTAAGAAGAAAATTGGGATGTTTGGTTTACTGTTAAAACTAGGGTTTTCTCGGATTATTATCGCTAATCATGGGGTTTTGCTTAATAACAGTGGGAGATGAACCTTTTAAATGCATTAAAATGATGGATTTGGGTTAGAAACTTGAGAAATTTGCTGTGATTAGGGTTATAATAGGAAGTATTGAGGTATGAGCATTCGGGTTGATTGGGATAGTGCTAATTTGATGAAATTCTTGAGTTCTCGATAAAACTGTTAATTAGGATGTGTTTGTGATGTTGTATACAGGTATTCAAACCTGTGGTACCGATTTTTGTGTCACTGGTACTTGTTCTGGTACCTGTCTGGTATGGTGACGGGGTTATAGGGACTGATTCGTGAAAATTTTTAGGTCGGAGGACCTTTTTATGAAAGAAAAGGACCTAAAAAGAAATTAAAAGGGCTTGGTTGTGAAATAAAATGATCTGGGGTTATTTTTGGAAGTTGTCCGTTGAGTTACTGGGTCGGGTTCCTGTGTTGTTGGATTTTGTCGGAAACCGACTCGGATCCGTTGGTCTGGCTCAGGTCAAATGGATCAGTTTGACCTGGCTCAGCCGTTTCGCCTTTTTGGGCTGGTTTTGCGTGTGGGCTTCGTTGCGGGAAAGAAAATAAAAAAGAGAAGTTGGGCTTCTCCTTCTGTTGGCCCAGTGCGAAAAAAAAATTGTTGGCCCGATACTTATATACTTAAATCTAATTTAATTAGATTTAATAATTGAACGATTAATAAACTTAATCTATGATTAAGTTAAAACTAATGTGGCTTAATAAATAATTAAAGGAAAGGCCAACGTACGTTTGGGTATACCTTTAATTAGTCGGTTTTCGGGGAAATGATGAAAACAGTCCGAGTGAAAATCCAGAACAGATACAAATCACCGACTATCTGATCCCAACAATTAAAACAATAAAATTTGGAATCTTGAATTTCATATTTCTTATTTTATAAATTATATTGAGTTTAAATGTTTTATGATTTTCCTAATATCTATTTTTATAATTAAATTTTTTTAATTTCAAAATATTAGTAAAAATCTAAATTTAAATAAACTTAATTTAAACAAAACTAATTTGAGTAAAATTTAAATAGACCTATTTAAATAAAACAAATTTAAATATATTTATAAAAAAAATTTAATAGAGTTAACTAAATTTATTTTCTAAAATTTAATTTTCGAAATTTTTATCTATTTATTTATTTATTAATTTATTTTACTAAAAAAAATTAATTAATTATTAAAACTAATTTAAATAAATAATAATAAATATTAAATCATGTTAAAATAAATTAAATTATATTAATAAAAAATTAACGGAGAATCAATAAATAGAATTCTAAAGAATTACTGAAAATACAAGTATAACCAACATTATATTAATTTAAGGATTTTATTTTAGTGGGGTGTTAGGAAATCTGAATTCCTAAGTTAGATAATTAATTAAAACCGTTAGTTAATTCTCAACGGTTTTCTAATTTTTTCAGGAGATTGGATGGGTTCGGAAGCAGACAACGATAAAGGTGCGGAACGTGGATATCTATAGAAATTTAGTTCGGTAAATTTTAAATTAGTGCATAGCATGTTGGATGCCGACTTGAATGCATTAATTATTGATCATATTAGTTCTAGAAACAGATATTACAACTCAAATAAAAAGTATCATGTTGAGTTAAGTCTCCATTATTGAAAATTTGAATATTAATGAAGTCAGGCAAGTTTGTTTATCATTTGATTTATTGAACGGCATTATATCAGTTCAATTAATGATTATTGCCTGTTATGATGATGAATTCCGAAAGTCTTGAGAAGTTAATGATAATGGATGGAATTTAAAAGAAATTAAACCACTCTCCAAAGTCGGTCGGCCACCGGCTTTGGCCAGTTCGATAGTACTATACGGATATGGAATCCCTTCCGCCTGTCAGGGTCCGGGATTTTTAAATCTCTACCGCCTGCCCTGTCTGGGGAAGATCTCTCTCCGCCTGCTCATACTAGTTGAGTTGGGAGATCTGAGTGTGTATTTAATTATCTTTATATGATTTATGATTTGACGGATCAGACTTTGCTGATTTTCTTGACTTGTCTGTTGTGCATGTGCTACACAGATGGTGCTGATAGGTCCGGTTTTACTTCGTTGCACGGTAGGTTATTAGAAAATTCTATTGCATTTTCTTAGTATAAATGTTTTTAAAGTTTCCACTTAATTAAATACTTACCTCTTATTTATTTAAATTCATGTTATTTTTACGGGATTTATTCTGGACTTAGATTTCAACTAGAAATCCACGTCTGGAACTAAAACCCGCACTGAGAATTTATTCTCACTCCGTTTGTTTTGCATGTACCTCGATTGGTTGGGGGTTCCAGGGTACCCACAGGCCGCTGAGGGGTCCTCCGCTCTTCGTGATTGATGGGTCGCATGTTCATCTGCATACTTTTGTTCCTCATATGCATACTTCCCTTACGTACCATGTTTCTATGTCTCCTGACGGCGTATATTTTTATCTCGAGTATACTCCTCCTCCACCTCCTGCGCCTGCTTCACCTCCAGTTCCAGAGCCTTCGGTACCTCCCACCCCAGTGATAGTTGTTAGTGACTCCGATGACGAGGGTATCGTCTTGGAGTAGTGTGTGTGTTTGTGTGTTTGAGACTTGTTAGGTTAGTTTGGTGGTGAGATGGACTAAATTTTGGTACACTAGTCTAGACTTTGTTCATATGTGAGCTAGACTAAGTGTTGTAGATATTGAGTCCATTCTCAGGGCTTGTGGTCCTTCGTTATGTGTGTGCCAGGCTTTGATGACGAGGATGTTGTGACACTGTAGCATATGTATTTTATATGATAGTGTGAGAGTTGTGATTTTGGACTTGTTTTGCTTGTGTTGTGATTTGCTTAGTATGTTTCAAATCACTTGATATCTTATTGATATGCTTTATTTTTTAAAAAAAAATGGTCATAAGTGTTAGGTTAAATTCTAAATTAAAGCCTTACGATAATACTAATTTTGTGTTATCGTGGCGGGAGCTGTCATATTTAGGGACGGGATGTGACAGTCTCTTTGTGGTGGTATCAGAGCCTAGGTTTGGTTTAAGCCCTAACCAGTATCACGCAACGTGGGTAGAAGGTGGTTTAAGACGATCTTTGGATTGACATTAAAGATAAGCATGCATGCATTGTATATATATTAATACATTATTTGCAAGGAATGCATTTTCATTTATTATTTTGATATCTTTTATTTTGCACTAACCCTACACAATTATTATCGATCTAAAAAGTGAATCGAATAGCAGAATTAAGTAATGGGAAATGCACGTGGACGACGTGGACAACGGGGTGGCCGTCGCGCCCCGGAACCAGAAAGGCAAGATCATGTGGAATTAGAAGATGAGGAAGTAAATCGATTATTGCAAGCCTATGAACGAGGACGTCGAGCTACTGAACAAGATAACCAAGGTCCTAGGGATCGAGAAGAGGCAAATTTTAGAAAATTTGAAGCGTTTGCCCGATTGACACCACCCAAGTTTAATGGAGAAAGCGGTTTCAAAGCCGCAGAAGAATGGCTGGCTGCTATGAAAGCCCGATTGGAGGTTTGTCAAGCCCCAGCGGAACAACAGGTGAATCTAGTAACTTATTATCTCGAAAATGCAGCCAGATTTTGGTGGGAAGGTGTGAAACGGGGGTATGAAGGCGATGTGACTCGAATTCCGTGGGCCTGGTTTGAGGAAAGGTTTGAGCAGAGGTTCATGAGCACTGTACATAAAGAAGCCATGAGAAATCGGTTCGTGACTTTGAAACAAATGGGACGGACGGTGGCGGAATACAACACTCAATTTCTTAGCTTGTCCCAATATGCCCCTGATATTTTCAATGATCCATACCGACAAAGACGACAGTACTTGGATGGTTTGGATCCTGATATTGCCACGACGGTGGACATACGAGCAAATCAAGGGCTACAACAATTAATGGATGCGACAGAGCAAGTTGATGTGTATCAAAAGCGAAAAGCTCAGCAACGAATGAATCAAGCTAGGAATGTGCGGGGACGAGGAACGGTGGTAACTGGACGGGGGATGCCAGCCTCACCAACTGTAAGAACGTTTCCAAGACCAGTGGGATTGCCTACACCCCCTATGGCAAGGCCGTCTTTGCCTTTGGCTGGCCGGACACCTCAACCTGTTAATTCTAATTGGTGTAGGAGGTGTCAACAACCACATTCTGAAGCCGAGTGTCGTCAAATAAATCGAGTCTGTTATGGTTGTGGGAGTTCAGATCATTGGGTCCGAGATTGCCCAAAGTCATGGATAAATCAACAAAGAGGAATGACTGCAGGAACAAGTACTGGGCGAGGAACCGGAATAGTTCCAAGAGGTCGTGGTAATGCACGTGGAGGACAGACCAACAGAACTACCGTCGTTCATGCCCTAGATGCAACAACTGAGATGCTTAACGAAGAAGAAGTCATAGAGATAGAAAATCTGGAGGAAGAAATGTTTGATCCAGAAACTGGAATAACGGCAGACCCAAACGAAGTAGCAACGGATCTTCTGGCAGGTATTTTACTTGTTTCTGGAAATCCTGCTTATATATTATTAGACACAGGATGTAATCATTCAGTTGTGTCCAATTCTTTTGCGGAAAAATGTGGATGGGTTATAGAAACAAGTGGAAAGACTTTACAAATTCAAACACCTTTAGGGCAAGCTACCCAACCCTCTGCACATTGTTGGAATCGAGAAGTTCATGTAGGAGGTCGGGATTTAAGGGTAAATTTGTTGGTTATGAATATAGCAAATTATGACATATTGTTGGGACTGGATTGGCTTACTCAACACTCTGCTGTTATCAATTGTGCAAAAAGAGAAGTAACTTTTGAACTTCCAAACCAAACTATATGCACTTTAAAGTGTCGGAGGGCTGGTGATGTAATACCTTATATTTCGGCACTTAAAACTAAGCATCTAATGGAAGCTGGTTGTTCAGCTTATTTGGTTACGGTGGTAAAATTGATGTCTGTAACTCCAAATTTAACTTCTATACCTATAGTGTCAGAATATTCGGATGTGTTCCCAGAAGAAATTTCTGGGTTTACCACCCGAGAGGGAAATTGAATTTCCAATTGAGCTAATACCCGGCACTACCCCTATTTTTAAAACTCCATACCGAATGGCCCCTGCTGAATTGAAAGAACTCAAAATACAACTGGAAGAGTTGTTGGAAAAGGGATTTATTAGACCTAGTTCCTCTCCTTGGGGCGCACCTGTTTTGTTTGTTCGGAAAAAAGATGGATCCTTAAGACTTTGCATTGATTATCGGGAACTTAATAAGGTAACTATCAAAAATCAATATCCTTTACCTCGGATTGATGATTTATTTGATCAACTTCAAGGATCTTCAGTTTACTCAAAAATAGATTTAAGAACTGGATATCATCAATTACGCATTCGACCAAGTGATATTGAGAAAACTGCCTTTCGTACCCGTTATGGACATTATGAATACCTGGTAATGCCTTTTGGATTGACTAATGCCCCTGCAGCTTTTATGGATCTGATGAATCGAGTTTTTCACGATTTGTTAGACTCTTGTGTGGTAGTATTTATTGATGACATCCTTATTTATTCAAAGACGAAGGAAGAACATGGGGAGCATCTCCGATTAGTATTGGATAGACTTCGTCAACATCAATTATATGCTAAATTATCCAAATGCGAATTTTGGCTGGAGCAAATTGCTTTTCTAGGACATATCATATCTGGAAAAGGACTAGCGGTTGATCCAGATAAAATTAAAGCTGTGATGGAATGGAAACCACCGAAGAAGGTGACTGAGGTACGAAGTTTCCTTGTATTAGCAGGTTATTATCGATGATTTGTGCTAGTTTTTGCCAAGATAGCTCGACCACTTACCAAATTGTTACAAAAAGACATAAAATTTGAGTGGGGTGAAGCTCAAGAGAAGAGTTTTCAGGAATTGAAACAGAGATTAGTAACTGCTCCCATTCTTGCTATGCCAATTGCGGGACAAGAATATACTGTATACACTGATGCATCTCAATATGGATTAGGATGTGTTCTTACTCAGGACGGACATGTAATAGCCTATGGGTCAAGGCAGCTGAGAAGTCATGAACAAAATTATCCTACTCATGATTTAGAACTTGCAGCAGTGGTATTCGCACTTAAAATTTGACGACATTATTTATATGGAGTTAAGTGCAAAATATACACTGATCATAAAAGTCTCAAATATATTTTTACCCAGAAAGAATTGAATTTGAGACAAAGGAGATGGTTAGAGCTAATTAAGGACTATGATCTCGATATACATTATTATGCTGGAAAAGCAAATGTCGTGGCAGATGCTTTGAGTCGGAAAAATCAAATCAACTTGGTTACATTCTTTACTCAGGAACCAAAACTTTTGGAAGAAATAAGACAAATAAAATTATTTGTAAGTTTTTCTCAAGAAACGATACAAACGTTTTCTTCTAAAATTTTGGAAAATAGTAATCAGTCAGAAGTAACCACGATGATTACGGGGATGTTAGCCTCTATATCTATACAAACTGATCTACAAGGTCGATTTAAAGAAGCTCAAGAAAGGGATATCAAATTTAAAAAGTTTCGGGAGTTGGCTAAGAATAAACCTGATTCATTTTTCAAGATCGATGAAATGGGGATATTAAAATTTCAGGATAGAATTTGTATACCCAATAATTCCGAGATTAAAATGATAATCTTATCAGAGGCACATGATTCAGGGTATACTATTCATCCTAGAGAAGTTAAAATGTATCAGGATTTAAAGAGGGCATTTTGGTGGCCAAATATGAAGAATGATATAAAAGAATATATCAAGAAGTGCCAAATATGCCAACAAGTAAAGGCCGATAGACAGAGACCTGCTGGACTTTTACAATTACCTTGGATACCAAGACATAAATTTGAGTCGATTACAATGGATTTTGTCACCGGATTTCCAAGAACTACGGGAAAATATGACTCAATTTGGGTTATAGTGGATCGATTAACTAAGATAGCCCATTTTATTCCAATTCGGACCGACTTCACAGGTAAGGAGTTAGCCGAAATATTCATGAAGATCCTGTTGGAGTTATGTCCTAGAAGTCAATATTTAATGACTTATTTTCTTAGTTTATGTTAATGATGATATTTGATCATTTGTTCCAAGAGTTTATTATTGACAGATCATTCAGGTTGAGGATCTGAATTGTAGATCTCTGTGGATCATTCATTAGAATGACAATAATAAATCTAAATTGTCCATAATCTTGATAATTAACAAGGAACATTAATTATCATAAAAGATTAGTATGCAAGTTAAGTGATGATTAAGTTCTACAAATCATAGGTAAGGAGTTACAAACTTAATTGCATATGTGTATGTTATTGGAACATAGTACAGGACTTGACCCAATGAAATAAACATATGGATTGTGTTATGTGTCATTGTTTATTTCATATGAGTTTGATTCTAAGTTTGAGATGTTCACCTTTTCCACATGAGGATAGGTTCAATAAATATCGTCTAATGTTGATTCCTGATAAAGGCTGCTATAAGGACTTTATTTATGTTCTCTTGAATTGTGCGGGGAAAAGTTGTTCATCAAGAAAATCGTATGTCCCTCATTAGTATACCTAGTGAGTGATGATATTTGTTTGGGCCCCTTGATGGAGTTGAATTGTTTGCTAGCAACTTGTACAATTAACTCTATATCAAGAAATGTATAATCTGCAAGAATGACACATTCCTATCTTGGATTATACAAAGATATCGTGTGACATAAGAATCAAACAAAGAAATACTTTTATTTCTTATGCAGGATTGAGATATTGTAACGGTACATTATTTATACGAATTGGGAATCATAACGTGTTGCTAGATACCGCTTATGATTATTGGAAATAAATAACGATTTATTTCCATGGCCAACATAGTATAAATCCTCAAATAGGGTCGCACAAATAGGATTCTAACCACTTGGTGCATTTATTGTTTATTCACAATAATGTGTATTGTGAAATGTGATAAGTTAATTAATTAATTATATACCGTTATGAACCGTTATAATTAATTAAATTAAAAGGATCATATGGAAACAATTTAATGCATTAGCTAATCATAGATTAATTATTAATGAGTTAATAATTAATTATGTTCAACTTACTTTAATTAGTTTGAGCTAATTGGGCTTCTATTTAATTGGTTAATTAAGGGCCCGATTTAAGGAAGAATAAAGAGAATTAAAAGGGATTCATTAATTGGTGAATTAATGAATAAAGACCTTTTATAAGATGGCCCAAGAAAGCCCATTAGGTGGCCTCTTAGGGTGGATGGCATACTTGTAAATAATATGAAAGGTGGATGAGAGTTGTTGGCTATATAAAGGGGGTCTCCAAGAGGAAACCCTAGCCGTCATTCTCTCCCATCCCATGCGCCTCCTAGCTGCCCCTCTTTTCTCTCTTCCAAGCTCATGTGTTGAGCACCCCACCTCTCTTCCTCTCCATTAAATAGTTAAGTAGAGAAGCAAGGTGATTAGCAAGAGGTTCAAGAGAACTAGCATTCTCTTTGAGCTTGGTGGTGGGTCCTTGGTGGGCTAGAGGCGACTATTGGTGGTGGAGGAGGCGGAGCACGCACGCCACCGACTCCTACGCATTGGATCTAACCTCCTTGATACGATTCAAGGAGAGGTAATGGTTCAATCCCTTTTCTCATGATGTGTGATTGCTTTAGCACTAGATCTTTGTCTTGTTTGTTGTTTAATGGTGATTAATTAGTTGTAATTGATCCAAATTAAAAATGAGCATTTCCTAACATATCCAATTCAAATATCATGGTTGTCCAAAAGAAATCATTTCTGATAGAGATACAAGGTTTACATCTCGATTTTGGACAAGTTTTCGGGAACAAATGGGTACCAAGGTTATGTTTAGCTCTGCACATCATCCTCAAACGGATGGACAGTCTGAAAGAACGATTCAAACTTTAGAGGATATGTTGCGAGCTTGTGCACTTAGTTTCGGTGGATCTTGGTTAGAACATTTACATTTGGTAGAATTTGCCTATAATAATAGTTATCATTCAAGTATAGGCATGTCACCATTTGAAGCATTATATGGAGAACCATGTCGAACTCCATTGTGGTGGAAACCGCAAGGAACAATAGATCCAACAGGACCTCAGCTTATAGCTGAAAGTGAGGAAAATGTTAAAATCGCTTTAAAAAGATTAAAAGCTGCTCAAGACCGATACAAGAAAAGTGCTGATGCAAAAAGGCGAAATGTGGAATTCAATGTGGGAGAAGAAGTGTGGTTAAAGGTATCTCCAGTAAAAGGGATAAGACGATTTGGAATGACAGGAAAATTAAGCCCTCGCTATATTGGACCCTTCCCAATTCAAAAGCGAATCGGACAAGTAGCTTATGAATTGAAATTATCTGATCAACTTTCCCAAGTGCATCCTGTATTTCATGTGTCACAACTCAGACAGTATATAAAAGACCCTACACATAAAATACCGGATTATTCAGATTTACGAGTAGAAGAGGATTTGACGTATGAAGAAGAACCAATACAAATACTGGACCGGAAAATACAGCAATTAAGAAATAAAATTATTCCTTTAGTACTGGTTCATTGGGGAAAACACTCGACCAAAGAAGCTACGTGGGAATTAGAAGATACTATGCGGAAACAATACCCAAATTTATTCGGTAAGTATCGTTTCGGAGACCGAACGATCTTTTTAAGGGGGGTGGAATGTAACATAATTAGAAAATTAGAATTTGTTAAGTTAATTAGGAGATTTATTAAGGAAATTTAAATTAACAAAATAAGAATTTATACATAAAATCGACATCAAATTCATATGTATAAATTGATTCAAATTCGAAATCCTTGATTTTGTGTAATATTCAAGCATAAATTTATTATTCTAATAAAATCAAAGCTTAACTAAAATCAAATCTAATATTAAGATTAATCCAAAACTTAATGAAATAATAGTTATTAACAATTTATATGAGTAGCAGCATTCTTGATTATACAAACTTTGTCACACAAAGCCACAGAGAATCCGACGGATTTAAATAAAAGAAAGAAAAAAATTTTCGGAGAAAGCCTCTCTCTTCCTCTCCGTTTCTTTGCGCTGTCTCTCTCTCCCTTTCTTCTTTTCTCTTCTTCTTCGTTCTCTCCGATCAAGCAGCTCTCTCCTCTATTTTTCCGCGGTGCAGTAAATAGTAAAATGGAGGCGGAGGGAAAGCTGAGCCTAGCCAATCCTCCTCCACCATGTATCCCCTTTTTCCTTCGTTCTTATCCGATTCAGTCGGATTTGAGACGAGGTGGACTTTAAGAGTAGTAAAATCGCGATGGGTAAATCATCGCCGTTCCCTTCTCTCTCCCTTTATCTTATAATTTCCTTGGATTTGGGGTATTTAAGGGGGTTTCTCTGTTGATGTCGGTTTGGTTGGCTTTGAGGAAATCCGAGAGAAAAAGAGAGAGGGAAAGAGAAAGAAAGAGTAAGGGAAAAAAAACTCAAGAGATCAAAGGTATAGCTTTATGTTCTCTATTTGGATTTTCTCGGATTTTTGAGGAATTATTCCGGGAATTTCTTTAGGAATTTTCTATGTTTAAATCTTGATTTAAAAGGGGTTTATAAGAGTTGTTATGAGTATAAATGATGTCGTTGATGCTTACTGTTAAGAAGAAAATTGGGATGTTTGGTTTACTGTTAAAACTAGGGTTTTCTCGGATTATTATCGCTAATCATGGGGTTTTGCTTAATAACAGTGGGAGATGAACCTTTTAAATGCATTAAAATGATGGATTTGGGTTAGAAACTTGAGAAATTTGCTGTGATTAGGGTTATAATAGGAAGTATTGAGGTATGAGCATTCGGGTTGATTGGGATAGTGCTAATTTGATGAAATTCTTGAGTTCTCGATAAAACTGTTAATTAGGATGTGTTTGTGATGTTGTATACAGGTATTCAAACCTGTGGTACCGATTTTTGTGTCACTGGTACTTGTTCTGGTACCTGTCTGGTATGGTGACGGGGTTACAGGGACTGATTCATGAAAATTTTTAGGTCGGAGGACCTTTTTATGAAAGAAAAGGACCTAAAAAGAAATTAAAAGGGCTTGGTTGTGAAATAAAATGATCTGGGGTTATTTTTGGAAGTTGTCCGTTGAGTTACTGGGTCGGGTTCCTGTGTTGTTGGATTTTGTCGGAAACCGACTCGGATCCGTTGGTCTGGCTCAGGTCAAATGGATCAGTTTGACCTGGCTCAGCCGTTTCGCCTTTTTGGGCTGGTTTTGCGTGTGGGCTTCGTTGCGGGAAAGAAAAAAAAAAAAGAGAAGTTGGGCTTCTCCTTCTGTTGGCCCAGTGCGAAAAAAAAATTGTTGGCCCGATACTTATATACTTAAATCTAATTTAATTAGATTTAATAATTGAACGATTAATAAACTTAATCTATGATTAAGTTAAAACTAATGTGGCTTAATAAATAATTAAAGGAAAGGCCAACGTACGTTTGGGTATACCTTTAATTAGTCGGTTTTCGGGGAAATGATGAAAACAGTCCGAGTGAAAATCCAGAACAGATACAAATCACCGACTATCTGATCCCAACAATTAAAACAATAAAATTTGGAATCTTGAATTTCATATTTCTTATTTTATAAATTATATTGAGTTTAAATATTTTATGATTTTCCTAATATCTATTTTTATAATTAAATTTTTTTAATTTCAAAATATTAGTAAAAATCTAAATTTAAATAAACTTAATTTAAACAAAACTAATTTGAGTAAAATTTAAATAAACCTATTTAAATAAAACAAATTTAAATATATTTATAAAAAATTTTTTAATAGAGTTAACTAAATTTATTTTCTAAAATTTAATTTTCGAAATTTTTATCTATTTATTTATTTATTAATTTATTTTACTAAAAAAAATTAATTAATTATTAAAACTAATTTAAATAAATAATAATAAATATTAAATCATGTTAAAATAAATTAAATTATATTAATAAAAAATTAACGGAGAATCAATAAATAGAATTCTAAAGAATTACTGAAAATACAAGTATAACCAACATTATATTAATTTAAGGATTTTATTTTAGTGGGGTGTTAGGAAATCTGAATTCCTAAGTTAGATAATTAATTAAAACCGTTAGTTAATTCTCAACGGTTTTCTAATTTTTTCAGGAGATTGGACGGGTTCGGAAGCAGACAACGATAAAGGTGCGGAACGTGGATATCTATAGAAATTTAGTTCGGTAAATTTTAAATTAGTGCATAGCATGTTGGATGCCGACTTGAATGCATTAATTATTGATCATATTAGTTCTAGAAACAGATATTACAACTCAAATAAAAAGTATCATGTTGAGTTAAGTCTCCATTATTGAAAATTTGAATATTAATGAAGTCAGGCAAGTTTGTTTATCATTTGATTTATTGAACGGCATTATATCAGTTCAATTAATGATTATTGCCTGTTATGATGATGAATTCCGAAAGTCTTGAGAAGTTAATGATAATGGATGGAATTTAAAAGAAATTAAACCACTCTCCAAAGTCGGTCGGCCACCGGCTTTGGCCAGTTCGATAGTACTATACGGATATGGAATCCCTTCCGCCTGTCAGGGTCCGGGATTTTTAAATCTCTACCGCCTGCCCTGTCTGGGGAAGATCTCTCTCCGCCTGCTCATACTAGTTGAGTTGGGAGATCTGAGTGTGTATTTAATTATCTTTATATGATTTATGATTTGACGGATCAGACTTTGCTGATTTTCTTGACTTGTCTGTTGTGCATGTGCTACACAGATGGTGCTGATAGGTCCGGTTTTACTTCGTTGCACGGTAGGTTATTAGAAAATTCTATTGCATTTTCTTAGTATAAATGTTTTTAAAGTTTCCACTTAATTAAATACTTACCTCTTATTTATTTAAATTCATGTTATTTTTACGGGATTTATTCTGGACTTAGATTTCAACTAGAAATCCACGTCTGGAACTAAAACCCGCACTGAGAATTTATTCTCACTCCGTTTGTTTTGCATGTACCTCGATTGGTTGGGGGTTCCAGGGTACCCACAGGCCGCTGAGGGGTCCTCCGCTCTTCGTGATTGATGGGTCGCATGTTCATCTGCATACTTTTGTTCCTCATATGCATACTTCCCTTACGTACCATGTTTCTATGTCTCCTGACGGCGTATATTTTTATCTCGAGTATACTCCTCCTCCACCTCATGCGCCTGCTTCAACTCCAGTTCCAGAGCCTTCGGTACCTCCCACCCCAGTGATAGTTGTTAGTGACTCCGATGACGAGGGTATCGTCTTGGAGTAGTGTGTGTGTTTGTGTGTTTGAGACTTGTTAGGTTAGTTTGGTGGTGAGATGGACTAAATTTTGGTACACTAGTCTAGACTTTGTTCATATGTGAGCTAGACTAAGTGTTGTAGATATTGAGTCCATTTTCAGGGCTTGTGGTCCTTCGTTATGTGTGTGCCAGGCTTTGATGACGAGGATGTTGTGACACTGTAGCATATGTATTTTATATGATAGTGTGAGAGTTGTGGTTTTGGACTTGTTTTGCTTGTGTTGTGATTTGCTTAGTATGTTTCAAATCACTTGATATCTTATTGATATGCTTTATTTAAAAAAAAAAAAATGGTCATAAGTGTTAGGTTAAATTCTAAATTAAAGCCTTACGATAATACTAATTTTGTGTTATCGTGGCGGGAGCTATCATATTTAGGGACGGGATGTGACAAAAGATTATTTCGATCAGATGGTTTAGAATGAATGTAGAATCGCTTAAAATGCTCAAATATTAACCAGAATATTATTTATTTGCTTTGATGCATATTATCCACGCATGAATAAATAATTTACAATAAATATTCTCTGAATTATATTGTAGACCATATAAAGTGTTCGAATATAGATTTTTGCGATCAGATGACTTAGAGTGAGTGCATAATCTCTTAAAATGCTCAAATATTTATTATAGTGTTCAGATGACTTAGAATGAGTGCAGAATAGCTTAAAATGCTCAAATATTGCCCAGAATATGCTTTATTTGCTGATTTTGTGCATATTTTCAGAATATTATTTAATATTTTAAAATAAATATGCTCTCAATTATATTATAGACTATATAATTTTTTTAAATATAGATTATTGTAATCAATTTGATTTAGAATGAGTGCAGAATCGCTTAAAATGCTTAAATATTGCTCGGAATAAGCTTTAGTTGCTTATTTATGTATGTTTTATATGTATAACTAAATATTTTCTAATGAGTAAGCTCTGAATTATATTCTAGATAACCGAATTAGATGAAATATAGATTATTGTAATCAAATGACAGATAATGAGTCCAGAATCGCTTAAACTGCTTAAATATTGCTCAGAATATGCTTTATTTGCTCATTTTATGCATATTTTCTATGTATAATTAAATAATTTACAATAAATATGCTTTGAATTATATTGTAGACAATATAAGTTATTGAAATATAGATTATATTGATCAGATGACTTAGAATAAGTGCATAATCGCTTAAAATGCTCAAATACTGCCCAGAATATGTAAGGAAATGCTCATATTTTAATTTTAGATTAATTACAACTAATTAATCACCATAAACAACAAGCAAATCAATAGATCTAGTGCTAAAGCAATCACACATCCAATCAAGAGAGAAGGTAGGAGAAATTGTACCTCTCATGAAATTGTATTCATGAGGCTCGAATCCATGGCATGGGAGTCGATGGGGTGCGTGCTCCACCATCTCCACCATCTATGGCCGCCTCTAGCCCACCAAGGACCCACCACCAAGCTCAAAGAGAATGCTAGTTCTCTTGAACCTCTTGCTAATCACCTTGCTTCTCTTAATTAACTATTTAATGGAGAGGAAGAGAGGTGGGATGCTCAACACATGAGCTAAGAGAGGAAGGGAAGAGCCATGGAGAAGAGAGAAAAATCTCTCTTCTAGGTGGAGGCGCAAGGGAGGGGAGAGGAAGAGAGATGACGGCTAGGGTTTTCTCCCAAAGAGACCCCTTTATATAGCCAACCACTCTCATCCAATTTTCATACTATTTACAAGTATGCCATCCACCCTAAGAGGTCACCTAATGGGCTCTCTTGGGCCATCTTAATAAAAGGCCTTTATTCATTAATTCACCAATTAATGAATCTCCTTTAATTGTCTCTTCATTCTTCCTTAAATCGGGCCTTTAATTAACCAATTAAATAGAAGTCCAATTAGCTCAAACTAATTAAAGTAAGTTGAACATAATTAATTATTAACTCATTAATAATTAATCTATGATTAGCTAATGCATTATATTGTTTCCATATGATCCTTTTAATTTAATTAATTATAACGGTTCATAACGGTATATAATTAATTAATTAACTTATCACATTTCACAATACACATTATTGTGAATAAACAATAAATGCACCAAGTGGTTAGAATCCTATTTGTGCGACCCTATTTGAGGATTTATACTATGTTGGCCATGGAAATAAATCGTTATTTATTTCCAATAATCATAAGCGGTATCTAGCAACACGTTATGACTCCCAATTCGTATAAATAATGTACCGTTACAATATCTCAATCCTGCATAAGAAATAAAAGTATTTCTTTGTTTGATTCTTATGTCACACGATATCTTTGTATAATCCAAGATAGGAATGTGTCATTCTTGCAGATTATACATTTCTTGATCTAGAGTTGATCGTCTAGTTTGCATGCATACGATCCAACTCCATCAAGGGGCCCAAACAGATATCATCACTCACTAGGTATACTAATGAGGGACATACGGTTTTCTTGATGAACAACTTTTCCCCGCACAATTCAAGAGAACATAAATAAAGTCCTTATAGCAGCCTTTATCAGGAATCAACATTAGACGATATTTATTGAACCTATCCTCATGTGGAAAAGGTGAACATCTCAAACTCAGAATCAAACTCATATGAAATAAACAATGACACATAACACAATCCAAATGTTTATTTCATTGGGTCAAGTCCTGTACTATGTTCCAATAACATACACATATGCAATTAAGTCGGTAACTCCTTACCTATGATTTGTAGAACTTAATCATCACTTAACTTGCATACTAATCTTTTATGATAATTAATGTTCCTTGTTAATTATCAAGATTATGGACGATTTAGATTTATTATTGTCATTCTAATGAATGATCCACAGAGATCTACAATTCAGATCCTCAACCTGAATGATCTGTCAATAATAAACTCTAGGAACAAATGATCAAATATCATCATTAACATAAACTAAGAAAATAAGTCATGAAATATTGACTTCTAGGACATAACTCCAACAATCTCCCACGTTATATATCCATGTATATACATGTTCGAACCTCAAAAATATTATACGCTTAAAGCAAGTTACTCATACGTCCATCACGTATGGATGCACAATTGCATCTCGTATACCGCTTAAGGTAGAGGTTAAGTTAGAGTGTTCGCTGTGTCCGCGAACCTATCCAATTTTGTTTGACCCTATATACATATATACTCCTATATATGTGTTCTTGATCATCATCATGTGAGATCAAGTGACATCGTCATAGATCTTAGTTGGATCACCAATTTAATATTGGGTTCTTCAAGTTTAAGCTATGGTTCGAGATGCATAGAACCATATTAGCTTGACTGAGAACTTCACGATCCTTACTACATTCTTTTATTGCTTAACAAGTTGCTATATATATTTGTTTTGGTGACGGAAACGGTTGTAATATCCCATTTAGAACACCTTCTAAACTTACAACACCACATTTAAACAAAATATGTAGCTCAATTGTATTTATATCAATCTTTCGAAAACTAGCATCAATATATCAATTTATATGAGCTTTCTTTTATCTTATCAGATGGAAAAACATATCACTCTTTCTCTTAAGATACTCGAGGACATTCTTGATTATTGTCCAAATGTGTTTTTCTTTGTATCCATTTGACAACTGATTGTCATACTCCTTGGGTACAACACATAGGGGCATGTGCATAAGTATGGCGTACATAATGAAACTCATAACAGAAGGATGCTCGAATTGTATCGTGCACTCTTCTCGAATTGAGTTGCAACACACCGAGTAGCACTGAAGTGTATGCCATACAATGTGGTTAGACATCCTTTCTAGGAGTCTATCTTTTCGTGTAACTATAACACCTTGTCATTATATGCACATTTTGCTCAAACCTGACATCCATCATAATCTATCTCCATAGATTTTGTTTCCTTGGATTTAGGTGACTTACCCAAGTTCTCAATTGAGAAAAACATTCTCCAATGAGATCTTGACAATATTCATTTTCTTAATGTTATTCCCAATTAATGTCTTGTATCTTGTACAATACATGTAACACAATCATGCTCCCACTGAATATCTTGTCTATATAAGATACTTTTGACGAAGTGCAACTCCTTGACTTCCTTGTCAAAATATTTATTCCAATTTCCACAGTACTTGCTTCAATCCATTAATGGATCATTGAAGCATATATGTGTTTCCAACAATACAACAAATCCTTGGTTTGTGTCAAATACACAACAACTTCCTTCATTCAATCGAAGAAGGCGGTTTTAATGTATCTTTCCATATATCTATATATACGAAATATAACTATTGCTAGAATGATCTTTATTGACTTATACATAGCTACAAGCGAGAAGCCGTGCTTTGTACATGGTCAACTTGTTATCGACTTAGACATAGCATCAATCATGAAATTGTGCTTTGTACATAGTCGACTGGTTATCGACTTAGACATAGCATCAATCATGAAATTGTGCTTTGTACAAAGTCGACTGGTTATCGACTTAGACATAGCATCAATCATGAAATTGTGCTTTGTACATAGTCGACTTGTTATCGACTTAGACATAACATCAATCATGAAATTGTGCTTTGTACAAAGTCGACTTGTTATCCATATCTATCTTTCCTTTTAAAGATCTAAATGTTCTAGATGGATCGCTCCTTCTTGAACATCAATCAAGGTCTATACCTTGTTGTTATATATATGGATTGTACTTAAAGATCATATAGATTCAAACCATACTTGTGGAATCGGGTCTTTCCATCGCTTCTTTATTTATCAACGGATCCTCACATGTCAAGTATGAGGATGTTGTGAAACCTATGTACTTTTCAGTTTAGGCAATTCACTCTCGTTGATCTTTGTAGGATTGGTGCTTGAGGTCTACGAACTACTTCTACAACATCTTGTAGAATAGATTCTTGATCCTAATGTATTGCACGAGTTTCTCTAACATCATCCATTCGTGAGATGTTTGAGTACTCTTTAGAAGCGAGCGTGCTTATAAACTTCTTCCTTTCACAACTGCTTGTGAGTCAAGTTCCGCTCAACTCCCACTAAGCACCATGTATGGAGTGACAAGTTCCCTATAAAGGTACTTCTTGTAGTGACGCATAAACTCCTTTAATGCTCACTTTACTCCCACTACTTCTTCTTGAGAATATTATTCTTTAAGATTACGTTATGATGAGCAACAACTACCTTGTTCTTATCATGTTCATAGAAGTAGTACCTTTTGGCTAATTCAAGATATCCTACAAAATAATAAGCGTCTTATTTGGGTCCAAGCTTATCAATCAATCGAACCTTGAAATAAGCTTCTCAACACCAAATCTTGAGAAACAATATACCTAGAGATCGAATCTCGTAAGATATCTTTCTCAATAGACTTCAATGGAATTTTTATTTAGTGTAAACAATATTGTCCTCAAACACAATCCCTTACATGAGTCAAACAAGTCAATTTGATTTATTACCGATTGAACTATATCAAACAATGTTCGATACCTTCATCCTTGGATACATTTTTCCAAATGTTCCTCATGGAGCGAGTAGTGAAACGTCTTTCATACTCTTTAGGCAATATATCAAACTACATGACTTAACTATTTACCATGATCCATCTTAAGACTTTTGCTTTTATTGAATAGTTTTTCAACTTTACTCTTGAGATCCTTTTGATCTTGTCAAAAGATTCATACTTATACCATATCAAATAGATACGTTAATATCTACAATGATCGTTGGTCAAGTGGTAAAGTGTCAACAACCTTTCAATTGCACAAGTCCTATAAGTCTATATACATCAATATGTATAAATCTTAATAAGGTTACTTGTCCTTTAAACCTTCGTAGGTCAAAGGTGCTTTTGTCTTTTAACAAACACGATTCGCATGAATTTCAATTGATTTGCAATCGAATTGATTTACGAGCTCCACGTTACGTAGACTCTCATAATGCGATTCTTTGCAATCAAATTGATTTACGAGCTCCACGTTACGTAGACTCTCATAATGCGATTCTTGTTTATATTCGACTAAGCAACTATTTTACATAAAAGTCAAATACTTTATGCGAAGTCTTACATATTTGTCATTCAAAATTTGTTAATCTATTTCAAGCAAATTCAATTAAGATGCATGAAATCTTATACACAAATTTATAACAATAAGAGAACAACATTTCTCTATTACAAAATATGATCATCCATCATCAAATATGAAACGGAGATAAGGTTTTATGAGATGTTTGGAATAAGGTATACAACCTCAAATTCCTAAACAAACTCTTTATTTAGTAAAGATAACTCTACGTATTCAATGGTAGTGGCTTAGACGTACAAGCCATTTCCAAAAACGGAGTTTACTTTACTTATCTCAAACTTTCTCTTATTCATCATTGCCTACACATTTCGTTAAATGCGAGCACATGAACTAGCACCTAATTACTAGTGTGAATTAGAGATAGTGAGATAATTTGAACGACAAATATCTTAAGGTTTAGAACATCATGATATTTCGGACAACCTTTCAAATGCCTCCCATAAATGGCAAATGAAACATCTCATGTGACACACGGTCACTAGTGAGGGTCTCAAAGTCTCAACTCATATATTGGTGGAGTATTCCTTTAATACTTAACCAATCATTTTAGCACTAACAAGTGTGCGAACAATACATCCTTTATCCATAGAAAGAGATTTTATGACAATATCAACAATCCTTGATATTGGAGATCTCAATATCTCTAGTTGTCAATTAGCTACTCAAACCTTTCGGTTCACAAGCTAATGAAATATTTATCTTCTTATAAGAAGAGTCTCTTGGTTAACTCACATTCCATTACTCGATCATTAATGATTGAGTCTATCTTTTACTTTCTCTAAGACCGTCTTCTTGAGTAAGTGGATGAGAGCATAGAAGTCTTAGTATAGTCCTTATGAATTCTCCAATTCAAAGGTCCAGAACTTCTAAAAGGATATGAGCATTCGCTTTATTGAATAATTTTCGTCAAAACTAATCAATCATTGCGAAGCTATGTTCGGGAAGTTGAGGAACGTTTTTGGGATTAAACTTGCTCAAGTTTCTCATTTCCAAGAACATGTCTTAGGAATCGGTATTTCTTCTCCAAGTAAATACCTTAGAAACGAGTTTGTCGTTTTCCAAAGATTGATCGCAACGAAATTAACATATTTAATATCTATAACAATTTCAATTTAAGGTCATTTAGTTTATGCAATGTTTTGTTTATGGAATGATAAACAAAAACTCCCACTACATTTAATTAATGTCCCTAAATGTAATGGATTCCAAAATCCTCATTTTCGTCAAGTAGAGCCTGCTATGGCACGACACCCTACTTAACTAGACAAGGTAGGTTCTCCAACCAATCATATCAACCATATGACTCTTGGTTTGTGAATATCTAAGTATATTTACAAACTTCGCCCCGATGTCCAAGAAAACTTGTTGGGTCCATCGATAAGCAACCTCTCTCTATTTGCTCCTAACAAATCTTTTCATTTGTACCCCGACTATCAAGGTTGACAACCATGACGTCCGCTATGGCGGACCGCGCCATGATTGGCTATTGACGTGAAGGGGATAGAGAGAAGGAAGGCGGTCGACTTAATCAATTTAGTTTGGGACAAAAAAAATGACTCTTGTTTGGTGGTCGTGTAAGCATACACCCATACCTACCTATGACAATTCAAGGCATTCACAAACAATCACATAACATAAGCATCTCAAGCATTGCCGTGGGTTTGTATGGCTCCCGCTTGCATTAATCTTCGTCGCATCTCCATGTAACGAGACTAATCTAATCAAGCCCTCCCACTAATTACTAAGATCCTATCTAATAATTAAGGGAAATAAATACATGTGATAAAATTCCTAAAACCCCGCCTAGGCCTTAGGGCCATGCAAGCCTCACAAGTTACATCAAAAATTAACCACTTAATTATCAAGGCACCTTAGGCCACTTTACAAGCAATCACATGCATTCACAACATTTTACAACACACAAGGCATTGACATCTTGAGCCATATCAAACCCACATCCTCCTACAAAACAAAGTTAGCACATATACAATATACATGATTCACTTGCTCTTAATTAATTTCATTAATTAGAATCTTTGTGCATACTTGTTGCTCAAGTTTTTCGAATGCAAAGAAGGCTTAACCTTAACAACTAATTGTTTAAGCCCTTTTAAATTAAATCCAACCATCAAAACTGAAAGGAGGGTATTTAAGGAGTCTTCTAATTAACATTTCAATAAATTGATTAATTAGAAACTATTTTAACTAATTAAAATACGAAATTCGGGACCCGAAAAAATTCAAAATAATTCGGTCTCCAAAAAATCTGAAATAAATCCAGAGAACTCCTTACAAAGATTGTGATTACCTGTAAAAATCTCAAGGAGAGATCAATTACCATCAGGGAGAACCAAAAAAGACAAATCCTCAGATTGTGCGCGAAGCACCGTTAGAGAAAATTCTGTTATGGGTCTCAACCTTTTGATCTGTATGATCATCCCCTTGATATTTTTCCAGCAAACAATTTACATAGAAAAATACTACATACAATAGGCTATCATTCCATGAAAAGAAAATCCACAAGTTATATTCAAGATCAACGAGATAACAAGCATTTAAGCAAGGTATCCTGTTCTGGAACAGACCGTCGACCAAAAAGGTTTCACTCGGTTGAGGTATCAAATCTCAATGAAAATCTATGAAATTAATTTTCACAGATTCCAGACTTAAAGGAGAACATTTCCATTTCAACACTTTTCCATAAAAGTTTCTCAATAAGTACAGTTTTTCAAAACAATCAGTTTGTTTGAAAAAACAGATCTGACAACTTCATCACTTTTCATCCTTGAACGCCCACATAAAATCCGAAATATGCAACAAAATTTACATATCCAGAAAGAGCATCAAGTTTAGAATAATCCTATCTAAAAGTTACAGGTACTTTGTATACAAACTTATTTGTTACCAACCACAACAACAGAACTGTGCAGCAGAATAACAGATCTGCGCACCGTTACCGTTTAAATCACTAAAAATTCATTTTACATCGAATTTCAATGATTCCAGTGGGAAAACAACCACAACTCAAAGGGCTACAACCTCCAATAAGAAGGAAAAAATTTCAGAGAGCTTTACACCACGAAAAACAAGCAACAAGACAGAAAACAGCCTTTCCAGGGCCAGCAAGCATGCACATCACTAATTAACTTAATTAATTACGAATTCTCACTTAATTAAGTGTGAAAAACCTTAAGCACGACCATAGCTCTGATACCACTGTAAGGAAATGCTCATATTTTAATTTTAGATTAATTACAACTAATTAATCACCATAAACAACAAGCAAATCAATAGATCTAGTGCTAAAGCAATCACACATCCAATCAAGAGAGAAGGTAGGAGAAATTGTACCTCTCATGAAATTGTATTCATGAGGCTCGAATCCATGGCATGGGAGTCGATGGGGTGCGTGCTCCACCATCTCCACCATCTATGGCCGCCTCTAGCCCACCAAGGACCCACCACCAAGCTCAAAGAGAATGCTAGTTCTCTTGAACCTCTTGCTAATCACCTTGCTTCTCTTAATTAACTATTTAATGGAGAGGAAGAGAGGTGGGATGCTCAACACATGAGCTAAGAGAGGAAGGGAAGAGCCATGGAGAAGAGAGAAAAATCTCTCTTCTAGGTGGAGGCGCAAGGGAGGGGAGAGGAAGAGAGATGACGGCTAGGATTTTCTCCCAAAGAGACCCCTTTATATAGCCAACCACTCTCATCCAATTTTCATACTATTTACAAGTATGCCATCCACCCTAAGAGGCCACCTAATGGGCTCTCTTGGGCCATCTTAATAAAAGGCCTTTATTCATTAATTCACCAATTAATGAATCTCCTTTAATTGTCTCTTCATTCTTCCTTAAATCGGGCCTTTAATTAACCAATTAAATAGAAGTCCAATTAGCTCAAACTAATTAAAGTAAGTTGAACATAATTAATTATTAACTCATTAATAATTAATCTATGATTAGCTAATGCATTATATTGTTTCCATATGATCCTTTTAATTTAATTAATTATAACGGTTCATAACGGTATATAATTAATTAATTAACTTATCACATTTCACAATACACATTATTGTGAATAAACAATAAATGCACCAAGTGGTTAGAATCCTATTTGTGCGACCCTATTTGAGGATTTATACTATGTTGGCCATGGAAATAAATCGTTATTTATTTCCAATAATCATAAGCGGTATCTAGCAACACGTTATGACTCCCAATTCGTATAAATAATGTACCGTTACAATATCTCAATCCTGCATAAGAAATAAAAGTATTTCTTTGTTTGATTCTTATGTCACACGATATCTTTGTATAATCCAAGATAGGAATGTGTCATTCTTGCAGATTATACATTTCTTGATCTAGAGTTGATCGTCTAGTTTGCATGCATACGATCCAACTCCATCAAGGGGCCCAAACAGATATCATCACTCACTAGGTATACTAATGAGGGACATACGGTTTTCTTGATGAACAACTTTTCCCCGCACAATTCAAGAGAACATAAATAAAGTCCTTATAGCAGCCTTTATCAGGAATCAACGTTAGACGATATTTATTGAACCTATCCTCATGTGGAAAAGGTGAACATCTCAAACTCAGAATCAAACTCATATGAAATAAACAATGACACATAACACAATCCAAATGTTTATTTCATTGGGTCAAGTCCTGTACTATGTTCCAATAACATACACATATGCAATTAAGTCGGTAACTCCTTACCTATGATTTGTAGAACTTAATCATCACTTAACTTGCATACTAATCTTTTATGATAATTAATGTTCCTTGTTAATTATCAAGATTATGGACGATTTAGATTTATTATTGTCATTCTAATGAATGATCCACAGAGATCTACAATTCAGATCCTCAACCTGAATGATCTGTCAATAATAAACTTTAGGAACAAATGATCAAATATCATCATTAACATAAACTAAGAAAATAAGTCATGAAATATTGACTTCTAGGACATAACTCCAACAGAATATGCTTTAATTGACCATTTTATGCATATTTTCTCTGTATAATTAAATATTTTTTAATAAATATGCTCTGGATTATATTGTAGACAATATAAATTATTTAAATATAGATTATTTTGATCAGATAATTTAGAAAGAGTGTAGAATCGCTTAAATTGCTCAAATATTAACCAGAATATGCTTTTATTTGCTTCCATGCATATTTTCCATGCATAAATAAATAATTTACAATAAATATGCTCTGAATTATATTGGAGACAATATAAAATATTCCAATATATATTTTAGTGATCAGATTACTTAGAATGAGTGCATAATCGTTTAAATGCACAAATATTGCCCAGAATATACTTTATTTGCTCATTTTATGCATATTTTCTATGTATAATTAATTTTTTTCTAATAAATATGCTTTAAATTTTATTGTAGACAATAGAAGTGTTTATATATATATTATTGTGATCAGATGATTTAGAATGAGTGTAGAATCGGTTAAAATGCTCAAATATTAGCCAGAATATGCTTTATTTGCTCATTTTATGCTTATTTTCCGCGCATAAATAAATAATTAACAATAAGTATGCTCTGAATTATATTGTAGATAATATAAAATATTCCAATATAGATTATAGTGATCAGATGACTTAGAATGAGTGCATAATCAATTAAAATGCTCAAAAATTTCCCTGAATGCGCAATATTTGCAAATTTTATGCATATTTTCTGTGTATAATTAAAAAATTTTATAATAAATATGCTCTGATTTATATTGTAGATAATATAAATTGTTTAAATATAGATTATTGTGAGCAGATGATTTAGAATGAGTGCAGAATCGCTTAAAATGCTCAAATATTGCTAAGAATAAGCTTTATTTGTTTATTTTATGTATACTTTATATGTATAACTAAATATTTTATAATGAGTAAGCTCTGAATTATATTCTAGACAACATAAATAGATGGAATATATATTGCTCAGAATATGCTTTCTTTGCTCATTTTATACATATTTTCTATATATAATTAAATAATTTACAATAAATATGCTCTTATATATATATTGTAGACAACATAAAGTGTTTACGTCAATAATCAATAGTCAATTAATAAATAAAGATGTGTAGGTGTCGGTCCCTGTTTTAGTTTGTATTAGCGCGACACTCCATGACCTTTGATTTTTCTACTCCGACTTAATCTGGTCCGTTCCTTCATGTGTATGTTAATTTTTTATGTGTTACTTATTGTGTTGTAATATGTGTTGCTTAGAATAGTGTTATCTTTACGTTGCATTATTAATATCCATTTTTGTTATACTGCATCATTTTTATCACATAATTTATTTCAACCTCTCTCTCTTAGTTGCTTCTATGCGAAATGATGGAACTACATTTTTTTATTTGTGATAGTTTAGAAACTGAAGTCAAGAAAAGTAATTCAAATGCCTAAGCAGACTACTAATTGTTAATTTTTTCATAATGATATAGATCTTGCTTTTTTTACTACTGTGGTTTTGCAATTTTAGATATTTTCACAATTCTTTCCCATCAATTTTTTTTGAGAAAGTTTATTGTGCACTATAGTGTATTGAGTAATCTATGCACCATAATATGGTTCGTTGGATATGCGTCAAGATCTGTGCTGATGATGTCGCTAGACGAGTTGAATTTTGGTGTTCCTCAATACTTATTCTGTTCCACCATTTTCTCTTCTCTCTCGACTCAAGTCCCTCTCACTGTCTCTCTCTCGCTTGCCTCAAAAATTTATTCGGCCTCGGCCTCCGCCTCCGCGTCAAGTGACCAGCATGGTGAGTACGTCTCAAGAGTCGCTAACTCCGACTCTCAGCAGATAACCTAGAGCTGTCTCAAGCGATAGTAGGGTTTCGTTTCTCTACGACCTACGGTTCTGCTATCTCGCCTCTCTCTATGGTCTAGGGTTTCGTCCAAGTGATCGGAGAAGCAAGGTAATTGACCCTCTCTCCATCTCCCTCTTTTCCTCTGAGTTGCAGCCTTGGGTTCGCCCAAGCAAGCCCATCGCAGGACCTAGAATTTGGCTTTACTTCTTTCTCTTATCTGACATTGGGTGTAAAATACCAATTAAATCTTGTGCCAACAGCTCTAATTGTAAGACACCATTTGTACTTTTACCAGCAAACTCAATTTAGAGCTTACTGTTACCAATTTAGGGCCTTCACCAGCAACTCAAATTGTGAGCTACCTTTTTATCTTGAAAATTGGTCAATCCATAAAACAAGAAAGTTAATCCTTTAAATATATCTTCAAATAAATTGATACAATTACATGTTAGATACAGGAACGATAGAACCATAAAACTAGGTACCATGCTCTAAAACCAAATTAAATCTCTAAATGATTATCTGATTAAATGCAAAGTTGAACTTGTTTTATCAAATAATGGCGAAATTCATCCTTTCCCATTTCCAATTAAAATAGTATTTTATTTGTATTTTCAGAAATTTTACACTTGTAATATGTACTTGTGCCTGATTAATAATGGTGTTGTACCTGCACCTGATCTAACGCCATAGTCCATAGATTCTATTGGATGTGGTGTGAAATAGAAACAAAAACCCTTTGCTGAAGTCAATTTCACAAGCCAGTTTCACTTTGGTGCAGCTTTGGGAGGATCAAACCAGCAATCCAATAATATAGAAGAGGTGGTATGAGAAGCTGTTAAAAGAATTTTTATGATTTTTGTGTCATCGTCTGTAATATAGCCTTGAAGTGTGGTTGTTTTATTGATCCTTGAATTAAATCTAATGTAATTTTTTTATGTTTTTTTTTTTTGTATTTTCGATGAAATTGAAGTAGACTGTTGGTATTTTTGTGTCCATTATATATGGTGCTATTTGTGTTAGAATTTCTTTTATGAAATTTCTGTAATGTCAAAAGAAGCAATTAATGGATGTCAGTACTTGAAATTTATCTAAAAAGGATATACTTAAAAATAGAATGCCAGTAATTTCTTTTATGACATGATACAGTGAATGCAATTTTGTAATTTTTTGTGGCAAGATAAATTTTGCGGTGACTTATCGTATATATGACATGGTGATGATACAGGATGCCAAATTCAATCCAATTTTTACAAACAAGTGCAGTTCCAAAATCACTTATGGTAAGTTGCAAGATCAAACATAAATGCAGTCAGAAAAATCAAATGATTCGATATCACATCAGAAATCGTGTACCATACCCAAGCAAGAATATAGTTCTCAATAAAGAAATATCAAAGCTTGACCATAAATAAATTTTCTATTACATCTGATAACAAGTTTCCATTACAATGGCACATTGAGAAATAAAAAAAAAAAAAACACAATCAGTTCCTAAAAAGAAAGCATAATCTCTCTACTTTAGTCTTCCACCTTAGTCTTTAGGGTTTCAAGTGCATTATTAGCTCTTTGACCTCTTCGTTTTTCCCCTGTGCATATCCTGAATCAATAGATCAAATAAATAACGAATTAGCGACAATAAATCCTCTATGTCAACTTCATATTGTTTATTTCTAAAGAATCTATAATAAAATAGTATACTTGAATTTGCTTGCTTTTGCCGAACTTTGTATCCAAAACAAATAATGCACACAATACTTTCACTTCAATTTTATTTGGTTTTGCTGTCAAACAATGGACACAATCTCTTAGCAAGTTTAATGTAATTGCTTCATTTTTCCTTGCTTTTATTGTCTAAATTGAGTTCTGATAAAAACATAAATGGTGGTAGCATGCTGATAGGATTCAATATTTTGAAACTAGATAGTATTTCAAACCAGTATGCTGGTTAAAAAGTAATTGACAGTTGAAATCCATTGTCATTGTCAGAGAAGATAAAGAAGTCGACTAAACCCCAACAAGTTGTTTAGATGGTTTGCTTGGGCGAAACCATAGGTCAAAACACAGAGATAAGGAGGGATCGAGAGAGAGGATCAGTTACTTGGTCGGTGGCTTAGGGCCACAGCGAAAGGGAGGCGAGAAAGCAAACCCTAGGTCGTAGAGAAAGAGGCGAAAGAAAGGAAACCCTAGATCGTAGAGAAAGTCGGAACTAGCGTCGCCTGAGACGGAACCCTAAACCACAGAGATCTTCGTTTGTCTGAGGCGCGCGAGAGAGAGCAAGATCGACAGTGCGAGAGAGGAGCGAAGGGATTAGTAGGGAGAGAAGAAAGGGTGGGAACAGAATAAGGATTGAGGAACACCAAAATTCAATTCATCCAGCCACATCATTAGCACGGATCTTGATGCATATCCAATGAACCAGATTATGGTGCATAGATTGCTCCATACACTATAGTGCACAATAAACTTTCTCATTTTTTTTAGGTACCCAATTCCTCCATTCATCCATGATGATAATATATATTTGCTGAATTTCATATTGATGGCGAAGGTTATTATCCTGATGATGAATACAATCCTGTTGCCGACATGTTTGTTGATTAATATTTTCTGTAAAAATTTATATTTATATTTTAAATTTTTATGGTATCATCAATGTATGTTTCAATAGTTCTTCATTTTAGCTCAAATTTAATTTTTATGTTTCTAATATTTTTCAATCGTATTCCTCTCTTATTGTCGAATTACTTCACAAAAATTATATCGTCAGTATAAAACATTTCAACATATGAAGATATAATTTATTATTTCTACCATTCCAGTTATTACACTTTAAATTAATTATAAACATAACAACCTAATTAAAATCAACATTTATTAAATGATAACATATTTAATTTTTATTACTATGTCAAATATCGAGCAAAGCTTGATTAGCTCCTCTAGTATATATAAGACTTGGATTTTTAATAAGCATAATTTCAGAGATAATTTTAATAGGTTGATAAAAAAATTGCTGCAATCTTAGTTATATTAAATGAAGATATTGTTTCTGATTTTACAATCAATAAAATATATATCGTTACTATTGGGAAGATATCAGGTTAATTATATTGGGAAACCAGATCTGATTTAGAGAGCGCAGCAAGTAGATTTTCGTATATCTTGCAATTAATTGGATAGAAGTGCATTGCACCACTTGGCAGCCTGGCTCAGTGTATAAATAGCTGAATATGTAGCATGGGATTGTGCATATTATCTTCATCATCTTATCAAGTGAAATTAGTGAAAACAAACAAAATGAGTATTGTCAAAGCTTTAGTACTTCTGGCATTGGCATTCGCTTCAAGCGTATTTACCCTTTCAGGTACAAAATATTTTTCCTATACCCTTTCAGGCTTAAATCACTTTATAATATATATTCTCTAGCTAATAAATTTTTATTCTTTTTATTTCTGGAAAATTTGCAGAGGGACGAGTCACACCATTGAGGAACGTGGTACGTTATTTTACTGGATCACGGTATCATAAAAATATTAAGACGAAGTCCAACTTAATATTATTAAAAATATTCAATAAAAATACGACTTATTTTTTGTCAATACTCAAAAATAGTGCTAATTGTGATACCCTGAAATTCTATTGTTTCTGAATTTTATTTTATTTTATTTGTTTAGTGAAATTTTGATAATTCATGACTGAAATTCTAATTTTAGTGATTTTATTTTCCGATGTTACAGTATATAATTAATTACTATGTATAAATTAAATAGAAAGCTCATTTTTATGTTGGGTTTTATTTTACATGGTGATATTGTTATACATAGTCTTTTGTCATTTGAGTCCATAAATTTTGTCTTGGTCGAATAATAATTAGTAATCTATTTGAATTTAGTTGGAGTGTTTCATTTCCTCTTTACACGTTTAATTTCTAGTTTGTTTGAAATTAGATATGATTGTTAATACTTCAAATGTTTTAAAGATGTAGGCAATTTCGAAAGTTATTTCCATAATTTGATTTTTATTTGGTTATAATTTAACTGTATGAGATTTGATTGTTAGATATGATTGTTAATTTCTAGTCGGCATTTGTTATACTTTGAAATTTGAATTGTTATGGAAGTGATAGCCGAACTCACATTACATATTGCATTGATTTAATTAATTTGACATTGTTATTCCTGCTTACTATTAATTGTTATTTTTACATGTGAGTTGTCACATATTAATTGTTTTTTTTAAGGATTTGAAATGACAGTTACCATACTTTGAATTTTAAATGATTTTCAAGAGTATTGAATTTATTTCATAATTGCATTGTTGATCGAAACTTTACATTTAATGTGTATTTGAAATAAATATGGATTTGATTTGAAAATTGTTTGACTCAGTCATGTATTTAGTTCCAACACATGATAGTCAAAACTCAAGTGGCTGGAACTGAATACCGTACTGAGATAAATTTTATTTATCTCATTCTGTGCTTTTTGCATTGTTTCCACAATTGGATGTGGGTTCCAGGTTTCAGATCAAGTGCTGGACAGCAAGACGAGTAGCAAGCCATTGGGTACTGTGGTTAGCAACCTATATGTACCAGACTGTTATAGAATTTATTTTATATTTGAGTCATTAATTATAAATTTATACTTGACATGAACATTAACTGTATTTAATCAGCATTAATTTATAAAATTAGCACAACTAAGCCTTGCGGGTGTAGTAGACATCCGCGGCGGACACTCTGTCGTGTGCTGTCTAGTTACAGTATTCGACAGGGTGTCACAGATGGTATCAGAGAATGGTTTAACAACCAAACCAGACTAATAGGGTGCGTGAGTGGGGTATGTTTAAAGGGTTGTTTTGTAAGAAAGTTTGATTTCTTACTATTGGTGCTAGCTGAATAATATTTGTATAACTTGTAAATAAGTGTGATAATACAGAGATGCTTTGTATTTGTGCTTATCTAATATATCTTAACTTGTTGTTTGATCGTTTCATTTTTTTTTTAGCACCAGGTGATTTACTTTGCTTCAAATAGTGATTGTTTAGAAAGTACAGTAGTTTCTTAAAAAACTTTCTTCGATAACTGTTCTTTGTTTGTTGAATAGTTTAATTAAGATTTGTGTCTGTATTGCATAGTTCTAAGTTATAATTTAAATGAGTTCATAAGTTAATATATTCATTGTTTATGGTTGCTTGATTATTTTATATATGTGTTGTAATTTCAAAGATATGTTTTATTGGTTGAAACAATTTAGGTGTATTAAGTAGTAGGGAATATTTTGTAATGTTTGAAATGTAAAGTGATTTTTATAAGTGTACAAGAGTTAGTATAGCATGTTAAAGGATTTTGTTTATTGTAGTGAGCATGTTCTATTTTATATTAATGCATGGTTGAAATGTTAAGGATTTATACATTTACTATAGTATGTACAAACTTTTAGAACTTATTTTAGTAGAGGTATTCTTATCTTTTGTTGGCACAAGGATCAAACAAGCTGACCGATCATCTGACTTGTTAATTGAATCTCAATAATACCAGAATTATCCTTACTTCCTTGACTGATCACCAAGGTAGCCAAGAATAATTTTGATGTTACCGTGCTTTTCGAAAGATAAGAATTGAACTAGAACTTTTAGTATGTTATTAGCTATGAAAAGTATCTCATTACTTGAGCCTTGTTTAAGATAGTAAGATGTCATCTGTATACTAGTTTCAATTATGTTGACTAAACAAGATTTGCTTTGTAACTTGTAGCAATTTGAAAATTTTACTAAAACATTTTGAATCACTTGCTTTACCGGTAGAGATAGTTGTAAGTTCCTTTTTCTTGGATTGCAACCTCAATAATAGTTTATTTCTTAAGCTCTTAAGCTATGGATGTTTGTTTGTCGTTAATTTAAGATTTAGTTTTTGTTAGCATTAAAGTTAATTGACCTTTGTGATTGAAACTTAGGAGTTGATAAAAATTCAGGTTCTTGTTCAAAACTATAAATATTTTCTAGAAATTAGCTTCTATTTTTCTATCGTGATTAATTTTTATGGTATTCTTTAGTACTAGTTTTGTTGCACTTGAGTTATATTCTTGCAATATTTACTATATATGTGTTACCGTGAAATATGCTTAGGCATATTTATTTTCATATTGCTCCAAATAATTCTAGCTTATTGCTAATTTCTATATACTAGAATAGGAATATGAATTGAAGTGTTTTAAACAACTTTTGATTTCCTACTTACATAAATTTCGAGGTCGAAATTTTTTTTTAAGGAGGGAGGAATGTGATACCCTGAAATTCTATTGTTTCTGAATTTTATTTTATTTTATTTGTTTAGTGAAATTTTGATAATTCATGACTGAAATTCTAATTTTAGTGATTTTATTTTCCGATGTTACAGTATATAATTAATTACTATGTATAAATTAAATAGAAAGCTCATTTTTATGTTGGGTTTTATTTTACATGGTGATATTGTTATACATAGTCTTTTGTCATTTGAGTCCATAAATTTTGTCTTGGTCGAATAATAATTAGTAATCTATTTGAATTTAGTTGGAGTGTTTCATTTCCTCTTTACACGTTTAATTTCTAGTTTGTTTGAAATTAGATATGATTGTTAATACTTCAAATGTTTTAAAGATGTAGGCAATTTCGAAAGTTATTTCCATAATTTGATTTTTATTTGGTTATAATTTAACTGTATGAGATTTGCATATACATACTTTAAATCAAGGGATTGACAATTGGGACCCGTGTGTCATTTATGTCCTTGGTTAATTATTCAATGGTGCACCGTGTTTAGTTGGAAATTTTAAAGTTGGAAGGGGTAGAAATTATCTTTTGACTTTTGGGGACTGGTTAGCTACGCATACCATACCCTCTCATTTCCATTGTATCCTTCTTTTTCCATACCAAAATCGCATAACCATTGTAGCTGCTGCCATCCAATTTGGAGAGAAAACCTTATTCCTAGAAATGTGGATCTGGTCTGCTCATGCCTCCATCCTCTCTAATGTGCATTTCTTCTCAATTATGTGCTGCTGTCCCTTGAAACCGTACCTTAAATCCCACCCAAAATTCAAGCAAAAAGTTATAGAAAAATCAGATTTTAGTTAAAGGGGCAGCCTCTTTAGTTGTTCCGGTGGTGAAAATCTTAAAGTCGAGTTCCACTCTTTCCACATCTCCGATGATTGGGTAAGTAAGTTCTTGATTGATTGAGTACAGTTACAATTTTACAATATACCACTGTGACCCTGCTTCAGTTTTTAAGTACATTTGGTTATTCTGTTTCGAATTGGGATATGAAAATTGTTTTCTTTGAAACTAGACTTCCAGAAGAAAATTTTGGTATCTAATATGAATTTTTCTGAGTTTATTTAGTATTTTTACAAGATTTTTTGAAACCAGGGAAAGTTTTGGAAATCAGTTTTCTGGAACAGACAGACCCCAGTGCGGTTTTTGATTTTTCATTTATTCTCTGTTTGCATTTGAGACCTGAAACTTTTAGATTTGAAATTATACATCCAGAGGCAACTTCTGTAATTTTTACAAAATTTTTAGAGATTTATTTGAAGGGTTTCAAGGCCTGAACTTTCAGACATATTTGCTGGCACGATTTACTGGAACAGATTTCTGAAACTTGATTCTGTCTGATTTCGAAAATTCATTATAATTAATCTGTATGTCCAAAAATTATGAAATTTTTACAGGAGATACTTCCTATCATGTTTTATCCACAGTTAAATTTTTGTTTGATTCTGTTCAGCCGTTCCTGAAATAAAGAATATTTTGTAAACTGTCAAAAATACCCTCACTGGTTGTACCAGAAATTTTCCAGCGCTATTGTTTTATCGTTGTGTACTGATTTTCAGCATTATTAATCACTGTCTAGTCTTTGAAATCATTCATTTTACTTCTTTAGCTAATTATTGGGTGATGTCGTGTATTGCATAGAAGATTTACGGTTAAATAGCCCAACCGGCCTACAACCTAAGCTTTGATAATCATAGTGGATAATATATATCTTTTATTTTCTGTTTTAATTTGCGGTCGAAACAAAGTTTATTGAGGTGTGGTAACACTTGGTACCATGTGGTACTAAGGGATTTCATGTCTATATAGGGAACCAAAATGCCTAAGCCTAAGTACTCATCTAACGGGCTCAATGTTTAGACATTGAAACCAAATTCAATGGTACAGTAATTAAGTATAGATGTCATTTTAAAACTTATGGCACATATGGATATCTCATTGGTTGTTTAATTGTTTGAATTAAACTTTTTTTATTTTCCAAGTTGTTATTAGAACTTATTAGTAAACTATTTCAATTAGAGTCGGACGGTCGAGTATCGAAATCGAGGATAGTCGATACGACTAAAAGTTAATAGGATTGCCTTGTGTTGCTTTTGATGCTGCATTTTTATTTATAAGGTACGGATTCCACTCGAGTTTTAATTATATGTGATATATTATTATTAGTATTATGCATTTTGAAATTCATATTTGGAAGTGATTGAAAAGTGACATTTTGAATGATTGAAAAGTGACATTTTGAATTCATAATTTGATGATCATTCATGAGAATATTTTGTGAATATGTAAATGATGCATGATTGTAAAGTGTCATATTGAATGGTATCCGATTGAAATGTGATTTGATTGAGGTAAGTACAGCTTGTGTGGTTGAGATAGACACTCGTAATGTTTGGAGGTGGAGTCATGACCCATCCTACCAAGCACCGTGTAATAAGCGCTTATGTACCGGGACTCAGTAGGTCTAGTCTAGAATGGACCGGAGTGTGAGTGTTCCCAGCTTGCGTGTACGTTTGATGATTTATTTGATTGAATGATATGTGAATTGAATTGGTCGGGGTAGGCCCTCATAGAAGGGTCTCGCGACGTGAATGGAATTGGTCGGGGTAGGCCCTCATAGAAGGGTCTCGCGACATATTTGACTTTGATGATCAGAAAAGAAACCAGACTTGCATACTAGATAGTTGTCCAACTAAATGAGTCGGCATTTGTTATACTTTGAAATTTGAATTGTTATGGAAGTGATAGCCGAACTCACATTACATATTGCATTGATTTAATTAATTTGACATTGTTATTCCTGCTTACTATTAATTGTTATTTTTACATGTGAGTTGTCACATACTATTAATTGTTTTTTTTAAGGATTTGAAATGACAGTTACCATACTTTGAATTTTAAATGATTTTCAAGAGTATTGAATTTATTTCATAATTGCATTGTTGATCGAAACTTTACATTTAATGTGTATTTGAAATAAATATGGATTTGATTTGAAAATTGTTTGACTCAGTCATGTATTTAGTTCCAACACATGATAGTCAAAACTCAAGTGGCTGGAACTGAATACCGTACTGAGATAAATTTTATTTATCTCATTCTGTATTTTTTGCATTGTTTCCACAATTGGATGTGGGTTCCAGGTTTCAGATCAAGTGCTGGACAGCAAGACGAGTAGCAAGCCATTGGGTACTGTGGTTAGCAACCTATATGTACCAGACTGTTATAGAATTTATTTTATATTTGAGTCATTAATTATAAATTTATACTTGACATGAACATTAACTGTATTTAATCAGCATTAATTTGTAAAATTAGCACAACTAAGCCTTGCGGGTGTAGTAGACATCCGCGGCGGACACTCTGTCGTGTGCTGTCTAGTTACAGTATTCGACAGGGTGTCACACTAATATCTACATGTAAAGGAATCGCCCGAGGAAACACAAATCAACAATTTTATGATAATTCAAAATATATCATTTCCATTTTCCATATTGAAGTACAATAATTCAATCTAGTCGTTTGTTATAACAAAATCTGTGTAATTAAGGTGAACATATTATAAAAATAAAAGAATTCCTCATCTAAAACCCCTACATTGATTTAAAACTAGATTGAAGGACTAACATTTTGGTGCGTTGCTAAATATCACAAATAATAAGTCTGACTTTGTTTTAAAATGATTCACAGGCAACTTTTTGGTGCGTTGCCATTGATGGAAGGCCAAATCTTAAAAATGACATAGACAGTCTATGCCAAAGCGGGGCGGTCGACTGCGGTCCAATTCAGCCCGGAGGCAATTGCTACCAACCTAACACTGACGACTTCCATGCTTCATATCTGTTCAACGCGTATTATCAAGCACACAAGACGTGCAACTTCAATGGCGACTCCATGCTTGAACAGAACCTAGATCTCTGTAAGTGTTTTTCAACTCTATGGTTAATGTTTTTTTTCCTTGATTATTTTGTACTAGAATGATATTCCTAATTAAATAAAAACTCTGTTTTTTTTTTTTCAGCCACTCCGACTTGCAAGTTCGTCAGATAAAAGACAAGAATGCCTATAGCTAGAAGAATAAGAAAGTTTAAGTTTTTTTTTTTCTTTTGTATGTTGACACACTATTAAGTGATGTGATCAACTATTTTATGTCTTAAAACTTGTTCTCTATTGCAATTAAAGATAAAATAAATAATTCCAATTAAATATCCAGTCTACCTGCTGCTTTGTTCCTGCATTTGTTTGTGTTTTATGTGTTAGGAAATGCTCATATTTTAATTTTAGATTAATTACAACTAATTAATTACCATTAACAATAAGCAAATCAATAGATCTAGTGCTAAAGCAATCACACATCCAATCAAGAGAGAAGGTAGGAGAAATTGTACCTCTCATGAAATTGTATTCATGAGGCTCGAATCCATGGCATGGGAGTCGATGGGGTGCGTGCTCCACCATCTCCACCATCTATGGCCGCCTCTAGCCCACCAAGGACCCACCACCAAGCTCAAAGAGAATGCTAGTTCTCTTGAACCTCTTGCTAATCACCTTGCTTCTCTTAATTAACTATTTAATGGAGAGGAAGAGAGGTGGGATGCTCAACACATGAGCTAAGAGAGGAAGGGAAGAGCCATGGAGAAGAGAGAAAAGTCTCTCTTCTAGGTGGAGGCGCAAGGGAGGGGAGAGGAAGAGAGATGACGGCTAGGGTTTTCTCCCAAAGAGACCCCTTTATATAGCCAACCACTCTCATCCAATTTTCATATTATTTACAAGTATGCCATCCACCCTAAGAGGCCACCTAATGGGCTCTCTTGGGCCATCTTAATAAAAGGCCTTTATTCATTAATTCACCAATCAATGAATCTCCTTTAATTGTCTCTTCATTCTTCCTTAAATCGGGCCTTTAATTAACCAATTAAATAGAAGCCCAATTAGCTCAAACTAATTAAAGTAAGTTGAACATAATTAATTATTAACTCATTAATAATTAATCTATGATTAGCTAATGCATTATATTGTTTCCATATGATCCTTTTAATTTAATTAATTATAACGGTTCATAACGGTATATAATTAATTAATTAACTTATCACATTTCACAATACACATTATTGTGAATAAACAATAAATGCACCAAGTGGTTAGAATCCTATTTGTGCGACCCTATTTGAGGATTTATACTATGTTGGCCATGGAAATAAATCGTTATTTATTTCCAATAATCATAAGCGGTATCTAGCAACACGTTATGACTCCCAATTCGTATAAATAATGTACCGTTACAATATCTCAATCCTGCATAAGAAATAAAAGTATTTCTTTGTTTGATTCTTATGTCACACGATATCTTTGTATAATCCAAGATAGGAATGTGTCATTCTTGCAGATTATACATTTCTTGATCTAGAGTTGATCGTCTAGTTTGCATGCATACGATCCAACTCCATCAAGGGGCCCAAACAGATATCATCACTCACTAGGTATACTAATGAGGGACATACGGTTTTCTTGATGAACAACTTTTCCCCGCACAATTCAAGAGAACATAAATAAAGTCCTTATAGCAGCCTTTATCAGGAATCAAAGTTAGACGATATTTATTGAACCTATCCTCATGTGGAAAAGGTGAACATCTCAAACTTAGAATCAAACTCATATGAAATAAACAATGACATATAACACAATCCATATGTTTATTTCATTGGGTCAAGTCCTGTACTATGTTCCAATAACATACACATATGCAATTAAGTTCGTAACTCCTTACTTATGATTTGTAGAACTTAATCATCACTTAACTTGCATACTAATCTTTTATGATAATTAATGTTCCTTGTTAATTATCAAGTATGGACGATTTAGATTTATTATTGTCATTCTAATGAATGATCCACAGAGATCTACAATTCAGATCCTCAACCTGAATGATCTGTCAATAATAAACTCTAGGAACAAATGATCAAATATCATCATTAACATAAACTAAGAAAATAAGTCATTAAATATTGACTTCTAGGACATAACTCCAACAATCTCCCACTTGGCCTAGAGTCAATCAATAGTGACTTCTAGCCAGTGAATAATTTAGAACAATGTCATATATCTATATATATACATGTCTCGAACCTCAAAAGATGTAATACACTTAAAGCAAGTTACTCATACGTCCATCACGCATGGATGCACAATTGCATCTCGTATACCGCTTAAGGTAGAGGTTAAGTTAGAGTGTTCGCTGTGTCCGCGAACCTATCAAATTTTATTTGACCCTATATACATATATACTCCTATATATGTGTTCTTGATCATCATCATGTGAGATCAAGTGACATCGTCATAGATCTTAGTTGGATCACCAATTTAATATTGGGTTCTTCAAGTTTAAGCTATGGTTCGAGATGCATAGAACCATATTAGCTTGACTGAGAACTTCACGATCCTTACTACATTCTTTCATTGCTTCACAAGTTGCTATATATTTTGTTTTGGTGACGGAAACGGTTGTAATATCCCATTTAGAACACCTTCTAAACTTACAACACCACATTTAAACAAAATATGTAGCTCAATTGTATTTATATCAATCTTTCGAAAACTAGCATCAATATATCAATTTATATGAGCTTTCTTTTATCTTATCAGATGGAAAAACATATCATTCTTTCTCATAAGATACTCGAAGATATTCTCGATTATTGTCCAAACGTGTTTTTCTTTGTATCGAGTAGACAACTGCTTGTCATACTCCTTGGTTACAACACATAGGGGCATGTGCATAAATATGGCATCCGTTATGAAACTCATAACAGAAGGATGCTCGAAATATATCGTGCACTCTTTTCGAATTGAGTTACAACACACCGAGTAGAACTCAAGTGTATGTCATACAACTTGGTTAGACATCCTTTCTATGAGTCTATCTTTTCATGTTACTAGAACACTTTGTCATTATATGCACGTTTTCTCAAACCTGAAATCCATCATAATCTATCTCCATAGATTTTGTTTCCTTGGATTTAGGTGACTTACCCAAGTTCTCTATTGAGAAAACATTCTCCAATGAGATCTTGACAATATTCATTTCTTTAATTTTATTCTCAATTAATGTCTTGTATCTTGTACAATACATGTAACATAATAATGCTCCCACTGAATATCTTGTCTATACAAGATACTTTTGACGAAGTGCAACTCCTTGACTTCTTTGTCAAAATATTTATTCCAATTTCCACAATACTTGCTTCAATCCATTAATGGATCATTGAAGCATATATATGTTTTCAACAATACAACAAATCCTTGGTTTGTGTCAAATACACAACTACTTCCTTCATTCAATCGAAGAAGGCGGTTTTGATGTATTTTTCATATATCTATATATACGAAATATAATTATTGTTAGAATGATCTTTATTGATTTATACACAGCTACAAGCGAGAAGCCGTGCTTTGTACATGGTCAACTGGTTATTGACTTACACATAGCATCAATCATGAAATTGTGCTTTGTACAGAGTCGACTTGCTATCCATATCTATCTTTCTTATTAAACATCTAAATGTTCTAGATGGATCGCTCCTTCTTGAACATCAATCAAGGTCTATACCTTGTTGTTATATATATGGATTGCACTTAAAGATCATATAGATTCAAACCATACTTGTGGAATCGGGTCTTTCCATCGCTTCTTTATTTATCAACGGATCCTCACATGTCAAGTATGAGGATGTTGTGAAACCTATGTACTTTTCAGTTTAGGCAATTCACTCTCGTTGATCTTTGTAGGATTGGTGCTTGAGGTCTACGAACTACTTCTACAACATCTTGTAGAATAGATTCTTGATCCTAATGTATTGCACGAGTTTCTCTAACATCATCCATTCGTGAGATGTTTGAGTACTCTTTAGAAACGAGCGTGCTTATAAACTTCTTCCTTTCACAACTGCTTGTGAGTCAAGTTCCGCTCAACTCCCACTAAGCACCATGTATGGAGTGACAAGTTCCCTATAAAGGTACTTCTTGTAGTGACGCATAAACTCCTTTAATGCTCACTTTACTCCCACTACTTCTTCTTGAGAATATCATTCTTTAAGATTACGTTATGATGAGCAACAACTACCTTGTTCTTATCATGTTCATAGAAGTAGTACCTTTTGGCTAATTCAAGATATCCTACAAAATAATAAGCGTCTTATTTGGGTCCAAGCTTATCAATCAATCGAACCTTGAAATAAGCTTCTCAACACCAAATCTTGAGAAACAATATACCTAGAGATCGAATCTCGTAAGATATCTTTCTCAATAGACTTCAATGGAATTTTTTATTTAGTGTAAACAATATTGTCCTCAAACACAATCCCTTACATGAGTCAAACAAGTCAATTTGATTTATTACCGATCGAACTATATCAAACAATGTTCGATACCTTCATCCTTGGATACATTTTTCCAAATGTTCCTCATGGAGCGAGTAGTGAAACGTCTTTCATACTCTTTAGGCAATATATCAAACTACATGACTTAACTATTTACCATGATCCATCTTAAGACTTTTGCTTTTATTGAATAGTTTTTCAACTTTACTCTTGAGATCCTTTTGATCTTGTCAAAAGATTCATACTTATACCATATCAAATAGATACGTTAATATCTACAATGATCGTTGGTCAAGTGGTAAAGTGTCAACAACCTTTCAATTGCACAAGTCCTATAAGTCTATATACATCAATATGTATAAGTCTTAATAAGGTTACTTGTCCTTTAAACCTTCGTAGGTCAAAGGCGCTTTGTCTTTTAACAAACACGATTCGCATGAATTTCAATTGATTTGCAATCGAATTGATTTACGAGCTCCACGTTACGTAGACTCTCATAATGCGATTCTTGTTTATATTCGACTAAGCGACTATTTTACATAAAAGTCAAATACTTTATGTGAAGTCTTACATATTTGTCATTCAAAATTTGTTTATCTATTTCAAGCAAATTCAATTAAGATGCATGAAATCTTATACACAAATTTATAACAATAAGAGAACAACATTTCTCTATTACAAAACATGATCATCCATCATCAAATATGGAGATAAGGTTTTATGAGATGTTTGGAATAAGGTATACAACCTCAAATTCCTAAACAAACTCTTTACTTAATAAAGATAACTCTACGTATTCAATGGTAGCGGCTTAGACGTATAAGCCATTTCCAAAACGGAGTTTACTTTACTTATCTCGAACTTTCTCTTATTCATCATTGTCTACACATTTCGTTAAATGCGAACACATGAACTAACACCTAATTACTAGTGTGAATTAGAGATAGTGAGATAATTTGAACGACAAATATCTTAAGGTTTAGAACATCATGGTATTTTGGACATCTTTTCAAATGTCTCCCATAATTGGTAAATGAAACATCTCATGTGACACACGGTCACTAGTGAGGGTCTCGAAGTCTCAACTCATATATTGGTAGAGTATTCCTTTAATACTTAACCAATCATTTTAAGCACTAACAAGTGTGCGAACAACATATCCTTTATCCATAGAAAGAGATTGTATGACAATATCAACAATCCTTGATATTGGAGATCTTAATATCTCTAGTTGTCAATTAGCTACTCAAACCTTTCGGTTCACAAGCTAATGAAACATTTATCTTCTTATAAGAAGAGTCTCTTGGTTAACTCACATTCCATTTCTTGATCATAAATGATTGAGTCTATCTTTTACTTTCTCTAAGAACGTCTTCTTGAGTAAGTGGATGAGAGTATAGAAGTCTAGTCTAGTCCTTATGAATTCTCCAATTCAAAAGTCTAGAACTTCTAAAAGGATATAAGCATTCGCTTTATTGAATAATTTTCGTCAAAACTAATCAATCATTGCGAAGCTATGTTCGGGAAGTCGAGGAACGTTTTTGGGATTAAATTTGCTCAAGTTTCTCATTTCCAAGAACATGTCTTAGGAATCGGTATTTCTTCTCCAAGTAAATACCTTAGAAACGAGCTTGTCGTTTTCCAAAGATTGATCGCAACGAAATTAACATATTTAATATCTATAACAATTTCAATTTAAGGTCATTTAGTTTATGCAATGTTTTGTTTATGGAATGATAAACAAAAACTCCCACTACATTTAATTAATGTCCCTAAATGTAATGGATTCCAAGATCCCCATTTTCGTCAAGTAGAGCCTGCTATGGCACGACACCCTACTTAACTAGACAAGGTAGGTTCTCCAACCAATCATATCAACCATATGACTCTTGGTTTGTGAATATCTAAGTATATTTACAAACTTCGCCCCGATGTCCAAGAAAACTTGTTGGGTCCATCGATAAGCAACCTCTCTCTATTTGCTCCTAACAAATCTTTTCATTTGTACCCCGACTATCAAGGTTGACAACCATGACGTCCGCTATGGCGGACCGCGCCATGATTGGCTATTGACGTGAAGGGGATAGAGAGAAGGAAGGCGGTCGACTTAATCAATTTAGTTTGGGACAAAAGCAATTACGTGACTTTGTTTGGTGGTCGTGTAAGCATACACCCATACCTACCTATGACAATTCAAGGCATTCACAAACAATCACATAACATAAGCATCTCAAGCATTGCCGTGGGTTTGTATGGCTCCCGCTTGCATTAATCTTCGTCGCATCTCCATGTAACGAGACTAATCTAATCAAGCCCTCCCACTAATTACTAAGATCCTATCTAATAATTAAGGGAAATAAATACATGTGATAAAATTCCTAAAACCCCGCCTAGGCCTTAGGGGCATGCAAGCCTCACAAGTTACATCAAAAATTAACCACTTAATTATCAAGGCACCTTAGGCCACTTTACAAGCAATCACATGCATTCACAACATTTTACAACACACAAGGCATTGACATCTTGAGCCATATCAAACCCACATCCTCCTACAAAACAAAGTTAGCACATATACAATATACATGATTCACTTGCTCTTAATTAATTTCATCAATTAGAATCTTTGTGCATACTTGTTGCTCAAGTTTTCCGAATGCAAAGAAGGCTTAACCTTAACAACTAATTGTTTAAGCCCTTTTAAATTAAATCCAACTATCAAAACAGAAAGGAGGGTATTTAAGGAGTCTTCTAATTAACATTTCAATAAATTGATTAATTAGAAACTATTTTAACTAATTAAAATACGAAATTCGGGACCCGAAAAAATTCAAAATAATTCGGTCTCCAAAAAATCTGAAATAAATCCAGAGAACTCCTTACAAAGATTGTGATTACCTGTAGAAATCTCAAGAAGAGATCAATTATCATCAGGGAGAACCAAAAAAGACAAATCCTCAGATTGTGCGCGAAGCACCGTTAGAGAAAATTCTGTTATGGGTCTCAACCTTTTGATCTGTATGATCATCTCCTTGATATTTTTCCAGAAAACAATTTACATAGAAAAATACTACATACAATAGGCTATCATTCCATGAAAAGAAAATCCACAAGTTATATTCAAGATCAACGAGATAACAAGCATTCAAGCAAGGTATCATGTTCTGGAACAGACCGTCGACCAAAAAGGTTTCACTCGGTTGAGGTATCAAATCTCAATGAAAATCTATGAAATTAATTTTCACAGATTCCAGACTTAAAGGAGAACATTTCCATTTCAACACTTTTCCATAAAAGTTTCTCAATAAGTACAGTTTTTCAAAAAAATCAGTTTGTTTGAAAAAACAGATCTGATAACTTCATCACTTTTCATCCTTGAACGCCCACATAATATCCGAAATATGCAACAAAATTTACATATCCAGAAAGAGCATCAAGTTTAGAATAATCTTATCTAAAAGTTACAGGTACTTTGTATACAAACTTATTTGTTACCAACCACAACAACAGAACTGTGCAGCAGAATAACAGATCTGCGCACCGTTACCATTTAAATCACTAAAAATTCATTTTACATCGAATTTCAATGATTCCAGTGGGAAAAAAACCACAACTCAAAGGGCTACAACCTCCAATAAGAAGGAAAAAATTTCAGAGAGCTTTACACCACGAAAAACAAGCAACAAAACAGAAAACAGCCTTTCCAGGGCCAGCAAGCATGCACATCACTAATTAACTTAATTAATTACGAATTCTCACTTAATTAAGTGTGAAAAACCTTAAGCACGACCATAGCTCTGATACCACTGTTAGGAAATGCTCATATTTTAATTTTAGATTAATTACAACTAATTAATCACCATTAACAATAAGCAAATCAATAGATCTAGTGCTAAAGCAATCACACATCCAATCAAGAGAGAAGGTAGGAGAAATTGTACCTCTCATGAAATTGTATTCATGAGGCTCGAATCCATGGCATGGGAGTCGATGGGGTGCGTGCTCCACCATCTCCACCATCTATGGCCGCCTCTAGCCCACCAAGGACCCACCACCAAGCTCAAAGAGAATGCTAGTTCTCTTGAACCTCTTGCTAATCACCTTGCTTCTCTTAATTAACTATTTAATGGAGAGGAAGAGAGGTGGGATGCTCAACACATGAGCTAAGAGAGGAAGGGAAGAGCCATGGAGAAGAGAGAAAAGTCTCTCTTCTAGGTGGAGGCGCAAGGGAGGGGAGAGGAAGAGAGATGACGGCTAGGGTTTTCTCCCAAAGAGACCCCTTTATATAGCCAACCACTCTCATCCAATTTTCATATTATTTACAAGTATGCCATCCACCCTAAGAGGCCACCTAATGGGCTCTCTTGGGCCATCTTAATAAAAGGCCTTTATTCATTAATTTACCAATCAATGAATCTCCTTTAATTGTCTCTTCATTCTTCCTTAAATCGGGCCTTTAATTAACCAATTAAATAGAAGCCCAATTAGCTCAAACTAATTAAAGTAAGTTGAACATAATTAATTATTAACTCATTAATAATTAATCTATGATTAGCTAATGCATTATATTGTTTCCATATGATCCTTTTAATTTAATTAATTATAACGGTTCATAACGGTATATAATTAATTAATTAACTTATCACATTTCACAATACACATTATTGTGAATAAACAATAAATGCACCAAGTGGTTAGAATCCTATTTGTGCGACCCTATTTGAGGATTTATACTATGTTGGCCATGGAAATAAATCGTTATTTATTTCCAATAATCATAAGCGGTATCTAGCAACACGTTATGACTCCCAATTCGTATAAATAATGTACCGTTACAATATCTCAATCCTGCATAAGAAATAAAAGTATTTCTTTGTTTGATTCTTATGTCACACGATATCTTTGTATAATCCAAGATAGGAATGTGTCATTCTTGCAGATTATACATTTCTTGATCTAGAGTTGATCGTCTAGTTTGCATGCATACGATCCAACTCCATCAAGGGGCCCAAACAGATATCATCACTCACTAGGTATACTAATGAGGGACATACGGTTTTCTTGATGAACAACTTTTCCCCGCACAATTCAAGAGAACATAAATAAAGTCCTTATAGCAGCCTTTATCAGGAATCAAAGTTAGACGATATTTATTGAACCTATCCTCATGTGGAAAAGGTGAACATCTCAAACTTAGAATCAAACTCATATGAAATAAACAATGACACATAACACAATCCATATGTTTATTTCATTGGGTCAAGTCCTGTACTATGTTCCAATAACATACACATATGCAATTAAGTTCGTAACTCCTTACTTATGATTTGTAGAACTTAATCATCACTTAACTTGCATACTAATCTTTTATGATAATTAATGTTCCTTGTTAATTATCAAGATTATGGACGATTTAGATTTATTATTGTCATTCTAATGAATGATCCACAGAGATCTACAATTCAGATCCTCAACCTGAATGATCTGTCAATAATAAACTCTAGGAACAAATGATCAAATATCATCATTAACATAAACTAAGAAAATAAGTCATTAAATATTGACTTCTAGGACATAACTCCAACATTATGTGTAACAAAATCTGACATGAATTGAGTACTCTGTCAAGCCTTAAAAATGACATTAACGGGCGGTTATTTCAATTTATTTAATTATTTTGATTAATATTTAATTATTTATGCATAAAGTACATATTAAATTAAAAATTCTAGTGTCAAAGCGATATGCATGGAGTAATCTGTCAAATTCCATCTTATCTTAAATTCGGAAGTCCAAATGATAAATTTGAACTGTTCAATGTGATCTTCATATTGAAATTTCCTTACAAACCAAATATTTTATTATTATTTTAATTCTTTTTGAATTTTAAAAAATTCTCAATATAATTAATGTTAAACCTTCCAATAAAAACAGTCTTTGAAAATCTAAAAAAATACTTAAAAAAATATAAAATTCGGTCCGCAAGAAGATTTCAATATAAAGAACGCATTGAGTGATTTGGCTCGATCATTTAAAATTTAAAATTTGATATCTAATCAAATTTGATGAAGCGATCCATCAAATCGATTTTACCGTAGCATTTCTCTTCAAATAATATATTTTATTATACATAACTTGCTACAAAACGACCCTTTGAATTTAAAAAAAAAAACAACTAAGTTTTACTTCCTCCATTTCACTTCCAACCGGAACCACTCAATCGTAGTCTAGCTTAGCTCTCGAAAGATGAAGTTTGCCCCCCTTCTTCCGCAATGTTTTGATTCTATGTGTAGTCTTGATTATTAAATAGGACCAAATTATACATCTTATGTCTCGAATTTTCAGTGCCATCAAGTAAGAAATATGCTGAAGTTGGAATATTTCTTTTAAGACTTACTTGTATTGTGATAACCAATTATTAATTTAGTAGGAAAAGATAATGTATTTAAGTGAAAGATTGTGTCTGAAATTTTTTTTATAAATTTTATTCGAAAATAAATAGGAAGGTTTAATTTTCAATTTATCACAAAAATAGACTTGTAATGCTAGTGTTTCTAGTTTATTTCTTGTAGCTTAACATTTTTTTTTCCCTATTTACTTGATTGGACTGAAAATAATCTTGACCCTAAGGATTGAGCTTTGTCACTGGTACAAAAGGTATTTTTGATGCAAATAAATAATTATGTTTGCAAGACAGTGAAGTAATGCAAAAGACGACATTAATTATCCAAAATATTTTAAAGATGGACTCGTCCATCAATAGCATGTACTTATAACGTTACCTTCATTACTAATATTGCCAGCGGTAGCTAAAAAAAATATTTTATTTTCGGCTCAATTTCCTTCTTTAGTGTTTTGAAGAAAGTGGGCTATCTAAATATTGGTTTAATACCACACTAGAGCAAATCTTTCGGAATTAAGATATAAAATTTTTAATATATATGGTTCAAGTCTCCCATGGCATGTCATTGATATTGATCGCGAGGTGGAAACCACGTTCAAAATAAAAACTTCGTTTATCCGATCTAATCGTTTGTGGTAAAGCTTGAGGGTCGAATCCACAGGGACGGTGTTGGAATATCGGTATTTTACTTTGCTAAATTAGTTTTGACGGTTCAACTCTTAAGAATTCAAGAATTGCAAGTGGTTCCAAATCCTAAGTCTAGTTTCGAGATCAAAACAAGAATTAATGAGAGAAATTCAACAAGTCACATAGTTCTAGGGTTTTTGGTAGTTATTCTTCAGTTTACTCCAGAATCAGCGGCCCGCAGAGATTATCTGCGGCCCGCTGAAACTCAGGTCGCTGACCCCTAAGAAGGTCGCTGAAGGCTTGGATCATAGACAACCCGCAGGAACCTTCTACGGCCCGCTAGGTTTGGCGCAGACTCAACTTTTTGTATATTTTAATTGTTACTTTGTGTAGGGAACTAATTCTAACTAAGACTCCTCAATCCCACTTCCGTTTAAGGCCAGGTTTCCTATAGTTAACCTTATTTCCCTCTAATACAACCTAGATTTCAACTTCCGTTTCTTGGTCTAAGTTATATTAGTTTATGCTTTACGACCTACGATTCCCTATACTTCCGTAATCGGGAAGGGCTTCAACTTCGGTTTCTTGACCCTAGCATAACCTTCCGGCACCAACTCTCGTGTTAACCATACTTTAACCTTATTACTTAAGAACGTTTGGATTTAACCACCTAACAATCAAAAGACGTCTCTCTTAACGCGTGCAAGCAATTCAACTTAAGCAATTCAGTTAAAGTAATCTAAGCAATTCAATCAAAGCATAAAACACAACATGCAAACAAAGAAAATAAACTTAAAGTATATTATCAAACATAAACTAGAAGGTTTACTACCATGGCCCTAGAACAAACAAATCAACAACTAAGAGACATCATACAAACACAAGAGAAAAGGAAAACAAAGAAAGATTACAACCAATTGCTCTTGCGTGTCGAAATCTCCTATCAAATACGTCTATTGTTGTCGCAATCGACCTGCTCGGCGCTGCCACGATCTGGACTTGAGACCAAACTCTCAAATAACTCTATGTCTAACCCTAATTTTGACCTTGGATTGGATCTCTCTCCTTGCATCTCTCAAAATCTCCTCAAAGTAGTCTTAAATAGGCATTGGGAAGGTGTAGAAACGCTGGAAATAACTGAAGACACGTTCTAGATGCACCTGGAGTCGGTAGAAACCGTCTTCCCAATATAGAAATGCTAAATCGGGCGATTCTGGTATATCTGGCGGTTCCAGGATCAGCGGGCCGCAGGAGCTTTCGGCGACCTGCTGGAAAAATCCAGCTCTGCGTCCTGTCAGTATTTTGGCCATATCTCCTTCATCCGGACTCCGTTTGAGGTGATTCAAAAATCATTGGAAAGCTTGGAACGAGCACTACAACTTCATGGATTCATCCAAGCCATTTCTTGTCCAAAATCTGCAATAAAATTAGAAACTATGGTAGTAACTCATTCTTGACACAAAACTCTAATTAAACTAACCTAAATTATCTAAACTATCTAAACTCAAGACAAATTGGTTTAGTTTGGAGTCAAAACCCTACCTAAATATATGTATAAAATCCACTCATCAAATTCCCCCAAGCTTAACCTTTGCTTGTCCCCAAGCAAATATCTATCTTAAGAGAATGATTTGGCTCTAAACTAAAACAATTACTTGAGACTTACAAGTTATGAAGATTAGTAACAAGTAAAGCAAACCATGACTCGAGCGATTTCACTTGACAACTTATAAAATCATTTCAATTTGAGTTTCATAATCAAGTTGTTTTGCTATTGACCATTGATTCAACACAAATGCTTATTAGGATATTTGCAACCATTATTCATGACTCATCTCATCAATTTCTAAGTTTATCGACTTATCAAGATTAATGCAATTGACTTCATAAATGAAACGGGATCTAACTCTACCAAATCAAACAATATGTCAACTATCTCAATTCCTAATTAGGTCTTTGGTTACTTAACCGTTTATTTTGATTTTTGCAAACGCATTGGAAGTCGAACTAAAGTGAGGCAAAAATAAGGGTACAACACCTCACATATTCTATTCCAATATTTTTGGGTTGAATTAATTTATTTTTTATTTATATTTTTCTTTTCCATGGGGAATGGAGGTTTCGCGACGAAGGTCGGCCAGGAGTTATATAGTTGGATTTTGTTGGAATATGGGGTGTAAAAATCGTAGGCAAAAATAAGGTACAAACCTACGACCCACCTTGCTCTCTTCACTAGTCCTTATTTAAGACAACACATTTTTTACCACATAGTCCTATAGCCTTCCGCAGTGGTCATCTATCAAAGCACCGCTTTTTAGTTCCCCTTTTTTATTTTATTTTCAATTTTATTTATTTACAAGGGTGTTTATTTACATCTTCGACTTTTAATAAACTTGAAAACACAAACGGTTATTCGGCTCTAGACCTAATTATTCACTTCCTTAGTTGACATACTTTTGATTCAGTCTAATTGATCTACCGATTCATTTGATCCAATCAATCATTCTAATCTATCAAATTCATTAAACTTAGGACTAGTTAAGATATTTCATGAATATTTATAACTCTTATCCTAACTTGTCATTTGGTTTAATCGATCAAATTCAAGCAAATTTTGAAAATTTTCATGTTAATGCTCCTAAAATGCTCAAGTCATCATTTATTTAAAGGTTACTAATCTTCCTAACTTATCTAAATGCAACTATATGAAATTATTATGCAATATATACAATTCCTAAATGAAAATGCACAATTTCAGCTATCAGTTCCAATTTCAGCTACCCACCGGAATCTTCTGCTACCCGCCGAAATTTCAGCTACCCGCTGGGGATTTCAGTGGGCCGCAGGAAATTTCGGCTACCCACAGAATATTTCAACTACCCGCTGAGGCTTTCGGTGAGCCGCCGAAACTGAGACAGATAGAGAATTAACACCTAAAATGCATGATGCAAATCTAGATACAAATTCCTATTCTCCCCCCCAAGCTTAAAACTTTGCACTGTCCTCAATGCAAGGAAAACAAAACTTAAAAGAGAGAAAGAAAAAGAGAAACTCATCAAATCTTTGTAGTGGTTGTGAAGTTCGCATAGGGGTTGGTGCAACTTGTAAAACGACTTGTATGCTCCTTCATGGTGTATTCCCCCAAACTTGAGCTCTTGCATACAATTCATGTGGTTGTGCTTCCAAAAGCTAGTTTTTCACATTTCTTCAAACCTAAAATCCAACAATAAAAATCGATGAGTTATACCTATCTAAACCTAATCTAAATCTAAATTAAACTAATTGAAAGAAATTTAAATTTTTGGGCCTTGGGTTGCCTCCCAAGAAGTGTTTATTTTAGGTCTTTAGCTTGACCACCTTGCATCTTGCTTATCTTATCTTCACTTTTCTCCCTCTCAACGCATCATAGTTCTCCCAAAAGTGCTTGAGCGGGTCCCTTGAAACATGCTTGGTGTGTTCTTCTTTGGATGTCATCTTCTTTGGCTCAATTATGATGTGATACTTGATATGGAATTTGTTGTCTTCCATCACATCGGTTTTTCCCAAGCACCTTCTTGGTGGGTTGCTCAAGTCTTTGGCGAACTCTTCGTTTGTTCTATCGGATGCGACGATCTTCTTTGAATCACCACCTTCCATTTCTTCTCCAAATACCTGAAAAGAATGAAACATGGTGATAGAAATATTTTTGGGTTTTTAAATAATAAGATACAATAAGTAAGATACAAGGATACAAGGGTGTCAAGTCTAATTTATTAAAGCAAAATACCAATATTCTAGCAAACCGTCCCCGGCAACGGCGCCAATTTTGATCGCGAGGTGGGAACCACGTTCAAAATAAAAACCTCGTTTACCCGATCTAATCGTTTGTGGTAAAGCTTGAGGGTCGAATCCACAGGGACGGTGTTGGAATATCGGTATTTTACTTTGCTAAATTAGTTTTGACGGTTCAACTCTTAAGAATTCAAGAATTGCAAGTGGTTCCAAATCCTAAGTCTAGTTTCGAGATCAAAACAAGAATTAATGAGAGAAATTCAACAAGTCACATAGTTCTAGGGTTTTTGGTAGTTATTCTTCAGTTTACTCCAGAATCAGCGGCCCGCAGAGATTATCTGCGGCCCGCTGAAACTCAGGTCGCTGACCCCTAAGAAGGTCGCTGAAGGCTTGGATCATAGACAACCCGCAGGAACCTTCTACGGCCCGCTAGGTTTGGCGCAGACTCAACTTTTTGTATATTTTAATTGTTACTTTGTGTAGGGAACTAATTCTAACTAAGACTCCTCAATCCCACTTCCGTTTAAGGCCAGGTTTCCTATAGTTAACCTTATTTCCCTCTAATACAACCTAGATTTCAACTTCCGTTTCTTGGTCTAAGTTATATTAGTTTATGCTTTACGACCTACGATTCCCTATACTTCCGTAATCGGGAAGGGCTTCAACTTCGGTTTCTTGACCCTAGCATAACCTTCCGGCACCAACTCTCGTGTTAACCATACTTTAACCTTATTACTTAAGAACGTTTGGATTTAACCACCTAACAATCAAAAGACGTCTCTCTTAACGCGTGCAAGCAATTCAACTTAAGCAATTCAGTTAAAGTAATCTAAGCAATTCAATCAAAGCATAAAACACAACATGCAAACAAAGAAAATAAACTTAAAGTATATTATCAAACATAAACTAGAAGGTTTACTACCATGGCCCTAGAACAAACAAATCAACAACTAAGAGACATCATACAAACACAAGAGAAAAGAAAAACAAAGAAAGATTACAACCAATTGCTCTTGCGTGTCGAAATCTCCTATCAAATACGTCTATTGTTGTCGCAATCGACCTGCTCGGCGCTGCCACGATCTGGACTTGAGACCAAACTCTCAAATAACTCTATGTCTAACCCTAATTTTGACCTTGGATTGGATCTCTCTCCTTGCATCTCTCAAAATCTCCTCAAAGTAGTCTTAAATAGGCATTGGGAAGGTGTAGAAACGCTGGAAATAACTGAAGACACGTTCTAGATGCACCTGGAGTCGGTAGAAACCGTCTTCCCAATATAGAAATGCTAAATCGGGCGATTCTGGTATATCTGGCGGTTCCAGGATCAGCGGGCCGCAGGAGCTTTCGGCGACCTGCTGGAAAAATCCAGCTCTGCGTCCTGTCAGTATTTTGGCCATATCTCCTTCATCCGGACTCCGTTTGAGGTGATTCAAAAATCATTGGAAAGCTTGGAACGAGCACTACAACTTCATGGATTCATCCAAGCCATTTCTTGTCCAAAATCTGCAATAAAATTAGAAACTATGGTAGTAACTCATTCTTGACACAAAACTCTAATTAAACTAACCTAAATTATCTAAACTATCTAAACTCAAGACAAATTGGTTTAGTTTGGAGTCAAAACCCTACCTAAATATATGTATAAAATCCACTCATCAAATTCCCCCAAGCTTAACCTTTGCTTGTCCCCAAGCAAATATCTATCTTAAGAGAATGATTTGGCTCTAAACTAAAACAATTACTTGAGACTTACAAGTTATGAAGATTAGTAACAAGTAAAGCAAACCATGACTCGAGCGATTTCACTTGACAACTTATAAAATCATTTCAATTTGAGTTTCATAATCAAGTTGTTTTGCTATTGACCATTGATTCAACACAAATGCTTATTAGGATATTTGCAACCATTATTCATGACTCATCTCATCAATTTCTAAGTTTATCGACTTATCAAGATTAATGCAATTGACTTCATAAATGAAACGGGATCTAACTCTACCAAATCAAACAATATGTCAACTATCTCAATTCCTAATTAGGTCTTTGGTTACTTAACCGTTTATTTTGATTTTTGCAAACGCATTGGAAGTCGAACTAAAGTGAGGCAAAAATAAGGGTACAACACCTCACATATTCTATTCCAATATTTTTGGGTTGAATTAATTTATTTTTTATTTATATTTTTCTTTTCCATGGGGAATGGAGGTTTCGCGACGAAGGTCGGCCAGGAGTTATATAGTTGGATTTTGTTGGAATATGGGGTGTAAAAATCGTAGGCAAAAATAAGGTACAAACCTACGACCCACCTTGCTCTCTTCACTAGTCCTTATTTAAGACAACACATTTTTTACCACATAGTCCTATAGCCTTCCGCAGTGGTCATCTATCAAAGCACCGCTTTTTAGTTCCCCTTTTTTATTTTATTTTCAATTTTATTTATTTACAAGGGTGTTTATTTACATCTTCGACTTTTAATAAACTTGAAAACACAAACGGTTATTCGGCTCTAGACCTAATTATTCACTTCCTTAGTTGACATACTTTTGATTCAGTCTAATTGATCTACCGATTCATTTGATCCAATCAATCATTCTAATCTATCAAATTCATTAAACTTAGGACTAGTTAAGATATTTCATGAATATTTATAACTCTTATCCTAACTTGTCATTTGGTTTAATCGATCAAATTCAAGCAAATTTTGAAAATTTTCATGTTAATGCTCCTAAAATGCTCAAGTCATCATTTATTTAAAGGTTACTAATCTTCCTAACTTATCTAAATGCAACTATATGAAATTATTATGCAATATATACAATTCCTAAATGAAAATGCACAATTTCAGCTATCAGTTCCAATTTCAGCTACCCACCGGAATCTTCTGCTACCCGCCGAAATTTCAGCTACCCGCTGGGGATTTCAGTGGGCCGCAGGAAATTTCGGCTACCCACAGAATATTTCAACTACCCGCTGAGGCTTTCGGTGAGCCGCCGAAACTGAGACAGATAGAGAATTAACACCTAAAATGCATGATGCAAATCTAGATACAAATTCCTATTCTCCCCCCCAAGCTTAAAACTTTGCACTGTCCTCAATGCAAGGAAAACAAAACTTAAAAGAGAGAAAGAAAAAGAGAAACTCATCAAATCTTTGTAGTGGTTGTGAAGTTCGCATAGGGGTTGGTGCAACTTGTAAAACGACTTGTATGCTCCTTCATGGTGTATTCCCCCAAACTTGAGCTCTTGCATACAATTCATGTGGTTGTGCTTCCAAAAGCTAGTTTTTCACATTTCTTCAAACCTAAAATCCAACAATAAAAATCGATGAGTTATACCTATCTAAACCTAATCTAAATCTAAATTAAACTAATTGAAAGAAATTTAAATTTTTGGGCCTTGGGTTGCCTCCCAAGAAGTGTTTATTTTAGGTCTTTAGCTTGACCACCTTGCATCTTGCTTATCTTATCTTCACTTTTCTCCCTCTCAACGCATCATAGTTCTCCCAAAAGTGCTTGAGCGGGTCCCTTGAAACATGCTTGGTGTGTTCTTCTTTGGATGTCATCTTCTTTGGCTCAATTATGATGTGATACTTGATATGGAATTTGTTGTCTTCCATCACATCGGTTTTTCCCAAGCACCTTCTTGGTGGGTTGCTCAAGTCTTTGGCGAACTCTTCGTTTGTTCTATCGGATGCGACGATCTTCTTTGAATCACCACCTTCCATTTCTTCTCCAAATACCTGAAAAGAATGAAACATGGTGATAGAAATATTTTTGGGTTTTTAAATAATAAGATACAATAAGTAAGATACAAGGATACAAGGGTGTCAAGTCTAATTTATTAAAGCAAAATACCAATATTCTAGCAAACCGTCCCCGGCAACGGCGCCAATTTTGATCGCGAGGTGGGAACCACGTTCAAAATAAAAACCTCGTTTACCCGATCTAATCGTTTGTGGTAAAGCTTGAGGGTCGAATCCACAGGGACGGTGTTGGAATATCGGTATTTTACTTTGCTAAATTAGTTTTGACGGTTCAACTCTTAAGAATTCAAGAATTGCAAGTGGTTCCAAATCCTAAGTCTAGTTTCGAGATCAAAACAAGAATTAATGAGAGAAATTCAACAAGTCACATAGTTCTAGGGTTTTTGGTAGTTATTCTTCAGTTTACTCAAGAATCAGCGGCCCGCAGAGATTATCTGCGGCCCGCTGAAACTCAGGTCGCTGACCCCTAAGAAGGTCGCTGAAGGCTGGGATCATAGACAACCCGCAGGAACCTTCTGCGGCCCGCTAGGTTTGGCGCAGACTCAACTTTTTGTATATTTTAATTGTTACTTTGTATAGGGAACTAATTCTAACTAAGGCTCCTCAATCCCACTTCCGTTTAAGGCCAGGTTTCCTATAGTTAACCTTATTTCCCTCTAATACAACCTAGATTTCAACTTCCGTTTCTTGGTCTAAGTTATATTAGTTTATGCTTTACGACCTACGATTCCCTATACTTCCGTAATCGGGAAGGGCTTCAACTTCGGTTTCTTGACCCTAGCATAACCTTCCGGCACCAACTCTCGTGTTAACCATACTTTAACCTTATTACTTAAGAACGTTTGGATTTAACCACCTAACAATCAAAAGACGTCTCTCTTAACGGGTGCAAGCAATTCAACTTAAGCAATTCAGTTAAAGTAATCTAAGCAATTCAATCAAAGCATAAAACACAACATGCAAACAAAGAAAATAAACTTAAAGTATATTATCAAACATAAACTAGAAGGTTTACTACCATGGCCCTAGAACAAACAAATCAACAACTAAGAGACATCATACAAACACAAGAGAAAAGGAAAACAAAGAAAGATTACAACCAATTGCTCTTGCGTGTCGAAATCTCCTATCAAACACGTCTATTGCTGTCGCAATCGACCTGCTCGGCGCTGCCACGATCTGGACTTGAGATCAAACTCTCAAATAACTCTATGTCTAACCCTAATTTTGACCTTGGATTGGATCTCTCTCCTTGCATCTCTCAAAATCTCCTCAAAGTAGTCTTAAATAGGCATTGGGAAGGTGTAGAAACGCTGGAAATAACTGAAGACACGTTCTAGATGCACCTGGAGTCGGTAGAAACCGCCTTCCCAATATAGAAATGCTAAATCGGGCGATTCTGGTATTTCTGGCGGTTCCAGGATCAGCGGGCCGCAGGAGCTTTCAGCGACCCGCTGGAAAAATCCAGCTCTGCGTCCTGTCAGTATTTTGGCCATATCTCCTTCATCCGGACTCCGTTTGAGGTGATTCAAAAACCATTTCAAAGCTTGGAACGAGCACTACAACTTCATGGATTCATCCAAGCCATTTCTTGTCCAAAATCTGCAATAAAATTAGAAACTATGGTAGTAACTCATTCTTGACACAAAACTCTAATTAAACTAACCTAAATTATCTAAACTATCTAAACTCAAGACAAATTGGTTTAGTTTGGAGTCAAAACCCTACCTAAATATATGTATAAAATCCACTCATCAGATATCACTAATAGAAAGATCATCTGGTTCTCATCTTCGAATGCATACTACACTGAATAAAGGAAGCAGCTAGTCAAAAATCTAGTTTGATTCCAGTTGAAATTTTTTTTGATAAAATACATGGAAAAAAAAAGTAAAAAGGAAGAATAATTAAATTCATAAGCCAACAATCTATACTTTATTTGGTTCACAACATTGAAAGGATAGGGAAGTGAGTGAGAGGTTATTATATTTATTAATGAGATGATAAGTTGTATCATCTTTTTTTAATAAACAAAATTTTCCATCATATTTTTCTCTTTTTTACATTAGAGAATAAGATATCAATACTAAAATTTAATTTATTCCCTCTACACCGTTCATTTCCGATTTACTTTTAAGCACACGAGATTTTTTATATTATTTCTTTCCTTTCATTCAAACTCCAACCAAATCTCGATCAATCCACCAAGTTTTTAAATTCAAATTATAGTTTGATTCGACCATTTAGTTAAATCGGCGCCGCATGGGTACCATCAATCGATAGCACACCCAAAAAAAAAAAAAAAAAAAAAACTATAAAAAGCACAAATAATCGTGAGTTTTTTTTTTTTTTGTGGATAATATATTCACTTCAAACATATTTTTTTCTTTCACTTCTATCTTATGTGCTAATTCTGCCAGTAATGTAATTTTTGGATCATAATCTGTTGAATCATTAATCTAATAGGAAATTTATATGTGAAATAATTTTGTAATTTTTGTTGTCAAGTTATTTTAATTAAAAGTTCACTTCGATTTAAATTATTTGGTCATTACTTAGTCATATATATAAGGCTTCGATTTTTTATATGCATATAATTTAAGAAAGAGTTTTGATAGTCTGATATCAAAAATTGCTGAAATCTTAGTAATATTAAATGAAGATATTGTTTCTGATTCAAAAATCAATACAAATATATCGTCATTATTGCGTGGATAAAAGGTTAATTATATTGGGAAATCACATCTGAATTAGAGAGCACATCAAGTAGATCTTCGTATATTTTGCAATTAATTGGACAGATAAGTGCATTGCATCACTTGGCAACCTGGCCTTAGTCTATAAATAGCTGAATATGTAGCATGGGATTGTGTATATTATCTTCATCATCTTATCAAGTGAAATTAGTGAAAACAAACAAAATGAGTATTGTCAAAGCTTTAGTACTTCTGGCATTGGCATTCGCTTCAAGCGTATTTACCCTTTCAGGTACATAATATTTTTCCTATACCCTTTCAGGCTTAAATCACTTTATAATATATATTCTCTAGCTAATAAATTTTTATTCTTTTTATTTCTGGAAAATTTGCAGAGGGACGAGTCACACCATTGAGGAACGTGGTATGTTATTTTACTTGATCACGGTATCATAGAAATATTAAAGACGAAGTCCAACTTAATATTATTAAAAATTAAAAATATTCGATAAAAATACAACTTATTTTTGGTCAATACTCAAAAATAGTGCTAATATCTACATGTAAAGGAATCGCCCTAAGAAACACAATTAACAATTTTATGATAATTCAAAATATATTATTTCCATTTCCACATTGAAGTACAATAATTCAATCTAGTCGTTTGTTATAACAAAATATGTGTAATTAAGGTGAACATATTATAAAAATAAAAGAATTCCTCATCTAAAACCCCTACATTGATTTAAAACTAGATTGAAGGCATAACATTTTGGTGCGTTGCTAAATATCACAAATAATAAGTCAGACTTTGTTTTAAAACGATTCACAGGCAACTTTTTGGTGCGTTGCCATTGATGGAAGGCCGAATCTTAAAAATGACATAGACAGTCTATGCCAAAGCGGGGCGGTCGACTGCAGTCCAATCCAGCCCGGAGGCAATTGCTACCAACCTAACACTGACGACTTCCATGCTTCATATCTGTTCAACGCGTATTATCAAGCTCACAAGACATGCAACTTCAATGGCGACTCCATGCTTGAACAGAACCTAGATCTTTGTAAGTGTTTTTCAACTCTATGATTAATTTTTTTTCCTTGATTATTTTGTACTAGAATGATATTCCTAATTAAATAAAAACTCTGTTTTTTTTTCAGCCACTCCGACTTGCAAGTTCGTCAGATAAAAGACAAGAATGCCTATAGCTAGAAGAATAAGAAAGTTTAAGTTTTTTTTTTCTTTGTATGTTGACACACTATTAAGTGATGTGATCAACTATTTTATGTCTTAAAACTTGTTCTCTGTTGCAAGTAAAGATAAAATAAATAATTCCAATTAAATACCCAGTCTACCTGCTGCTTTGTCCCTGCATTTGTTTGTGTTTTTATGTGTAACAAAATCTAACATGACTTTAAGGTTACTTACATAATCTGCGGGCTTAACTTCACAAATCATCTAATCAGTTGTAAGTGACTAATTCAAGATGGGCTATGTTTGGGCCTATCTTACAACTTACTTCAGAGTAGTATAAAATGTTTAAATTGGTTTTAACGGGCCTTTACTAACAGTGGATGGATTATCATTTATCAAAGATGGGTCTTATGTTTTCTAACTCTAATGGAGTTGTTATTATTTTCCAGTCAATTGTGCAAATACGGTTTGCTTCCCTATAAAAATCGATCCAAGTGCAATGTTTTTTTTTTTTTTTTTCTAATTTTATTCCGAACGCCTATAGCCCTCGCGAAATATTTTATTTTATAAATATAAAATCTAAAATGAGTTTTTATAAAAATAATAGATAAATATTTAAATTTAGGCAGGTTGAAATGCGAGATCTGGCTTATGCCCATTTTCAGATTGAAAAAAAAAAACGACGATCTAAATGTTCGGGATTTAAATATCCAAAGTGCTGTCATGAACATGTCAGAAGTTGAAATTTGGGCTTCTTAAGTGACCACTATTTCAAAGGCCCTTTCAGAGGGGTCTACTCTGAAGTGATATCATTATAATAATAATAATAATAATAATAATAATAATTTTCTTTTTTTTTTTAAAAAAAAAGGCAGCTTTTGATATGCTACCCGTTTCATTTATTGACTAAATGAAATAAAAGAATGAATAAATTTCTTATGTTAATGACCAAAGTAAAAAAAAAAAAAAAAATTATGGCCGAAATTTGAGGATCTTCGTTTTTTTTTTTTTCAAAATTTAAACTTTTAATTATGAACATGCACTTATTAAAGAGTGAAAATCGGAATGTTCTACTAATATTGATCCAAACCATTTTATTATTTACTCATTTTTTATCCAAACCATTTTACCTAAATCAACAGCAAAATTGACGAGCCGCTTTCCATTGAATTTTGAACACAAACCCACCTAAGATTACGTTTATACACTCACATAAGTTCCTTCTTTGGCATATAACTAAATTAAGTAACTTCCATTTTCAATGTCTTTATGCATGTGACGCAGTGGCAGTTCAAATTGCACCCTAAATACCCTATCCTTTATGCTATCCACGACAACCGCTACAAGTTTTCTAAAAAAAATAATAATAATAAAAATAAAAATAAAAATCCTTTATGCTATCCATAATTTTTTCAAAAAAAAAATATCCTCCCTATATTTATATATATAATTTTTCCATTATTTAATTTTATATCACTAGCATAAGTGCCCTCATACGTGCGCAAGTAATAAAATAAAATAATATTAGATAATAAAAATATGTTGCTCAATCTACCAGCGATATAGAAAGATATATTGTTCAATTTGTTTCTTTATTAGACGGAAAACCAAAAGATATTATTTCTTCGTCTAGCGATTGATATCCAATGATAGATTAAATTGATCGAAAGGTACAAACATGTGTTTATATGCTAGATCTAACGTGTAACACCTCTTGGACATGTGCATTGCGTTTAGAAGAAGTAGAGATATTTGAAGTATATTATGTTTCTCTTACTGTTTTTATTGATTCATAAAATGAGGTTTGAATTGATCGAAAGTACGAAACATCATTAGATTCAACGTGTACATACTATAATTACATGTAGCACGTATATCTTCTTTACAAAAGATACTCTCCCTTTTTTTTAATTTATACAAATTTTCATCTTCGAGCAAAATGTGAGATAATATTTTAGCAATTATTATCAAAATGAGGTTTGAACTAACACAAAATGAGCAATTTATACAAATTTATAACAGAAAAATGAGGTTTGAATTAACTAAACATGTTTATAGATGCAAGCAATGTCCTATAAATTAATTTAAAAGTTTTTTTACACCAAAACAAATGATATATTATAGAATTTGCACAAATATATTTGCATTATAAGAATACACGTTGGAGCATAATCTATTTTTGTTGATTTTATGTTTAAATGAAGCTTAAAATTATTAAATATATCAATAATATCCAAATCAAAATAAAAAATCAAATCAAAAATAAAAAAATATAAATAAAGATGTGTGAGTGTTAGGATCGTTTTGTTAGATGCAGTACGACACTCCAAGCATTATGAAATAGTATTTTTTTTTCAATATTTGTAACGTGATACTCTATAACTATTTGTGTGACAAGTATTATTGCTCATAAAGCTGACTCGCTTCACCAATAGACAATAATTTGGCTGCGTATTGTTTTTGTTTTATGATTTTTTGTGACCACCCCTTCCTATTTTCATTTTCATCATATCTCTATCTCTCTTTTTGTGCTGCTTGGAGTCTTTCTCCACCTTTCTCTTCTACTCCTCATCCGGTAGTATTGCCTCATTCCCATGTCCTTCTTTTTTCGTCAATATGGCCCAACTATGCTAAATTTAATTATCTTCGTTTCATATATAACTTAATTGTAAAAACAAACTAAGAATTAATACAACAAAAATTCATATATTGAGCGAAGCTCGATGATATCCTCTACTTATTTTTATAAAAGCATTTTAGAAGATTTTTTTTAAAAAAAACAACAATGGAGGTATCCTCTATAATTTACAAAATAAAACAGCGAGAGTTATTAGATGATATTGCAAGAATAGAACATAACTTGAAATGAAGTTTGGATTGATTTAAAAAAATATGTATATTAGATACACGCAACGTGCTTTAAATGCATTGCAGCTCTAAAAGATATTTGGATTGCATCTAAACAAGAATAACATCACGATTTTTTGGGTCAGTGCTATTTCCCAGCATTTATTAATAACAAATCAGTCTAATTTACGAATCAATTCCTTTCGTTAAACAAATTTCAAATATCGAGGAATATGAAATTTTAAATTTAGAAAAATATATAATTTTGGATTTTGGAAATATACGTATATATATTGCTTCAAAACAAAACTAATCGGATTTTTTCCCTTTTCATCTTTGTGGACATGAATAAAAAGGAAAATCTCTAAATATTACATACGAGTGCATGAAAAAAAAAAAAAAAAAAACTCGCATATCCTTCCACCGTACACAAGTCTTAAAAATAATAAACGACTTTCTGAGTTTTGACTTTCGACCTTCCTGATTCGAAATATCCTCCCGGTTATTTTAATAGAGGTGACTTGACTTAGATTATTGTAAGTTATTAAAACTTTAAATATATTCTATGATTTTTCTCTACAAGAGCTTTGATAATACACCAATAGCTCGGTGTATTACAAAAAAAAAAAAGACGCACCCAAATGCATCAATCTTTCATCTGATCATTAATTAAAAACTCGTAATAGTTCACTAATTATCTATTAAGTTTATGTTAACGTGGTAGGTCCACTATGATCGAAGTGAATCATGAAATCATGATCTTGTTTGGCTTGGCTGCCTGTTTGCAATTGGATCTTGAATTATGCTAATTATCAGATTCGGTTCGAAACCGATAACCCAAACCCGTGACTCAGGTGACTATCATCTTTTTATTAAAAAAAAAAAAACTGATTAAAATTGGCTCCTTATTATAGTCTAAACGGGCGTTATTTTTAAAATGAGTTAGTTACAGCGTGAGACCAGGTGCCCCACAAAATACGACAAAATAACGAGGTGAGCCTGTTTATTTATTTCTCCGCCTTTCGCTCTCAACGCCATGTAACCATTATAACTTCTTGCAGGGGACAATTCGGATCCATTTTGGGTTTTACTACCTCGAATTTATAGCTTCTCATATTATCGATTTCATGGTATTAATTTAAGGATTTAAGGAATTTAAGATTTAATTTATTATAATAATATCCAAAATTAGACATAGCAAAATCCTCGTGCAATGAAAAATAATACAATTAATTAAACCGAAATGTATGCAAAGAAAACTAATATAGAATTATATTATTTTTAAATTTAAAAAATTTCTTCTGCTTTAGACACATCAAAGTAAGAGACCAAAAATCCTATTACGCTTGTTGTATTGAATCAACAGTTCAACACCATTAACTATACGCACCGTAACTTGCTGGAGATTCTATGATTTTGGACGTACAAATTCAACAAAAAGAAATTTATCTATTTATCTTCATTATAATGAATTTTTAGGAACGAACTTCAGCAGACATTGGACACTCGGACAGAAATTCGTCAACGCATGTTGAACCACTAACCCCCCCCCCCCCCCCCCCCCCCCCCCCAAAAAAAAAAAAAAAAAAAAAAAAGATGAAAAATATTTAAAAGAAGTGATTTCACTATATACGATAAGACATTGATTATATTTATGTAATCTATTATTTGGTAATAATTATGAATCTATTATAAATGCCTTATTGGTATCTCCTATGTTATTGTGAGGCTAGGGCGTTAACGTCAACATAAACCTACAATGATGCTACATTAGTGCAATACTAGAAAACATACACGCAAATGCGCGTGCAATAAATTTTTAAAATTTCTTTAATTATAAATTATTAAATATTTTTTAAATACTTATACTTCAGTTAAAATAAAAAGCAACATGTCAACATGAATAAAACAATTTAATAGAAATATATATATATTTAATAAAGAAAATTATTTGAAAAATTACTGATGAAAAAATTTTATATATGTGCTTTCTTCTAAAATGAAAAAAACTATTATTTAAGGAAGTTTCCACATAAGTTGTACTTTCTTTCCAAAATTTTAAAAATATTTATTATTGTAATAAAATGTTATTTCCATTTCGGATGAAAATTCAAACATAAATACATTTTTATTTGGAGATTTTGATCCAGCCACGGATCATCCATCAACGATACAAGAGTAAGAATTCACTCTAGATACGGAGGTGGATACGCTTTTTTTTTTTTTTTTGAAAATAGACTCCCAAGAAGGGAGGCCTGCATTTCATTGAAGAATGCTCAAAAACACAATATCCAAAGTTGCAAAAGCAAATTTTACAAACTAAACACTAAACTAAAACTGCCTGCTCCTTAAAGGAGACTTCTAAAAAACCACATAACAGTATAACATCAACGACAGAGAAATTAAAACCACCTATTACAGCCAAACAGACAGAACAAAACATAAAGACAGCAAAGCCAGTCGCTTCAAACACTAATTCCCTGTATCAGTGTCTCTCTGGTTTGCCTGCAGGACTTCTATCTCCATTCCAGTTGTATCTCCTGTCCAAAAAAGATATAAGCTAAAAATAGAGGCACATAAAGTAGCAGCTCTAGCACCATTAACTTCAGAGAAAATCCTACTGTTTCGTTCTTTCCAAATAACCCACATAAAAGCTGCAAAATAAGTAAGTACATTATTCCTAATATTCGCTGATAAGCTAAAACCATAATCCCATAAGTTCCCTAAGGAAGTATAATTAATCTGACAACCCCATTTGTTAAACAGATTAAAGAACAGCCAAAAATTCCCTATAAAGGAACAATTACCAAATAAATGATCAATTGATTCTTCTCCATCACAAAAAACACAAATAGGATCTACTGGGCAACCTCTAGCCCCTAAAATATCCTTAGTCAAAATCTTATACTTAAAAGCTAACCAACAAAACAACTTAATTTTCAAAGGAAATTTTAATTTCCAGAAACACTTTGCATTTTTGTCTAAAACCCCCCATGTTTTAAAAACTCATAACATGATTTTACAGAGTAGTGCCTCTTACTATTCCAGTGCCAAATTGAGCTATCTGGTACCTGGCTAAACTGATAATTTGCTAGAAAAGAACTTAACTCCTCCTTTTCCTGTCTCATGTCTAGAGAAACCCCCCTTTTTAGGATACGCTTTTATTATATATTCACTTTTATGAGTAGTAAGAATAGAGATGTACCTACTAATTCAACACACATGGGGTATAGTATTTTTTTTCTTGCTTAATAAATTAGACAACTTTAAAAAAATATTGGATACTAATATCGAAATTCGTCATTCATCAAGTTATTTCGAACAAAGTAGAAAAACTAATTATTTTGAAAAGGCTATGATGATATTATCAATGCATGGGCAATAAATGTTGTATTAATTGATAATAACCTATTTTATTGTTGGGCCATTTATTATCAGACAAATTCAAATTGCATGTACGTTCGTTCATATTTATTGTTGAGTTATTTTACGAATACAAGTATATAATACAGGAATATTCCAACTTTTTTAAATTTTTTAAAAAGAATATTCTTAAGAAGTTGCAAAATCATTTCTTTGAAAAATAATATGCCATTTTCAAAAATAATAATCTAAGAAAATTTGATTTTCTACCATTGATAATTATTACAAGCATTACTCAATAAATATTTTTTAAAAAAAATCTTGTATCCAATTTATTGAGCTGATTGTTTGCGATTACTGAGACACAACCTTTATGCTTTTACCATTAACGGACAAGTGGGAAATTATTTGTAAATATCTCCTTTTTCAAGAGTCAAAGACTATAGGTAAACGAGTTAATTCGATCCGATTATTTAAAAATAGAATTTGTGGACAATTAATCAAGTATGAGCTAGAATTTTTTCGTTATTACCAGCAATCAGATCGAATCATGACTCGTTAATCCATCATCCAACCTTATTTTTTTCAGTAATATTATTAATAATATTTTTGGACTTTGGATATGGAGTTCAACAGTTTAAAAAAACTACGCGTGAAGTAAAAATTTGAACAATCTCCATAAAAACAAACCATTCAGTCAAAATAATAATAATAATAATAAAACAGATCTATCAACCTTACATTGTAATGTCTTTTATTTGTACCACTATTGGAATCTGTACCGAAAATTAATATAATAAAAAAGAGTTGGAAAATGCTAGAGTCCAGGATATAAGACGATAAGGTCCGTCCAATACGATCTTTTTCATATTTCGAATTTCGAATGATCTATCTGAGCAGTTCAATTCGTTTTCCATATTGAAAAAAATATAAGAATCGGAATTTTATTTTTTTCGAATTTCTTTTATTAATTTTTTAGTAATTTTTCAAATTCATTGTTATTGAAGGGTCCATAATGTTTGTATGGTTGTATCATGTATTTTAAAAATATCGAAAAAAAATAAAAATAAAATTTTTTGTTTTTATGAGTTTTCAATGTAGAGAACAAATTGACCGGTTCATATTCAAATTTTGAAACGCGAGGACGATTGTATTGGACTAAGGTATCCCGTATCCGTCCATATGTTGCACTTTAGTATTTCTCCAAAAAAATATTTGTCAAAAAAAAATTGAACTATTATCAGTCGGTCCGGTCGGTATCTGGCCCGTTGCTACCCAATCCAATCGAAACGCATTAACTTAGTGCACAAGCACAACACTTAAAGCCTAAGCACAATAAAGTCGCAAGATGCAACTACGCAAGCATCCTCGCCTTCCATTCCATTCATGATTCATTCAATTGTTATAAAAGCGAACTTACCCCTCATTTTCTCTTTCTCGATTCCACGCTACCCGCAAAACACGCCCCCAGGTCAAAAAAAGATAAACAAATAAAGCAAACAAGAACCCGGATCGGATAGTGGAAAACAACAAAAGAGGATAAAAAGAAAAAAAGAAAAGGGAGAAAAACAGTGACGAAAAATAGGAAAAACTGAACCCAACTCGTCCCCTCTCTCAACTTTGGATCCGAGAACCGAGCAAAAAATCGCGAAAAACAAACAAAAATAGACTCGCCAGGACATTTCGTCAGAACACAAACACGCCTTCCGACCAAACCCTAACCCTAACCCTAGCCTCCACTCTTCCCCACCGCTGTTCTCACCGGACAAGACCCAACAAACCAAGACTCGCCCTCCTAGGGTCAGGTCTAGCCCCGGCTTCCGTCTTCTGTTTGGGTTCCGGCCCACGATGCCCTCTGCCTTTACGCCGTCTCCATGAGCGACGAGGAAGGTCCTTTGACGGGCCGTACGGACGGCCTGGATCTCTACTCGCAGGCCGCCAAGGCTTTGTCGGTGCGGTGCCCGTTCGAAGGAGAAGAAGCGCCCAAAGACCCTTGCCTTCCCGCGACTCTCGCTTCTTTTCTTGAGAGGCACTTAGATGGTCGGAAAAGTTCTCACAAGAAGGCTGAAGAGCCCAGCGAGAAACCACCACCACCACCACCACCTCCTCCTCCTCCTGCCGACAAGACCACTATATGGGACCAGACTGAAGAGTACTTTCGACCAATTACACTGCCTGACATAGATAATCTGTTGTCCAAGCAAGTTCTTCACGACGGGCAGTTGGATTCTTGTTTTTCTGTTCCGGGTGTAGGCACTTCGGAACGAAATGTGGAGACTGATATAACTGGTGGGACTGAACCAGTGGTGGCTCTGGGCTCTGAACCGGCTTTGGTCCCTCCGGAGTCGGCTGATACTGAGAAACAAATTAAGGATGATGGAATGGATGTAGATGATAATGCACCAACTTCAGCTCCGTCAATGTTGGAAGCTGTTCAAGAGGAGGTGGCACAGGAGGATGATGGGTCGTCTCTCCATTGGATGTTGGGCTCGAAGGAGCGATTTGTTCTTACCTCTGAAAGACCCAACAAGAAGCACAAGCTCCTGGGGCAGGAAGCCGGGCTGGAAAGGCTCATATCTCTTCCTCAGTCTGGGAATGAACCCTGTACAAGTTGTGACATGTGCTCCAATGGTGAAACTGGCGTACAGTCCAATAAGCTCTTATGTTGCGATGCATGCAGGGTCTTCGTGCATCAGAAATGTTATGGTTTGCATGGCGTGCCTGAGGAACCATGGTACTGCTTGAAGTGTAGGAGTAGAGACAACAAGTCAAGACAGTGTGTGCTTTGTCCGAAGGAAATAGGGGTTCTCAAACCAGTTGGAAATGGTTCGGATATGTTCGCTCATTTGTTTTGTAGTCTCTGGACACCTGAGGCGTATGTAGCTGATATGAAAAAAATGGAGCCGGTTCTGAATGTGGAAAGTGTACCAACTATGAGGAAAAAGCTTGTCTGTAATGTATGCAAGGTGAAGCATGGTGTATGTGTCAGGTGTAGCCATGGTATGTTTGTTTTAACTTCTCATATATAATTTTAACTTTTGAATCATGCTAGTTTACTCGCATGATTTGTTACATATATACGACATGCTGTATCTTCTCTCATTTATTAAATTGCACGTGTTCAACTTTGTTTAATACCTCTAGATTTGGAAACAGATAGGTCTGGCCATCTTATGTCAACTAAAGTCATGTTTCCAAAAAAGCATCATACAAATATAAATACATTTGGTATGAAACCGCAAAGCGTTTAATTGTGGGGGCTGCAGTTTGTTGCTTTCTGAAACACGTTTTGCTTTCCAGTGCTGTTTCGTGTACATCATGAGTCACAATCCTTGAAGTGCATGAATCTTAATGCCCAAAAAGCAGCTAAAAATGTTAATCATGTGGTCTGAAAGATGCCATTGCACAGCTATTTTTTAGTATGCCTTTCAGTGAGAGAAGAACCCATATTCATCTCTAGCAGAATCTCAACCCTACATTTGAAACTATGTTGATATGTGTTTTGAATAAGAAATAATTTTCTTATTGCAGGACCTAATCTGCTTATTGCATGTTATTAAGGGAATTATTGGTCAATTGGAAACACTTTTTGGACAATATATTAGTACAGGGGCGTTTTACACCTTTTAACCGTGCTCCTGACTCTTGTAGCCCTTTTGTTCACTTTTGGAGGCTTATATAGAAATTCTTATAATCATACTACAGGGACATGCAGAGCAGCTTTCCATCCAATATGCGCCAGAGACTCGAAGCATCAATTGGAGATATGGGGAAAGTCTAAGAATGATAGGGTAATTGTTCTGTTTCAAGTTAAATATTTCCCCATTAAGTTTCTAATATAAAAAAAGAGAAATTTTTTGACATTTTATTTTTAATGTTTATTTGTTTTCATAGGTTGAGATGCGGGCATTTTGCTCAAAGCACTCTACAATTCCAGCTGCCAGTCCGAAAGTTGAGCCTCCTGCTGCCATCCCTCAACAGGATCAAATCGCAACCCCCAGAAAGGTGCCTCTTTTGAGATTCACCAGGAAGAATAAGGATAAGAATGCAAGTGTGTCAAATGAGCCTGGAACTGGTTCGCCTAAGGTAGTTAAAAAGGAGACAGACAGAGAGCAACCCAACGATGCAAATTCAAATGCTAATTTAGATGGAACTAGTCTTTCGCTGAAATCACCTGATTTCGCCTCTGCTTTACGAAAGGTATAGTGAATTGATGACACTAGCCATATCTGTCACTAAGGGCAAATTTGGAAAACCCCCAAACATACTTCTCAGCCACCAAACTGCCAATAAACAGAAAGAAGATTCACTTGACATTGAGATTTTTTTGGAAAAAAACTATAAGATAAATTTTAGTGGGGTTATTAGGCAAGTAAATTGCTTATCTATCATATTGTATGCAATTGGATATCATTTGATATTCTATAGCTGGTACTAATTCCGGCTAACTATTGCACATTCGACTGATCCAGGAATGGTAAAATGCGCATGAGATACTATCATTTTTCATTGAATAATTCGTGCTTTGTATATATCATATCCACAAGATTTGGTGTTAAATTTAGAATTTATCTGTGACATGCTCAAGTTTGTCAAGTTTATTCCCATTTTTAATGTATCATAATTCATAACCTAAAATAAATGTTAATACAATTCTGAGTTTGGCATATAAATTTACTTTCTGTGCAGTTGATTGATGGTGGGAAGATTACTGTTGGCGATCTTGCAGCAGAAGTAGGCATATCATCAGAATCCTTAGAAGCTGCTTTGTTGGTACTTCTCTCAACTTCTCTTTGGATTATAGAGGGCCTTTTTTTTGTTTTGAACTTATCAAAAGTTCTATCAAACCATTTGCCACAGAAATGATACCCAACGCATGGTATTTGATGTGGCCTATCCTCAGGATGATCAAGTCACACGGCATTAACATCTTACGTCTAGTATCTTTCGAATATTCCTCTGCACTGAGAACGCGCTTGTAACCACCCCTTCCTTAATTGAGAATTTGAGTATGATAGGTAGACAAGAAGAGACATCCTGTCAGAAATGATATTTATCATACTCCCTGTATCTATTTACGCTGGCTCACATTCTTAACCGTTCTTAGTTTGTTTAATATGGTTGGTGCCTGTACATGTGGAGGAAGCAGGTTGGGAGGAATACCAAGATTAGCGGTTATAATAATCTGATTTGATGTCCAATGAAAAGCAAGGAGAAAAATATATATATATATATTTCCTATAACTGCTGGACAAAATGGTATTTGAAAGTATGGAAATTCTAAGTCAAGTGCATATCAGTTCCTGTCATAGTTGTGGTTGGTGCTGACTCTTATGTGAAGCTTTTTATTAAAGCGAGATAAATGATCTGTTCGTCCTTTGAAGAAAAATATATTTAAGTAACACATTTTGAAGAGAATTTGTCCAACATCCGTTGAGATGATTTGGGGCTCCAGTGGAGGCTTTGTGAGGCATGGTTGCGTACTGGAATTCTAAGCTATTTCAAAAGTACAAGGAGGGGCGATATTCTGTCAAGATTTACGTGGGATAAAACAGTAAAAAGGGACTTGAAAAACGGAATGTTTCCAAAGAGTTGGCTTCAGATAGGAACGAGTGGAAGTTAGGAATCCATGTACTGGAATTTTGATCTTTGAATTAGGGTTTAGAGATAGTGTTATAGGCTGTGGGTCCTAAGGTTTTTGTTTGGGGTTCAGGACGCAGATGTAGATTTTAGGATCTTATGATTTATACTGTATCGTCACTTTCTGCCTTGGTTGTTGTACTTTTAAGAATTTTTTTGTTGAATATTATTTTGTTTTCAGGGTGAAACTACTAAATTTTCACCAGGGTTGAAGATGAGAATAGTAAAATGGCTCCAAAATAATGATGTTGAAAAGGATGAACCAGCAAATGTTTCTCCTGATGTACAAAGTCCTGTTGTGAAGTCTCAGCCTCCCAGACTGCGAACCAAAGGCAGCCTTATGGTTTTGAAAGATAAAGATGACGAAGACGAAAATGATGCAAAAACAACTGATGCAGCCAGTGCTGTTGCGTCTTCGCTCACTGAAGATACAAATGAAGAGAGTATTGTGAAATCATTGTCTATTAGTGATCCTACTAATACGAAAGAGGAAATGCTTTCTGAACCAGTAAGCCAATGTTTTTTTCCCCCCTCATTCAGCCATTAATTTCACTTCTATTAAGTTTGATGTTTTGATGTCATGATTTGCAGATTGGAGATCAGCCTGATACAAGGGAAATTCAATCATTTGAACCACAACAAAACGTGGACCTGACAAATGGGGTAGTTTCAATGGACCATGACTTGTGCAAGGATGAAGATGCTAATGTTACTTCCCGTTCCAAAGAAAATGGCCAGCTTGATAATCTTGTTCCTGGGTAAGCTTGGATGAGAAAAACATAATTAAAACTGCAGAAATTATGTAGATAGTTTTCATACTTCTGCAATTTTCACAGAAACCAACATTTTTGGCAACTGAATTCCATTTTTAAAATTGCAGTTCCAGTCACTTGGCTTCAACAACTTACGTCCACCCGCTAATTAGAAGAAAATTAAGCGACATGAGGGGTGGAAATTCCAAGCAACAATCACATGAAGAGAATTCTCATGGTATAAAGTCATGCTTTTTCCTCTTCTGGAAATCGTATAAGCTTTTGGATGGGCATGCGTGTATTCCATACAACCAGGCATCTTACCTTTTTTTCCCTTTCTTTCTAGGATCAGATTTGTCGAATGGAATAGAAGATGAATTATCAAAGGCCAAGTCGTCAGGAATTTTGGATCTTGCCCCTGAAGATGAAGTGGAGGCTGAGTTGGTTTATTTGCAATCCAAGCTCCTTGACAACTCTGTCAATTCCAAACAAAGATGTGGTAATACAATTTGATTGCTCATCATCGAACCTCAGCTTGCCATGTTCAGTTTTATTGTACATACCTGAATTGGGAATTCTACTTTGCAGAGAATTTATTAGAGAAGTCTGTACAGAGCCTTCCAAATGAGCTAGATGCTGTGAACAAACGGAAGTGGGATTTGATTGTGGTAAGCCAATTCCTGCGTGAAGTCAAGGATGCAAAGAAGCGTGGACGGAAAGAGAGAAGGCACAGAGAAGCCAAGGCTGTCATGGCTGAGGCAACAGCTGCTGCTGCTACCTCTTCCAGAAACTCTGCATTGAGGAAGGATTCAAAGGAGGATACCCCAACCACCACTACCAATAAGGAGGTGCTATATTGTTTATAAGCTTTTCGTTAATATTCGACTCTTTATAATTATGATGGAGAATTGAATTTAGGTCAGGATGAACTGGAATATACCTCGTATTGTTACTTATTGTGGTCGGCATTAACAGTTGGAACTGACAAACTGATAGAAAAGAAACACATGATAGTGTGATAGAATATCTTTTGATCAAAAGAAAGGTGTTTAAGAAAAACAAACTTACTGTTACATACGTAGGATTTGGAAGTTTCATGATGCATTATTTTTTGTTTACTTGCTATTTACAAGTAAGAATTTAGCTTCTAATTTTTATTAATCTAATTCTTAGAAGGATTTGAAGATCGGAACTTTAACACGAGCAAAGGATTCTACAAGAACACCTCCAAGCAAAGCTTCTGCATCAGACAAGAAATCTGCAACCGTATTCCAGATTCCTATTTTATCAAGGGACAATACACTTGTTTGTGATGTCTGCTCAAGAAGTGAAACTGTGCTCAACCGCATTTTTGTCTGTTCAGTATGCAAGGTTTGTTATTTTTCTGATCTGGTTTCTTACTCTTATCAGATATAACATACAAACAACTGTGTTTGTGGCTTTAGCTAGCAGACTTATATTTTGTCTTTATCAATGGTTGGTTTCCAATGCCATACCATATCTGTTTGCTTTTATTCTTCTTTATGAATTAATCTTGCCATTTGGACAATGAGCACATGTTTCTTAATTATTGATATTGGTGGTGCAGGTGAATGTTCACTTGGATTGTTATCATAGTCTGAAGAACCCGAGAGGTCCTTGGAGGTGTGAGGTTTGTGAAGAGGTTCCACAGAAGGATACTTCTCCTAGCACCAACAATCAGTCAGAAGATAGAGTCAGGCTTATAGTTAGGTGTGTTTTGTGTGGCAATTCTTCTGGTGCATTTAGGAAAACAACAGACGGTTTATGGGTGCATGCTTTCTGTGCTGAGGTATATAACTCCTCTATCTCTCTGTTTTCCCTTGGCTATATTGATTTCTTTGGTAATGTTTAATTGGACTTAAAATTTTTCTCCAGTGGATATTGGAGTCCATCTTCAGAAGGGGTCAGGAAAATCTAGTAGAAGGATTGGTACTTTCCTTTGCTCACTTGGTTATTTACATTGTTGTATTATATGCTATAATCTTTTTGCTTTGTCTTCTTAATGGTAGAAAAGTTTTGTAAAGTCTCCCCTTTTTGACTAATTATCAGGGTATTATTCCCATGGAGAGGGACACTTGCTGTATCTGCCTTTCAAAGATTGGTTCATGCTTGAAGGTTTGTAACTGATTTTATTTCAAATTTGAGTACCTTTTTTTAATAGCTGAATGTTTCCTTCTATATTCACATGTATCTATAGACTAAACCTACTGTGATACTTCTATGGTTTATTTATTTTGCATCCGCGATTTACTCAGAATATTTTTTAGGTTTACTACAATTTCACAAAAATAAGCTATTAAAATTTGAAGGTACTTCGTTCTTGAGTTGTAACCCTGTGGTACTAATTCTGACTAATGTTTTATGCCGTTCTTTTTGTTTCGTACAGTGCAGCTATGTAGACTGCCGCATTACTTTTCATCCTTGGTGTGCTAGAGGTGCTGGTTTTTACATGAATGCAAGAGGTCTTGGTGGTGTTCTGCAACACAAAGCCTATTGTGCTAATCACAGTATTGAGCAGAAAGAGGTACAAATTAAATTAAATTATAATCAATAAATATGACTTATTTTAGTTTGAGTGCCTTAAATTCTTTTATGCATCTGACACAGGCTGATGACCAACAATTCGGGCCTGAGGAGATAAAGTGCTTGAAGCAAACAAGGGTTGGTAACATTGATTCTAAATAATTTCATTAACGATATTAGTAAGAGAATTTGTTAAAATTCATTTTATAATCTTTTATCTCTTGTTCTGCAGGTTGAGCTTGAGAAGTTACGTCTCCTTTGTGAACGAATTATTAGGAGAGAGAAGCTTAAGGTAAGTCTCTTAAGATTCTAAAGTTTGCATGTGTGATTAAGGAATCCTGTACGTTACCAGCTTTGACATTCTTATTGTTTGATATATTTGAACATTTCCTTTACCAACCAAAATAATAGAAGGGAGTTAAAAGCCGGCATATCATAATCAGACAAGTATTTCAAAATCAATCTTTATTGTTATTTTGCTGTTATCATTTTTAGTGCTGTGGATTCAGATGTTGCTATTGTCCCAATTTTATTACATTTATGCTGTTACATTGATGCAGTCAAGAATGTTATCAATTTTTCTTTTTTCATTTTTTTTTCTAATTTCTTCAGAGAGACTTGGTCTTGTGCTCAAATCAAATACTGGGCAAGAGAAAGGATTGTATCATCTCCCCAGGGCACATTTATGCTCGTAGTGGCCCCACTCGAAGTGGTCCTACAAAAAGTGGCTCATTTCTTCCTCCAGGCATCAGCTCCGAATCCGCCACAACATCAATCAACAACAGATCATCATACAACAGCAGGACCATCCAGCAGTCCGATGATGTGACTGTTGACAGCTCCATTTCTCACAGCAGGCATACTGTCCGGTTTTCTTTGCAAAATAGGGAGACTGATGATGGTACTTCACCTCCTCTGGGGTCGCTTAAGAGGAAGACAATGGATCGGGGTCCATTTGCTGGTAAAACTGTTCCCAAGAGAGCCTCCGTTCCCGCAAAATTTTCTGCACAAAATGCTGGTGATGATGGGGATAAAAAGCCTAAGGTAACTAATATTGGCTTTTATTATAATTTTCTGTCTTGTTGGTTTAAATTCTAAGATTTTGTTGTGTTTTATGTATTGTATTCAAATGTAGCTGGGACAGGCTGGCCAGACGTTCCAAAAGGAGATTGTGATGACCTCTGATCAAGCAACTGCACAGAACCAGAGACTTCCGAAAGGATTTGCATATGTGCCCATTGGGTCACTTTCCAAAGAGAAGCCGCGTGATGCTTCCGCTTCTCATGATTCTGAAGAGCCTGGTGGCTAGTATCAATTTTGTGTAATGATGGGAAATGGCAAAAATAATGAATCCCTCTCGTGAACCTTTGGGTCATTGTGGCTCCAAATGAACCCAATGTGTCCAAATTCGGTTTGGACACTAAACCAGAGGGCCCGCTTCTGCCCTATCTCTGGGATAAAGTTGTAAAAGAAAAAGAAATCAGGGCTTTAAAGCTCTAATTTTTTGTTTGATTTGCAATTGTGGGTCCCAATATTGTTCCGCATGAAAGGCGGTTTGAGTGACTAAAAATGTCGAAGCATGTTACTGCTAAGTTGATGACAGAAGAAGAGATTGTGCTTTTTTACATGTACATGAAAAAGTATAGGAATTTTCTTAGGGTGCAGTAGATTTTTTTTTTTTCCTTTTGTAAAATTTCATTTGTAAATTCTTTGTTCCCCCATCCTTTAGGTCTCCTTTAGTTCAGGACCATTCTGTTAATATTTTAATTGTTAGGAAGGTGCAAATGGATGTCCATTTGTGTTGTTTCATCTGCTAAATCTCTTCTTCTTTGATCCGTACTTGGGTGTTTTCATTGACCCCCGGCTGGTTAAGATTTTGCAGAGGTTATGTTGAATTAGAAGAAATTTCTTTCTTTTGCAGAGTTTATTTTTCAGTGGCCACGCTCGAATAAAATTGATAATTTCTCTTGGGACTCGCTAAAACTTTTGGTAGCCTTTTGGGCTTGTTTACTTGCTAGGTAAAGAATGTTAGCCAGTCTTACCGTATTTGTATATAACATTTATGACTTGTTTAGGTTATTTATGGATTGTGTTATATCATCCTAGTGGACGATAAGAAATTGCAGAAGTTATATTCGCTGACGATTTAGGGGGTAAAAAACAAAGCTGTTGTAGTCGGTTCTTATATTTTCTGAGGTTGATTTGTTGCAGTTTAAATAGGAAATTGCGTCGTCAGATGGTTTTTTCTTTTTTAAGAGCGATAAAGGATAACGTAATACCAGGGGCTTGAAAAATTGCCCACAGCACCTTCGATCAATTGATGTGTTGTGCATCTATCTATCTATTTTTAAAATTGGGGAATGTTTTTTAATTTGGTAACATTTAGATTTTTTTTTTATAAATTTTCCAAATGGTCTGACAAACCGAGACAAAAGGCAGTTCTTGATCTAATACAACATTAATTACAATGTTCAGACTATTGTCTTTTATAACCTTCCAACTAAGGATGTTCACATGAATCACTTAGCTTTTAAATTATTCAGTTCTAATTTGAGATTCAAAGGGATCAGCTGTGTAACTCAACTATTTCAGGCGGTTTGTTGTTTTTGTAACTGGTTCGGTTTCGATATTTTTTGAACCATATTTAAACCAAACCGACCAAAACAACCTACGCGAGCTGACGGCCGTCTCTCGGAGGCGAGCATGGTGGATGGCAGCTAATTTTTTTTCTTCTTTCTTTCGTTTGTTTCAGCTTTCAAAAAGGCATATAAGCTTTATTGTTTGCACCTGGTGTATGGCATTGTAGATCCACATAATTAGTGGCTCCCGGTTTAAGTTAAAGACAAGTCTAAGGTCTTTCCACGTTGTTACTCACATGAATGAAATATATCTCTTCTCGTGCCCCGTGAAAAGAAAAGGGAATGATGGTTTAATAAATTCAAAGTAAATTAGATATGTAGTTCTCAAGCATCAATCGTCAAAATTTTGTTATTTTAAGTTTCAAAAATATAATATTGATTTTCATCGGTAATAAAAAGATAATTTTTTTTAGAAACTGAAATTTTTTAAAGATCGTCGTCTCGTCTCTGTCAGATACTCGAAATGGCCGCTTAGTGAACCGACTTAACTTGTGAGTTGTGAAGCCACTAAAGTTAAGTTGATCCCAAATAAGCCTCAAGGCCCAAAATAGGCTCAATCCTAATATCGGATTGGTCCCTAAACACGTGATTGATCAAATTGGGCCTGTGAAACTGTCAATTTTACTAGTATTTGTCCCTAAACACGTGATTGATCAAATTCTGGCCTACAAATCTCGCAATCTTCGCAATCTGCGTGGAGACTAAATGTAACTGCCATATGCAGTGTTATCATCGCTTGATATCGTTTGAACAAAGTGAACACAATAAAATGAACAGTGGACATATAAATAATCAAAATGAACACATACAAACAAATAAATTTTGTCATCTCTTGTTCAGATTTTATATGCATATTCAACTTATTTTTATTTAATTTATTTATTTGTATGTGTTCATTTTAATTATCTATATGTTCACTTTGTCTATTTTATGTGTTTATTTTGTTCAATGATGATAATTGATGGCAAAACTATAGATACGAATCTGGATGCGCTCTATGTACATCTATGCACCGGTGGTTTCATCAATTTTTTTTTTTTTTTTTTTTTTTTTTTTTTTTTTTTTTTTTTTTTTTTGTTGTTGTTCTCGATGGCGGTGACATTGAAGTCTCGACCTCTAGTATCGTATTTGTGTTTCTGCAAAACTTATAAAATTACAGAAAGTTTTACAGATTGAGTATTAATTTGCCTCATTGTATGATGTTAGCAATTTGCCTTACTTTATTACAGTCTCAAAAGCATAAATTCAAGTATCAACCCTATACTCTTCTATTGAAGTCCAAAAACGGACAATACAAAACAATATTTCCACTACAACTAAAAAAAAAATAATTAGTTTGTAGCTACAACTGGTCACATCGTGCCGGGACAAAGGATAGCTTCCCTATCTCAAGATCATAGAGTATATGTACATTCTGCTGCTGGAAATTGCCAATTACTGTGCTTCCGTCGAGACTCTTTCCCATTACCAAACATATGGTACCATTATCGTCTTGTGCCATATAATTTTCTGTGGGCAGTTCGAAATCTGCACCTTCAAAATGGAATGTGAATTTCGGAACTTCAACCTTGTCAGAAGAGGAGGAAGGCAACCTGAAGCAAAGATCAAATGACTCGTTGCTACTGTTTGCAATCGGCAGATTCATTTGAGATAAAAAGGCCAGTTTAACTTGCTTGTAAGCTGGTTCTGCTAATTGAGTTATGCCCGTACCAGAGTCTATGTACACCCCACCTGTACCATTGTCTTTCAAGGAAAATACCGACTTCGGTATGTTCAAAAGTGTCGTACCAACCGTTATACCAGTCAAATTAAGGTAATATAATGTTGGCATAGCAGGATTGGATAAGAGTGGCGTTGACTGGACTTTTCCGCTTGTCCAATTGTTTAAATCAGCTGCTGAACCAAACAAGACCGGGCTGCTCTTAGATTCACCCAAGGATGTGAAACAATAAGAAAACTTTCCATACCCAAGCTGTGAGATTAATGACAAGTGTCCACGACCGAAACCAGCTATGCCGGATTCATTAGACTGGAAGATTCCAGCATTTAAGAAACCGCACCCAAAACCAACCTTTTGGATTTGAGTTGATCCTAATGTAAAGGTCTCGCTTCCTAGGGAACCTACAGTCAATGACCCGTCTCCATAGCTGTAAGCATACATACACTGCTTGTGGCATGCAGAGTGAGGTAGTGACTGACAAAGATCAGAGTCGCATGATATGTCAGAGAAAGTAGAGGAATTGGAGGGGTTATACACAGGGAGAGGTTGGCTGAAGCATTGGAGGCATGGCTGGCACTGAGTCCAGATCAAGTCACTTCCAGTATCCAAAGTTAGAGCCAGTGGCTGAGCTGGTGTACCTATAGATAAATTTATGAGGTACTCGCCGTTGCTTGGGAACGACGGTATGCTAACCTGACTAGTGGGGTCAGTATATCTGGATGCAAGGAACCTGGCTCTGGTCTTTGTACGCTGCACCATGCGTTGCAATAACTCGAGCTTCGTGTACTTGGTACCGGCATCTATGTGGGTCAGTTCGGTTCGTATGCCATGAGAAAGAGAGATGTTTGATGTACAAAATGAGAGAAAGAGAAGGATGAATGCTATCTTTTGCATGGTTGATGTTAGAGGTTGTTATTGTTATTGAAATTTGTTCTTAATGGAAAGGCTTTTTATATGTTTCAATTTGGAAAAATAATAGGTCATTAAGCGCGTGCCAGGAATTGGTCTTGCTAATGGGATAATCCCAATTGTATTAATTAAGCTTCAACTTATCAAGTTTATCTCTCTTGCAATGGACCTGGCAGCCGATTAAAGGCTTGTATCAAAGAGGAAAGATCTTCTGTGGCCGAACAATGTAGGTAGTTGATAGTGTTAATCTGGTTCCTTTGCTTATGAAGAAACTAGCTACCTTAGTAAACCAAAACAAAACACATCTAAATGAAGTTGCATATACAAATACCTCTTTTACTTGCATTTATTATATTTAATTTAAATATCATAGCGAAAGCCTCTCTTATTGCATACTTGTAGTGCAATAGAATTCCACAATATATCCATTGACTTTCTATTTTATTGTAACCTTTCAAACAAGTTCGACTGCAAAAGAAGACCTGCAAATTGGGTTAGATTAATTATTTGACTAGTTTGATGTGGCTAAGTCGCTCTCCCACCTTTTACCAGTTGTATGACCGTTGATGGGGACATGGGAATTTCAAATTTTAATAAGCCCACTCCTTATTTAACATGTACAGTATTTCCTTAGGAAATTTCATTATTACATTTTACACATCCCGGCCTTGTGAATAATATTGGCGGATACAATATTAGCGAATCTGTAAACAAACATGTATTCTTTGCAAATGACAAGAAAATATTAATAAAAAAATAAGACATCAGGGGCATATGCGCAACCATGTTTGACAATATGAATCATTTTCTTTAGTCAATCCCGCGGTCAGTTGTAACCGGGTGCTGCTGGAATTTATTTCGTATTTGAGTTATATAATTTGAGATACAACTTCCAAAAGTGGGAGTAGACAACGTCACCAAAGTTCCACACCTAAAATCCAACGGCTTTGACAGAAACAAAGAATGAGAATTCGGATTTTGGTTCCGTCTGAAATTAATCGAAGTAAATGAAACTATTTACTCACTTTTTCTTAAAGTTTGATTAAATTTGCTAAAGACATTTAAAACCAATGAAAGTTTGCTTCAATTGAAAATCTGTAAGTTGCTCTTATTATACTCCCAAGCCTGCAATTTCTGGTTTGTATATGCTTTTGTATGAAACTTTGGACCTCAATATTAATTTGGCGAAAGCTAAAGCTTAATTTTCTTTTTTCATTTCCGGTCAGAATTTTTTCAGTTTTGCTATTGTCTACCAAAAAAAAAAAAAAAAAAAATCAAATTGCTTAATGCTAATTGTAACCAAAAACTTACAATTGATTAAATGTTACGCAGCTCGTAAATCGATTTTGCGTACGAGTAGTATTCATAATTCAAATAAAAATAAATTACATACCTACTTGAGGGTATAATACGTCCTAATTCTTATCCAATGAATGGAAAAATCGAAATATATCTAAAATTAATGATGGTTTATTGTTTTCGTAATAAAAAATACACCTACTGATTAATTTTCGCTCTATCTAAAACTGCAAAGAGCTTTGGGAAGTCTGGTTAGAAAAACATAAAAAAATTTACAAAACCAGGTAAACACAATTTAAGAACATATAGTGCAGAAAAATCTATCAATTTGAAAAAAAGAAATATAAATTCTTTGAAATCCTTTTAAGAAAAAAGTTATAAAAGAATATCGAGTCTAGATATTCATTAAGTGTGAAACTTTCAAAATCCATCATTAGTCTGCTTTATGAAGCAATCGCAATGTTAAAAAAAAAAAAAATCAAAATTAAAGAAGTTATTGAAGTGAAAATAATTAGTGTGGGGGCATTTGAATGGCCTAAGAATAAAATTAGTATTAGTTATTCGGAGTAAAATATATTATTCCTAAATGATCAAGAATAAATTTTTTGAAGATCTAGAGTGTTATATTTATTTAAGTGGTCCAACATTTAGTATAAATTTTTATTCTTAGTGTGTTTAGATTATATTCTTAATGTTGATTAAGAAATAGTCGAGACTACTTTTTAATCCAGATTAAAAAGATGATCCACACACCGTAGGAATAAAAATTTATTCCGGATGTTAGAGCACTTAAAAATAACATTTAAATTTCCAAAAAATCTTATTTTTGTTCGTTTAGTGATAATATTTTTTTTTACTCCGAATAACTAAACTTAATTTTATTCTTAGATTATCCAAATGCCCTTATAAGATTAAAGTTTATCAGGACTAGTTTTTGTAGTGTCTAAGAAAATCAAAATATCAAAGTACTAGTTTTGATGAAGAATATAAATGACATGGACAAACAACATTATGCAGTTTGTCAAATTAATTAACTAATCAGGAATTCAGGATATATATACATGATGATGATGTTGTCACTGAATTAAAAAGTACTCAGTTCTATTGGAAATTGCCCAAAACAGATGAGCATAAATTACATTTATCTTTTTTTTTTTTGGGTCAACAAATAATCAACTCAATCATCAAAGTCTAGAGAATGACGTTGTATTTGTTAACAATCAAGGCCTGTAGGCTATTCTTTTCAACAGGCAAGATGAATTGGGCAAATCATGTGACATGGCTTTACAAGAAGGGAATTCAGATCCTCTGGTCGGCGACCAGCTGGTCGCCAGATGATCCGGACCGTCTGATTTAATCTCAACGGCTAAAGGGAGCCCCGTGAATTTCACCACTCCCGAAAAAAAATATTGGCCCGAAAAAAAAGAACCGTTGAGATTAAATCAGACGGCTCAGATCACGCGCCGACCAGGTGGTCCGCACATCTCTGCCGACCAGAGGATCCAAATCCTACAAGAAGGAATGATTTATTTGGGATGGTATTTGTTGCTTCTCGGCCTAGATAGCCCAAATAAGAAATCATTGGGTCATGTCCAAGATTTTCAATTGATACTTATTCTCGGCGTAGATTTTCATTAAGATGGGATTTTTTTTTTTTTTTTTTTTTTTTTTTTGGTGAAAAATTGTAGTTCGACTTCCCCAGATGCAAGATTGCAAGTACAAAAGTAACTTTTCTACTCCAAAACTAAGCTTTTCAATTTAAGTCTTCAGGCATTATTAAATCTAACATGCAAAGTTTAGATTATAGAATATTTATTTGGTTAAAGTTTTGACTATACCCATACATTAATTAAAGATATATAGATTACGATGTTTTCCAAACTACAGTTATTATGTTTGACTCTAACTTTGACTTTACGACTATTTATCCAAACCTTTGATCTACATTACGAAATAATATAAATATAAAATCCAATATATATATATTTTTGTTATATTTTTTTTTCTGAATTTTTAAATAAAAGAACTTTAATAATTAATTTTAAATTTCAAATATAATCTTTTTGTATCAAAGAAAACATAAAGTCTCTTTCCTATAAAATTTTATATATATGTATTTCTTCATTAACAGACTTGTCATAATACATCTTCCATCATTCCATTTTTGTACCGAACTACCGATAAAACATAAAAGCATCGGTACTTTTGAGGAACACCATATATAGACATCTTCCATCATTCTATGTTTCTACCTAACACAGATCCTTGTCCTAATACTTATTAGCTCTTTAATCTTAGTTTTCTTGTAGGCGATCCATCAAAAATTTGGTTTACCTCATGTTGAGTCTTAGTCAGTCTTAATCTGGTGAAAGTAAATGTACGACCAATATACACACCTTAATCAATCGACATAATTCCAAAACCCATCGCTATCTTTAATTATGTGTGCATTTCTATATTGCAATTCATGCCTCGTCGTTATGTATCTGGCCATAGATTCTCGCTTGTTGAATTTCTGCAAGAAGTTATGATATTATTATTCAGGTTCAAAATGCAGTAACTCGTCGCATAGGACGGATGCGGTCCGTCCAACATAATCGTATTCGCGTAATCAAATTTTAAACCACCGATTCAAACTGTTAGATTGATTCTTCATATTGAAAACTTGTATGAAACCAAATTTTATATATTTTTTTTTCAAATTTTTTACTATTTATTTCGTATTTTTAAAAAATCGCTCCTAGAACTTATATGGAACATCCAATAATAATGATTTTTCTAAATACGAAATAAATAGTAAAAATTTGAAAAAAAATATATAAAATTTGGTTTCATACAAGTTTTCAATATGAAGAATCACTCTAACACAAAAATTGGTGGTTTGAAATTTGATTACACGAATACGATCATGTTGGACGGACCACATCCATCCTACGAATAGGACCGTAGCATTTCTCTCTCTCTATGTGTGTGTGTGTAGTGAATGGATAAAATACACTCATGTGTACGGATCCCCATACACATGAGTCGTTTTTTAAGATTCAAAAATCAAACGGTCAATCCGAATCATTCAAGTTATTCTCCATATTGAAAAACTCTTGGAGACCAAATTTTATATTTTTCGAATTTTTCGCTATATATTATAGTGTTATTTTGGAGGGCCTGAAATACTACAATTGTAGTGTTATTTTGAAAATATCATAGTATAAAGTAAAAAAATTTGAAAAAAAATGTAAAATTTGGTCTTCAAAGTTTTTCAATATGGAGAACAACTTGAACAGTTCGGATTGACCGTTTAAATTTTGAATCACGAAAAACGACTCATGTGTATGGAAACGATCCGTACACATTAGTGTTCTATATCCATTCTCTCCATATTTATTTATTTATTTATTATTGAGAGTCCATCTTAACTTTTCTGCTCCATTCACGCAATTAATTAATAGTGAAACGTTTGTCGCCCTGAAATAGCCTTTTTGATTTTGATATTAGAGGTGGTTTATTACTTACTTGACCAAGCAAGCGAACCCACTATAAGCCAAACAACGACCCACGTTTCGGAAAGGAGGAAGGGAAAAATAAAATGGAAAACAGCATTCAGTAATTTATGTTATATTATTTTTAAGTTTTATGTTTCACTATCTGAATTTAGTAATTAATTTATATTTAACTTTTGTTCAAGGTTGTTGGTTTAATCGACCGCGAAAGTTACAAGCAGAATATTTAACTATTTTTGTCTCATGGCTATATATTATACATTTATACTTCTCTATTTTTCTAAAATTTCTGTAATTGATTTTCGAACTTGTCTCTGAAAAAACAAAATAGCAAACAAAACTCTAAACTTTGGCTTGCGAAGATGATACTCAAATTTGATATTCAATTAGACTGATTGATGAACATATTATTTGTACAATTTTTTAATAAATTGTTTTTATTAGCTTGTACCGATTGATCCAAAGCCAATAGGGACAGCTTGGAAGGCGGCCGAGTCAGCATGATGTTTGTCAATTGTAATTGACAGAATGCGAGTTATTTTGTTTCCTTTATAAATGTAGTTGGGGACCAATAATTGAATTTTCATTGATATGTTAGATTTATTATATATTGTCCCTGTAGAGTATCTTACCAAAGCATTAATAGAATAGAATATTCAAGCCGGGCCCTGTACTTGCAAAATGTTACGATCTTACAATTATAATATATTTTAGCTCCTGATATGAAATTAAGGTTAAGTATTAATAAGATAATCCAGATGAAATATGAAATGATAATACTATAAGTGTCTTACAACCTTTTTGAAAAAAAAAGTACTTAATTTTTTCAACAATTTTTGTACTGAAGACTGGGTCCCTAAATACCTAGGGTGTTTGGTGTACCATCTGATACAATCACTCACCAAACCTGATCTTTTTAATAATTCCTGTTAAAGAATAAAAAAATATATAAAAAAATAAAACGGATTAAAAAAATTAAAGACTATAACTCTCTTAATAAGATTCACAATTTATCGCATTGAGCCGGAATGAATGATATCTTCTCGTTCTGTATATCATACAAAATGTGCATGTTCTGCTGTTGGTAATTACCGATTATTGTGCTCGTATCACCTGAACTAATCATCACCAAACATAACTCTTGTGAGCTCCGATCTTCATATATGTAGTTCTCACGCGGTAACTCCAAATCCACATTTTCAAAATGGAACACAAATTTAGGCACCTCCACCTTTCCTGAGGATTTCGGTAAAGTGAAACAAAGGTCTAAGTACGTGATGCTTTCATTTGCTATCGACAAGTTCACTTGATGTACAAATGCCTTTCTGACAAGCTTGTAAGCTTCATCATTTAGCACAGTAATTGCAGTGCCCGAGTCGATTACCACACCACCTGTTCCATTATCATGCAGTGCAAATGACGAAGGTGGTATATGTAGAAGACTCTTTCCAACTGTAATTCCTGTAAGATTGAGGTAATAGAAAGATGGACTTGTAGGATTTAGTATTAGCGGAGTTGATTTAATACTATTGTTATAAAAATTAGTTGCTGGTCCAAGCACAAGAGGGCTACTCTTGGATCCGAACAAAGAGGTGAAGCAGTATGAGAATGCACCGAAACCGAGCTGAGTGATAAGCGATATGGGACCACGGCCGAGACCTAGAATGCCAGATTCATTAGACACAAAAACACCACCATTTAAAAAACCACAACCAAAACTGATGTCAGGAACGGCAACCTTGCTCTTTGACCCGAAAGTGAAGGTCTCTGTAGAAACAGAACCAAGAGTAGCTGAACCGTCACCATACTCGTACAAATAAAAACACTGCTGGTGACATGCTGCCATTGAAAGCGAAGTACATAGGTCAGAGAGGCATGAAAGGTATGCGAAGGTGGAAGAGTTTGACGGGTTGTAGAAAGGAAGCCCCTGCTCGAAGCACTGGATGCACGGTACGCACTGGGTCCAGATAAGGTCACTACCTGTGTCGAGTGTGAGCATCACACTCTGAGGTGGTGTGCCTATTGAAAAGCTCACAAGGTACTCACGGTCATAGGGTACATCGCCATTTCCAGGATGAATAGGTGTCGAAAGAGGATTGGTCGGCTTGACAGTTTTGGAAACAAGAGCTGTGGTCCTTGCATTGGTACGAAATGTCATGCGCTGGAGTAGTTCTAGTTTTGTGAATCCTCTTCCAGAGTCGACATGCGTTAGATCCAAGTATATGTTGCTGGGTTTTGAGATCCCCAGAGGAAGAAATGATATGATAATGTGAACAATGAATTTGAGATATGAAAATGTTTTCATGTTTAGCTTTCTGTACGGCGAGAGAAAGAGATTGAGAGAGATTATATATGTTAGGTGAGATACTAGGATCTGGAACAAGGTTTATATATATACACATATATATACTATGAAAGTCCTGAGGCCTTATATATGGAACTCATAATATAATTAATTAACTAAATTTCTTCATCAATCTAGTAAATGGTGATTATGATAATATAACAACTGGTCTACTGTTCTATCTTTTTTAAGACAAAATGTTGGTGGCGAGTCAAGGTTTACAAAATATCTTGAAAACAAGTTTTTTGGACCCATATTGAGGTAGGCTAATTCGTCGCCGTTGTGTTGTATGACCAATTGACCATATCAAGGTTAAAGACCATAAAAGTGAATTTTGTCATCTCCAATCGTACAAAAATCTGTATGCTTCCAATTTCTTTTTTTTTTTTTTTTTTTTTTTTTTTTTTGCGGTCATTCTCAAAATTGCTAATAACGCAGACTGTAACAATATGTAAATTAAATTAGGAATTAAAGTTGTACTGTTTTATATTCATTTTCTTTCATTTCGATAAATACACTTTTGGGCATGCATTGTTGTAACATAGATATGGCACCATTGCGGAACACTATTTTAGGGATTCTCCAATTTTGTACGCACTGCAGAAGAGAAAAAAAAAGAAAGAAAAGGGACCCGATTAAGAGTGGAAGTCGTTATAACCAAACGTAGCGACTCAGCAAGTGCGACGTTTCATTTCACTTCTAATTGAAAAACTAATACTAACAAGAAAGAAAGACATTTTATTAGATCGTTTGGTCTCTGGTCTGTTTCTGTAGGCAAAAGTAAAGCTAATTTTCATGATGTTGTCCTTAGTCGATAACAAACGGGGTGCATACAACCAACTGCTCAAGTACTTTGAACAATATTTAATTTACTCTATAGGAAAAGTTTGATAATAGAGTAATTCTGTCATTGATACATGAGCTCAAATCTAGACCCTTCATTTAAGTATTAATCAAATCACAACCATTAATTATTCTGAATGAGTAATTTAGATCAGGTACATTTAAAAAAAATGGCTTGATAGTATTATGAAAAAGAACTAGCAGGCATGTTTAAAATTTAGGAAAAAACTCAACTCTACGATTTCCATGGGCGAATTACTGTGACAGAGCTGTAAATTAACACAATTATTAATTCGTGTCAACTTCCAACTATATGGATCTATCATTTAATTACTACGAGAATTGTTTATAGCTCTAAGTCTTTTTTTAGCATAACTTGTCAACTAACGAAGAAGAGTTCATAAGATTTATTACAGTTAATGTATCTTTTTGTTAAAAAAAAGAAAATTTCCTTTGATAAATATTTCTGAACGAAACCATGTCTAGACACCTACTGACACCATGATGTTACAAGTTACAACTGTGTGATTGCACGCAATCACTTCTCTCAATCTCTGTGCAACCAAATGCCGGTCACACTCGGTCAAACTCAGTTGTGGCTGCAAGCAATCGTAAGTTCAACATAACATTGTAAGAAAGTCTTTTAACTGACATGATCTCTGCACAATTCCTCTTAAGTGGGAGCGAAAGACCAGTAAAGTTTTCTGAACTGGCATGTTGTCTGTAATGGCCTACCTTTGGTAGTGCAGTAGTAGTAGGCCAGTAACTGCATTTACTCAATTAGCAAAAAACACGTACAATTATTCTTTATTTTTTGGTAATAACTCAGCCTTTGCAAGTCCAATTTCAACATGCTTCTAGGCGGCTATAAATTAATCCCAGAAATTCTTTGTCAACATGGCCTAACCATGGTATCGTTTTGAGAGGGAGATATTCAACATTGACAGCATGTTACTTGAAAGCATATATTGCTTAGGTTGCTATACATGGTAATCTATTGCGTCCAAGCACTTCTCGCTCCAAGAAAATAATGGACCAACGAAGTCCTTTTCTTTTGACAGTGGATAAGCAATTAAGTACTATTTTCCCTTTTTTCTAAGAAAATTTTTTAAATTGTCCATTTTTCATTCAGTCATTTTACTAAACCAACTTGGGCAAAATAAAGCAACCAAGCTTTGAAATAGGTCAGAGGTAGAACTTCTAGTCCTAATGTCCTATTAAGTATTAATGGGTAATAAAGGGGCCTTGGTTATGTGTGCATACTGCATAAGATGGAGCATGCTGCATGCTGCGTTATTGTCTTTAATAATGGGCTATACAAGGCCCAATGAGATTTAACCATATATTTGCTCTGAATAATCCAGCGGAACCTAATATGCCTATGCTTTTTAAGTATTTTTGAACCTCCTAACAAAATAAGCTCAAAACAATCATCTACAATCGATCAACAAATTCCACGGTTAGTGAACTACCAGGAGAGATGGCAAAAATTGTCCTCAATTTGCCAATTTACACAGTAACGTTTCTCGATGAATCAAATATAATTTTAGAACAGAAAGAATCGGAAAAATGATATCAAAACAGAGGTTACATTTCCTAATATTATTTAAATTAAAAAGAAAAATGAACTCATATGCACTTGAGTTTAGAGCCGATCACATTGGGCAGGAACAAAGGAAAGTTTCTCCTTCTCCAAATCATATAAAATTTTCATACTCTGTTGCTGTATGTTACCAATTATTGTCTCTTCATCCGACTCCAAAATTAATAAACACAATAGACCGGTATCTTGATCTATATTTATGTAATTATCCTGGGGAAACTCCATATCAGCACCATCAAAATGGAATACAAGCCTAGGTACAATCACATTATATGAAGAATTAGAAGGCGGTGCCAGAAAACAAAGATCAAAGATACCAGTCGTGTCCCGAGCTACTTTTAACTTAATTTGCGACACAAATGCTCTTTTAACCTGTTGAAATGCAGCCTGTGCCATTCGAGTAATGGCCGTGCCAGAATCTAATATTACACCCCCTTTACCATTTTTCTTCAGCTCAAAAACAGATTTGGGTAGTTTTAAGCTTCTTGTGCCGACTGTTATCCCCTTCAAAGAAAGATAATAAAATGTAGGATTTGCGGGGTTAGTTAGGATTGGTGTTGTCTGAACGGGTCCGTGAAGCTTAGCTAATGAACCCATGAATAAGGGGCTGGTATTGTTCTGATCAAATGAGGTTAAACAGTACGCAAATTTACCAACTCCAAGTTGTGAGACAAGAGATAAGGCTCCTCGGCCAAAGCCCGCAATGCCAGATTCATTCAGAAAGATACCTCGATTTAACACACCACAACCAAATCCAACATCTTGTACGGTCACCGTACTATCTGTTGACCCAAGTGTGAAAGACTCACTAGAAAGGATGCCAAATGTGGTTGAGTTGTCGCCATACCCATACCCATACATGCATTCTCCATGACAAGCATTGAGAGAAAGTGCATTGCATAGTTTACTGGAACAAGGGTACTTGTAATATGTAGAGGAAACTGACGGATTATATAAAGGAAATGACTGATTAAAACAGATAAGACATGGCTGGCACTGAGTCCATATCAGGTCACTGCCAGTATCAAGTGTGAGTAACACAGCCTGGCCCGGCATACCGATAGCCAACTCAATCAGGTATTCTCCTTCATGTGGCTCAACTGGCTCTCGCGCAGTAATATGGCCAGAGAAGCCTGTGTGCCCGGAAAAAAGTCTGGCAGCTCTATTGCTGGAGCGAACTGCTGCTCGTTGGAGCAGTTTAAACTTGGTGTAGCCAGATCCAGCATCAACAGGCTTTAGGTCAAGCCGGATGTCAAGGGATGTAGAAATGGTAGGGGCTAGAAAGTAAATTAAGAGAAGAGGTACAATTTGCAGCATTTGAGCTCGTCTCATAGTTGGAGATGGGAGACTGATTAGAATTTAGAAGTGTTTCTTGGGCACAAGAAATAAGTGTATCTATATATGTTAGGAGATGCAGTAATTAATTAAGCTATTTGCTAATTATGTATTGACCGAATTGTACAAAAGTTCACATGGTTAGCCATGTAAGCTCATGTGCAGGTTGTTAGCTTTGCGTCTGTCTGTGACATTTTCTCTTTTTTTTTTTAAAAAAAAAAAAATGTAATTTTATGGCCAAGGACTAGGATAAGAAGTTTGATGAGTCCTTTTCTCTGTGTATCCATGAGAACTCTCCAGTTTCTGCATATTACCACAGTTTCTTTTTTTACATTTTAATTTTTTTTTTTCAATTTTATGGTGTGAAAGATCATTTTTTTTTTTTTTGGGTCCTTGTTACGTACACAAGTTACAGGGTTAGTCTGTTTACAATTTCTTTTCCATTTCCTTGCACTCAAAATCACCAATTAATTAAGGAAAAAATAGACACATGTACTTTGTGTAATACCCAAATTAATTATCGTGAGGATAATCTGTTAGTCTTGGCTACATAATTCTTTTTTGAGAACAATTTCGTATGAGGAATATCCAGAAAAATAAAAAAAACTTTTAACTTTGCTTCAGAGATAACTCTTAATCCTCTATAGTAATGGATTAATCAAAGCTGAATACTTGGAAAACAATACGCAGGAAGGGTAGTGGTTTATTCGTACACAAATAATGTTAGGGGTACGTGCGAAGATATCTTCTAATTAAAGAAATCATGGGGCGGAATGGGGCAGTAAAATTTTAAGGAAGCACACATGCTTTGAGAAATGCAAGGTTTAGCTAGTTAATGATATACTTAACTAATGTAAAACTTAAACTTAACTGATCCAATTGCGCATCTCAAGGAACGTTCTTGTCTAGTCCCACCTTAATTCCAGCAGGTTCCTTCTCGCAAAAGTATTGGGTCAAGTTAATTATAGGGTGGCTAGAAAATTACTCTAACCATGTGCAACGGCTAGTAAATATTGATTATAATATATATTTCAGCTTTTCTTGTTGTACCGATTGGCAACCTCGCATTTTATATTGAAAAACCATTAAACTAAACTACGGATCGTTTGGGCCTTCTTGTTGGTTTGAATGTCGTGGTATAATAAATTGCAATTGATGGATTAAAATAAATGGTTTAGATGCTTTAATCAGCCATATATATATGCCCTTTGCTCAAAAGCTATTGGGATTGATGCATCTAAGCCATTTATTGGTGGCAAATATCCTACATCAGTCATTCAGTCGTCAGTAATTGTTAATGTAAATGTGGGTTTTCAAGCGTTTATAAAAAAAAAAAAAAGGGAATTGTACCTATTTAGCTTAAAATGAGCAAAGTGGTCATTAGCCCAGAGGATTCATTCTGGAATGTTGAAAGGTTTTTTTATTATATTGCATTCATTCTTTAATCACCGCATGAAAAAAGTCGCTGCTATAAGCAATTGATTGAAGTCCTCTTACACTTTTGACGACAGTTTAATTAAATTAGTAATTGTACGGTCAAATAGCTATTGCGTAAATCTCTCCTGAGCTGTAAACTAATCAAGACACAGACCAGCAAATTCAATATCTCGTTAACAACCTGTGTTCTTATTGAAGCATGTTCTACCTAATCAGTGGCATGATAGCATCTTTATCTATGCGATGGAATATAATTGTTTAAATATGAAGACTCCCGCAGGCGCAGCAGTTCTAGTTTTCGAACTTGAAAGTTCGAAAAGTCGAAAACATATCAACAACGGTGCAACAAGAAATCTTAAATTTCTGAAATAAATGTTTAACTAATTTTTTGTTGGGAATGAAAGGCATAGACAGATTTTATTTTATTTATTTATTTATTTTTGTACTGATTGCGCAATCAATAGAGGTGCTCCCTTTCATGATCGGTCCCTGCCTCTCCTTCCTTCACCTTCATACCCTTTCCTTTCGCCCCCCTCTTATCCCGTTGTCCCGTCCATCCAACCCGCCCTCAACCTCTCGTTCCTTCCCCTCTATGCTCTCTCTCCTCCAGTTTGTTTCGCATCCCTTTTTCACTCCCCTCCCGGCCTCCCCTCCAGTTTGTTTCACTGGCTCTTCCCCTCCATGCCTTACCTCTACTCCCCTCGCCTTCATTCCGTATTGATATCCTTTTCTCGCCTCTCTCGTATTCTCTAATTGCCTTTGATTTGTTATCCTTTCCTACTATTATTATGCCATGTGGTTCAAAAATTTGAAACTTAATTAAGGTCCATAAGATTAGATGGTCTGCCTACTTATTATTGCTCAACAACAACGGCTGGGCCCAACATGGACGCCTACCATTTCAGGAAGTCACATCCTCTACTGACTTTTAAGGTCAGTAGAATGCCAACCTTTGATCAGAACCATCCGATCAATGATAGGTGCCCCGTACATAAGACCAGATTGATAGGTCCGAAAAAAAATTTAACCGTCGAGATTAGATTGCGCTCCAAACATCAAACATTAATGAAATGAAAGGGCACGGAAGGGAAAGGCTACCCAGATTTGTTTACTCCAAATTGGGGTATAGAAGTTAGTAAACTCTTCATAAATTAGCTCTATCTCTCACTTCCTCTTCTCTCCCTTTCCATTCATTTTTTTTCGACCTGGAGTGTGTAAACAGTTCGGGCAGAATAAAATTTCAAATTTTTTCCGCCACTTCCCTTTCCTCTCCCTCCGAGACCAAGTTCTAGAGCAGAACCTAAAAGGTCAGCAGAGGATACTGGTCCCCATTTAAGGCCCAATATACATGTGATGAGGTCCATTTGATGAGGTCTAGCACAATAGGAGCGAGCGGAGAAGGAATATATTATAACCCACTAATCCAGGATGGGGTCTAGGCATGGTTCTGAAAAACGGAATCGGAATCGGAATCGGGTAGTTGGTCCAAGGAGTCAAATCGGACGAATCGGAAAAAATCGGTTGAATCGGATCGAAAAATCGGATTTTTAACGTAAATCATATTTTATGCAATTAAAATTAGAAAAAAATATGAAAAAATTAGAAAAAAGTATTTTGTCAAATGTAAGCTTCAAAATCATCAATTAGAAGTATAAAATCAATTAAGAAGTAGCAATTATATAATTAAGGAAGCTATTATGATACCCACGAACTTTACAGAAAATAAAATTTTGAAAATAATTAAAATAAATTTTTTTATTAATAATTTTATTTAGAAAAATTTTTGATATGCAAACATTCGTTAGCTTAATATCTCCGTTAGAATGGTAGAATAAAAATTTTAGAACTTTTCTATACTTTTTAATCATCATTTTGATCAAGCATATTTTTATTTAATTTATTTTTAAATTTTCAAATTTAAAAAAAAAATCTGAGCCATCCATATTTTAAAAAAGGAGTAACTGGAGAGGTCCAGTGAAACCTTTCTTCCCCATTCATTTTCCCGTCTCCTCAGTCCTCATTATATCGCTTCAAAAAAAAATAATAAATAAAGGCCGCCGAACAACCCAATCAGAGGGAAACCACCCTCCTCCAGTCCTCCTACACCATTCCACCGGCCTCTCACACGTCTCTCTCACCCTAGACACCTTAGGTTGCGTTCCCAACATCCCTTATCCCTTCTCCTCAATCCATTGGTGAGCATCACCATTAATGGCCGTTCTTGAACATCTCAACCCGATTCCGCTCCAAACCCACCAAAATCGGCTCGGTACCCGCTGATTCCGATTCGATTCAGCCGATTCGAATCGGAATCGGCCGATTTTTCGAACCATGGGTCTAGGTTCTTTATGAACAATAAAATCTGTTCTTTTCGTGAGAAGTATTTCTAGTCGGTGGACAGAGAGGCCTCTAATCAAATAATGTTTCCACTTGTGTCAGCATTTGTTTCTTATTTTAGAAGCGAACGGTATTGGAAGGTTTTTAGAAAGGTCACTAATATTAGCCTCCATGTCTTTTTTGTGGGCCGTCATATGATGGTTTTGTACTTTAATTGTTGTACTGTCTTTTGTCGAACCATTTTTATTATGAAATTGTGTATGGCAAGTTATGTGAAGCTAGATTAGGCTTTGGTTGATCAAATTAAATGTGGATCGTGCAATTACAAGGTAGTGGTTTCTATTGAACCATTCTTTCAATTCTTAATGGTGTACAGATTTAAACTGTGAGATGATTTTATTGAATATTCTTCCTCATCAGCCGCTTATTATTTTTTTTTTTTACATGACTTTGAATGAATCCAGAATCACTTGAAATACACAAATGATACTAGAAATAAGTTTTTTTTTTCCACATTATATGTGTTTTTCTATGTATAATCCAATATTTTGAATATACAAGGTTTGAATTATACACTGGACCATATAAAGAGTTTAAATATAGATTATTGCAATCCAATTACTTCGACTCAATCCTAAATCTTATAAAATGATCAACTGAAGCTCTGAAAATAAAAAATAAACTGAAAATATTTGAATATAATTCAGATCTTACTTGTTCAAAATATTGCATTTTCAAAAAAAAAATGTACATAAACTGAAAATAAATCTTAATCAAAACATCGGTTAAGAATGTTAAGTGATTCTGGATTTATTTGACATCATTTATTCACAATGATATGTATTTTCTTAGCTTCATATTATAATTAAGATCAATTATTTAAAATAACGGATTATACAAAGAATATATGCAAATAAATTGCAAACAAAGATTATTTTATGCATCATTTGCATAATTTAATATTTTATGGATTCATTTGAAGCCATTTATTTACAATAATAGATATGTAATCTTTTCGGTTGGGTCTAGAAAGTAATTCAGATCTTACTTATTTAAGATATTACATTATAATAAAAAAATACGAATATAAAACGCAAATGAAGCTTATTATGTGAATCAGTACACATTTCAAGTGATTTTGAACTCAATCAAAGTCATTTTGATCAGTATAATCTATTTTATACTTTTACATGGTCTAAAATAAGATCTTAATTACTCAAAATATTGGATTATGCATAAAAAAAAATACACATATAAATTGCAAATATAGCTTGTTATGAGAATCAATTTAGCATTTTAATCAACTCTGGATTCATTCGAAGTCATTTAATTACAATAATCTATATTTACGCTATTTAAACAATCTAGAATACAATTCATATCTTAGTTATTCAAGATATTGCATTATGGTTAAAAAGACGCGCATTAAATTGCAGATAAACTTGTTTTGGGCATCAATTGAGCATTTCGAGTTATTCTGGAGTTATTTAAAGTCATTTGATCAAAATAATATATATTTATTGCTCTACGTGTGGTCTTGAATATAAGTAAGAACTTATTCAAAATTTTACATTGTAAATAAAAAAATACATGCATATATTTCAAGTTATTCCACATTAATTCGAAGTCATTTATCATAATAGCCTATATTTATGCTCTTTACATGGTCATTATTGGACTATAATATATTAGCTTTATTTACATTTTATATGCAAATGATGCATAAAATAATCTTTATTTACAATTTATATGCATTTTTTTCTTTGTAAAATGCAATATTTTGAATAAGTCAGATCTGATTTATATTGTCGATTATCTAAAAAGCTCAAATATATATTGTTGTGAATAAATGACTTCAAATAAATCCCTAATCGTTTTGAATGCTCAACTGATCCTCAGAATTAGCTTTATTTACATTTTATATGCATATTTTGTGAGTACAATCCAATATTTCGAATAACGAAGATATTATTTACATTCTATACCATATAAACATCTTTAATGTAGAATAATCTTTATTTGCACTATATATGCATATGGTGATGAAACAACTTCAAATGAATAAAAAATTGCTTAAAACGCTCAACGGATTGTCATAACAAGCTATATTTGCAATTTACATGTGTATTTTTTTATGCATAATCTAATATTTCGAGTAATTAGAATCTGAATTATATTTTCGAATATGTAAATACAGAAATATAGATTATACTAATCAAATGACTTTGATTGAATCCAGATTCACTTGAAATGTGTACCGATGTACAGAATAAGCTTCATATGCATTTTATATTCGTATTTTTTATGTATAATGCAATATAATGAATAAGTAAGATATAAATTATATTATAGACCCTATAACAATCTTAAATATAGATTAATGTGAATAAATGACTTCAAATGAATCCAGATTCACTTAAATTGCTCAAATGATGCATAAAAAATCTTCATTGGCAATTTATATGCATATTTCTTTCTATAATCCATTATTTGAATTAAGTAAGATCTAAATTTATTCTAGACTATATAAAGAGGGTAAATACATACTATTATGAATGAATGGTGTGGAATAAATCCAAAATCGCTTACAATTCTCAACTGATGCTCAGATTAAGATTTATTTGTATTTTAAGTGCGTATTTTTTTTTTATGTATAACGCAATATATTGATAAGTAAGATCTCAAATATATTCCAGATCATCTAAGAAATCTTAAATATAGATTATTGTTAACAAATGATTTCGAATGAATCTCTAATCACTTCAAATGCTCAAGTGATCCTCAGAATGAGCTTTATTTACACTTTATATGTATTTTTTATGTATAGTCCAATATTTTGAATAACGAAGATCTGATTTATATTCTAGACCATAAAGAGCTTATATATAGATTATTGTGACCAGCTAGTTTCGGAATCTCAGATTCCGAAACTAGGACTTTCGAATGAATCCAGAATCACTTATAAAAACTCAACTGATGCTCAGGATAACCTTCATTTGCACTTTATATATGAATTTTCTATGTATAATGCAATACCTTAAAAAATTAGGATCCGAATTAAATTCTAGACCCTAGAAATAGAGATTATTATAAATAAATGACTTTTAACGAATCCAAAATCGTTAAATCTCTCTAATGATGCTAAGAATATTCTTTATTAGCACTTTATATTCATATTTTGGTGTATAATCCAATATTTTGCGTAAGTAAGATCAGAATTATATTCAGACTATAGTTCTTAAATATTAATTATTATGATCAAATTACTTCTAATGAATACATAATCCATTGAATTCAGCTGATGCCCAAAAAAGGCTTCATTTGCATTTATGCGCATATTTCTTTAGTATAATGTAATATTTTGAAAAAGTAAAATCTGAATATATTTTAGACCATATAAAGAGCATAAATGTTGATTATTATGATCAAATGACTTCTAATAAAGCATGAATCACTTGAAATGCTCAACTGATTCCCAAAATAAGCTTTGTATGTAATTGCGTGTATTTTTATGCATAATGTGATATCTTGAATAACCAAGATCTGAATTCTATTCTAAACCATTTAAAGAGCTTAAATGTATATTATTGTGAATAAATGACTTCGAATGAATCCAAAATTGCTTAAAATGCGCAACCAATGCCCAGACTATGTTTTATTTGCAATTTGAAAGCATACTTTTCAAGTATAAAGCCATATTTTGAATAAGTAATATCTGAATTATATTCTAGACCACTATAGATATTTTATATCTATTGTTATGATCAAATGACTTCGAATAAATGTCTACGATTCAATTGATCACCATAATAAGCTTTATTTACATTTTATATGCATATATTCTGAGCATAATCCAACAATATTTTCAATAATAAGATATTATTTACATTCTAAAACATATGAAATGCTTAAATACATATTATTGTGACCAAAGGATTTTCAAATGAATCAAGAATCACTTAAAAATACTCAACTGATGCTCAGAATAACCTCATTTTCACTTTTTATCTGAATTTTCTATGTATAATGCAATATTTTGAAATTTGAATTAGTAAGATCTGAAATAAATTCTAGACCCTATAAAGAGCTCAAATATAGATTATTGTGAATAAATGCCTTTGAATTGATACAAATTCGCTTAAAATGCTCTAATAATGTTAAGAAATCTTTATTTGCACTTTATATGTATATTTCTCAATATAACCTAATATTTTAAATATTTAAGATCTGGATTATATTCTAGACTATATAAATTTTTTAATATTAATTATTATGGTCAAATTACTTCTAATGAATACATAATCTTTTGAATTCTCAGATGATGCCCAATATAAGCTATATTTCCATTTTATTGGCATATTTCTTTCATATTATGCAATATTCTGAAAAAGAAAATTCTGAATTATATTTTAGACCATGGAAAAAGCATAAATATAGATTATTTATGCAGAATCGTTTGGAATACTTAATTGTTTCACATAATTAAGCTTTATTTGCACTTTTGTGGGCGTATTTTATATGTACAATGTAATATTTTGAATAAGTAAGTTCTTAGTTATATTCTAGACCATATGTAGAGCATAAATATAGATTATTTTGATCAAATGACTATAAATAACTGCTGAATAACTTCAATGCACAACTGATGCCCAAAATAAATTTTATTAGCAATTTAATGCGCGTGTTTTTTTTTTAAGAATAATGGAATATCTTGAGTAAGCAAGATCTGAATTCTATTATATACCCTATAAAGAGCTTAAATGGTAGATTATTGTGAACAAATGACTTCGAATTAATTTAGAATCACTTAAAATGCTCAATTGATGCTCAGAATAAGCTTCATTCGCAATTTATAAGTGTACTTTTAAAGTATAAAGCTATATTTTTTAATAAGTAAATATCTATACTAGACCATCTATAGAGATTAATTATCGATTGTTGTGATCAAAATGACTTCGAATTAACCTAGAATCACTTAAAATACTCAACTGATGCTCAGAATAAGCTTCATTCGCAATTTATAAGTGTACTTTTAAAGTATAAAGCTATACTTTTTTAATAAGTAAATATCTATACTAGACCATCTATAGAGATTAATTATCGATTGTTGTGATCAAAATGACTTCTAATGAATCCATGATCACTTCAAATGCTCAACGGATGCTCATAATAAGGTTCATTTGCAGTTTGTATTCTTATATTTTATGAATATAAATATTTGTGAATTAATGACTTCGAATGTATCCAGAATCACTTAACAACTCAAATGAGCATAGAATGATCTTTATTTGTATTTTATATGCATATTTTTTTGTATAAACCAATATTTAAATAAGTAAAATCTGAATTATATTGTGGACCATTTAAAGAGCTTAAATGTAGATTATTATGATCAAACTATTTGAAAATGAATTTAGAATCGCTTATAAATACTCATCTGATGGCTGATTGCCAAACATATTCGCACTTTATAGGGCAATTTAATGCATAATGAAATAACTTGAATAAGTAAGATATGAATTATATTCTAGATTGTTTAAATAGCGTAAATATAGATTATTGTGATCAAATAACTTCAAATTAATCCATAATTGCTTAAAATTCTCAACTGATTCTCACAACAAGCTATATTTGCAATTTATATATGTATTTTTTGATGCATAATTCAATATTTTGAATAATAAAGATCTGAATTATATTTAAGACCATGCAAAGAGCATAAATATAGATTATAGCGATTAAATAACTTTCATTGAATCCAGAATCACTTGAATGTGCATCGATGCACATAATAAGCTTCATTATATTTTATATGCGTATTTTCTATGTATAATCTAATAATTTGAATAAGTAAGATCTGAATTATAATCTATACCATATAAAGAGCTTAATTCTGAATTATAATCTGACTTCATTTTTTTTAGAATAGCTTAAAATGCTCAAATGATTCTCAGAATAACCTTTATTTTCACATTATATGCGTATGTTACATGTATAAGTAAGACCTGAATTATAATCTAGACCATACAAAAAACTTAGACTTAAACATCAGAATATCAGAATACTTAGTAAATAAAGATGTGTGAGTGTTGTGATCATTTTGTTAAATCTAGCCCGACACTCCAAGCATTGTTAAATAGCATTTTTCTGATTTCTACAACTTTATATTTTGTGATTGTTTGTGTGCCAGGTATTATTGCTTATAAAACTGACCAATTTCACCAATAGACGTTTATTTGGCAGCGCATTATTTTATTTTTAATTTTTGTGTCCCCTTTCTATTTTCATTTTCATCGAGCCTTTGTCTGTCTCTCTTTTTTGCTGCTTGGAGTCCTCTTCCGCTTTTCCTTCTTTTCTCCTCCTTCAGTAGCTTTGTGTCACCTCCTGCCCCTCCTTTTTGGTCAATCTGGCACACCCCTCCTTCCGCTCCTCTTTCTCTTCTTCGACTGATCGGTGCCACATCTTGTATATTTTTTGTACTAAATAATTGATGTTATTTATTGCAGGTGTTCAAGAAGAAATTAATAGCTGTACCAGATCAAGTTGCTACTACATACCTGATGGATTAGTGTTTGTGAAACATATGCATAATCCTGAAATTATATGAATAGAGATCGACATTTGCATTTGATGACAAGTCTTCTAATTATTTTTTTCCGTTTTGGTATTAGTTTATTTGTTGTACATTAAAATTAAAATTTTAAAATTTAGACATTCTCATTAAACTGGTGTTCTTTTTTTTTATGTAATTTCAAATTTCATTTCACTTATTTCAAAATAAATTTAAAAGTTTATAATATAAGGTTAATATAAACTATAAACAAACCAAGCGTTTTCAAAAACTTATTGCAAATCATTGGCTTACAATTATCAGCTGAAATTCTGGATCAGTTTGTTCATGCTCCATTTCTAAAACAAATTTTTCTATTTTTATGATTGTGTTTCCTCATTAAGAATGTTGATTTTATGTTTAATAAGTGATAGCCAAAATGAATAAATTAATATTGGGAAAAATTATCACTGACATTACTTCATAAAACTTTGTAAATAACTTCACTGGGCACATGCATGCTGGTATTATTTATGTGTATATATGTGTATATAACAGTGAATGAGGTTTCCTTTACTGATATTTTTACACCCTCCTAGTTGCACCTCTCACGGGAGGCGATGTTACGTCTACAGGAAATGGAAGAGACGGAGCCACGGAGGACAAGGCGGCGAGCACAGTACCATTAATCAACTGTTTTTGTAAACTTTCAAATGTTTTGTGTGTAAGTGATGAAGGGGTTGTTAATAAGGCCTCATGAAATATTAATCGGAGAGCTCAAGTTCGGAAAGCACCAGCTGTTGATTATTAATATGGCCGGTAATTTGTCACAATTGAATAAGTACTACTTTAATACATGAACAAATTTTCTTTGATGCAAGGTCAACAATGTTGAAGGTCGGCACTACTCATGTATAGGCACAAGACCCATTAAAAGTCTATTTTCCATTTTGGTGTATATGTCAGAAAAGTTACAGTTTCTGAATGGGTCAAAAATTGAATTCATTATGCACGGTAAAATGCCGCATTTTTTTTTAATAATGATTCTTTATCTGAGCATTTATAAATTATTTAAAATGACGATCACAAGTGCTGGTGAGGAACCATTGCATCATCTATTATCATTTAACCAGAAGTGTATTTTTTTTCTTTTTAAAATTGATGGACTTAACCACCAGAGATACATTTGATATCTACTTGCAAATGGGACAACATACACATGGTGTGTCCAGTATTGCGAAGGAAAATTTATAGAATAAGTTTCATATTTATCTCAATGACAGTTTTTTTCCCCTTCGCATGAATCCATCTTTTACTATGTTATTGTGTGGACTTTTTCGTCATTTCTCGAAGAAAGATCGGGTTTCCTCAAGAAAGGGAATAAGCCTTAGATTCACCCCTCACGAGTTTAAGTTCAAGTCCTAATGTCTCTTAACAACAAGAAAACATTAATGAGAATATATTCTCATGAGGGTTTATTAATTTTGTGGATCCTTTCCTTCCAATAGGCGCAAGCCCCTATTGTTAATTACCCTGTGACGAATCACGAGAACCTCTGATTAAGGGATTCGAGAAATTATATGTCATAGGCTAGAAAAGGTGTTATCTCAATTTATTTAAGATTGAAATAAACTCAATTGATGTCACCAAATTTAATTGACAGGGCACAATTGAGAAAACATATGATTTATTTCTTTTGGTTTAAACTTGACTCAATTGACGGTACCAGTCCTAATTAACGGGACCCAATTGAGGGCATTAAAGCACTTTATCTAAGACTTCTATTTATATTTATTTTTATCGGGTAGGTTTCGGATGATAGCTTGGTTTCGGCGACTTGTAGGAATTAGTTCTTGATCATTTGACGATTTAGAAGAACAAAAGAATTTGGATTTTATTCCTGGGACTATGTGGGTCGCTATAGGAATTGGTTTCTGATCGTTTCATGACTTGTAAGGGAAAAGCTTTTGGATTTTATTCCTGGGACTGTGTGAGTCGCTATAGGAATTGGTTCCTGGGACTGTGTGGGTCGCTGCAGGAACAAGGAAGGATTTAATTCCTAGGACTGTGTGGGTCGCTGTAGGAATTGGTTCCTGGGACTGTGTGGGTCGCTATAGGAACAAAAGAGATTTGGATTCCAAGGGCTATGTTGGGTCGCTGTAGGAATCGGTTCCTGGGACTATGTGGGTCGCTATAGGAACAAAAGAGATTGGGATTCCAAGGGCTATGTTGGGCCGCTGTAGGAATCGGTTCCTGGGACTATGTGGGTCGCTATAGGAACAAAAGAGATTGGGATTCCAAGGGCTATGTTGGGCCGCTGTAGGAATCGGTTCCTGGGACTATGTGGGTCGCTATAGGAACAAAAGAGATTGGGATTCCAAGGGCTATGTTGGGCCGCTGTAGGAATCGGTTCCTGGGACTATGTGGGTCGCTATAGGAACAAAGGAAATTGGGATTCCAAGGGCTATGTTGGGCCGCTGTAGGAATCGGTTCCTGGGACTATGTGGGTCGCTATAGGAACAAAGGAAATTTGGATTCCAAGGGCTATGTTGGGCCGCTGTAGGAATAGGTTTTTTTGAAAAGACGATTTGACTTTGCGTTAGCATTGGTCTTGATTTCGGGGAGTGATTTTTCCTTACCTGAAGAGGTTTCGACTTTGACTTTGGGTATCGTGTTTTGACTCTTAATTTCCTAATACTTCTCTTTGGGCTTTAGTGATGGTTTCTTTATTGTTTTCCCTTTATTTTGATTTTAGAAGTTAAAGGTATCAAATTCATTTTAACATTTTTGAAAATACTTATTTCGAAGTATTTATTTGAGAAATAATCACTTGAAAGTTGCTTTAGTATTGAAACTACTTAGGTTTGATTTTTAAATTTTTATAGAAGATTTATTGTGTTTATTACTTTATGAAATTCCATTTTATAAAGAAAAATACTTCAAGAATACAAAAGGCTAAAATTTTGAAAGCTTTTTACATCAAAATATCAGTCAATATAGATCTTATAGATTTTTTTTAGGATTTTGAGGATATTTTATTTGTATTTTTCTGGATTTCCTACTATTTTTGGTGAATTTACAAAATTTGGGCAATTTATAAAATTCAATTTTATAAAAGAATACTTTGAAAATATAAAAGGAGCACATTTTGACATAATGTCATACCAAAATATCAGTAAATTTAGTTTCTATGGATTTTTAGGATTTTATGGATATTTTATTTGAATTTTTCTGAGCTTCCTACTATTTTTAATGAATTTTCAAAGTTTTTGCTGATGTGGAAACATTTGATTGGGCCACGTGGCAAATAAGGCTGACTAAGCTTGACTCAGCCCAATCTGGCGCGGACTGCATTTAGACTTTCGTGTAGTGAATGATTAAGACTGCTACATGCTTTTCGCCACAGAGAATCCGAGAAAATCGCGTTTGAACTCGTCTCTATCCGTCGACTGTGGTGATTTTGCAGAGAAGCCCCTAGAATTTCTCCGGTCGAATTGCGGCGATTCCTGCCGCCACTTCAGTCGAGACTTAGTTCCATCGAATCGTGAGACAGAGACGAAGAGGTTTATGGGGTTAATTTACGCCATGGAGGCGTGTACTGTCGCATGAAACTTGAAGAATCTCGAGGCTTCACCAATGGAGTTCTGAGCTCTATAGTCGTCCATTCATGCCAGCAACAGGTTTGTTTCACTCGCGAGTATTAACTAAGGACATCGGTGAAATCAATTTGGAGTGGAGGAACCTAGAGGAAGGTGAGCTGAACTGAGGCAACTCGGCCTTAAGTTAAGCTGATCTGAGCTCCGACTATAGGGCCCACAGAGCCAGCTTCTTGTGCCAGCTTTCATTTTGTTGGCTTCAGGGGGTCAAAATCATGGAGTCTATGTGTTTACTTCACCTTGGAACATCACAACTTAGTTCGAGAGACAGTTGTACAGAATGCCTTAACTTTTGTATTTTTATTCAACTCATAATTTGCATGTAAGTGGAATTACTGTAATTGAACTTAATTTGAGGCTTAAATCAGGTCCAATTAAACTTACATTTGATGTTCAGATCCTTACAGGAAGCAAGAGCCTAACTACTTGCACTTTCCTCAATTTTAGATTTTTATTTCTATCTTACTTCTTCACTGTTTTTGCTTGTTTTTAGTTTGAGTTGCTGCAAGCGCCTGAAAATCACTTACAAAGACTACACTACCATGAGTAATGCACAAAGAACAATTAAGAGCAGTTAACGAAATTTTAGGCAAAGTATTTGTCTAATATGCACCTTTCTGCCTAGTTAATCAATGCATGAGAAACCTTCTTTACACTAATCCTAAAATCATGAAATTTCACAGAAACATCTACAAGAATAGTCATGATCTTTCTATTGAGTAAATTTTGCAGAAAAGTCCAAGATTTAGAGAATAAGACTTTTATTGCATGAAATGCCCCTGGGCCTCAATTAAATCATATAAAATCGTATAAAATTCCAAAAAAATGGAAAACTTAATCCAAGATGTTCAAAGGATCTTATACTTGCTGTCCATAAGCAGTTTTGCATTTTAATCCAACTAAAACCACCTTTTTGTTTACTTTTCATCTCTGACCAGATTTTAAACATATACATATATGCATTTTATTTTATGATAATGTCTATCTATCTTATGGAATACAATATACACCTCTTTTCATGTACCTAAGTCCTGAATTTTTGGGCAAATCATATTAGGGTCCAGTGAAGGTTAATATACATCAATTAACAAAAATTGGGCAGCATAACCTTTCATTTTATTATTGTTCTTGAATTTTTCTAACTCTTTGAACATGGATAGGCCAGTGCTGCGCTCTGGACCTAAGCCAAGTCAAACCAAGCCATCCATAGGGAAGTTGAGCCATGCTACAAGCTTCTCCCATGGTGGCTAGGACTGATTTTACATCAGTCACGAGAGCACCACATGAAGCGAAGAGCTAGGCTCTAAACCTTCATGTGGCATCTCCAATAAAGACCTCCAATGACCATGGCTGAGCCAAGCTACAGACCATGGGTCAATGGGGTTGTGTTGCATACCACGGCTTGGTGATTTAGTGAGAGGAAGAGAGAAAGGAAAAGAAAGGGATGCAATCCAAGCAGATAGATCCCAAGGAAATCAAGATAAGAGAAGCAAATAAAAAAAACTAAATTGCGACCTATCAAATCAAAAACAACAAAAACAAGAACTCAAATCAACAGCTCAAAACTCGCAATCTTCTCAATTAAGCTCCAAATTTCATTTTACAAACCTGATTCTCACCTTTATCTTTCACCTTCTCTTCGATTACAATCAAAGGTTGGATCTCAAAATCGCCTAATCTTTCCCTCTTAAATTTGTCTACTAACTGTTTGTAGAAATACCTCTTACAATCTTTCTATCTAAACTCTTTAATAAGTGTCTAACCTAACGTGTACTGGTGTAATCCCCTTGTATTCTTCTCTCCTTCTTTTTTTTTTTTTTTTCTCTTGGTTCCATCGGGGTATTTATAAACTGCCAGGAGCCTAGAAGCTTCTGCCAGCTGGCTTCAGCTGCATCAATCTTCACCCTTCATTTTACCTGGTCTTTGGTTGCCCATCATCGGACGGTTCTCGTGATGTTACGCTGGGTAATCTTCTAGAAGGTCAAGTGGCTCTTCCCGTGAGCTTTGACCAGGTGGTTGTGAGGTCGTTCCGCTACCATCATTGCCTCTTCAACGAACGTTCGTTAGACAGCTGAGACAGTTGAGATTCCGACAGGAGACAACGGAATTGGTTGGAGGTCATGATTGTGATAGTTGCGGCGGTTACAGCGCTGATCCCCTCTTCTATTTCGCGTTCTGCCTCACTTCCTTTCTATTATTTCGTGGAGAAGATGATCCCTTCACGCGGGCCCCACCTGTCGGATTGAATGAGAGACAGAAAGATGGGAGCGCCTGGTCTATCGTGCACCAGTGAAAAATCAAAGCTTCCGGTGTATGTACCATGCCCAGGCAACGTGGGGCGGGAGAAAGAAATTTAAAAATCCAGCGCACACTCATTCGTCCCGGATCCGCTGCAGTTGTATGCACGCGCCCAAGACTCCGGATTTTTCTGGGATTTTCTCAGTATTTTATTTAATTTCTATTTATATTTTTGCTGCCAAATGAGAATAAATCATTTGAGGGCCTTCCCAAGGGTATTTTTGAATAAACTTTTATGGGTAGACTCATAAAAATATGAGTAATTTAATGGTTTAAATAGTTTTGTAAAATTCCCCATGGATTTATTTTTGGTAGTTTTATGGGCTTTGGGGGGTTTCTTTGCATAAAATGGGTCTTTTGCAGCATTTTTTATCTTTATAGGGGCATCATAATTTTCTCCATGCTCCACTTTATTTTTGGGTAATTTTCCATAATTTTCGGAGCCCATTTGGTATTTTCCGTGAATTTCTCAATCTCCTTGTATTTATTGCTCCATGAATTTATTCAATTTTTTCCTTGATTTTGGCGTTATAAAATTAGGTCAAACAAATGCCCCCCACTGGAATTGGTTGTGACAATTCTGAAGTGGGAACAAGTGATTCCAGTGGCATATCTTCTTGACCCTTTCGCATGGTTGAATGGTTTTCGTCAGGATTTATTTTTGGTTTGTAGCTATGGATGTGGGGCTTTGGTGTTTGCCATAAAATTTTGATTGTCACACTTGCTTGTTCATCCTTCTGTATTTCTCATCGCTTGGTATGGTTGTTTGCTGCCTTTATGTGTGTCGACGCATGTTGATTTTGAGCCTTCGTGCTTAAGGACCCCTTTTCATATGTCTTGTTTTTATGAAAGCGCGGGGCTTTCTCTTTTTTTTTTTTTTCAATTTCTATTTTCTCTTTCATTTCATTTGGACTTGGGCTGCACATGAGCCCGAAACTCAATTTAGGCTGGGGTATTTTGGCCCGCTCCTGTATTTCCTTGGGCTTGGACTCATATGGGCCTGTCGCTGTCTTGAATTTGGATTTTTGGCCTCAAGCCTTTCTGGCTCTTTATGTGCTTCGATTACTGTACAGTTATTGTGCATAATCAACCATACAAGCAGTTTCTCTCACATGATGCGCCACTTCTATTTCTTTTCTACACCTTTATGCTGCACGTTTCCATTACTTAGCAAATAACGTCCCTGACTTCAGGAGTTTATATAAACCAGGGCTTCATATCATCCTTCTCATCCCATCATTAACACCATATCCTTCGTGTGTTTATCATCTCTCTTATAACCTTCCTTAATCATGTCTGCTCCCAAGCGCCCGAGAAACACTATTGGTTCACCCTCTCTGTGCATTAATCCCACTGTGCCAAACTGGTCCTTTGCCCCAGACAACTGCTACCTCTTTCGTGATGAGGCGGCTTTCAACAGTTATAATGATGACATGGGCCGTGATGAACGACCCGTGGCCGAGTGCTTCTTCTTTCGGCACGAGAGACGCATTCCAGTAGAGCACGCTAATCTTATCCATGGTTGGCTTGATTCTTGGAGTCTTCATGGCCTTGTCAACCTGGATAATCCCTATCATCCCCGCATCACTCGCCTATTTTATGCCAACCTGCGTATCTCTTATGATCACTACGGCAATCCTTCGGCCACCTCCTATCTTTTTGGTCAATTTATGACCATTATTGCTGAGAGCCTGGCCGAATTCTTGCAGGCTTCAAACACGTTGGCTGGCTCTACTGCATACGCTTTTCATCGCTGGCCACGAGGTTTTGGTAGTTATCAGGAGTGTCTTCGCTGGTTCAGGGCCGTTCCGGCCGAAAGTGACATTGAGATTGCCTCAACTGAGCATCTTCCCGCTCTTCATAGGTACTTGCTTTATTATCTTTCTCCTTTCTCATCTTCTTTTCCGTTTCTCCTCTTCTTTAACTTCTTTTCTTTTCAGATTCCTTTTCATGGTAATCAATGACATCATATTTCCTCAAGGAGTCATATCCAACCATGCTCGTCCCGGGAGTCTATTCTACCTTCGCCACCTTATCTTAAGGAACCACCCCATCAACCTGGGTCACATGATCATCTTCTATATGCACCAAGTAGCCATGGCTTCTCATAGCTATCGAGCCTTGCCCTATGGTCACCTTATTGAGGCTCTTATGCGTCGTGCACATATCCCCATCCCAGAAATGTTGTGGGGAAACCCTATTTCTGAGGCTCATGTGGCCTACCCTCGCAATCTTCTTTCTTTGTTTGACTGTACTGGATGGGTGGATTCTTCCATGAACATGCTGGTTCCTGATCCCAACCAACCAGTTAATGAATACATCTTGGCTCCTAATGCTGAGCCTAACCAGTATAGTCCGGTGAGGGTGGCTTCTCCTCCTGATGACGATTCCATTGCCTTAGCTCTCGAGGCTCCTGCCCCGGCCTCAATTCGAGCTCTTATTGACCAGCGCTTTGGGGAGTTAAGCGCTCGTCTGGAGGCAATAGAAGGGATGCTTCAAGTTATTTCTACTAATCTCAACAATCTGGTTGGAGGTGCTGCAGCAGCCATGGTTCCTGAATAGGATCTTATGTTTCTTATTGTAACTCATGCTTCACGCACATGATTTGTATCTTTGCTCTCTTTTCTTGTATCCCTTTAGTTTGCAGTAGTTTTCCTTTCCTTTATTATTGTTGTTGTACTGCATCCTCCTTGAATTGGTTATATTTGTAACCCTTCATGATGAATGAATGAAACCTTCCTTTTCCCTTTGTTTCTTCTTTGTCTTTGCTTGTTTCTTTCTTGTGTTATGTGGCTGCCCCAATGTGGTTGATTGCGAGCACTTGTCCCAATGTGGTTGATACTCAGCTCTTGCCCCAGCATGGTTGATTATTGACTCTTGACTTGTAAGGTTCCATCATTGATTGTCAATATAGTGGTCATGAACATTGAGGTTCTTTAGTGTTCACTATATTGATAGATACCAAATACAAATCGTTATGCTTGTTTTGATAATTATGAGTCAACATTGAGGTTGACTCTTTAGAAACTAGAACATTGAGGTTCTTTAGTGTCTTTTCGACATTGAGGTCGATATAAAAGGCATGAACATTTAGGTTCTTTATTGCCTACTATACTTCTAAATATCAAGCACAAAGCTTTTATGCTTGCTTGATATTTAAGGATCGACATTGTGGTCGACAAAAGAAGTAACATTGACTTAATGTCAGTGGGGGATGGGTGCCCTCAGATAGCTTCATAGGGCGGTGCCTTAATGCCTTCAGACGCCACAGAGGCTTCTTCATTAGGCATAGGTGTTTTCCGAGAACCACGAAGGCTCTCTTCAACACGGCTTCGCGTTCTCTGGGACTCGAGAGTCCCTTCATCGACCGCGGATTTGTAAGGTAAATTTTATTTTTGTGCATTCGGAAACCACACAGGTCTCCTCAACACGATTTTCCTATCAAACTACATTATTTGGCTAGTGGATTTCGTGGAGTTGGAAACTTTATGGAAGGGTTGACTCATGGAGCCAAAAGGCAAATCACCCTTTTCCTCGCCCTCTCGTTCTCACTCTCTCATTAGGTATAGGCCCTCATTGTAATGTCTCTCAATCGGCATTGGCGTATTGACACGGCATTGGCGCAGTGAACTTGGGGTTTTAGGATTTAGGTAATCTTTTTTATGGTTTTGGGTTTTGGAATCTTTTATTGAGGCTTTGGCCGACTTTATTCTTTTAGTATGTTCGAGACCTATTGAGGTCTTTTATTCATGGCATATCATATATTTTTGTTGGTTATGGTTATAGGTTTGTTTTGGTAGTGGTATTTATTCATGATGAAATTTTGGGTTTGGTTGAAATAATTCAACACTTTATAAAATCTCAACTACTGGTAATATGATAACAAACGATTCAATGTGGTTTTAGGTTTCTGGGTTTGGTACACTAGACCTCATGACGAAGAATCAAATCCTACTCATGTGGTGCGGGCCTTTGGAGGACGTGTTCAGGAAGTGGCAACATGCCCGCTCGGTATTGTGCTTCAATCCAATCTTTGAACACCCAACAATCTTCCACCTTATGCCCCAAGATTCGATGGTAGAGACAAAAATTAGGGTCATCTGGCTTCTTCATATCGTCTGGGCGCTTGCATGGTGGCAATTTGAACATGTCCCTGAACTCGCAAAATAGCTCTGGAACCGCCTTCTTCTTGAAAGAATATGGTTTACTTGTCAATGTTGCTAATGACGGGAGCTGTTTGGGATTGTTATTGGGGCTACCCTTGGATTTTGGTGCATTTGAGCTTGTGACCATTCGTGTCGGGGTCATCCTTTTACCCTCATTCCTTCTCTTTTGACCATTTGAAAAGTAATCTTCTCGTGGAGGTCCCACTCTTTCTAACTCGCACACCTTCTCAATGAGTTTTCGGTATGAGTTGATGTCGGCCGTAACGAGATGCCGTTGTATCCACGCTTCTAAATTTCGTAACAAAATCCTTACTCCTTCTTCTTCTGGTATTCGGTATTCGCACTTAATGCTCATTTTTATCCATCTATTGATATATTTGGAAGCGCTTTCTCCTTTTCTCAATTTTTCATGTAACAAATCGGCCATTGTCACTTTTCTCTCTTCAAACCCGGCACTCGATGTTCCTTTGAGCTTTTCATCTTCCCCGAATACCACTTTTGGTTCGCTCTTATCTCCTTTTAGTTTTGGCATGTCTCTTTCATCTTTTTCATCCAAAGGTTTCTTGATGAGCTCCTCCTTCTTAGATGGCGAGTCATGCTTTCCATTGAAAAATTCATCATATAACCCTTTTCTTTGAAGGAAGTGCATAAGATTCGTCCATAATGCTGCTTCTTCCTCCCGCTTCTTCTGTATCTTCTTTAATTCTCTTTTTACCCTTGATAACTCATCATCTTTTGATATGTGTTCTTTTTCTTTCTCTCCATTGCTCATCTCTTCATCACTTATCCCAGCGAACGGGTCATCTTGATGATTATGGGGGACTTCATCACCATCTTGTTCTATCATTGCTACTAATGGCTCAGAGACTACGCCCTTCTTTTTAGTCGTGCGATTAAAGCCATGCATTTCTAATTCTTCATCCATCTCACCAGATTGTACATTGCCCTTGATCGTCTTTTGCACACCATCCTGGATGTACTTGACACATTGATGGAGCGTCGATGGTACTAGGTGATTCTCATGTATCCAGGGCCGTCCCAATAAGGCCGTATATGTGGTGTTTGACTTAATCACTTGGAATTTTACCCATGTATCTAGGCTCCTAAACTTCATAGGAATCACGATAGCCCCCATGACACGCTCAGACTCCGTATTGAACCCGTGGACATAGACATTCTCATCAACTAGGTCATCTTCTTCAAAGTTTAATCTCTTCAAGGTTGTTAGTGGCATGATGTTGACTGATGCCCCTGTGTCTACCATTATTCGGGTTAACCATACTCCATTGGACATGCCCGAAATGTGTAGTGGCTTGTTGTGGTAAATCGTGCCAAGTGCTAGGTCATTTTCTGTGAAAGTAATTTGGGTGGGGGAGTCCATCTGAATCGCGTTTGACTCCGAAGCCTTAAACACATGATTGTTTGTCTCTTCAGATTCCTCGTATCGAATCATATTGCACTCGACTTCATTGTTTGAGTTTCTTCTTCTAACAACCGCATAAGTTTGGGCATGTAATGCTGGATCTTGCTTGAATGTATCAGGAATGGTCAAATACCCCTCCTTGATCATATCCTCGATTATTCCCTTGATCTTAAAACAATCATCCGTTGGATGCCCCAACACTCGATGGTAAGCGCAATACTTTGGATCATTGGTCTTGTATTGCTCTTCTGGCCTTTTACACGGTGGCAATTCTATGGCTCCCATTTCTAGCACTTGTTTTAATAGGGCTTCTGTCTTTTCTTTCTTAAACGAGTATGGCCTATTCAGTCGCTCGGCCAAACTCTCGGCGGGATGATTGTTCCTATTATTATTGTTGCCCCGACTATTTCGACTCATAGGGGCCTCATGAGTTCTTTCATGTCTCTTTCCTTTCTGATCATTTCGACTGTAAGTGAACGGTGTCTCTTTTGGCGGCCCCATGTGCACCGCCCTTGCCACACGTGTTATCAGGTTTTCATAAGTGTAAATGTCACTACCAGAGAGCGACCTTTGTATCCAATCATCCAAATTTCTCAACAAAAATTCCACAGCCTCACTTTCGGGCATTTGGTGAGTGCATCTTATGTTTAAATTTCTCCATCTATTAATATAATCGAGGGCCGCTTCCCCCGGCCTAGGTTTTTCACACGCCAAATCGGCCATTGTGATCCTTCGGGTTACCATAGCGAACTTGGCCCTAAACAACTCCTCCATTTCATCCCATGACTCCACTGAATCATTCTCCAATGAGGAATACCACTCAAAAGCGGGACCGGTCAAACTTTGAGAGAATTGTTTCAGGAGAAGGGCTTCATCGTGAGACGTGTTGCCACATGCATTTCTAAATTGCACCAAATGTTGCTCGGGAGTGACATTCCTCTCACCCGTTCCATCAAACAAATTGAATTTCGGCACTTGGTAGTTGGGCGGGTATTGCACATGCTCATACCTCTTTGGGTAAGGCCTACCACATTTCTTTCGGAAATTAATCAGGTGTCCCGTCCCTGAGGCTTGTAATTGTAGGCTTATCATTTCTTGGATGAATTGTTTTGTTGGTTCGGGCCTTTCTGCCCTATTCCGAGAACCTGCCCCTAGGATCTCATCCTCGTAAGACCCATGTTTATTTTTACTTTTCCTTTCTTTGGAGGGTCTTCTTTCTACTCTTTCTTCTTCTTCATCTGAAGAGTAATATTTGTTTCTACTCTTCTTTCCTTTGAGAGGTTTTCTCTTGTTCCTTTCTTCTTCATCGTCAGAAGACTCATACTTGCTTTTGTTTTTCTTTTCTTTAAGAACTTTTCTTCTATATTTATCTTCTTCTTCCGAGGACGAGGGGTGTTCTTTATCAAGTTCTCCCAATAGATTCTTCTTTTCTAAGAACTTGTACATTTTCTTTATTATATCTCTTTCTTTTTCTCTTTCATGCATCAATTGAGAGATCTTTCTTTCATTCATTTCCAAAATGATTTTCAATCGAGCATTCTCTCCTTCAGCCCATCGGCCATCATCATCGCTATTACCTTGATCATTTTTAGTATGCTTTTTTCCTTTCTCATTTTCTTGATAACTCGTTGAAGGCTCATCCTGTTTATTCTTGCCATCTTGACTACCCACAGGGATTTCCTCGTCACTGGCCATATGCACAAATGCGTGCATCTCAAACCTTTTGTCAACTTCTACCATGTTGACATGAGCATGAATGGCCGATTGCTTCTCTTGCCATACCATGTGTCTCTTTTTGTTGTGCGGCTCTTGATTAGCCACTTCAACCACCAATCGGGTTTTGTCTTTCGGCACCCATATTTTCTTGGGTCCTTTTCCATTCCTTATAGGCCCCACTCGCTCCTTGACGGGAGTTATTGCTCTTTCTTCAACCTTCTCCCCCAATCTTTCTTTTACCGGGGTCGATGCTCTCGATTTCCTTTTTGGCCCCAACCTTTCATGGACCGGGGTTCGTGGTAGTGAGAGTCTCTCCTTAACGGACACCCTTGTCTTAGGGCTCATGCCCCTAAATTTTGCTTGATACTCGGCTGGAAACTCTTCCAATGTCTTGAGTTGGGCCTTGGGAGAGTTCTTTCTAACCAAGCGAAGTGGTGCGAAAGGGTTATTCATGGGGAGATTAGGCCTAGTCTTTAATTCCCGTTGATACTCTCCTTGGACCTTCTTGAGAGTCCTTGCACCGTTGGCGGTTTGGATATAGGTCTTCCTTATCGCCCTTTTTTTCTGAGGAGAGCGACGATTGGGTCGACGCCTACTAGGTGATGCTACGGGAGTCTCGTGAACTCCTTTCTGTGGAACAAGTGCCCACTCCTCTCCATTGTTGACTATTGGTACTTCGGGCACAACTTCCTCGATGCCCCTTATATCTTCATTTTCGCGAGCGATCTCTATTTGCCCGTCTTTGCCATGTATCAGCGGTACATAGGCAAATCCAAATGGCATGCCGCCGAACATGTATTGATGATCAAAGCGAATGGGGACGGCCCCAATGGTGAACATCCCGCTCGACTTGCTCAATTCAACGCTCGCGTTAAACGTCATTTCCAACCTGCAACCACAAATAACTCAATGTTATTGTTAGTAGCGTTTATTTGAAGATTTGAAAATTTTAAGAAACACTTTTCTAGCCTATACATTATATTTCTTAAATCCCAAAGATGAGAGGAGAAAGAGGTCCCACCGGGCGTGCCAGAGAATCTGTGTGGACTTTTTCGTCATTTCTCGAAGAAAGATCGGGTTTCCTCAAGAAAGGGAATAAGCCTTAGATTCACCCCTCACGAGTTTAAGTTCAAGTCCTAATGTCTCTTAACAACAAGAAAACATTAATGAGAATATATTCTCATGAGGGTTTATTAATTTTGTGGATCCTTTCCTTCCAATAGGCGCAAGCCCCTATTGTTAATTACCCCGTGACGAATCACGAGAACCTCTGATTAAGGGATTCGAGAAATTATATGTCATAGGCTAGAAAAGGTGTTATCTCAATTTATTTAAGATTGAAATAAACTCAATTGATGTCACCAAATTTAATTGACAGGGCACAATTGAGAAAACAGATGATTTATTTCTTTTGGTTTAAACTTGACTCAATTGACGGTACCAGTCCTAATTAACGGGACCCAATTGAGGGCATTAAAGCACTTTATCTAAGACTTCTATTTATATTTATTTTTATCGGGTAGGTTTCGGATGATAGCTTGGTTTCGGCGACTTGTAGGAATTAGTTCTTGATCATTTGACGATTTAGAAGAACAAAAGAATTTGGATTTTATTCCTGGGACTATGTGGGTCGCTATAGGAATTGGTTTCTGATCGTTTCATGACTTGTAAGGGAAAAGCTTTTGGATTTTATTCCTGGGACTGTGTGAGTCGCTATAGGAATTGGTTCCTGGGACTGTGTGGGTCGCTGCAGGAACAAGGAAGGATTTAATTCCTAGGACTGTGTGGGTCGCTGTAGGAATTGGTTCCTGGGACTGTGTGGGTCGCTATAGGAACAAAAGAGATTTGGATTCCAAGGGCTATGTTGGGTCGCTGTAGGAATCGGTTCCTGGGACTATGTGGGTCGCTATAGGAACAAAAGAGATTGGGATTCCAAGGGCTATGTTGGGCCGCTGTAGGAATCGGTTCCTGGGACTATGTGGGTCGCTATAGGAACAAAAGAGATTGGGATTCCAAGGGCTATGTTGGGCCGCTGTAGGAATCGGTTCCTGGGACTATGTGGGTCGCTATAGGAACAAAAGAGATTGGGATTCCAAGGGCTATGTTGGGCCGCTGTAGGAATCGGTTCATGGGACTATGTGGGTCGCTATAGGAACAAAGGAAATTGGGATTCCAAGGGCTATGTTGGGCCGCTGTAGGAATCGGTTCCTGGGACTATGTGGGTCGCTATAGGAACAAAGAAAATTTGGATTCCAAGGGCTATGTTGGGCCGCTGTAGGAATAGGTTTTTTTGAAAAGACGATTTGACTTTGCGTTAGCATTGGTCTTGATTTCGGGGAGTGATTTTTCCTTACCTGAAGAGGTTTCGACTTTGACTTTGGGTATCGTGTTTTGACTCTTAATTTCCTAATACTTCTCTTTGGGCTTTAGTGATGGTTTCTTTATTGTTTTCCCTTTATTTTGATTTTAGAAGTTAAAGGTATCAAATTCATTTTAACATTTTTGAAAATACTTATTTCGAAGTATTTATTTGAGAAATAATCACTTGAAAGTTGCTTTAGTATTGAAACTACTTAGGTTTGATTTTTAAATTTTTATAGAAGATTTATTGTGTTTATTACTTTATGAAATTCCATTTTATAAAGAAAAATACTTCAAGAATACAAAAGGCTAAAATTTTGAAAGCTTTTTACATCAAAATATCAGTCAATATAGATCTTATAGATTTTTTTTAGGATTTTGAGGATATTTTATTTGTATTTTTCTGGATTTCCTACTATTTTTGGTGAATTTACAAAATTTGGGCAATTTATAAAATTCAATTTTATAAAAGAATACTTTGAAAATATAAAAGGAGCACATTTTGACATAATGTCATACCAAAATATCAGTAAATTTAGTTTCTATGGATTTTTAGGATTTTATGGATATTTTATTTGAATTTTTCTGAGCTTCCTACTATTTTTAATGAATTTTCAAAGTTTTTGCTGATGTGGAAACATTTGATTGGGCCACGTGGCAAATAAGGCTGACTAAGCTTGACTCAGCCCAATCTGGCGCGGACTGCATTTAGACTTTCGTGTAGTGAATGATTAAGACTGCTACATGCTTTTCGCCACAGAGAATCCGAGAAAATCGCGTTTGAACTCGTCTCTCTCCGTCGACTGTGGTGATTTTGCAGAGAAGCCCCTAGAATTTCTCCGGTCGAATTGCGGCGATTCCTGCCGCCACTTCAGTCGAGACTTAGTTCCATCGAATCGTGAGACAGAGACGAAGAGGTTTATGGGGTTAATTTACGCCATGGAGGCGTGTACTGTCGCATGAAACTTGAAGAATCTCGAGGCTTCACCAATGGAGTTCTGAGCTCTATAGTCGTCCATTCATGCCAGCAACAGGTTTGTTTCACTCGCGAGTATTAACTAAGGACATCGGTGAAATCAATTTGGAGTGGAGGAACCTAGAGGAAGGTGAGCTGAACTGAGGCAACTCGGCCTTAAGTTAAGCTGATCTGAGCTCCGACTATAGGGCCCACAGAGCCAGCTTCTTGTGCCAGCTTTCATTTTGTTGGCTTCAGGGGGTCAAAATCATGGAGTCTATGTGTTTACTTCACCTTGGAACATCACAACTTAGTTCGAGAGACAGTTGTACAGAATGCCTTAACTTTTGTATTTTTATTCAACTCATAATTTGCATGTAAGTGGAATTACTGTAATTGAACTTAATTTGAGGCTTAAATCAGGTCCAATTAAACTTACATTTGATGTTCAGATCCTTACAGGAAGCAAGAGCCTAACTACTTGCACTTTCCTCAATTTTAGATTTTTATTTCTATCTTACTTCTTCACTGTTTTTGCTTGTTTTTAGTTTGAGTTGCTGCAAGCGCCTGAAAATCACTTACAAAGACTACACTACCATGAGTAATGCACAAAGAACAATTAAGAGCAGTTAACGAAATTTTAGGCAAAGTATTTGTCTAATATGCACCTTTCTGCCTAGTTAATCAATGCATGAGAAACCTTCTTTACACTAATCCTAAAATCATGAAATTTCACAGAAACATCTACAAGAATAGTCATGATCTTTCTATTGAGTAAATTTTGCAGAAAAGTCCAAGATTTAGAGAATAAGACTTTTATTGCATGAAATGCCCCTGGGCCTCAATTAAATCATATAAAATCGTATAAAATTCCAAAAAAATGGAAAACTTAATCCAAGATGTTCAAAGGATCTTATACTTGCTGTCCATAAGCAGTTTTGCATTTTAATCCAACTAAAACCACCTTTTTGTTTACTTTTCATCTCTGACCAGATTTTAAACATATACATATATGCATTTTATTTTATGATAATGTCTATCTATCTTATGGAATACAATATACACCTCTTTTCATGTACCTAAGTCCTGAATTTTTGGGCAAATCATATTAGGGTCCAGTGAAGGTTAATATACATCAATTAACAAAAATTGGGCAGCATAACCTTTCATTTTATTATTGTTCTTGAATTTTTCTAACTCTTTGAACATGGATAGGCCAGTGCTGCGCTCTGGACCTAAGCCAAGTCAAACCAAGCCATCCATAGGGAAGTTGAGCCATGCTACAAGCTTCTCCCATGGTGGCTAGGACTGATTTTACATCAGTCACGAGAGCACCACATGAAGCGAAGAGCTAGGCTCTAAACCTTCATGTGGCATCTCCAATAAAGACCTCCAATGACCATGGCTGAGCCAAGCTACAGACCATGGGTCAATGGGGTTGTGTTGCATACCACGGCTTGGTGATTTAGTGAGAGGAAGAGAGAAAGGAAAAGAAAGGGATGCAATCCAAGCAGATAGATCCCAAGGAAATCAAGATAAGAGAAGCAAATAAAAAAAACTAAATTGCGACCTATCAAATCAAAAACAACAAAAACAAGAACTCAAATCAACAGCTCAAAACTCGCAATCTTCTCAATTAAGCTCCAAATTTCATTTTACAAACCTGATTCTCACCTTTATCTTTCACCTTCTCTTCGATTACAATCAAAGGTTGGATCTCAAAATCGCCTAATCTTTCCCTCTTAAATTTGTCTACTAACTGTTTGTAGAAATACCTCTTACAATCTTTCTATCTAAACTCTTTAATAAGTGTCTAACCTAACGTGTACTGGTGTAATCCCCTTGTATTCTTCTCTCCTTCTTTTTTTTTTTTTTTTCTCTTGGTTCCATCGGGGTATTTATAAACTGCCAGGAGCCTAGAAGCTTCTGCCAGCTGGCTTCAGCTGCATCAATCTTCACCCTTCATTTTACCTGGTCTTTGGTTGCCCATCATCGGACGGTTCTCGTGATGTTACGCTGGGTAATCTTCTAGAAGGTCAAGTGGCTCTTCCCGTGAGCTTTGACCAGGTGGTTGTGAGGTCGTTCCGCTACCATCATTGCCTCTTCAACGAACGTTCGTTAGACAGCTGAGACAGTTGAGATTCCGACAGGAGACAACGGAATTGGTTGGAGGTCATGATTGTGATAGTTGCGGCGGTTACAGCGCTGATCCCCTCTTCTATTTCGCGTTCTGCCTCACTTCCTTTCTATTATTTCGTGGAGAAGATGATCCCTTCACGCGGGCCCCACCTGTCGGATTGAATGAGAGACAGAAAGATGGGAGCGCCTGGTCTATCGTGCACCAGTGAAAAATCAAAGCTTCCGGTGTATGTACCATGCCCAGGCAACGTGGGGCGGGAGAAAGAAATTTAAAAATCCAGCGCACACTCATTCGTCCCGGATCCGCTGCAGTTGTATGCACGCGCCCAAGACTCCGGATTTTTCTGGGATTTTCTCAGTATTTTATTTAATTTCTATTTATATTTTTGCTGCCAAATGAGAATAAATCATTTGAGGGCCTTCCCAAGGGTATTTTTGAATAAAATTTTATGGGTAGACTCATAAAAATATGAGTAATTTAATGGTTTAAATAGTTTTGTAAAATTCCCCATGGATTTATTTTTGGTAGTTTTATGGGCTTTGGGGGGTTTCTTTGCATAAAATGGGTCTTTTGCAGCATTTTTTATCTTTATAGGGGCATCATAATTTTCTCCATGCTCCACTTTATTTTTGGGTAATTTTCCATAATTTTCGGAGCCCATTTGGTATTTTCCGTGAATTTCTCAATCTCCTTGTATTTATTGCTCCATGAATTTATTCAATTTTTTCCTTGATTTTGGCGTTATAAAATGAGGTCAAACAGTTATCTACGAATTGACAACTGGAGGTGATATCAGAGTCAATAAATAGGATCCCTTAAAAAAAAAATCAACATATTACCAGCATTAAAGTGAATATAATCTAAACGTCATAAAAGTTTGTGATAACGTCAGCTGGTAAAAAAACAATAAGTTTGTGATTTGCAATAAGTTGATGATAACGTCATAAAAGTAAAAAAAAAAAAACAATAACTGCAATTAATTTAAACATTTTCTCATAGTTATAATTTCTATACGGGACTGATAACCATCATCCCCAAGATTCCATCATCCCCACCATCTCATCTCCGAGATACAGGACGCGTTTAAGTTTTTTCCGTTTTTGGAATATTTTTGATCCCCACTGATTCTCTTCCTCTCATCCTTTTCTATTTCGGTCCCCACTGTTTATCTCCCTCCCATCCTTTCCGTTTCTGGTCCCTTTTGTTTTCCTCCCTCACATCGTTTATTTTTCTGATCCCCTCTGTTCCTTAAAAAAAGCGTGCCAAGGAAAGGGGAGAAGGAGCGAAACAGAGAGGAGGGAAGAAGGGAGGAAGACAAACCAATTTCTCTACTTAATATTTTCTAGAAAACTAATTGTTCTAGTTCTGAACACTAATTGTTCTATTTTCAAAACCTAATTGTTCTAATTAATATGTTCTGGAAATTTAATTGTTCTAGTTTTGAAAACTAATTGTTCTAGTTTCAGAACCTAATTGTTCTAGTTTCATATGGAAATTTAATTGTTCTAGTTTTGAAAACTAATTGTTCTAGTTTCAGAACCTAATTGTTCTAGTTTCATATACTAATTGTTCTAGTTCTGGAATCAGTGAGTACTATGGCTGAGGAAGAAAAATAGAGGGAAGAGAGGGAGTACTTTGGGAGGGTGACAGAGGGAAGAGAAAGAAAAACAGAGGGAAGAGAAACAGAGGAATGAGGCATGATGGGAGGATGACAGTTATTAACACTGGATGAGAGGGTGACGGGAGGGATGAGGGATGATGGGAGGATGAGGATCGAAGATGGAAATGGAAAGGACGCTGGGTGTATTCTTTCCGAAAATGGAAAATATTAAACGCGTCGTTGGGGATGATGGGGATGATGGGAATCATAGGGATGATGGAAAGCAATTCCGATTTCTATATTAGCATTTAAATAATAAAAATCTTATACAGATTCACATTTATTACAGTTCAAATTTCATTTATAATAAACATAGTGTTAAAGTAAATATAATTTACCTTTTTTTTCACACTCTTTCTAGAGCCTTTACTTTGACCGATGTACGTTTCACAGTCCATCAGTTTAGTTCGGATTCAATTGTTTAATTTCAAATATGTTTTCTCTCATTTCTCCCTTATTGTGAAATTACATAATTCATAATATAATATGCAACATGTATAAACATATATTTATATTTTAAAAAGTTAGCATATTAAACTCTAACTCAACATAAAATAATACCCAAGAAACATTTAATACATTAACCTTTGCAAAATAAAAAATGATAATATATTTTATATTTATTTGTAACAAAAAATATCGACTGAAGCTCGATTAGCACCCCCTTCCCGGTAGATTCTTACTATCATATGTCTTCGAATGAATCTAATGCAATATAAAGATTATATTTTATATTCAATAAAGCTTTATTTGCTCTTGATGCATGTATTTTTTTTTTAAGTCTAATGCAATATATTGAATAAGTAAAATTTTAATTATATTTTATACCATTTAAAGATCTCAAATAATTATTATTGTAATCAATACTTCGAATGAACCCAAAATTGCTTGAAATGCTCAACAGATGCTCATAACAATCTTTATTTGCAATTTATATATGTATATTTTTTTATGTGTAATCCAATATATTGAATAATTAATGTCTAATTTATATTCTAGACCATCTAAAGAGTTTGAATATAGATTAAGTTTATCAAACGACTTCGAATAAATCCATAATCGCTTCAAATACTGATGCTCGAAAAAAGCTTCATTTGCAGTTTATCTGCGTTTTTTATGTATAATTTTGTAAAAATAAGATCTGAATTATATTATAGATCATGTAAAGAGCTTAAATATAGATTATTGTGATCAAATGACTTTGAATGAATCAATAATTGCTTAAAATGCTCAATCGATGCTCAGAATAAGTTTTATTTACAATTTATATATGTATTTTTTATGTATAAAGTAATATTTCGAATAAGTAAGATTTGAATTATATTCTAGACCATATAAAAAGCTTAAAAAAGATTATTGTGATCAAATGAATTTGAATGAATCTTAAAATATGTTTTTTATGTATTGCTCGATGCTCATAATAAACTTTATTTCCACATTATTTGCATATTTTCTAGACCATATAAAGAACTTAAATATAAATTGTTGTGATCGAATAACTTCGAATGAATTCAAGACCGCTTGAAATGCCTAATCGATGCTAAGTATAAGTTTCATTTGCTTTTTTTACCTGTATTTTTTAAGTATAATGCAAATTTTTTGAATTAAGTATGAGCTGAATTATGTTCTAGAACATTTATAGAGATTAAATATAGATTGTTATTATCAAACGACGTCAAACATATCCAGAATCACTTGAAATGCTCAACTGATACCCAATATAAGCTTTATTTACACTTTATACATGTACATTTTTTTTAAGTATAATGTAATATTTTGAATAAGCAAGATTTGAATTATATTCTAGACCATATAAAAAGCCTAAATATAGATTATTATGATTAAATGATTTCGAATGAATCAGAATTGGTGGAATGGTTAAATGATGCTCAGAATAAACTTTGGTCGCAATTTATATGCATATTTTTTATGTACAATTAATATTTAAAATAATTAAGATCTTAATTATATTCTAGAACACATAAAGATCTTAAATATAATCAAATGACATCGAATGAATCTAGAATCTTTTGAAATGCTCAATGAATGCCCAGAATATGCTATATTTGCACTTATATCTGTATGTTTTATGTATCATTCAATATTTTGATAAAGTAGGATCTAAATTACATTCTAGACCATATAAAGGTATAAATATAAATTGTTGCGATCAAATTAAATAAAAAATCGAAGTAATAGCATTCAAGTGAAAGTGAACTACTTTGTCATATTTGATACATACTTTTTGTCCCTAAACTCTAAACCCAAACAACAATGGCGGCGTTTGGCAACACCATAGTTTAATGGGAACAAGGATTAAAATTAGTAATTTTAGGCAATTGTAGGTAGTGATAGTCTAAAAATCCTTGGCCCTTGGCCCGTTCTTTGGAAGACCGTCCTAAAATCCGGATCGGACCGGCCCTTTGAAGGGCTTCTGACGGACAAAGATTTAGAAGGGCCGGGTCTAATATTTTTTTCAAAGACGGATGTCAAAGGGCTAGATTTTGAAGGGCCGGGTCTACTGTAGTCCTTCAATTGTAGCGACCATTTGATCATGATGAGACGATAGAGATTAAAAAACTATTAAAAAAATTAAATGTAGGTATTATTTTAGAAGGACTAGAAGGGCCAAGGACTTAGAAGGGCCGTGTTCTCGAAGGACCGGTCTCATGTTTTAAAAAACAAACCCGTCTAACCCGGCCCATCTTAACCCTTTTTCCTAGTCCGGTCCGACCCACCCTTCTATCAAACCCGTCGAGTCCGGTCCTTTGAAATCCGACCCGGCCCTTTTGTCTTTCACTAATTGTAGGTTAGCAAATTAGTTTAATAAACTATAAGTTATGCTAACCTCCTGCATGCCAAACGCCCCATATATGTTGGTTTCTATTATTTTGATTATGGACAAAATTTGGTGAATCCAATAAACATATTAGTGCAAATCCATCTAGACAAATCCTAAAAATGACGACGACGATCCTATTCGGCAAAAAAAAAGGAAAAAATAATTAAAAATAAAAAAATGTAGATATTTACTTTATCTGAATTACTTATGTAGTTATGTATAAAATTGGATATGATGGAAAAATGATTAATGTTAATTTAAGTAGTGATAAAACTGAACTGTTATTTTTTTTTCTTTTTCCTTTCGTTATTTGATAGAAAATTACTTTCTTTTTTCAAATGATATCAAATTTTACAAAATAAATAAATTTTTACTTTCTTACTTTTGTAACTTTGCTGATGGCTTAGTTAAAATAATCTTTAAATTGAAATTTTGGTGACTAATCTAGCTTCGTATTCACATCTCCAAGAAGGCAGGGACTCACAAATTCAGGTTGCGCCTTCTATTATTCTACAAAAAGAGTTACACATTTTGCATATTTAAAACATTATTCCATTACGTTTTATTTAATTTTTGTAATTATTAATGATGACTAGTTGTGTTTTTATATTATATGTTTTGTATCAATGAAATCTGAAAAATCCAACCCGTTCGATAATTGGTTATAGATTAAAAGTGTCATAATTTTAATATTATAAAGAAACAAATCCGATCAACTGTTCACATCCCTTTTATTACATACAAAATGTAAACAAGTCAACAAGATATTTGTGGGAGTTGTGCTATGCATGCCTACCCAAACTGCACCATTGATAGGAGGCAGGTACAATCCCCAACAGTACCGTCGTTGCACTAATAAATAATAATTAATCTCAAATTTCAGCGCTGACTTACTTTTCCATCTCTCAACCATTCTATAACATGCCAAACTGGACCAATTAAGTTGGTTACAGTTCCAGACCTCTGACTTAGTGACATGTACTCGTCAAGACTCAAAAGGAGGGAAGATATATACACTTTAAACCAGAACAAGATATGTACCGCTCAAATTGGGGAGGGCCCAAACTAGTGTCCGGTAAGATGATTTTTCTTTAAAAGGGCCATCTTGAGGAATCTCTAATTATCAATCACAAGATCATATATAGATGAATAGGAGAAGATTACGACACTTTAGCAACTCCTTGTCCTACCACCACCCAGCTTGGGGCACTTCTGAAGGCCTATACAAACGAATATTTGCTGAGATTGACATTCTCTTCTCTAGTTCGGATCCTCTAAGTTTCTTTTTTTGGGCTGATTTATGTTGTGGTCCGTTGGATTGACTTTTCTTGAAGTACTTCAGTCCCAACGTTGGTTGCTTTTGCTCTTGTGCTATTCACTTCTAAAGTTAAAAGAATTAAAAATTATTAAATTTAGACTCTTCTAAGTGTGCATTTAGGATATTTCCGGACATAACTGTTGTTTATTTAAACAGAAATTGTGGATGATCCTTTGATTTAGAATTTAGAGGCGAAATAATTCTTTTAGAAGTAAAATTTCCAACATAATTACCTATATCCTAATTCCAAAATGTAATAACTTTGTGATCCAATTATCTATAATTTAGTCCAAACAAATTATCCGTATTCTTATACTTATCATTGGATTATAGTACAAGTTGCACCCTGTTATAAACAGAATCTAGCTTTTCATCATTTGCAGCATTCAAGTAGCCAGTTCTGGTTTAAAATTAAGAACCAACTATTCGTGTAGTGATAAAGGACGACGTATCTTGAGTGAAAGTTTTTGGATTAAAATCTGACTGAAATTATTTTTTAAAAAAATGTTGAATGGTTTAACCTCATTTTATTTATTTTATTTTTTTGAAAAAAGTTATGGTCAAAGATCTAATAGTGTAGGATTTTATATATTTAGCATCAGCTCGGATATTTATAACTAGATATTACAGCCTTCATGCTAATTGTCTCTCCTTAAAAATGAGTAGGCCAAGGAACTTTCTAAGAGAATTTGGTTCACAAAAATATAAAATTTTAGCATAATCTAATCCCCCTTAAATGTACTAGAAACAGAATAAAACAGATGAGACAAGCATTAAGAATAAATGAAATTGACGATTTATTACCGCACAATATGATGTGCTGCGTTTAAGTGGAAGAATCATTTAAAATTTATTTTCTAGGTTAACTTTAAGAAAATAAATTTAGTGTGCTCTCAAGGCACATCTATTTGTTACCTGTGGTGTTTTATTTATTCAAATATATCTATTGCTTAAAAAATTATGATGTTATAGCTATTGTTTAAGGAAGCTTTATATTATAATTAATGCAACTTAAGATATTTTTCAGTCATTCATCGAATGTTTAAAAAATGGTAAGGATTTAAAAACTTTTTGAACGGTTTAATTTATTAAGGATTGAATGATTTTCTTGCAACAAATTTGGTACAAAGTACTTATAAATAATAAAAGACACATCTACGATAGCAAATTTTTTTTTCAATACTATAAATTTATAAAAATATTAATTAATGGGAATAGCATAATGAAATCCATAATGCACTTATTATTTGCTAGTCAACATACCTCAATTAGATTAAAAAGGTCATTGCGTTATAGCCATAGAACTTTTGGTGGAATCAACGTCCCGTCACAATTACACGCGGTTATGGGTACCGACTCTTTTCTTATAATCATTAGCTCTGTTTGGCAAGACCTTAATGGTGTAACTTTAAGACGGTAATTTGGGTCAACCTCTTTTAAAAAAGAAACAAAAAAGGGTCTACCTCAACTTCAATTTCAATTTACGTATTTGAGTATCAAAATTCAAAAGCATTTCTGCCCAAGTTTTTTGAAAAGTTGTCCCATTTGATATTTTTCAATTTGTTTTACTTCTACGCCATATGTAAGAAATTTTATATTTTACCTTACAAAATATCTTTGTGAATCCGTTTTATCCCACTATTTGTACAAATACAAATATTGTCACAGAAATTACTATTCTTTTACAGTGGGTCAAATTAAGTTGTTACATGAGTCACTACACGGCAGACACAACTAACTGCTCCAGAAAATATTCACAAGTTAAAAGAAATATTTCTCTCATTACAGGTGAAATTTTATATGGTCCGAATATTCTATGTGAAAATTCTTTTGTGATAAATTTTGCAACTCAATTGCCGTTGCAGAGAGAAAATTCGCATCTGGGACCAATCAACCAGGTCAGCTGAGGCTGATCCATATAAAATTTGATAATATGATACAAAAATACAAAATTGAAAAGTATATTTAGAACCATTGTTGAACTCAAATCTGTCTAGTTGCATACTTGCATTCCATCACTGTCCCCATTTGTATATATGACGAAACTGAGAGGAGAGATAATTAAATTAGCTGAACCGGGTAGCAAGGGGTCACTACCCTTCCGGGTCGGGTGGGGGCAACCGATACATATCGGGACCCGCAACGCACCAAGAACAGACATGAGACATATATTAATTAAATAGTTAAATAAATAAATAAATAGGAAGATAGCAAGAAGGACTTGAAAGGAAATCCGTACAGATCCGGAATAAGTTGGTGGGCCCCCACACTTCACTATCAGGCTATGACCACTCAAATCACCTTCTCTTTCCCTTCTCTTGCCTTATGACCTTATCCAATGCATGCTTTTGCAAAAAATTGTAAGGCATCACGCAAAGCTACAATGGTTTATCCCCTCGCACCAACCTTCCTGGCTAATTTTAATATTTTCATTGCTTATGTTTGCATTATGTTATGAATATTTGTTTCTTATTTGATTTTGGGTGGATGAGAGTGGAGCCAACTATGACCCCATAAGTAGTAAATTAGACTTGTGTTTGTTGTTAAAGCATTTAATTTTGCAAAGTGCCACGGTGAGTGGGGGTAGGATCGATATATTTTCTCATGAGAAGCAAAAAAAATAAAAATAAAAATTACTGAATTTTGTTTTTTTTTTTTGACAGAATATGAAAGTCGGTTTTTAAATATTTGCAAAAGATACCTGAGTTAACCATATTGTGTTTTTATTTCAAAAGTAAATATCAATATTATAATTTATTAAAAAAAATGGTGGTCAATTGGCCTTCCCTTCTTTTCTAGTTCCTCTGTTCATGCCTCCATCCGTGGCACCATCCGTACATGGCCCCCAATTAGTACTTCTATTATTGTTTTTGTTTTTGTTTTTTTTTTTTAGATATTTGATTATTTTTCTATTGTGCAAAGATCATAGTTGGATTTTTCTAATAAGCGTGAGTAGCCTTTTTGATATAGCCCGTGATTCTATAAGCAATATACATTGATTTTAGTTACTATCATGATAATAGAGTGAAAATGATGATGAGGAAAAAAAAAAGATTAAACTATGCAGGATATGAGTTGTGATTAACCAACTACTTTGTTACGATTGTACAAAAGTTGTTATTAACCTTTGCAATTAATGCGTATTATAAAATATTGTGGCATGGCTTTTCTAAATTGCTCAAACATACGATGAACCAAATATCACTGTCAAGTTTCAATTGTTAATTAATTAAGATAATGATAAAAATTATTGTAGTTGTTATCTTTCGTTCAATGGTGATTTTCTGCGTATGTGATTTACCACGAATGAAACTCGTGACTATGTCACTTTTTCCAAAAGAAACAAACATATAAATATATAAATAAATAAATAAAAGGGGGTAAGTAAAGCTAACCATGGATGCTGAGTCACCATTAGTCCGCAATACAAGCAGTCGGTTATATTATTTTTTTCTATCTAGAAAGTATTGGATGAACATGTATCACCGTGGCACAAAAGGGGTAGTGGCCCAATTGTTATGGTGCATTTCCAAACTTTTGTCTCACCTCCCGTCCTTGTGGGTTCCGATATATTCTCCACTTGGCGGATTCCTATACTTTGGTGTGCATTCTGGGTGTAAAGTGGGGTGGCGCGGGGTCTCTCCTCCTGGCCACCCAACAACGCAGAAGAAGCCTGAACCACAGTCCACAGATGCTATGCTAACCATCTCCAAAGTATATACCCCATAAACAATGACATAAGAAGGTGCCTAGAAACTATATAAGTCTAGAACTATAAGTTAACTTATATAACTCAGACAGGAAATATGCGAGTAATAATTTTTACTGATAATTAATATGAAGCGGAAAAAATGCCAATATACAGTCAGAAAGAAAAACTTTTTGGCTATGGTTACATAAAAAAAATAATAATGTATGACATTAATAGCGCGCGACATAGATCTTAATAATTAAATGAAGTTTCTTAATTATAATTCATGTTTAGTTCTTCTCATTAAATATATATTATTTGGTGGCAAGAGGAACAACAAATTGTAATTAGCACTATCAATATATGTCTGACTGACAAATAAATGAAGGATTTTTGGATGTGAAAACGTAGTTTATGTCATTCTATATATAACATCACATGTATATATACCATAATCTCTTTATTTCATGTTTTATATGAAGCTTGATGGTTTCTAAAATTGTCGTACATTTTTAGACCTTATTAGTAATATTATGCAACAAGCATAATAAATATTACCCCAATTGACAATTTAATCTTTCATGGAGATCTTATGAAGCTATCTTACTAGTGAAACTAAACATTTGTAAAATTATAAGCAAAAGGACAATGGAAGCCACGGATGCCTCATTCCGTAATCCGTATTAAGGACGTACACAAAATGCAGTAAAAATCATACCCAATTAAAGATCAATCGCTCTTTTTCTCGCCACTTCCTTCCCTTTCACTATATATAAACACAACCCCCTAATTCTAAGCCCAAGGCCTCAGCTTAATATTCCTTTTTCTCAATATAAAAACTAGCATTCAGTTGATTCACTCATGGAGGATGAAAGAAGATCAAAAGTCAAGAAAGGGTCCCTAGCCGTGCGGGTTGGGCTCGAAGGTGAGGAAGGCGGCTTTAAACGGTTCGTCATACCGATATCATACCTATATCACCCCCACTTTAGAAGACTACTTGAATCTGCACATGAGGTTTATGGTTACAATTCATCAGGCCCGCTTAAATTGCCGTGCTCAGTGGATGATTTTCTGCATCTTCGGTGGTTGATAGAGCGCGAGTCGCGTGGATCACCCAGCAAAATTCATCACCACCACCCCTCTGTATCTTTGCACACCTGCTAGAAGGGAGGAAGGATGAATAGTACGGTGATGTTATATGCACACTGGCTTGTGAGGTTTTTGAGGCTAATTAATCTTGTGTCTCAGAATCTAAGGGTCTTTGCAATAATTTTGACTTAGAAAAATAGACATGTACTAGTCCGGGGTTTTAAGCTTACAAATACATCCATCTATGTAGATTGTAAAGATGGTTTTGATACTTGAACTGAGTTTTTTTTTTTTTTTTTTCCATCTCTCTTTTTTGACATCTTTCTTTTTGTTTTCCTGTTCCCTCTATTTTCTTGAGGAAGGTTACTTGGGATAATGTTATGATTAATAGGTTGAGATAATTCAAGATAAAAAAAAGTTCCTTTTGGCAAGTGCATTAGTTTAATTAGCTCATAAAAATGCAGAGATTGCTTTGGCAACCCTGTTTCAAGCTCTATTTTGAAATCCAATTAATACGACAATTCAACTAGTTTGATTCGAAATCGATCACCAAGCCGGTCCATTTGTTTTCCAAATCGTCGGTTCTATCACCCTCTCGGTCTCTCGACGGTCAGTCGTTATATTATCTAAACCTACAAAAAGACATCCCTCAAAACATAAAAACTCAGCTCTATTAGTCAAATCAGTTGGACCGTCGAACCGATTAACTCCATCAGTTTGATGTCTGATTCGGTTTTCAAAATACTAGTCGTGAGATATTAAACTCTTCCACAGAGTTAAAATGATTTTACATTCAAATCCGGCGTATTAAATTATGTTATTATCAGTCGCATATAAAGAAAGGTATTCAAAAATAAATTGTAAAACCTCATTCGAACATTGATAATGAAAAATTAGCAATTTTAAATCATCCAAAGCGATGTTTTCTTGTAACTGAATATGACCCCTGAAAACAAAGTTAAAGAAAATTGCATTTAGAAAACCAATGTATCTGATATGTGAATGTCCTATTGCTATAGGCAATATAATTCTCAAGATTCCTTTGAACAAGTTGATGGGGGATTTTGGACAATTTACGGAGTTGTCAATTATTAAAAAAGCGACATTGCAAACCTGAACGGAATAATTCAGCATTTGAAAAGGACACCATAACCTGAGAATATAGATTAATTACATTAGATTTGTGTCTCTTTCTTGTCTTGCTTAATTCTTCCAAGACAGGTTATCATATAACGCCAAGTTATTATCAATCAGTATCCGGTAATAATAATTAACAAGATCAACTACAAACTAACATTACATAATGTGGCTCAATGACATGAATTAGACGTACGCTAGAAATTCTCAGGTAATAAACAGTATAATTATTACACGTTTAATTTAATGCCACATCTCGATTGTTTGCTCCGAACTTTGTTGGGGTTTAACACCAAGAGATGGAGCTGTGCAACGATGTACATCTTTTTTAACTTGTCACATTATTTTGATCCTTCGAACAGGCCAACCTATGTCGTCACATTATTTTGATTATGATGCCTTCAGAATGTGCAAAAACTCAAAGTACTAAAATTATAAGACATATTTTAATCTTTTATAAAATTTTGAATCATTTTCATCAAATCCGTATGTGAAAGTTTTGGTTAAAATACTGACATGTTACCAACCAATCCAAAAACAAAGTTTATGTAGACCCAAATTGAATAATTTTTTCACTTAGAATAAAGGTAAATATGGACTTACGTTCGCTTGATATGATCCAAAATAAATATTGACATATCCTACACTTGATGGCATAATGCTTGGTCCTGACTTAACTTACAACTTGTAAAACGATGCGCACCGCATGACGTATACTTTATAAAACATCTTAACCTACCTCGTCATATTTTACTATTTTTTGTAAGTAAAACCAAGTATTTAGTCCATCATACATGACTTTAAACAAATATCGTTAATTTGTGATACGAAGATCAATGCACGGAAATTTTATCTTGCTGTTTAAACTTTAAAAAACCAAAAGGTAGCATCAATGATTTTACATTTTATCAACTAGAATACACTGATGGTCTGTCATTCTACAATTATTCCACTCAAATGTAATGCTTCCAGATGGTGTCGTGATTAAAATAATCTTGACATTAGCTTTAATTTAACATATATAAAATAAAGTAATATAAATTAAAGATAATACAATATGATGCTTACAGAAGTGACAACCACTATTCCAGAGAATGTGTCTGGTAGCAAATATAAATACAAATAATTTCCGTCCTATATAATTGGTGCAAAATCAGTGACATTGTTGGTGCATTATCACCACCAACTACATATAAATATAATAATTCAAAATTATAAATTATTTCAACGATTATCAAAACTGTCAGTCTAATTTGTTATCACGGCCTCACGGGTCCCCACTGTTAAGAAATTTTCTTCAAAAGCTTATTGTAGTTTTCTGTTAGATCAAGTGCCGTGTTCGTCAAACTCAAATATTCCAACTTTTAATACCTCATATAGACATGTGATTTATGAAGAAAAGCATGGAATTAAATAAGATTAAAAGAGCTTAAACATAATCCATTATGAGCTCAAGAAGAGTCGCCATAAAAAGTAAGAAATATCCGAGAGAATAATAGATCTTTGTAGGGTATAGATAGAAATATCTGAGGGAATAATGTGTAAAGAAGAAAGGTAGGTCTATTTAAAAGCAATAAGATCGTTCTTTTAAGCGGATACCGGAGAGCATATAAAATTATGAAAGAAAGCTAGCTAAACTAGTTAAAAAGCGTTATCACAACTTGGGCATTTTGGCAAAGACTTTGTTTGGATCCTCCGCAGAAGTCGTTAACATGGGTTAAAAAGGCTTACCATCCGTCAGCCCAAAAGGCAATCAAATGAATCAAACGCACAAAATTCATGGAGGGACCTAAATCCAACTACATATAACAGGAGGGGATGCTTATCTTCTGTAGTGGATATCGTTATCATAGTTGACCCTAAGTCCAATATTCTGAAACTAGATTTTATTCTGATTTAATAACCTGATTCTCGTGAAGTTATCATTTTCAAGAAATTCCACGTGCTCTAATCAAGTCAAAATACAATGTAATTATATATCCAAGCATAATTTGAAAAGTTGCCTTTAATTATACTGTATTTTGTGGCAGTAAACTGAGGTAGATACCGCAAAACAAATTCAAATACAGCATCACAAAAGAAACGTACCAGTAAGCTCCAAAAATTAAACCAATTTTGGACAATTCAAGGATTGTATCAAAAGGCTTGCCTCAGACCAAAAAGTACAAGCACAATCTACCAATCATCATAGAAGGAATTTAGCAAGCACAACTAAATTAACAATATGTACCAAAAGCTGGTCGAGTTGAATTAATGAAGGGGCACTGGAAGTGCTTCCTGCTGGTGCTGCGGGACCAGTTGCAGTGGAAGCACCAGGGAAGGCCAAACCTTTTCCTGGAAGTGGGGATCTAGGTGCTGGAACTACAACACCAGGTTCTGCACCGGATATTGGAGATGGTGCAGGAGAAAATTCAGATGTTTCATGGAGTACTGTAGTTGGGATCTCAATTACAGGTGGAAACTGGTGTACCCCTGCACAGTTCAGTTCATTGTTAGTTGAAATGTTCATATTTATAATAACATTCTTTTCAGATCAAGGACATTACTACGATGACTTCATAAGTAGTTAAAACTTCCATGAGCCTAAATCATTTGAGGTGGTTAATAGTTTAAATCCAAGCAGACCACAAACCATTCCTAAAACCCATTTGATCGAAAAAGACAGCCCACATAACCCAAACAACTTAAAGCTCAACCTGACTGATTTCAAAGTCAAACTCACTCAACCAGAGAAATCAGAACCAAACATCTCAAACTTGAAAAAGACCTTTTTCACAGAATTTGATGGCAAGATTTTAGAAGATTCTCCATAAAAAGAAGTAATATTTGAGATGACCTGCCTGGCTATGTACAAAAAACAGATAATGCCAGTGGTCTCAACGGAAAGTTATTTCTTGCCAGTAGGAAGCATCCAATATTAGCAAAAAAAGCTTTATTAGTTATTATGAAGGTCAAGGACATGAATTAATCAAGGCTTGTTCCAAGTTAGGCCCAACAAAGCAGGAAGAGTCCTTTATTATTGCAAATTGCAAGGTCCAGCCTAGCTACCTTACATCAGAATAATAATAATAAAGGGCAACAATTACCTGGACATCTTGGCTGAAGTGATGTGCTTAGCCTATTATGTGAGAAATAAAGCAATGTAAGGTGCATGTAAATAGGGGAAAACAAAATGATAGAAGATGAACAATTAAAACAGCCCGGTAGAAAATAGCACATATTGCTCCAATTTTTACTTGTATTTGCATTCAGCTGTGGACACTGAAGCCCTTGTTAAAAGTTCGTACAGTTGTTGGAGCTAATTATGCATTTATGTGACAGAAGCAGCTGCACAATCCATTTACAAGCTCGTCTCCTTTCTTCAAGCAATTTGAAATTTGGAAAACTGTGCTGATGCACTAACTTTTGTCTAAAATCAGAATACGGTTAAAAAAAATTTTAGCAATAGAGGTACATACGTGGTAACAATAGTCCCATTTACAAAACCGCCATAGTTGCAAGAAGTGATGTTGCATCCAGCACTAGTGGATTGTGCAGTCACATTTCCCAGCATCAGATTGCTGCTTCGACATTGCATGCTCGAGCAGGAAACTGCCATAGGGGCAGGTGTGCAGTATAAGCTAGCCAAAAGAACCAACTAATACTTTGTCAAACAACAAAGCAAAATGCAGTGGATACAGTTATCTAATGTAAAATTCATGTTCCATTTGATTAGCTACTTCATAATTAACAATGCAGGGTCCAAGGATCAATTGAGGTTTAAACATTAGTCCTCAAAACCACAAGAAACCTAACATAGCATTAACATAAGGCTGAGATATGCAAGCAATCAGGTACTCAGTTTTGAAGGCTTTACAAATTTAACCACACTATAAAGAATAATTACCACGAAGGGGTCACATGAATAATGAAAAGAAACAAGAAAACAGAAACATTTACTTGAGATTTCCTGGGCCGCAGCTGCACTGCACACAGTTACCTGCAGTGATTGTATAAGTGCCATTGGCCACAAGCAATCCATTATCTGAAGCAAACTTCGGAAAAATTGATGGACATGCTGAAAATCTCGAAAAAGAAAATGAATTCAGTAACGTAGCCAATATCAAGAGAGTACTCATATTAGCATTAGTTCAATTTTCCAAATTTGTGTTACCTGGCAAAGGAATGGCCAGTATGTCCCCAGGATGTACTGTTGGATTCCCCATGGCATTGACATTCATTATATCTGCAACAGTGGTGGAGTATGTTGCAGCAATTCCCTGCACAGATTCGCCATCTTTGACCACATACGACATATACACTGCAGGAAGAAAATTATCGGTGGAATTGAAACATGTGCAAGGCAGTGGTATGACGAGGGTTTGGCCAACATCCAGTGTTGATGGGTCCGTGATGGCATTAGCCTGCAAATGATACTGATTAGTATGGCACCTTTACTGAGAGTATGTACCAGATAGTGTCGATTTAATTATAATTTGCAGTATTTGCACTAGCAATCAGCAAGCAATGTAAAGTTGACAGATTGCTACTAAACCAGGCACCGAATGAGTTGGACTTTGCTTTTAAATTACTATCAAAATAAAAATAAAATTTAAAAAGATTAATATGATCAAATTGTTATTATTGACAATATCTGTCTCTTTTACCATTTCACCCCTCCAAAATCATAAATTACAAATTAGCCCATAACAAAACAAAGTTTGATTGAAGTTAACAAATTCGACCAAAGTGATATATTGTATGCACACTGGTATCAAATAGAGTGACCTAAATACTGCAACAAGAGTACGATATCAGTCCAATAGTCGCTGCTTCTCAAATTGTTTATTAAAATTCTTCTAAATTTCCATATACAATTTCATTGGTTTGATTAGATCATAACTCAAAATGAAACAAGAACAAGTGCTTGCTTGAGTTGTAATAATTGATCCAGGTTGAGGATACAGAAACCAGATATTACTCTCAAAATATTGAAATTCTTCCTCTGAAAAAATTGGACACTATCACACTACAGTGACTAATTGCTGAGACAATAACAAAAATAAGAGAAGCAACTTCATCCAAAGCAATTTCAAATTTCAAATTTGGATGAAATAGCAAGTAAAATCCATTTTGTCAGCAAGAATAGTTGTTACTTGTTGATCTGTTCTAAGACTGGTAGAGCTTTTAGTGTGCTGATATGTTTTTTTTTTTTTTTTTTCCATATGATGCTACTGATATATTGATGCATCTGCTATGCGCTCGTCTCATTTAAAATTTCCAAACAAATTTTGTCGTTCTAGAAAGAAGGATTTATGAGGATTATTGGTTTCCAAATTAATATGTATGAAGAACCTGCTTTTTCTGCACCAAGGATTATTGTTTTCACAGTAACCTGTTTTAGCTTGTGGCATCTTCATATTTGTATGTGATATGCATAGTATTGCTATGTACTGATATGTCTTCCTTTTTCTAGAACTTTTGTATGCTGTTGCTATGCACCCAACCCTAAATGATAAGGCACTGCCGTTGTTTGCACTTTAGCCAATTGGATACACTATGTTTAAGTCTAAACTGACAATGCATGATCCTTGTAGATGGCTTATGGCTTTTATTTGAATTAACATCATAATGAGAAGATCAATTTATAAAAAAAATTCAAAACTGGTGATTATGATTTTAATGACCGTTGTACAAGTATGGACTTTTGATTCAAGAAGAAATTATGCTGATCACACAAAAAGTCAGAGATTTATAGGTTTTAACTTCTGGTTTCTATTTTAGTACTCAGGTTTTAAGCAGCTCAATAGTAAGACTGTTATAGCTTTTATCCGTATATTTACCATTACTTCACTCTCTTTAGTCAAGTGCTTAGATCAAAGAAGTTATTGAGATTACATTTGGGGCTAAGCATATCACCCAAAAATCAATGGACCAATAGTTCACAAAATGATCACCTGACGAATCTGGTCGGCTGATGCAAGGCCTGAAAAAATATTGGACGCAATAGATGCGAGGGTATCAGCCGGGCGGGTCGTGTACCGGGTTGTGACCGACTTCCTTATACCATCAGAGCAGGCACACACAGTAGGAACCCGAATGAACAGCCCGGCAGGGAGAATCTTGTGTGCCGCGTCTGGTGCAGTAAGATTAAAGGCATTTGTGGCAAGAATTGAATATGGGTCGGTACGAAACAAGGCTGCCACTTCAGAGACCTTAAGGTCTGTGTAGAGGGTGTAGCCTAGAAGCGCCGGGCATGAATCTGAACCAGAGCATGGCTCTATGGTGGTTTTGCACAGAGAGAATGGGAGAACAGAGAACAGGAGGAGGAGAGCGGAGAAGCTCATTTCTAGGGCTTTTGTTGGATTGAGGAAGGAGGAGAGGCCTAAAGAGAGGTGAGATTCTTTGTGTAAGAACTTGGGAATGTGTGTAAAGAGAGAGATGAGAGAGGTGGAAAGATGGATTAAAGGAAAAAAGGAGGGAGAAACGAGGGAACCAACGGTCGCTAAGCTGGAAATAAATTGGGTTTAGTGATAGGTCCCAGCAGTTCAGTACGAGTATTAAGATCTTATGTGACTAATTAAATACAATAATATAAAGGGTGTAATTGCTTTGCTTTTGTTCTTTTTCACAGCTTTACAATGTTTGTTCCCCTCCTAATTTGGCATCCAGAAGACCAGAACTACTCTTCGTGAGAAACAAGAGGCCCAACGTGATGTTGGTGCATTTAAAAAATGTTTATTGTCACACAATTAAAAATGATTTAATACATTAGGAGAAAAATGCTTTATGATGTACCTCATGTCAATCACCAATTGCAGAATTATAGATGATATTGATATTGATATTATTAGGTAATCATGATACTTTACGAAAAAATTAAAATACTTTGAACTATCTTGAATTTCATGTTGACAATTGAAAATATACATATGAAGATTTACAAGTAAATATTTAATACAGTACAACCGACCAAATCGACCCAGTGAATAAATTAGGAAAAAATAAACAATAAAAATGAGGAACGTATAATATACTTAGCATATTTTATAGTTAATAATTAAATCTTGGATAGTCTCGCTCTGAAGTAGTAGGAAGAAGTTTTGCATTTTTTAACAACTTTTGTAATGTTCTGGTTTTCAAAAGTTAAATTGTTGGAAGAGATATACTAATTCATAGCACTGGTTTAAATTTTTTTTGACATATATAATAATATGCTTTATACATCTCTAGATCAAATTTTAAGTTGCATATATACCTGAAATTTTCGAGTTTGATTATCATGTTCAATTTCACAAGCTATCGCTATTTATATTGTAAAAATTAAGCAAGGAAAAGTTAAAATAGTCGACTCACACAATACGGACCATTTGATCATGTGTAGAGAGATTTTTTTGAAAAAGCATATACTACTAAAATTTAGAAGAACCAGTCATAACCGATCCGATGCGAATTTGAAAAATTGTATGGCCATGCCAAAGACACACATGTGGCTACAAAATCAGAAGAAGCATGGAATCAAAGAGAGCATTTGAAATGGGCCCCATAAACTCCGGGAAGGGACGAAGCATCAGGAGATTTTGGTCGCTTTCTCTGACAAAAGCAGCTCTTTTCATAGTTTCACCTTGTTTTTGCTCAGAATTGAACGTACGAATGGGCCTGTTATAAGCATCAGAATTAATAGGCTTCACTTTTTTTATCTTAGCCGAAGCCCAAATATTGCAGAAAAGGAGAGAATTTCGATCGTCTCCAACTTAGTAAAGAGCGAAGAATTTCAAGCCCATTAATTTGGGCCATTTATTTTTCTTTCTTTTCTGCCCCAAGTTTTCTAAAATCTAATACAGTGTTCATTGTTCCAATTCTTTTTCCTTGTAATATTTACGAGATCGATCGTTCATTGTCAATTTAAGTTGTTTGTAACAGTACAGCTTTTATCGTGCTTATTTTCATAATATAAAAACATTCGAAATATGCAGAATTATAACATAAGACATTAATTAATTAGGCTGGCCACACTTGGTCAAAAAATCAGTCAAGGGCACAATCTTGGTCAAAGTTAGTCCAGGGATGGGTCAAAGGGATGGATCCAGATTACTTGAGCGAAGTTTAAGGGGGAACGGCGGCATGGTCGTACAATGAAAATTGCAGGGTTTTATACGGACATGAAGTGAAGGCTGGAATTATATCAGAGCCAGCAATGCAACATGGCTCTTTTCAGTGTTGGCCTTCCTGAGCAAGCAACCCCAGTTCTTAGCTGTATTTTTTCCCTCTATGGTTATTTGTTTTCTTCTTTTTTTTTCATTTTCTTATTTTATTTATTTTTTAAGTACATGTCTACTGTGGAAACTAGTATTTAAACGTGATTTTTTTAAAAAACTTTGGGCATTTGTTCTTAAAAAAATCATTAAATGATGACAAAAAATAAAGAAAATCATTAAAATATTACAATCTTGAAGAGGACATTAGCCTGCAGTTCTGCACCTTTCACAAAGACGGAGGACCTTATGTAGATCCTTTTCAAATTTTCATTATTTTAATGATTTCTTTACATTTCTTTTACATTTTTTTTTACAAAAAAAGGAGGAACGATTGCATGGGGCGGAGGGACGAAATAAACAGTAATTGTGAAGGAGTAAACGCAGTCACATCGGATATAAATCAAAATCAAGTCAAGTCAAGATGACTTGTCTGCGTGCAATGCGGGCAGCCGGGCAGGCACTATACTATTACTATACTATACTGTAGCAGTACTGTTCCTCATTATTCCCATCCCCATCTCCTTCGGTTGTTCATTGTTATTTTCTCTCTCCCTGGCCCCCTCCTTCGAACCTTCGCCAAACACTACTCTCTCTCGTGAGTGTGATCTTTCATTCCTTGCCTCTCCTACAGTGCCAACACTGTATTTTTGTAACCCTGCTTGGATCAATATCATGCACAATTCTTACAGCTAAGATATATTGATGAACCGTGAACGCCTACATTTCTATACGGTGCTTGGACTAGATAGAGACATTTTATCTAGAACTCCTGTTTGACATATGATATGAATATATGATTGATTGTTTTGGTTCCATAGTGATACAATTAGCTCTACATCATATATGTACCTAACTTTGTTGAACCAGATTTTGTGAAAATTGTATATAGAATTTTATGGTGGCGTCCCAATTTATGCTTGTTTAAATTAATGAACACTTATTTTAGATCATTTTAACAAAAATTATCGAACTCGATCCACCATGAAAGCAAGAATTGATGGAAACTTAGAGCCTGACTATCATGCACAAAAATCTAAAAAGTTCATTTATAAATAATTCGTTCGCTGACAATATATTTAAACCCAATTATCCGAATATATTTTCTTCTGAGACAATATATTGAACGTTATTATGTTATATTATATGTAATGTGTTCGCTGACATTATTAACAAACTAAAAATGGCTGACATTATTAACAAACTAAAAATCGCTTTGTATATATATATTGTATGCAAACTTCTTTTCGTTTTTCTTTCTTTTTTTTAAAAAAAAAATACATATCATGAATTCATGATCAAATAAAAAATGATTAGAATGCCCCCTGATGGAAGCGAACTACTGACCTATTGCTAAGATACAAAAATGTAAAATCCCATGAAATAGTAAACTTTTACGATTGACTCGCAAAGACAACTGAACCGTACAATATACTTTTTCTTCTGGAAGCCACACAGCCACTTCTCCAGTTGTACTCCTTCGTTTACTAGTCACTGCAATCTCTCTCCGTTTCCCCATATGCCTGTAAGATTCCTTCTCCCTCTCTCACACTCACGATCAGACCAGGTAACCACAAATCAATGCAAACTGTGCAACCTACTGTTGATCATATTTATGTATCTATATATTTCATGAAAGTAGCAACGTCTCTCTCTACCCAGGAAACCGATACTGACTCCATGATATATGCTACTATAGATAATAAATAATAAATACTGATCACACAAGTAGTTATAACACTTTCGATCTCTAGGTAGAAATTACGCGTCACAGTTTGCTCCGGCCTCCGGCACCTGCTGCTACTAGTATAGTAACTGTCCAATAGTCCTTTTAATTTTCCTAAAATAAAGGAGTAATTATTACTCAATTATGATTCGGGTTAGATGTGCAACGCACATATACAAGTACCGTTAACAAGAACCCGACTCCCTTAAATAATTTTTCGAACAAAATTAGTGAAATTTCTGTAAATTTGGAGGAAAAAAAATAAAGCCAAAGAAATTGCAAAGGATTTTAACTGAATATTTTGTAGCATAATTTCAGAAAAGAAAAAAAAAAATCTTACTATCTAATTGGAACAAATCCTCCCCACCTACTTCTAAAGTTCTAAATACTGCCACTGATCGGAAACATGAGAGGAGCGAGGGAAACAGGAGGAGTTGACAGCATTTGAAAGCATCACAATCGCAAAAAATAATCTGGCACAAAAACAAGAGATTTGCCACGAAATGCTTGCGCTTAAGGTTAGGATATAAAATAAAGACTTAGTATTATTTATTTCTTAATTTTAAAGAATACTGACTTTTTTATTTTTTTTTCTTTTTTTTTATGTAGTCTTAAGTTAATACTATTTTATTTTATCAACATTCCGTATGAATAATGGTAACTTCGAATTAGTACTATATGTATTTCGAATAATATGACGTAAGAATATATTTATGTTGCTCTAAATAGGATAGAATAATTAGCATTATAATGTTGGGACTTCGGGGGCACTTTTTAAAAACTATTCTCTCATACCAATTAATCCAAATATTAATATTTTATGACGATCCAAGTGTACCCTACAAAATTTGTAGTTGTTTGAGGAGTCAGATAAATGTATATTGAATTATATTTCACTATTCTGAATTTTAAATTATTTGTCTGTATTAATTTCTAGTAAGAGCTCATACCGATCGGAAGTTAGAATAACTTAATAACTAAGAACAGTTATATCTGTTATTACATAAGAATATATAATATAACCAATTCTAATATGTGATAGTTTCATCAAGTAAATAAAAAAACCTAAAGAATCTTTAATTTATGTAATAAGTTACTCAAATCATTTATATTTTTTTTTTTGAAAGACAAATAATTTATGATTAGAAACCTATAAGTCTTCTTTGCCAACGTAAAAAAAGAATTAGGTTTCCATTTATTGGAAAATTCGATGGTTCATCATGATGGCTGAGAAAATGAACTACATAAAAATTAACCCTGAAAAGCACATTTCTCAGACCCTTTTGTCTTAAATGGATATATATAGAAACACATAAGTAGAATTCGGTGACGTACTCATTATATATGTCACGCTCACAAAAGTTACAAGATCAAAAGATGATTTCCAAATGGAATCGAAAAAGTAAGAAAAGACCACACATGAAAACGGCATAGAAGCACATACCAAAACTTGCAGTCAAAAATTATTTTACATTACATGAAAATCGAGATACAAGATCATTTGTCCATGGAGATATAAACCACATGATTTGTTACATCCGCCCCATCATCTCTCTCTCCCTCCCTCTCTCTGATCACTCTCTTTATACAAGGGACGAAACAAAGTTTGGAGTATTCAGAGGTTATATCCTGGAGGTCAAGGGAAGTGAAACAGAAAGTAAATGAGAAATGGAAAACCTGTAATACATAATAATAATAATAATAATAATAATAATAATACATATATTATTTTTAACTTAATTCTAAGAGCAGCCTCTTTCTTTTCATTATTCACAGGAGCGTTTCGTCGGAATTGCATTTAAGGATATCTAATATGAAACTTTTCTTACTCCAACTAAGCAAGGATTTTTTTTTTTTTTTTTTTTTTTTTTTAGGCAAATATTGTGCGCTAATGGAACTAGAGAGCTAGATGGCATTGGCATATAAAGTCATATACTCGTATTAATTGTACATTTTACAGCAACCAAAACCTTAGCATAATTTTCAGGACACACTCAGCTTAAATGCAATGTCTCCCCTTATATATGTGGTTATTTGATTCTATGTACATTGGGACGGTTTTAACAAAATCACAGAAAAATAGCATATTATATTACTCCAACAAATTCGAGACTGAAATTTGACAAATTTCCTACTAATACGATTTGTTGTATTTCCTGGTTAATTACTATATTCAATGGTTATGTTTGGTTGTAAAGATGCACCCAAATCATAATTCAAAATGAAGAAATAACGCAGTTTGAATGATTTCTACATAGGATAAGCCACAGAAGAACTTGGATCTCTCTCCTATCGAAATTAAAGTCAAGTTAAATATTATTTATTAACTTATTCGGTATCGCTATCCAGATTTTCCACCATCGGTAAATGACTAAATGTATACACCTGATTATCAAAAAAAAAAAAAAAAAAAAAAAAAAGTAAATGCATACACCTACACTTCGACAAGGTGTCGTCTTAATTAGTGCACTAGAGTAGCTACAGCTAACATATCACAGATCCACAGACATGCAACGATAATCAGAATTTTTTTTTTTTAAGAAAAGAAAATATTACTTAATTTAAATATTATAGTATCAAATTATAAAGAAAATCTTAATTTAATATTAAGGGATTCTACAAAATTGTATCAGCACGAAAATTAGAAGATAAATATAAAACTAAAAGGATTAGATAGTGGGAACTCATAACCTACTACACACAAAGCAGAATGTCAACAGTATTTAGTTAATGCTCAAACATAATAAAATAAAAACAGAACCTTTTAGTTTTTGCTTCATCAAATATATATAGTGTGATGTTAAGTGCAAAGTCCTATTATATGAGAATAGCAATTCGAGTGAACATAGTTTTCTTTATTATTCAACGGGAGGAATAATTCTTGACCATAGATACACCAATTTAGTCTTTACTCTTTAGAGACATATAAATTGGTGTATCTATTGTCAAGAATTATTCCTCTCGTTGAATAATAGTTAAAAAAAAAAAGATAGGGTTAAAATTCATACTCACAAGTAATTATGATGACCAAATGGGCAAAACATAGATCAAATGTGGCAAATGCTGGTTAAGGGGATTGAAGCCTGGTCCGAAATCACCAGCTGACAATCTAGCTAGTACGCTTTTCTTTTATTTACAAAAAGAAATTCAACTCGTACAAGAAGAGATCATAGGAGACCTCGAGCCAGACAACAATCCCCTTAACCTAATCTGACGACGAATTAACCGGGGAGAACGAAGGAGAAACCAACCAATTGGGCTAGTCTGAAGCGGCTTAATTGAGAGGAATGAAGCCTGGTCCGACGCCTCTTGTATTATACATACTACATAGCAAAAGAAAGCCTCAGTGAGTAACTGCAAAGGCCTCGAGCCAGCCAACATCCCCCACAACCTTACCCTTGTTCTTTGACAGAGAGAGAGGGAGAAAGAAGCTAGTGGAAGGGTTCGATAGAGAGAGGAGTGGGAAGGGGGGAGGTTTTTGAAGAGGGAGAGGTGGAGAAGAGAGAGAAAGGAAGGGACAAGAATCAGTAATGGGATTTAATGACACAAACCCATTTGGCAAAAACAACCCTACTTGCCATTAATGCCTCTCTTTTTCTTCACCTTCGTCTGTTTCTGTTTCTTTTTTTCTTTGGTTTTCTTAGTTGTTTTACAAGTACATTTGGATGTATGCATATGTAGGAACAAATGGAGATATCACGTATTCACGTGTCATGTATTACTGTTATATATGATCTGGCTCAAATTATCGTCCAAATCGAACATTGTTTACACAAGCCCTCTATGTTTTTTGCCTCCCTCTGATAGATGACAAGGCTTGACATTGGATCACAATATTCTGTATATGAAATTAAAAGGCATTGACCTACATATGTTATTCCAAAAAAAATAATAATAATTGTTTGCTTTTATACTTTTTTACTTTAGTCGGAAGCCAATATAAGAGACTGCCTTAGATGGGCCTTTTGTCAAGATTTGTAATTTTTTTTCTTTTTTTTTTTTTGGCTCATTTTTGTTAATGAAGATATAAGCATTGCCTATTTATTTCTTTAACCATTTTTACCAAGATGCTATTTGTTTCTATAATATAGACATGTATGTTTTTTTCATTCATGGTACAGTGAGGGGTAGACTGGCAGACAGGTAGAGTACGCGTCGTCAGAGAATTTATCAAGTAAATGTATTTTTGACTGGTCAATATGATTTTTTTTAAAAAAAAAATTGTTATACTCAGCATAGTTTACCTAATTTTGCTAAAGTTGATAAAAGAATTCCAACGATAACTTGCTCCAGCAAGTATCCCTGAGTCCCTGACCAGTCAGCATTAACTTAACCATTGAATATTGAAAATTTCCATGAAAACTTTTTATTGAATATTTTCTCCGATTTCCAAGGCTGTGCTTAGGATGCGCCAGGCCTAATAGTTGAGGTTCCATCACTTTATGCCATGCATGATTAATGCATGGCAATGTTTAACAATAAATTCTCTCCCACCTGATTTTATGATTTATTATTTTCGAATAAGCTTTACCTGCTGTCCCAGTCAACTCGCAGCTGTAACCGCCTATAGCCTGCGTACTGATCCGACAGGCACACAGGATTTTTTTTTTTTTTTTTTTTTTTTGGTGCATCTTGCATTTCATAAGAGAATTATCAGAATATCGAGTTTCTTAAAAAAAAAAAATTCATAATACAAATACATTCAGAATCCGTAAACATGTATTTAGAAGTGTTTCTTAACTATGTACCTTTTAGTTATTAAAGAAATGAGAATTTTAAATAAAGACATTGGGTTATATATAGGTATAGCTATCGACCACAAGTATATATTTAGATGATCAGATATATGAATTTTAATATTTTGCGTATAATGAAGTATTATAGTTACTTTGTTTTTTGTAATCATTGTTATATAGAAAGAGGCGTACATGAAAAAGTTGTGGATACAGTGTCCTTGCTGTTCTGATTTTTTCATCATTACCTTGTTATTAGTTTGCTCTACTTCTCCACTTACACGTGCCATTCCACACGTGGCGCCGTTAATCCCTATACTAAATCCTATACGTAGGGAAAAAAAAAAAAAAAAAACCTGCTTATACGTAGGGAAGAGCGCCTGAAAAAAACATGATCATATATATACGGTCGTCGGTTGGTCATTTGTGGATTGGAATGCAATGGAAGTCTATAACATGCTAATTTTCATTGCATCTGTAGGTATGCTTAGCTGATTGGCAATAATGGCTATGGTTGGTTCTGATGAAAATGAATTTATTTTCTTTGAATTTCCGAAAGTAGGTTTTCTTCCGATGCATTTACTAATCACAACCTTTTATATTGGTCAAATAGATTTAAAGTGAGTGAGACATAAATGGTTTTTTTATATCGTTTTTATTTACTAGTAGTGAAAGTAATAGATAATGTAGTATTGAATAAAAAGATTAAGCTTCTTTTCTATGTAATGTGCTAGCAAATGTAGCAAGAACATTGTAAGCAATTAAGAAATTCATACATCAATTTTTTTATCTTAAAGCATCTTAAGTTATTTTTTGTTTGATGTTGTTTAAGCATGTTTCAATAATTACTACATTTGTGGAACACCCTAAAGTGTCAGAGGTATAAGAAAGACTAGTAGCTTCTTTAAAAGATGATGATAATAATAATAATAATAATAATAATAATAATAATAATGATGATAATAATAATAATAATAATAATAATAATAATAATAATAATAATAATAATAATAAATAATAATAATAATAATAATAATAATAATAATAATAATAATAATAATAATAATAATAATAATAATAATAATAATAATAATAAATTAAGTATTCAGCGGAAGGTCTTCTTATTTGACAACACTTTTGTCGGAGAAGGTTTAAATTTTTGTTAGAGTTTACAGAAACATATTAATTACCGTTGTATATGTGTCAAATTCGTTTATATCTTAACTCCTAAGACAAAGATATGTACCAGATACACACCCATGTTTGCTAAATAAAAAAAAAAAAAATCATCAATTCAATGGGTGCTTGGATATGAAAAATTTATCCTACTAAAAAATGTGTACGCAAAATTCATGAGAAAGTTAATTAGAAAATCTGTACCATTGAATATGTATTATTATATATCAAAACATAAGTTCAAGCTAAAGGTCTTCGAATAACCGGGATGCCAAATAATTTAATAATGATGACTAGAAAACTCAAACGATGTACAAAGTACAATTCAGTGAAATTTATTTATATAGCACCAAAGACCTTGAAATTGCAAACGACCATAATAAATAAATAAATAAATATTGGGTCATCCCCATAAAAGCAAAAGTAAAAACGGTAAGAGTCAAGCGGATATTCATGAATAATTCTACAGCAGTAACTTGTTTTTACCACGTTACTCTCCTCCTGACTTAATTATCAATTCAGCTTTTTGGAAAGCTAACATTCTACAATAAATTAGAGAATAAATGCACAACACAACTTAACATTTCCCCACCAAAAAACAAAATACTCTCTCATATCTCAGAAAAAAGTCACAATTAAAAACACTTCACAAGAGAACAACCCAAAAGCGCACAAAAACTGTTCGCCTTTTGTTGGTACCGCCCGGATAGAACTCAGGGTGCACCGTGAAACACGATCAGGAATTGGGGCAAGACGCAATTGTGACCGTTGGATGAACGGAATGGACGGATGGAAAGGAATCATGCGGGGACAGGCAGTGACTGTGTCGGCGATGCCGCAGGAGGCGGGAAACCCTATGCACGGTTTTTCACCCGCATAACGAGACTCTAATTTATTAAGTGGGGTAATACTTGTATGGGCTGTTATGAAGCACCATATGTGCTTGTCACAATTGAATGTTTGGTGATTTGGAAATTCATTATAAAGTTAATTGCTCTTTTGATAATGTTAATCATCAGTTTTTGTCTTTTGTTACATGTATCATAGTTTACTTACATATATAATTAAAATATCATAGTTTATAAATTTTAAATTTGAAGTATAAAATGAAACACAATCCTAAATTTGTGGGTTCATGCTTACTCTCCATTATGGTTGTTTTGAAAACTAATAATTATAGTATTTTTTTATAGAATTTAGTAATTTACACAATTTATATCACACTGCATAGAAAGTTATGTTTTTAAGATTTTTAGCTATGTTACATCATCAATACACCTTATAGCCTTATTTTGTTTTTCTATTGTCTTTATTTTGATTGGATGGTTGGTTCATAATACAATTCGATTATGTTCATCTACATAAATTACTGTGAAATTAATCATGGTATTTAAAATTATAAATATCTCTTAGCATTTTAATACAAACTTTTCAGGATACAAAAATTGTCTCATTTTTTTTAAATTATTTTTTTTCTTTATTGTTTCAGGAACAATCTTAAACATTTACGTCTAAATAGGAGGTGGTCTTAAAATAAACAAAGATAGGCTTATTTTATGAAAATTTAAGTTAAGGTTACTATAGTTGATATTCAATGTAGACATAAGGCAGTTTGGCATATAGATATTTCATAATTTCATATTATTTCTTCTTAAAATATAATCTCGTTCTAAATTATATCATCTTAAGTATTTGTTGTCTTTTGCATCAACATCATTGTAAATATTATAAACTTCTCAATTTATATATTTTTGTGATTAATTTTTTATCTATACTAAAAATTTTATTTATATTTGACTTTTTAAAAGATTTAATGGATTTTTTTTTTTGAAATGCTAGATAGTGGCTTTCTAGCTAGATAATTGAATTGGAGATATTTGAATGCGAGTATTTTTGAAATTTTGAACTAATGCAACGGAATGAGCTTACAACAATTCATAGTAAGCACTTGATACATATAATGTAACGGTACCAATCACCTTTAAGTATTGACACAATTCATACAAAAAATATGTTATATACCAATTATATAAACTTTCTTATGGAGAATTGAGGATTTATTTGCTTAAGAGATTTATTGTACTAAAAAAAAATCAGACACATCAAATAATAATTATAAAACTAATAATACCATCATGATTATCACAATCATGAGAATCATCATCAGAATTCAAATGCTATGTATGTTTTCAAGTTAGGAACCACAGATTGGAGACGAGCGAAACTTCTGAATCGGCATTAAATGGGCCGACGCAGACCCTTCAAGTGAGTCAACAACCCCTCTGGCCGCCTCGGATTTACCGCATCCCTTGATCAACGGCCAGGATCTTCTCATAGTGCAATATTATATCCTCCGCAGGCACGCTCACGTGGGTGGAATTAATACTCCGTCGTACGGTACCTTGAGCTGTGGTTCAAACCAGGACAGGCCCATCAGCCCATGTGTGAGTATTCAGAAACCTGACTGGATGCACACGTGTCAGTATATGATTTGCGGATTGGTTGACTTGTGGGGTCTAGTGGTGTGGCGAGAGACAATTATGGGTTAATGATGATGCGTGTGATTAGGTGCGAGGCAAGGCGGGTTTCTCGCTGCACGCATAACGATGTTTGTAGGGTACTGTGTCTCTCTGTCTCTCATTCTCCCTCTCTCTCTCTCTCTCTCCGTATTTCTATGCGACCTTTGGTCCTGTGGGTCCGCATAGACATGTGGAGTGGTGCTTGCTGCGTAATTGGTTAATTGTAATTGGCAATTATATATGCAATTTAATATTTATGTAATTCATTTTGCACTGAACAACGTTAGTAACCTATATATGTAAATGGTTTGTTATTAGACTAACAATGTTGGATCGTTTGTTGGGGGTTGTAACTATTTTTATGTAACTGCATTGTTCTTGTTCTTGTGTTTTTAGTTAAAAATTGCATGCATTTAGCTTAATTATCTGCTGCTTTTGAGATTTATATTTGTGTCCAATGGAAGCTAAGTTCATGGTTGTCGGCTCGCGATGTCTTGGATATCAAACTTAATCTATACCATGCATGCTTCTTATTAAATTGATGGATATCAAGCTTATTCTATATACTAATATTTAAAGTTTCATATATTATGCACCTGTACAATACTACAATTCTTTCTAATGGCACTAGATTTTTTTAGCTCCAATTAATGATTGAAAATTGTATTATGACAATATATTGATAAAAATAATTAACGATGACACAACTCGCGACTGATAAATCAATGACGATGATGGCAACGAGTCAACGACGACAAAAAATCAATCACAACAAAGAAACAAACACATTATAGTTCTTAATTTTAAAATATTATAAGTGCTCCAAAACCAACTTATGATGTTATGTACGACTAAAGTAAATTCTAGTTGTTACAATGAATCTTTCTAGAAGAGAAAGGTGAACGTTCTTGAAGGAGATACAATCATATAATTAAGGCGAATTCAATCAAGACAAATTAAGAATATAATTGATGTCTATGCACGAGAAAAAGTATCCCAAAAATAATATATCATGAAAAAATGTTGGAATAAACTTAACGTCTTGACAAAATCATAAATTCAAATCTGAAAAAATTAAATGGGTACAATTTGGAATAGTTACCCCATCAGGCCAGTAAGTCCTCATTTATATCCCCATAAATGGGTGGAAAGATACCAGCGAGAATTCATTTACAATAAATTTCAAGGTATCTGATATTAAATCAAAATCATCTGAATTGACAGCTCAATAAAACAGAGACTGCAAGCAGGTTCTGCTTTTCTGGTGCTGCATCGATTCAATATTAACAAATGATATTCAAGAAAGTAATAATCTCTAAGAAAATTAATTATAGAAAATAATCACAACAAAAAGAAACACGCCATAGGAACTTGGAAAAATAAATGTAGAAAAAATCTAGTAAAAATATAAAAAATTCACGAGACAAACTGACAGAAGCAGTTAAAAATCACAGGATATGACTTGTCATTTCACTAGAGACACATTACTGAAGCCTGAAATAATATGCTCCCAATAGAAATTTAAATAAAAAAATGAAAAAAAAAACAGTCAAAATCAATGGGGAACAGAGTGGCGAATTGAACAGAGATGGACCCGGGACAACTGGAGGCAACCAGTACTTGCAAATTTGAAAATTTATGACCGGTGCAGCTGTTTTTCAGATAGAAATTTGTCTTCAGTGCCCAGCGTGTCCAATCAAATTTGAATTTATGTTGCTCTGAGGAAATAAATACATTGTTTTGGGGGTAGTCCTCTGTTCATGTATGTTTTCTAAAACATGTTGTGCATAACAGTACAAGATCATGTTAATTGGAGGGGGTGATCCAATTATACTTAAAATGTACCGTAGGTCTTTAGCACACAATGATAAAAAATAATATTGTAAGCGTAAAATTCTTGTTCCATCCATGTCTATGCTGAATTGCTCATGGATGTATTGTTCCTGTCATTGTCTCTCATCAGTGATTACAGGAATTATGATTGCAGTGCCAAAATTTAATATTGCACGGTCTGTAGTTGATGTAGTTGACATGAATGCACGGCATACGTACAATTGATGCTGTACAATGCAAGCTAACTTTTATAACTTTTATTTGATGAACAAAATGATTTTGTTTACCATTGTATTTTAATGGATGTAGGCATGCAGCATTCAAAAAAATTGATAGCCAAAATTTGTCATTTTTTACATGTACCAATGAAATATTCGAACATAATTAATTTCATACATTGAGATTTATCTTTAGTCTAGTGATAAAAAAACAATACATTAATATGAATTCAAAATTATGCCTAAAAATCCTTACAAATATTTAAAATTACGATGCTTTATTCATTTTCTGTCCCAAAATAATTACTCAATGATCATACTGACATTGGATTCCAACACGCCTAGTACCGAGAAACTGCACCAGTGTTTTTTTTTTTTTAATTTACTGTCCTTTTTTATTTTAATTTTGCTTATTTTGATATCTACTGTTCATTTTCCTTTTGTCTTTGTAAATTGTAGTTATCCTGGACAAAACCACAAATGGGCCTAGGAGGTGCAGCTCCGTAAGTAACAGAACGTAAGCGATAGAGAGTTGGGTATTTGGGTCAGAAAGTGTGTTACAGAAACAGAAATACTGCCTTTTAACTAGGCCTTTCCTTTAAATTTTGAGCCCAATATCACAAATCTAAAATTTAATTGATGACGACCAACCTTCCTGAGGGACCCGCTTGTTTGATGGGGAAACTAAGCACTGAGATCAAATCCCTCTGTCAATTCATCATCAAACGGCTTAGGCAGGCTCTTTGGCACAGTGCGTTTCAGTCACTTAATACAGTCTAAGTTTTACAATGCCCCTGATTTCAGGTTATGTTTATGACCATAGATGTCGTGTGCTAAGGTACAAAATACGCGCCTTTCGCAGAATAATAACCAAAAGTAGAAAGATTACAAATTTACAGTGGTTCAGTGAATAAAAGTTCGCCAAGTAAAATTCATCGAATGCTCCCCGCACACGTGGCAACCATATACAAATTGATTGTACAAATAGGCAAGAAAACGATAGACACATAGACAATGATGAAAAAGGGCAGATTCAGAGCTCGCCAAGAGAAATTCAGTGAATAGTTTCCAGACATGTTTCAATCAACTACAAATTGGCTCCCGGAACTGGACGAAGAGTCAATAGTCAACGGGTTCTTCACTTCTTCTTTTGGTGCTTAATTTTAACGCTCAAGCCCCTAACTTATTTCATTAACACCCATCTTTTATATATGGTCGAATCAGATAAACGGATTTCATTAGCGTTAAACTCATAGATATATCAAATTTACTCAAAATATCTTTATCATTTTTATTTCAAATCTAGGTCTATTATTAATTATTGGAGGGTTTATTAAAGTAAACTAGTATTTTTTTTTTTAAATCACTGTAGGTTATGTAGGTCGTTGCAAATATGTGATGAAGCAGCAACTTGTGATAGAGATTGTCTGTAAAGTTATATAATTTTATGGCTGAATTCGTGAAGTACAATATCCTCGCACGCAGACCATATTCGTAAAGTATGACAATTAAAAGAGTACGTGCTCAACATTCTTTTGGGCATCGATGTTTGTTTAGATCGAATAATTAAATGGACACTGCATGCTTTTGTTTAAGCGCGTGCAGGGACCTCCATGGACTGAACTTTCCGGGAATGACCGGACTTTGATTATTTATTTGCTTTTTAAAGTTTACTTTCTTTGCTCTAAACCTTGCCCCTCCTCTTACTCTCTCTCCTTTCCCGTTACCCAACTCTTCCTCTTCCTCCCTTCCTTCCCTTTCCCTCCCCCTCGTTTCTAACCTATGGCTCTACAATATCCTTTCAACCACGCGAAAAAAGTTATTAGCCATGTAACCTTACCTGAAAACAATCAGTTTCACAGACTTGTGGAAGATCTCATGCAGACGATAGAAATAAATGTATTTTGCCCTAACCATGTCTGGACTTTTGATCAGCTATTGACAATTTTTGCTTCCAGTGTACACGCACCAGTGGGGAATTTTATTATACACAAGAGATCTCCACGTCGTTTCTATGTTCAGATTCCTGATAACTTTGAAAGAAGTGACATTATAGCTCGCAGTGCGGATTGGTGTCACGTTAGAGGTATGGAATTAAAAGAATATGAAGATGAGTGCTTGCCGTTCATGGATCGTACATATCTGGTAAGAATAAAAATCCTCAACCTTCCGCTAGAATTTTGGGATAACATTTTCTTTCGGAAAATAGTGTCAGGTTTTGGTGAATTTTTATATTCTATAGATGATCAAGCTGCTGAATTTGATAGATTTGCACCAAATATTTGGTTATCTAATAGAGACCCATTTGAAATCCCTGACTTTATAGTGCTTGATTTTGCAAATAAATGGGAAGTGTGTCAAATTGTTATTGAAGACTGGGTGCCTAGCGGCTGGCAACCCCCGCCGGATGTCCCACCACCGACAAGAGCTCACTTGAACTTACAACTTCAAACAAGGATTCACAATAATGTTGGCATTACGCAGGCTTTTCGATCATTAGCCATTTGCCACCTCAGACTGACAGGCCAAATACAGCCCAATAATAATGTCCCTGCAGATGTTCTGGACCCAAATGTAAGATTGTCACATAGGGCCTGTTTCATGGGAAATATTCCAACCAATCCTACAATTGCCACGGAAGCACCTGAAAACAGCTATGGTACCACACTTCTCACAAACCGGATTTTCCGGAAAGATTTTACCACAGGAGATGGTATACACCCTAATTGTCCCACATTTTATTGCCACTTGGCAGATACTAACTTGGGTGGCAAAGAGAACATTACAGAGGCGCCTTTAGAAGCTCAAACGGCACCGAACCCCATTGGACCGTTTTGTTCTTCTGACATACTTGTTTTGGAAAAACAACTATTTTACAAAGAGAACAATAAAAAATTTGAGTATTCTAACATTACACAAAACAGGTTTTTGAAAGAATATGAAGAGCCACTAAACTCATCTATCACCCCTTCAGCTTCTCACAAATCCACTTTTTCTTCCCACGCCTCAAACTCTCCTCCTTCACAAGCTTCCTCTTCTCACCTTTCCTCCCAAAATTCTTACACTGCTTTAAGCCGTATAACAACACATCAACATTCCATTCTAGGCCCTCCTCCCTCGAGGATGGCTTGCTTCAAACACTTATCTGATGATGAACTGGTGGAACGCTTTGCCTCATTCTCCCCCTCTGATCTCAAGCCACCGCCGGTGATCATACCTGTTCATGCAACAAAAACACGAGACTGGAATCTATGTTGCTTACTCAGAGTTGTTGCGGACAAACCTATCAAGGCATCACATCTCACTGACTCCATAAACAGAGGCTGGGGAGCTCGTACAGTGGGGAATGTAAGCCCACAAGGTAACAACCTCTTCTTAGCTCAGTTCGAAGATGAAATTGACAAGCTCAATGTGGTTGATAGAGGTACCTGGACACATTCAAGAGAAAGAGATGAGATTAAAGAATTAGTAGTTACCAAAAAAATTACTGGCCCAAGGGACCTATTAAATCCAGAAATTACAAAAATGGAAATTTGGATTCAAATGCATAAGATACCACCCGAATGTATGACTGAATCGGGTCTTGATATGATTACTGATAGAGTGGGAACAGCCATCTTTGAAATAAAGGGTGGATCAATGCTAGGAGCAAGGCATTATAGAAGAAAAGTGCGCATGCCGGTCGACTTACCTCTGGTTGATGCAGTAGAGTTTAATCACCCTGAATTTGGCCTGCTAGCGGCTTTAATTGTGTATGAAAAAGTGGAAAGAGTATGTCTTTACTGTGGGGTGATCGGACATGAAGTCTCAACATGCCCAATCAGAAATAGATTATTGAGACTTCAGGGTAAAGAAAAATACAAGGATAATCAAAAAATGAAAAGAATCCCGATGAGAAAAAATGGCCCATGGATAGGCAACGCCCTTTCCCTCCCAAGAGAGAAATACATACTGGCTGTTGATGTGCCCAAATACTATGATTTATGTGATGCAGAGACAGTTGAAAAACCGATTGTGACAGAACATTTGGATCCGGAATTATCTATGGTGGCAACTGTGCCAAAAGGGACAGCAGCTGAAAAGAAAAAAGGAAAAGGAAAGATGCATGAAACTGATGATTTTTGGTTCATGAGCTCAGCAGATCCTGTTAAGCCTCTGAAAATTCACACAAATCACACAAAGCCGAAGCGCATTGTTAAGCCCAAACCTCTTGCACCAAGACAGGCCCAGCAACTCATTATCCAGACCAACGCCTGTGTTTGGCCCGACTTGCCGAGTCCAGCTTTTACTGTTACAGCACAGGCCTTGCCAGATAACTCATATGAAGTAAATGCTAGAATTCAGGAGCTAACAGATCAGTCCATCCAACTAGCTCAACCAAATTCGGCAGACAATCAGTATACTCTATTTCCTATTCAAAGTGAAGCTCTATTGAAATTGCCAGAACTAGATGAGGAGATAAGATCTAGCAAGAGACAAAATACAGGGACACAGTTGGAGTCATACATGGATCAGGATCTCGCCTGGATATATCAATCTGCTATCCACCAAACCACTCAATCAAGGGTTCCAGAGGTTCACCCAAACGGGCCTCCCCCCACAATATGACGATCTTATCTTGGAATTGCCGTGGTATTGGGGGGCCACGAAAACAGCAATTTCTCAAGAATCTCCTTCGTTCTGCTAGAGCTAATTTGGCTTTTCTCTCAGAAACGAAGTGTTCTAGTAGAAAATCTTCTTTGGTTTTTCCTTTTCTACCTCTTACAAATCATTTTCTGGTTCATTCAAACGGAAAGTCTGGTGGTTTGGCGTTACTCTGGGCAGATGATGTACGACTTTCTATTGTTACAATGGACAGTCACTACATTGTTGCGAGAATCTCTGAAGCCAATTGTACTGACTGGCTTTTTATTGGTATTTATGGGGAACACAGTAGTTATAAAGCGGCTAGCCTATGGAATCGATTAGAGCCTCTATTCAGTACGGGCTGGCCTATTTGCATTGCAGGTGATTTCAATGCAATTCTCTCTCAAGACGATAAATTTGGTGGAAACAGCAATATTGATGGTTGCAGTCGTTTATTTCGAGAGTTTGTTAATACTTGTGGTTTGATTGATCTTGGTTTTAAAGGACCTGCCTTTACTTGGTCCAATAAACGATACACTTCTAATCCTATCTATGAAAGACTGGACCGAGTGATGGCAAATCCCCAATGGTGTACACAATTCCCTCATGCAAATGTTCTTCATCTCCCCCGCATTTACAGCGACCATGCTGGTATTTTACTCAAAAGGGGAAATGAGTATAATAGAAAGAGAAAATTTAGAGTTGAGCACTATTGGTTTGAAGATGAAGATTTCAATAATTTATGCACATCCTGGTGGAATGAAATGCAAGAAATCCCCATTACTGATCGTTTTCAACAGCTCTCCAAGCGAATCCTAAGGTGGGACAAAAACAGAGAAAATCCTCAGAAGAAGTTGCAAAGGATTTAACATGCCATCATTAATATTCAAAAGCAACATCCCACTCAACAAAATCATGGCTTGGAACAGAAACTCACTTCTCTCTTCTTCTCAACAGAATCTCTAGTGAACACTTATTGGAGGCAAAGGGCAAAAGACAAATGGAATGCTCAAGGGGATAGAAATACTGCTTATTTCCACCTTAGAGCAACTTCAAGAAAAAGAAGAGATGAAATAAAAATGGTGCGCACACCCAATGGTTCTATTTCAGGTGAGGCAAAGGTCATTAAAAAAACTTTTATTAGTTATTTCCAAAGCCTTTACTGTAATAATGAAAATTTGGATGATGACAAGATTATGCAATGGTTTGCAGACCTGGGGCCACACTCGAGCTCTTTTATTTCTTCTGACTCTCACCCCGAACTAACCAGAGCTCCAGATGAGAAGGAAGTGAAAGAAATGCTTTTCAGCATGAACTCAGAGGCTGCCCCTGGTCCCGACGGATACACTGCTGGCTTTCTGCAGATGATGTGGCAAACAATGAAACATGATCTCACCACCTCTATCAGGCAGTGTTTTGAAAATAGGAGGGTGCCTTTAGATTGGCTTAAATGTAACATCATTTTGATACCCAAAAGCCCTGATTCAATGGCCCCAAATGAATTCAGACCAATCAGTATTGGTACCATTTTCTATAGGCTCCTAATGAAAATTGTGGCAAACAGACTTAAATGGATTATGCCTAATCTAATTTCTTCAGCCCAAGCTGCCTTCATCAAAGGGAGGACGATTTCAGATAATATCATTCTGGTAAGGGAAATTCTACACTCTTTCAATTCAAGAAATTTCCATGAACACAATTACATGCTAAAGGCTGATATTGCTAAAGCATTTGACACTTTAAATTGGAAATATCTTAGAGCTGCCCTAGCAAATATAAATCTCCCCACAGCCTTAATTGATCTGATATTTAATTCACTAAGTGAGGGAAGATTATATATCAATTTAAATGGTATTTCTGAAGGTGGTTTCATCACACCTAGCAGGGGCCTAAGGCAAGGGTGCCCCATGTCCCCCTTCCTTTTCATTATAGCCATGGAATTTCTCAGCCGTTACTTACAACACAAATGTTTTCTTGGACAGATTAGAGGTCTGAATTTACTCCCAAATCAGGAACTGCTCACTCACATTCTATACGCGGACGATTTGATGCTTTTGGGATCAACAGATCAAGAAGAGGTAACTAATCTGGTTTCCATTTTACAAAATTTTGGGGATATTTCTGGTTTGCGTATCAACCCGGCTAAATCAGTAGTTTGGTTTACTACTCAATGTTCTGATACTGAGAGAGATGGGGTTATTCAAAAGTGGGGAGCAAAGAAAGCTCAACAAGAAGAAAAATACCTGGGAGTACTGCTAAACCAACCCCCATATTACACAAATCACACAAAGAACTTAATCACAGCAAAATTTACAAGCAAATTAGGGGGTTGGCAAGCACATACTTTGTCTCAGGCTGGAAGGCTCATTCTGATCAACTCTGTTCTATCCTCCCTCCCAGTCTATTATTTTGCTGTAAGCTTATTTTCAAATAATTTCCTAAATGATTTAGAGAGAACAGTCAGAAAGTTCTTCTGGGGAAAAATGGGCAAAGACAGATACTTATCACTAATAGCTTGGAATAAACTTACTCAACCTTTCTGTCAAGGTGGCCTAGGCATCAAAAACCTACCCTTGTTTAACAAAGCTTTAATGTTGAAATCTGTCTGGCAACTGGCACAGAAAAAAAAGGTCCCATGGTACAACTGGTTCTGTCCAAATACTGTCCAAAAAAAAGTTTCTGGGGGAAGCATAATTTAAAAGGAACCAGTAGTTTTTGGAAACAGATTCAATCCATTAAACACCTAATTAAAGATCAAGTTTGGTGGGAGATTGGCAAGGGAGAAACTGTTCATGCAAGAGGGGACCCCTGGTTTTCAAACTGGGACTCCTTTCTTACTCTTACAAGAAATAGAAATGGCACAGTTTCTGACATTTTTGATTGCCAGACAAATGAATGGAGCATACCTTCAATTAAAAACTTCCTCACCCCAGCTGCAGTGCCTCTCATTCGCTCCACAGGAAGAAAGCCCAGGTTTGATTTACAACAAGATGATTTTTTAATTTGAAAACCTGCATCACATGGTATTTACACTGTCAAAGAAGGGTATAACTGGTTACATCAGTCTATACCAGTAGAGGTAGGACAAGGTACTTTTACTCAGTGGAAGAAATTTTGGAAAATTAAAAACATAAGGCCAAAAGTCAAAATTTTTATCTGGAAATCATTACAGAATGCCTTATCAGTGGCACAACTTTTGCACAATCGTATCCAAACAATTCCACCCATTTGCCCCAGATGTGGCGATCCCTCTGAAACCATTATTCATGCATTAGTCACTTGCACTAAATCTCAAGATTATTGGATTGAATCGGGCTATCACAATTACCGGGGAGAGCACAATTTCACTGAATGGTTCAATACAATAATGAATAACTACTCCCCACAGGTTTTAACATTCACAGTAACGCTTTCATATCTGATTTGGGAAGCAAGAAACAAATTTCTCTTTGAAAAAACTCTGGAAAACCCAACAAAAGTAATACTGAAAACCAATTTAATGATAAATTCTGATTACAGATGTGCAGAGAATCCAAAAAATCATGATTTACTGATGATTAATAGGAATACAAAAGTGATCTTATCTGATGGATCCTGGGAATCAGAAACTCAAGGTGGTGTTGCTTTTGTGGCCTTTGACCTACACAACAAAGCTGTTCATGTGCACTCTGAAAAAAGAGATGGTGTTAATGCGATGGAAATGGAACTTCACGCTCTGCAATTGGCTTTCGATTATGCCGTGTTCACCCCGCAATGCTCCACTACTGAATGGGTGATCTATTCTGACTGTCAGCAATTAATAAATACACTCACTCATGGAAAGTTAACAGAAATACCTGATCCGAGACTGCAGGAAAAAGTTGCTCTGTTGGCCGATCTGTTCAAAGCAAGAAGATCTACCATTGCTCTCCGATTTATACAACGTGCTTGTGTGTACCCAGCTCATCTAATGGCGAACCAAGCCAGACGACAAGGTCAAGCCTTCCATGGTTTTCCCTCAGCGCAGCAACTAGCAAAGATGAAAAGGGATGGTTGGAAACCCTTTTGGAGACGACACTATGAATGATCTGTGGTTCTTACGAGTTCTAGATAGATCTGGGTGGGTGGAGAGATGGAGGGTTTCACGGGTGGAATGACATGTTTTGGGGGTTTTCTCTTTTCTTTAGTCTATTTTTAATGCTACTTTCCTTTCTTTTAATCCTTTGAAAAGAGGAAGCTGATGGTTGGTAGGTGGGCTTTTATTGCCTTATTTAAATCGGGTGTAAATTTGGGTGGTAGGGTCGCAGCTCCTCTTTCTCTGCTTTTGTAATCAAGACTTTTTAATTTAAGCTTGGCCTATGTGGCATTTCAGTCAAAAAAAAAAAAAGATCGAATAATTAAATATTTCCTGTCCAAACTTGGTTACTACAAATTCACTATCAGATCCAGAACTCTCTCCTTAGTCTCCTATATTTTAGACTTTTAGTTTGCATTGTTATCTTTGTTTTCTCTTTATTTTCTGATACTATTTTCATAACTCATAGTTTGCATTTTTCAACTTAATGTTAATTTTTATAGGAGTGGAATTATTATCTGTTTGCATTCAAGACTAGTTTGGTTGAAAGAAATAAATAAATTATCGCAAATCTACGTTATATTAGGTACCCAACATGGATTGAAATTCAACAAAATAATGAAAATGGGAAATTTAGATAAAAACTTACAGTCAACCCCACTCTTTTGTGCACTTATTTCCTGTCTATTTATAATATAATTATTGTTTTCTTAGGAGGGACAGAATGGGGGGGGGGCATTTCTTTCGTGGAATGAAACATCCAAATTTAAGTTTTCATTATTTTTGTACTTGCTGACCAGTGGCAGATATATGATGGTTTTTAAGCCTGGGCACAATAAATTATTAAATTAAATAAAAAAATAATAAATGATATTTTTAATATAAAATATTTTTAATCTATCACTAGTATAGTAGTACCCTTACAATTTCCATATAATTAACAAACAAAAAAATAAGATTTTTTTTCAGCAATAGTTCTACAAATGATCTAAAATGAACTAAAACAACAAATTGAAAATTCAATTTCTTCTTCCATCATCTGAACAAACAAACGATCTCAAGTAAAAAGTTAGTATGGATAAAATTTAATAATAAAACGTAACTTACCCAAAAACATCACAAATTACTTGCTATCAATAAATGAATAATATTTTTTTTTGGCTTTGTTGCACATGGTACTATTAATAAAAGTTGTTATGTACAAGCATAGAGCCTATGCTCTTGGGACCTAGTAAAATCTAAAGTGGAGCCCACAAGGTAAGTAATCACTAATCAAGGATAAATTTTCACCTCGTATTCTCCCGAGCAGATAGAAATAAGGAAAAAAAAAATAGAGAGTAGGAGATTTAATTAAATCTAAATGAATCTGCGCAAGAGGACAATGAACGATGTCAATTAGGGTGTCACATCTTGGGCCAAGGAAAATGTTACGAAGGAAACAAGACAAACAAAGAATCAAGGACAGGCACTGGAGCGAATTAAGCCCAGGCACTGGGCTTCCATATCAATACTTAGGCCCAAATTTCAGAAAATCAAGCCCAGGCACGTGCCTGGGCTTGCCTCTGAATAAATCCGCCCCTGTTGCTGACTATAAGATTACAAATAGTGCAACATTGTTCAAGTTTTGAGATTCTTTAGTTCCTAATTTCTCCTCTATTATCTCTTGATGTTGACCAGATCCCCTCGGAGGCGTTTGTTCATAAATGCCATTTAATTTGGTATAACATTCTATGAAGATATTTGGAGAAGATGCTGAAAGCTAGGAAGAAGAGAAAAACACAATTAAAACAAAATAAATAAAGAAATGTGAAAATAGTGAGGAATAAAAATAAATATGCGAGTCAAAGTTGAAAAGGATGTGAAGCTGAGCTAACTAGTGAAATACTGTGTGACACGACTCCTTTTTTTATTTATTTATTAGTATTATTATTTTTTGAAAAGAGTCGATGTAAAATACTTTTTGTGCTATCGTGACAAATGTGTTGTTGTTAATGTTAAGTTAATTAAATATTTATATGTTGGCTAGAATATATAAAAGGGATAAAAAAGAAGTATATATAATTGATTTCAAAAGGCAATTGATTGTTTTACATATTGATTTTGAACGAAATAAACCTTAAGATAAATAATTTTCATACATATACATTGTTCGTGATATAGAACGAGATATATAATCCTTGCTATTATTTAAGTTTTTACCAAAAAGTTTTAAATGCAACAACTAACAAATATTAATGTCACAATGCGGCCCTAACAAAATGTATAGGTGTATCCCTCCTAATTTTCCTTTCTATATATGATAGAATTATCCATTTGACTATTTTTTTTTTAATTATTTCATCGTAAGTTTCCTTGTTGGCTTGTCCGAACAGCACCATCTTAGTTTGAATATAAGTATTTATTGTGGAGGACAGTTTCAATTATGTGGATTACACTTCATTTAAACAATAAGATCACCTATTATGTCAAGCAAAAGCTTCATGCCAACGAGGGCGTTTGTTTTCAAAATATAAATAAATAAGTAAACAAATAAAACAGACAAGAGCACACGTAACCGAGCTCATTTTCTCTTTTTCATGGGCAATAAGTTTGTCAGCCTTGTATTCCAGGTGAAACCAGAAAAACATCTGAACCGGTGGTAACACTGTAACAGCACGCACGATCACACAACGGCGACCAACCGCCGTTATCAAACTCCGTCTTTTTTTGGCAGCATAATAAGACTTGACTGTAGCCGCCACGTTCCCTCCAAAATCTCACACGAACAAATTTCTACCACCTTTTACTTAAATCCTTTAAATCTCTCTTTGCTTTTTCTTTTGTTCCTATGAACTTCAGTGCAATTTGTGAATTTGTACAATTTTTTCTATTTTTTTTTTTACCTTTTAGAACTATGAAAAGTTTTATCTATTTATTGTAAGCAAGGAAACCATATTTTTTTTATAAAATAAAACAAATTTAAATTCAATTAAATTACACTGTATTCAAGACAAGACATTTCTTCTCATACTCTTTATTTTTATTCAATTTTGTTGAATACACTTGTTTTTTTTTTCACATTGTTTTTTCATTTGCGAAAGAAACAGTGAAGTTATGAATGGATGTCAACTATGATAAAAATAATGAGTGTCCTCTAATATTATTTTCACAATGTTGAAAAAAGAGTTTTGTCGCATTTCGACCAATTAGATTTAAAATGTGAAAAATAAATAAAATAAAATATTAAATTGAATTTTCAATCAAATCTAACTGTATTTAACATAAAACTTAAGCTTCGTAGGGAAACTAAATAAATCAATCCATTTCAAGTTTCAACACCGTGCTCAGCTACGTCAAGTAAAGAGTCGTAAATTAACCCGGTTCACCCAACTAAATCACTCCAACAATTATTAAGTCCCAATCCTTCATTTTTTTGATAATTGAGTCTCAATCCTGCCCTTCCTAGTCAAAGTCCCAGAGAAATAAGAGTACAAGAGTAACAAGACTGTGTCTTCTGTCCTTAATTAAAATAAAATAAATAAATATCGTCTCAAAAATCAACATGGAAGCGAAGCAATCGCCATCACCGATGGGTCGGCGGCTGGAGAGAATCAACGCAATACGCAACGCCCAGTACACGGCGGAGGCGGCTCCGCCTGGCTTCGAGATCAATTTGGGCCGTACAAGCTTCCGAATCCGCGGCGGGTCGGACCGTGAGATCGAGCTCCTCTGCTCCTCGCTGGGCCTGTCCGGGCCCGACGACTTCGCCATCCAACCCTCCGTCTGGGCCGCCGCTGTCAAGTCTTCCCGCTTGGATCTCTCCCCTCATCCTTCCTCAATCCTCCAGCAATCGCCTGATAGAGAGAGTTCGGTAGATGCCGAAGAATTGAGTAAGATATCTGTATCGGAAGAGGTGAATAGTGGTAATACAGCTGTATATGAGTTGCGCAAAGAAGAGGAGAGTGCTAATGAAGTGAGTAATGAAGTAAGTAATGTTAGTTCTGTGTTGCATTCAGTGCGAGATGGGAGAGCAGAGGAGAGAATTTTTGAAGAAACAGAGGTGATTCATGCTCTTCCTCTTCCTCCGGGGAGGTTGAAGGTACCGGCGCCACCGCCGTCAATCAGACTGCCGCTTGAACGAGCTGATTCAACATGGGACATAGTGAAGTCGTTTGCACCGGAGGAGGATGATATGGATAAATTTAGAATAAAAGAAGAGAAAGGTACGAGATCTGGAGTGACTATAAACAGCCCTGCTGAGTCAATTTCAAAGGTAGATGAAACTGTGGGATCGAGAAGGAATTCGAGAGAAGAGCGGGGAGATGTGATTGGCATCTCTCCTCACGGGAGCTTGAAAAGGACAATTAGCTCCTGGATGAAAGGTGGATTGCTTGGAAGCGGCTCCTTTGGTGCGGTTTATGAGGCTATTGACCAGTAAGTTTAATGATTTATTGTTAATTCATTTTTGTTTGTTAGAATGAAAATTCAGTAGCTTAAGTTGGGAAAGTTATGGACTTTTATGGTTAAGATCCAAATTTGGTGAAGGTAAAAGGCAGTAGACCAGTTAAGTTGGATAAATTTAGAGCTACCTGCCTACCCTGGTGAGTAACAGTAAGACTGCTAAATTAGCTTGAATATTAAACCTGTTAGATTGTTTCATGTATTTTCTATTGTTGTCTCCTAGAAACTCTCAATACAAGTGATTATCCCATTTCTTGTGAATATAAAGTTTTAATGAAAATCTTATGTGCTTACTATTTTAGTCTCGTTGATATCCTAGATTGTGAGGAAGCTTGATGGCTAATTAGCTTTGCAAAAAAAAAAAAAGTGATTTGATATCGATTACATGTATTTATTTAGAGAAGTGTGGCTGTTAATTTTTTTTGGCAAAGTACATTGCTAATCGTGTACTGAATCATTATTTCAGTGACGGATTCTTCTTTGCTGTCAAGGAAATATTTATTGATCAAGGAAGCAATGCAAAACAGTCGATGCTCCAACTAGAGCAGGTGATTGCAACTTCCATTTAATGATTTCATGCATTTGACCTCACTCAAACGTTAATCTTCATTGGCATCAATTTATTGTCGCAGGAGGTCTCGCTTTTGAGTCGTCTGGAACACGAAAACATAGTTCAGTACTATGGAACAGATCGGGTAAATATTTCATTTTTTCCTTATCGCAGTGGCACCCAATATTTAATGGTATTTGTAAATAGCACCATACTCACCTAGTTTCCAACCACGACGTTTTGAATACTCATAATTAACACCCTCTAATTTTCCTTATGTTTATGTCCATTTAGTATTTATCCTCACAAAAAAAAACATTTTGCAAATTCATAGATTTGGTAGAGTTAACAAATACGATATATAGTCATTCTTCCACTTCTGTTATTTTTATGATTTATAATGGGTGTGTGGTGAATGCTATTACATAATAAAAAATCATGGTGGATCCTTATCTCAAATGTGATAAATGTCTTAAGTAAAATGATGGGGTTAAGTGGTTAACTTGTAAAGTACCTTTTCCTTTGCTCTTACATTTTTTTTGTTATTTTCATAAATGGGATTTAATATTCTTAATGAGATGCTTTCCTAACGTGCAACAATCCAAGTTACTGAGACAAAAATTTCTCTTTCCTTCTTTTGTACATTTGTTAATCAGAGGGATGGAAAGTTGTACATATTCCTTGAACTAGTTACACAAGGCTCCTTGGCATCCCTGTACACAAAGTATAGGTTTCAAGATTCCCAAGTCTCAGCATATACACGGCAGATTTTAAATGGGTTGAGTTACCTACATCACCGAAACATCTTACACAGGTTAATTTCTTTCCTTGTAAGCAAAAATTCTTAATATCTTTCTTTTTAAAAAAAGAATGTCTCAAGAATTGATATCATAATATTCGTAATGTTGATATGTTCCTTTGAAGAATTTGTATTTTATGTTGCATGAAATTTGCTCTCTTGTGCCTTTGTGTTACTTCTTTCTATATGCTCTTCTTTCTGAGAAACAGTAATTCTGTATCTGACAAAAGTATTTTTGATAGAAAGATGGAATAAACAAATCATCGATGGTAATAAAATAGGAAGGAAGAAGTTATTACAGGGTTCATGCTATAATTGAGCCATGTTAATTAAACTGTCACACCATTCAAAAGTTATTAATAAACAAAGAGGGAGGATATTTTGAATTATCCCTAATAGTTTAGAAACCAGTTTGATAGCTTATAAATTTGAGAAATGCATGACGTCTACTGGTGCAATGTGTCTGTGACGTTTGCATAAAGTTTGGCTGACCGACATTTATAAAGTGAAAAAACAAAGAGGCTGAAACTAGTTTTCCTTGTGGTAATATCTTTTGGTTTAAGGCTTATAAAATTTTCTTGTCCTGGTTTCAACAGAGATATCAAATGTGCAAATATATTGGTTGCTGCAAATGGATGTGTAAAGCTAGCTGATTTTGGGTTAGCAAAGGAGGTATGCTCCAGTTTGTAACCTTATACTTCATTTTATTTTTTTTTATTGAGAAACTATTTTTTTACTGTTAAGTTGTTTTATAATCCTGGAATGACTTGATCATTTAATGAAAATTTTCAGATTGATCTTTTGATCCAAGCAAAATCTTGTAAGGGAAGTGTTTATTGGATGGCCCCTGAGGTAATGTCCATTATCATTCTAGTTAAGGTTTACCAAAAATGAGGAAAATAACTTGAGGTTACTTTCTCTTTTGAGATTTTAAGCCACCTTCAGTTTCTGAGATTTCTGTGCTGGACTATAGCACAACATAAACCTGTTTAAGATGTGTGCAAAGTACATGGAAACAACCTTTACTAATAATATTTTGCTTCATGTCAATAAAAAAGAATTTGAAGTGAAGTTGGGAACAGACTTATACAGTAGTACCTTATGTTTTGTTTTTTCAAATTATACCCAATTTTCCATAACTTTTATCTAACCTGAAGAAGCCATTCAGGTTGTTAAAGCTACACCACATGGACCTGCTGCTGACATATGGAGTCTGGGGTGCACTGTTTTGGAGATGTTAACCGGAAATCTTCCATATCCCGAAATTGAATGGGTAAGTGTTGGACCCTCCCTGAACAGATTCAATTTAAACCTTTTTTTTTATTGATTGATTCTTCATTTCATTAACATAAATATACTTAAAAATCTCTTTCTAAATTCCAGACACGAGCACTGTTCAAGATAGGAAGGGGAGAAAGGCCACTGATCCCTGAAACACTGTCGAGTGATGCCCGTGATTTTATTGACAAGTGTCTCCAGGTGAATCCCCGAGATAGGCCTTCAGCCACTGCTCTCTTGCAGCACCCTTTTGTAAGACCACGATTTTCAGATGAAGCGAACTGATAGAAGCCCATTGCTTGGCTGTGCCAAATAGAAGCCAGTAAATTTCAGATGAGTTAGCTTAGGTTTTGTACTGTTGTGCATAGGTGGATAATTATTTAATTGGATTTTTTTTTTTTTGAGAATTGTTCTGTATAGTATTTGCTTTACTGGATTGGTGAAACAGAATAATTGATGTTAAACAATGTAGGGGCCTGTTGGCAAAGAAATATTCATTTGTTCGATAATTGTGTGATTTTAGGTGTTGGTGTAAAATTGTGGTAGAGTTGGTTTAGTACGTTAAGTAGGTGATAACAGTAGGGACTGGAATGAGGATTACTGGCATGTAAGGGATTGGTACTCAGAAAGGTGTAAAAACTAATTTCAATTAATAAGAACTGGTAATACAAGCTTGATAACATAAATGAAAAAGAGAGAAGAAAAAATAGTACAGAAATAAATTGTTTCTTGTTTGCTGATGCCGGGAATATACTGTGTTATATCTGCAATCAAAGCTATCTACTGCTTTGTTTTGTATATTTCTCAAGTACCCAATCTACTATCAGATCCTCGGTAAAATAATGGAATGCACGATTAGTTGTTTTTTCCGTGATAATGGGGTCCACAAGCATAATTCCCGATCGTCAGATGTTACCAACTTAAGGAGTTAGATGGGCCACGACATACCTGTGCTATCAAGTCTCACGAACGACAGTGAATGGGAATATTCGGATTTGCTAGCAAAGGTGTTATTCAATCTCGTATTACTGATGCTGATTGAAGTATAAGTAGTCAAATTTTTGCTGCTTGGTTGGGCTATATTTTCCAATGTTTTTAAATTCCTACCGGGTACCGGAAATTTCCGGTTTTACCGGGTTTCGAATCACCATCCGGTAGGAAATGAATGTTAAAACCGTCTGGTCAAATACCGGGAAATTTCGGTCAAAACCCGAAAATACCGGTTAAGCCGGTTAGTTTGTCTTCTTTTTTTTCCGCATATCCAAGGATTAATACCTAAAATTTTTGACGGGGGTGAGAATCGAACCATGAGGGCCACCAACGGAAGCAACAGCCCTTTCCACTGGGCCGCTTAGCCCTTTTTGTCTATTCACTTTGTTAAATATATATATCATATAACTAACAATACAAACCGGTACAAAACCGGCACAAACCGGTAGAACCGGTAATACCGCATACCGGCCCCTTGGCCGGTTTGATGGCCGGTAGGAATTTAAAAACATTGATATTTTCTATTTTTGGGTTTAGTTTTGTTGCTACCATTAGCAAATGTACGGGTAGTGCACTTTCTTTTGTGAAACCCAAAGAAAATCTTAGGTTTATATTTTAAATTTTTAATTAAAATAAAATCAGAAGCATAGTTGAGTAGGGGCAATCAAAGTGTGAAAGGTGGGGAGCAAGATTGTGACGTGATTTCTCTCGACTAGAGTAATTGGGTCGGCAGGATTCTCCAAACAGACGACGAGATCGTATAATGGACCTAATATCTGGTTATAGATATGACACGTGTGATGGGCCTATGAGTTATTAAAACCGTGCTATAATGGGTCTAGCTGGCTCCATATGTATTGATACAGTAAGCCAGAAATATGGGTCTATGATCTGACAGTGGCCTGTGTTTCTGGCACATTTAGTCTAGAATGAAGATATAAAATCTCATATATATCCATACCGACGCATCAAGACACGTTGAATTTAGTTGGAGATCATTGGTGTACTAACACAGCTGCGATGTGATACATTTTAGACAACGTAGAAGATATGATTGATATATACTCAATAAAATGCTTACTAACCCGAAAATATAATAGTTGTTTTTGAAGGTACGGTTCTTCTACATCATGCTGACATGGCTCCTTGTGATCAGTGCATTCAGGATTGGCGTTGTTCGAGTTGGCATTTAGGGTATTAGTTACAGATCATGTAGACTCAACTAACATGTCGAGGAGAGGACGTCGACGAGTTCAAACCCGAAGGAGGCCTTGAATGATCTGATTATCTCAAAACGGGTAAAGCCATATAGGGAGGTGTGTGCAGGCCTCCACTGGGTTTTATTAGACATATGGGCTAGTTATTATGGACTGAAAGAGACTTTTTAATTTTAAAGTTCATAAAAAGTCTCGGAAACATATCCCAGAGACCCAGACCCACAAAGTAATATGGCTTACCCCACGGAGATGAAAGACACACCTTTACCTTGCATCCAAAAGAGAACCATGTATTTAGAGCATCAAATAAAATTGTTATCTCAGATTACATGGTTCCCGTTGGCCCGGGTTTTGACATGCAGAAGCAGAACTGGTAAAATAGCACCATTCTATCCACGAGAAACCAATCAGCGAAAACATAAAAATAAAAAAAAAAAAGACAAAATTACCAACAAAAAAAAAAAAACCAAGAAATACGCTTAGACGTTGAAACTATTCCATTCATCTGCAGCAGTAAAAAGCGCGCATATTTCAACAACCTATATCCCTTTTTTATTCCATTTTCACATTTCTTTTAGCATCCAGAATCCATAAAAGAAAACATCCACAACCCTCTCAATTAGCACTACCAAAGATACCAGGGACGACTTTCCAACTCTTGTATACTCAGTAAAAAATAAAATAAACACTACTTGCTAGGTTAAGCTAAACACAACTCTCTCTAAACCGCTCTGAAAGCATAGGAAATTCCACAAAAATTGTGCCAGATGTGCACCATTTCAGTCACAATCAAGCAAAAGAAAGTTCCCTTCACTTCAGCTCATCCCCAAAATCTTCTGCTGCGATGACAACATAGAGAACTGCTTCATCTCCTTGTACTACATAAACAAGATGACAAAAGAAGCTTAATTCAGCAATTCACAAGTGGGAATTAATTGTAGGAAGTAATGCTAATTCCAAATATAGCAATACGGTGTGCACTTAAGAATCCCCACCCCTTACAAAGACACTTTAAAAAAATGAAAAAGAAATGTGAACTTCAGGTGTTCCCATATCATAACAATATCAGATTCACTTGCAAGACAAGAAACAACTTATATGCCTCTCAAGCATAAAAATCCCCCATGGTTCCCATAGAACCATCACTTTAATTTATTACCCAGTGCCCTTCTTTCTTCTCATTTCCATGGAGATAAGTGCAAAAGGAGTGTGCTTTAGGCCACCCCCATATATTAATAATGAAGGGAGATAAGTGCAAAAGGTACTACCATGTCTTGCTTTTCTCAGAGCAAGCAATGTGTTCAACTTTGAAGAATCTTATTTTTGATTTGCACAATTTTAGGTGAATACATCCAGGGAGTAAAAATGCAAAAATAAGAAAATACCTTGGTTTTAAAAGAATCAATCTCCTCTTCAGTGAGAGCAGCAACCTCAGCATTCGCATCCCAACCAAGGGACACCAGAAAAGCTTCTTCCTCAGGATCAATCCGCTCCTGGAAGAAAACATTCTCCTCATCAGCTGGAGGGTCCCAGCTTGAATCCTCACAATGATCCTTGTCACACACCCAATTCTCTGGTTTCTCCTCATCATTCTCAGACTTCACCTCATCAGAGACATTATCAACAGCAGTAGGTGAGCTGTCAGATCCTGTCTCGGCAGAAGAATCTGTGCCGTTGGACGATGCCTTGTTACGCAAGAAATTGAAGAAGTCATCCTTATCCTTCTTGGCTTGTTTTGAAACCATGGACTTGCCTTTAGATGGAGTTGTTGACACTTTGGTGGTGGTGTCAATTGGTTTTATGGTTGGAGCAGGAGCAGAGAAGACGGTTCCATTTTTCTCACGGTTCAAGATTTGGAAAGTACCAAGTTGAGACATTGGCTTAGTAACGATCTCCGGCTTGAAAGTACCACGAGGTGAAGGATTCAGAGGCTGTGTACCGGCCTTGGAGACTGCAACAGGAGCAACACCTTTGGATTTCAACCTTTCAGCCGAGCGTGCAACCTGACAAGAATGATAGTAAATAACCAGCAATAAAGTCAGCAACTCATTTCATTTGTCAACATGCTGAACTAAATTACAGCCAGTTCCCTCAATATGTTATTCGCAAATATAAATTTCGGTTCCCTGAATGAAGTTAGCAACTCATTTCATCTGTCAACATGCTGAACTAAATTACAGCCAGTTCACTCAATATGTTATTCGCAAATATAAATTTCGGTCCCCTGAATGAGATACCCAACTTTTAAACTGAACTTCCAAAACCAATGATAAAGAAAATCAAATAATGTACTTAAATGACTACATACTTGGAAGCCAAGTTGATAGTAATTTTACAAATATAATTTCATTAAATAATGGACATAAACAACTTCTGACAGTAACTTCCAAAACAATGATAACGGAAATAAAATACTTGTAACACACTATACGTGGAGGCTGAGTCACAGTATTTACATAAAGAAACCTCAGTACACAAATCGATTAACTTATAAGACAGAACATTAAAAAAACAACCTAGAATAAAATTGACAATGAACATGTATCATAATAGTCCCAGAAGGTGAGTTGGTCATAGTCATAGTAACAAATATAGCTTACAGACGCACTATTTTGAGAAAATTTGTCTTCTTCTAATATTAATAGTCTTAATATTTTGTTATATGTAGTTTTGTGAGGTAAATAGGTATAGGTATAATGGAACTCAAAACTTCAAAATTTGCAAAAGAAGAAAACTTGACACTATTTAACTTATCTTTGTGTTAAAAATAGTACTTATGAAAGCATACTTGCAGCAGATTACAATTTAAACGGCCTGAGAGTAAACATAAAGCAAGAAAGTAAACAGGTATTTCAAAGATACAGGGAAAATCAATTCAAAACTGTGAAAAGCACAAGAGGAATATACCATATTTTTGTTGGCAGGTGTCAGTGGTATCAGTTGCTTGCATTGCTTAATTGTGAGCTCATCTATCTTTTGAGGATCGACCATCAACTACAAAATACCAATTTGAAAGCATGTCAACATTGGCTGTGACATGAGAAAGATGCATATTAAACACAAGAAACAATAATAACCTGAGGCGTTGAACGGTCGTGGGGAGGTGCTTGTGCCACAGCTTGAGCCATGTTTAATCCATTCACAGTTTCCTTGACTGACCCATTTGCACTGGACCTGTTTGCTCCAGACCCAACTGTACCTCCAGTTAAAGGAACTTCTGCCAGTACTGAATTCCATGCATCACCTCCATTTTTTGCCACAGATTCTATTGAGATTCTTTCTATTGGGGATGAAACACGCCTTCCAGTTTCTAAAAGCCCATTGGTTTTGAGAGAAGGGAACTCTTTGTTGGAAAGGAAACCATTTCTGGAACTAATTCCATCCATTAAACTGTTTCCACTTTTGTTGTCATTGGCCCTTTTGTCAGGCCAGATATCAGTTACTGGCGCTGAAATTAGAGAACGAGACCGCCTCAACTTGTCCTTGTCAGACCTAATCTCTAGTGATGAATCGAAGCGGTCGAAAACCAAACTACTGTCTTTATCAAAGAAATCAGTTTCCCTTTCTTGTTTTCTATTGCGGTTACGGTTACGGTTACTCCTAGTACCAAAACTGCTATAAGCCTTTGATTTACTGAGTCTATCCTTATCACGGGCTCTCAACCCGTCAGAAGGGAGTGAGGTTAGCCTGTTCTTATTAGAAATCCCATCTGGACAAACCACAAATAAAAGAAAAATCAACTAACAAGTAATAGACAAGTAAAAATAGTACAATTGAGAAAGGTTGATGAGAACATACTGGAATTAGGGTTAGAAATTGCATTGCCATTTGCGCCTCCGTTTTGTGATTTCAGCCACTGGGGTTTCAAAGCGGGTTCACTGGGATCCATGTCGGGCAGAGACCGTCATCTAATATCCTCTATTTACAAAATTGAGTTATGAAGGCTAATACTAGCCCTTGGGTTAACTACTCTACCTTTATCTCATGCCCAATTAAACCAACTAAACCCTAATCGATGTAAAATTCAGACAAGAACGCAACCGAAACAAGAAGAGGAGATGCTACCATCAAGAGATTAAGAAAAAATCCACGTAAATTAACAGGGACCAACCAGTCCCCGTATTTGTCTTGAAATCGACCAAACGTGCCTCCAAATTTGTTCTTCGATTACAAGATTATCTCAAGAAAGAGCGCAAAGAGAGAACAAAAGGGGATTTCTTGCGCTGAAATCTCCAACCATACGCAACGAATCGAGAGACTTATCTAGAAATCCATTCCTAAAAGATAGTCCGAAGATGAGAAAAGCACGAAAACGGAGTAATCGTGCGAACCAACCTCAAAATTCAACCCCAAAAAAGAAACGCAAACCCTAGTACAGAAATTGAGAGAAAGGTTGAAAGAAATCGCTCGAATTCCCCAAAATCCGATTGGGAGAGAAATCAGAGAATAGATGCGATGATCTGTACGGAAGCGCCGTGTGGCGGGAATCGAACCAAGGATAATTGCGCTGCCTTCTCTCTCTCTCTCTCTCTCTCTTTTTTTCTCTCTTGTGTTCTTGGAACAACTGGGATGAATTTTTATGAGAAGCGCAGTAATTAATTTTGGAAATTTTAGAGCTATTTCGGAAAGAAACTAAACTTCGCTCGGAAGAAAATAAAATTTCTAGAGAGAGAAAGATAGAAGAAAGATTATTATGTGTGTATCTGTATCATTTAATTCCCGAGAAAAAAGAAAAACCCCTGTCTAGGATTTGAACAATGGAGACAACAATAGCACTCCATCTCTCTATTTCCTTTCCTCTCCAGTAATAGACCACTCTTTTTATCCAATGCACCTAATTATCTCCTAATTTCAACTTAAAAAAGGTTTCCAATTTAGTTTATCTGGGTCTATTCATTGAGTTTATTTATTCTTGGTCTGAAATAAAAAATAAAATATTGTTTATAGGAGAGTGAACAAAGGTTATTATTAATTTCTACTGCGTATTAAAGTACTTAATTTATTATAATTAGACTAATAACGTCACTCATGACCTCTCTTGATGAGTTCCTATCTTTATGGATTGTATTATCTAAAAATAAATATGGTTTAATATTAGATAAACTAACGAATCCGTTTAGATATGAGCTTTTCCTGGCTACATTTACGCTACATCTCTTAACCGGATATGTCCTTTTTATCTAGAAACTGGAGGCGATAGGAATAAGGTTGTTGCGTAGCCGCTGTAGTCGTACAACACCGTAACTCCTCCCATAGGATTTTAGGACGAAGACGAACGCATCTCAGGAACCAATCTCAGCCGTTGAATCCTGCGCTGTAGGGATTAGTACGGAGCCGACGGTTGGATTAGTGCGCAAAGTTTACTAAAAATAAACTGAGGCCTAACTGTGAGGCTGGACCACTACCGCTTTATTGACAAATCAGTTGATATTTTGATTCAACAGCGGCTCAAAAAAGCATGATGGGCTGTTAATTTGTGTGTCTAATTTGGGCTATGAATTATTCTTTCTTCGCTTTCAATTCTTGTTCTTGATCATGGTGCTTTAACAACGAGAGTAACCTTGTTGTAGGATATTATGGGTAAATTTACTATAAGTAGAAATGGGCTTATAATTGAACTCTAATTTTGGGCCAAATCATAGAGTAACAAAGGCACGATCTAACTTGAACTCTAATTTTGGGCCAAGTCATTTATATACACTAGGGTGTCGTTTGGGATGCATGAGAATTGACCAATTCCCGAAATTGGCAATTTCATTCCCCAATTTTTCATCCAAACGGTTTTGGAATAGTCAATTCCATTCCTAACACAATTTTCAATAACACTCTTTCCAATAACACTTTTCTCTCTACTTTTCACACTTCCCAACACTATTTCTAAACTCACCATCCAAACAACATTTCCAATTCCCGGAATAGCCAATTCCCACAATTTCTGTGAATAGTATTTTTTCCTAAATTTATGCTATTCCTACTCTATTCCTAACCCATCCAAACGACACCCAGTTTCATTATTTATCAGAAAGTCATTTAAAAAATCTCATGGTTTTCTCCTTACAGTAACAGATACACGGTCCAAAATTTTAACTGGTGTATATTCCTTAAAAAAAAAAAGAATGGAAGTTGGTAACAATAGATTAGTTAGACAATTTTATTAAAATCATTTTTAATTTTGAAAACCTACATCTCATTAAACATCTATTTGTTTAAAAATTGCTTCAATTTAAATAATATTATCAAAGTTGTTAAGTTCTTTTATTTAAAATGATTCCACTCATCAATAAGAAAAATAGAAAAGCATTTAATTACTATATAGAGTTGAAATTTAGGATGATAGTTTGATGTAAACTTGGGGTGCGTGCAGTAATAATTATGTATTGTGGTACCAAACTGCAGCAGTAATACATGAGGAAAAAAAATCAAGAATTAGTATAATCAACATCAATCTCCCGAGTTAACTATATGCTTAGAGATCAAGATTCAAGCTGAATAAAAAAAAAATTTACTGCTTTGATTAAGGTGGTCCAGTACTCCAGTTTACTGATCCGGATAAGTAGGTTAACAAGGGTCAAACACTCGAACCAATTAAACTACAATTTCTTGGTAAAGCTTAATGGGTGCACTAAGCACATTTAGCATTAATCTAATCAGGCTCGTTTTCCTAACACTAGTGCATTCACTGTTTGGTGGATTAGATTCAATCTTGCACTGTTATTCATGACCCCGCATCTCCATTCACTAACTGACCAATCCGAACACGACCAACTTCCATCCCTAGTGCCTCTTGAACTGCTCTTCTGTGGTATTGGATTACGTACTTTTCCGTGAGGCGGATATAGGTGCTATTAGGCCTGTCAAACGTTGAAAAAAAGTACGAAACATCCCTTACCGTTTGCCATTCCGTTTAGGAAAATGAAATGAGATGCCATTCCGTTAACCGTTTCGTTTTCGAAACGACATAAAATTTCGTTCCGTTAACCGTTCCGTTTCACATTTTACATTGATTTTAGTTGGAAACGAGGCTAAACGGTTCAAAACGACACAATTTCTTGTTCCGTTTGTCATTTCGTCTTTGGAAAGAAACAAAAATGGGTGCCGTCAACCGTTCCGTTTCGCTTATACGGAACGGCATAACGTGGCATTTTAATGCCGTTGACAGGCCTAGCTAGGTGCTATGATAATATTAGAACTCATTGTTTTCATTAAATTGTCTGATTCTAGCTTTCAGTTTTCCATAATATTTTGAATGAATTTAGTTTCTAAATAAAAAAAATATTAATATGGCATTTAGTGAAGTGTAAGTACGTACTGATGTGATAAATTAGAATTTAATTCTAGCATTAGTAGAAAGTGTTTGTACGAGGACTTGTTCCACTAGCATGTAGTAAAAAGAACTCCATTTACCTACAGCTTTGATTAGAGAAGGACAATATTGATATGGATTTGAAATATAATTTCTATTCCGTCCAAATCTTCTTTTGAAAACTTATTCCGTCCAAATCTATTAAGCGCAAATGAGAAAATTTAACCTATAAGAGTTGAATTAATAGAAGTTCACTCCATCAAATTACATTTTGAAAGAAAAAAAAAAAACCAAATTAATTATCATTCTCTATGATTACTAATAATAGGATAGATAGCATCTAATTATCATTCTCTATGATTTCTAATAAACTCTTATGAATTCTCCTTATCACTCATCCGATCAATAAATTTCAATTTAAAAAGCAAATTAATTATTTCTTTCATTGAAATCAACCATAATAAAATCAAATTTAAACTTCTTAAGCTGGTTCATTCAGCCCAGTGGTTTCGCTCTATTCCGCCAACCAAGTGGTCATTGGTTCGATTCACGAAGAGAGTATTTATTTTCAAATTTCTTATTCCAAAATCGTTGGTTTCAAACCAACCTTCAAAAAAAAAAAAAAAAAAAAAAAAAATCTTTCTGAACGTAGCCAAAGTGTTCGAAATTACTCCTTTTAAGTTAAGGAACAAGAGATTTGAAGTTGCATAAATTCAATATAGAGGACGATATGCTCAAACCAGCATTTTAAATACCAGATCGAAAACCGATAATTTCAGAAAGTATCTGATACCGGCCCCTGATCTGGTATGAAAACACTATAATATTGTCCCATGAGAAATACCGAAAATTTCAGAAAAATATGTAAATTTCAGTGCCGGTTATTCTTCCCACTGTTGGAACAAAGTTTTGTGAATATCAAGGAACAAGCTTTTTTCTAAAAAAATAGATATCGAGGATAGTATAGATTTTCATATTGGTCCTTTTTTTTATAAATTACATACTTTTCTTACAAAAATTTGCATAGCAATTAAATTATAGAAGAAGCATAACTTAATTATAAACATTGATTTATAAAAATCTATTATCATCACGATAAAATTATTATGAATTGAAGTTCAGAGATTTTATATATATTCTACGAGAATATCAATATTCTAATAACTTATTAATTACCAAGATAATTATGATATTTTAGTTATTGAGGGTCAAAATAATTGTGACGTTATCCAGTTTTTAAAACCGGTGCAACCTGTTATACCTGCAAAATTCCGTACCCTTTGCGTCGCCGGTTCGATGTCCATTGCGGTATGTAAAATATTGACTCAAACTCAAGAATATCCTAGAGTGAACTAGTCACATCTCTATCAATATTTATGGAACTGAGCAAAATTAGAATGACAGATACTTTTGAACTGAAAAGAGATTTAGGACCTTGGAGAGCAGATCATATCATATACGAAATAACGATTTATTTTAATAATATTTGCTTGATTGAGTTACACATGTCGATGCAGTTTTTAACAAATGAAGAAATATTTTAACCCATATACTGATATATCTCATATATAGTACTTCATTTTTATTAACTTTAAACTTCATGCGCACCTCTAATACATACCGAATCATTTTATAATTAATTGTAGTTCTGGTTAATTGTTGTATTAACAAATTGAATAGAAAGCGGGGTCCGGAGAGTGTCAACAGAAAAACAAGTGCAGTTTCAAACTATGTAAAATAGATTGCTTCGATTTTCTGTATGGCTGGCACACTGCCATGTATATTGTCAATCATCATAAAACAATTTGCTTAATGCTTTAAATTGCTACGTGGAGGAACTAAAATGGACTTCCCTCCTCTCCATTGCAAACTGACTAGAGATATTATTTCGATGTTGTGGAAACAAAACACACTGTCCAATTAAAGTAAATGGAGAGAAGTCGATATTATAATTCCTAGATCACAGAAATCAAGGGTATAGTTTAAACACTCTCAAGTTGAACTTTGTTTTTTGCATTGCATCTAGAGCTGGTCAAATCTTGTGGTACATCTCAAAGGAATCCGTATCTGCTGTCATTCACGTTTTAGAATTCGGATCTTATATTTTTAATTAGACCGTCTGATTTAAAAGAAATTTATCAAATTATATGCTCGCTTGTAATACAGAAGGACAATTTGGAAGGATAATGAATCCAAATATTTTTTTAATGCAAATTTAATCTTACATCATACGATTGCAATTCAGATTTAGGATTTTTTATATTCGCACATGCACTCGCCATCACCAAGATCTTTTGTTTTTCATTTTATTTACACACTTCTTTTATGTTTCATTTGCAAGAATCTCAAAGGATCAAAGGATCCTTGATTAGCGGGAAGAGGCAACATTGTGTTGACGCTCATTATTTTAATTTCTGTTAATAGTAAATGTTTTCTTCAATATATAAGACAGTCGATTCCTTATGTTGTTTGAATAATACCATGTGCATCATAAGATAATCATCGCAATATCCAGTGGTCAGTTTGGATCGGATTTTCATTTATAATTGAACAAGTAAAATCAACTGAGTTTGACTATACTAAAATGCTGACATATATGTATATTAAATTTTGAGTTGTAATTGAATAACACGCTAAATACCTTTCTCTTGGCAACAAACATAAGCAAACTTTTGCTTTAATTACCAATAAAGAACATTGACTTATTTCATTTTCCTTTACTAAAGAAATATCCTTATATGCAAATATTTAAGTATAATTAATTTCTGTCGCTTTCCATATGATCAACATTCACTCTAACAATACACTCTAACAAAATACTAACAATACAATTGTACTAAATCGATAAATACTATACACACAAAGGCTAACCTATAGATTTCAGATTCTGTTTGTCCATATCTGGAAATCTGAAAGACAAAAACATATCAAGTCAGTATATTATTATTTATTTATTATTCATTATTGGGATTGAATTTTAATTTTATTTTATTTTTGAAGATAAATTGGGGCCCGGGTCAAGCCAATTTTAAATTTGAAGTATCCTATATTTTATTATTACTTTTTCAAATTTAGATCAATTTTAAATGACATTAAAACCGATCCACCTCATGGAAATTGAAAAACGATCCCACCCTTAATAAAGATTGCATAATCTTTTTATATATGAAATTGTAGAGAATACTGATATAAGTGTCAGCACACTGGACACCTCCAGTTCACAGAGGAATGGAGACTCAGATAATGAAGATAGTTAGATAGTTAATAGAGTTTGTTATTCTGTTAGTACAGCTGTAACACGCTTAGTGAAACGTTTATATATACTCATTTCTGTACATGTAAAATTTCTGAGATGAATAAAATCATTCTTTCATTCTCTATCGTCTTCCTCATGAAATCCTACATGGTATCAGAGCGCTCTTTGAGCAAACGCTCCTAAATTCAAGATCCTAAATTTCTTTGAAGAACAATTCAAAGAAATTCAAAATGCCTGACATAAATCTCGCTTCCTCATCCACCACATCTGGATCATCTTCACCGATCCAATTCTCTCATCAACTTCAAACTACCTTGAATCAAGATAACTACCTGATATGGCGATCACAGATCTTACCTGTACTCCGAGGTCATGGTCTCACATCATACATTGATAGCACAGTGGCGCCACCAGCTCGATCGATTGCTGTCGCCGGAGCTACACCAACTCCAAATCCAGAGTTTGAGAAGTGGATCCAACAAGATCAGCTCATTCTTGCTTGGATGTTTAGCTCCATATCGCCTCAAATCTTGGCTCAGGTGATGAACTGTGAATCCTCTTCTCAGTTGTGGAATTACCTCAATCAGATCTACAATTCACAATCGGTTGCCAAAATTCTTGAATTGAAGCTCCAATTGAAAACCTCTCAGAAAGGGGGCCTCTCTTGTGCTCAGTATACACAACACATGCAATCAATTGCTGACAAATTGCGTAGCATTGGATCTGAGCTGTCAGACCATGAACTGGTGTTATACACTTTGCAAGGTTTAGGCACAACATTTGAGAGCTTTGTCACTGCTATATCCATGAGAGAGACTCCTCCTACAATGCCTGAACTACAATCTCTTCTCCAAGCTTATGAAGCAAGAATAAGGGCAAATTTACACTCTCTCTACCTCTACAGTCAATCTCACAACTCAGATGCAGAATCTCTATATTCACACAGACCAGTCAACCAATACCTCTACATCTCAGCCTAGTACAGACACTACAGCATTGTATGCAGGGAGATCAAGTCAATCTCAGTCTACACAATGGTCAACTCAAGCTAGAGCTCCATCAAATCAAGGAAGAGGTAGAGGCAGGAACTGGCGTGGCAGAGGTAGAGGCAGGAATAATAGTAACAACAACACTGCTAATGCTCTAGACAAAGATACTCAGTGCCAAATCTGCTTCAAGTGGGGTCATCCAGCAGGGAGATGCTATCACAGGTTTGATATAACCTTCACTGGTATTCCAGATGCTCCTCGACAAAATCAGCATCAAGCAATAGTGGCTGAACCAGCTGCTAATCCCTCAACTGCTTGGTTCCTGGACTCAGGTGCATCTACACATGTAGCTGCAGATCTCAATTGCCTCTCTTCCTCTCAGATCTACAATGGCCCTGATCAAGTTCACATTGGAAATGGAACATGTTTGCATATAACTCATACTGGTTCAGCTTCACTGGTCACCACTGGTAAAAACTTGACTTTGAAAAATGTACTGATTGTGCCAGAAATAACTAAAAACCTGTTGAGTGTCTCTCAGCTATTAAAAGACAATGATGTATATATTGAATTCTTACAACACTCTCGTTTCATAAAGGATCAAGCAACCAAGACAACCCTTCTGCATGGCACAATGCATAGAGGGTTATACTGTCTAGATGTGTCTTCAACACAGTTTCAAGTTTATCAAGCTTCTCACCTATCGTCTGATGTCTGGCATAGTCGTTTGAGTCACTGCAATTCTGCAATTTTAGCTGATCTACATAAAACTAGTAGAATCAGAATGAATAATAAAGTTGTTCCTTTTTGTTCTAGCTGCTGTAAATCCAAAGCTCACAAGCTACCTTTTACTTTATCTCAAAATAATGCTACTGCCCCACTTCAGGTTGTTCATACTGACATGTGGGGCCCAGCACCTGTTCTCTCCCACTTGGGAAATAGATATTATGTAAATTTTGACAGATGAATACAGCAGATATAGTTGGCTTTATTGTTGTGCTCATAAATCTGATGTTGCTAATATCTTCTCTTTGTTTAAATGTAAAGTTGAGAATCTGCTATCTTGCAAAATAAAAACTGTGCAATGTGATGAGGGCACAGAATTCAAACCTTTGATGAATCAATACCCTGAAATAACCTTTCATGTGTCTTGTCCTCATACACCCCAACAGAATGGGCTAGCTGAGAGGAAGAACAGACACATTGTAGAGTTAGGGTTGGCAAATCTATATCATGGAGATATTCCCCTCATATACTGGGACACAGTTTTGTTTTTGAAAGCACAGTCTTTGTTATTAACAGACTGCCAAGTAAACCAAATGGCAACAAATCACCTTTTGAGATGCTGTTTCATCACAAACCAAACTATTCCTTCTTCAGAACAATTGGTTGTGAATGCTATCCATTGCTCAAACCTTACAATGAGCACAAAATGCAACCCAGAGCTGATCAGTGTGTGTTACTGGGATACTCCAATGTGCACAAAGGGTATCAGTGTTTGCATATGGCCACAAGGAAGATTTATATCTCCAGAAATGTGATCTTCAATGAAATTCATTTCCCTTTCAAAAACACAATCCCTACTGAATCTAGCAGTCAGTCTAAGCCAATTCCCTCTACATTGACCATTCTGTCACCATCTCCAATTACCACTCAGGCACCAGATGTACATCCACCAGCTGACACATCAGCTGACCCATCAGCTGACACACCAGAGGTACATACACCTCAAAAGAAAACTGCAGTGCAACAAGAACCAAATGCACCTCATTCTCACACTCAGACTGGACATCACATGCTCACAAGGCAGAAGACAAACAAACTTAAACCAAGAAAATTCACTGACCATCAAGTGTACACAACATCTCAACAAAGTCAAGCTACTGACTATGAATCCACATGCTACACTCAGGCAGTGAAATATGACCATTGGCGCCAAGCAATGGCAGCAGAGCTAGATGCATTGGCCAAAAATGCCACTTGGGACTTAGTCCCACTCCCACCTAATGCAAATGTGGTTGGTTGCAAATGGCTATTCAAAGTCAAAAAGAAATCAGATGGCACTATTGAGCGATATAAAACCAGACTTGTGGCAAAAGGGTTTACTCAAGAAGAGGGGGTTGATTTTTTTTGACACCTTCAGCCCTGTATTAAAGCCAACAACACTCAGACTAGTATTGACTATTGCTGTCTCCAAGAATTGGCCTCTGCATCAGCTAGATGTTAACAATGCATTTTTGCATGGAGAGCTGCAAGAAACCATCTACATGGCTCAGCCCCCTGGATTTCATGACATCAATAGACCAGATCATGTATGTCATTTGAGAAAGGCATTTTATGGGTTAAAACAAGCCCCCAGGGCATGGTTTCAAAAATTAAAATCATTTCTCTTGGCTCACAAGTTCACTCCTTCTCAATCAGACCATTCACTATTTGTTTTCAAAGACAACTCAGTCATCATCTATATGTATGTAGATGACATTATAGTCACCGGTAATAACAGCAATGCAATTTCTTCACTGATACAAGTTCTCAGCAGTCAGTTCTAAATAAAGGACTTGGGTTCTCTTGGATATTTCCTTGGCATAGAAGTTACCAGACAAGAAGAAGGGTTGCATTTGACACAAACAAAGTACCTGCAGTCTATTCTGACAAAAGCCTTAATGGCAGGAGCAAAACAATGTGCTACACCAATGGCAGCAGGACAACAAGTTTCTAAGTCTGATGGCACACTGATGTCTGATCCCTTTCAATACAGAATAGTAGTGGGGGCCCTCCAGTATGCTACAATCACTAGACCAGACCTAACCTTTGCAGTAAACAAGGTATCACAATTCCTCTCTAACCCTACAGATGTGCATTGGCAATCAGTCAAGAGAATATTGAGATATATTCAAGGGACTATTCATATGGGGCCACTGATAAAACCAGCACAAAACCTGCCCATCAATGCTTACTGTGATGCTGATTGGGCAGGTTGTCCTGATGATAGGAGGTCAACTTCTGGATTTGCAGTATATTATGGTCCCAATTTGGTGTCTTGGTCAAGTAAGAAACAAAACACAGTTTCCAGATCATCAACAGAAGCTGAGTATCGCAGCTTAGCAGTAACAGCTGCTGAAACACTGTGGCTGACTTGGTCAAATCCCACAAAAACCACCTGCTTTATGGTGTGACAAATTGGGAGCAACTTTTCTTGCTGCAAACCCATTATTCCATGCAAGAACTAAGCACATAGAATTAGATGTGCACTTTGTCAGAGAGAAACTAGCAGCAAAACAGCTCACAGTCAACTTCCTATGCTCAGCTGACCAGATTGCAGACATCTTGACAAAGCCTTTACCAAAGAGTAGATTCCAGGAATTAAGGGACAAACTCACAGTTTTTTCAAAACAGTTAAGTTTGAGGGGGACTGTAGAGAATACTGATATAAGTGTCAGCACACTGGACACCTCCAGTTCACAGAGGAATGGAGACTCAGATAATGAAGATAGTTAGATAGTTAATAGAGTTTGTTATTCTGTTAGTACAGCTGTAACACGCTTAGTGAAACGTTTATATATACTCATTTCTGTACATGTAAAATTTCTGAGATGAATAAAATCATTCTTTCATTCTCCATCGTCTTCCTCATGAAATCCTACAGAAATATTGTACCATCCTGTCCTGTACCAAAAAAGAATTTTTTTATCTAAACTTCACCACATGACTCGCCACATTAGTACAGTGCATTGTTGCCCCGGAGAATCCAGAATCTCAAGAAGATAGAGAGTCAAATCTCTTTGTTGACTCTAATAAAAATCCCAAAAAGATAGAGGTGGAGAGTTCCTGATTAGTGAGTGCTCGTTCTCTCCCACATATACACATATATATATTTTAATATATTTGTATTCAACTATCTCTCTCTAACATAAACTCAATTCATAGAAGGGGCATGCGACAGCTGAGCATCCTCTCAGAGCCAATAGCAGTTTAGTTGACCTCAATCATGAGCAAGCTAAACAAACAATTCATTACTGCCCAATTAAACTATTTATTTCTACAATATTTTTCTCAATGTCTAGTTGACTCTTGATCTTTTTTATTGGTTATTTAACATGGTCTATGTCTTTGTTCAATGTAGTTGTACTGTTGTAGCCTTCTTTGTGGCACAAGCGTTGTACATGTGGAATTTGATAGCGTGACTGTACCAGCCCTACCAGTTACTGGTACTTAACTACAATCCACAATAGTTACTGCCAGTTACTGCCAGCTCGCTTATTTTGGTTTTATTTTTTTTATGGTTTCTGTATAAATTTGAATGTTTTTCGTTCAAAATTAACCCATAAAGATATGCTGAAAGAAAATATACAAATGGAAAATAACAGATATGACCAAGCCAGTACCATAATTAGTTGTTGCAAACTGGAAAGAAAAGAAAACGGAAAGCAATTATATATATTATAAATTGGAGCTGTTTTCCAAATAGACAACGCATGATGCATCACCCCTTTTGGGATGGATAAAAATATAGAAGGAAAAACGTCAGAAATAATAGCCAGGTAAGTAAATTGATGCTACGCCGAAAATTTTGTACTTCTTCGTATATCGAATTGTATATGATCTATTAACTATATGATGGTTAGCGAATTGTTTCATGAGTTAAAATTTTATCTAATAACTATGTAATATGTGATACAAAGGACACGATAGTCCAGTACAAATGGTCAGCCGAGTCGTTATTTTAGAGAGAAAAGATTCAATTTCAGCAGGAGGTGAAAGAAGAATAACCTGTACCATAGAATCTACGGGGTCATCCGATTTTCATATCCAACTGTTGGCGTGAATCTGACCGTTTTCGTATGCATACATAATTGGAGAGGATCCCGTGTCCATTTTTCTTACCTTCTCTACCTTTCTTCTGCTGTCAGGAGTCACCAATTTCGCAGATTTTCAATTTCAATTCCTGTGAACCATTGATGTTGCCAAAGGTTCGATCACATGATTTCTATTTTGACCCGCCTCGCAATTATATACTGAGATACTTAACAGCAAAACCGCATGTGTAGGATCAAATCTCTATATATCCACCATTACTAATATACGAAGTCAAATACATGCAGTGGTCCATCTGACCTTACTTGCCATTTTTTATATGTATCGATCAAATTATTTTTACGTTGTAATTAATTTCTAGAAGATGACTTGGTTGTGGATTAGTTTCTACCATGTTGCCTACTTGCCTACTTTCAGTTTAGCAAAAACTGGCTGTGCACGGATTGATTGTTGGGTGTAGAATACCAATTGCCAAAATTTCATAAATAAGAAAAAATTTCTCTTTATTTGAGAAAGTCTGCATTCAATAGTAGCTAAATATATTCACGTATTATATATTAGAACGAAGTGGTAATGACTAATGACTATTGCGCGTCTAAATCTCAGCTAGGAAAGCTTTTTATTTTTATTTTTATTTTTTTTTTGAGGTTAAGCTAGGAAAGCTAGCAAAAAGAGATGCACCGTTTGTTGAAGTTAGAGGTCTCTCCCATTTAACAAAAAAACTGTTATTGTTATCAGATTTTAGTGACAACTAGTCTGGTTCCCAAGGAATCAGATCCTAAGACCTAGGAAGTCGGTATGATATGGTGCCTCGGCATATTTCTAAATATGGTTTCCTGAGCCAGATTGAACCTTCCATATCATGTATAACGGTAAAAGAAAATTCATGGTACAGCACATATTGTTACCCCATCTTAAAGCACATATTGTTCTTATTGGTCTATGTCTTCCAACATATAATAGAGTAAAATGAGATTAGAAGAAGATCGACCTCTAAATTAAACTACACGTTATTGTTTTCAAATCCTCATTCATGGTACAGCTCCTTCAATTATCAAGCAGCAGTACTTTATGAATAGATATACTGCTACATGTCTCAGTATTAAAACAAGCGATACACAAAAATAGAAAATAACCCAACAAATAGTGCTTACTAGTTCCTTCACTAGAACTATATATCAAATAAAAACTAGAGTTTGGTTTCAAAATATAAATTCAGTAATTTCTTTTAAGGACTGTCTCAGTCCAAAATTTTAAAAAGAAAACATAAGCTCCAAAAGAATTAAAATATACATGACATAATTTAAAATATTAAAAATATTCGAGAAAGATTTCGGACCTTCACATAATATTCTGGTCCGTTACGAGCTGGGTCCAATAATGAATGTAAAATATATATATTGCAAACTCTTCGAAGTGTGGTTATATTCGAAAATTGGACATTTCTCTAAAAAAATTTGCTGGTTTATCACCGACAAAAAAAATTAAATTTTCCTGAATTATATTTCTTAGACAATGCGTCTGTCGTTCCTTCTACTGAATTATTTTTTCATGAATTAATATATATTTCTTAATTAGACAATACGCTGTTTATCAATATATAATAACTTGAATTTACTGAACATCATCAATACTCAATAGTAAGGACGTAATATACTAATAAATGTAATAAGACGTCATGACAAGTTAATTAATAACGTAATTTTAGGTTAAAAGAAAATTTCAAATGCTTACATCATTTGCTTTCATTGCATATCTACTTTATTAATTATTAAAATATATGTTTCCAAAACTCAAGTAACAAAATAAAGTTATGCTATTTTCCTTTTCAAATATATATATACATATTTCACTCCATTACTTTGTTGTCATTAATGGTCGATTTAAGATGAAACTAAGTAATATTAGATAATTTAAGAAATATAGATGTAATCTATATTTTTATTATCTTTTTTATTTAATCCATATAAGTAGTACTTGTATACGAAATGAGAATCATATATAATTGTGAAAGATGCATGTTAAAAGTTTTGATTTAGGAAATACTTTTGTTTTGTTAGGATTTTACACGACACGCATTTTATGAAAAATCTAAGACTTTCTTTTTTATAATAAAATAAAATAAAATAATGCTAATTCCACATCATTTGTACACCAAATTGTCAAGGCTCGTTTTTGTGAAATTAGTCTATATATCAATCGATAAAACCGGTTTCAGCACCATTGTATTCTGGTGATTAATCAGGTTTAAATTGACCTACCGCCCTACCCTACAAATAGGCACCACAAATAAAATTAACTTGCGTAAAATTCAACTTTAAACATGTGCATTAGCTGCATAATCACTTACAGAGGAAGTCAAATATTAAACCATTAGTAGACAACCTTCTTTCTATGGTATATGATATATAATTCAAGCACTATTAATTTCAAGAATAAACTAAGAAGCTACCTTATATATAAATAGATGGAGAAAATTATTTTCTTTGATGTTCAAAGAACTATAAATATTAAATTCACTTACACACGTAATAGATGAAAATCATGAAATTATTTGTTTGATACCCGGCCCAAAAACCATGTAAAACGACAAAACGAAAGAAAAACGATAATGCAGTCATTGAATTTCTTACCAACCATACGCACTTTTTCTTTGCTTCGCTTGAAATACCGTATTCATAAACTTGAACAGAATTTGTGTGGGGGCCACATGACTTGTATGGGTACATGTTTCGTGTTGTTGTTATGTTTATTGTTCGACGGATGATAAGAACGTCAGCTCTAAAATTCCAATGGGTTGACCCTTTGCATCTCCCACCAACGACCCCCCAAAATATTCCTTATTTAATTGCCTTAATTATAAAAGATTAGTAATAATAGTAATACCCACAGCGATGGAAGCGCTCTCTTATCACATGACCTCTCCCCCACTTGACTTGGGTATCCCTGTCAGATCTGTGCTTCTCCTTTTCTATTTGTATCCAGTCTCCAGTTTGAATTTCCTCTTCTCCATTGGCAAAATATTAGGAAAAATCTATTATGACTTCACACATGATCATTACAATTTTAGTTTGATGTTGATCACAAAAGTGGATTTGCAGGAAAAGTTGGTTTATACTCTATTATATCGGAACAAAGGTAATCGATATGTCCATTAAATTAAGGAATGGAGACATAGCAAACTTTATCTAAACCTAGCTAATTTTCCTTCAAAGTTCAAACTAATATTCTATATATGAGTTTAAGATAGAGAGAAGAGAGAGAGAAGAGTCTTCTCTACTTATTACCCCCTTAATACGTCTTTAGACGCCATAACATTGACTTAGCTGCCTTGAGAGCTGCATAACACCCAAAAGGGTAGAGAGAGAGAGAGAGAGAGAGGATGTCATTGAAGAAGAACAAGGGGGCCGATGCAATGCAAATTGATCTCTCTCTGAACATAGAAGAGGAGAAGGACACAGATGATGACAGTGAGGAGACTGAGGAAGCACTCGAGCAGGAAGCGATTGAACAGGAAGCAGGGAAAGAAATGCCGGCTGAGGAAGCTGAAGCATGTGAAAATCAAGAATCAGCTAATGGACTTGATAAAGATGTAAAAGAAGTCAAACAAGAGGATAAAGAGACTAAGGAAGAGAAACCTCATCTGCTCGACAGTACCATCTCCGATGAGGTAATCTATACAATTAATTGTTGACACTTAATAGAATGAAAGTGAAAAACTAGAAATATTTTGTTGTTTTTCTGCGTCCCTTTGCCTGTGGTGCCAGCATACTGAGTAGAGCTTAATTGATTGTTTTTTTTTCCTATTTTGGACAGTGGGGAGTGGTTGGGGGTGGAGTGTTAAAGTCTCAATTTTGACATGCTATTGCCTTTTGTTCATTATTTATCTTGCTTAATTTGATTCTAGTTATATGCAGTAAAGTTTAATGATTTGCATGAATTAATGCTTTTACTCTTTTATCTTTATCAATATTTTAAGTATTAGCTGTTTCGTGTGTAGTTGCGTATGTTGCAAGAGGAGATGGATCGGTTGAAGGAAGAAAACAAGAAACTCAAGGAGTTCATTGATCGAACGCTGAAAGAGTACCATGAGCTACAAAATAAGTTAGCTGAAATAAAACACCAAGATAAGCATCCAAAGGTATATAACTCTCTCTGTGTACTTCTCCTCATCTACCCTTTTTAAACTCAAGCGGATAGAGATGCACCATGCATATATGTTCTCTTCCGACAACAAGACCTACCCACATGAATGCTTAAATCTGGTTTCTGATCAGGAACCTGAATTATTCCTGACCCTTGGTGGGGACGGACACCGGGAAGCAAAAAGAGCTCGGGAGAACAGTGAGAACAAGGAGATTACTAAGCAATCATCTTCATCGATGGTGGATGATTCAGATGAGGAAAGCAAGGAATTAGGGTTGTCATTGAGCTTGCAAACATATGCAGACACATCCGATAGAGATCAAGTTGAATTGGTGGATCAGGATAACATCTCAGGACCCGGAGGGTATTCTCTACTGGAGAGCAGTAAGGTTCCCACAAATGAGTTGGCTGGCATCACGAGTCAAAGCATAAATCCTGCAAACCGGAAAACTAGGGTTTCGGTGCGAGTGAGGTGCCAAGGCCCGACTGTAAGTTCTACCTTAATTTTAAGATAAACACATACCTGCTGATCTTCTTAATTTAGTAAATTCAAATTTTAATTCAGTGATGCGTTTTGATCTGTAGATGAACGATGGTTGTCAATGGAGAAAGTATGGACAGAAGGTTGCAAAAGGAAATCCTTGCCCACGAGCATACTACCGGTGTACGGTTGCACCAGGTTGTCCTGTGAGGAAACAGGTACTTAGTGAACTTGATGCTATAGTTAGTTTAATGTACTGTAAAATTTAGCTCTTCCTTCTATAATATAATTGATATGTTGCACTTCCTTTTATTTTTACAATTTGCATTTCATCAATCCTTTAGACTTAGACCAAGAGATCTCATCTAAGGGCGGGCTTGCTTCTTATAATTTAATTTTCATGATGTCTCGATAATTGATGTTCAAATATATCTCCTCAGTTGACAATTGGGTTCTTTCTTTCCAATATCGTATCGGTGCTAGTTACAAAACTATATCAGGAAAGATTTTCTTTTGCATAAAGATGAACAAAAGCACACCTTACAAATTTACTTTTTCTGTTTAGTTTGCTAAATCAACTATTATTAACACCACATAGGCCAGTGATCAGTTATACAAGTTTCAGGGGAATTGGTAAACATGTTTTACAAATTATTTCATCACATATCGAATCTCATATCCTTTTGTACACATTAAATAGGTCCAGAGATGTCTTGAGGACATGTCGATCCTTGTAACAACATATGAAGGCACACACAACCACCCGTTACCAGTCGGCGCAACTGCCATGGCCTCCACCACCTCAGCTGCAGCAACCTTCATGCTTCTCTCCAGCACAACTTCCTCCTCCATTTCGGACAACAACCTCTCTCACATGTCTTACCTAAGTCCTTATATGATGAACCATGCATCTCATAACCCTCTTTCTTCAACCAATATCTCAACCCTAGCAAGTCCTTCTAGCTCTACTAGCATGTTTGACATAGGTGGTAACCCGAGCCAAGCGCTACATGCAATGCACCACCAGCCCTTCAACATGCTAGGTTCGACATTAAAGTATCCATGGGGAGCAAACAATCCATTTGCGAGCCATACGAACTCAAGTAAAGGATTGTGGCATAACAAAGATGATAAGATGACAGGTGAGAGCAGTGTTTGTACAACCACAGGTGCGCCTGATCCGAGATTGGCGGGGGCTGTGGCAGCAGCATTGAATTCGTACATGAATAACAAAAATGAACAAGGAAATGGGGCGAAGGAGAATGGAGATAGTAGCAAAGTTAGTAACAGTAAATGGGGAATTGATTGACAAATTGGTTCAGTATCCCCATATATATATCTCCGTAAAGTAAACAATCAGCTAGTGCTGTCTATTAATTAAAGCATATCATGTAAGATTTTTTTATTTGATTTTATTTTTGTCAGATCTTTGCCTTATCTGCCGTTTAAAAGTTGAATTGCCATATAATTTGGTTACTTTTGATAGGTTGATCCGCATAGTCCTTCAAAGACATTGTTCAATTGTTGATTAATTGTTATATATTAATTTCTGCAAATTTTCATTAGATTTTATCTTCTTTTTTTTTTTTTTTTCCTAATCGTGACAATGACTCATTAGATTTTATCTTGTACCAAAGAACAAATTTCTTAGGGCATTGGCAATACTGACCTTTTATATTTCGCTTCAGGACATTTTTGGCAAGGTTTTTGAAATTCTTGTAACTTTTCATTGGCCATACGTATAACAGAAAAGGTAGGTTTTTGTTGTCATCAAAAGCTTATCATTCGAGGTATTTTCTGTAATGGCGCAAAGGAGAATTACAACTCAATGAGATGACAAATGTTATTGACAGCTGGGATGGCGATTGGCAAAATTTGTAAAATTGAGGGGTTATGGAGACCCCAATTAAGAGAGATTTATTTTTAAAATTTAATTGTCGTTTATATTCATACAAGTAAATATTCTGGGCGCGAACTATCAAATAAATAAATACTATAGGCGCCTGTAATTGTTAGACATGTATGATAACTTTTTTATTGTTATACATTGTTTTACCAATTGTCCAATGTCTGAAATAATTTGTTAAACTGACAACTAAATTAAGAGAGAATGGCCTTAAATTTCTTTTTCATTTTTTTTCCTATTTTGATGGGATACGGATGCATTCTATTGGCATAATTCCCACTTCTTAAAGCAAAAGGACCCCCAACATACTTCCATAGATTTTATTAGTCATATACTCTTATGTACGAAGGAATTGGCGAATTAAATGCACAAATGTCTCCAGTGGGAATTGCCCCTCCAGTATTTTTTTTATTATTATTTCTGATCATTAATTTCTGTCATATGTTTGTTTATCTCGTACTTTACATAATTTTTATTTTCATTTTGAAAAGCGTTGTTGAAAGTTCATGCATGCATGTTTCATCTGAGAAGTCAGAATTCAGAAACTAGTCCGTTAGCAGCAGCAGCAAATTTTCTTCCTTCTTACATGTTATTTTTTAAATTTGAGATTCTTCTTATATGTTTTCCCCAAACAAAAAGAAGGTTAGACCTTTTTTTTTTAATACTTCTACAACATGCGTTAGCTTCCAAAAGAAAATTTTTAAATAATAGACCTTGTTGTGGTCCCGATAGCTCCTTTGTTTGGCCACGTGCATGAGGTTTGACCTATACATTATGAAGCTTATGCTCTGTTGTGTGGAAAATTATCTAGCACAACCTACGGCTGTCCAATGGGAGGGATAGTTCTAAATTCTGATAGATATTAATTGTAGAAACATAAGACGAATGTCAATGTGTTCATGGCCGTACAGCGCTGTAAATTGACAGAGAATAACATTGACCCAGGCTTGTTTTAATGTTCAAATTTTTGGACTTGTTTAAATTTGAAATTTTCATTCCACGGTACAGTGTACACAAACGCTTGAAGAGAAAAAAATTATTAGTGTTTTTCTATGATTTCTTTCATCTGCTATGTATAATTCAGTGATGTTTGCTCTATACTGTAATGCTAGGTGTCATCAGACGTGTGTTTCGCATTTGGATCACGGTGCACCTCTTTCTAGATCACAACTTTGCTAAAAATGTGAACAAAAACAAGTTTATGTGAATGTTGATAGCAAACGGGTCATGATGTTCATACATGTATAAGAAAAGCACTAATTAAAGCTGTATTTGAAAGGGAATTCGAACTTTTATCAAACATTTGCAGAATCTTCTTTAATTATTGGTTAGATATATTTTACATCTAATTTAGTTCATTTTTAAAATAGTTGGCCATATCCATCAACAATTTGAAAAATAATGATTCACTTTTGGATGGCACTTGATCGATAATCCAATAATTAATTTCTCAAAATGCCTTAACTTTTATACACACTTTATTTTAAATGCGGAAAAATTTGTACGTACACTGAACCATTTTTGCATTGTTAATATCTGAAAATTCTCACCTGTGATACTATGAATTACACCCAAAATTTTGTTATCATATTTGCATCAAATTTTGGTTATTCACTTTGACACTGCACAGTGATGAAGCCAGAAAATTGTATAATGGCGTTCAATAAAAAAAAATAATTTTATAGTAATATTGATAGAAACATCACATCAAAATTATGAAATTTAAATTATGGAGTCCACTAATAGAATTATATTCATATCTTGATGGGTTAAATGTATAATTTCTCATCAAAATTGGTCTTTTTAGTGACAAAATAGATACAAAATAATAAAATTTAATTAAAAAAAAAAGACGTGCCATTGCATGCCCTTTAATATACTTATAGTTATATCCGTCCATGACACCATACTACACCTCTCTTTTTTTTTTGCACCGTAAAAAAGCCAATTTTTTTCATTTTAGAAACTAAGATGCTGAATTAAAATTCTAAAAAATAATTTATAGATTTTTTAATGTAGGGAGCCGATTTCAAGTCCTAATTTAACCTTTTTCTATTTAACACCACTAAAATGCAGAAAATGGTGGCTACTCGGTTTGGCAACCAGTCCGGACTTATTTTTTCATAAAATGACGTCCTTATTTTTTCAAAAAAAAAAAAGAAAAATTGATCCCGGCCATAATTTTCTATTTCTGTAAAAGACTCTGTATATTATATATGAGGCCGATAATTCAAAAAACAAATAAAATTTGAGTGAAATTGAAGTCCGGCCTAGCATAGAACGGAACTGGCATCATTTGGAGTTTCGGACCCTTGATTTTTCGGTGTCTTTTTATATTCCACCTAGAAATAAGTATAGTCGGGATTTATGTATAAGCCTTAATTTTAATTATAATTTATTAAAATTTTAATTTCTGAGTTTTGAGATTTATTAAATTAATACATTCGGTACAACTCCCACATTTATTAGGCAAAAAGAAATCTGAAGATGTGTTTTTTAAAAGTATAATAATAACGGACCTCTGGTTCTGGACCTTTTCCTTTTCTACTAATGGCCCGTTGGGTGGAGAGTCACGTCTTAGCCATTAAACCCAACTACTCTTTTACGATTTCTTCCTCCTCCCGTCCTCCATACCATAAATTAGCCACTTAGCCCAACTGTCTTTTTAAGGTTTCTTCTTCTTTTTACCCAGAAATATAAAGACCTTGCATCTGAGACTCAGACTCTGAGAGTATGAGAATTGACAAAGTGTTTTCTTTTTTTCTTTTTTTTTTTTAATGAACGTATGAGGAAGTTCAATTTCTTTATTAATTTTTAATTAATATTTTCCTTTCTACTATATGTTGTAATTCTTGGGGTTTACTTCTTTAAATAAATGTTCATATGATATGTCCCGCTGTATATCCAATGAAATTATTAAGACTAGTATATTTAGTTCAACATTTTAATGAAAATGTAATGAATAAGCATGATAAATAATGAATTGAGCAATTCAAAAGTCGCTAAATTACAGATTTCACATAGCAATTTGAAGCAACAACTATTTATTGTAATGAGAAATATTTTCCCTAAAACATGACAGTCCAATGAGGATTGTTGATAACCTCGTGCAACAAAAGATAAAAAATATATTGCACACTGGAATCTAACTCTTAGGGAGCGTTAGGCAACACGGCGGATTAGTGGGATCAAGGATTAAAATTAGTATTTTTGGACATGCAATTATAGGTTAACAAATTAATTTACTAACCTAGAAATTAGACTAACTTCATATACATGCAAAACACACCCTAAATAAATTGTTTCTTGGATTAAAATTTTTGAAACAAACAATGTAGCTCACAGTGCTCACTCTGAGCTTGTGCGTCAACGTAAGTTCGACAAATTGTGTACAAACATCAATCACATTCATAGTGTGAATTATATATTGAATTTTTTTTTTATCATAGTATATATGATGCTTAATTATAGATAACATAATGCACGCATATATAGAAATCCACAAGCATAAAGCAAAATAAATTGTAGACAATTTTTGGCATCCCTCTTCTTTTTTAAATATTTTTTTAATTTAACACTAATCTTTTTTTAATTCAAACCTCATTGCAAAAACTTGGTTGTAGCCTACTAGCCTTTATGTCGTTTCTTTCTCAAGTAGTTCGATTTTGGAATAGATAAAACGTTCATATTCCAGATATATCAAAGCAACAACGAAGACTCCGCAAATCTCCCAGCTGGTACATGTGCTTAAGGAAATTTTAAAAAAATAAACAAAATAAAAAATAATCCATGTGCTTAAGGCATGTTCTACTTTTGTTTGAAAATACATGGTCGTGATGCTTTTGTACTTCTAAATGAACATAGTGCACCATACTACAGACAGATGCAGCCTGGAGTGCAATATTTTCCTTGGTTATGTCCGTAGAATATCCAACAGCTTCAATACAAATCTAATCTTTTGTTTGCATTTTTTCCTTTTTTTTTTAATTGTGTAGCGAGTCTTTCAGAGATCTATGTATTGGCCTAATGGTAGAATACCATTGCACAGTTACCAGACGGCTATATTCACAACAATTTATTGGTCTAGGAAAGACAAGAAAAACAAAAACAAAATTCAAATTCAATATTCTCCACTGACTTTCACTTAATTGGTTACTTTCAAAAGAAAACACTACCTATTGACACAATGTTTTCTGAAGACGCTAACTCAAGTTTTAATTACAAGGAATAGGGGTATCTTGCACGGAACATCCGTTAGCTTTGCACATGCTGTTTATATTTATATTTAATATATTGAATAGAAAATTTAGCGGATTAATATAATCAAAACTTCTTGTTATCTAAATCTAAATGCATTATTTGGAATATTTTAGACTTTTATCAAGTTTAGTATTACAGATAAAATAGTATAATGAGAATTAAATAACTTATCTAGCTACTTGTTATTTGTATTCTGTATTTTGCTCAATTTTCTATTCGTCATGAGGACAGACTCGCTTTTTAACCTTTCGGAGTAAAATATTGATCGTTCAGGTGGGAATAAGCAAAAGATTAATTAAGTAGAAAGAATCATAGAAGGAACGGAAAGTAAAAGAAGTTTAACAGTGCAGTCAAATCATTGATCTCCTTTTTCCTAAACTGGAGGTGTCCACACAACCCTCCTCCCGCCTGAGGCGCTAAAACCAGAACACCATACATGGTTTAAATAGAGCATTACAGCCCATTATAGTGAGATTCCGGGAGAAAAAAAAAAACGAATGACGAATAATAATTTTATCGCGTATGCCATCCGACTTAACGATTTAAGGATTATTATATTAATACTTATTTTTAATATGATACAGAACATAAATATATCATGATTTTTTTTTTTGTAATAATGGAATGTGTTTAATTTCTGGTTCATGTCAATATTTTGTGCAATACAAATTTAATATAAGATAAATATTTAGTTATCTGTACATATCCAATTTACTTAGATTTGTGCTAGAATCTAAGTATTTAATTAAATTATTATAACCATTTTGAAAATTAAATCCGACATGATGATTAGATTAATACAACTTTGAAGGAATTATCGGACTAGTTAAAATAGCTTTCAAATTGACCCAACAAAAAGTGACAAGTCTTGTTTGATTTTCGTCAAAATAGTGAATCTATGCTAGTTTTATTTATTTTTTAAAAATATAGATTAGTACAAAAAGGAAAAATAAAAATTATTAGCGTGCTGTTGCCCCTCAATATAATTGAGAATAGTTTATAGCTAATTGTCTTACAAGCTAATTGTCTTGCACTGATTAATAGTAATCAAAGCGATCTAAAATTGTAATGTGAATTCTACAAACTTCTGAAAATAATGGTGTAACAATCATTAAAAACGAACCATGCAAGGTGCTAGACATAACATAACAGTTTGGAAATTAGATTTAAAGTTTAATTAATGTTTTATAAATTGGCTATTTATTTAATTAAATAAAATTGTGAATTTGTTGAGTATATTGAAAGGAAATTCAACGAATATGGATATGCTTTAGCAATAAAATAAAAAGCACAAAAATCTATGTCGCATAAAAGATAAATTTTATAACACAAACATAATAATTTTATCAATTATTATAATATAATATAATATTTAAATTTTCCTCAAACACATAATATTACCGTTTAATTACCTATAGCGAAACTGTAACAAAATAGTAAATACACACCATTTAAAAGTTTAACATCTATAACCCGTCCAAAATTATGGGAACACCATTCGCCAAAAAAAAAGGGAATATCCATTCTGACAGTACTGGAGACTAATCTGTTAAGAAATTTTAATTAATTTTCTTTTTACCATCACGACTTGCGAGATGTCGTCACTATGGCCCAACCACCAAAGAGCGCCTTGTTATTTTCCTACTCTCTCGTGCGAAAATTTAAATGCCGTTGGCGCACTATCAAACAAACATCGTCTCCTACCTGACCCCACACATCAGTAACTTTACAATTCTCCACATCAGTGATCCATGTCTATTCAAAATATTGCCTCAATCCTTTCGTCCGCTCTCTCTTTAACAAGACTTTCATACACTCGCGGACCTGCGACTAATATTACACTGATTGTGGGATCCACTAAGATTGTAAGAAAAGAGGTCTAGTGAACCAGGTGTAATCAGTTTAGTTACTTTTATCTTCTATCTTCTCTCCTGTAAGTTCTAACAGGAAGCCAGCTTTCTTGCGCTCACTCCGAATCCGAATCTATCTCTATATATAAAACGTGGCCACGACTCTGCCCCATTTCTAAACACTTTTCTCTCAAATCTCAATTCCTTCTCGCATCGATTTCGTCGGAGCTTGGCGCCACCGTGCGACACCCCTACGCCGAGAGGTACCCCTTCTCTTCCCTTCCCTTCCCTTCGCTTTCGCTTTCGCTTTCCCCAATTTCGATCTCAATTTTGAATTTTCTGGTTGGTTCAATCGCTGATCGGGGAAGATGGGGACCACCGTACAGTGGATAAAAGGGCAAAAGAAATCAAAGTTTATTTTCTTTATTCCTTTTGCGTGAAATTACTCTTTTGCCCCTCGCGTGGGGTTGAGATTTGAGAGAGATAGAGAGATCTGGGATTTAGCTGTAAGATGCTTAGGAGGTCGTTGGGCATGTGACTTTGCTCTTACAGTGAGTTATTCTCTAGTTGTACTTTTTATTTTTAAGTCCACTTTTTTTTAACTTATTTAGTGTGTTTTGTTGTTTGTTGAGAGAGAGATAGAGATCCCATCTGGTTTCGGTTGATGGACTGTTCATTGTGAACCTCTACTTTTATTATATTAATTAATTTTTGTGCGGCTAGTTGGGTACTTTGTTTGTTCGCGCACCCCCTTAAAAGCGAAGAGAACATCTCCCTTTTGTTATCTTCTTCCCTGCGTTCGTAGAGATCCACAATTCTTTAACTTTCGTGCTAGGTAAGTCCTGAGTTTGGTTTTTGGAATTTGATTGTTGTGGGTTTGTTTAGTTCTGATTCTGATCAGTCTAATACTTTGGGGGAGGAGGGAATCTAAGGTCAATTTTCATCTTTGTCAAATGCTTTTTGTGCCCTTTCTGGTGAACAATGGATTTAACGTTTTCTGGGGAATTTTAAGTTTGGTCTGATGTAATTTTCACTGTTTCATGATCACTTGGTCAGTGTGCTCAATTAAATTTGGTGGTCTCGACTTTGGTTTGCTGAATTGTTGATGCATGGGTTTGATTAACCAAGGAATGATAATTGAAATAGAACAGAAATTAGTTTGGACGGTGATGGAAACTTTCTGGTGAAATTAAGTATGAGAACCTAATTTTTGTAGGAAATTTTGTTCTGTTGTTAACAATGTGACAACTGGATCATTATTTTGCTTCATTCTGATGAAGAACAATTGAGAAAGTAGAAGAGTTTTATGCTGCAAATGGCAATGCAATACCAGTATATGTGCAGGTTATGTACCTGGTTTTGGGTGAATTCTATTTTTGAATTATTTTTTTAGTGACAGTTACTGTTTGATTTCAGTGTGGTAGTGGTTTGTCCAGTACTGATATGCTCTGCAGTATATCGACTCTTGAGTTTACCTCATGCTAATTATTCTTTTCCATTGTAGAAAATGGCAAGGATTCCAAGAAGCCGCAGACTTGCTGGTCGCCACATCAGATCAGCCTCATACCCGGCTATTCCATTGTACCGCTTTAAAGCTGGCAAACCAATTAATTCTGCACAAACCCTGAAGAAGGTAATCTCACACAAAAAGAAGCGGTGTGACTGGGAAGATGCCACCTGTTCGGTTTGTATGGAATACCCCCATAATGCAGTACTCCTCTTATGCTCGTCACATGAAAAGGGTTGCCGGCCTTATATGTGTGGTACTAGCTACCGCCATTCCAACTGTCTGGACCAGTTCAAGAAGGCTTCCTCCAAGTCTTGTGGACTTGGCTCACAAGCCTGGACTGGGTCTGAGAAACCTGGCTCACTTGAGTTAACATGTCCACTCTGCCGGGGCCAGGTCAAGGGTTGGACTGTGGTTGAGCCAGCACGCAAGTACCTTGACAATAAGAGGCGAACTTGCATGCAAGAGGGGTGCTCCTTTGTGGGTACTTACAGGGAGTTGCGTAAGCATGTCAAGGTGGAGCACCCCTCAGCAAAGCCACGTGAGGTGGACCCTGCTATGGAACAAAAATGGCGAACATTGGAGCATGAGAGAGAGAGGCAGGATGTGATAAGTACAATTCGTTCATCGATGCCTCGAGCGGTTGTGTTTGGAGATTATGTTATTGAAATGGGTGAGAGTGATGAGGATAATGATGACGATAGTTATGATGAGGAGGGACCACTTGGCAATGAGGCAGGTGACCGTGCGGGTGTGGATGGGGCGAGAAGGGGTGTAAATAGGAGCATACTCTATTTCTTTTTGAGAGAAGGGGCACGGTTTATGAGGTTTAATAATGATAACGAGAATAGAGAAGAAAGCGCTGGGTTTGGTCTTGCACCAGCTACCGGGAACAACACTGCTGATTTGGCGAGTGCATATTCATTGGATGGTGATGATGACGACGACGAGGATGACGATGATGTTGATGATGCTGTGGAGGTTGTAAATGGGTTTATGGGCCATGCGAGAGGTGTAGGTCCATTTGGATCGGAGAGACGAAGACGGCGTCGTCGTAGGAGTAGGGGTGGTATTGGGTTTGTGGGACCTGCATGAGGGCCCACTGCCTTAGCAGGGTCAGGAGGAGAAACACTGAGCATCATAATATATATGTAGGTTTCTCTGATTAATTTACTGATTTGTGTTTGTCATACAGGGGCAGTGCCTGACATGACTTGTAGAGTCAATTTGTTGTGTATGTTGTAGATTATTTCATTTTACATTTTACACCAAGAAAATTATGGATCCGTGTAACAAGAGCTTGCACAGGATAAAAAGAAAGAAGTATGCACTTCTCATTGCTATCTTCTGTAGTCTCAGACTTTTGTTTATTGGCTGTGTATGCATTGACAAACGTGTTCTTGAATAGTTGATTTTTTAGCTTTTTGCATTGATTGTTCAATTCATATAATAAGATTTTTTTTTTTTTTCTGAACACTTACTTTAATACTACGTTTCCTTCACATGAAGATTTTATATAAAATATTGAGCATGTACCAATATATGTACTTCAAAGTTGGCAAAGGATAAGAAATATAAATCAACTGTGTTATACTTTACAAGAGTAGAAACACAAGGTACACTACAGAAATAATAAACACATCTATGACGCAAAAATTTAAAAAAAGAAAGAAAAAAAAAAAGCTGCACATCTCATCTAGACCAACTCAAAGCTCTCAGCGATATAACAGCTACTATCCCGGTTTAAATATATCCACAACAAACACACCAGTGAGTTCTGGGTCTCCTACTCAGCTTAAAGAACCAAATATTTTAACACCATAACTAAATACTGCATTTACACAAACCAACATGCCAAAAATCTCAAAGCTCCTGTTCTTCTCCGACATTCAATAGACTTATCATCTCCCCAAAGTGTTCCATCCATTTAGCCATGGAAGCAAATGGCAGGAGCCCAGCAGATACAGGAAGAACAACCAACAGAATAGCATACAATACATACCTTCTAATCCAATAGGATCTCTTTACAACTTCTATCCCTTGAGAAACACTGACAGGGCCATGAAGCATGCGGTAAATGGTAGATGGAAATGCGTTTCCGAGAAAATGAATCAAACACAACATTTCCCAGAAAATAAGCCAGAAAAGGCCATCCCCACCGAGCATGTCTACACACCATTTCCCGGTAAAGCCACAGAATACACCTAGTAACATAACATTAAATGTGATTGGCATGTTTGGTCCTGCCACAGATGATTTTTGGATGATTAACCACGCTAGCGCAAGAAACATTATTATGCCGAAACCGAGCCGAGTTAGGGCTACTACGTGGCACCGGAAAAAGAGCCACCCTGAATTGAAAGAGGACACTTGCTTGGGGACCCACCACGAGTTTGATCCCTGAAAAAGGAAGTGATTATCATAAGACCTCAAGTTCCCTTCCATTGGACACTCTCACTCTTCCCAGACTGTTGGAAATCTTTATCCAAACTATCTTCTACCATATTGTCATTCAATAGCTTACATTATGGCAGCTACCAGGATAAGTACCAGTCATAAACAATGCCCAAGAAAAGAAAGATACCGTAAGTGCACAATTACAGTTACTCACCTTAGAGATGGCTGAACATGACTCAGTGACCTCAGTAATCCGCTCGTATGAGAAAACATAAGTGCCATAACCGAAGCAAACTGACATAATTATCAACCCAGTGACAAGCACGTCAATAAAACTCTTCACAAGTTCTGAGAAACGTGCATCTTGCATCTGGTTCTTCAATTTCTCTTCTTTAAACAGAGCCTTTGCCATCCCCATTCGCATCTTAACACGTTCCAGCATGTGGGAGTATGAACTAAGCTCCAATTGGGACCTTTTCAACTCAATTTTCTTCATAATCAGACCCATTTCAAACTCCTTTAAGTTGTTAGAGCGCACCTGCTCAGTTACTGATCTCTCCAATGTGGTTATGATATGGTGATTAATTTCATTAGTTCGGAAACTACCATTCTGAGAAATGCTTGATAATTGACTATTCAGGTTGCCATGGAGGACCATTTGTGTGCTTGTTGTGGGGCCTATGGGAGGATGCATGATTATATCAGACTGCTCTGTGCAGTCGTTTGAGACATCCACAGGATCACCACTGTCAGAGGGGGTGTAGCTTGTGCTTTCTTCTTGGTCTGGGAGGGATACATGACTTATTAGATGGAGAGTTTGTAATGTGCTTCTAAAAGACTTCTCGAAATTTCTCATAAAATAATCATACTTATCACCATATATCTGTCACAAGGAAAAAAACAAGTTTATAAGTAATAAGTGTAAAAGAGGGAAAGCAGATAACATAACCAAGATTCACATCCCACTTGGTACTGGTAACTGTATAGGCCAATGACTGTTGGCCAACCCATCAGATTAACATTGACCAGCTCCACTCAGTTTAAGCTAAGAGTTAATCCAGTAAGGGTTTCTGGACCCACTGGTTGATCAAAATGGCACTGCTGCCTTCGTAGCTAATCATATTCTTTTGTTTTAGAAAGGAATCGGTTTTCTATCAGTCAAATACTCGGTGTAAGTATAGGTAGTGTCGTAGCAACACCAATGAAATTCAATTTGCAGCTCTGGAGCAGTCAACCCAACCTGACCATGCGGGCTAATGAAATATGATTCTGATTTTGTGACCTGCTAGGATATTGAGTCAGACACTCAGACTAGACCTTGATACATAATTTTTGAAATAGTTGCAACCTGTCAGAAACTTCCACCAATTGCCAGTTGTACTGGCACAGACTCAAACAGATATCAGCACAGGATCCCACAAACAGGGTACCAAACCAGCTACACAAGTACGAATGAAGTTTTTAAGCTTTATCGCCATTAGCAGTTACTGGTATCATGCCAATCAATCAGACTACCAGTATCTGGTATTGAAGCCAACAAAAATGTTGAGAAGATATAGAAAGACTTACATTTGTTACAGACTCTTTCACTGCAGAAGTACACATCTGCAGAGAAATGAATAAAAGGGTAAAAAAGAAGTGCTGAAACCTCAAAAGAAATCATTTGGCAGAGGTAGCAATTAAAGTACCTTCGAAAGGTGATCTACAGATTTTCTCTCTCCTTGCTTATTCTTATTCATGACCTGTAAACCCAATTAAAAGATTATCTGATTATCTATATAACCCACTAGAAAAGAGAAAACAATGTAAAGGATAGAAAGTGCATATCATTTTATTTCTCACAATTCAAATTTCTGCTGCTTAATTATGGAATTTTAATATAAATAAGACTGACATTGAACTAAAAGTTCTGATCTTTTGTTGCACATAAGGACAATTAAAATGAGAGAATTGACATTGCAAATTTTAGAAATAAATTAAAACAAAAGGTGGGTTAAATAAAAAAAAGGCAAAAATGGCTAATGTGTGATTGTGGCAAATAAGGCAAAACCCTAACCGCTGAAACAAAGAAGCAAAGAAATAAAACCTGGGATAAAATAGCGGCGAATGACATCCCAAGAGGAAGCGCAAGATCGTCATGAGCAGTGCCACATCCACTGCCACGAGGGGCCCACAAAACTCGAGGCCTGATCCTCGTCCGTACACGGCTCTTTGCTACTCGGCGAGAGCTTAGAGAAGCAGAGGAGGAAGAGGAAGGAGAGGCTGTAAATGTGTCCTTGGCTCGGCCGAAACCATTGCATTTGGAGGGATTTTCTGTGGCGAGATCGTCATTGGCATTGTGCGGCGTGGGAGGTGTGGTCGGAGATGGCGATGGCGTGGTGCACCGCACAAGGGGTTTCATGGGAGAGGCAGTAGAAAAGGAAGGAAACAAGGGAAAGAGGGAGAGAGAGAGGTAAGGAAGACTTCTAATTTGCGCCGCTCTAGAAAGAAATTCCAAATGTGGGCTTTCACACAGTAGCCCAGTTATACATTAACTTTTTGTACTATGATTTGCTTTACTTTCCTATGCTACAAAGTTAAGTGGGATTAATTTCTATGATTAAATCAATCTCAATTCTCAACCATCAACACCGTATTTAATGTCACTAGATAGTCGCTATCTAGGATCTCTAAAAAAAACACCGTCTTTAATGTTAAATTTAAAATATGTAATAATTGAAAGTATGAAAAGTTTTATCCTATATAAGCTGCAAAGTATTTGTTCAAGGCTTCAAGCACAAAGCAAAGCTTTTAGTATTTGTAGGATCTTAAGCGTTCATATTTTCAGATTAATTATAGATAATGTTATTTTTCTCGTAGGTGGTTCTAATATTTTGGGTTGGTTGACTAAGTTGACTGATTGTTGTTTTCAGAATGTTCTGAAAATTAATCGTATTGATAGTGTTATATCGGTCGAAGAATCAGTAGTGCGAATTAATCACAATAAATCATTTTTCTCAAGTATCAATCACAATAAATCATTAATTTTCAATTTCTTTACCTCGTACAAAATTAATTCCTAATTATATGACATTGGATATAAATATATTGCCTTCGGGCTTTTATTAAAAACATGACATAATTTTTCAGAATATTAAACAAAAGTGACGGTCGTAATTTCAGTATGTTTCTTTTTTCAAATTTGAAATTGTGGACTAGTCCATCAGTTTACTATATATGAACCTAATTTGGAATGCATCCTCATATTTCGTTTAGTTCGAAAACAAGCTGACAACATACAGATCAGTTTCTTATATCAGTAATCTAGTACCAGAATCAACTTTCCTCAACAACAAAATTAAAAAATAGAACATTAGTAGAAGATGTCTATGGAGCATCTAAACTTCCAAGTTCCAACAATACCAACATAACATGAACGTTCCTAAGATTTCACTCTTGCAAGAACATGGAGTCCAGCACAGATGGTCAGTGACTCCGCCGTTATCCTAGAGGTAACAGGTTCAATTCCCGCTAGACGCGGAATAGGTAGCTATTAATAAGTAGATAAATAAGTAGAAGAGGGATAAACTCTAATTTACAGAGTGGGCTAAAGCCTCTATAAATAAATAGCCTCTTATTTCAAAAAAAAAAAAAAAAAAGATTTCACTCTTGCACATCGACCCCCCTATATCCAGCAAATAAATTTCTTATAAATAAATAGCCTCTTATTTCAAAAAAAAAAAAAAAGATTTCACTCTTGCACATCGACCCCCCTATATCCAGCAAATAAATTTCTTCTTGAATATGTACTGATAAATCGAGGGTACCACTAGGTAATAATCATAATAATAATTAAAGAAAATAAAATTACCAACTTCTGAGTTACACCAATCCGTTATCTTATTATTTCTTTCCTTATTAATTCAGCTCTCTATAAAGATGATAATACAAAAAAGCATTGCAATATTAACTCTAATAAATTATATAGAAATTAATAACAAAACTCCTACACTAGTTCAAAATCGGAGACTGACAGACCAAATATATAGCAGGAGATGCAGACCTGCAAATGACTCCAAATATTTTCATGGTTCCTCTATCTTGCAATTCTTTCTGAACCAGACACATAAAATTCCTGGTTACCTTGTCTTGGTAATTCTTTCCAAAACTGATGCAAACAATCTCATTTTTTAAGTAGCTGCAAGGAACAAATTGAAAATTATAAAATCTCAAACAGTTGGGCTATAGGCACAAATTGGAAAGCAGTGTCTTAGTTTGCCCATGCTTCACACATAAAATCAGAGCTTGCCAAATTTATTTGTCTCTAATGAATTCATTGAAACCAGACTGAGCTGACTGACAATTTGGAAAGATAGTTGATACAAGTCCAATCAAATCGAAATAACCAAACACACCAATAATTTGAAATGCATATAACCTGGAAGAAGATCATAGAGAACTAACCAAGATATAGATTAAGCTTTCCTTTTCTGGACCCATTTTATAGAATTCTCAAGGTCAGTGTATGCTGACACCTCAGGCAAGCTTTTGCTCTCAATCACAAAATCAAACACCTGATAGGCATCTGATATCCGACCTGCTCGACACAAAGTCCTCACAAGAGAAGCATAAGTGGGCCCATCCATTTTCATCCCCTTGCTAACCATGAGTTGGTAAAGCTCAATTGCCTCATCTAAGTACTGAGCCTTGCACAATCCCATAACCAACGTATTATATGTACACTCATTAGGTGTACATCCTCTCTCTTCCATTACAGTGAGAAGTGCACGAGCTTCCATGGCTTCACCTCTTCTGCACATACCATTCATCAAAGATGTGTATGTGACCACATTTGGAAAGTGGCCTGATTCAGTCATGGCCTTCAAAATTCTCTTTGCCTGAGGCATCATACCGGCTTTTGAAAGCCCAAATAAAAGTGTATTGTAGGTAACAAGGTCGGGCTCAACCCCTTCATCTTTCATCTTATTATACACATCCATGACCCCAGCACAATCATCAAGCATGCAATGTCCCTTCATGATTGTGTTGTAAACATATGCATCAGGCTTGAACCCGTTATCGGATAACACCGTCAGAAGCCTTGTGGCCTCACGTAAATTAGCAGTACGACACACCGCATCGATCAAAATTGTGTAGGTTATAAGGTTAGGATGGACAGACAGCTTGCTCCTAAGCTGTTCGATGAAATGATTCACAGAGCTAACAGGCCGGTCCTTTGCAAGGCGGCGAATCAAGAAATTATAAGTGAATTCATCCGGTTTAACAGGCGATTTGAGAATAAGAGAGCAAGCATCATCCAGTCGCGGCGAGTTGGGACTGGAGCAGAGAGCTCGAACCGACAAATCAAGTGAGGCGGCGTCAGGCGGGTGATTAAATTTCGACATGAGATCAAAAACCTTTAAAATTGGAGAGATGTCTTGGGAGGGAGAGAGACATGAGTGAGCTAAGAGATTGTGAAAGGTGGATTTGTCAGGAGTGAAGGAAGAGGAAGTGGAGAGGTGGGTAAGGAAGGAAATGGCGTCTGGTGAGGTGGCGCCCGCGAGGCAAAAGGATTGAAGGAGGGAATTGGGGGAAGGTGGAGAGGGAAGAGACAGGAGAGAGGTGGAGGTGGAGATGGCGGAGGAGAGGCAAGGCGAGGAGAATGGGTTCGGAGTTGAGAGGTTCGGGTTTGAGGTATTGGGTTTGGGTTTGGGTTTGGGTTTGGATTTGGGTTTCTGAGTCCGAAAGTGAAAGTGGGGTGTAGAGGTGGATGAAGGGGAAGGGGAAGACCCGGAAGAGGTTGATTTGAGGAGAGAGAGAGGGAGCTTGGCGGATCGCATGGACGGAGGCAGCTTCCCCATTTTGATTTGATCTTCTCAGACTCTGTGGCTTTCCTTTCCTTTCCTTTCCTCTAGGTTTGTAAACCGATCGGAGGCGGAGGCGGAAGGGAAACAAGTTGAGAACCGAGAGTCGAGAGAGAGAATGCGACTTGACAAGTGACAACGGAGACGGAGGGTTGAGGGTTTTGGGCCTTTCAGATATTGCGATTCGGTCCCTCTTTTCTTTTGGATTTTCATTTTAGTTTGCGGTTTACGTTGACTTGGTTCTATTATAGTATTATATTATTTTTATCGGAGTCCGGCAACAATTAGAATGGTGAAAACTGGATAGTAAAGTTATTTCAATTCCTGACTTGGTTTGGTAAAGTAAAGTTGGTTCAATTTAAAGAAATATGAATTATCTTTAAAATAATTCAATTCAAAGGAAAATGCATTATTCTGAATGGAATTACATATTCCAATCAATTGGATTAGAGAGATATTTCATTGAAAGAAAGGTTTGTCTGTATATTGTCGAATCTAATTAAAATTTTTATATTAGTCTCTATTTTATTTCAATCTTAATAGCAATAACGGGTAACTATTTTAAATTTCACTTATCTTGATATCTCATGGAGTATATCATTCTCGAAATGTTTATAACATCAGTCGGATTTATAATTATTTATCTAATCAGACGCACTTTACATTTTTATGTTTTAAATTATTAATATATAATATATGTACTGATCTATAAATTAATTTAGTTCATCAAATAAAAAGAAATCATATATGACATAATTGAATAAGACATATTACATTATTTGCGCCAGACGCATATAATAGAAGTCCACATCTCTTTGGAATTTATGAAATAAGGCTCTTCATAGATATTTATTTGAAAATGAAAACTGTTCGTCCAAGCCATGCAAGGAAAAGTATTGTTTTATAACATATGCATTTTTCAACAACCTAAAAACTGCCTGTCTTAAGACAACACCCCAAAAGTTCGGTTATTTTTTTTTTAAGAAAGAATGGGTCAAGTCTCTTACGTACCTTCTTGAATCTAATTATCCAAAAGATTCTGGTTGGGCTTTAAATCTGCCACCTCTTTTTAATTAAGGCGTGAGTATTCTTTGTCATTAAATCAAGGGTTGATTCTTCAAATTTGCTTAATTATTATTTGCAAATAAAAATTTTACATATTTCATATTTGTCAAAGAAATATTTGGGCAATTTTAGCGGAAATAGTGAAGGGATTTTATGACTACCTCTCTTGGCTCTTGCTATCTAGGGATTCAAATGAAATTTAACATGTACACAACTATCAATCTATTACTGATTTGATTTGTCTAATATTAGTGTGGTAGAGAGTGGGGACCGTGTTTCTATATACCAGAAGAAAACCGGCGCATATCTTGCTCCTTATTTCAAAATGAGAAGAAAAAAATGAAACTAAAACTTCTTTACATTTATTCCAAAAGACACTAGGGCTCGATAACAAGCATTATCAAACAAAACTACCTCTATTATACATTTAAACAAAGATATGTAGTAACCGGCTACATGCATGCTGCCTTAGAATACAAAACAAGAATTTGCAACGTCATAGTGCATCTTCTCAAGATTTGGCAGCACTGCAGATTGGATCATCTGAGGAGGGCCACAAGCCAGCGCAATCGTGTCGGACCCGCCAAAAGGTACATGCTCTTTGAGGATGCTCTCAGTTACGTATCCAACACTGTACCGCCACTCTTCCTCTACCCGTTTGACCTGACTTACAACATACCAAACCTTGAGCCTGTCAGGATATTCCTTAGCCCATTGATCTAGCTCCTCCCTTAATAGTATATCATCTTCTGTCCGGTTTGCATACACCAGGTGCATCTCGGTTGTGTCTTCGGGCTGGTTGCGTAACACAGCCTGGATTACCTGGTACACCGGTGTAATCCCGGTTCCACCAGCGATTAAAGCAAGCCGCTTTGCGAACACGTTCTTGCCATGGACCATGAAGTTTCCACATCCGTTGTATTCGATATGACCAACTGGGCCCTTGACATCGATGGTTGATCCAATAGGAAGAGATTCAAGATGTTGTGACATGAGACCTCCATCTGGGAACTTTGGATTTTCTCCTTTGAAGTATATCTTTATTACAAGATCAAAATGACCAACTTGGTCATTTGTGCTTGTCGGTGTATAAGCACGCATGCAGTTCTTGCCATCGATATTGGCATAGAGGAAAATGTGCTTCCCGACCGGTAGGCCAAGTACCTGGTCAGGAGATGGCAATGCAAACCGAAACAATCGGACATCATGCGAGATCTCTTTCTTATACACAAGTGTGCATTGAACCTTCTCACGTGGGTTTGCAAGTGCAACAGCCGACCCCTTAGAATTTTCACTTATTGTTACAAGATTTGAACTCTCATCTGAGGCCGCAAGCTCACCAATTCTATACATGTCGAGCAGCATCTTTGCCTTGTCGGAGTGGATGGCATCAAACTCTTCAGTACAATCTGTCCCAGCGTTGATCAATATGCTATCTACACCACCTGGATGGTCTTTCAAGAAGCTTGTGCAGTCGTAGACCTGGCCATGGACCACAATCCATGCCGAGTCCCTTGTGGAATGCTTACAGACCTCAGACATGGTGTATTGTGTCGTGGAGGTGTTCATGAATGGAGCAGACATGCTCTTCTTTAGAGATTGGGCACTCTCGGCTATGTCAAGGTGTGCCTCACGAGCCATCCACCCACCCGACTGGTTGCCAGGCTGGGCAGGGTGCTCGAATTTAATACCGATCTCTCCTCTGTTGGGCCGGCACACATTGAGTTTAACTCGAAACCAGCAATTATTCATCATTCCCTGCATAATTATTTCATAACATTAGTGATGAGTTTTTAATTTATTTAAATGTAACGAAGAATCAATCATCAAAAAAGGGTCCAACAAACCCTTCAAAAATCATAATTGGCCTGGTAATGTACCGGTCTTCTTGGTAAACCAGTACATCCTTGCCTAAGTTAATGCCTATTTTGATGTGACTGGGGTTAAAAAATAATATCTTATTAATAATTTTCTGTTTGGAAATCAATTTAAATGTTTGAAGATATTATTATAAACTAATGATGTATTTATTAGTGAACCAGTCTTTTTTAATCGGTAAACCAGTACATCCTTGCCTAAGTTAATGCCTATTTTGATGTGACTGATGTTAAAAAAATAATATCTTATTACTTATTTTCTGTTTGAGAATTAATTTTAATATTTATTAAGATATTGTTGCAAACTCAACTTCAACGGTACCAATACCTTTTGCTGTATTTAAACAAAAATAGGGCTGGTCACCCTGTTTCGCCTAGATATTTCAGATAATTTTAGTGGCAATACATACATAAATATACATAACATGAATGTATGTATGTATGTCTGTGTCTCTGTTTGTGTCAGTGTATGCACTTGCAACATATATACAAGAGTTGAAAAAGAACTTTGCTTCTTTTTTTCTATAAAAATAATTGTGAGTTGATGTTGCAAAATCAAGCACAGTTCCCGCTATTAAACAGGGTACTGCTTAACCGTGAAGTCACAATAAATCCTTGCTATCAAATATAAATAATGAATATTTTTTTGTAAAAGAAGCACTCATGATTACATAAGTAAGCTTCGACCTTTGACGAGATTCAATATAAGATTCCACCGAAGATTTTGAACTTAAAAAATTCATCACATCTATGTCCCATTGTCACTATTAATTACTAGTTTATTTGTTAATTAATTTAGGCTTAATTTCATATATATATACCTTAACATTCCAGATGAGTTTCTCTGGCTGTGTATTGAGAGACTCGTCCCATGCACGAACAGCCACCTCCTTTGCACCAAGCAGATCTAGCACCTCCACCTCCAACTGCCAGAAACACCAGCACCAAAATTTCCCATATTTTGTTGGCTTTTCAGGATGGTCAAGCGTGCAAACCCGCCACGTCTCGCCTCCATCCAGTGTTATCTCCACCCTTGTCACCTTCCTACCACCTCCTGATAATATACAAAACAACATGTATATGTAAATATTATGTCTTTATAGTTGAACGTAGCATCTCTATAGGAGAAATAATGTAGCACTGGTGCTTACCAGAATATGCATAGCCTTTAATGGTGAATGGCTTTTGTGTTGTCATCGAATTTATCGGGAGGACTTGGTCATGTCCCGGTGTTGTAATAACAGAGTTGACGTTAAGCTCATTAATGATATATTCTGGCTTGTACCACCATGCTTCATAACCAAAAAACACAAAATTTAGCTTTGAACTTAATAAAAATTAATTGATTGCTAAAAAGAAGGAGAAAAAGAAAAGGAGTATGTGCGTCTATACCTTCAGCATTGGCTAATTCTGCATCAATATGAGAAGGCAACACTCTATTATCTTTGTAATGGTAATAGCTATCAGACTCTTGTGGAGCAACAACAATCCTTTTGAGCCACTTCACCATTCGACCACCTATGAACCCGGGAACTATAACTCGAACCGGGAAGCCATGATCAGGTGATAGAACCTGCCCATTTTGCATGTAAGCAAGTATAATATCTCTAGCAGGGTCCATTGCCACCTCTCTCCTAACACTTGTACCGTACCTGCACCCGCCACCACCAGACAGTTCATCGGCCCCCTCAAAACATACATTTAATGCTCCGTCTTTCCGAGCCATAATGCCACACCTCCTCAATACATCGCATAGTCGAACCCCACGCCAGACTGATGTGGATATGGCACCTGGACCCCAATTGAACCCCACAGTCTGCCTCACCATATTCTGTTCTTTGCGCCGATTCCCAGCACAGACAAGTGTTACCGGGATTTCTATAGGGGTGAATTCATGCACCAGCTGGTCCATGGTTAACCTGACTGGGCGCTTGACTAAACCCGTTATCTCCACAGTCCAAGATGACCAATCAGCCCGTGGCACTGAACCATGATTACGAACATAGTGAAGTGGTGCTGGAGTAATGAACCCGTATTGCATGAGCCGGGCTAATGGTGGTTCACAGTTAAATGGGTGTTTGCCAGTGAGTCGAATTAAGTTTGGGTTGCGCTTGATCCATGAATCCAATGTGCGCTCGTCTCTTGGGTCATGGATCGACAGTTCTATATCATGCAGGTTACTATAAAGGTTTTTGTAATTAGGTTCTTCTTCGTCTGAATCGTAAAAGTTATCTGCATTTGGCTGGTTGTTTAAAGGTGGAGAGTTATAGGAAGGGAATTTGCAACCACGAGCCGGGGAATCAGATCGGCGGTTTAATTCAGTGAATGGTGCATGGTGAATAGAGGTTGCCATAGTTTTGAGCCTTTTTGCAACAGGTCTCAAAGTTATAGAGCTTGTGTACAGAAGTAGTGTTTAATTAGCTCTCAGAGTGTTGGCATGCTCTTTAGGTGGTCTAGGTGCGTTTATATATTGCGTGGTATCGGATCTAGGGGGTATCACAGCTTGCTTCTGGATCTAACTTGAAAATAGATTTTTTTTCAGGAGTCAGTGATACCTTACGATTCAAAACTAGTGAACCGTCGGCTCTCAATATTATTTTATGAATAAAATATCAGAATTATGAGCGAGCCTTTTCTTTTTTGGGTTGATCGAAGAACTGGCGCTTCATTCATCCAGGGGTGGTAATATATAGAGGAGGCACTCTTTTGGCTCTCTTGTTAACACAATTTTTGTAAGCTACTATGTGTTATGTCTTGATTTCACATAACAATTAAAGTTCTTTTACTAACTTCAATCGTTTGACTCCATGAATTACAAAGTAGACAGACAGAAAGAGCAATTCTCTCAATTCGCTTAGCACACTATATTTTATAAGAAAAGGTTGAAAAATTAATTTTGACCATCCAATCAAAGTGCGAAATATTTCCTTTATATTTAAGAAGCGTTCTAAATTTTGCAAAGAAAAAATTGACCAATTACTACTATGAATTGTTATATTCTACTAGTCATTTGATTCCTAGAAACATCAATAAGAACACAAAACCATCCAATCAAATTAACACGAACCATTCAACAAAAAATTGGTTTATTGAAGCAATTTTCTACGAATGTGTAGACTATATATATATCAAATCAGTTAAGAACCATGCCTTGGAGAGAAATGCTCTTTATTATATACTAAACGTATGTTTAAACCAACTCTATGGCGTTCTTAAGATATTAATGCATTTATTTTTTTTTTGGGGTTGGAATTTATCAGCATGCGGCATGACAGATTTCAGCCACAGACGTGCGCTTCGCACACGCTGCAAGGCTTACAGTCAATTCACAAAGCTATAAACCATGCTTTATAATACTTAGCACCCTGCATTTTGTAACAATACTAGCCAAACTGAGGTTAAGTGCTTGTACTCACAAGTAAACCAGAAAAATTTCGATATAGTCTCCCTGTAATTTGATGTATCCATAAAATATATAAACCATCCCCCAGTTGTAAACATTGTCCCCAACTAAATTCCACAAGCAACAGCCATATACAAAGCAAACTTGACAACTTAATACTTACAAGCACACAATTCACAACAAAAGCAAACAGCAGCATATAAGTATACAAAACATGACTTATAAATTTACAAGGCTTACTTCTCCTCACTTGCAGCCCACCGCCTTCAACCTGGAACCCATGAAAACATGGAACGGTAAGAAATATAACAATGGTTAAATTTACAACATTGAATAAATTTTCTTAAGCCAATATAAAAATTGAAATAATAAAAAGTTCCAGACATACTGTTTAGCTTTAGAGATTTATGGTGTATCAAATTCTCATACAATGTGACTCGTATATGATATTCAATCAAATTATATTAGATATAAATCATCACAAATTTGAATTTATCTGATTAACAATGAACTAGCATCATTTCATCAATTTGTATGTGTATAATATGCAATGTATAAATTATATTCTAACAATAATACTATTTAATTATAAATAATTTAGTAATTATTAAAATATAAATTTAATTAATTAGCCAATGAATTTCAAACTTGTTGTATTTTAGTTACACTTATTTACACCCAAAGAAAGAAAAAAAAAAAAAAAAAAAAGCTAGGATTGTTTGTCATCTTCATTGCAACAACCTCCCACACGAAATATGGCCACTGGAAATCACAAAATAGAACATTCCTCTCTGTGGCAGATATGAATGGCCCGATGGTGTAGCAAGTCACTATCATAAAACTGTCCGTCAATTTTTATTATGGAGAACGACATTTCCATCTCAATTATCATGGGGTCAACTTGTCAGTAAAGTGTAACACGTTTGATTATCTTTAACACGCATCAGTTAATTAGAATAACCTAAGTGAGGTTGGTGAGCAGAGAAGCGGCGCGGAGAGGAACATTGGATGGTGGAATAGCCATTTCCTCTTGTCAAAATAATGCACCTTCTCTGTGCAAAATTTGGATCGATTTTAAAGTGACTCGTGGTCTCATCTAAGGGCCAGAAAATGCACAGAGGCGCCCCTCTTGCATACATCAACGCGCCCCTTGCTCAGAAGTCAAGAAGGATCTCGCAAATTCTATTTTATTCTTCTGCTAACAGCCAATCTCTTTTTTTTTTTCTCTTTGTTTTTGGGCTCTTTTTGTTGTTTTCCTATTAAATGAATTCAGTACAGTTGTTATTTATTTTTTCTATTTTTTTTGAAATTTAACAGTCGTTACTTTTAGGCAACATAATTTTCTTGTATGAAAGCAACTCCCCGTATAGCGTGGCTCCCTTTAAGTAATGTGCTGCTTTTGATTCAGGCATGTCTGACACGCTGTGGTACATACGTGTCCAAGCATTTTTTAGAACATTAAATTCAAATATATTTTAATAAAATACCGTCATATTTTTATTTATCCAAATTCATGATGATTTCAACTTTTAAGGGCAAAAAAATAGAAAAATTATACATATATAAATCTGCTGGGTCGTGCGATGCACGTGAGAGGCGCTTTTTACTGTGGTTAGTACAGTACCCAATCCTGTCCGTTCATTCTCTATCTGTCGATCTAGACCGTTCGTTGGCGAGGGTTTTCTTTCACCTTGCTCACCTCTTCTTCGATTATTTTTCTTGGGACTTCCACAGACCAAAGCCGCTCAAGGCAAGAGGAAAAATCGCTGGTACTCTTCGCCTCCAGATCTAGACGGCCTCCGGCGTCATCTCGGCGGGTGGGTTCCTAGCTTCCTCCTTTTTTCTGGTGAGTATGATTTTTCGCTTTCTTTCTTCATCCATCTCCAATCACTGGTTTGTCGGTTTGGTTTTGCTTCGTCTTCTTCTTGATATCCTCTACATTTATACATTCACAGTATATTTGACCTTATCTCTTTCTCTTTTCTCATTTGGACCTTTCTCTTTTTTCATTTGGACCTTGCTAGGTTACAAATTTTGAGTCGATGGGGAAGGTTGCGAACCAGTTTTCGCATCTGAGCCTCTCTTTCTTTTACTCAATTTCTCCGATCGAGTCGATATGTGAAGATGGTATATTGACTAATTTCTTTGCTGGAAGAGAAGACCTCTATATGCTCCAGATCGATGCTGCTAAGGTTTTTAATTTGTTCTTTCATTACTAGAATTAATTCCTCCTTTAAACTAAATTATCATGAACTTTAATGTTATTGCAATGCCTATGGTCAAGTTTATAATAAGTGGCATGTCAATCAGATAGCTTAGATGTTATCATAGAATCATCTTGGCTATTGCCATGGCAACTATGGCATTGGCAGACAATGGCAAGTGACCTATATTTACTGAACCTGACTGGTACCTGGTCTAAAGATACAGATCCTCACTGGTACCTGGCCTAAAGCCCTAAACGATGCTCGATTTTCTTTTCCCTCTTTAATCTCAATTTTCTTCATTGGCACTAAGTTTTCTCTCTTTTATCTCAGATTATCGTCGTCTCTGATCTTAGCTCTCACTATTGATTCAATAAATGGTTGATTTCACTTACCATGAGCTTGAGCAAGGAGAACTCAAAGGCTTTTTAAGACGGCTACAGGTTGTATTCTTTTTTTATCTTTTTTCACCTTACCTTTTTATCAATTTTTGAACATATGTGAGGGAGATTCATCTAAATCCATCCGTCCATTTAGAGTTTAAAAATCAATTTTGTGGCTGATCTTTATCCTTCCGATTGAAAAATTTTAGACTCTTGAGATTCTTGACTGGAGTTTTTTGAGACAAAGGTCATAATATGCATAGATTTGGGTTATTTGGAATAAAAGGTCACGATAGCCATGTATGCACAAATTTGAGGTTATTAGGATGCTAGCCACAGAATTAAGTTCTTTGGAAGAAAAGATGATACACCTGTGCTAACTGGTTTAATTTTCTGGTGTTGATTGCATGTGAGTAAAGAGGCTATCAGGTCAGCTTAGCTCCTTGCCTTAATTAAAGGATACTATTTTGGTGAGTTGTTGTGCATTTTGTTTATGCATTTCTTATTTAAAGGTTGGAAATAATAGTTTTGTTTTTTCTTATCATTTTTTTCATGTCGCTAATGATTCTGTTAACAAGGCAAATAGTAATAGTTCCTAGCCTTAAACTCCACTACTTTTACTTTTATTAATCAATTGTTCCTCTATGAATGTTGTCAAGGTGGATCTATGTAAACATTAGCTATAAAACATTTATTTGATGTTTTTGGTCTTTGATTTCTGTGATCTAATTTCTTTCAATTTAATTCTTTTCAGAAATGCTGGATATATATGAACCAACACTGTGAAGGTACAATCATGGTACTGGAAAGGGTAACAGTACAAAGTTCAGTATGGTATTTAATTGAGGTTGCTTTTAAATGATTTTTTCCTATTATATTTTCTTTGTTTGTGATGTGTTCTATTTACTTCTATATAGTTGTTGTTGCTATAACTACTTACTCCACTATTTTCCCAAACAACGATAACAACAAATTTGTTCTCTTAGGATGGATAAAGTCGTTGCATTGGCTGTCAGTGTGAACCTATTCATGATGACCGTTTATTTTCTATAATTAAAATTCAAACATAACAAGGTGAACTTTCCGCTAACAATCCTCGCTCTCATTTCCTTAATTATAGTGTGATGGAATGCTATACACGTTTTGCTAGCTATCAGATCAGACCTAACTGATTTTGTATTTAGCAAAGGAGGTTTGCTCTAATTTATTATGTCTTATTGTTAGTTAACTTTAAGGGTTAAATTGACTTCATTATTTAGTACAAATTTTTGAAGCTAGATAGAAATTTTCAGATGATGACCGTTGTAGATTTTTTAATAGATATGCTTTTATTGCTTTTTAAGATATACTTTTTAATACTATTTCTTCATTATTTTTGAATAGTAATGCCCTGTTTTTACTAATAAGATATGAGGATACAACTTGTATGAATCTCAATTGACAGTGCCATGGAGAAATTGATGCGGGGGCATTTTGGAAAACTATAAAAATAATTCTTGCATGACTCACTTCATATAAAATAATTCATGTGCTCAACAAAAATAAAAAATCCTTTGTAATCGTTGTGACAATACATCCTGATCTCAAGAATAAATGTTTTAAAAAGGAATCTTATAATCTAACAATTTTTTCATGTCATAGAATAATTATTATATGAAGTGAATAATGCAAAATTATTTTATATTTTTGTTGAGCACATTCAGCTGGACATGAGTATAGATTGGGCTGCATAAATGTATTATTTTAGGTTTGATAATGATGATTGAGCATGTATATTTTAGTGACCTCATGCTCAAATTCTTAGATTTTGGTACCACATCTATTACTTAGTTAAATTCTATTTTAAATATTTTGCTTATTAAAGGGTCAAAAATTATTTGTTTGTTGGAAAATAGAACTTCTGGTTTGCATTAAGTTAACTGGGTTATTTTTACCTCTTTTGCAGGTTGCACACTGGAGTCATTTGGAGGTTTGGGATTTCATGTCAGTTGGTTCCATTGTTATCAAATAATTACGAATATATTAAATATAATTAGTGTTCTTGCTCAATTGTTATATTGATGTACACAATCAATTTCTTACAAATGAAAAATTAAGCACCAACAACCTAATACAAGAATCAACATATGTGCATGGTTATCAATCATGACAATAGGATTGTCCATTTCATTCAATAACAATAATGATTCCAAATATTGCACATCTGTTTGCGAAAATATTTCATAAGTCATAACATATTCATACTTATTAGAAAAGCATTTCATAACATGTTCGGATAAAAATAAATCGTGCAAAAAAAAAAATCGTGAATGAACAAAATAATTCCTTTAGTGTTCACATACGAATGTTTATCATATTTATACAAATGAATGAACAAAATATTGGTTCATCATTTACCGCAATTTCACTGCTCTTTATTAGCTTCAATGCTCCATCGCTCATTATGATCCTACTCATCACTCTATATTAGTTTGCATGGTTTATCCACACTCATTGGGAACACATTTCATAACATACTAAGATAGGAATAAATCGCGCAACGCGCGAGTTAAGGGCTAGTAATCATAAGGATCGAGATTCTTCATCATATTGTGGTTGCTGTTGTCTTAAAAATTTCTTATAGACGATCTAATTGAGAAATATCAAGAGAAATAAAATGTACCTCTAACGGATGATTAGAAATAAAAAATGTAAAATGAAAAGGAAAATAAATATTGAACAGACTGACCACAGATAAATATTGAATCAGCCAAAAATGTGAAATTAGTAAGATATTGTTATTTCTATATATTATGTTGGGAAGTACATGTATTTGTATTTTTAAAGGTGTAAGTGTTATTATTTATTTTTTTGTGTAATTACGGACTTATTTCATTTTATAGAAATAATTTCATATTTAAGGTTATGAAGTATTTATTATTTTATAAATATAATTAGTTTGCCTGATTTAATTATTAAGTATTTTACTTTAAAACACATCTAAATTATTTAAGCATACAATATTCTAACCTATTTTCAACATAAACGCGTTAGTGGTTTTATTGTGTTGTTGGGATCATATATATCCAGATTTTAAGTTTTCGTTGTATCCGCTTAAGAATAATCTGGATAGTTATAATTTTTTTTTCTTTTTTGAAAAAAAAAAAGAAAGTCTCGAGAAGAGACTTCCCTGCTTCGTTAAGCAAAATAATAATAATAATAAGTCTACAATAACGTGTTTAAACTTCTAACAAATCACACAGTAAACACAATCAACTAAACCTATTGCAAGACCTTAAGGGTCTGCTCCAGGAATCAATTTTTAGAGGAAAGTAAAGGAAGGTAAGGAGAAGTTTAACTCATAACTTGCTCCAGGATAGCAATAGAATGAGAGTAATGGAAAGAGTTTACTCTATTTTTACAGAAACTTGTACCCTCCAAATTGGGGTGTAAGAGTTTACTCTACTCTCCCAACCCTTTCCTTCCCTTCTCTTCCTTTACTAAAAACTAGAGTTGAATCTCGCGCGTTGCGCGATTCATTCCTATACCAATATACTATTACATAGTTGCGCGATTTATTTTACATTGTATAAAAAAAATGACATAAAAAATTGGAAATACTATTCAAACATTATATGAAAACTGCCACAAAAAATCCTAAATACTATGTTGCCACAAAATATCACGCGCCACAGAAAATCAAAATCACTGTTCTTACTACAGTGATTTCACCCCCTCACGTGCAATGCATGACACAGGCGATTTATATATGTATAATCATCAACATTTTTCCTATGTACGTAGTATATAAATATTAGTATTTAGTTTTTTCTTGGCATGGTACCTATATTACTATATTAGGTTGATATATGCGCGATTCATTTTTTTCTATTGACTGTCAATGATTATTTGTGAACTAATATGGAATATATTGCATAATTTTTGAACTAATCACCGACAAAGTGATTCATTTAAAAAATGAGACGGCATAATTTGTGAACCAAATATGTTTCATAAATTATGAACTAATATATCTCAAGGATGAGACTTGCCTTAGAAAGTTTTGGAAATAAGCTGTGATTTAGGACTAAATTTGACAGCTCTTTGAAATCAATAACAACTCTCTTTATCGCTATTTCCTTCTTTACAAAATTGCTATTTCATCCATGCTGGCGGCCGTGGAATTGTTTCTCCCGTGGCTGCTCCTAGCAATAGGGGATCTAAAACAAAGAAAAAAATTGATAACTTAAGCTACTAATTGTCTAATTGTTCTAGACAGATTCACTTCAAGTTGGTACCGGACCTTGGTACATTAACAATACTATGCTTTTACCAAAACCCAATTTTTGACTCAGGACATGGTCTAAATTAAACCTTACAATACTATTCTTTTACCATAACCCAATGTTTGAACTCATCTCATGGTCTAAATTAAACCTTAATCATTAGCTATACCCCTAACTATATACAACCCAACTTCTAATAACATAATGCAATTGGTACCAATCAAAGAATTCTTAAAATAGAGCTCAGATTCCTTTTAACAATAGAATTCTTAAAAGATAAAATAAAGTACTGTTTAACCCAAAAATATTATGCCAAATTGCATGAAATAAATAATCCATGTTATGACAAATAAATGCAAGAAAGTCCAAAAATCCATGAAAAATACCAAACAAACTCCAAAAATTCTCAAAAATTACCCAAAAATCCCCTAGGAATTATGATGAATTATCATGATTTCAAAATACCAAGAATGTCAATAGAAACCCTCCATTTTGCAAAGAAACCCTAAAACTTTACAAAATTACCAAAAATAAATCCATGAGGAATTTCCCAAAACTCTTTGGACCATTAAATTCCTTATATTTTTTTGAATCTACCCATGAAATTTCATCCAAAAATACCCAAGGGAAGGCCTTCAAATGATTTATTTTCATTTGGCAGCAAAAATAAATGGTTTATTTTAAAGGAAATGTCGAAAAAATCCCAGAAAAATCGAGTGATTTGGCGCGTACACCCCATTGCAGAGGATCCGGGGTGGAGAGGAATGTCGCTGAGTTTAAAAAAAATTACTCCTCTGATAATGTTTTGGGTGAACTTGTTCTGTGCACCGAAGGCTCTCCTCTGTTCATTGGCTCACGAAGACCCAGCGCACCTATCTCTTTCTCCCACATTAAATCTTACAAATGGGGCCCAGGTGAAGAGTCTTCTTCTTCCCTGGTAAAAAGAGGAGCTCCGTCGTTTTACCGCGCGAAGCCAGGTAAAGATGGTGAATGCAGCGCCTTCAGTCGACGTGGCTCCGTCTTCGACCACAGACAACAAAACCAGACTCGCCTGCCCATGGTTTTGCGAAACCTAACCCTAGGCGCAGCTCAATCTGAGCCACTGAAGGGTATTGGATGGTGTTGATCAGGCCAGGCTCCAAAGAGCGAAACCCTAACCCTGGCCTATTTAAACCCAGCAAATTCTATGAAAAAGAGGGAGGAGGGAGCCGCAGCTATAGGCTAGAGTTTAATTTCTGTAATTGTGCTCAATTAGCTCAGTTAGGATTATATTGTAGAAGGAAATACATCAAACAGTGTGTGAGAAAGAAGAGAGGTGAGAAATTGAGCAAATTTACTATGTAGTATTCTGTGTGAAGATGAAATAAACGAAATTGAAGTGTTAATTGAGCTTCTCCTTCCCTCCCTTCCTTTGTCTCAGCCACCAATCAGTGGTGTGTTTGAGTTGTGTAAGCACAGCTCTCATGGACTATGGTCTGCAGCTTAGCAGCAGTCATGGCCATGAGAGAGAGGTTCTCTTGGTGTCTCATGAATGTTTGGAGCTTAGCTCCTCGATTCATGTGATATCCTCTCGGCTGCCACTTGAGAATTTGAAGCTTGGCTCAATTCTCATGTGGAGAGCTTTCAATTGACATGGCATAGGTCCAGAGCGCAGCACTGGCCTAGCCATGATCAATGTGCTAGCTTTAAAAGCTCCAAATAGCAAAGAAATGATAAATTAATGGTATACTAACCCCCTACCAGACCCTTGTGTAATTAGCCCAAGAATTCAGGACTCAAGTGTATAAAATGAGGCACATACTGCATCCTATAAGATAGAGTAGCTTTATCATACAATAAATGTATATTTGTATATGCTTAAAATCTGGTCAGAGATGAAAAATAAACAAAAATGCGGATTTAGGTGGACTAAATTGCAAAACTATTCATAGACAGCAGGTACAAGGTTCTATGGACAGCAAGAAATGAAATTTTCTATTTTTGGGAATTTCTGTGATTTTATACGATTTAATATAAGCAGCAGGGGTATTTTATGAAATAGGATGTTATTCTCTAAAATCTTGGACTTCTGTGAAAAATGCATGTGCAGAAAAATCATAAATATATGGATAGAAATTCTTACAAATTTTTAGAATTTTAGAGTAAAAATAAATGCATCTTCTCATTCATGTTTAATAAGGACAGAAATTATAAATATTTGATAAAAATAGCTATAACTGCTGTAAGCTATTTCATTTGCATTACCTATGCATATTTTGATCACAGTAAGTTACTTTCCTGCATTTTGAGCAACTCAAATAAAAATCATCAAAAACAATGATAAAATGATATAAACCCAAAATCTGAAAACAAGGAAAAGTGCAAAGATACTAGTTCTTACTCTCTATGCTAAATCAAACATATAAAACTCATCTAATCAGACCTATATGGAGTGTTAAATCAAATTAAGTTACTGAAGTCCCACTTACATGTGACTTAGGAAATTGAATAAAAGCACAAATTTACACTCTCTGCCTACATCCTTCCTATACCAAATCGAGATGCCTCAAATAAAATCAAGGTCACAGACAAGATAAAATTGACCCCCTGAAGCTGTCTATACGTTGACTGGTGCAAAAATACAGTTCTGTAGTCCCCACAACCGGAGCTCAGTTCAGCTCAATTTGGGACCGAAGTGTCTCAGTTGAGTAAGCCTCTCCCCAAGCTCTTCCACACAAAATTGATTCCATAATGGTCTTCAAAGAATCAACAAGAGTGTATGAAACCTATTACTGGCAGAGGAAGGTGGTCAGAAAGCTTCGAACGCCATTAATGGCGAGCTGAAGTTACTTAGGTGCCATGTGGCAGTAGGCGACTCCATAGCACGAGTTGAACCTATCAATCTCCTCACCTCACTCCCACGATCTAAACGCACCTAGTCTCGACCCCTACCATGGCCTGTGACGTCGCAATTTGGCCGGAGAAGAAGCGAGGGCTTTTCTGCAAAAAGTCCATCTTCGACGGAGGGAGAGACGTTTAAACGCGATCTGTCGCGGATTTTCTGTGTCGGATTTGGTGTGGCAGGTCAGCTCACTCGCCACATGAAGTCCAGCGCAAAGTCAGCGTTTCTGGCCCAGTCAGCGCACACGTGGTCCAATCACGATTTTCCACATCAGCTGAATTTTCAAAAATTAATTAAAAATAGTGTACAACTCAGAAAAATTCAAATAAAATATCCATAAAATCCTAAAAATCTGTAGAATCTAGATTTACTGATATTTTGATATAAAATTATGTCATTTTGTGCCTCTTTTGTATTTTCAAAGTATTTTCTAATTAAAATTGAGTTTTATAAATTGTTGAAACTTCAAAAATTCACCAAAATTAGTAGGAATCTCAGAAAAATCCAAATAAACTACTCAAAAATTTCTAAAAATCTAAATAAACTAAATCTAATATTATTTTCATATGTTATTTTGTCAAAATAAATAGTTTCTTATTTTTGAAGTATTTTTCTTATGAAAATCTAATTTTATAAATCCTAGAAAAATGGTCAAATATTTTAATAAATTTTCTAAGCAATTTTATCACTTTCTTGTTAAGTATAATCAAGATTTAAAGATAAATTTGGTAATATTTAGAAATTTTTTTTTTATAATGTAAGAAATAGAAATAAATAATAATAATAATTATAATAAATCATAAATAAATCATCAAACAATAAATGATATCATTATGAATATTAAATAATAAATAAATCCCAATATGATGAATAAATAAATTTTAGGCAATAAAGAGTAAATGATTAAATAATAAATGAACAAGTTATTACAAATAAGTCTTAAATTGTAAATAATAAATAAATAATAAGTAACTTAATAATCATAAATAAATAATAAATAATAAATGTTAAATAAATCATAAATACTAAATAAATAAATCATAAAATAAATAATAAACACATAATTCAATAAATGAAGGAATGAATAGTAGATAAATAATAAATAAACAAATAAATTAATAAACAACTTAAAATATAATTAGATAAATCATATTAAATGAGACTAAATCAAGTTAAATCCGAATCAAGTGTAATTTAAATGAAACAAATCTCTCTAAATCAAATCAAGACAAATCAAGCTAAATTAAATCAAATAAAAATAAATCAAATCAAATCAAATTAAATAAAGTCAAATCAAATTAAATCAAATCCTGTCAAGTTGGATCAAATCAAATCAAGTGAAGTCAAAATCCTCCCAAAATCTTTTTGTTCTCACAAGCCCCCTAAATGGCCGAGAATTTCAAATCTTTTTGTTCTCACAAGCCCCTAAATGGCCGAGAATTTCAAATCTTTTTGTTCTCACAAGCCCCTAAATGGCCGAGAATCCCAAATCCTTTGTTCTCACAAGCCCCTAAATGGCCGAGAATCCCCAAAATCTTTTTGTTCTCACAAGCCCTCAAATGGCCGGGAACCAATTCTCACAAGCCCCAAATGGCCGAGAATTTCAAATCCCTTTGTTCTCTCAAGCCCCTAAATGGCCGAGAATTACCAAATCAAAGTTCCCTTTTATTCTCACAAGCCCCTAAATGGCCGAGAATTTCAAATCTCTTTGTTTTCACAAGCCCCTAAATGGCCGAAAACCGATTCTTTAAGCCCCCAAATGGCCAAGGATCGTAAAATCAAATCACCCTCATAGTCAAAACATAAAAATAAATAGTTTCAGCTTTAGTTTTAGTGTTAGTTTTAGTTTCATATATTCTTGGTTGTTTCAAATAATTAGTTTTAGATGTATTTTAGATATTCTCAATTGGGCCCCGTCAATTAAGTCTGGTGCCATCAATTGAATCCAGTCTTAACCCAAAAGAAATAAACTATTTATATCCTCAATTGTGCCCCGTCAAATTAGGTTTGGTGCTACCAATTGAGCCTTGTCTAAACCAAAAGAAATAAATTCCTTGTTGAGTATTAAAACCATTTAAACAACGATTTTCTAGCCTATTACATTTAATTTCTCGAATCTCTTAATCAGAGGTTCTCGTGGGAAACCATGGGGTAATTAACAATAGGGGCTTGCGCCTATTGGAAAGAAAGGATCCACAAATTAATAAACCCTTACGAGAATGGATTCTAGTCGATGTTCTCTAGTCGTTAAGAGACATCAGCACTTGAATTCAAACTCGTGAGGGGTGAATCTAAGACTTATTCTCGTTCTTGAGGAAACCCAATCATTCTTCGAGAAATGACGAAAAAGTCACCACAGATTCTCTGGCACGCCCGGTGGGACCTCTTTCTCCTCTCATCTTTGAGATTTGAGGGATTAAATGTATAAGGCTAGGAAATTGTTTTGTAAATACATTAAGTAAACATTGCTAACCATAACATTTCAAGGTGTTCTCTTGCAGGAAATGGCGTTTACACCAGTTGACATGAGCAAGCCTTCGGGAATGTTCAGGATTGGAGGAGTACCGATCGTTTACCAGCATGAGTACATGTTTGGGACCATGCCGTATGGGCACTCTTTTGTGCCAATAGTGCAAGTAAAGGATGGTAGCTTTCAACTTGCTCATGTTGTTGAAGAACCTCAAGATGAACCAGTGGTGGTTTCTCGGGTTCTTGAAACCCCTACTGAGATTACCATTGAAGAAAAGGAATGGGCTCTTGTACCTCAAAAGAGGGCCCACCCAGGATCAACATCTTCTCCCAGGAGGCACCGTCGTCGTCAGTCTCCTCAAAAGAACGCAACAGTGAGAAAAGTGTATGTGCCAGTCTCCCAAGGCACAAGGACCATCAAGAAAGTACAAAGAGCGTATAAGAATGAGTTGGAGGTGAGGCCTAATCTCCCAGTCAGCAACCCATTTGCACCTCTCAGGCTGGTTCGGAAGAATTCTCCTAAGGCTGTGTTGAAGACAATGGAGGAATTTCCTCATGAATACCAGGTCCAGTTCCGGGGCAGAAATCCTCAAAGGAGGCAATCGGTAAAAGAAAGACTTGTGTTCCCCCGTGTACCAGTCCATGAAAGATTGGGACCAAAAAGGCAAAAAAGAGAGTCAACCCCTGTGAAAGAGAGATTGGGGCAGAAAGGAGGTGAAAGAGCTACCACTCCTGTAAAGGAACGTTTAGGACCTTTGAGGAATGAAAAGAGGCCCAAGAAAATGTGGGTACCCAAGGTTGAAGCTCGTTTGGTTGTTGGAGTGGCTAGTCAAGAGTCACAATCCAAAAGGAGACGCTTAGTTTGGCGTGAGAAGGAGCCGGTGGTTCATGCCTATGTGAACATGATTAGAACAAGTGGAGAAAATGAGATGCATGCCTTTGTAAATATGGCCGGTGACGAAGAAGTCATTTTGACCAAAAAGGATGGCAAAGATAAGAAAGATCACACGTCTTCAAGTCACAATATTCCCCAAGGAGAAGAGGTGCTAATTGAGAGCGCTCAAGAAAGTGATGATGATAAAAATCGATGGATGGAAGGGAAAGATACTCGATTGATGAGTATATTGGAGAAAAATGAAAGGAAGATGTCTCAACTAATGGATGAAAGAGAGAAAGATAAGGAATTGCTTAAGAAAATGTATAAACTTTTAGAAAAGAAGAATTTGCTCGGAGAGCTTGAGAAAGAATACTCCTCCTCTTCAGAAGAGGAGAACAAACATAAGAAAAAGGCAAGGAAGAATAGGAATAAATATGGGTCTTCTGATGAAGGAGAAGAAAAGGGCAAGAAGAAAATGGTAAAAGAAAGAAAGAGTAAGAACAGATATGAGACTTCTGATGAGGAAGAAGAGAAAAGTAAGAGAAAATCATCCAAAACAAAGAAGAATAAGATCAAATATGAGTCTTCAGATGAAGAAGAAGAAAGAGGGTATAAAAGGCATTCCAAAGAAAAGAGGAGCAAGTCTAAATATGAGTCCGAGGAAGATGAAGTTCCTGGGGCACGATCTCGGACAGGGGCAAGAAAATCGGAGCCGACCAAGCAAATCATTCAAGATATGATAAATCAGCAGCTCCAAGCATCAGGAGCGGGCCGTTTGGTTAACATTCGAAAGAGGTGTGGAAGGCCTTACCCAAGAGAATATGAGCAAGTTGCTTATCCTTCTAATTACCAAGTGCCAAAGTTCAATCTCTTTGATGGCACAGGAAAAGAGGGTATTACTCCTGATCAGCATTTGGTGCAGTTTAGGAATGCGTGTGGCAATACCTCTTGTGACGAAGCTCTCCTTTTTAGGCAATTCTCTCAAAGTTTGACGGGTGCCGCATTTGAATGGTACTCTTCTCTTGAAAATGATTCAATTGAAACATGGGATGAAATGGAAGAGATATTTAGGTCTAAGTTTGCTATGGTGACTCAAAGAATTAGTATGGCCGACCTAGCTTCTGAAAAGCCAAAACAAGGAGAGAAAGCACTGGATTACATCAATCGGTGGAGGAACATGAATATAAGGTGCACGCACCAGATGCCCGAAGCGGAGGCTGTAGAGTTTTTAATAAGAAATTTGGATGATTGGATTAGAAGGCCATTATCTGGAAGTGACATTTACACCTATGAAGATCTTGTGACTCGTGTGGCGAGGGTGGTGCATATTGGGCCACCTAGAGAGGCCCGATTTAACAATAATAACAGAAATGATCAAGGCAATAGAACGCAAGGTCCTCTTAAGATAGCCGGGGCCAATGAAGCTTCCACTAATCGAGATGGTGGTTTCAAAGGAAATAAAAACAACAATAGTGGTGGAAGTAGTGGAAGTAGCTGGACTCGAACACCTTTGAATGAGCGCTTGAGTAAGCCCTATTCATTCAAGAAAGAAAAGACTGCGGCTTTGCTCAAACAAGTGTTGGAAGGGAAAGCTATAGAGTTGCCTATTTGCAAAAGACCTGAAGAGCAAAATAAGGTAAATGACCCGACTTATTGTGCCTATCATAGGGTCTTGGGGCACCCTGTTGGAGATTGCTATGTTTTTAAGGATATTCTCGAGAGGATGATCAAGGAAGGGGACCTTATCATACCCCAAAGTTTCAAGCAAGAACCAGCTCCTCATGCTCAAGCCAATGCGGTATTTCAAAAGAGGAATGAAAGACGTAATGTGGAGTGCAATGCCATTATAGTGGTGACTGAAGAATCTGATCATGAAGAATGCCAAGTACAAAAGCTAGTGAAGCAAATTAATCAAGAAGAAACAAAAGGAGAAGAATTAAAGGAGACAGGAAAAGGAGAAGAACTTGTCGTTTATTATTATGATTCTGAGGAAGAAGAAGATGATGTGTTGTATCAAGGTCTTTTTGCCAAAGGCATGTTTGAAGAAAAAGAGTGTCACCTAAACCTTCGGTCAGGCACCAACATCCCTGAAAGGCAAGCGCCCAAGGAGAATGAAAAGGTGAAAGGTAAAGGCAAAGGGCAAGAAACCGTTGAAGAGCCGGGGCCAAGTCAAAAGGCAAAAGAAACTGTTGGAGAATACAACATTTTGGCTCATTTGAGACGCACCCCTGCACTGATCAGTGTATTTGAGGCGTTGATGATGTCGAAAGATCTTAGAGACACAATGATGGAGGTGTTGCAAGAACCCGAGAAGTTCCAAGCTTATTTGGCGGAAAAGCATATGACTGAGGCCCTTTATGTGGAGCCTAAAAGTCAGATTACATTCACAGATGTGGACCTAATGATGGGAAAGGCCCAGCATAATCAACCACTCTATATTACAGGCAAAACCAATGGAAATCAACTAAGCCGAATGTTGGTAGATCCAGGCTCCTCCATCAACATTTTGCCTTTGAGATCATTGAATCAATTGGCTTTGGGAGGAAGGCGTTTGTTGGATGAGAACGTCTATATCCATGGGTTCAACCAAAACTCTGAACGAGCATTGGGGTCAATCACTCTTCCTATGAAGTTTGGAGAGCTCGAAACCTTGGTTAAATTTTATGTAATCGATGCCGATACATCATACAAGGCTTTGTTAGGAAGACCATGGTTACATGAGAATTACCTTGTGCCATCCACTCTCCACCAATGTGTCAAATACATACATGATGGTGAGCAAAAGACTATCAAGGGAGATCCACAATATTATGGGGCACATGAAGTGGAATTAGAGGAGATTGAGCGGTTTTACGCTCCAACTTCACAAAGGAGTACCTCCCCCCGAATGAGATGGCGAGCTGAAAAAGAAGATGAAGGTGATAATGAAAGAGTAATTTTGAAAGGAAAGGCCAAGACCTCATGTGCCGTCAAGACTCCGCTCTATATAAAAGATGAAGAAAGTGATCGAAGTGGAAGTCCTTGCGGCACGAAAGATTTTGAAGGAAGAAATGATCAAAAGCAAAGAAAAGTGATCTATGCATACGATACCGACTCTGATGAGGGGTTTGGTAGAAGTGAAGACTCGATGGCCATAGAGCAAATCCCACTGGGTTATTTTAAAGAGCTTACCCCGAGAGAAGTGAATCAAATAAAGGATTTGGAAACTTTCTATGTGCCTCCTAAAGTGGAGAAAGTCCAAAAGAGGATGGTATTTCATAAAGGAATTCTATTCTACAAAGCCGAGAGTGTGGAGCCGTCAGATGGGGCACCTTGCTCTGATGATTGGGAGAGGTGGTTAGAAGAAGAAGATGATGAATTTGAAAGGATAGAAGTAATGGGCCACTATAACAAAGGGTTGATAGGTTTGTTTCAAAAGGCCCGTTGTTTGGAGCCAATTTCGAGGCGGAGTGCGAAGGCATTTCAAGAGTTGTGGAGTGAAAAGTCTATGTGGGTCAAGGGACTAGATGGAAAGCTCAAGAAGACCAAAGGATTAGGTTTTCAAACGCCTCAAGAAGAGGTCTTATTCGTTGAGTGCCACATGGTGGGTATAACGCCCATTGAGTCACAACCAGAAGAAAATGAGGAAGAGTTCATACAGGTGGCAAAGAATGCACCTCGAGAATTGGAAGAAGGAGGTCAGAACACAATTGATGAACTTTTAGAGATAGATTTGGGTACCAAGGATGATCCAAGGCCAACATTCATAAGTGCATCGCTTCCCCCTGAGAAGCAAGAGCAATTGAAAGCACTCTTGATGGAATATAAGGATTGTTTTGCATGGAACTACACTGAAATGCCCGGACTTGACCCTAGTTTGGCTTCTCATAAATTGAAGATAGATCCTAGTGTGAAACCCGTTAAGCAAGCCCCAAGGCGCATGCGGGTCGAGCTTGAAGAGAAGGTTGTTGAAGAGGTGAAGAAGTTGATTGATGCAGGTTTCATTAGGGAGGAAGAAAATCCCATTTGGGTTGCCAACATTGTGCCGGTGAAAAAGAAAAATGGTCAAATTCGAGTGTGTGTGGATTTCAGAGACTTGAATAAGGCATGCCCAAAAGATGACTTTCCGTTGCCCGTGACTGAATTGATAGTCGACTACACTTCTTCTTTTGTGGTGTATTCCTTCATGGATGGGTCATCAGGTTATAATCAGATCCCTATGGATGAAGAAGACCAAAGGCACACATCCTTTCGGACACCAATAGGTATCTTTTGTTACAAGGTAATGCCGTTTGGATTGAAAAACGCAGGGGCAACTTACCAAAGGGCAATGACCAAGATATTTGATGATTTGATTCACAAGATGGTTGAGTGTTATGTGGACGACTTGGTAGTTAAGGCCCGATCAATTGATGAACATTTTGAGCACTTAAGAGTGGTGTTTGAAAGATTGAGGAAATATTCTTTGAAGATGAATCCTTTGAAGTGTGCATTCATGGTGTCTTCTGGAAAGTTTCTGGGATTCGTGGTGAGACACAGGGGCATTGAAATTGATCCCGCAAAAATCAAGGCGATTAGGGAAATGCCTCCCCCAAAGACTCTCAAGCAACTCCGCTCTCTGCAGGGGCAGTTGGCTTACGTCAGAAGGTTTATTGCTAATCTTTCTGGAAGAATTAAGCCGTTCACTCACCTGACCAAGAAAGATGTACCTTTCAAATGGGATGCAAAGTGTCAAAAAGCTTTCGAGGACATAAAAGAATATCTCCTCAAACCTCCTGTCCTCGCTGCGCCTATTCAAGGGAAGCCGTTGGTCCTCTACACTACGGCCTTGGATGGATCTTTGGGTGCACTTCTGGCTCAAGAGAATGAAGAGGGGAAAGAGAATGCTCTATACTACTTGAGTCGTATGTTGGTTGGGGCCGAGCAATCTTATAGTCCAATTGAAAAGCATTGCCTAGCTTTGGTGTTTGCCACTAAGAAGCTAAGGCACTACATGTTGTCTCACAAGGTCACATTGATATCAAAGGTGGACCCGTTGAAATATCTCATGACTAGGCCCATGTTAACGGGAAGGTTGGCAAGGTGGGCTATTGCTCTCATGGAATTTGACATTACTTATGCACCTCAAAAGGCTATAAAAGGGCAAGCGATGGCCGACTTCTTGGCAGCACATCCTGTTCCTGATGATTCCCCTTTGAATTGTGAGTTCCCAGATGAACAAAGCCTGTGTTTGGAGGAAAAAGAAGCAGGTTGGGTAATGTTCTTTGATGGGTCATCTGCTATACAACCTTCCAAGAGGCCCGAGCTACCTCGAGTTCGAGCGGGGGTGGGTTTGGTTTTTGTTACACCTCAAGGAGGTATCCTTCGCCACTCGATAGCATTGACTGAGCCATGCACAAACAATGAAGCGGAGTATGAGGCGTTGATTGCTGGATTGGAACTTGCAATTGGCATGAATATAAAAGAGATGAAGGTGTGTGGAGATTCTCAATTGATTCTTAATCAAGTTGAAGGGGTATTTGATGTAAAGAAGCCTGAATTAGTGAAATATCATGAAAGAGCTCAAGAATTAATGGCCAAATTCTCAAAGATCACTTTTCAAAAGGTGTCGAGAGCTTCCAATGGCATGGCTGATGCTTTGGCTCGAGTAGCTACTCAGTTGAGCAAGCCTGGTGGAGAAGAGGTACAGATTATCATAAGGAATCGGCGATCCCTTGCACCTTACCTTTTGGAGATTGAAAAAGAAATGAATGCCAACCTTTTTGTGGATTTGGAGGAATGGGAGGCGGATTTGTTGATGGACCCAGATGAAACCATGGAAGTAGAAGTAGATGAAAAGGAAGATTGGAGAAAACCTTTTGTGGAGTACTTCAAATATCAAGTTCTTCCTACAGAAAGGGCCGAAAAGGAACAATTGAAGCGAAGGATTCTCCGATATGTCTATGTGAATGACACGTTATACAGACGGTCTTATGATCAGTTGTGGTTGAGATGTGTGTCATATGAAGAAGCTCAAAGGATCGTAAAAGAAGTGCATTCGGGTTTTTGTGGAGCTCATCAATCGGGTCCTAAGATGAGACTTCATATCAAGAGGATGGGATATTATTGGCCAATCATGATTGTGGATTGTGAAAATCAAGCAAAGAAGTGCCACATGTGCCAGGTACATGGTGATTTCATACACCAACATCCTAATCCATTACATCCAACGGTGGCCTCTTGGCCGTTTGATATGTGGGGAATGGATGTGATCGGACTCATTGATCCACCATCTTCAAAAGGACATAAGTTCATTTTGGCCATCACCGATTATTTCTCTAAATGGGCTGAAGCGGTTCCTTTGAAAGAAGTGAGAAGTAGGGATGTTATTCAGTTTCTCAAGAATCATGTGTTATACCGTTTTGGTACACCAAGGGCGATCACATCTGATAATGGCACTGCCTTTAAGAGCGGCGAGATCTATGCTTTTGCCAGGCAACACAAAATAAAGTGGAAATATTCTTCTATTTACAATCCAAGGGCTAATGGACTAGCAGAGGCTTTCAACAAGGTCTTGATTAAACTCTTGAGGAAAACGGTGGGAAACAATCATAGAAATTGGGATGAAAAACTCCAAGAAGCACTTTGGGCATACCGCACGACCTATAGAACCCCTACTCAAGCAACTCCCTATTCGTTGGCATTTGGGACGGAAACGGTGTTGCCATTAGAAGTCGAATTACCATCTCTCAGGGTAGCCATGCATGCAGGTTTACCTATGGATAAGCGGGCCCGCTTAAGGCTCGAAGAATTGGATGCCATGGATGAAAAGAGGTTAATGGCTCAACAAAGTCTGGAGTTGTATAGAACACAAATGGCCAAGGCCTATGACAAGATGGTAAGGCCTCGTACTTTCAAAGAGGGAGACTTGGTGTTGGTCCTACGAAGGCCCATCTTGGGGCGACATCATGGTCCAAAATTTGCCCCAAATTGGGAAGGGCCTTATATCATCAAGGAGGTGTATGAAGGAGGGTCCTACAAACTGGTGGACAAGGAAGGAAAGTGTGTAATTCCACCAATCAATGGCCGATATCTGAAGAAGTACTATGCCTGAGGAAAGTTCTTTTATCAAAATAATGTGTAATAGAATGTATATATGTGTATTAAACCCAATAAATTCAAAGTTCCAATGATATCTAAAAAAAAAAAAAAAAAAAAAAAAAAAAAAAAAAAAACCTTTTTATAAACCTTAGCCAATAAATTTCCAACAAAATCCAAAATTCCACCATAAATAAATCTAGTTTCCAAAATAAACCCAAAATATTAGCCAATAAAAGGGGTAAGTTTTTGAAAAGAGACTCGCCCCGCTTTTGTGAAAATTTACCCTTATGTCACAACCCGCGGTCGATGATGGGACTTTCGAGTCTTGGAGAACGCGAAGCCGTGTCAAGGAAAGCCTTAGTGGTATTCCAAGACACCTATGCCTAATGAAGATTAAGCCTTTGTGGCGTCTGAAGGCATTAAGGCACTGCCCTATGAAGCTATCTGAGGGCACCAAAACCCCACATCAATCGCGCCCATGCCGTGTCAATGCCAATTGAGTGCCATTATGATGAGTGCATATACCTAATGAGAGGGTAAGCATGAGCGGGTGAGGAAAATAAAAAGGGTGACTTGCCTTTTATGGCCTTATAAGTCATTCCTTCCACCAAAATTTTTCCAACTCCACAAATTCCACCAGCCAAAATATAGTGTAGGAAATGTTTGAAAAAGGTGCAAGGAAAGTTAAAACGCTCAAGGTTGATATTAGAAGAGAAATGAAATGGAAGTTGGAAGCAAAGTTCATGACCAAACCCGAGGAAATACAGGTGTGGGCCAAACTCCCTCAACCTAAATCGTGGTGCGGATAAACCCAAGTAAACAAACATAAAATGTGGGCCAAAATACCCACCCAAATTAAAGAAAAGTGTGTGAAATTCATGAAAAAGCCTCGAGCATGGAAAGTTGACCAAGCACAAGTTCGACGGGTACTGAAGGAATGGAACCCCATAATCCAAGGAGAATGAGTCAAGGAAACGGTCAAGAGAAACCACTGGAATCGCTTGTTCCCATTTCAGAATTGTCACGACCAATTCCAGTGGGGGGCATTTGTTTAACCCAAAAATATTATGCCAAATAGCATGAAATAAATAATCCATGTTATGACAAATAAATGCAAGAAAGTCCAAAAATCCATGAAAAATACCAAACAAACTCCAAAAATTCTCAAAAATTACCCAAAAATCCCCTAGGAATTATGATGAATTATCATGATTTCAAAATACCAAGAATGTCAATAGAAACCCTCCATTTTGCAAAGAAACCCTAAAACTTTACAAAATTACCAAAAATAAATCCATGAGGAATTTCCCAAAACTCTTTGGACCATTAAATTCCTTATATTTTTCTGAATCTACCCATGAAATTTCATCCAAAAATACCCAAGGGAAGGCCTTCAAATGATTTATTTTCATTTGGCAGCAAAAATAAATGGTTTATTTTAAAGGAAATGTCGAAAAAATCCCAGAAAAATCGAGTGATTTGGCGCGTACACCCCATTGCAGAGGATCCGGGGTGGAGAGGAATGTCGCTGAGTTTAAAAAAAATTACTCCTCTGATAATGTTTTGGGTGAACTTGTTCTGTGCACCGAAGGCTCTCCTCTGTTCATTGGCTCACGAAGACCCAGCGCACCTATCTCTTTCTCCCACATTAAATCTTACAAATGGGGCCCAGGTGAAGAGTCTTCTTCTTCCCTGGTAAAAAGAGGAGCTCCGTCGTTTTACCGCGCGAAGCCAGGTAAAGATGGTGAATGCAGCGCCTTCAGTCGACGTGGCTCCGTCTTCGACCACAGACAACAAAACCAGACTCGCCTGCCCATGGTTTTGCGAAACCTAACCCTAGGCGCAGCTCAATCTGAGCCACTGAAGGGTATTGGATGGTGTTGATCAGGCCAGGCTCCAAAGAGCGAAACCCTAACCCTGGCCTATTTAAACCCAGCAAATTCTATGAAAAAGAGGGAGGAGGGAGCCGCAGCTATAGGCTAGAGTTTAATTTCTGTAATTGTGCTCAATTAGCTCAGTTAGGATTATATTGTAGAAGGAAATACATCAAACAGTGTGTGAGAAAGAAGAGAGGTGAGAAATTGAGCAAATTTACTATGTAGTATTCTGTGTGAAGATGAAATAAACGAAATTGAAGTGTTTATTGAGCTTCTCCTTCCCTCCCTTCCTTTGTCTCAGCCACCAATCAGTGGTGTGTTTGAGTTGTGTAAGCACAGCTCTCATGGACTATGGTCTGCAGCTTAGCAGCAGTCATGGCCATGAGAGAGAGGTTCTCTTGGTGTCTCATGAATGTTTGGAGCTTAGCTCCTCGATTCATGTGATATCCTCTCGGCTGCCACTTGAGAATTTGAAGCTTGGCTCAATTCTCATGTGGAGAGCTTTCAATTGACATGGCATAGGTCCAGAGCGCAGCACTGGCCTAGCCATGATCAATGTGCTAGCTTTAAAAGCTCCAAATAGCAAAGAAATGATAAATTAATGGTATACTAACCCCCTACCAGACCCTTGTGTAATTAGCCCAAGAATTCAGGACTCAAGTGTATAAAATGAGGCACATACTGCATCCTATAAGATAGAGTAGCTTTATCATACAATAAATGTATATTTGTATATGCTTAAAATCTGGTCAGAGATGAAAAATAAACAAAAATGCGGATTTAGGTGGACTAAATTGCAAAACTATTCATAGACAGCAGGTACAAGGTTCTATGGACAGCAAGAAATGAAATTTTCTATTTTTGGGAATTTCTGTGATTTTATACGATTTAATATAAGCAGCAGGGGTATTTTATGAAATAGGATGTTATTCTCTAAAATCTTGGACTTCTGTGAAAAATGCATGTGCAGAAAAATCATAAATATATGGATAGAAATTCTTACAAATTTTTAGAATTTTAGAGTAAAAATAAATGCATCTTCTCATTCATGTTTAATAAGGACAGAAATTATAAATATTTGATAAAAATAGCTATAACTGCTGTAAGCTATTTCATTTGCATTACCTATGCATATTTTGATCACAGTAAGTTACTTTCCTGCATTTTGAGCAACTCAAATAAAAATCATCAAAAACAATGATAAAATGATATAAACCCAAAATCTGAAAACAAGGAAAAGTGCAAAGATACTAGTTCTTACTCTCTATGCTAAATCAAACATATAAAACTCATCTAATCAGACCTATATGGAGTGTTAAATCAAATTAAGTTACTGAAGTCCCACTTACATGTGACTTAGGAAATTGAATAAAAGCACAAATTTACACTCTCTGCCTACATCCTTCCTATACCAAATCGAGATGCCTCAAATAAAATCAAGGTCACAGACAAGATAAAATTGACCCCCTGAAGCTGTCTATACGTTGACTGGTGCAAAAATACAGTTCTGTAGGCCCCACAACCGGAGCTCAGTTCAGCTCAATTTGGGACCGAAGTGTCTCAGTTGAGTAAGCCTCTCCCCAAGCTCTTCCACACAAAATTGATTCCATAATGGTCTTCAAAGAATCAACAAGAGTGTATGAAACCTATTACTGGCAGAGGAAGGTGGTCAGAAAGCTTCGAACGCCATTAATGGCGAGCTGAAGTTACTTAGGTGCCATGTGGCAGTAGGCGACTCCATAGCACGAGTTGAACCTATCAATCTCCTCACCTCACTCCCACGATCTAAACGCACCTAGTCTCGACCCCTACCATGGCCTGTGACGTCGCAATTTGGCCGGAGAAGAAGCGAGGGCTTTTCTGCAAAAAGTCCATCTTCGACGGAGGGAGAGACGTTTAAACGCGATCTGTCGCGGATTTTCTGTGTCGGATTTGGTGTGGCAGGTCAGCTCACTCGCCACATGAAGTCCAGCGCAAAGTCAGCGTTTCTGGCCCAGTCAGCGCACACGTGGTCCAATCACGATTTTCCACATCAGCTGAATTTTCAAAAATTAATTAAAAATAGTGTACAACTCAGAAAAATTCAAATAAAATATCCATAAAATCCTAAAAATCTGTAGAATCTAGATTTACTGATATTTTGATATAAAATTATGTCATTTTGTGCCTCTTTTGTATTTTCAAAGTATTTTCTAATTAAAATTGAGTTTTATAAATTGTTGAAACTTCAAAAATTCACCAAAATTAGTAGGAATCTCAGAAAAATCCAAATAAACTACTCAAAAATTTCTAAAAATCTAAATAAACTAAATCTAATATTATTTTCATATGTTATTTTGTCAAAATAAATAGTTTCTTATTTTTGAAGTATTTTTCTTATGAAAATCTAATTTTATAAATCCTAGAAAAATGGTCAAATATTTTAATAAATTTTCTAAGCAATTTTATCACTTTCTTGTTAAGTATAATCAAGATTTAAAGATAAATTTGGTAATATTTAGAAATTTTTTTTTTATAATGTAAGAAATAGAAATAAATAATAATAATAATTATAATAAATCATAAATAAATCATCAAACAATAAATGATATCATTATGAATATTAAATAATAAATAAATCCCAATATGATGAATAAATAAATTTTAGGCAATAAAGAGTAAATGATTAAATAATAAATGAACAAGTTATTACAAATAAGTCTTAAATTGTAAATAATAAATAAATAATAAGTAACTTAATAATCATAAATAAATAATAAATAATAAATGTTAAATAAATCATAAATACTAAATAAATAAATCATAAAATAAATAATAAACACATAATTCAATAAATGAAGGAATGAATAGTAGATAAATAATAAATAAACAAATAAATTAATAAACAACTTAAAATATAATTAGATAAATCATATTAAATGAGACTAAATCAAGTTAAATCCGAATCAAGTGTAATTTAAATGAAACAAATCTCTCTAAATCAAATCAAGACAAATCAAGCTAAATTAAATCAAATAAAAATAAATCAAATCAAATCAAATTAAATAAAGTCAAATCAAATTAAATCAAATCCTGTCAAGTTGGATCAAATCAAATCAAGTGAAGTCAAAATCCTCCCAAAATCTTTTTGTTCTCACAAGCCCCCTAAATGGCCGAGAATTTCAAATCTTTTTGTTCTCACAAGCCCCTAAATGGCCGAGAATTTCAAATCTTTTTGTTCTCACAAGCCCCTAAATGGCCGAGAATCCCAAATCCTTTGTTCTCACAAGCCCCTAAATGGCCGAGAATCCCCAAAATCTTTTTGTTCTCACAAGCCCTCAAATGGCCGGGAACCAATTCTCACAAGCCCCAAATGGCCGAGAATTTCAAATCCCTTTGTTCTCTCAAGCCCCTAAATGGCCGAGAATTACCAAATCAAAGTTCCCTTTTATTCTCACAAGCCCCTAAATGGCCGAGAATTTCAAATCTCTTTGTTTTCACAAGCCCCTAAATGGCCGAAAACCGATTCTTTAAGCCCCCAAATGGCCAAGGATCGTAAAATCAAATCACCCTCATAGTCAAAACATAAAAATAAATAGTTTCAGCTTTAGTTTTAGTGTTAGTTTTAGTTTCATATATTCTTGGTTGTTTCAAATAATTAGTTTTAGATGTATTTTAGATATTCTCAATTGGGCCCCGTCAATTAAGTCTGGTGCCATCAATTGAATCCAGTCTTAACCCAAAAGAAATAAACTATTTATATCCTCAATTGTGCCCCGTCAAATTAGGTTTGGTGCTACCAATTGAGCCTTGTCTAAACCAAAAGAAATAAATTCCTTGTTGAGTATTAAAACCATTTAAACAACGATTTTCTAGCCTATTACATTTAATTTCTCGAATCTCTTAATCAGAGGTTCTCGTGGGAAACCATGGGGTAATTAACAATAGGGGCTTGCGCCTATTGGAAAGAAAGGATCCACAAATTAATAAACCCTTACGAGAATGGATTCTAGTCGATGTTCTCTAGTCGTTAAGAGACATCAGCACTTGAATTCAAACTCGTGAGGGGTGAATCTAAGACTTATTCTCGTTCTTGAGGAAACCCAATCATTCTTCGAGAAATGACGAAAAAGTCACCACAAGTACCTTAAACTATTCATCTGGTTCCTAAAATTTTGAAGCAACTCCGTTGTTTCTTTTCTGAGCTCTAAAACCAGCTCTTCCTTGGCCCCTTCATCCATGGGCTTGAAAATTGAAAAATTGAATCAAAATTAAAAAACCACTGTAGAACTATATAAACAGGTGAGGGATCGGCTACTGTATTGTAACCATAAAGTGGTTTCTACCATAACTTTAATAAACATCTTTTAGAGACATGTACATATTAAATTTTGTATAATCAAGGGTCCTAACAGCGAAACTAAAAAACAAAACCAAATGAGAACAAAAAAGCTTAAATTTTAAAGTGCGCAGCTGGAAATTCATATGTTATAACCGTCCACTTAGATTCAAAGCGAGCATTTAGCGTGAAATGAATACAACAAAGAAAAACAACTCCCAAACCTGGACCAAATTGCGAACACTATAAGCAGCATGGCTTACAATCATGAACATAACATAAATTATTCACCTTGAGAGAAGAACAACTGCCTTAAAAATAGGCAGAATGCAAAATTAAAATGAATAAAGTGAACAGCCCAAAAAATTTCTAAAATGAAGTTCAAAAAACGAATGAGAGCTGCAAATTTTGCAAAAAGAAAGACGAAATGAAAACTTACGGCGTTGCCAAGTTTGCTTTGTATTGATAATTTATTCAATCACATGAACTGGTATGGCACGTAGCCCTCATTACAGTCCTTACGAAGTCTATAGTCAGCTCCTCAGCATGCAGTAAATACCTATATTCAACCAAAATACTATTAATTATATTTATTGATCTTCTATCCTTTCGTTTTATTTTTGTTATGATTATTACCCGTTTTAATTAAAGAGGATTTCAGTTAAGTTGATGTTGACCTACACCAAGAAAATGCAAATAGACTGATATTTTTTAACTAAACAAAAACCAAACGACATGGTCAGTTTTCTAAAATGAACTTTTTTATATTCTAATTTTTTTTTTTACTTAGGACTCATGTTCCTTTAAACCTACAAAAGAAATTTAGGAAAGTCTTCAAATAAATAAAAAAAATCCAAGTACCTAATTCTTGTATTTCAAAAAATGCATGTACTCAGTGAAGAACTGTACAAAAGGAAGTGATAATATAATCCACAGAATATAACAACAACAGAAGACTAAAATTAAATTTCAAATTTTTAATCTTTTATCATAATAAAAACCAACAAACAACAGAATAAGAATCATGGTTTAAGTCTGTATTTTTTTTATATACCTGATGTTCCGAAAAATGCTTCAACTCTGATAATGCAATTACTCCAGCTCATTGTAGTTTTTGCAGTTCATAGCACAGGAAAAGAACAAAGCTTTTTTGTAACTAACAAACCCAAAAATTCCTGCAAAATTCCAATAAATTCGCTCAAATATCATCTACAACAGAGCTTTCTTGTAGCTGACAACAATAGCCTCAGACATTCGTACTGTATTAGGTAGCATGTGAATCAAAAGTAACCAGTATTTATTTTGTTATTTTTTTCCTCTTTATTTGACCTTTCTATTGTCTGTTCTGATCAACATACCAGTGAATCGTGTTCTTATAATTTCTTAGCCTATTTTGACTTATCAGTCGTGGCATTCACTGCCAATCCTTTGTCAAATGCATTTGGTACCTCAAAACCTGAAGAGACGCTGCAGTATAACACCCCAAGTCGTCGATTATTTGCAGCACCAACATCTCGGGTCTCATCTAGAGTCACCACATCACCAACTTCAAATATCTGTTTTGGAATTCCTGAAACATGCCTCAAATCTTTCACAGGATGATATCACAATTGCAGGAAAAGAATAGGGGTACTCTTTTATTTTGAGTCAACACGACAAAGGAAAAGCAACAAATTGTCAGGTCTATGTGTGGCAAAATACATATCTAAGTTTTCAATAAGCATCCACAAAAGTCACATTGACCTACCATACTATTTTATTGAGACAGTCAAGTACAATGAAATCTAAAAAATAAGATAAAAATATAATCTGAAGGGCATTATCAGATGGAATCTGAAAGCCACAAAGGAGACATGAAACTATATTGTTTTATCCACATGACGGCAATATAGTTTCATGGAATCTAAACGAAAATATATTTTGGGCCAATATAGTTTTATCAAAGTCATGTAATAGTTCGAAAAAAAGCAGATGCAATTGAAAAAGAAGTTAATTACATCCTTATTTGAGGTTTTTTGCTCTCCGTTGCCATGCAATAGTTGTATATCTTCAGCCAGCAGGTACCAAGATACAAATTAAACCTCTCTAATATCATCATATAGTTGATCCTACAAATCAAGCAAATAGAAGCGTGAGATTTTGAAATTTTAAAAAGCAATAGATGCTGCTTGAGATGTTGTTGCCAACAGTTACCATATAGATATTATCTAAGTACAAATTAAACATTAATCAATGCATGTTATGCATTGATAGACACGTTATGAGGTTTTATTAAATTGAGGACTAACTGAGGCATAATTGCAAATAAGGGGTTTAATGAAAAAAAAAAAAAATTGCATGGCAATAATTGAAACCATATAACCATCAAAAGTCAAAACTACAAAACAATCTGGAAAAAAATTATAACATAAAAGAGTTATATAATATGCCAAAATTCCTTAAGTTTCCAAGGTCATTTAGGAAAATTTACATGAAAATTGAGAATTAAAATAATTTACAAAATCATGTGAAAGAAAAAAGAAGATAAAGGGTAACGTATATTACCTGTTCACTTGATAGGCCTTGCAATGAATTTGTGAAGCCATGACCTGCACAATCAATGTACAATGTCAACAACATGTGTATAAATTTTCTTCAATATTAGAACATTCTGACAGCTAGATTTGACAAATATCATAAAGATGTTCAACTTAACTTATTGTTAATGGATCCCAACCCAGTTTATAGAAATAGTAAAGCAACAATGTAATTAAGTGAGGCACTTCAAATGCAGATCGAAGCAACAGTGCCTTTTCAAATACTGTTTGCAGGTGCTTTGCCTTGTGCTTCTATTTTTAGCTGAAGATGTCTTTGTACCTGGTTTTATAAATCAATAACATCATAATAAGTTTACAGGCCTTTTTATATAAGCACAAAGAGCTTTTGTACTGATGCAGTAATAATATTATCAAACATGAGTAGAAATGCACATACATGTGACGTATCACCACTATAAAAATGGTGTTCTGCTAAAGAATTGGTAGATACCATTTCTGCAGAAATTTTGTGTTGACGAAAAATTTGAAATATGAAGGTCTTGCAATTTGTATTGGTAGCACTATTAGAATGTACCTAATTCTATTTCCTGCAACCAAATTAATTGATTTCTTTAATCAGTAAAACTATTGGGAAATACATATCTTTTACGAAAAATCATGCTAACATCCACATTTACCAGTTTACAGAAGTTGATCGTAATGGAAGAAAATATACATATAAGTAAGAATGCTATTTTGAAATAAAGAAATTTGAAGGTGTAAAATGTCTAATATACCTCCAGTTGTTCATGTAGTCGCCTCTGTACTTCTATCTTCATTTGAAGTGTCTCACTTATCTGTATAGTCCTGAAATAAGCATTTAGTCTAAATTATCAAATGAGTTTCCAGTTTTGCATCAGCTCATCAGAAAAAGCACTGCAGTTTTTTGCTCCAAATAGAAAACAATGATCTATTTTTTCCCCTTAAATTTTGTTCTTAGCTCCTAATTTATTTTTTCACATGTTCAATTTATTACGCATATATTAAATGTCTTTCATTTCGAATTAAACATATATGACATTATATCTTTTAGCATACTAAACAGATTTGACACGCTATTATATAAAAAAAAAATATAGAAAACACGTTTTCTTTCTCCAAAAAGGTGCACAAATCATTACAATTTACATATTGTAATCTTGTATTTGTAGGCAACAAATAAATAGAAAGAGGATATTACGTTCCTAGGTATTTTTTTAGTGTTGTGCTTTGGGCAAGCAGAACGTATAACTTTGTTCAATAGTAATTGTTATTTATCGATCTCCCTCATTTGAAAGAAATGAATCAACCAATAGTTTATTCATCTAAACCAAATTCACAAATTTCTGAAATAATGTACAAAATTCACAAATCTTTGCTGTCTTCAAATCTTGACAATAAATAATTATATCTAAGAGAAACACCAATAATTAAATTAATTTGTAGAAAATACCTCAATCAAACCACCAATTTCTGAGTCAAAATACCTCAATACGATTTAGAATTTGTAGAAAAAAGAGGAAGGAGAAGGGACCTGCTATGGGAGGGCATGGCTGTGCACAGGACCGTGCTTGAGGTCTACGTTGCCAAGAGAAAGGTGGTGAGCAGATCTGTGGAGAAAAAAAGCAAAGAGGATGAGGTAGGTGGATGGATTTGAGAGGAGAAAGGGTCCAGGTGGATGAGGGCATGAGGCGGAGTTCGGATGAGAGGCGGTGTCGGCGATTTCCTGTAAAAGGTGGAGGAGACGACGATTTGCATGCTGTCGGCGAGAGGGAGGGAGGTGAGGTGCGCACGCAGAAAGCGAAGATGGAGACAGAAAGGGGAAAGAAGAGAATGGGGCGGACACCTCCATCGTGCTGCCTACCAAACCCATTCAAAAGAGATGAAGACATCGAACGACTGAGATGAACAAATCGAAATCAACGGTCCAGATTGAAATACTGTTCTTACCACAGTAAAAGTAGCCTCCCACGCGGAAGTCACGACACTCCAAATTTATATAGTTATAATTTCTGGAGCACAGCCTAAGACATCAAATTGGAAGCATCAAACTGCTAAGTTCTATGCAATCATGCTTCCTCCGATGTCTCAACCACAGCACCATCTGTCACTTCCTCATTATTGGAATCCTGCGTAAGCATGGACTGATTCATATCAGAAGGGAGATCCCTGAATGCCTCTTTAATCAATAGCAAATTTACAGCATTCGAATACATTAAATGAGAATATGGACGTTGATAATATAAAAAAGCCCTTTCTATTACGTTAATCTTTCCACTGAACCCAAATTAAAGCAGCTGAGACACACACATAAGATCTATTAACACAAATATAGCATCATTATACTATTCCACAATTGCTGAAAATTGGAAGCATTCAAACTAATATTTCTCTCATGAAAATTGTTAAAAGCCCTCCAAAATCCCTTATTGAAGGACAAGTAACAAACAAGTGATTTACTGTTTCCTCGTTATTACAAAAATAGCTTTTATTCGAGCCATTCCAACCTCTTTTTGCATAATTGTATGATGTCAGAATTTTATTATTATTCACCAGCCAAAGAAATAGCTTATTCTTTCAGGGGAATCTTTAAGTGCCAAACACTATGCTGAAGACTAATCCCTTCATCCCTGTCAATAAGGAAGTAATAAAGAAATTTAACTGAAAATATCCCATTAATTTTCCCAAAGCCAAATAATTGAATCACCATCAGTAGTTAAAACTACATTAGAAAGAGCATTAACAAGATTTTATTTTCTAATCTCATAACATTAAGTCCCCGGTAAGGTTAAAATTCACATTACCCAAATTCCAAACTTGCAATTAAGTAGCATCTCGTTTTTTAGTTTGAGCAAAAATGACAGCGTACTTATTGTACACTAGGCCTTCACTATGCCAATTGTCCCTCCAAAAGTTTTATCGAATCCCATTTCCAACTATCCTTCTTTCACCAATCCTGAAAAAAGACTCTACACAATGCGCCCCTTTCCAGAAAGAAGAAATTGAATTAATGATCCGGAATTTATATTTGCATCTAACCATAAACTAGAATATTATTTATAAAGAACTTCCTCTGGACAGTTATAATTATTTTACGGTATTTCGTTTTACGTTACTATGCGATTAAAATGAATTCCTATATATTTTGCAAGACGACATTTTCTAACAAATGTTCCTATCCAGATCCTTCTTAATTTTCTTGAGTCCATGCCTGATTATTCAAATCCATCCAAAACATTTATTAAATATCTGGGCTGTAGAAAACAATTTTGTTTTAGAAAAGTCCACTCGTATATATACAGTTATAGAGCCCGGCCGATGTTAATAAAATCCACTGATTCCTCTTTCTAATAAATAAAATAATTGAGCCCACAAAGATTTACAAACTATCCGTTTTGATTGGTCCAGACAAGTATTTAATCCTACTTGCTTATAAGTAAGGTTCACGGCCTAATTCATTTTCCTTCGTTAACATTTTAGCCTACAAATAATCGGATCATGAACAAACGATACAGATTGGATTTAGTTTTTACTTGTCGAAACCACTTATTAATCAACCCGCGGTTTAAGCCACACATCCGCATAAGAAATACACCTAGTTACCAGTATAAAAAAACAGCCATGTCGGCACTGGTACCGATTAGTACCAAGGAAAAATTCTCCTCAAGAGAACAAGAAACGACTGACAAGTAGGATAATAGACTGAAAATGATCAATTTCAATCGACAAGCAATATCTAGGGATTCCTTACTCATAAACATAATTATCTCCTCATACGCCATATTTTTTTCTTTTTTAAAAGGCTCCTAACTTATGACTCTCAGCCAACAGAAATAAATCAACAAATGCAGTTTCTTATACTTTTACAAAAAAAAGTGAGTACATAGAGATGTAAACATATAAGGTGATAAACGGCAGCAATGGCTCAAAAGAGGAGACATGACTTGTCGACATCATATCCCATCTTTTCGAGATTCGGTAGCACCGCCTGCTTTATCATAGGTGGAGGCCCACAAATCAGGGCAAGTGTGTCAGCACCACCCAAAGGCACGTGCTCTCTCAAAATGCTCTCATTAATATATCCAGTACTATATTTCCATTCAAGCTCTGGATGCTTCACTTCACTCACAACGTACCAGACCTTGAGCCGGTCTGGATGCGTTGCTGCCCAATTATCCAATTCCTGCCTTAGAAGAATGTCATCCTCTGACCGGTTCGCATATACTAGGTGCATCTCGGTAATGTCGTTAGGTTGGTCACGCAATATTGCCTGCATCACCTGATAAATGGGCGTGATGCCGGTCCCACCGGCAATCATGGCCAATCGTTTTGCAAAACAAGGCTCTCCTTTGACAGTAAAGTTACCGCGACCAGTGTACTCAATTTCGCCAAGTGGCCCTTTGATGTCCATGGTGGCGCCCAGAGAGAGGGAGTCGAGGTATTGCGACATGACTCCACCATCAGGGTATTTTGCATTTTCACCTTTAAAGTACACCTTTATGACCAGCTCAAAGTGTCCCTTTACATCGACATGGCTACTAGGCGTATATGCACGCAAGCATAACTTCCCATCGACGGTTGCACTGAGAAAAATGTGCTTACCAACTGGGAGGCCAAGTACCTGCTCCGACGAAGGCAATGCAAATCGAAATATCCGAGTGTCCCTTGATATCACTGTCTTAGCCACAAGCGTGCATTTCACTTTCTCGCGAGGATTTGCAAGGGCCCGAGGATTCATCGGTCTGCTTGCTGCGTCTTGTACCGGTCTGTTGATAGCCGATGGGGCTTTCTGGATGGATTGTTTGGTCGCGGTGAGTTCACCAATCTTGAATTTCTTTAGAATTTCTTTAGCTCCATCAGAGTGGATTGAATCAAATTCCTCAGTGCAATCACTGCCGGCATTTATCAAAATGCTGTCAGCACCACCAGGATGATCTTTTATGTAACTAGTAGCATCATACACGTGTCCATTAATTACAAGCCAGGCTGACTCGCGAGTTGTGTGCTCGCTCACCTCATCCATTGTGTATTGCTCGTTGGATATGCTCCCAGGAGGAGGGGCAGATGTGCTTTCTTTGATGGATGGTAACTTAGCAATAGGTTTAGTGACTTCCTTGTTGTGTGCCATCCACCCACCGGATCCACCAGCCTGGATTGGATGCTCAAACATAAGCCCTAACTCGCCTTCATCCGAATGGTTTATATTCAGTCTTACTCGGTACCATGCATTATTGAACATACCCTGCATAAGTACCATATGTTGGAATTATAATTAGAACTTGAAGCACTCGTGATCAATATAGTGAAAGGACATATTAATGGAGGAACAGCAAGCTATGACAGAATTTCAAGCAATCAATAGCCATGAAATTAATATATTGTTCATGATCGTCAATATACAATTGGCAGTAGAAGAATATACCAAGACGTTCCAAATAATCTTTTCTGGCTGGGAATTGTTAGATTCGTCCCACGCACGAACTGCAACTTCTTTCGCACTGAGGAGAGCCAGCAATTCGATTTTCACATACCAGAAGCACCAGCACCAGTATTTACCATACTTGGTCGGTTTCTCAGGATGATTGAGTGTGCATACTATCCACGTCTCCCCTCCATCTAAGGTTATCTCCACCCTTGTAACCTTCCTTCCACCGCCTAATCACCATAATAAGGGAATTAATTCTTAATAACACACGAGATGAAAGCGCAAAAAAAAAAAAAAAAAAAAAAAAAAGGAAAGGACGGCTCAGATGCCGTGTCACCACACACAAAAAAAAAAAAGTAAAAACAATCTGGACATAGACAGAAATTAGTTATATTGATTTGTGCACAAGTCACAATATTCGATCTGTACAACAATTCTCTAGATTTGATTTTTTAAAACATTGCTCGCTTGTTCAAGATGATATTTGAAAAATGATAGTAATGAATAGTATACAAAATAATAAATAACTGAACAACAAGAACCGGTCTTAATTTGGTCTGGTAGCAAATGATATGTTGCACATTCAAAATCTGACTAGATGATATTTATGATATTTAATTTAAAAATAAGTAGGTAATCTTGACGAATGATGAACCCCAATTTATATTGAAAAAATAAATATTTGAACAACAACACTAAATTGTTCAAGTAATCTATTTGATTGTATATTTTACCGGAATATGCATAGCCTCTCATGGTATATGATCGTTGCATGGTTAACGAATTGACTGGAATCACCTCATCATGTGCTGGGGTTGTTATCACCGAATTGATATTCAACTCATATATAATAAACTCTGGTTTATTCCACCAACCTGAAAATAAGAAAGAAAATATAATGAATGGAAATATTCTATATTAACATATCATGCGATTTTCTCACAAATCTTATGAAAACATTCTTAAAAAAAAAAAACTCTAATACCAATTGACCAAAAAATCAAGTTTATTTTATTTTGGGATACCTTCTGCAGTAGCACGCTCTGTATCAACATGAGAAGGTAATAGTCTGTTATCTTTATAGTGATAGTAACTATCAGACTCTTTCATTGTAACGGTGATCCGTTTGACCCACTTCACGGAACGCCCTCCAGTAAAACCAGGAACTATAACTCGAACTGGAAATCCATGGTCAGGGATTATGTGGTCTCCATTTTGCATGTATGCAAGCATGATATCTCGAGACGGATCCATTGCCATCTCTCGGGTAACACTGGTACCATAGCTAGACACACCTGGTGCAGCTAAATCCTCGGCCCCCTCAAAGCAAACATATAATGCACCGGCCTTCCGACTCATAATACCACATTTTTTTAGAATATCATAGAGTCTAGCGCCACGCCAAACTGAAGTTGAAGTGGCTCCTGGACCCCAGTTAAACCCTGAGGTTTGGCGTACCATGTTTACTTCCTTTCGCCGGTTACCAGAACACGCAAGGGTAACTGGAATCTCTATCGGTTCAAAATCATTGACCAATTCATCCATGGTGAACTTGTATGGACGCTTGACCAAGCCAGTTACTTCAACCGTCCAAGTTGACCAGTCACCTCGGGGGACTGGTCCATGGTTACGCACATAGTGAATTGAGGCCGGCGTTATAAAGCCGTATTGCATTAGCTTGTTCTGTGGTGGTTCGCAATTAAATGGATGCTTTCCGGTGTGACGAATCAACACCGGACTACGTTTGATCCATGACTCGGGGGAGCGATCCTTCGGGTCATCAACAGGGGGCTCCACATTTTGGTGGCTCGCATAAAGAAAGTCCCAATCATACTCGATAGTTTTAACAATACCAGAAAAAGAAGAGGGTGGCATTTTTAGAGTGTCATTGGCATTGAAGTGCACGTTAGCTGCTGCGACAAGTGCGGTCATGTTGGAGGTTGTGTTAGAAGTCCAAAGAAATGGCTTCTTTTTAAGAGGAAGAAAGAAAGATATAGGATATAAGATATAAGATGGTTGTAGTACTCAGAGAAAATGAGAGAGCCGAGATGTTGGTGTCCAGAGAGAATGAACTGATGCTGCTTATATAAGCTGGAGAACATTTCTCAATAATAAGAAAAAATAGAACAAATCAAAATAGTCGGGCGAACAACTGGTTTTTAAAATGACTGAGACTGCATGTTGTTATTAATTATTTTGTGGATAAGTTGTCATCGAGTTTTGGTTCTCAGAACCTGAAATTTTGGGTGAAATTAATTAATTAGAAATCTAAAAAACAATTTCGAAATTTTTTATGGCTAACATTTGACTTTCAACTTACAAAATTATGTCACCGTATAGGTGTATACAACCCACAATTATGATGTCTAGGCATAATTAAGTCAAATGTAACCAGAATAAGCAAAATGTGAAACACAACAAAATCGCATTTATAAGGAGAAAAATCACGTATATGATATTGTATGTAATTGAGATTACAGAAGTGTACGATAATAAAAAAAAAAATTTAGTAAAGATAATGAGATTGAAGATTTCTCTGTGTTTCACAAGATGCGCGGGTTTACAAAGGCATTCTGATTTAACCTGCAAATTAATTAAAATAATATCCTTTTCAAATCCAGTACGAAATTTGCTTCTCTGTTCAATTTTAGAATGGTTCAAACCTTGCCATATATGTCAAAATTTTGCCGCTTAAAAATTGTTGTTTATTATTCATCGACTATTAACTAGTTGACATTGAAGACTTTTTAACAAGTTATTAAGATATATTAAATTGGAATTCGAAATTTACGTCATTGAAATTGAAGATTAGAATTTAAAATGAGCAACTAGTATAAATTTAATTGAATGCAATCAATGTGCCGATCATCAACCCAAAATAGCTATAATAAATTCTCAAAAAAGAAATAATTGATCATATAATAACAACAGAACTCTTCATGGCATGGGAAGCCGTTTACTTATCCTCAAAATTTTTTATTTGGAATCCATAAAATATCAATGAATTAGAAAAGACTATATGTGTGTGCTCTACCGGGCCGACCGGACAGCTCCCTAGCTTCATTCGGATGTGCTTGTATGTGTTTCCTTAAATCTTTGTACATATTTGTAATTTCAGACATTGTATTTAAGAAAATAAGAATCATGATATTGTACTATTGGAGATGCACAATTGCTAGGTTCATCAGGTTCATCAATTTTAACTATAGTTTGATTTTTTTTTTGTTTTTATAAACCCCTTCCATGTTAATTAGCATTTGTTAAAAATTTTGAGACAAAGGGAGGAGAGGTCGAACACTTAGTTGGATTTTTTTTTTTTTTCTGTCGATGAACTTTTCTTTTAGAGTGTGCACGTTTTTTTTTTTAAAAAAAAATTGAGCGTGTTTTTTGTCAATGAAATTTTTGTTTTTTTTTTAATAATTGCCCATAGTTTTTTTTTTTTTTTTTTTTAGAAAATACTTGGTACCAATTGCCCGTAGTCTTTGTCAATGAACTTGGGTTTTAAGGGTCCTACACAGGACAGGAATGGCCAATGTAGAAATGATGTTCACTTTAGGCGTGTTTCCAGCTGCCGATTTTTATTCTACTTTATTATTTTTTTTATTCAATTTTGTAAACCCATATACGGTAATAGGGAAACAACCACAATGCTCTTGTAGAGTTATTCCTTTATGCTGGGGAAGTAGGCTTATTGACTGTTACCTATTTTAATTAAACAATAAATATCAATTGAAACATTCATGTTTAAAGGTATTTGCCTATATTAAAAGTACCATTATAAAAAAGAATTAGTCCCATTCATGCTAGTTGAAAATTCTTCAATATCATCTTTCCTTTTCCACATGTCATTATACAGTCAATAGTAGCTTGCTTCCAAAAAAAAGTAAAAATATCTTTAATTATAGGCTTATGTTTTAATGTAAATATTTTTCTCTGATGGCGAATCCAATTACTAAGAAAGAAATTCTCTCATTTGATTACTTGAAATAGATTTGTCGCATGAGAAATGGAGCAATATATGCATATATCCTTCGCCTTTCCATTCTCTGATAACAATCCAATCACTGAGATGATATTTACGCCAAAACAATTATTTTGAAAATAGCCCAATTATAAGTGAAAACCATAAGTCACATACCTCATTACTAATTAATAAATATTTTAATTGCTCAGATAAGACTTTAGACCTTCAGATGCAAATATCCAACAAATAGCCCAATTATAAGTGAAAACCATAAGTCACATACCTCATTACTAATTAATAAATATTTTAATTGCTCAGATAAGACTTTAGACCTTCAGATGCAAATATCCAACAAATATTCTTTACTTGGTTCGATATTTGAAGGAAATTTTCAAAGAATTTAACATGCTTGCGACCAAGTAGTATAGTGATGCAAGCAAAATATGAGGAGAACATGCTTGCACATTGAGAATAGTTTTTTTTATTTTTTCGTTTAACCCCCCTAGATATTTGTTTCTTCAGTGAGAGTTATGAGTATATATATGTTATAGAGTTATTATATTATATATATATGACCCGAGCATATAAGTCGCTTATAGTACTGGTCAATTCATGCTAAAAAGGATTTCTAACTTTTGTCAAATATATGGTGTATTTCGAAGTGAAGTGAACAAGGATGTATAACTTGTTCTAGAAGAAAAATTGCAAATGAGAATTAGATTTAATAGTCTATTTAGGGTATGTTTGGAACTAGACGCGAACAGGCTGTTTGCGAACAAGCCCTATTCGTTGGAACCAAACGCAAACTCGTTGTTCGCGAACAAAGAATAACCCCCTTGTTTCCAATTCTGTCATTTTTCGCGAACAAGGACTGTCGTTGTTCCTGTTCTTGTCCTTGTTCACACCTGTTCGCACCAACCCAAACACACCCTAAATGAACAATGAGATATTGTTTGGATTGTTTATTGAGAACAAGAAATAGAACACGATAATATAATAATAATATTTGTTTTCCTTGCAACGAATAATAATAATAATAATTAATAGTAATTATACTGATAATTAATAGTAGTACTAAATTAGTAGGATTAGCAACAATAATAATGATAATTATAATTGTTATATTAATAATCAGAAAATCAAAACAATTATAGCAACAATAACCGTAACTATTAATAATAACAAATAAGAATTTATTTAATATACACGTACCAAAACTGGTTTGGAGCAGCCAATGCAACAAGTGAATGCAGAACTGAATGCAGATATGGAGGATGAAGATCTCCTTGGCTAATGTCATATCAGTGGGGTTTTAGTTCTTTCTGTTGCTTTGTTGTCAAAATGTTTGTAGGTTTATTTTTAAACTTTTATTGTATGTTGCTAGGTCACATTCTGTGTGACTGACTTTTGTAAGACTTTTTGCATGCGTTAATGGTTGCCGGCACTTTTTTGGTGCTTTTAGCAAAAAAAAAAAAAGAATTTATTTAATATAATAATATTTTGACTAAAATGTATGTTACTATTAAATAGTTTGTGACAAATCACTATGATAGGATAGGATTAGCAATAACAACAAACAACCATTTGCCTTTTTTTAATAACTTTGGATAGTCATGGAAGGAACAACGTTGTAGCTGCATCATTTTGCAAGAACTAAAACAAGGCTCTGAACAGCCTGTTCCCAAAGATGTTTGGAGAACTCAGTTCATCTCCTTCCAGACACACCTAAAATCCTTAAAATTGACATACAAAAAAATGCACTGGATGTTTTAATTCTGAAGTGCCGCTATTTGTCAAAATGCAATAAAAAATAGAAGTATGGTCAAATCATTTGAACCCTACAAGTTACGCACGACGATCACCTCTACTTATACTTATTCAAGGAAAATAAAAATAAATAAATAAATAAATAAATAAGAGCCCACACATTAGGAACCCGTAGCACCCCAATAAGATTTTTATGTAATAAAATTATCAAAGAAAGAATATAAGCAGTTTCCTCATTTGCAATGTCTAAACGGGTCAATATCGTTCGGTATAATGTCATTTACCAGATGAAATTTTATAACTTTTAAATTTGTTCGCTATTTTATCACTTGCGGTTTGGATCAACCAATGAGTATACGAGTAAAATATGAATTTGTAGCACAATAATACTCTTGATTATGGCACCAGAGCTAAGATAAGTAGTTCAATATTTGAATACATAAAATCATAATTTGAAAAGCAAATCTCTTGAAATGAAATCCTACCATCTGTTTCGTTTTTAAATTAAATAATTGTAATGATGTGGTCCCTCTGTCTGTCCTTCTGACGCCATTTCATTTTATTTACAAACATTTCCTCTCTTCTGTATAGTTTGCAGAATGCAGAGCGAACTCAAGATTTATTTTTTTAAGGGAAAATTAGTTTTATGCCACATTAAAGTTCAAAAATTAGAATATGACCACCTCAAAATTAAGCTTTTGAAAAATGCCATCATGAATTCAATTTAATTAGAAAATTGTCACTTATACAGTATAAATCATCTTTCTTCATATTTAATTTTTCGTATTGACCAAAATACCCTTATTTCTCCTCTCCTCCCTTTTCTTCATCCGTTAATTTCCTCTATATTACTTTCCGTGTACAACTTCGAAAATTACAAAGTGAATGCGCTCTCTTTCTCCCCAAGGTCATTGACTGAAATTAATATGTAGGCGCGTGCAAATTTATAATTATTTTCAACTGACTTTATATAATTTTACATATGGTTTTTGTTAAAAAAAAATAAAGCCTAAGTTTATATTATAGGTTGCAACCATAATTAATCTTTGTTAAAGCCTTTATTAACTAAAATGTTACTTCCGTTAATTTATTCAGTATCTGAATTTCAAATATAAATGCACAACTAGAAGCTTTTTGGATTCATAACATCAGTGTCGGCCAAGTTTGTGTTAATCGAGGAAGAAGCATTTCGGAATTTTTATGCTCGTCAGATGGAATTAGGTTTCACCTTCTCCTTTACTATTGGACAATATTGCAGTATCAAATTGGACCGAATACTTTGGTCTGTTTATTTCACCATTAGAAACCGAGAAAGGGATGGAGGTGAAGAGGGTGAGAATATTTTGGTCAATCCAAAAATATAGATATGAAAAGAGATGATTTATACAATTAAAGTGGTAATTTTCTACTTTAATTAGTTTTAGGGTGGCAATTTTCAAAATCAAAATTTTAGTGTGGAAATTTTCTAATTCCTTTTAACTTTAGAGTAGCATAAAATCAATTTTCCCTATTTTTATTAACTTTTCAAAATTAACGGATGCACATGCAAACAAAGGACAAAACACAAATTTTCTTCATTTTAATTTATATAATTATATATGCTGGTTTGTTGCATATTTTCATTGTAGATTGCCAACAAAGTTTGCTTAATTCTCAACTTTTCTTTGCAGGGTTTGCTTAATTGTCAACTTTTGTGATTGTACAGCAGAGATTCAGTTAACATAATTGAGATTTTGAAATTTTCCTTTTGATAATATAATAAAAACCAAATAAACATTGATTAACATGGGCACGGACAAGTATATGAAAAGATTTCGAGCCGTAATTCTAAGTTCGTAAATTTTGGTTTACTGAGTTACTGAATGGAATAAACAAGAGACTGTACTGTAGGAAAATTGAGTTCTACTTTACATAACCTACATATATTTCAAAAAATATATTTATGTAACACCATTGTACACGCACATTCTGCTTCGACAATGGATCTGATCATACCAAAAATTGCACCTAGGGTAAAATTTACAAATTGACAGGCTGTCGTCTCCAACTGAAATATTTCTAACCGTTCCCATATATTAGGCTGCAAGAACTAGTACCTTAATAGTGCCTTGACTATTGGCAGTTAGCATCGTGGGGCTGTCACTTTTCCAACATACCGCACTGATGAAGTAAGAACTAGTGTCGTCATCTGTGTCATCTAAGTCTGATGTTGTAAACTTATGTGAGGCTGCTGGCTTGGTGATAGCCTGTAGCATTGTGTCTAGTTAGAGAGAGGAGAGGTGCAGATAAATCTGGCAACTTTACAGTCAACTTAAATGACATTAACAGACAACTGGTACAAGGGAGACCATATATCATGTTTTGGCATCAATTTAAATTTTTTTTTTTTCCTGCTGAATGCACCAAGTATGATCCTGTACACATTAGAAGACACTGCATGGTGTCAGCCCATACTACTAAGTAATTTTTAATGTTTTTATGTACTAGCTGTCCATAATAAGAATGAATTTGTCCTCAAATAGCTCATACTAGAAAATCAGTACATACCTTGTGATAAACAAAAACTTCATTGGTTTCACTCCCACAAGCAAGATACTCACTATTCCCAGATAATCCCACAAAATTCTTCTCATTCTTGTGGCCTTTAAACATCCTTATCTGAAAGATTAAAGTTAACAAGCATAAGTGACAGGTTTCACAGTATCAGCAAGACATCAAGTTATCCTATTCAGAACTAGGATATGATCAGTATTCTCAAATAAAACATTCCAAAAAAGATATTTCAATGTTATCACAGGAACCACAACTGTAGCATATTTGAACCAGAGAGAAACATTTTCTACAAGCACAAATAAATAATTTTTTTGAAAAACCCAACATTATAATATTTCTTTTCTTTCCCTTTTTTTCATTTGGCAAATAAATTAAACTTATCACGTGTTGGAAACAAGCAAGACATTGTTAATAACACCCATATGTCAATACAAAACAAAGGTTCAATTAACTTTTTCTTCATTAGTTTGATCAAACCTCTACATGGTAGGAGATCAATTTGGGTTTATAAAGTACACCGTCAACATTATATGCCAATATGTCTTATGGTCAATGTTGCGCACTAGCTGAAACTTATATAAATGTTCAGGGTAATTTGTAAATGCATTAGAATAAGGACCGTATTTGCAATGCAAGCATAAATAAACAAATGCAATGAGTTTTTGTAAGAGATTCTGAAATCAAGAAAAGATGAAAACAAAATAAAAAAATTAAACAAAAACATACAGGGGAGAAATCATCTTTCACATCCCACAACCGCAACGTACTATCAGTAGATGCTGATGCCAGCTCACTGGTTGATAGAAACTTAACATAAGAAACAGCCTTGCTGTGCCCCCCAAAAATGTGGACAGGCGTGCTAGTGTTCCTCAGATCATAATAATGTATATGATGATCAGCCGAACCAATCTGATATTTTAAAATACAAAACAAGATAATATATGAAAAAAGGGAATAATTAATGCTTTGGAGAATCACATAAAGGCTGAGCTTACTTACTGCAACATACATGCTCGAACCAGGATTATATTTAACCGAACAAATGTTGGCCTTCATGTCAATGTTTATCACGCTTGATTCTTGGTTAGTGCACCAAACCTTTACCTGTTTGTAATCACCAGAAGAGGAGAGGAAATTAACATCATGTTCTACTCCACATTTCAAAAAATGTCAATCTAATAAAAGATAAGATTTAAACATAACTTTTACCTTGCAATCATCACTACCGGACACAAGCATAGAAGGCTCAGTGCGTGAAAAATCAACACTCCATGCTCTCTTCTCATGCTCTTCATATTCCATGACACTCTAATAACATAAAAGCCAAGACCTTCTGAGATAAAATCTTCCTTGTTTGAGAGAATCACATGATTGCATTTTCCACATACGATACTCTATGTTTCTTATTTGCAAACAATACTTTGGATTATGCCTGACCTACTCTTGATGTATCTGTGATTAGCTCACAATACTCTGATTATATACTGGTCATCTTGCTCCAAGTCTACAAAATCTATTGTTTTTTCCAATCTTAATTTTATTTCAGTTAAGATTTTTTTCAAATGTTGGGTTTGAAGTTTTACATGAGATAAAAAGGCTGGCTGGTTTAGTACAAAAATATCTTAATTACTTTGAGACCATTATTGTCAATTACAAACTGGTTGAAATTGAAAATGTTGAGGCAGCCTAAAACAAACCAATCTAATCAGTCTTTGAAGGAGATGAAAAGGTGGGAAAATAATTCTCATTGGCTTAAACTTGTTTCTAGGCACAATTCATTGGTTGCTAGAAGCCAGGCATTGTTAATCCAACATGAGGAATTGTGCATGGCAACTTGCAAACATAAAAATTTGCAAATGAGAAACCCATAGGATGATGAAGGCACAAGTTTTGTACCTGTCGTGTATTTACATCCCAAACAGTAACTATCCCTTCATAATCACTGCTTGCAATAATATTCTTCGAATATTTGTTCCAACTAAGGCAACTTAATTTTGATCTGGTCGCCATTTCAACTACAGGACAATGTACCTCTGTTGGCTCATTTACCACCTTCAGAAAATGATAGGTGTAAAATGTTAATTCATTGATTTAGTGTATATGGAATTGGTTCATTCAAGGAGGAAGGACATACAGTAGAAAATTCGAAGACTTTGATTCGTTTTGAGACTCCAGCTGTGGCAAACAACTCATCATCTCGGTCAAACTCTATGCTGTATTAATCACTAATTATAAAACAGTACGAACACAAAGGATCTACATGTAGTTGTCACTTTTCTTGAGAGAAATAACTAACCTAGATACAATATTAGCTGATTGAAACAGATCACCATGTCTTAGTTCAGCAATGACACGCAATCGGCTATCACCAAAAAAAAATGTCATGACAAAGGAAATGAAAATTTCTGGGCCTTTTCCACATGAAATATTGTGTTATGTACCTGTAGCGGGTGAATGTAGTCAGAACAGACTGGAAATCCTCAAGACCGGGATGATATCCTTCTTTGCCAAGCGAAGTTGCATCTCTCTCCTCTGGTCTGTGCCCTTGGCTTGTAGCAAAGCGCCTTCTTTGCAAATAGTACTCTTTAAGCTCGTTGAACTTCATAGTTAAAAAAATAAATAAATAATAATAGAAATCTAAACAAAAACATGTTCAAAAAAGAGGGAATAACATGCTTACTAATACAAATAAGAGCCTTCTATTAAGGAACATAGGCTAAATTGCATGTTACTTTGCAAATTGTCAGAATAATGATGTGCTAATGCTTATAAAGTACATCTAATTCTTGGGTTTTCAGGAAGTAAACTTTACTGTATTTGCAGAAGACACCAATATCTTAAATGTTTCCACCCACTTATATATCTGGTTATGTAGAAAAAGCTTGCCACTAAAAAATGAGTACTCAATTCAAATGACAAAGTCACCCTGAAATACTTTCAGATTAATTTGAACTAAAACAGCCTCCTCATTTTATAGCTAATCCGAAGGAAAAAAATCAGTCTCAGTAAATTCATGCTCTAATTTAGTTAATAATCGATTACTTTAATCTTTTCTTCCACCTTAAGAAGAATATAGCACATATATCTCTGAGAGGTAACTACTTCACTCTGATGTAGCAATGTTATGCCGTATCTTTGAAAAAGAATTTCTCAAAATCAAAAGAACTTATAATTATTTGGGATCTAATACTACAGAAATCTTATGTTTGTTGTTATACTAAATCATCGTGGAAACTTATAAACATATAGAAAGGGAACAGAGATCTCTTGGTTTTGGCCATTTTGTCAAAACTTCTAACAAATTCTTTTTTGTCCCTTGAAGTATACTGAAGCACATGTCATTGTATTTAAGAGCTTGTAATGGGTGTATATGTGTAAATTCCAATTTCTACATGCAAAAGACCCTAATGCTTGTACAGAGAGTGAAAACTGGTATTAAAACAACACAGTATCAGACCTGCTGTTGAACCCTTCTCTTTCTAGCCATGGCAGCTCCTGACTGAGCCGGAGCTGGTCCAGCTGGATCCAACCCGGTAAATACATCTCGTCTTTGCAACCCTTGATGGGCACTGACAACCTGACCTTTGGCGTCTGTCTTTCTGTTTTGTACAACACCACCAGAGCAGGATCCAGCAAGGGATGCTAGTGAGTTGTTGGGGAGAAAGACGCCACTGTGCTTGTCTGATGAATGGGTCCGCGGCCTGGCTGAGAGAGAAGGGGAGTCATCCATCAGCATACGTAGCTTCATTGAGTACCGCTCCTTGGCCCGGTACAACTCCATCCTATGTCTCTCTACCGAGCTTATGTCTTCTTTTATGTATTGTAAATCAGTTTGGATCTGTAGGATACCGACTTGCTACTTTAGTTGAATGTGGTTCAAAGTGAGAGGAATTGATACCTTGTAGAGTATAATGCTGGTCATTTTCTGGAGCAGCAAAGAGTGGACTTGATGGTACCAACACGTCTGGTTATGTATGATGAAGAGACCAGGCAAAAGTTTTGGCAAAGATACGCACCATAGTCTTACTAACTTAATTTAGCTTGCAACATATTCCAAAGAGCAAAAGTTAATCCCAAAAGAAAACTGTTGATAAACATCAACTCGTGTCAGGTCTGGTATTGCCAGAATGCAAGACCATCTGGTAAGTTTTTATTATTTTTAAATGGCCAACAAAAGTACCAGTTCATAATAATTAGCATCAAAGAAAGGTTTTCCTTTCTTTCCTTTCCCTTTGGCATAACTATGGTGGGGCTGTAATTCTACACATATACCATGTACAAAAGCAAACAAACAGGTGAAAAAGCAAAAAGGGGGAAAAAAAAGCCTAACCTCATTCAGCTCATCCATCTTTTGTTTTCTAAGACAGTGCAAAAAAACCAACAATATTTGCATGTTTGTCTCAGATTCTTGCTGTTCCATTTTCCTCTTTTTCTCAGAAAGAAGAGTTATTATGTTGTCTAGCTCCTTAACTGACATTTCACATCCCTACAAACGTGAAGTATTTGAAGCAACAAATATACAAGCAAAAACATTAGCATATTATATAAGAACGAAAAGAGAAATAACCTGCTGTAGTGAGGACCGCAGATGATCAATAGGGGATGCATTTCTCGCAAGCTGACGTGCCGACAGCCTTTTTATTGCCTATGTAATTTTTTTTTAAAAAAAAAGGTAACTACTATAAGTAATTCAAAGATGTCTCTATAAAACTAAGAAATGATCAACTTTCTATTACAAGGGAAACCGAAGAATGAGCATAAAACTTACTTAATTCAAGTAATTTGAAAAGAAGCGAACTGAGGAACGAGACCTGAGTGATAAATTGATAAGAAAAAACCAATAGAAAAATCCGAACCTTGTCAAGAAGAAAATTAGGGAATAGGTTGCTCTTAGTGAGATAGTGAGTACAACAGGGACAATCACTCTTATTATTCAAATGCGTAACGATACACATGTAACAGAAGCTATGGCCACAGGAAGTGAGAAACGCATCCTTTATAACACCCATACAAATAGGGCACAGAAGATCCCTATCGATCTCGCCAGACGAACCCGGGGCGGCCGGGACCGATACCTCATTCGACGGAGCACCGCCATCGGCCGCCGCGTCGTCCCTGATGCCAAGGGGAGCTCCTCCGCCCGCGTCCGTGGTCTCCGACGTAGACGCGGCGGGAGGCACGCCGTCCGTCTTGGCCACGGAAGGGACGAGAGCGCCGAGAGAAGAATCGGCCATGGTGATGGAGGAGATGGAAGGAGAGAGAAAGGGAGGTTTTTAATGGAGTGTGTATGGGTAAGAAAGAACCACGTAGAGTGGAGACGAAGCGGGGAAGCAGGAGATGCGGCTTGTTCGAGCACATAGAAACGAATCTGATTTTCTGTTTCGGTTTTATTGTTAGTTATATGTGGAACGAGTTGTTCTGTTGTGATGTTGATGGTTTGCGGCAGGTTTGGATGTAGAGGAAGTGCCGCAGAACGTGGATCTAAGACAAGTGGCTGTCAAGAGCAGTTTTCCGGTCGAAGGTTAAGCAGCTGAGTCACCCGCGCCAGACTTCGCTGCTCAACGTCTCCCAAGTTGTTTCTCGAATAGTACTTCTCATAGTTTAAATAATATAATATTTATATTATAAAAATAATTGTAGTTCTGAAATCATTTATTTGCTATTTTTTGGAGATAGAAAAAATTAATTAGGTGCTCTGCAGGCCTTAGGTTTAGTTTGTGCACGTTTTATTAAAATGTAATTTAAAATTTCGCAGTTCATTTAGATTTTGGACGAGTTCGAACTTGAATTCAAAACCATGTTTTCTCATTAGCTTGATTTTGAAGCAACTAAATTTTAATATTAATGTAACATAAAAATACTCATCTTTTATAGAGAATATTTATTGTGAACTTTGGTTCATAGAGTCTTCCGTGAACCATGACCGTTTGATCAATGGTTTTGCAAATTTACAAATCTAAATTTACCAATCCAATCTATATATTGAAATCTCATAGAAAACCAAATTTTACAATTTTTGAAATTTTTTTACTATTTTTTTTGAATTTTTTAAAACTTGCCATTTTTGGACGATAATTCACTAATTATTGTCCAAAAATGGCAAGTTTTAAAAAATTCGAAAAAAATAGTAAAAAAATTTTAAAAATTGTAAAATTTGGTTTGCTATGAGATTTCAATATATATATTGGATTGGTTAATTTAGATTTGTCAATTTGCAAAACCATTGATCAAACGATCATGGTTCATGGAGCCCTAAATGAACCATGGTTCAAAATAGATATTCTCTCTTTTATATATAAATATAAAATTATAAGAGGATTGCTAACGCGCCATCGATGGCACGTGCCATCGATTTTTCATTGAGTCATTTTTAAAGATCCAAACCGTTCAAATTGATCATCGTATTGAAATATCCTTGGAGACCAAATTTTATATTTTTTTTAGAATTTTTTTGCTATTTATTATGATATTTTCAAATTGGAGTGTCTAAAATACACCAATTATAACGTTTTTGAAAATATCATAATAAATAGCAAAAAAATTTGAAAAATATAAAATTTGGTATCCAATGGCATTTCAATATGGTGATCAACTTGAACGGTTCGGATTGAGCGTTTGAATTTTGAATCTTGAAAAACGACTTGATGGCACGGGACCCTCCGTGTCATCGATGACGCGTTAGCATTCCTCAAATTATAATATAAGATTTATCGATATGTAGATAAATTCATATCCAAAAATTAACCGACTATTTATTTACTTTACACTTTATTTTTTAAAAATAATAATAATACTATAAAGAAAATTAATTATAATTGCATCCGTGTAAATTTGATCTCAAATTGATTTCCAAAGTTCGGGCCGATTACATTTATGATCATATGAAGTCTTAACTAAAATTATCTTGCTCGAAGTTAAGTTGTTTGCAATTATTATAAAGTTGCAACGAATCTATATTCAAATTATGAACCTTTCACAGATGTAAATTATGAAGTTATACTCTGTCAGACGCCTTGAGCAGTTGAGCCCTTCACAGATGTAAATAATGAACATGATTTCCATGTTTAAGCTAGTCACACTGGATTACATTGCTACAACGAGCAATGGATGAAGGTCGCCAATGGCTGTTTCCAATTTAATTCTTGTTCAAATGCTGTTATTTTCCTAATTAAGACTTGATTACCATCATCTGGCTGAGACATGCATCGCTTGTATCAAATAATGCATCGAAACATTACCTGATCCGATGCGATCATTTGGGATTATATGCATTTGAGTACCCTAAAACTCTTTTCTTTTTTTTCGAAATTAGTGGATTCATCAACAGAAAAGCTGAAGTACACAATGCCAGAATCACTGATCCATATCTAAGGACCCCTTTATGTAATCAAATGATCCTCTACCAACTGCCTGATCTGCACCTTACTTTTATTGACAAAACAACACATAGCAACAGAGATACAATCAATTTAAACAGAAGCAACAAATCCAACAAAATAAAATTGAGCTGCATGATCATCATCCAAACAAGCATCCACCCACACATTCCACACTGGCTCCTCCTGTCTAGTGCTCACCAGCTCCAATGGAAGCATCCTCTTGCTGGGCCTAGCATTCAGTTGCTCTGGTAAGGATTCAATAAGTGGTGTCAGGCTCCAAAGTTCTTCCTTAGTAGCCCTTTTACAGCTGTACAAACAGAACTAAATGGGAGAGATTGATCATTTTGAAAGCAAACTTTATTCCTGTTTTTCCATAAAATCCAACAAATAGCTGTACACCAAATCATAAACACTACTCCAATATCTACAGATGAAGAAATACTCCACAAGTCCTCTAATGAACAAGGATAACTGCAATGAAATTGATCTAGAAACCATTGCCAAATGGGTTTATTTCCAGTGCAAGAGAAAAACAAATTATCTATGCTTTTCTATGTGCGAACAATAAAAACAATATGGATCCCCCTCAGTACCCTAAACTCTAAACTTAAACTAGTGTATAACTCTAATTTGGCTCAACAAGCATCAATAAAAGCATATTTGCATCATTTAAATTGAGTCTTAGATATGAATTCTTATGCAGCTAGAAATAACAAATTATCTACTTTAAATTCTTAACCCCAAACACATGTCAGTGTTCAGAGGATACTGGAAAGGCTTCAATTGCTCAAAGGATGAAGAGGGAGGGGAGTATGTCAATCTATTAGTAAGGTCCCAGTGGCTCTAGTTCTTCACGATGAGTGATCCTTCTGTTTGCATAAAGATAGCCCGACTAAAGATCTAATAAAAACTGTAAAAGCACATTTGCATCATTTATTTACAATCGAGTCTTAAATATGAATTCCTATGTAACTAGGAATATCAAAGAACCAACGTTGAATTCTTATTGACACATGTTGGTGTTCAGAGGATACTGGCAAGGCTTCTGGTGGCTCTGGTTCTGCACAATAATCTATCCTTGTGTTTGAGCAAAGTTGCCCAAGTCTAAATATTCCCCTTTTCAGTGCTATTTTGCATGAAGTATGCAAAGTAGTTTATCAGTATGACAGTATCTATGTCATACCTAGTATCTCTGGCTCAAAATGGCAGAAGATTTTATCAGTTATCAGTGTTAGTTGGGAAACTTACAAAGCATGCAACACTTGACATAATGGTATGCTGACATCTTTATATTTATATTTTAATGTTAACTTTTAAGTATTTTTAATTTAAGATATTACGGTATCAATTGTACGCTTAACATTATTGGCTATGAATACCTAGTAATTTAATTTGTACTTGACACCTTTCATTTAATAAAAGACCAGTTAATAAATCTTACATCCAACACCAGCAAGAAAAAATAAAATCATTGAGACCAGAAGCTCAGAAAACAAACAGACAATTGCACTGGTACCAGTACTCACTGTACTATTGCATTGCCCCAATCAAAATTTGATGTCATAAACCCACCACTATACCCTAGAGAAATTGTACAAAATAATGAGAAACTGATACAGTGTTCATTTTCATTATAACGTGCTGATGAGCACGCCCATTGGACAATTGACAACTCTTTATTCCCTTTCATTCTCGGCATATATGGGCTCAAATCTATGGGCCAGTTTGCTAAGGAATTATGGAGGAAAGCGTTGAAATTTTCAATTTTGAACTCGTGCAGCTGTGCTGTTGTGCTGTGTTGTGCATAAATTTTCCAACATGTTAGGACAAAAATTGTTAGGGCCTAATTTACTTTTTTCCTCAACACCATTGCTTCATCTCATAATTACGAAGATCAAGTTTATACAACTTCCTTTCATGAATATTTTCTACCAGTGAATTTTCTAATAAATTTATTTATACTTAATTTTTTTATATTTACAATGTTATTCAAATCTAATGAATTCTTCATTTATAATTTTATTTTGCATTAAGTTCAAGTTTTGACTTCTACAGTTATACTGTAACTATATTAATTTTTAATTACACTAATTATTATATTATTTGTTTTATAATCAACTTATTTAGACATCACTAGGTCACCCAGTTCGTTAATCTGGAATAGTTTCTGTGTTCGTTGCATTTGACAAGAAATAGATTGGAAAAAACAAGAGCCTTGATATGCTAACATATGAAATTTAGCTGCATTTGACAAAGAAATACATTAGAAAAAACAACCAAGTGCCTTGACAGGCTAACATATGAAATTTAGCAATTCGACAATTGAGACAGATCAATAGTGAGTGTCCAATTAGTAGTTTCAAACAATAAAACTATGTGATATATGGTGATCAGATTGTGACCAAACTAGAAATGTACCCTTGCATCCTTTATGAGATCATCTTATTCTAGTGAAATCATTTGTGCAATCATATCTTATTCTGTCATCCAATTCCATTCACCTTGCCTAAATTATTGATTATTTGCAAACAACCAGATCAGTAAGTATAGTCGGATAACAAAGAAGACTTTAAAACCACAGCACTGTCCTTCAATCAAAGCTAAGTCCAACATCCCTGATTAGGCATTCAATCAGGGTAAACTACTGTATTTATATAAAGTCGGATACAAAGTCAAAACATATTAAGATTCTTTCAGGTCACTCAAAATTACATCATAATCATAACATATATATTAAAACCCCATCATAGTCCTAACTGGCAAGCAAGAAATAAAGTACTGGTACCTACTAATTAGTACCATAATTACTACCTAATAGTACCACAACCTGGACCAGAAAAGCATACCACTACCATCTCCCAAGCCACCAGATAAGTTCAAACACAAAGCACACTCCAAAATCAAGCACCAATCTCTCTCATTGATCAATCATCAGCCAATTGATCAGCAATTATATCATACAACTCAGCTCTGAGAGCTGCTTTCCTGGCCGACAATTTAAGCATATCAATCTTCAGAGGCTTAATCTCTGCCTCAAACTCCTTCGCCATGGGCTCCCCAATTAGTGCAATGGCATCCTCAACTGCCGAAAGCCCCCCAGGACACTGTTTTTCTTTGATCAGCTCCTCGATGAACCCCTCAAGATAATTATAGGACCTTGACGTGCCAGTACTATCTGCCACACCACCATTGGCCACCTGCCCCATTGCGTATCCATTCGCGGCACCGTGACTCTCCATCTTCAAAACACCATTAGATTCCAGTTTAGCCTTTTTCTCGGATACTGCCTTGCTGCTTCTACCTTCAAACAACTTAGCGCAAATCTCAAAAACGGCCTTGTCATGAGGTTTTGATAGATTGACATCAGACCCCTTCTTGATCTTCTTGTCATAGGCACGCTTGAATTGTTGAATCTTGTTACCGAGCTGTTTCTCAGTAACAGGGAAGCCAATAGAGCTGCTTACGGTGGAGAGGAAGCCAACGTAATCCTTTGCCAGCGGAAGTTGTCCATTTCTGGCATGATACTCAGACAAGGCCTTGAGGATAGCCATCTCATCCTCATCGCTCCAGATTCTCAAGAACGCGGACGAGGATTTCACAGAGGGAGACTGTTCTGGAGCAGACACCTTCAGCTTCTTCTTGTCAGGTTCCGATTCAGACTTCTCGGCTGTCAACTTGGGCTCCTCCTCTGATTCCTCTTCTGATTCCTCCTCTGATTCGTCAGCAGAAGAATCAGAGTTTGAGGGTTTCAGGGGTGCTGTGGGGGTTGCCTTAGGTGGTTCAGGATCTGAACCGGATTCGGATTCGGCTTCGGATTCGGATTCAGAATCCGAGTCTGATTTGTTGCTAGCCTGCTCGGTGGTCTTAGGGGTTTTAGCGAGGGAAGGGGTGGGAGTAGCGACTGCCTGCTCTTCTCCCGACGAGGAGTCGTCATCGTCGGAAGAGGACGACGGAGAGCGAGGTGGAGGTAGAGAGGAGGTCTTCCTCTTCGCCGACATGGATGGATAGCCGCAAGGAATTTAATGGAGGAAGAGAGAAGTAATTAGAGTAGAAGGAGAACTAGGGTTTATGAGGTTTGTGGAACAAAATTCGATTTATTAAATAGAAAAAGGGAAGATATTTTCGATCGAGCGATCTCTGATGGCCAAATCTCGACCGTCTTTTTTCCCCAAATTGGTGCTCGCTTGGTATATCTTTATGAAGTTTCGGAAAATGGAAAATTATATTGGGTAAGGAATCGACAGGCTGATTTTTTTCTTTTCTTGGATTCGAATTTGAAATTTCATTGGGCTTAATTTTGATCTGTATTGTGGGTAGTAGAGGCAGACACTATACGTAGGATATATTTTTGATCGGGATGATCACGATTGTGGTATATTTTAGTGAGATTTCCTTATTTTGAAATATCTGTAGTATATTTTTTTTTTTTGATGAAACCCGTAGGTACAATTTATTAATAACAAAAGTCTTACTCCAACAATTGCCCCCAAAACCTATCAGAACCTGGTGCCAGAGAATTACCCTACGAAAAAATAGAGATAAAGCTACAAGTTCTCCTAAAAAACAACCAAAATTACATAGCCAAATGGAAATAAATAAAACATCCAATAACTAGCATAAAAAAGAAAGGAAAATTGGCACCAGTAAAACTACTTAACCCCTTCAAATTCAAGGCGGTGCCTCCTGCACCCTTTGGAAAAATTTCTCATCCAGACGCGCCGATATCCTTGTGTCCTGTTGCAAGGCCATATGTGGAATCCCCTGGTAATCAATCCTGTTCCTTCTCGCTACATTAGCCAAACCATGAGCCTGTAGCACCGCTTCCCTTTTCACATGTTGCAAAACAGCTCTGCCCTGCCCTCCTTCCAGCCTATTGATTATTTCATTTACCGTGCTTGTTGCTCTCCATGATGGTAAATCTGAGCTGTCCCCTTGGTTAACCACATTGACCAGGTTTAGACAGTCCGAAAAGAACTGTATTCCTGTATCTTCTGGCAGGTTCAATTGTTCATACATGTATCGCATTGATTCATTCAATGCCATAGCCTCTGCATGGAAAGCATCTTGTAATTCCAAGGAGTGCAGTCCAATAAATCGCACACAACCCCCTTCAAAAATCACATATGCACCACCTGCTTTGTTAGAGATATCCCAAGAGCCATCAATAAGAACCTGCCATCCTTGTGCACTATACTGATATCTCTCTTCCTCTTCGCATAACCTTCCCCTTGGCATTACTTCATGTATATCCTGAACAGACACACCCATTGATTTTACTCGTTGAAGGACATCATTGGGTTGGAAAAGTCTGTGCTCTATAACAGCTTTATTCCTCTCCTTCCACAACTCCCACATTATATTGGCAAATATCATGTTTCCTTCCTCATCTAATGTCCCCATAATTTGTGTGACAGTTGTTGTGATATCCATCGACAATTCATCCACTCGAATACCTAAAGGACTGCCAAACCATACTTGTCTTGATGTATTGCAGAAAAATATGCAATGCATCTCAAATTCATTTTCTAAAAGACATCTTTGGCACATCGGGCTGAAATTTGGCATTCTTGCATGCATGTTAACCCCCAAAGGCAAACCTTTGCAAAGCAATCTCCACAAGAAAATTTTTACTTTAGGAATTATCAACTTGCAATTCCAAATAGAATGCCACTGTACACGAAGATTGGTAAACATTGAACCTTGCGCCAGTGTGAGCTCCTTATATCCTTCCTTGACTGAATACTTGCCGCTCCTTGTTCTTTTCCAAACTAATTTATCATTCTCCGCACTTTGAGCCTTTGGTTTATTAGATCCATTAATAATGTCTTGTACTTGGTTCGGCTGAAAAAGCCTTGATAATTCTTGCACCTTCCAATCTCCAGTATGCGCATCAATGAGTGAACAGAGCTTCAATTTCCTATCCACTGGATTTGCATTCTCATTCACTGACCAACTTGGATACCAGGGTTGAGAGAGAGCTTTCACTTTCTCACCATTTCCTATGATCCACTCCACTTGATTCGCAAAGAAATCCCTCATTTTTAAAATTTGTCCCCACATCTTGCTGCACCCATTTGTGTTTCTTGCTCTCCAAAACCCTACCACCGGGCAGTATTTTGACTTGCAAATTTGGACCCATAATTTGTTCTCATCCGCCATGACAGACCAAACCACTTTGAGAAATAAAGCTTCACCAAATTTATGCAAATCTTTCACCCCCAAGCCCCCTGCTTCAATCGGCCTACACACCCTTTGCCAACTAATAAAGGACAAGTATCTCGCATGATCCACTTTGCCCCAAAAGAATTTTGCTAGTAACCTGTTTATATCATTTAAAACCCCCTTAGGCAACATTTCTAGAGACATGGCATAAACCGGTATCGACATAAGAACAGATTTAATCAAGACCAATCTGCCCGCATGTGATAACATGTTAGATTTCCAACCTGTCAGCTTCGATCGAATTTTTTCTATCAGCATCCTGCCGTTTTTCATTATGTCCCCCTTCTGCCCAATCAACACTCCTAAGTACCTCTCTTCAGCTATCACTTGCCTGGCCTTCCATGCCGTCTTCACTCGACTTATTTGTTGTGAGTTACACGCCCTTGAGAACCACAAGCCCGACTTCTGTGGGTTAATATACAATCCTGAAGCCTTTGCAAATTTTTCCAACAGTTCACAGTACACTTGTACCTCCAACTCATCCACATCCCCCATCAGAACTAGGTCATCTGCATATACCGCATGAGTAATTTGTGGACTGGTATGTGCAACCTTCACCCCTGAGATCAAGTTGTCCCTCAAAGCCCCTTTCAACATCCTGGACAACATTTCCATGGCTATAATAAAAACATACGGTGACATAGGGCAACCTTGCCTTAGCCCTTGCGTGGGGAACATGAACCCATCGCCTCTACCATTGATGTTAATTGTTATCCTCGCCCTACTGTAGGAAGACATCATCAAATTTATGATTTTCATGGGGACATTGAGGTGCTGCATTGCTCTCCTTAAAAAGTGCCAATCTAATTTGTCAAAAGCCTTGGTGATGTCGGCTTTAAGGAGAAACGCTCGTTGCTTGAAATTAGTTTGTGAAAATGAGTGTAAAATCTCCTTCACCATGAGTATGTTATCAGAAATGCACCTTTCAGTAAGGAAAGCACTCTGTTCTTGTGAAATCACCTTTTTAAGATAAGGTCTCAAGCGATTGGCAACCAATTTCATCACTAATCTGTAAAGTATTGTACCCACACTTATTGGTCTATATTCAGCTGGAGTAAGAGGTTCTGCCGTTTTTGGTATCAAAGTGACATGCCCTTTCAACTAATCTTCTGGCACTTGTTCAGTCCGAAAAATCAAACTAACTTGCTCAACTATGTCCCACCCCACAATATGCCAATTTTTCTGTAAAAAACGGGCTGTGAACCCGTCAGGCCCAGGACTCTTATCGGGGCCCATAGAAAAAAGGGTTCTTTTAATTTCAGAAGCATTTGGGATTGATGTAATTTTGACATGAGCTTGCTGAGGAATTTTTTGTTGCGGGCTCAAGTTAAGGCCTGTGAAAATGTCTTCTGTGACTGCTCGGCCCGCCTCCCTTTCTGTACCCGTCGAAAGAGCACTTGGAGAATATAAATCTCTGAAATAATTGAGAAAGATTGAACGAATACAAAGATCATCCCCTGTTAACATACCATCCTCCTTTTGCACCATAGTTATCAAGTTATTTCTTCTTCGGTTAGTAGCAACCGTATGAAAAAATCTTGTGTTCCTATCCCCCTCTTCTTGCCATTGTAACCGTGATCTTTGTTTCCAATAAGCACTATTTTGTTCCTCTACTCGCTCATATTCTTGCAGTAATTGTTGCTCCAAAGAATGATCACGGATCAAAGGATGTTGGCTCTGCACTTTATGAATTTGGTCCGCAATTTTTTCCAGCTTCTTCCTAGGTGTCAGATTTTTATATGCCCACTTCCTCATAGTATCTTTAATAGCACTCCACCGCTGCTGCCATGTTTCTCCTTTCATTTCATCCCACTTCTCAACCCAATCATTTTGAAAACTCTGCTCCCCTAGCCACCAATTCTCAACTCTAAACAAGTTTGATTTATCAGGAGGTTTTTTCACACGCAAAAGTATGGGACAGTGGTCACTGTGTATCATTGGAAGGTGATTTACATAGGCATTTGGGTATAACTGCAACCACTCCGGTGTAACCAGCACCCGATCTAACCGTTGGTAAACGGCATCTGACACATTGCGCTTGTTTGTCCAAGTATAAGCTGGACCCTTGTATCCCACATCCACCAAGCTCGATTCAAAAATGAAATTTTGGAACTCAATCGTGTGTGACTTGAGCCTACTACTTCCCCCAAATTTTTCTGCACTACTGAAGATTTCATTAAAGTCACCCATTATGCACACTCTACCATGCAAATGAATCAGCTGAGTCAAGTGCTGCCACAACAAGGAATTTGTGCGATGAGTAGAGTCTCCATAAACTCCTATTAGGACCCATGGTGGCTTATCTTTAACATGAATTCTAGCACAAATGTAACTCATGGAGGAGTTAAGAATATGAACCTGAGCCGAGTTTACCCAAGCCATGCACAAGCCACCCGACAAGCCCCTTGAAGGAACTGCATGGTAGCTATACTCCGGCATGGTTTCCATCAATCTTGCCATTCTTCTAGCCGAGGATTTCGTCTCTGAAAGGAACACCACATCCGACCTTGTAGCTCGCATTGTGTCTCTTAGAAAATCCTTCTTCTTTGTTCCCCCAAATCCTCGACAATTCCAAGAGATTGCATTCATGATTGAAACCTGGAAGGCGAGTTTGGGTTCGCCTCCTTGGCCCGCTTGAAGTTTAAACGCATGTCATCACTCGCATTTCCCTCATTGTCTCCCTTATTTTGTTCCCAAGTAATCATTTGTGCCACATTTAACTCAATCGGCCTCTTTAGGCTTCTTTCCATGCCTTGTGTGCGTGCAGGTGCAATGACCTCCTTGTTTCTTTGCATGCTTCTGCTGCCCCCTTCACCTGCCTTTTGATTTTGTTTGACACTTTCTATCTCCCTCGGCACATACGCCCTGTCCATCACCCATCTCCCAACTACAGTATCTGGTATCACTTTTCCATCCAGTTGTTTACTATGCTGCCCACCTTTTTGCATAAGTTTTAACCTCAGTTTTGACGGACATACAGCATGCTCATGTCCAATTCTCGCACAAAACATGCAGACATTCGCTATATTATCATACACAACATATAACCACCTACGGCCTAATTGTGGATGTTTAAGAGGCAACTTTGGTTTTAAAGGTTCCTTCAATTTTATTTCAAGTCGCTGCTTGTACACCAATTGATTAGCATAATAAAAACTCTTTATCTCCGACACCGGTTGACCAATATCTGACATGATTTGTTTCAGCCCGTCTTGATCCACAGATTTAGGGGGTATGCCATACACTTCCACCCAGCATTCAAAAAGGTCAATCTGTGGATTATCTAGATCCTCCGGTCCTACTGCCAGCCTACTTACTACCATATTTTTGCCACACATCCATGTGCCTCTAGCCAACACTTTCAAAATATCATCTTCTGTCTTAAATTCTACAATAAAATAATTTTTACCCAGACCTTCAATTATTGTATCCGGATGCACAGGCCAAGCTCTTCTTAATGATGTTGAGAAGGTTGTATCAAACACGTTCCTCGAGGCCATCACCTTCATAATCATGCAGCTAGGCCAATTCCAGACCCGGACTGCACTCTGAGACAATTCAATTTCATTCACAGGATTATCATCATCAGCACTTAATGCAGCAAATTGCGCTATAATTTCTTCATCTGAGGCACTCATACTTGTAAATTGATTTAGATTTTCCTGAGTAGAAATGTCAGTGTGAGAAAGAGATTTCGAAGGGACAGGTCCAAGAATTGATTTTTGTGTGTTTGCAGATCTTTCTTGTCTATCGCAGACCCTGGAAAAATTTCTCATTTGGCAAAATTCCGTAATTTTTTCACACCTGCCCAATTTTGGTGATTCCTTATTAATTTTCGCATCCATTTCCTTTTGCCAACTGTCACCAAAATGTGCAACTTCGTGAATGCCAGAAATAATACCCGAAAAGTTTGATATTGTAGTATCAGATATGTTCCTTGTTTCTATTTTAGCACATGCTCCCGTTCCATGGTGTTGCGCTATGGACCGGTAATGTCTAGAACTTACATCCTGATATTTCCTCTTAGCTCGAGAGTAGTATCCCTGTTTATCCATGATTTGTGTTGTGTTTGGATATAGAGTATTAGGAGAAACAGAAGAGAAGTTTAAGAGAGAAGAAAGGGAGTTTTAAGAGAGAAGAAAGGGGGATTAGATAAAGTAGAGGTAGAGAGATTTAAGAGAAATTGTCTACCATTGCTGTCTTTCTCGTTTTAGCATCACCTCGGAATAGACTGGTAGTATCCCACTTGATAGCGCATATGATCAGGTAAAACAAAGATTAGACTATGAAATCTTCATTTAGAATTAGATTTTGAGAAGTGGCCGACATCTGTTACATCCAAGGAGACTCCAACACACGAGGTCCTACTCGTACTATCTATCATAATATCTGTAGTATATATTGGTATTAATTAGAGGCAGCTAATTCTAAATTGTTTTCATTTACTTGTTATGAAAAGAAAAGGTCCGACGAGTTGCATACTGCATTGGTCATTTCTAAATTAGGAAAGAGAATGAAATTAAATTCCTTTAAACATTTTGTTTTCTCATCTCTGTCTGTGTAAGTTCATTAGTAGGGAATTGTTGATATGTTGTTATACCCAAGGAACATTTATATTTCTAATTGTCATAAAAAAAAAAAAATTGAACTTTCTTTGATATGTATACTATTTCGGTACTAACACGATTATAAAGGAGTTATATTGGTCTATGCTAAAAGGTAAAACAGTTCCTATTATTGTTATTTTTTCCTAAGTCATCTGGGTCTCTTGGTTTATTTTTCTCTCTACCTCCTCAGGGCCCACAATAACTAGGAGCCATGTGCCGTGTAGAAATGATATCCTCTGCAATTCCCCCACCATAGGTCCGAAAACAATTAACTGTCGAAATCAGATCGGACGGCAGTGATGAAAAACTGCAGGTGGAGTTCGGTTTAAGAACTCCAGACGATACTGATGCGTCCAGTGTAATGCTAATAGCCATCGAGTACATTTAACCTTATTTTTTGAGAAACAAACTTGTTGAACCAATCAGCATTGCTTACAATAAGACCCAAAAACCTGAGTGAATTAGCACTCACCAATTACAATCCAACTAAGGAATTATCAGCTTTAGTCCAAGAACAAAACTAAAGGAAGCTAATTGTTTATATAAAAATTATAACTGGGTAGAAGAGAGGTCAAACTGAAACATGAGGGATTTTTTTTTTTTCTTTTTTTTGTCTAGTTGCATTAAGCAGGAATTTGCTCTGCTTGCTTAAATTAATTCAAGGGTACAATATTTATCGCCAGAGATACCAATAAAAACAGATCTCTCGCTTATCTACACACAAATTTACCTAAATTTTATGCCCACAATGAACTAATTGCTCTGCTCAAAATCTTGCATTGACGAACAGGCTCAACAATTTTCATTTAAATTTCAAATGGGAAATTTTTTTTTCTCTTCTTCAGTCGAGATACTATCTACTTCAACAATGACACTTCCATTAAGACGTAAAACAAGAAAACTCAATCGCTGAAAATATTTCAGCAGGCACGAGCCAAAGGCTTTAAACCAGAAACGTCGAAAGACTCCATAAACAGCTGATCTGAGACTCTAGCTTTGGCAGCAGCAAATCGGAGGTATTCGTCAATTACCGAAGCTAGACGCCATTTCTGAAGCTTTCTGTAGCATCCCACCAAACAACCGGTTCTATGCTGAAATATCACAATAAGAAGAAAACAATCAGTTTGGAATGAAGAAAAACCAAGGAAAAATGCACTTGCTTTAGGTTCAATACTACATTTCTGATTCCGGTGATAACCAATGTTGGAACCATAGTGTAGAACAACAAAGTTTGCAATGGCTTGAAGATACTTACAATTAATAACCTCTTAAGTTCTGAGAAAATTTTAAGGGATATAAAAGCTTCAAAGAAATAATTATAACTTACTTTGCCTCTTCTGCAATGAATGAGAAGTGGGTGATTCCGTTCATCTAAAATTAAAACATAAAAGATGAAAATAATTTAGAAAACCGCTTGATAATAATTACGATCTCTGTCTTTTCACAATTTATACTTGCTTAATATTCTACATACCAAGTAGAACTTTGAGAGCCTCTCTTATGGTATCCTCTGGAATCTTCACAAATGGTTCCTGCATATAATGTAAATAACTTGTTCAGTGTGGTAACAAACTAACAATAGATTCAAATAAATATAGAGAATTTGTGTAGCATTCCAATGTGTTATCAACAGAATCAAATATATAACTGATTGGAATTTGGAGGGTCACAAACAAAGAATATAAAAATAAAAAGGGATCAGTCATCAGGAGTGTTTTGTTGCAAAACTATATTTAACCTTGACACTTTATAGTTTACATGCATAAGCTACATGCAGTCTTATTTTTATTTTTTATTTTTTGAAGAAATACATGCAGCCAATTATGGAAGATTGTGTTTTTCTTCAGAGATGCAGCAACAGGGTTATAAATCCGTAGGCATTTAGTAGGCTAATTAATTAATTAATGGCACATTTGATTCTTATTTTTCTAAATTTTTGTATTACTAGCACCATTGCCACCACATACTTTTGTGAAAATTCTTTTTATTTAACTGGACAGAGATTGTTATGGAATCCATCTTGCTGCCAGACAAATTATAATGATGGAGACAAGATAACTATTCCTAAATCCTGACTATTCCCAAATTTTAATGATGGAGACAAGATGGCAGCCACTGCCAATGTTTTCAAAATAATAATAATAATAATATTCCCAAATTCCTATTTCCAAAAAAAAAAAAAAAAAAAAAAAAAAAACTGCATCCAGTTCCCATTTCAACCTACCGACAACTTGCAGCAACCAGACTTGCACCAAAGAAACGACTTCTGACTATTCAAAGTTATAATATATCTGGTTATCTACAAATGTTTTGCACATTTACATATAAGAAAATCTGGTCATTGCAGAGCTATTACTGACCTTATAGAAGCAAAAAAAAAAAAAAAAAAAAAAAAAAAAAAAAAAAAAAAGAAGATTTTGTATGAATTTTTCCTTGATCTTATTTTTTATTATTTTTACTAAAAATTAAACCACACAATATAAACATATCAGTGGTAATAATCTTTTTCTTATGTTTCTCAATGAACAAGGTCATTGCAAAAGAAACCCAAATACATCTGTTTAACAAAGAAAAGCTCAAAAAGAGAAACAAACTTTAATAGAAAAAAGGCTAAACATACAATAGTCAGACTCTTGACCAGTAATTTCACATAAGAAGAGGTCCTAATTGAAAAGCAATTTACCAATTCACATTCCAAAAAGAAAATCAGAGAAGATAAAAGATAAAGCATTACCTTGCTACCTTCAATGGCAAACTGGAAAAGCTTAATCCCATTAGACTTTAAAAATTCTACATTGGCTTGCGGGTAAGGCTCCGGACATAGATATCTACATCAAAATCAACTCTCCCAGTCAGATTTACAATTTTAAAACTAAAACATCTCAAATTACAATTTAGTCCCTAGAAAATCCAATTCCAAGCCACCTGTCCCCGTGTCCCTGATAAATTTCTTATTTTTATAGTCCTTAAAACTTGGTACAAATTAACAAAAAAGAAATGGCTGACTTGAATAAAAAACGAACATTATTGAATGAAGCTTGAGAGTCTTGAGAAAACGAAAATTGGATGCCTCGGGGAACCCAGAACGGTATATTCCATCTTCAACCATGGCGAAGTTGACCGGAGGATGCAACGGCTCTTCGCTTGCCACGTCATCACCCACGAGGCACAGAGGCGGCGCGGCAGGGAGGAGGCGGGGCACTCCAGTCTCCTCATCAATTGAGTCTCCATTCCTTTGTTTCACTGTCATTTCCAGTTTCATAGAAGAGAAAACAACTCTTTCGTTTTGAGAGAGTGTGTGTGTGTGTGTGTTTTAAGAGAGAGAAGAGAATTGAGAAGATTTTAATTTAATCTAGTAAGGGGTTGGATGGGGAGCAGTATTTATATAGAAAGTTTGATGTGTGTTCGCCTCTTTTACCCGGGGCTTTTGTATAAATGGTACTAAATTATTATACGATAAGAAAAGAAAAGATTCAGTGTTTGTGTTTTGTTTCATTCTCCAGTATCATAATAAAAGGATACCTCCATTTTTCTTGTAATAATTAACCATTTGAGTTTTGGACCACTTGGTGTCTTTTGATTTTTTTTGAAGGTGACGTGGCGTTGTGTCGGAATGAATGGAGAGGATAGAAACCGGAGAGTATGGGTTGACATGAGATTATGAGAACGGCCATGATGACACATGGGATTTGGGATTGAGGAGGTGGTTGTTAAATATGGGATACGGTAAATGGTTAGAGTGTGCAAAACGTACATAATGACGCTAGATGTATACTTTATACAACCCTTTTGCTGATTCTATCACACTGCGTTATAAATGTGAACGCTGCTGATGCTTTGAAATTTTCAATAAAAAAAATTGTAATTCTAGCGTTGTTTGCATAATAAGGTCAGACAATTATGTATGACGTCAGATAACATTTGGGAGGTAAATATTTTCAACTTGCCGAAATCTAGTTTTCTTTTAAAAATGGTTTGAAAAGATACAGAAGAACATTTAAGATTCAACTATTTAATTTAATTAAATAATCGGATAAATAGGAGTTGCCTTGAGAAATTAATGCAATTAAAAGAAGTTATATATGTCAACCAACGTTGAAATTATGCATATCTAAAAGGATATTTTCTAGGTTGGATAGCATACAAATGTAAAATTCTTCACAGATGAACACTAAAAGTTATAAAATTATCGAAATAACAATTAAGAGGGAAATACATGTCAAAACTATGTGCTGCAAAAAGTCTTCTATTAATTTTTTTATGAATAAATATAGCCTTTTTATATTTGAAAATGATTCTAAAGATAAAACAGTGAGATGGGATAAGGTTGGCACTCATTAAATGCAGTACTGTTGTGTAGACGATTGCAACTATGTCAAATCTAATTTAACTAATTATTTTGAGATACAGTCATTAGGGTGTGTTTGGTTGAGCAAGGAAGACGAAAGAACTCCAACCAAACAAGAAATAAAACAGGGAGAAGGCTTATTTTCTCTTTCTATGGAGAGGTGGCAGAGAATAAAAAGTTTCTTCTATTTTTCATCTTCACTCTTTTTTATATAACCAAACATTCTACACTAAATGGCGATGAGGCATGCGAATTATTGTTGTGCCATATTTGGTTTAGTAATTAGTACGAAGCAAATCATGACGACATTATTTACTTCTTCGCAAAAACAAGAAAACATACAAAAAAAAAAAATGTCCCTTTGTGTTTTAAATTTTATCAGTTTATAAAGTTTTTATTTCATGACTCATTTTTTATTAGTTTGTAGTGATTTTTTTTACTCTGCTCGTTGAATAATATATACTAATATGCAAAAGCGGAGCACATGATTCAAATGGGGTGCAACCGACCCCATTTGTTTATCAATTAGAGCCGACAATATACAAATTTCTATATTAATTATGTAAATTATAATTATAAGGGCTGCATAAATCTTATTTTGTTCTGATTTTTTGTTGGGTACACATAGCAATTCTTTGCTAGAAAAGGTTTGTATAAACGTTGACAATTCTTGGATAAGCAAATATAAAGGCTGTAGATTGATGGCGGTCATCTTCCTGGTCAAAGAGGAGGCATGCATTCTTGTTGGGCAAGTCAAGTCAGAGGCAATGAAGAATGAACACAATTTGTTATCTTTTTTTTTGAACATCACAATTTGTTATCGGCCTGAGTCACTGTACCTCTCTTTCCCCAATAATTATATAAAATTATTGAAAAAGCGAAGTCGTGACATTTGTGACACCAAAAACCTGTGGCACTAGAACTTTGCTCTTATATAATCCCATTTTAAATTGTATATTAACAAGAAGCGAATTTATTAGGAGTAAGTCTTAGTTATGTCCATATTAATTCAATTTTACTATCAGTAATATTTGGCTTAATTTTTTAAAAAATTTATTAATAAATTTATATATTGATGTTAAATTTGTTTAAACGTAAAAATCTAATGAAAATGGATGTGTCAGTCTATCTTCATATGGTGATGATGTAAATCTGACTATTGTAGCTATGATGGTCGGAATTCTACATGGTACGGAACATTTTTCCCAAATCAACAGAGAATTATGTTGAATCAAATTTCCTAAGTCTACTTTTTTTAAAAAAAAAAAGAAAAAGAATGAAAAATTCAAGTTTCCTAAATAATGAAAGTCTTTCCAAGCTTCAGAATCCGGGATGCAGCTGCTTCTGTTTGGCCTGAAGTATGGAATTGGGGTTTGGTACATTGTTGACGGTCTTTCCAAATTCTAAATACCACCCAACCTCTCCACTTTCATTAAAACGGACGACTCCATTCGTAGTCCAAATTTCTTGCCATTTATCTCTCCTTACGTTTATTTCAAAGGTGAATTTTGCTGGAACCTCAGAAATTGTTTTAACTTTCAACTGCTATTAGGCTACCAGCTGGTTTCTAATTTTAAGATTCCATCTCTGACTCATTGTGCTTTCATGGATACAATCATTGGACATCTTTAGGGAATGGAGAGAGAGAGATCTGTAAACTTCCTCATTGAACCCCGTAAGAAGGTTCCGATCGGTCGTGGCTTGATCCATGAACCGGTCCCATTCTGGCCTGAAGACTTCTTTTTACAGCAGCGGGCTGCGGGCAGCTAATTAGTCTACAATTCCAGATCTTATGTTGCAATACTTCCGTATTTCCATGTAGCAGATAATTTACGTTCTTATTCAGAGAAGGTTATTTCCGTCGGTGCAAATGTTTGCACCGAGTATTGCAGATGCTGCCGTAGAAATTTTAGAATTTCTCTGTGAACAACAGACAAACAAGATAATGGCTGCATGTGTGGGGTCTTCGTCTAGAAGTCAATAAACGCATGAAAATAGTTAACAATATGGATCTCGATTGCGACATTGGACCGCTATAATATCATTTTGTCTTATTAAATACATATTATTATACACTACTTACATCTTACTAACGTGGTGAAAGAGGGATAAATAATAAAAAGTTTGTGAAATTGCATGAATGTCGGCTCCTTGGCGAGAACGTCTAGAAAAATCGCGATGTTTGTGAAAGCGAGATATTTCTTCAAAAATTTAAGCTTAAGCAGTGTCTGATGTATCATCAATAGAAGTTAATAATTGAAATTCTAAAAAAATATGATAATTGAAGAGATTCATGGGTGTCGGAATATGAGTTTAAAAATAAAAATTTTGAATTAAAATAAACAAATATAATATAATATCCTAAGCGATTCTAAAAAAATAAATTTTAGAAATTTCAACATTACTAGATTATAACGTATAAGAGCGCTTTATATACAATTATAAATTATTAGATTTCTCTTTTGTGAAATTGAGAAGATAAGTGTTGTTTATATATCTCTATCTCTACTACTTATGAATGCACGTAACGTATAGGTGTTACACGCTAGGTTTAAATAGTAAACAGGTGTTTTTGTCGTCGGATTGATTTGATCTATGGTTGGATATCAATAGCCAGACGAAACAACACTATTATTTGATTTTTCATCTATTATAGGAACAAATTGAATAACACATCTATTATATCGCTGGTAAATTAAGCAACATATTTTTATTGTCTAACATTATTTTGTTTCTTTATTTGCCCACATATGAGGGCATCTTATGCTAGTATATATAAATTGCGCACTTAATTGTGGTCATTATTAATATTACTGTATAATTGAAAGTTATGTTTCAACTAGGTTAAGAAAATGAGTTTATTCAATTTTCGAAATCATGAATAAATAAATATTTTAAGAAGTCATTTACTAAATAATAGCTATCAGAATAATTATTCAAAAATATTTACAAACTTTTTTTATTGAATTTTGAGTTTTATTATATTTTGTACTGACAGCAACTACTCTACCTCTAGGGCTGTATACAAGCCAAGTTTAACTCAACTCAACTCAGTTGTAACTCGGGTTGACTTAGAAATACTTTCGAGCTATTCAAGCTAATTCAAACTCAGCTCATTTCCAACTCAAGTTGGCTTGCGAGTCACGAGCTAGCTTGACATAAGCAATTGTACTTCAAAATTTTTCTTTTTTAATTCAAATGTTAATTAATATTAAAATTAATTGAAACATACAATATTATAAACAATAAAAATTATCGTCAATTTCATTTTTTTATATTGATTTGAAGCAAATTATGTCTTGAAAGTTGAAACTCAATATTCTAGGATTCAAACCCTAGACGCTGCACTAGAGAGAAAAATACTAGTGATTTTGAGAGTCAAAAAGTTTTTGAAAACCCTCGACGGGGGAGGCTGCCACCGGTCTCCCCTCGTCTCTCTCTCTTCTTGTCACACCCCGTATCCGAAATACGAGGCGTGAGGTGAGACAATATCTTTCGCATCTATCCGACGGCCCGATAACCTACGTCACAAGAAATAAAAGCAAACGGAGTCAGCTTCAAAGTCGAGTAACCGGTTATTTAACGACGCAGCTTCTCCATAATTAATTTATGTAACCAAATATCAATCGATTGGATTAATCCACACATAAATAACAAACAAATTAAATATATTTTACAGAGATCAACGAGTCTAGATTTTCTCAAATTCACTTTCTCATATCACTTTCACACTAGCAAGAATCCCTCTCTAGGCGATTCCGCTTCACATTCGATTTCACTTTTCCACTTCAATTCAAATCACATCAAAGACTCGTTGACTCGTAAAATACATCAATCACAATTCTCATATATTAATTCAGCAATTCAATCAATTAAACAAACGATATTTAAATCAATCATACGAAAATTAAATTATAGAGAAGTCCGGTTACCTTATCAGCGATCTAGAAAAATGAAACAACAATAATCTTGATGTAGAATTCGAATTCCAATCAGATGGAGCATCCAAGTTTCAATCGGATAATAACATGAATGAGTGATTATTTCATGGCTTTAAATTGAGACAGAGGAGCACAGATATTAATCAATGAAATGGCACATCGGGTGAAATATTTTAATTGTCTTTGGAATCTCATGATTGGAGGAAAAGGCATTTATAGGAGAAGTAAAAAAAAAAAAAAAAAAAAAAAAAAAAAAAAAAAAAACTGACCATTCTTCGTATTAAGAATTAGGGACGAAGTTTAAAGACGGTTCGGCCATAAGGGAAAAAAATGAAAAGATATAATATTTATTGATTTAATAAATCATGCAACAAAAGAAAAGAAAACTGAAAGGAAAATAGCGCAATATATTTGAACATAATCTAAGGAAGTAACATAGAAAATAAAGGTAGAGATTGAATCATTATAGATTGAATACGGTTATTATGAAAGAAATGAAATTGGTTACCGTATGGTAGTAGAACGTGGTCAGTAACCAGAGACAGAAATATTAATCATAGGAAAATATTAACGTGGAGAAGAAGTAATATTAAAATTAGGAAATCTTTTTTTTAGCCAAATTAATTTTTTTTAATTATATAATCTTTAATTACACTAAACGGTTCAAATCCAATTAAATACAAAATGACATGTTCGTATTTTAAATCACACAAATACAAATTTTATAATCAAATCAATATTGGTCAAAAGATGGTCAATAAGAATTGGAACAATTGAATAATATACAATAATATAATAATAAAAAAATAAAAGGAAAGAATTATTTTGGTATAAAATTAATTAGCAAATAGGTATGAAAAACAAAACAGGGGTGTTACACTTCTCCTCTACTATTTTTTGTCTTCTTCTCCGGCAAATCTAGGTAGTTAGACGACGGATGCAGTTTTGTCGAGATCGTTGCAGCTGTGGACAACTCGGTTATAAAAGCGTACGAGTCATAGATCCGCCACTGGTAGGTGCATGACCATAGTTGCCAGTGCTCGTGGAGGTGCATGTGATCCACAAGTTGCGGTCAATGTGCGAAGAGCTTGTGCGGCCGGGTGTGCAAGAAGCACTCAGTGCTGGAAAAGAGGATGTGTAGACGCACGATTGGTGCATGAGTTGCGGCCGGTGCACGGGCCAGTGTGACCGATGTGTGAGGCACGACTAGTCCGCAATAAAGTGCGGCCAATGTGCTAAGAGATGTGGTCGGTGCGCAAAGAGGTGTGGTCGGTATGCGAGATGCGACCAGGACATAAGGTGTGGCTGAGACTAATGGATGTCCATCCGATGAGGGAGATGTAGTCGGTGTGCGGATGTGGCCGGTGCGCGTAACGTATGATCGTAGATACACAGATCGATGATTTGGTTTGACCGTGGATGTAGCTAATTATCTTTTTCATGTCGTTTTTATTTTTGTTTTTATTTTGTACTGGTGTACCACTTGTGGTACCATTACTTGACAGCCACTGTCAAGTTTTTCTAAAAGAATAAAATAAAAACATACAATAAAAATGTAACATAGCAAAATACCAGACCAATTTAAATTAATTAGATAAGTTAATTTAAATAAATTAGATAAATTATTAGGAATTAATGTGGATTTTAGTAATTAGAAATTGGTATAATATGAATAACTAAATCAAAAGTAACAGTAAAATCGACTCGAAATCGAAAATCTTGACTTTATGTAGTACCTAAAATTTATGTTTATAACTTTAGTAATATCAAAGATTAAGAAATAATTATTATTTAGCTTTAAATTAATTAAATCTTAATAAAAAACAATTACAATTATGAAACTATATGAGTAGCAGCATTCTTGGCTACAAAGTTGTTGCCATAGGGGATCCGAAAAGGTAAAACACAGTAAAATCGACGAAATCGATTTTTGTCTCCGTGGCTTCATCTCTTTCTCTCCTTTCTCTTCCGATTTTTCGTCGATCGTCCGATTCCTTCTCTCTTTTCTCCGGCGAATTTATGGAATTTCCGCCGTGAGATCAAGTATGGCCAGCCAATCCCCTTAAGGCCACCGCCATTCCCCAGGCTAAGCAGCCACTAGGGTTTCTCCGCGTGGAGAATAGCCATTGGCCGTGAGTGTGAGGTGGAGTGTGAGATTCGCGCTTGGAAATCTCGACTGCTGACTCCTCCCTCTTCTCTCTCCGCTGCTGCCTCGGTTATAAAAGCCCCCATTCCATTTGAGGTAATTTTGGCCGGTTTTTTGAAAATTTCCTTAAAAAGAAAAGAGTGGAATTTGAGAGAGAAGGGAGGAGGATACGCATAGAGATCCAAGGTATGAGCTCTGTGGTGATTTCTTTGAGTTTTCTTGTTTGAAACCGAGCTAAATCTGTTGAACTGTGTAATTAGGGTTTTGAGCTCGAGTTGATGATGAACTGTGCTTGAAATATTGAAATGTTGAGTTTGATAGGTCTGTTTTGGTTAGGTAGATGATTGAAATTGGCTGTTGATGATTAAAATTGATAGGAAATGGTTTTGTGAAGGTGTTGAGTTCGGTTACATGTTGATAAACCAAAAAAAACTTGAATTGTGATGAGTTTTGAGCTCTACTGAGCATAGAGGAGACTTGTTTGATGCCTTAGCAGTGTGTTTGAGGGGTGGTACCAGCCTCAGGTACGGTGGCTGTACCACTGGTACATTTCTGGTACCGTAGATGATTCTGTCGTTGATGACAGGGGCTGATTCGTAAAGAAATTTGGGTCTAAGGACTTAGTTGTGAATATAAAGGACCTAAAAAGAAATAAAAAGGGTCTTTTTGTGAAAGAAAAGGACTCAGATGTGAATTATTTTGATCTGAGGGCCCCTGGGTGAAACGGCAGATGAGATAACGGGTTTGGATCCGAACCCCTGTTGGAGTTATGTCCTAGAAGTCAATATTTAATGACTTATTTTCTTAGTTTATGTTAATGATGATATTTGATCATTTGTTCCTAGAGTTTATTATTGACAGATCATTCAGGTTGAGGATCTGAATTGTAGATCTCTGTGGATCATTCATTAGAATGACAATGATAAATCTAAATCGTCCATAATCTTGATAATTAACAAGGAACATTAATTATCATAAAAGATTAGTATGCAAGTTAAGTGATGATTAAGTTCTACAAATCATAAGTAAGGAGTTACGAACTTAATTGCATATGTGTATGTTATTGGAACATAGTACAGGACTTGACCCAATGAAATAAACATATGGATTGTGTTATGTGTCATTGTTTATTTCATATGAGTTTGATTCTAAGTTTGAGATGTTCACCTTTTCCACATGAGGATAGGTTCAATAAATATCGTCTAACGTTGATTCCTGATAAAGGCTGCTATAAGGACTTTATTTATGTTCTCTTGAATTGTGCGGGGAAAAGTTGTTCATCAAGAAAACCGTATGTCCCTCATTAGTATACCTAGTGAGTGATGATATCTGTTTGGGCCCCTTGATGGAGTTGGATCGTATGCATGCAAACTAGACGATCAACTCTAGATCAAGAAATGTATAATCTGCAAGAATGACACATTCCTATCTTGGATTATACAAAGATATCGTGTGACATAAGAATCAAACAAAGAAATACTTTTATTTCTTATGCAGGATTGAGATATTGTAACGGTACATTATTTATACGAATTGGGAGTCATAACGTGTTGCTAGATACCGCTTATGATTATTGGAAATAAATAACGATTTATTTCTATGGCCAACATAGTATAAATCCTCAAATAGGGTCGCACAAATAGGATTCTAACCACTTGGTGCATTTATTGTTTATTCACAATAATGTGTATTGTGAAATGTGATAAGTTAATTAATTAATTATATACCGTTATGAACCGTTATAATTAATTAAATTAAAAGGATCATATGGAAACAATATAATGCATTAGCTAATCATAGATTAATTATTAATGAGTTAATAATTAATTATGTTCAACTTACTTTAATTAGTTTGAGCTAATTGGGCTTCTATTTAATTGGTTAATTAAAGGCCCGATTTAAGGAAGAATGAAGAGACAATTAAAGGAGATTCATTGATTGATGAATTAATGAATAAAGGCCTTTTATTAAGATGGCCCAAGAGAGCCCATTAGGTGGCCTCTTAGGGTGGATGGCATACTTGTAAATAGTATGAAAATTGGATGAGAGTGGTTGGCTATATAAAGGGGTCTCTTTGGGAGAAAACCCTAGCCGTCATCTCTCTTCCTCTCCCCTCCCTTGCGCCTCCACCTAGAAGAGAGATTTTTTCTCTCTTCTCCATGGCTCTTCCCTTCCTCTCTTAGCTCATGTGTTGAGCATCCCACCTCTCTTCCTCTCCATTAAATAGTTAATTAAGAGAAGCAAGGTGATTAGCAAGAGGTTCAAGAGAACTAGCATTCTCTTTGAGCTTGGTGGTGGGTCCTTGGTGGGCTAGAGGCGGCCATAGATGGTGGAGGTGGTGGAGCACGCACCCCATCGACTCCCATGCCATGGATTCGAGCCTCATGAATACAATTTCATGAGAGGTACAATTTCTCCTACCTTCTCTCTTGATTGGATGTGTGATTGCTTTAGCACTAGATTTTTTGATTTGCTTGTTGTTAATGGTGATTAATTAGTTGTAATTAATCTAAAATTAAAATATGAGCATTTCCTAACAGTGGTATCAGAGCTATGGTCGTGCTTAAGGTTTTTCACACTTAATTAAGTGAGAATTCGTAATTAATTAAGTTAATTAGTGATGTGCATGCTTGCTGGCCCTGGAAAGGCTGTTTTCTGTCTTGTTGCTTATTTTTCGTGGTGTAAAGCTCTCTGAAATTTTTTCCTTCTTATTGGAGGTTGTAGCCCTTTGAGTTGTGGTTGTTTTCCCACTGGAATCATTGAAATTCGATGTAAAATGAATTTTTAGTGATTTAAACGGTAACGGTGCGCAGATCTGTAATTCTGCTGCACAGTTCTGTTGTTGTGGTTGGTAACAAATAAGTTTGTATACAAAGTACCTGTAACTTTTAGATAGGATTATTCTAAACTTGATTCTCTTTCTGGATATGTAAATTTTGTTGCATATTTCGGATATTATGTGGGCGTTCAAGGATGAAAAGTGATGAAGTTGTCAGATCTGTTTTTTCAAACAAACCGATTGTTTTGAAAAACTGTACTTATTGAGAAACTTTTATGGAAAAGTGTCTGAATGGAAATGTTCTCCTTTAAGTCTGGAATCTATGAAAATTAATTTCATAGATTTTCATTGAGATTTGATACCTCAACCGAGTGAAACCTTTTTGGTCGACGGTCTGTTCCAGAACAGGATACCTTGCTTAAATGCTTGTTATCTCGTTGATCTTGAATATAACTTGTGGATTTTCTTTTCATGGAATGATAGCCTATTGTATGTAGTATTTTTCTATGTAAATTGTTTGCTGGAAAAATATCAAGGGGATGATCATACAGACCAAAAGGTTGAGACCAATAACAGAATTTTCTCTAATGGTGCTTCGCGCACAATCTGAGGATTTGTCTTTTTTGGTTCTCCCTGATGGTAACTGATCTCTCCTTGAGATTTTTACAGGTAATCACAATCTTTGTAAGGAGTTCTCTGGATTTATTTCGGATTTTTTTGGAGACCGAATTATTTTGAATTTTTCGGGACCCGAATTTCGTATTTTAATTAGTTAAAATAGTTTCTAATTAATCAATTTATTGAAATGTTAATTAGAAGACTCCTTAAATACCCTCCTTTCTGTTTTGATAGTTGGATTTAATTTAAAAAGGGCTTAAACAATTAGTTGTTAAGGTTAAGCCTTCTTTGCATTCGAAAAACTTGAGCAACAAGTATGCACAAAGATTCTAATTAATGAAATTAATTAAGAACAAGTGAATCATGTATATTGTATATGTGCTAACTTTGTTTTGTAGGAGGATGTGGGTTTGATATGGCTCAAGATGTCAATGCCTTGTGTGTTGTAAAATGTTGTAAATGCATGTGATTGCTTGTAATGTGGCCTAAGGTGCCTTGATAATTAATTGGTTAATTCTTGATGTAACTTGTGAGGCTTGCATGCCCCTAAGGCCTAGGCGGGTTTTAGGATTTTATCACATGTATTTATTTCCCTTAATTATTAGATAGGATCTTAGTAATTAGTGGGAGGGCTTGATTAGATTAGTCTCGTTACATGGAGATGCGACGAAGATTAATGCAAGCGGGAGCCATACAAACCCACGACAATGTTTGAGATGCTTATTATTATGTGATTGTTTGTGAATGCCTTGAATTGTCATAGGTAGGTATGGGTGTATGCTTACACGACCACCAAACAAAGTCACGTAATTGCTTATGTCCCAAATTAACTTGATTTAGCCAAATCGTCCTCCTTCTCTCTATCCCCTTCAATACAATTGATTGTCTATTGATGCATTCCTGCCGACGCGGACATCGTAGTCCATCATTGTAGTCGGGGTGTAAATCGGATTTACTAGGAGCAAATAGAGAGAAGTTGCTTTACAACGGACCCACTCGGATTGGACGTTGGGACGAAGTTTGTAGATATACTTATGATATCTCACAAACCAAGAATCATATGGACAAGATATGATTGGTTGGAGAACCTACCTTATCTAGTTGTTTTAGGTGTCATGCCGACGCTGTCCCCTATTTCAACGAAAATGAGGATCTTGGAATCCATTACATTTAGGGACATTAATTAAATGTAGTGGGAGTTTTGTTTATCATTCCATAAACAAAACATTGCATAAACTAAATGACCTTAAATTGAAATTGTTATAGATATTAAATATGTTAATTTCGTTGCGATCAATCTTTGAAAAACGACAAGCTTGTTTCTAAGGTATTTACTTGGAGAAGAAATACCGATTCCTAAGACATGTTCTTGGAAATGAGAAACTTGAGCAAGTTTAATCCCAAAAACGTCCCTCGACTTCCCGAACAATAGCTTCGCAATGATTGATTAGTTTCGACGAAAATTATTCAATAAAGCGAATGCTTATATCCTTTTAGAAGTTCTAGACTTTTGGATTGGAGAATTCATAAGGACTATACTAAGACTTCTACGTTCTCATACACTTACTCAAGAAGACGTTCTTAGAGAAAGTAAAGATAGACTCAATCATTCATGATCGAGTAATGGAATGTGAGTTAACCAAGAGACTCTTCTTATAAGAAGATAAATGTTTCATTAGCTTGCGAACCGAAAGGTTTGAGTAGCTAATTGACAACTAGAGATATTAAGATCTCCAATATCAAGGATTGTTGATATTGTCATACAATCTCTTTCTATGGATAAAGGATATATTGTTCGCACACTTGTTAGTGCTAAAAGTAATTGGTTAAGTATTAAAGGAATACTTCACCAAGATATGAGTTGAATATTTGAGACCCTCACTAGTGACCGTGTGTCACATGAGATGTTTCATTTGCCATTTATGGGAGGCATTTGAAAGGTTGTCCGAAATACCATGATGTTCTAAACCTTAAGATATTTGTCGTTCAAATTATCTCACTATCTCTAATTCACACTAGTAATTAGGTGCTAGTTCATGTGTTCGCATTTAACGAAATGTGTAGACAATGATGAATAAGAGAAAGTTCGAGATAAGTAAAGTAAACTCCGTTTTGGAAATGGCTTATACGTCTAAGCCGCTACCATTGAATACGTAGAGTTATCTTTATTAAATAAAGAATTTGTTTAGGAATTTGAGGTTATATACCTTATTCCAAACATCTCATAAAACCTTATCTCCATTTCATATTTGATGATGGATGATCATGTTTTGTAATAGAGAAATGTCGTTCTCTTATTGTTATGAATTTGTGTATAAGATTTCACGCATCTTGATTGAATTTGCTTGAAATAGATTAACAAATTTTGAATGACAAATATGTAAGACTTCGCATAAAGTATTTGACTTTTATGTAAAATAGTTGCTTAGTCGAATATAAACAAAGAATCGCATTATGAGAGTCTACGTAACGTGGAGCTCGTAAATCAATTCGATTGCAAATCAATTGATATTCATGTGAATCGTGTTTGTTGAAAGACAAAAGCGCCTTTGAACTACGAAGGTTTAAAGGACAAGTAACTTTATTAAGACTTATACATATTGATGTATATAGACCTATAGGTACTTGTGCAATTGAAAGGTTGTTGACACTTTACCACTTGACCAACGATCATTGTAGATATTAACGTATCTATTTGATATGGTATAAGTATGAATCTTTTGACAAGATCAAAATGATCTCAAGAGTAAAGTTGAAAAACTATTCAATAAAAGCAAAAGTCTTAAGATGGATCATGGTAAATAGTTAAGTCATGTAGTTTGATATATTGCCTAAAGAGTATGAAAGACGTTTCACTACTCGCTCCATGAGGAACATTGAAAAATGTATCCAAGGATGAAGGTATCGAACATTGTTTAACATAGTTCGATCGGTAATAAATCAAATTGACTTGTTCGACTCATGTAAGGGATTTGTGTTTGAGGACAATATTGTTTACACTAAATAAAAATTCCATTGAAGTCTATTGAGAAAGATATCTTACGAGATTCGATCTCTAGGTATATTGTTTCTCAAGATTTGGTGTTGAGAAGCTTATTTCAAGGTTCGATTGATTGATAAGCTTGGACCCAAATAAGACGCTTATTATTTTGTAGGATATCTTGAATTAGCCAAAAGGTACTACTTCTATGAACATGATAAGAACAAGGTAGTTGTTGCTCATCATAACGTAATCTTAAAGAATGATATTCTCAAGAAGAAGTAGTGGGAGTAACGTGAGCATTAAAGGAGTTTATGCGTCACTACAAGAAGTACATTTATAGGAAACTTGTCACTCCATACATGGTGCTTAGTGGGAGTTGAGCGGAACTTAATTCACAAGCAGTTGTGAAAGGAAGAAGTTCATAAGCACGCTCGCTTCTAAAGAGTGCTCAAACATCTCACGAATGGATGATGTTCGAGAAACTCATGCAATATATTAGGATCAAGAACTTACTCTACAAGATGTTGTAGGAGTAGTTCATAGACCTCAAGCACCAATCCTACAAAGATCAACGAGAGTGAATTGCCTAAACTGAAAAGTACATAGGTTTCACAACATCCTCGTACTTGACATATGAGGATCCGTTGATAAATAAAGAAGCGATGGAAAGACCCGATTCCACAAGTATGGTTTGAATCTATATGATCTTTAAAGTGCAATCCATATATATAACAACAAGGTATAGACCTTGATTGATGTTCATAAAGGAGCAATCCATCTAGAACATATAGATCTTTAAAAGGAAAGATAGATATGGATAACAAGTCGACTCTATACAAAGCACAATTTCATGATTGATGCTATGTCTAAGTCGATAACAAGTTGACCATGTACAAAGCACGGCTTCTCGCTTGTAGCTATGTATAAGTCAATAAAGATCATTCTAGCAATAGTTATATTTCGTATATATAGATATATGGAAAGATACGTCAAAACCGCCTTCTTCGATTGAATGAAGGAAGTTGTTGTGTATTTGACACAAACCAAGGATTTGTTGTATTGTTGAAAACATATATATGCTTCAATGATCCATTAATGGATTGAAGCAAGTATTGTGGAAATTGGAATAAATATTTTGACAAAGAAGTCAAGGAGTTGCACTTCGTCAAAAGTATCTTGTATAGACAAGATATTCAGTGGGAGCATTATTATGTTACATGTATTGTACAAGATACAAGACATTAATTGGGAATAAAATTAAAGAAATGAATATTGTCAAGATCTCATTGGAGAATGTTTTCTCAATAGAGAACTTGGGTAAGTCACCTAAATCCAAGGAAACAAAATCTATGGAGATAGATTATGATGGATTTCAGGTTTGAGAAAACGTGCATATAATGACAAAGTGTTCTAGTAACATGAAAAGATAGACTCCTAGAAAGGATGTCTAACCAAGTTGTATGGCATACACTTGAGTTCTACTCGGTGTGTTGTAACTCAATTCGAAAAGAGTGCACGATATATTTCGAGCATCCTTCTGTTATGAGTTTCATAACGGATGCCATATTTATGCACATGCCCCTATGTGTTGTAACCAAGGAGTATGACAAGCAGTTGTCAACTGGATACAAAGAAAAACACGTTTGGACAATAATCGAGAATATCTTCGAGTATCTTATGAGAAAGAATGATATGTTTTTCCATCTGATAAGATAAAAGAAAGCTCATATAAATTGATATATTGATGCTAGTTTTCGAAAGATTGATATAAATACAATTGAGCTACATATTTTGTTTAAATGTGGTGTTGTAAGTTTAGAAGGTGTTCTAAATGGGATATTACAACCGTTTCCGTCACCAAAACAAAATATATAGCAACTTGTGAAGCAATGAAAGAATGTAGTAAGGATCGTGAAGTTCTCAGTCAAGCTAATATGGTTCTATGCATCTCGAACCATAGCTTAAACTTGAAGAACCCAATATTAAATTGGTGATCCAACTAAGATCTATGACGATGTCACTTGATCTCACATGATGATGATCAAGAACACATATATAGGAGTATATATGTATATAGGGTCAAATAAAATTTGATAGGTTCGCGGACACAGCGAACACTCTAACTTAACCTCTACCTTAAGCGGTATACGAGATGCAATTGTGCATCCATGCGTGATGGACGTATGAGTAACTTGCTTTAAGTGTATTACATCTTTTGAGGTTCGAGACATGTATATATATAGATATATGACATTGTTCTAAATTCTTCACTGGCTAGAAGTCACTATTGATTGACTCTAGGCCAAGTGGGAGATTGTTGGAGTTATGTCCTAGAAGTCAATATTTAATGACTTATTTTCTTAGTTTATGTTAATGATGATATTTGATCATTTGTTCCTAGAGTTTATTATTGACAGATCATTCAGGTTGAGGATCTGAATTGTAGATCTCTGTGGATCATTCATTAGAATGACAATGATAAATCTAAATCGTCCATAATCTTGATAATTAACAAGGAACATTAATTATCATAAAAGATTAGTATGCAAGTTAAGTGATGATTAAGTTCTACAAATCATAAGTAAGGAGTTACGAACTTAATTGCATATGTGTATGTTATTGGAACATAGTACAGGACTTGACCCAATGAAATAAACATATGGATTGTGTTATGTGTCATTGTTTATTTCATATGAGTTTGATTCTAAGTTTGAGATGTTCACCTTTTCCACATGAGGATAGGTTCAATAAATATCGTCTAACGTTGATTCCTGATAAAAGCTGCTATAAGGACTTTATTTATGTTCTCTTGAATTGTGCGGGGAAAAGTTGTTCATCAAGAAAACCGTATGTCCCTCATTAGTATACCTAGTGAGTGATGATATCTGTTTGGGCCCCTTGATGGAGTTGGATCGTATGCATGCAAACTAGACGATCAACTCTAGATCAAGAAATGTATAATCTGCAAGAATGACACATTCCTATCTTGGATTATACAAAGATATCGTGTGACATAAGAATCAAACAAAGAAATACTTTTATTTCTTATGCAGGATTGAGATATTGTAACGGTACATTATTTATACGAATTGGGAGTCATAACGTGTTGCTAGATACCGCTTATGATTATTGGAAATAAATAACGATTTATTTCTATGGCCAACATAGTATAAATCCTCAAATAGGGTCGCACAAATAGGATTCTAACCACTTGGTGCATTTATTGTTTATTCACAATAATGTGTATTGTGAAATGTGATAAGTTAATTAATTAATTATATACCGTTATGAACCGTTATAATTAATTAAATTAAAAGGATCATATGGAAACAATATAATGCATTAGCTAATCATAGATTAATTATTAATGAGTTAATAATTAATTATGTTCAACTTACTTTAATTAGTTTGAGCTAATTGGGCTTCTATTTAATTGGTTAATTAAAGGCCCGATTTAAGGAAGAATGAAGAGACAATTAAAGGAGATTCATTGATTGATGAATTAATGAATAAAGGCCTTTTATTAAGATGGCCCAAGAGAGCCCATTAGGTGGCCTCTTAGGGTGGATGGCATACTTGTAAATAGTATGAAAATTGGATGAGAGTGGTTGGCTATATAAAGGGGTCTCTTTGGGAGAAAACCCTAGCCGTCATCTCTCTTCCTCTCCCCTCCCTTGCGCCTCCACCTAGAAGAGAGATTTTTTCTCTCTTCTCCATGGCTCTTCCCTTCCTCTCTTAGCTCATGTGTTGAGCATCCCACCTCTCTTCCTCTCCATTAAATAGTTAATTAAGAGAAGCAAGGTGATTAGCAAGAGGTTCAAGAGAACTAGCATTCTCTTTGAGCTTGGTGGTGGGTCCTTGGTGGGCTAGAGGCGGCCATAGATGGTGGAGGTGGTGGAGCACGCACCCCATCGACTCCCATGCCATGGATTCGAGCCTCATGAATACAATTTCATGAGAGGTACAATTTCTCCTACCTTCTCTCTTGATTGGATGTGTGATTGCTTTAGCACTAGATTTTTTGATTTGCTTGTTGTTAATGGTGATTAATTAGTTGTAATTAATCTAAAATTAAAATATGAGCATTTCCTAACAACCCCTCCTGTCGGACCTGTCGGACCCGTTGCGACTGGCTCAGGTCAACTGGGTCAGCCGCGTGGAGAAGTGGGCTTGTTGGGCTATTTCGGATTGGGCTTGGCTGAGAAAAAAAAATTTCCCTTGGCCCAGTGCGAATTTAATTTGGCCCAGTGATAAAAAAAATGTGGGCTTAAGCCCATAACAGATTAATATATTTGATTTAAATTAAACTTAATTTATAATTAAGTTAATTAAGGAAGGATTAAGATTAATTAAATAATTAGAGGAAAAGCCACATGAAATGTCGGGTATTTCTCTAATTTGACGGTTTTCGAGAGATGATGAAATAGTTCGAGTGAGTCAAGAACAGATACATGACAAAAATCACCGACTAAACTGATCCCAAATTAAACAAACAAAATAATTTTGACTTTTGATTTTTGAAATTGTTATCTTTAGTTTTAAGAATTTTATAAATTCCTTACTAAACTAATTTATTTTACTTAAAGTTTAAATAATTTCGAAAAAATTTAATATATATTTTAAATAAACTAAAATAGATTTTTATAATTAGAATTTAATTAAAATAAGTTAAAATAAATAAAAGTATAATAATAAATAAAATAAATATAAATAACAATAATTAATTAAATAAATAACATAGATATAGGTAATACTTCTACTTATATAATATGAATAAATAAACAAAATAAAGAACTAGTATATAATATATATCTATAAATATATATATATATTTAATTAAATAAAATTGGACAAACTTATATATAAACAAAATAATGCTTATAAAATACCAGAACCACTGAAAAAACAAGCAATTACTAAGAAATTATTATTAGTCTGGTTAGATAAGCCGGACCTTAGTCAACTAAGGAATTATAATTTAGAATGAGTCTTAATAGTTCTTAATCTCCTTACAGGGGAGACAACTGACGCAGAACCCGGACCAGATTTGAATACAGGTGCGGATACGTGGATTTTTGTAGAATATTAGTCCTGGTAATATTAATTAATGCATAGCATGTTGATTAATTCCTTTGGATGCATTACCTCTTGATCATTTAGAATTAGGAACAGATATTACAACTCAAGATTTCATGTTGAAATAATCTTCTTTGTTCAAGTTGCTATGAAACTAGGCAAGCTTTGCAATATCTTTTGTGAGAATAATCCGAATCATTGTGGAATCAAGATAATCTTGCCTGATAATCCTGGAAACATGACATGAAAGTCAATATCACTCTCCAGAGTCGGTCGGCCACCGGCTTCGGCCAGTTCGGTAGCGCTATTAGAATATGGAATTCCCTCATGCCACCTGATATGTCAGGTAAGGGAAAGGTCTCCTCATGTGCCCAGCCGGTTGGGAAAGGAACCTGAGTGAGATTTGATGGTTATTTATATGATATGATTTATTTTCTTGACTGCTACATGATTATATCTTGATTGTTATTATGCATTGCTTTTCAGTCTACCATGGTGTTGATAGGGCCTTTTCTTCTCTGCTGTTCGGTATGCAGTCGGATAGAGATTGGCATTTCATTGTTCTTGATTCATTGATTTCTATCATTATTATTTATCATTGATTTATTATTGATTATTATTATTGTGGGGATTACTTCTGGACTAAGATTTCAACCAGGAATCCACGTCTTGAACTAAAACCCGCACTGAGAATCATATTCTCATATCCGTATTTATTTTGCATGTTTCCTCGGCGGTTGGGGGTTCCAGACGACGCACCGGCCTTTGAGAGGTCCACCTCTGATGACTTTTGACGGGTCCCATGTCCACTTGCGTACCTATATACCTCACATGCGCACTGTGATATCATATCATGTTTCCTTAGCCCCCACTGGTGTTTACTTTTATATTGAGTATGTCCCACCACCACCACCTGCCCCTCCATCCCCACCACTGACCCCACCACCCACACCGGAGCCTGTTGTGAGTCCCATTCTCCTAGATGAGGATGGGGATGAGATCTTAGATGAGTGAGCTTGTGCCTGTTTTATATTATGATAGATACTTAGACTGGAGTCGATTTTGATTTGCATTATACTAGTTCCCTATAGACAGATGAGTCGAGGACTAGTATATATGTTGTATATAGTTATAGTCTCCACTCTTGAGCCATAGTTATGAGCGTGATGTATGATACTTTTTTTTATTTTGAGACTTGTACTTGATGCGCATGTGATATATATATATATGTGTGTGTGTGTGTGTGTGTGTGTGTGTTGTGACATGTTTTATATGATTGTGTATGCCCTCTTTACCTGCATTTGTGATGGATAATATTTGCTTATATTATCTGTGATTAGTTAATCGAATATTTTATTTATAAAAAAAGCAATGGACTGCTTTTGCACGACTAAGCCTTACGGAAGTACATTTATTTGTACTTTCATGGCGAGAATCTGTTACATCTTGCTGCGGGATGTGACAAAAAAAACTTTTCTATTATTTTATAATTTTTTGTTACTCGTAAACCATGTTGATAATACTAATTAAAATTGAAATTTATCTATGTCACGAGTCGAGTGGAGTCTAACTCAAACTCGGCTCATTAGCTAACCAAGTTGATTCAACTCGAGTACTTCTGACTTGAGTTATAGTCGAGTCGATCGAGTAAACTCATGACTTTTCAAGTTTTTTTGCTCGCCTCTAGCTTTTTTTTGGAAAAAAACACTTTGTGATACTGCAGCTATAAGATTGTAGTCATTTATAAAATTCTGAATCACAAAGTAGCTTTTGCTTTGCATATTGACGGGTTTAATTCAAGCCATGTCAAAAGGAGATTCTGATCCAGCATCAAGATAATGTTAGACTTTTTAAAAGATAAGCATCAATTCTGAAGGGTCAAAAGAGGATTAGCAAACAAGACTCCATAAATTACTTGCATTAGTAAATTTTTAGTTTTCTAAGAGGGAAAGTTCTTACTTTTATGTATATAAATGGTGGCGCACTCTCTGTGCTCATTGATGAATTTTAAAAGCCGAAAATGTGTCCCCATTTAAAACTGAGGAATAGTTTGTGTCCCGTTTATTTTAACACTATCAATAATATCAGAAAATGTGTTTATACTCGCATTGGGTGTATATTTTCTAATATGTTCAAGAGGAGCGTTTCGCTGCCTCTATTTTTTGCTGCCCCCAGAAATAGAGACAGCAAAAAATAGAGGCTGCTAATTTTACTTGATTTATATTGGCAAACAGCCAAACAGCTAGACTTTTGGAGTGCGGGCACCAAAAAAAATAATATTAACAGAGTAAATTGTTTTGAATTACAAATCTACTCCTAAAAAAAAATAATTAATCCCCACTTCTCTTATTAATTTCCTATGCCTTTAAAATGTCATGACTTACCATATGTTTCATATTCGATTTTCTCAAAGAATACTCTAGTGGCTGCTGGTTCCAATTAGATTTTAATACATTGATCAAAGAAAAGGAAACCAAAAGAAATTTTATAAGTCACAAGTATCATTTTTTTAAACATAGCAAAAGAAAAACAAATTTCGAGATATATTATTGAACATCAATTGGACTTTTTAGTATTAAATTTTATCAAATTTCATATACAGAAAAATGTTATGGTGCATCATGATGTATTGAGGGTTCGGTACATCACGATCATATTCGTTGATAGTTTTGCAAATCGACAAATCTAATTTTACCAATTCAATCTATATATTGAAATCTCATAACAAACCAAATTTTACATTTTGAATTTTTTTTAGTAATTTTTTTCGAATTTTTTTATACTTACTATTTTTGGAATTTCCTTATGTTTGTTTATATCCATAAATGACAAGTTTTAAAAAATTCAGAAAAAATAAAAAAATCCAAAAAATGTAAAATTTGGTTTTCTATGAGATTTAAATATGTAGATTGAATTGGTAAAATTAGATTCGTCAATTTGCAAAGCTATTGACGGATATGATCGTGATGTACCAAACTCTCAATACATCGCGATGCACCATAACATTTCTCTTCATATACGTATATACAGTCGGTTATATATGACAGTTTCTTCATGAAGAGACTGTAGCCGAAACAATATCATGGAAAAAAATTAATGGAGGGAGAAAAAAAAACAAAAAAAAAAATAATTAGGCGCAATTTTATCAATCTCCATATCAAATACTTTTCTGCCCATAAACTTTTGCCAAAAAAGAATCAGTAATGTACAATTTTTTTGTCTCTTCATTAAATGTTTTTTATATTCGGGAAAAAAATATTGAGTGTTTTTTTTATACGGAGACCAAGTTCATGGGTTTATGGATACATCCTGACCTAGCTGGGATGCATTCCTCGTCCAATTTATGCTACGTATTCAGCTTTATCTTTAAATTTAGATGGCTGCAACTCCGAAGTTCAACGCAAAAGTTGGTTTTAGAAATGGAAAATTTCCAGTGCTTCTATTTGGACTCTTTTATGATACAGAGTTGTTTTTCCGAGCTACACGGCAGAAAAATAAATAATTATTGAAAATTAATATAAGATAATGTTATACAATTTTATATCTAATGAAAGTTTAGATACAAACAAATATAATTTTTAATGTTATACAAATTTCTATATTTACAACATCATTAATCACGCAAAAGCAAACATTTACATATAGAAACATAAACAAGAGTTGCATTATCTTAGAACTTATGTTGTACTTGACATTTTGAGCACAGTTATCTGTAATGATTAAAAAAAAGCATATTACATTAAGTATATAAAGATAAAGAGATAAAAATAATCATCATTGACTACCTATCAATAATAAATACTATGACATAACAAAATTATTAAAAAAATAATTTTCTTTATATATATGATTACTCGAGCTGATATTTATGGGTTTCTTTTGTTTTACATGTCTGATTAATTTCTGTCATGACTCATGTTTTATTATATTAGACAGCAATCCCTATTACTCAGCAAATTTCATTTCTTTTTGGTAGTTAGGAGCGGACAGCTGCTCTGTTCCAGAGAATACATTAGTAAAGATAAAGCTATTGCGAGTTGCGACCACTTCAAACCATCAAGACAGATAAGGAAAGAAATAATTAAAACTCTGACAAGAGATAAGGTTACTATCTTCCATGTATGAGCTGGGGAATTTTATTTTTACATATATATAAAACAAATATATAATTTAAATTTCTAATATGTTGTACTATGGGCGCATAATTTTGTTTCCTTCTTTTTATTTTATTATTATTATTATTATTATTATTTTGCTATTTAGCCTGTAACCAACTATGGAAGAACGTTTTGCTTCAATTGTGTTTTGTGCTTGTGCTTCTAAATTCTATTTCTTTTATTATTTTTATCAGAAAGTCATAACAGATTCGGATTAATAGCGATCATAGAGAAGATTATTATCTTATGAAAAAAATAGTAAATATAAAACGCACAAAAGATGGTATAATTCATGAATATAGTTTCCGAGTTTTGTTGAGATTTTCAATTCAAATTTTATTTTTCTGTTCAAGAGAAAAATTAGCGAATTGCGTGACAGAACAAGAAAAAATAAATAAATAATAGTTTATCTTAACGAACCCGACAAATTGTAAATTTTAGAAAAGCTTAGGTAAAATATTAATTAGACGTACTCACTGTACTTTATATAGGTCCTGTTTTATATTTGATGTAATTCGAGAATTATTTATCCGTCAATTTAAAACTCTAAAAATCTAATAATAAAATCTTCAAATTGATTAATGTACAATCAATTGATTTTTCAAACTACATCGAACTTCAAATAAAAAATCTACTGTAAGCGAGAAAGAGCATATCTAGCTATGAACTATTTTTATGGTAAATTGTTGACACCGTACTTATTATTTCGGTTATGCAATAAATATATTTTCAATTCTTTTACGCCATCATTATGCCAACTTTACACTTCTGAAAAAAATATCAAAAAGAATAAAAGAACATCATACATAAAAGCATGGAACCCTACAAAATAGGACATAAAAAACAAGAAATGTGTCAGCATATCAGACTTAAAGCATGGAACCCTACAAAATAGGACATAAAAAACAAGAAATGTGTCAGCATATCAGACTTGAAGCTTGAAGCAGCCTTTTCAAGCGAAGCAGGGGAAATTTCATATTTACTAAAAACATTAAATTAAATAATTTATTAAAAATATTAAATTATATAGAAATCAAAGTCATTTTAACATAAGCCCTGGCTAAAATTAAAGAGTATGTTTTCGTTGAATATTATAAACATTAATTATATAGTCAAGGGTTCAAACTTTAGTCAAGGTTCAAAATATTAAGTGGTCAAAGAAATAAATTAGAAATTAGTATTTCTATGTAAGGCCTAGGAAATTGAGTGTTTAAATGTTATTTAGTATTTTGTTGAATGGTTTAAATGAGTCATAAGTCTATATAAAAAAGTTATAGTCATTTAATCATGTAAGAGACAAGAAATGATTATATGAATGAAAAATTCTGTTGTTGAGTGTTTATCTTATCTCTTCCTCCACCTAAATAATTACATAAATATTAGAAGTGATTTCTAACATTGTGGTATCAGAGCCATGGCGGACGGCAAGTCGACGTTTGGCGGCATTGGACAATTCTCATGTCCACGACTCTCGAAAACCAACTACGACAAATGGAGTATACAAATGAAGGCTTTACTCGATGCGCAAGATGTATGGGAGATAGTCGATGGATGCTATGAGGAGCACGAGAAAACCGATGGTTTGGCGGAAGATAAATTGAAGATTTTAAAGGAGTCGCGCAAGAAGGACAAAACCGCATTCTACATAATTTATCAAGCGGTCGACGGGTCCGGCTTTGAGAAGATAGCCGGTGCAGAAAACTTGAAGGAGGCTTGGGATATCCTCAAGAAGGCGTACAAAGGTGCCGAGCGAGTTAAGCAAGTTCGGATACAAACACTTAGCGGCGAGCTCGAATCAATGAAAATATAGGAGTCAAAAGGTGTATCCGACTACATCACAAGAATACAAACCGTTGTCAATCAATTGAAGACGAATGACAAGCCTCTATCCGATACAAGAGTGATGGAAAAAATACTTTGGTCTCTAACTGATGAGTTTGAAAACGTTGTGTGTGCGATTAAGGAGTCTAAAAATTTGGAGGAGATAACCATCGACGAACTCTCAAGTTCCTTGGAGGCTCGTGAACAAAGAAAGAAAAAGAAGAAGCAAGAATTGCCAGAAAAAACGTTGCAAGCGAAGGCAATAATAAAAGAAGAGAAGTCGAGCTATGGTGAGCGAGGTCGAGGTCAAGGTCGCGGTCGTGGTCACGGCTATGGAGCTCGTGGTCGCGGAAGAGGTCGTGGCCGAGTACAAAGTGAAAATGATGAGAAAGAAGAAAAAAATTACAACAACTCGCGCGGCAGAGGATGCGTTCGAGGGGGCCGCTCAAGTAAGTCAAATATTGAATGTTATAATTGTAGAAAATTTGGTCATTATGCATGAGAATGTTACAATGAGAAGAAGGTGGAGGAAAATGCAAACTTTGCAAATAAAGAAGAAACCGATGCTAATGGTGTGGTACTTTTGGCGAGCAAGGAGAATAGTCCCGAAAATGAGAAAGTGTGGTACCTTGATACGGATGCTAGCAACCACATGTGCGGGTACAAGCATATGTTTAGCGATATGGAGGAAATAGCAAATGGTCATGTTTCATTTGGCGATGCTTCTAAAGTGCGCGTTGAAGGTCAAGGTAACATTTTGATTGAATTGAAGAATGGTACCCAAAAGTTTATTTCAAATGTTTATTATGTGTCGGAAATAAAAATCAATATTTTGAGCTTGGGACAATTGATGGAAAGAGGTTATTCGGTTTTTATGAAAGAAAGAGTTCTTTATTTACGGGACTAAAATAATCTGTTATTAGCACAAGTTGAGATGGCCAAAAATAGAATGTATAAATTGAATTTGGAAAATACTCGTGCAAAATGTTTGAAAGCTTGTATAGAAGATGAAACTCGGCGATGACATTTGAGATTCGGGCATGTGAATTTTGGAGGATTGAAAGAGATGGCGAGCAATAAGACGGTGTTTGGGTTGCCATCAATTAATATGCCCGGCAAAATTTGTGAAGGATGCGTACTCGGGAAACATGCAAGAAGTAGATTTCCGAGTAAGGCGGAATATCGAGCAAAGAAGCCTCTCGGGTTGGTGCATACCGACATTTGCGGACCAATCAAGCCAAGCTCATTCGGTGACAAGCCAAGCTCTTTCGGTGAGAACCGGTATTTCATAACTTTCATTGATGATTTTTCTCGAAAAACTTGGGGTGTATTTCTTGAAAGAAAAGTCGGAAGCTTTTGTTATTTTTAAGAAGTTTCGTGTTTTTCTTGAGAAGCAAAGTGGTTTTTATATCAAGACTTTGAAATCGGATCGAGGAGACGAGTTTACCTCGCAGGAATTTAATTCTTATTGTGAAGAAAATGATATTCGGCGTATCTTGACGGCGCCGAACTCACCACAATAAAATGGAGTTGCGGAGCGCAAGAATCGGACCATTCTCGACATGGTTCGTAGCATTATCAAAACCAAAGGTATGCAAAAGGAATTTTGGGCCGAGGCGGTTGATTGTGCCGTTTATTTGCAAAATCGGTGCAAGACAACAAGTTTAGAGAATATGACACCGTAAGAAGCTTGGAGCGATTCAAAACCGACGGTGGCTCATTTAAAAGTATTCGGTAGCATTGCATATGCGCATGTGCCGGAGCAAAAGCGAGAGAAGTTGGATGACAAAAGTACAAAGTTGATTTTTGTTGGTTATGATGAGAGGTCAAAGGCATACAAACTTTATGATCCACTTACAAAAAAATTGCGTGTTAGTCGTGATGTGTAGGTAAATGAAGAAAGCATGTGAGATTGGAGTGCTATGCAAGAGGTGTCACATAAAGAAACAAATGAAGAGCCGGTGATTATAATTCCTACACCGACAAGTGCAACACCGACTAGTGCAACCACTACACCGACAAAACAATATGACCCGTCGGATGATAATCCAAGAACACCAAAAACAAGAAGCATTTGGTGTGTCCCTTGGCGCAAGGCGAAAATGTCACTTTTGAAGTGGCAATTAACGATGACAAGTGGTGCGTGGCTATGGATGAAGAGATGCGCGCAATTGAGAAAAATGACACATGGGAGCTAACTTCTCTTCCCGAAGGACATAAATCGATTAGAGTGAAATGGGTGTATAAGAAGAAAATGAACCCGCAATGTGAAATCGACAATTATAAAGCGAGATTGGTGGCCAAAGGTTACAAGCAAAAGGAGAAAATTGATTATGAAGAGGTGTTTGCACCGGTCGTTCGCATGGAGACTATACGGCTTATCATTTCACTTGCGGCTCAATCAAAATGGCGCATTTTTCAAATGGATGTCAAATCGGCATTTCTAAATGGCATCCTTGAAGAAGAGGTGTATGTCGAGCAACCCCTCGGGTATGTGAAGAAAGACGATGAAGGTAAAGTTTTAAAATTAAAAAAAGCATTGTATGGAATAAAAAAAGCACCTCGGGTGCAATGTCCATATGAGCATGCGCTATATGTGAAGGTAAAAAATGGAGATATGTTGGTGGTAGTATTATATGTTGATGATTTGATTTTTACGGGAAATAGTGGTGAAATGATTGAAGAATTTAAGATGGCAATGATGCGAGCGCATTTGAGATGACCGATTTGGGGCTTATGTCCTATTTTCTCGGTCTTGAGATAAAACAAGGCGATGAAGGAATTTTTGTTTAACAAGAAGCGTATACTAAAGAAGTGTTGAAGAGGTTCAATATGGCGAATTGCAATCCGGTTAGCACACCGGTTGAATGTGGTGTTAAGTTGTCTCGTCATGATGATGGAACGGCGATCGACGCGACTTTATACAAGAGCCTTGTTGGTAGCTTGAGGTACTTGACATGTACTCGGCCGGATATCTTATATGCGGTCGGGCTAGTGAGTCGATTTATGGAGGAGCCGAAATCAACACATGAAAAGCCATCAAGTGGATTCTCTGCTACATTCAAGGTACTTTATCGCTTGGTTTATTTTATGATTCTTCCGCTAATAATTTTGGAGTTTGTGGCTATTCGGATAGTGATTGGGGCGGAGACACGGATGATAGAAAAAGTAACTCGGGATTTGTGTTCTATATGGGCAACACGGCTTTCACTTAGCTTTCGAAGAAGCAACCTATCGTGACACTTTCGATATGTGAGGCAGAATATGTCGCGGCGGCGGCATGTGTGTGTCATGCGATTTGGCTAAGGCAACTACGCAAGGAGATCAATTATGTTCAAGAAGATGCTACTCAAATTTATTTGGATAGCAAGTCGGCAATCGAGTTGGCGAAAAATTCGGTTCATCATGAAAGGAGCAAACATATCGATATGAGATATCATTTTATTCGGGAGCATGTGAAGATGAAGAATATCAAGCTAATTCATGTGAAAAGTGAAGATCAAGTGACCGACATTTTTACGAAGCCATTGCTGATCAAGTTGTTTGAGAAATTCAAGAATCTTCTTGGGATGATGGATATCAAAGAAATTAAGTTTAAGAGGGGGTGTTGAATATTATAAACATTAATTATATAGTCAAGGGTTCAAACTTTTATAGTCAAGGTTCAAAATATTAGGTGGTCAAAGAAATAAATTAGAAATTAGTATTTCTATGTAAGGCTTAGGAAATTGAGTGTTTAAATGTTATTTAGTATTTTGTTGAATGGTTTAAATGAGTCATAAGTTTATATAAAAAAGTTATAGTCATTTGATCATGTAAGAGACAAGAAATGATTATATGAATGAAAAATTCTGTTGTTGGGTGTTTATCTTATCTCTTCCTCCACCTAAATAATTACATAAATATTAGAAGTGATTTCTAACAGTTTTTAGTACCACCAAAAACCACAATATTCTTTTTTTTTATTAATAACTTAATTTTTAAAATTAAAATGAAAATTCTAAACAATTAATCTTTTTCAATTTAACGAATAGTTAATTTTTTTTAATAATTTTTATTAAATTCATAGTTAAGTTGATCAAGATGTCAAAACATGAACGTAATTAGAATTTATCTTTCATAGTTAAAAAGATTTATTCATGTTTTTTTCTTCGTGATCGCGTTTCAAATGAACTCTAACTCTACAAAATTAAATAATTAAAAAGGATCAATTATTTGATTTCGACTTTTGAATTTTTTATTTCAAAATATCAATAAAAAAAGAGTATAACATTTCGTGGCACAAAAATGATGGCACTGGAATCTTCCTCAAAACTAAAATATAATTATGATGTGTGAGAAGCACACTCAAAATTCTCTGCAAAATATATTTATAAGGGGGATTCTGCCGTGCGGTCAGATTGAGCCCGATACAATTCATTTCTTCGGCCCGAGTAAACAAGTTGACCAAGGAATCCGACCGTACGGCAGAATTTGCCTATTTATAATTGATCATTTTTGTGGTTCACTGAAAGTTTAACCGAACTTAAATCATGATCAATTATATATGTTCATAGGTTTAAGTGAATGATGTAGATTGAAATCCGATTTAAAAATTTTGTCCCTAACAAATTTTGAGTTAATTTAATTGTATGTGAGTAAGTGTCACTTCACCCTTGATGATAATAATCATGTCAACACAAAAAACGCTAAGCAAGCAGATTAATTTAGGTCTGCTCCATAACCACAAAGCCGACGAGAACGGAAGGAAGCAGAAAGGAAAGGGTGCTTGGAATTTCTTACCTTCCAAATCAAAGTGTAAATATCGGATGTAAGTGTTCACAAATTGTCTATATTTCTTTCCTTGTATCCATTCTCTTTTTTTCTTTTTTTTTTGTCTTCCCTCCATTGTCGTACTCGTAGCAAGTAAATTGCCAGGCAGATAACCTTTTTTTTTTTTTTTCCCCATTCCAACACTTTCCTTTCCCTCCGAAATTTTCTCGTAGATCTAAATAGTCGGTTAGTCACACTTAAATATAAGTTTACTAAATACTCACAATTACTATAAGTTAACTTATACGATCTACAAATTAAAATAAATTTTATATATTTGAGATTTTTGTTACTGATTTTTTTTTTTTTTTTTTTTTGAAAGATGGTCATATTTATTGTTTTCTTCAAAACAAAGTTTAGTTAATGGGTTAAATTTCGTGACATGTTGTTTTAGCCTTTATCGTTCTTTTAATTATGTGCATCTGATTCAAATTGTTAAATTAGATCTAAATACATCCATGTTTTTCTTATCGAAAGCACCGGCATATAAAGTTGCAAATTCAATAGGTAATAAACACACTAAAAAACGACATGCATACTTTTTATTAGAGGGCTCGTCCTTTTCATGATTTGTTCTCTTTTACTATTTTTGTCTCTAAGCTGGAATATAATTATATAATACATTAAATATTTTGGCCCTCTTCAAAAAATTAAAATAAAATACTATTGCATTCATGAATCCTTGTTTTTTTTTAAAAAAAAAAAAACGCGATGATAAAACACCTCTCAAGTCTTAACTTCTCTGAATTCGTTGCAAAAGACCATAAACTATGCAGATCTAAATCAAAAGAAAATTTAGACCAAACACCCATATTATAAAATATCTTTACATTCTACCAGAACTAAAAGTTGTTGCTTTTGTTAAACAATTTATAGTACTTATTTGGAGAAACACTAATTGACATGGATCCTCTATTTTTAAACATTCTACCAGAACTCTTGGTATCGGTGGTACCATTGGTACTAATTATTTGCTAATGGTAGTCTTTAATCTTAGGACCCTTCATTTTCTTTTTAACCATATATCAATATTTTTCCTCGATTCTGATTGTAATTATAGCTCGCTTCTAATATTTGTCTTGGATAAATTCATTTCCTTATATTTCTAATATGGATTAATAGAGGAAGGTACGAAGTAGAATAGACAGAGAAGGAATAAATTTAGAAATTAGTACGACCTACGAAATATGATTGGAGGGTAGTTACTGTCATAATTAAAATTATTAATTATAATTTAATGTGGCCTATATTAAATATAAAACAAGTCCATTTAGTATATTTAATTAAAGGGTGTATTGGATTTTGATGGAAAATCCAATGGACCATATTCATTAAAATTCTGAACCCTTTAATTGCTTTAGTCAATTAAATACATCTCTCCTATCACTAATTGGCATCCCTTCCCTTAATTCGCCTAATTAAGAAATAGAGACAGAGAAGAAAAAAAAACGCCATAATTTTCTACTATCAATTTCGACTAAGGAAAATTGAAGAAGGTCAGGATTTTCGCATAACGCCACGTCTGCCCTTCAAAACTGTGAGTTCTAAATTCTGATTTACTGATTTATATGAAATACGTGATTCTAGGCATTAATTATTTAAATATTATAATGAAATAATATTTTACGTCTAACAGTTACGTCCTAAATAATTATAAGAATTAAAAATTCATTAAAAATAACTAAAAGGGCAAATATCCATGTAACTATGATTACAGGGTAAATAACCAATTATAAAGATTAGAGGGCTAAATATCCAATTAGATAAGATTTGAGGGGTACATGACTAATTTTTCCTATAAAATAAAATGTTAGATATGCATGGATGATAGGGGCCGGGGACTCCTGTCACTGGGTTTACTATGACAATATCCCAATCCCCTTTAGATCCTCCTAGATTATGAAAAATCTTTCCATGGTAATATAAAATTATGTGTGAGAGGTCACCTGGGTTAATTCTCTGAATATTATTCCGTAAGAAATTCAAAAAATACCGCAAATGGTGCATTAGTAATCTCTGTGGATATATATACATAATTAAGCTGGTGACATCAGTCAGGTTTGCTCGTTATTATTAATCTCTCTCTATGTATATATATATTGTATTCATTGCACATACTGGTTAATAAAGTATATACCTATATGTGCTGTAATAGTTTTGATAATATGTAGCTGAGCCATAGTCCATGCGAACCACCCAATTAATATCAAGCATGTTGTTTTGTTCAGAAAAATAATTTAAAAAACCAAACATTATTCTATATATAAACGTTCGACTAGAGTGTTAGAATAACAGTAATTCCTTACGATTTTCCGTGTCAACTGTACGAAATATTTGTGTAGCAGGTCACACATTAAGTAAACTTTTATCTGGTACGCAAAAAATATATGGGAAGATATGTAGATGCATATTTAGCCACTGTATTGTGTAATTCTTCTCAATTGTATATGGTGTAGTCCTCTGTGTTATTATTGGCGTGTCAAAATTATAAGAGATATTGTAATACATGCGAAAGAAACCAATAAAATAAAAAAGAAAGTAAAAAATCTTATTAGCACTTTTCGGTGATAGACGGATAGTCGATAGATAACAAAATAGTCTTTGTCGGCATCAATATTATACTCTTACTCATCACAAGAAATCCATAGAGAATCCCATTGCTTATATATTCGTCAATAGAATCAGATTATGTTGAAACTGCAAAGTATCATTATTTGAGACTAATAAGAGGCGAGAGAGGCCTACTCCACGAGATAATTGTGAAATTATTACTTAAATGTTATTTCTAATTTAGATATATACACACTAGATATATAAACATTATGAATAAATATATTTCTATTATGAATAAAAAGCAGCCGATATGAAGTCATTCGTTGAATGTGTACAATTTGATTAATTAATTCATTTAATTGGCATAATGATTTTATTTCGCGGTACAACCACACATAAAAACTATATGTCATTACTCTTGTTTTAATTTTTACTATAAACACTTCAGTTGTTGCAGAAAATCTACTATGGTCCTAAAGAAAAGAAAGTAAAAATCAAAGAGGGAAAAACAATCACCGTCCCTCAAAGAGTATAAAGTTTAATGTTCAATCACAATAGGCAGTTCAAACCCAAAATCAATTAAATGAGAAAAAAGTTATCAATAATTATATCTTCTAATTAAAAAAACTTGGCATCTAATAAAAGTGTTGTGTAATCTATTGTCCATCACTAGGCCCACTCAAATAACAAGCGTTGAAAGATAGGATTTGTCTTCTTTCATAAGGGAAAGCAAAAAGGTTGTCGGAAAGAAAAGAACTTTTTAATCTACAAAACTAAATTGCACCATCAAGAGCAAGTCATCACCACTGAATATGACTTGGGAAAAAAGAGAGAAACAAAATAAAATACAATCATGAGGTGTTGAAAGAGCATCTTCCTATATGTTTACTAGCTCTCAATCTTTATAGGTGAGAATATATTGTTGCACTATATATTTTGCTTTATTGATTAGATCATGGAGGAAAAAAGAAACCAACAATGTGTTGGTTGAACAGAACGGATTAAGAATGGCAAGAAGGGGCAAATCGAGCGTGCTTAAATTAAAGTTAATTTGAAAAAAAGGAAAAAATGTAAAATGAAAGGGAATATCAAAGCAAAAGGAACATTTGGAAGAATATGCCTTATTGATGCTGTCGGGCCCACGCCATGTCAAGGTCGGTCTATAATTTGTCTCCGGTCTGTGCATGTGTCGCTGCATACTCCATGCGCCACATATATAATAAATAATTCCTAGAGTTGGTTTATCATAAAGGCATAAACTGATACTACAGTGCACCGAGAAGAATATGGAAAACAAACAATATCAACATTTTAATGAACCTCAATAATGATGCGACATCTTAAACAAATACAAGAGCACACAAATAATGATGTACAGACGTACAGTTTTCAATTATAAAATTCTATAATGCTACAACAAGACTAATTATATATATATATATATATATATATATATATATATATATATATATATATATATATATATATATATATTTTAATAATCAAGTTATAATATAAAGTATAGTGTAAAGCTCTCTCCATAAATCAAATTAGCAATGCAAATTCATATTTTCTATAACAAAATTGGTCTATAAATTGAGGAAATTATTCAACATATTCTTCAAAACATTAAACTGGTTAGTGAATACTTAACTAGAAACATTCATAATAAAATTTAAAATTACACCTAACAGTTCCAATTTTTTTGATAGCATAATTATTTAGGCTAGTCGATAATGATAAATTGCACAACATTTAATTTTGGGATGTACACATGAGTATTATATACATGGATCTAAAAATTACAATATAAATGTACAATTATATTATTTATTTTCATCTATTATTATCAATTATTAAAAGCAGTAACAAACTATAGTAGAAAAATTGATCTTTCGTACATTCAACAAAACTGCCGATTAGTTTTTATCTCAAAAAGGGCTTCAGTCCATTCTACTATGTTTACGCCGATCTTACCCATGGTAGCATCTCTCAATAATACCATTGTTTTGTGGCCGCCGAGCCGCTGTCTATGCACTAATCTATGTAGAGCGTGTCGACCAGCAATTGGTTACAAGGCAAGATTACTTGCTACCATCCACTAACTTCACAAGAAATGAGCGCGCCACACCAATAGATGCACGCATGCACCCACTGAGACGAATTGAAATGAACTACGGACAGGGGGGACCTTTTACTGTTAGCTGGGGTCCACAGTATGACAAGTTGTATAATAATAATTAAACGATGCGACTGGTACAGAATAGACGGCTCACATCTGCTCGTGCTCGTGATTGGAGACTGAATAATATTCTTTACCGAATCTCAGTTTCAATTATACATCTCCACCTCTATGAAACTATATATACTTAAGTGTTCGATTAATTTATACGTACCCGTACGCTTAAAGTTGTGAAATGAAATTTCTTTTTATAATCCAAATTATAGTGAACGATATTAATTAACTTGAACACCTACAACGCGTGATATATATATGGTGAAATTAATTAATTCGTTAGCTAGAGACCAAAAATCGCATTAACAGACGCCAACATCAAGTATCATTTATCCAAAGAAAGTGCCATGTATACCTTTTGTCCTAACATGCAACGAACCATGTCCAAAAGGTAGAGTCATTATCGTTACGATAATAATTACGACCCCATTGGTAAAGAAAGGTCTGTTTTGGGGCATTTTCCATTTATTTGACAACTCTTCTAGCCATAAAATTTCAAAAGACTTTTTAACTCTACAAAGTTGCGAACGGTCATATTCTCCATTTAATGATAGAACGTGGCGGTCTTTCAAGGTACATGTAGTCTTCTTCTCTATGCATTTGTAAGTTCAATCATCAGATAAATTGAACTGTCAATTTGATTTGCTCCAAATCTTTCTCTTGTTGAGCAAAATCTGAAAAGTAGTTATAGGTCCCTTGATGATTGATCTAATTTTTTACTTTAAAAGATGTACATTCAGTCTCTTTAACGAATGTCTAAAAGATATTTGAACTAAAAGAGACTCCTTTTTTTTTTTTTTTAGTACGAAATAGGGTCTTGCCCTCATCTTTTCATTAAATATAAAGATGCTATTTTTTTTTTTTACTTTTTATTGAAAAATACATTGTATAAAAAACTTAATTATCCTCTAATGTTAATGCTACATATATATTTAAGTTCATTTCCAAAAGAACCACACAATAAGTTAAGGTTAAACACCATTAAACTGTTTAATCAGAGTTGTTGTTCCTGACTACGGCCTAGAGGGGTGAATATGCACAATTTCATGTTCTATACTGGTTTGGACAATTTTGAAGAAATTAACAATTCACACGAGCAAGCAATTAGCTAAGTAAATAAGCAAGATCGAGAAAGAACACACAAACTTATTACGGAGTTCCAATCAATTACGATTTTGATAGTCTTAATCGTATTTTTAGTAGTATTACCACTACTTTCGCACTTACTTTTCTACATTTGGTGACTTGATAACTTTTGTTGGATTTATTTTTTAGCCTATACCAGCTTGTTTGGGACAAAAAGTTTAGTTGTTATTGTTGTATAACGCAAACGTTGTACAACACACTTAAGCAAATGTTGTATAACGCAAACTTAAAGCAAACGTTGTATAACGTAAAGACATAATTTTGCATTTTAGATTAAGTGGACTTGACACTCCATTTTACATCGGAATGGGCGTTGTACAACACACTTGCTTAGCACAATGTTAACAGATTACAGAATTTCGCATAAAATTAAAATTTTAGTGATGCATTATATTACGCAAAATTGCGTTAGGTAACGCGTCAATCTTGAAAATGAGCATTTAACTAGCAAAGAACTTGGGATTGATTTAACTTCAAATTACCATTAAATTGTACCTATCATATGAAGTCTAACTATAGCTTAATAATAACTTGAATAGCTCCATTACTTGTACACATCTTGCAATTATCAAATCTTCGTATAAATGCCTAACAAAGATCTAGATAGAAGATTAGTGTTTTGCAAATCGACGAACTAAGAGTTGATTGTTTAGTACAACAATTATTCAAAATCGCCAATGTGATTTTGCAATGTTTTAGGACACATTTTAATAAACAATAAAAAATGCCATTATTAGTGGGACCCATCGAAGTGCATTGTTATATCTTATGTTACTTTAACCATTAATTAATGCCATTACTTTAACCTGGCCATCTATTTTAACTACTGTTACAACAACTAGCTTTTCATACGCGCTTCGCGCGCGAGGCATTGTTCTTCCAGTTATACAGTAAAGGTCGGGTAATTGAAAGTCGTAATTAGAGTAAGGAACTATTGTGTCAATGATGACACCATAAAAAAAAAATATGTGGTTGGGATAATTTGTAAAGACTGGCTTCTTATTAATATCTGATCAGGTGGCGATAGATAATAAAGACACTCATAAACATTAATTGCATTATATTTGTCATCATCGAGCAAAATATCAATTATCTAAGTTTTAAATTGTTCTCAGGCCCATGTCAGGTAAAGGAAACCCATAATCATACCTTCCAACTTTTTGTGAAACATGAGATTAAAGGAGGTGCAAATACATAAAAAGTATTAGAATTATGAGAACAAAAACTAAATGTGTGCATCTTGGGTAAAACCAATTGTTTTAAGATGTTTCTAAGTTTTACAATTTGATCAATTTTTAATTTTTTTTAATCTGCCAATAATCTATAATTAAATACTAATAAAATTGAATAAAATCTTACAAATAATCAAAAATACTTTTCATCAATAGATTTCCAATAATATTTTACCATTCATATAAATCTAATGAAAAAGTAATTTAAAAAATCATCAAATAATTTAAAAGTTATAATGCAATTTTGTGGAATTTGTAAAATCTGAAAACCATGAAAACTGTTGTAAAAATTGGGAAAAAAAATTCAATCCCATTGGATTATGTATAATTTTGTAACCATACAAATAAAATTTAATTAAAAAAAATTAAATTTACGGAGCTCTATTAGCAACCCAATATTTGAAATACTATTCTAAAATTTTGCAGAGGTAAGAAACTATGTAAAATATTATGAAAGTATAACTTAAAAAAAATTGTATTATTATATTTTTTATAATTTGTTTATCATATATGTAAAATTTTATACATCAATAAATTTTGAAAATTTTTGGAAACAATTTAAAATAGAATTATATTTCTGAAATAATATAATTAAACCATCAGATTTAGAAATTCGAAAAGAATATTTCAGAACTCTATAATTATTACAGTTTATATTACTGAGAATTTCATATTTTTGCAATGAAAGGTATAAAATTTTTATGGTAAATTAAATTAATAAATATCGTCAAATAATTTAAAAAGTGCTGCATATTCTATATTTCATAAAATTGTATGGTTACATAAAAAAAACTCTATTCTGATCATATTTTTTTATAATTTTGGGTGCATTTATATAAAATTTCATGCAAAAATAAATTTTTAAATTACTTCAAATAATTAAAAACCTAATGACATTTATGAAATTATGAAAATTCAATTTTATGAGATGTAAAAAAAAATTTAAAATATTTTATAAGTCTATAATTATACAATTTTATATCTCTAAATTCTTCATATATCTTTGAGTAAGCGCATAAATTTTTATATCCAAATGATTTTTCCAAAGCCTCAAAACAATTAAAAAACAAAACTCTCATTCAAATTAAATTTTATGAGATTCAGAAAATTATTTTAAAAATTTTATAAGTCTATAATTGAAAATTTCTATATCACTAAATTGTACATATTTTTTTAGCGTGCACATAATTTTTATAGCTAAATGAGTTTTTAGAATCATCTTAACAATTGAAAAATAAAACTATATTTATCTGAAATTCTGAAATAGAGGGTCCATTAATCCGAGAAATGGAGATGACTGCACCTCGAGTGATGATGTCATGATGACATCATTATTTTACCGTAGAAAAGAGTCCCAACATTGTATTATATACTAGCGGCTGTTACGCGCTCCGCGCGATAAAGAGGTGTCTTAGGCTGACATGTAGTTATTAAAAGCATTACAGGCCAATTTCAAATTAGCATGATCAATGACCATAAATAAAAATAATGTCAAATTAGCAGCATCAATGAACAAAATAAACAACTAATGTCTTGATTTTGATCAAACTACAAAAACCATAATGTAATCATGCTATAACAAAAAAAAAGTACAAATGGAAATTTTCTCGCTGGATTTCACAAAATGCTGAAATAATTTTAATCATGAAATTAGTTTTTTAATTATGGTTAAATATTATATAATTGTTTGACACAATTATGATAATAATTATGATGTTTATTTGATATCATCAAGAAGTGTTAATATTATATTTATCAGTGTTATAAATGATAAAAAAAAATCCATCAATGTTGGGACATGACCTTAATTTTTAGGATATGAGGGACAATATAAACACATACACTAACGTTAAAAAAAAAAAAAAAAAAGAAGGCAGCATTAGGCCCATGTAGTGGGCCAGTACCTGTGAGACCTTTTCGGTTGTATATGGGGGCTAATCTCTCAATTTTTTTTTTTTAGATTAATTAGTAACTTTCATGTTGCATGTTGAAAGATGTGCATATTGTGCAGCCGTTACACAAAACACTATTCAAAATGGTCACAAAAAATTCTCTAATGGTACTGTAGAAAAGTTTCCTGAATTTGGAGTATTTTTTGATTTTTGATGATTGATGATTGATGATTGTAGTTAAGTGTGAATTGAATACTATTTGAATGTTCAACAGTGCTAGTTCTATGTGTGACCGACCTCCTTTTAATATTGGTAATTCTACTTCTCATTCACAGCATATATTCATATTAATAGTCCTTAATTTTTATAAAATAAAAGTTTTTTTGGATAATAATATCAGTTCATTAATCTCTAATCATTTATACAATACTTTTAATATCTAATTTTGATAACTCTAGAAGTAAACAGACCAAAATATATATCTTTGTCTTGTCGAAACTGTGGTTGTGTTCATCTGACTATACGCAGATACGCTCAACTACATGAAAGCGGCGCTAGAATATCCCAAAAGTAGCAACGGACCTTACTTCATAGAGAGTAGCTTTCTTGTGACGTTGCAAACCCACCCAAGATGCACCATTGCCACATTAAAAGAAGGCAATTTCGTTGAGGTAAGAATAAAAACTCCAATTTTGTTGCCACATCCCAGATTTTAATGGAGAACAGAACACGTTTCCACTCGACAGACATCCAACTAATTGTTTGTTTTTCCATGGAATTGAAATCCTACGACCCACGCAATAAGGGCCACAAACCCCCTTCGTTTCGGCTCAAATTAGGTTTTCGGTGCATTGGACCAATACTCATTGCTCATATCTTTTCTTTATTGTATTCATAAATGCCATTTATGGTGCTTGTGTATTCATCATCATTTAGAAATATTTATCTCAACAAATTAAGGCATCATAAAAATGCATTGACCATTATGATGAATCCTTCTTTTATTCCCTCTGTTTTTGTTTTCCCCATCCCTTGTATAAAATTATAATTAAGATAATATGATGTGACAAACTTATAGAAGAATTTGCTCAAAAACAGATAGAACGATAGAACCATTTTAAATCTTGGGTATTTTCATGAAGATTTTTAGCTATTTGTAAAAGAGTTTGAAAATTAAAGGAACTTTTACTGCCTGTCAAATCTTAAATTGCTTGGCTGTAAAGAAGATAAACGTGACCGAAGCAAGTCGTAGTCAAAAGAAAAGTGCAGAAATGGATAATTGAGCGCCACAATACTGAAATGCAACTCTTGGTCGATAGATAAACTGAAATAAAACAAATTTTAGAAATCCAGTTTTAAATATAATTATCACCATTCGTTTTAGAAAAGCATTGCTGGAATTAAAACAAAGTTTGGTCATATACTTAGCTATCTGTACTACCAATCACATCTCTTTCTCTGCCGATGTCTCTTTCATGTACTTAATTGTACCTCCATAATGACTTTGGATTTAAGAAGATATTATCACCATTCGTTTTAGAAAAGCATTGCTGGAATTAAAACAAAGTTTGGTCATATACTTAGCTATCTGTACTACCAATCACATCTCTTTCTCTGCCGATGTCTCTTTCATGTACTTAATTGTACCTCCATAATGACTTTGGATTTAAGAAGATATACAAATCTCTCTTTTATAACAAATGTAAGTTCATTTTCTTTAACTACATTACGGATAGTGGTCTTCGACATAGTCTTCCGATTCTGATATCGACTTCTGCTGGAATTAGGGGTGAGCAAAAAACTCGTAACTCGTGAGCTAACTCGAACTCGACTCACAAAAACTCAATTGTGACTCGAGCCAACAAAACTCGAGTCGGTAAAACTCGAGCTAAACTAACTCGATTAGTTGACGAGTTGAGTTTGAGTTAAGGACAGCTTAGCTCGTAGCTCGTGAGCCAACTCGTGACACAATAAATTTATATTTGAGATATGTATTATGAATGTAATTTATGAGTACTAAAAATTTATAAATTAATAATAAGAATTTTCTTCTTATATATTTTTATTTTAACTAATATTACACATGATAGATTGAGTTTCAAGACATATTTTGTTTTTAATCAATAGAAAGAATATAAAAGACAACAATTTTATCGTTTACAATATCGTATATGTCAAAAAAAATTAATACTAGAATAATATATAAATTAAATAAATAAAATTTGAAGTATATATGTTTATTTCAAGTTAGCTCATGAGCCGACGAGCTAGCTCGAGTTGGGAACAAGCTGAGTTTGAGCCTATTTAAGAAGCTCGAAAGTATTTCTAACTCAGCTCAACTCAACTCGAATTACTGCCGAGCTGAGTTTGAGTTGTCCCTAACTCGCTCAAACTCAGCTCATATACCGCCCTAGCTGGAATATAAAATCAGGTGTATACCCCTCTAATCTTGGCTAATTTGGGAATATCCCCTCTAATTTTCATATTTGGAAATATCCCCCTCCAAACCTAATGACTATAGATATATACCCTTCTGATTATTATAATGATTATTTATTTGTGGAGAATCACTTTTTCAAATTTCAGACGAAAATATCCTCAGCCTGACTATTGATCTTCTTTCTATTTTTCACTCTGTAGTATCGGAACGAAATATATGATATCTATAGTACTTCCTTTGCACAGCTCTCTTTAATATTGATTAGAGGGACTAAAATTTTAAATCGGGCTTAAATCTGGATCGTTCATTTAAAATTATGAAGGAATTTGGTTGATCATGATTCAAGCCAGGTTTGAAATTTCAGTCCACCATAGAATTACCCTATACATACAGCCATATAGGCAAACGATATGTTAAATAAATTAAAAAAAATTCAGATCTTCACTCGTGTATGGATTTTGACGATATGGAATATGTTCCTAAATGTAGTCCCTATAGATCTTTATAAGTTAAATTATTTGTTCGATTTTTTTATGTGATATAATGATAAAAGCTTATGTAATTTCAGTAATAGGGGATCAGTCTCTCTGATGTAATTTCTATCTTTTTACCGGTTAATTGCTTCCTTGAGACCTTGACGTACAATCTCTCAAGTAATCCAAAATTACTAACATTGTATTAAATCACTTCGCAAAGAAAGATTTGAAATTGGAAGTCTTGTCAGATCCTTGTCACTAACCTCTTTGAACTTCAAATTTGTACTAAACCGGTTAATGGATTAGCAACAAAATAAAAAAAAAAAATCTTGTGATGGGGTCAGATTGCTTCTTCAAATCTTTGTGTGCCTTCTCAAGCCATGGATTGAAGCAATCTCCATAGATTTAAAAAGAATTACAGATTTTATGTTACGATTGTGAGAGAAGAGTAATGTCTGACATAGATTGAGGGCATTTTCGTCCCAAATTTTATATAATGATTTTCCATAACTAAAAATTCTCTAGAAATAGTCAAAAGGGTATATATCTACGGTACTTGTGTTTGCAGGGGGATTTTTCCAAATCTGAACATTAGAGGGGATATTTCCAAATAGCATTAATTAGAGGGGTATATATCTGATTTTCCCTAATAAAAATTATAAAGGTTTATTTCCTGTCAAATTTGCTAAGTAGGCCTATGTTTCAGAAGCATTTTGTAATTAGGCCAGTAAATAGCTCAGAATTGTCAATTTTGGGCCTTTGTTAACCTCTTTATTTGAAGTAAAGGCTCTCACTTCTAAGCATTTCATAAAAAGAGCCCAAAAATTAAGGGACAACGCCGAACTTATGTAGCAGGCCGAATATGGGCTTATATGTGCCTTAGCCCTTAGGCTTATGAAGCAACCAATGCGTCTGTTAAGAAAAAAATATAACTTTCTGAAGAGCAGACTGATCTCGTTTTCTCGTTTTGTCCAAGTAACTTGGTTTATTAGGAGAGACCGAGAGAATACAGAATCATGTGCGGAAAGCACAATTAATTTAAGAAGAAAGAATATTTTCTTTTAAGGCTAAAATGCTTGTGGAATTGTGGGTCTGTTGTGGGAAAGGCCCTGGAAAGTTCCTATTTTCAGAATAAAATAATTCGATTGTTTGATAAAACTTTTGCAATATATTCTTCAGATGAGATGGATAATGTTGGGGGTTGTTGCTGGTATATTTCTCTTTCTTTGAATTTTCAAAAGCTAGTCAAATCTCCGACAAAGTAGGACTTTACAACTCCATTTCTGTCAAAGCGACACATGGCTTCTGAAGGAATCGTGAGTTAACCATATTAATTATAAACTTTAATTTTATTGAAGGAAAAAGGATACATGCCACGTTGACCTACCATCATCTTTGTGGTATAAGGCTATCAGCTACATACATTTAATACATCATGGCCTGGCCTGCTACTCTTCTGTTGACATACCATGTTAGAAACCCTGATACACTAACAAAAAAAGGGCGCCACCTGTCCAAGACCATTATAATAGAAGAATGGGGAAAGCATCCTAATAGAGAAACTGTCGGATTTGTCGCATGGGAAGAACATGCAAATATGAAATGAGACATGATAATTGTGGACCTGTATCTGCCTCCACTTATCCTTAATTATATTCGAGGATCTTCTGTACACTATCCTTTTGAGGTGTGAAGTGGGACCCTGATCCCGTGTCGCGCGGCACATGTGTAGCGCGGCACACGAGCCATTCGATTTTGATCCGGCGGTTCATTTTTTTCGGGCCTATTAGATGCACGGGGCTCCCATAGCCATCAGATTCAGATCAGACGGCCCACAGCCCGCGCTACATATGTGCCGCGCAATATATGATCTGAATCCGTGTGAAGTGAACTCGGGTTATTGAAAAAGATAAGACTTATTACTTTTAATATAGTTTGGTGTCAATAAGATGTCTTGTTGACCGTCATGTATATCCAATTCCAATAATAGGCTGCTTCCATCTTATTAGTTTAATTTCTCACGGAAAAAATCTTGGCACTACAGATTTTAACGACGAATCAGTTATAATTTGAAGTCAAAATGAGTTTGATAATAATGAAAAAATAGTCCAAAGTGTCTATTTTCGAAATTTGTGCTTCAAGCAAACAAAGCCATACCGTTAAATATGATATCATTATTAAAGTTTAGTAGGAAACAAAATGTTATATATATTTTTTAATTTTTTACTATATTTTTATATTTTTAAAAATTCATTGATCTAAATAATTATGACTCGTCTGCATATATCTTTTTCTAAAAATATAAAATATAGTAATTTTTAAAATATATAATTCAATTTTTTATTATATTTCGATATTAAATCAAATTAAATTATTCCAAATCACCCATTTGAAGCGCAAAATATTAAAAATGAATTCACTAGGCTTTGGCCTTGTTAAATCACTAAAAAAAATTATAACTAGGGAAAAAATTGACAAGGTAGTAGGGAGGCACGTCTATTTTTTTTTTTTTTTTTTGAAGAAAGAGAGAGGTTTTTGCCAGCTAATTTTTTTTAAAAAAAATTAAATAATTTTTTCTGAAATTAAAAGTGCATGCAGGGCTTGATCCCTTGATCTCTTGGAGGTCAGCCTAGTGCTCTTACCACCGAGGCATTATGCCACATGTAGCTTAGACAAGAATTTAACAAAAAATTTTTAAATATGTCTAAAAAAAGGATTTGAGAAGAGGACAATTTATATTAGAATTTTGCAACTAGATCTATTCGGAGGGACCAAAAACTCTATATTTATATAACTCGGGAATTTAAAATACAAATATTTTGAAAATGAGCAGCCTATGGACCTCTCAAATTTATAACGCTTTCAATTTGTAAAACGAAAATGAGGCCTGGTTTCCAAATTTCTTTTAGATTATATCAAATATAACAAAGGATTGTTAAAACATTGCACAGATGCATCCCGTACAACGTGTCTGTTTTTGTATTTTTGACCGATCCGAACTATCAATATCTTCTTCACATTATAATCTTTTAAGAAACCAATTTATATATTTGTATTATATTTTTTTTTCGAATTTTCAGAAAATCACTTATCGAATCATTTCAATTAATAACAAAGGTTTCTAAAAATCGAAAGATAGTAAAGAATTAAAAACATGTATAATTTTGTTTTCAACAACATTTCAGTATGAATATCATATCGAATTTTTCGGATGTATCATTTGCTGGCAAAAAGATTTAAAAACGGACATATAACGCTTGCACGTATTGTATTTTAGCATTCCTCAACATAATAACTTTACTTCCTCGTTTATTAAAGGAGTTATAATTTAATTTATGTTAAGAAACGGCTAAAGAATGTATTATGTCAAGCCACCTAGCCGGAACACTCCATAAATTATAATTCTGGAGATTATAGCCTAGACAGCAGCTCAAGTACAAATCATGCTGGGTTGTCTAGCACTTGCATTGCCAAAAAAGCCTACACGAATAGACCGGAGTTGGGAATGACATAAGCGGTCAAATCCAAGACAACTTGGTCACACCAGACAATTGCTCATGACCGTTTTTGTTAATCGGTAGCATGTTTAATTTTTGTCTCCTGAATGTCCCCAACGTCACTAATGACAATTTTAATTCTTTAAAAGATCGTACATTATGTTCTTATCATGTTAGTTGAATATATTCGTCCTTATTGTACAACAGAAGTAGTTAGTTGTATTAGAATATCCTTAATGTGAAAGGCAATCTGAAGGCAAAAACTGCATGATCACACTAAATTATCTAAATTGAATTTCTAATTTTCTATACAAGTATCATATGTTTCAACTTTAAGTTTTCCAAACTGAACACCATCAAAAAAAAAAAAAAAAGTTTACCAAACTGAACAAATTTTTATTGGCAACAGAAATGAAACCCAACTCCACAACTAAATTCAGAAATAACAACACTATCATCCTTGAAAAATGGTGGCATATGGGTGAGTCCCGAGGGTTTCTAGGACTGAAATTTATGAATATTGTGCTAATTTAACATTATTAATAATATTTTTAAATTTACTATTATTTATATATGTTATGTATAATAGATCAGTTATTAACAAGTTAATTTAACGATAATTTTAGTGCTATTTTATATTCTATTAATGAACATTAAATATCAACTTTTAATTAGTTGCAGTGACTTATTTTGCTAGAATTGTTAATAAGTTTAGTAGGTCTTTATAGCCTCTTGGATAACAAGAGAAATTATGTCCAGTTGGTTTTTGACTGTCTCAGCGAGATAAAGATATTGAAGCTTTTGTAGAATTTGTTTTTAATTACTACCACTGGAATGCTTTTGAATGTAGACCAAATGACAAAGTGTCATAAACCGTCAAAATGACAACAAATCAATGTAATTTTTTCTTCTTCTTCTATCTTATGCTAGAAGTTTAGAATTTGTGGCATACTGGCATGTGTTTGAGCTTTAGTTTTGCTTATCTCTATTGCTCTGTTTGTTTTTTTTTTTGTTTTTTTTTTTCATTGTACTCATTTTATTCACTTTGATTGAAGTTAAAAATAATTTAATAAAGTATTTTTTGCATATTTTTAATTACATAATTCTGGAATTTGGCATTTTTATGTAAGCGATTTCTGATGTTAGGAAAAAATATATATATATACATACTGACTCAAGTCCGTCTTACCTCAGCTGCAAGCGCATCAAGAAAATATGATTTAAACTAAAGTATGCCCCCACTACAATCCTATCCCGCTTTGCTATAATTAATGGCAACTTTCATGGAGCACTAAACTATTTTACAATGTTGTTTTTATCTTAATAAGGTCGCGCGAGGTCTATAAACAAATGCATGGCTGCATCTGAAAATTTGCAAAAATTCCTAGGGACCACCTAATCTATTACTTCTTAAATAAAAGATATCTAATCTCATAGCCAATCAGCCTACGAAGTAGCCTTGTAGGCTTAGCCAAACAAAAGCTTGAATCAGTTACACGCTCAAACAATAATATTAACCGATTTTGTTGGCTATGTGACTTGTGTCTTGTTTATTCTTTTCTATATGTCTCTAAGTAGAAAAGAAAACTGTGAAGTGTGTTTGGTGAAAAAACAACATCACAGAACTATTAGGGATTTCTAATCACACATAGTAGAACTGCCTAAACTGTTATGCAGAATTGAATTGATACATACCACATGGGAACAGAGACCGATCAAGCCATAGTTTTGCAATGTCCTTCAAATGGGGTATACTCTACCAAATTGATTTAAAAAATTAGAGCCGAAAGACAGGACAAAAACATCGATTGTACGTATCAAGAGCAACTGGGCAAGTGGTTTAGGATCTTGCAATTAATTTCCTATTTCATATTAGTAGGCCACTTTCTTGAAGATTTGCTTTAGTGTAAGCAGAGATAAAAATGACGACATGATTATGCTGACAACTTAATTTATCTGTGACGACTGACGACCGTCAAACATGACGGTATGAATATTTTGATCATTGTATAATTAAAACAAATATTTATTCAATTTAAAGAAGTTTGATAAAAAAAATTTTGATAACAAACTTATAATGATGCGATCTAGCAATGAATGTGATCATAAGTACTATTCATTTTTAACGATGATTGTCGAAATATATGTGCATTAGCACGTACTCATCAAGCGCTTATTTGCTCAACAATTAAGTTTACATTTGTTTCAACAACCGTCAATCTTTATGTTTTAATTAAAATAAATGAATTAATATGCATCAATTTAATATTAAGTTTGCATCGACATAATATATAGACCAAAGACATATAAGTGTGTATTCAGGGAATGGGACTTGAGATTTCATTCTGAGGATAGGACATGCACATGTCTCAGCGGAAGGTTTATTACATCACTAGCTAGCTCATTGGACTAAATGGTATGAAATTACTGCTTTGATTTTGCATCCTCAACAATTAGATAAATTACTGCTTTGATTTTGCATCCTCAACAATTACTCAATCTATAAATGATTCATTATACTACTACATGTTAAAACTTAAAAAGCTAGCTAGCTACCACAAAAAGTTCGAGGTTTTATTCAATACTACCATAAGAAAGAAAGTTTGAGTTGAGGTCCGGGACCAACTTTCTGATTTTTTATGTGTATATCGGCAATAATAAATTAATGCCAGAAAATCCTAACAGATTCCAGTAATGTAAACCCTAGTATCTCTCTTTCTTAGTTACTTTAAAATCGTGATCGCTACGATCATATGGCTTGACTAGACAGCTCGTATGGCCTAGAAAGTAGAAATAAAACAAGTTGTACTTTTGACTTCCCCCACCGCACCCATCCAAACAGTAACTTCACTTCAAAATCACACTACATATTTCTTCTGCATTACATTTATAGCCATTCATGCGTCCAACGATGTTAAGCATACAAAGTTACATGTTGCATATTTAAAATTTGAATGTAATGGTTTGGCATGAAATTCGTACTTTGAATATATTATATAAAACTTGTCGAAATTTTACATCATTAAATAGTTCGTTTCTAGTGTTACATGTATCATGAAAATAAGAAATATTAACTATTGTTTTATTATCTTTGAAAAATAGTTAAATTAGCCTATGTATTTTGTTGTTTCATTAAACAACAACATATGAGAGACGAGTAAAGGAAATAAATAAATAAATGATTGAGGAAAAACACATCAACGTACCTTTTCTATTATCTCAAAGATGTATGTGAAAAATATGAGATTTAGTCACAATATATATTTGTCAAATTCACAAATAATTCAGGGATAGCTGATTTTAAACCAATAAAATTTAATGATATCTCAATTATAATTCAATTTCTTGTTGCTCTGCTCAATGATGGTCTTTCATCTTTTGACTAATAAGTACAACCTGATCATATATTAGGATCCTATAAAGAATGTATGCCAATAATAAGTCATCTCTTCTATTTTATGAATTAATAGATCAGCTATAAATTATAACAATAAATATACTTACTCGATCTACTCTATCTAGAGGTAGGAGTTAGGTAGGACTTTATTCCTTAAAAGCTGCGCATATTATCATATCGATTTCATTTGAAGATGGTAATCAGTTTCTTGAAGGAATAGGGTTTGCCTACTAAAATTCCATTAAACCAAATAAAAAGAAAGTTAAAAAGATGAAAGAGGGAAAACAAAATTCCAACAAAAATTAAATGAAGATAATAAGCATACGCCAAAACCACTAAATCAAATTGGTAAACAATTTCATTATTTTGTGAATATTTCTATATATATTCTCTTTATCCAAAAATATAAAACATAATGCCCACCATAAGTTAAAAAGTAAAACATGTTAATTATGCGTCAACACCTCGTACAAGGAAGATCTCAAACAACGTAGCTTCCTCAGTGAAAGGTTTTGAGCACAAAGAATCTAGAAATCGCGGGATATGGTCCCCACAAAACTAAGGATAAAATGCGATTGGCTAATGAAACTATCACGAGTCTTCCCCAAGGAAGAAGGAGCGCGGGTGATGGGAGCAAAAAAACAAGCAGAAATATTTGATCATTCGAGTGATGTGCTGGCACGATTGGGTCGTTTGGTTACCCTTGGGCCTTCAGATAGTGACTTCCACCGTGGAAATTCTTTTAGGTTGATGGGAAAGAACTATTGGTTGGCTTATTTGCTTTCTACTTTTATTTTGATTAAGAAATTTATGGCATTCTATATTAGTACAAGTGTACAACAGAGGAAGATAAGGAGAACATGGAGGCTGTTAGAACTTAGAATATATATTTTTTTTCCTATTCCTCCATACAAAATTAAAAGTAGTAACTTTAATCATATAAGTAGAAATTCATAATACTAATATTTAGACTTTCTAATAGTTCCTAAATGTACACACCAAAAACTTCTTATTTCGAAATAGCAAAACACAAAAAAAAAGATAAATGGATAAATTGTCAAAAGCATTATTAACAATATTGATGCCTTCCTTTTTTTTTTTGGGAAAGTTAGGACATGCTATAGTGCTACTTGACTCGTCATCCTCAAAATATTAATTAGCAGCACTAACAGTCGCATAATTTCAAGAATTCTGTTGGCAGAATACTATATATGACAAGAAACCGGACCAAAGAGTAAATAGTAAGTTTGGAAGTAGGAGTATCAGGCAGATTAATTATCTAGACTGTAACATTGGTAGATCAGAAAATGCATTCTCTAAAATAAGAAAAGAATGCATAAGTGAAATTAACTACTTCAGCCACTGAGACGGTGCAAGAAAATAGCCCCTCACCAAACCTACATGTCATGAACTGATAAGCTAGCATTAGGCCAATAATATTATGCAAAATAAATTTCTAACTTTAGTGAATAATACACCTGTTAGCAACACGGTGCAAGTCGGCGAGCCGCATTTCTCTTTACCTAATATGAGCTTTGGGAAGGTAGAACGAAAAAGGGAGATTAAACTGTTGCTTGAGAGACAGAAATTGGTCCCCTTTTGGAGATAGACCCCTTTAATTGGGAGATAGGATCCAATACGCCTCTAACAGGGAACTTATTCTTTCTTGGCGTCAAGTTCCTTTTCACTTTCAGTTCAGTTCGTTATCTCCGTTTTTTCTTGCATTGGAGGCATTCATCATGTAGACCACAATTAATGGGTTTAGTGAAAGAAAATTAAATAAACATTTTAATTTGTATTTATTTGGGTGGACCCTATCGACATTTTAGCTTGTAAAGGCACTTGCCGACAAGATATTATGCCAAAATCAAATTGTTAATTCATAAAGTATAGCAATCATGTATTTTTTTTTTAATATGCATTATTTACATTACATGGCTAGTATAATATTATGTCTTTGTAGTTTGTACATAATCAAAACTATGCATGAAAACGAAAAATTAAGGGGCCATTTTGATTTGAGCTGGAAAGGATACCCTAGGAATAGCTGAAAAGAGTACATACTATCTTATAAATATGAAAGAAAATTGTTTTATTCTTAGTAGTAAGAAAAATGAAAAAGAAAGAAAAATATGATGTCAATATTTCTGTCTCTTTAATCGAAATATTGTGAAACGTTAATATTATTTTGCATACCGCTCTTTCATTACTGATATAAGGCTCTTATATAATTATTCTTTCCAATTCACATGCCTTTTTTACAAATTAATTTTTGAATAGTAATATTTTGGAATTTGCTATTTATCTCTTAAATTAGATGACAACATCAGAAAAAATAATTTGAACAAAACAATGATCGTCTTGATAGCTAAAATAATGTAAATATTAACACGTTTGTCTGGAAATAATTTTCCTCAATGAGCACATTTATTTCTTAAAGAATGATGGGTCAAACTTCTACAATTTTTTTATTTGAATATCCACCAGCCGAGTTGTAACCCACAAGCTCCGCTCAAGGTGTGTTGTGCTTTAATTTTTATACTAAAGATTAATAATTGAGGTCAAAGACCAAATGAATAAAAAGCCGAGTTCAGGATTTTCCTATGTTGTGTCGACCATTCCAACTATGTATACATATTAATCGATATATCCTCAGATCATATTCGTAACGGACGAGCAAACGTAATCAAGAACACATGGAAATTGGAATTAAAAAAAAAAAACCATTTTAATGTTTGGTACGTATACTGTAGTTCAAAAAATAATGTCACCGACTAAGGACTGATGAAACCGTGTAAATTGTTACCGTTAAGTGCACCAGTGACCTACTTTATTTATGGTGTAAAAGAAAGGGACCAAAATCCTCTGCAGTAGTGCTGCTGGCAGCGAATTTTTTTGAGCCGTTCAGATTTGATCGGACGGTTAATTTTTTTCGGGCCTATTAGATTCACGGGGCTCCCTTATCCATCAGATTCAGATCAGACGGTTGGGGCCGCACCGCTGCCAATCGCGGTGCGGCAGAGGATGTGAGTTCTAAAAGAAAGTGTTTATATATAGAACAGTAAAGTATGGGCAACAACATCTATAGGAGTATCTATCCATTTCATATTGCAACGGAGAGGAGTCAAAAGCTTGATATATGCTTTTAATGCGTTGGCGCCTATATATATGAGCGCTAACCATCAGCACCTCACGCTGAGGATATAGGGATATAGAGATAAGAAATAGGTAAATAGTCTAGTGAGTTAAAAGTTTGTGAAAAAAAAATTCTAAAGAAACAGAGAGAGATGGCATCATTCCCTGTGATCAACATGAAGAAACTAGAGGGAGAGGAGAGAGGCGCTGCTATGAATCTTCTGCACGACGCTTGTGAGAACTGGGGCTTCTTTGAGGTGCTCATAATTTGACACATTATTATTCCTAATCATTAAACCTTTGTTAAATAATTCTAGTGTTAACATTTGGAGTTTGTGTAGGTGTTGAACCATGGGATATCTCATGAGCTAATGGACGAGGTGGAAAAGCTGACTAAGGAGCACTACGAAAAACGCAGGGAAAACAGTTTCAAGGAGTTTGCAAACAAGGCCATCGAAGAAGGATCCAACGGTAAAGATACATCCCACATCGACTGGGAAAGCACCTTCTTCTTACGTCACCTCCCCATTTCCAACATCTCCGATCTCCCCGACCTTGATGACAACTATAGGTACATTTTGAAACATATAGAAATCAATGAACTGTGTATGTACGTATGTTGGCTTTCAACTGACATATTTTGTTAACCAACATAAGCTCTTCATTTCATGACATGCGCAATATGCAGGGAGATCATGAGGAAATTTTCGAAGGAGATAGAGAAGCTTGCAGAGCACCTGCTGGATTTGCTGTGTGAGAACCTAGGCCTCGAAAAGGGCTACCTGAAAAAGGCCTTTTGGGGGTCCAAGGGCCCGACTTTCGGGACCAAAGTGAGTAACTACCCTCCATGCCCGAGACCAGACCTTATCAAGGGGCTTCGGGCCCATACCGATGCCGGTGGCATCATATTGCTTTTCCAGGATGACCAGGTCAGCGGTCTCCAGCTGCTCAAAGATGACCAGTGGATCGATGTTCCCCCAATGCGCCATGCCATTGTGATCAATATCGGCGACCAACTTGAGGTGGGCCAATCATCACTCACATACTAATGTTAACTATACAGTCTTTTTAAAAATTTGACCTGTTGTCCCTCAGAGGCACATTGTCTTTCATTTTATTTCTTAATAAGGTTTCATTATTTAAGGCCTTTAAATGAATCATTGCAACTATTATTTGTTTAGTAACTAATTCTCACATGAATCATGTTATTCCCTATTGTATGTAGGTGATTACCAATGGGAAGTACAAGAGCGTGGTGCACCGTGTGGTGGCACAAACAGATGGGAACAGGATGTCGATTGCCTCATTTTATAACCCGGGTGCTGATGCTGTTATATTTCCTGCACCCGCGCTCGTCCAGAAAGAATCGGAAGAGACCAATGGAGTGTATCCGAAATTTGTTTTCGAGGACTACATGAATCTCTATGTGCGCCAGAAATTTCAGGCCAAAGAACCCAGGTTTGAGGCCATGAAGGCCATGGAGACTGTCACTGGACAGCCTATTGCTACCACCTAACAGCAGTGAGATAGTTGAAGATGGAGCACTGTCCGTATTCATATATATATATTTGATTAGCTTAGGTAACTGGTGTGGAGGGGGTGTCATATATAATACTACCCTATTTACGATCTGTGGTTGTAGAATTGTCAAAGAAAGGTAGTGTATGACTGTAATATGAATATGATATGTGATGTTTTCTACTGAAATTATGGCATTGGGTCATTTTGTAAAATACAAACAAGCCTCTCATTAGTATGATCTAGTTATGTCTTTTCTAATATAATAAGATATATTGAGTGTTATTGTATTATGTTTAGTAAAATGGCTAGTTACTTTTTTGATATATATAGGACATTTGATGTATATAACACGCTGATTCTCTGCATGTGAAAAAGAAATAGACTGAAGAGTGCAAAAATTATAGTGACTCTTTTACCTTCGACGAACTGGGCTTGGGATTTGGGAAGTCTCTTCTCTATGACGAAATGGGCCTTGTAAGTTGTACGAGTTGACAAAGGTATTAGGTATCATTGCCTTAACACAATTAACTTGACTTCTGGCGCACGAGAATTGCATGCTGACAAGCAGTTCAACCAAAGCTTTCCAAGTACCGCCATAGTTTTTTTTTTTTTTTTATTGATAACCACAGTATTCGAATTTGTTTTGTCCCCAAATTTTTGCACTTTTTTTAATAACCAAAGTAACATTTGTTTACCCTAGTTTTCTCAGATAAAATCTAATTATGAAATATTTCAAATCCAGTTAAAAAGTTTATCCAAATAGAACATTCAGTAAAATTTATAATTATTTTTATATTAAAATGTTTAAATTTAACAAAATGATATTACGTTTGAGGTGAAGAACAAATCTTTTACTTGTATAGCCAAACAATCCAGGTGATTACACTGCGCGATGAATGTTAACCTCATGTTCTGTGTGAATGTAAATTTTTTTTATTTTTCAATATTATTGTCGGCATATATCAATTTCATCTTATAAAAAAAAAATATAAAGTGATCAATGAATAAATCGAATTAAAATGTTAAAAGAGTACAGAAAAAGGGTTGAGAAAATACTACGCCCGGTTAACATATATTAGAACACAAAATGCAACAAACCTAAGTAGTTGCAACTCCCTTTAAAGAACGAACATTAGACATATAGTGATTGGCAAACTTTCAGCTCAGTGAAAGCAATATAATTTTAATTATTTTGCCAAATTAACAGGGATCGATAACTTTTCGATATCACTCGAGGTGGTAAAGGATCAACCCAAGTATGAAGGTTTTTGCGTACAGGTGAATCCCACCCCCCCCCCCCCCCCCCCCCCTCCCTTACCACCACCCAACGAAAAAAAAAGCCATAAAACTAAGAAAGATAGAAGAAAACTCAATTATTTATATTAATTGGAAATAAATGGGTACAAGGTATAATGCTTAAACCACCTGTTATGATGTAGGGCTTCTACACAAAAGAAAACACCCAAACACAATAAAAAGAAATAAAGATCCAACCAAATAATAAAAAGGCTTCTCCTGCTTTCTAAATGCTCATGAAGCCGTTGATGAACAATCAAAGTATCAAACCATCATACTTTCCTATTGAAATTTATTGAAGTACCGCGAACTGTTATATAGGCCTTTTGGGCTATCTGGCGTGGAAACCGGACCAAATCTTCCAACTTCATTAGTTGATCCAAAATTTCTGTTGGGTTTTGCCTCATTCATTTTCTGTTGGGCCCCTTTCTGATTTTGTTTAGAGCTTGGTTCTGCGCGGTGTCCTTCCTCCATTGACCAAAGAATAAGAAAACAAAATAAAAGCAGGGCAAATATAAGGTAACCTTAGCTGGTTATTGCCAAAATGAGCTTGGCTTTAAGCACATATTAAAATTAACTGCTGTATAATTCTGGACAAATAAAACTAAAATCAGCTAGATACAGAAAAATTTAACGGAATTACCAATATATATATAACAAAGAGATACCAATATTATAGCCCACAATACGAACTGTGTTGCTAGACCGAGCTTCTAAGAAATGACTTTTCAGACACATTCAAATTTAAAAAGAGCCATTTTACATTTAGTTTTACTTCGGGTCTTATGTCGGAAAAAGGTATAGATATATCAGTGAAAACATTAATGTCTAACATAAAACAATTTCTATAAGATATTTTGTACCCAATAATTTTGAAATACAAATACTAATAAATATATCATTTGTAATGGTAAAGACATGTTCATATTAATCAGATGAAACGATACAATAGGGTACCTGTCATAAATTTAATGATAGAATATATCTTCAAATCTTTAGCATTTATGCATGAATAGACAATGTCCACACCAAGTTGATGGAAACATAAATAAAATAAATTTATGTAAAAACAAATATTTTGTGCCTAATGGAGATTATCATACGGTTAGATATTTTTGGAATACTATATGCCTGGCTTCATTGTGAGCTATGCTAAATGTTAATTTGCTGAGGGTTGGCTGTTAAGAGAGTAAGAGAGGTGCTCACCATTGAAAGAGAAACAGAAAGGGCCGGCATGGGGAACTTGGTAGGCTGGTCCTCGTTTAACGGCTCGAGTGGATGCACTGCTGGCTTCAAGTTGATACTCGAAACCATCATTTGATCGGCACCTCTGTTTGTGGAGCTGCTCATCATATATACCACCTCATCACCTTCTTCCTTCTCCTGAAGACAACCAAAATATAATTAGTTATTTATGTTTTTGTTTTCCTTCTTACTTGTTCATGGCAAGACGAAAATGGTACCATATTGCATCAGCTTAAAGCATAAACCACTTGTACAAATGCCAAAGGTCTCAAAGATGAAGATGAGCGGCTTTTGTGCCTTCTTTTCCTTTTATGTTTCCAATTTTATAGGGAGGTGATACTGACTGGTTGCTTAAATATAGAAATTATCGGAAATAGAAAAAATTGAAAGAGAAAGGTACCATTGAAGAGGAGTGGGCTCTGAAATGGCTCACAGACTTCCTTCCCATTCTTTGTTTCCTCCGCTTAGGAAGACAAAAGACCTGGTTCTATGTCCAGCTAAGAGGCAGGAACACATGGACCCGGTCTATTTTATTTGTTTGACCTTCAAGCATGAATCCAAATTCGGTCAACCCTTTCTATAAAATATTAGTGAGATGCTTCTCATCTTTCAGGCACATCAGAGAACATTGTCCCTGGCTTGTGCACAAAACCAGCAAGAATTCCCGGCTCAAGACACCTTTTGTCGGAAGTTCACTAAGCTGTAACAAAAGGCCAGGCCTAATAGGCCGAAAGCCCAGAAAAATAAAGCACTATTGATGGGTTCTCTCTCTTGTTTTGTTTGGTTTTTTTTTTTTATATATATATATAATAGGCCTCCACCGGCCCATGATACTTTGGAACGTTAGAGAGAAATCTAGTCAACAAAAATATAATTACTTGGTAACAACCAGCCAATTAGCTGAATTAGTTTGGTTGAAAGCTACCGTGCATCTTTTGACCCTAACAAGAAAGTAGTTAAGCTCACTTGCTGCCAAGGACCCTTTACTTTATGCAACCTAATCACATGGTTAATCTTGTCGATGAATCTCTTTCTTGTCTTAATTCTTTTTAACTCTTTTTTCTTTTGTTTTTTCCCCCTTTGCATAAAAAACAACTTTTTATGCAGCGCTCTGTCTCTATTTGAAAAAAATTTAAATATGTATATTTATTATTTGGTTATACAATTTAAAAGTCATGAAGGAATATGACACTATCATGGATCTGACAGTGGATAATGCTTTAACAACAGTAACTAAGCAATCAGAGAATAGAAACTTAGTTGAGTGGTCAATTCCTGTTTGAATGACAGAGGTCGGCATTATCTGTATAGTTGTACCTGGAACTTGGAATTTCCTTTCTCTTCAGTTCATGAACAATATCATGCAAATAATTAACTTAGTACTAAAGCATTGATCTAGGAACTTCACACAAAAGAATATCTCAAAACTATAAGAGCATGGGATTTCATGTAAAGAATGATTTGAAACGAAAAGCTATAATTATTTTGACAATCCTTGTTGTGTTTTGGCATCACATGGAATGCTTTTAGTCTCTTAGTGGTCACACAAGGCCTTTTCAGAAAAGGAGCTCCTAACAAGGCTTTACACTCATGCAGCTCCCAATTAGCCGTTCAGTTAGCTTTGGTACAAAGAAAACCTTATCACACACATTGCCTCGCATGTACCGTCATTGCATGTATACTATGATTTTTCTTAAATATATTTCTTGATTCATGATATCCTAAATAAGTACTCATGCTTAAGCTTTGATGTGTCCTCTTAAGGATAAGAACAACAAATAAAGAGAGACGAAAAAGGATAAAAGACTCGAATAAACTACCAACTGAATATGAATTAGGTTTATACTTAAATACTATGGAATTGTTGGCAGTTGGCACTACCAATTAGTTAATTGGGCTAATTATCCACATATATATAGTAAAAAAATGGGAAACTATAGAATAACATTATGGGTAGCTCATTCGTTAGTTCATAAAATTACAAATTTTTACATTAGGAATGGTTAGATGTGCAGCTATATATTCTCATTAACCTCTCTTGTGATTTGACACTATCTAGTATCTACCATAAAAATGTGAAAATACCCAATAAAATGTCCAAACTGTTGCATAATACTTCACGAAACAATTTTCATTGAACTTAGATAAGATGTACCATAAAATTGGATTTAGCTGCCAATGATGACTATGAAAATTATTATGTTCTTAACTTTTGACTGCATCAAAATAAAATCATTTGTATCCTTTCCATGAAAAGTAATAATAATACTGCATCAGTTGAAGACAAGTTTAACAGACTCCTTCTATTGAACACGCCTAAAATCTGTACCATTTAAAGGACTGCTCAAAGTTTTGCATCTTTATGCAATACAAAGCCAACTTTGAAAGACCGCTTCTTTTCCAGTGCAGCATCTTTACTTGTCGCTCTCCAACTTACGCACAACTTTTGCTCTGTAACAAGTCCCTTTATTTTCTCTCGGATTCTCTCCAATTGCATGGACACAGTTGAAACGTATCAAGCAAATCTACATTTGGTAATCTGAATGGATGGTTGAGAACTTGAGATCCTTTAGAGGAGCAGAATCCCCTTTATCTTAAACACCAAATTTTTCTCAACAATAAGACATTCTAACTCCTACTAGGGCTGAAAGTTTTTCGTTTCGCACCGTTTTTTCGTTTCGTTTCGCCCTGGCGAAACGGTTAACGAAATAAAATTCTATTTAGTATGGTTTAGCGAAACGATTAACGAAATTAAAACTTGTTTCTTCCCTATGTAAATTACGTAATTTTCGTTCGTTTCGACCGTTTCAGCATTGCGAAACGATTAACGAAAGAGCAAACCTGTTTTGTCACCGAAACGAAACGGTTAGCGAAACACTCCATTTTCGTTCCGTTTCTAACGTCTTTCAGCCCTACCGTCTCTTCTCTCAAAAAAGACGCACCTTTTTTCTCTTTTTGTTTCATTATTTCTTTTGTCTTTCATGTGGAACGATCCACCACTATGGGTGCGCACATGGGAAGGTAGCTTATAGCAAAAGGGAGTCGTTAACTAAAATAAGAGAAAGAAAAGATGAGAGAGGCTATATTTAAGGTATGTATCAGTGTATGCATGTTGCAAAGCAGTGAAGAGTAAGAAACGCTCTAATTAGTAGGTAGTCCAACCAACATGCCTTAAATTAGAATATAGACAATATATGTATTGCATGACTACTTCTGTATGTATTCTCTATCTTAGATTCTCGGTTTTCAGTTGAAATTGAAACCTAAATAATTGGATTAGATCAGGACAAGCTGATAGTTGGATATGGGCGGCATGCACCTAACAGTAGAACTCTTCAGAACAAAAAATAATAATAACAACAACAATAATAATAATAATAAATTTAATAATAATAATAAGCGCGTCATTCTAAGAACCTATGATTTTGATTACGGATTTGTATGTTGTTTTGTTATGCTAAGTACTTTATTTTTTCCAGAATTCTAATTAAATATAGATAGAAAAAATAAAGAAAAGGAATCAAGATGTAGACTAGGATATATAAATTGATCTTTTGAAGAATTAATTGATGCCTCCTTCTAGCCATTTTTTTTTTTTTTTATACAGTTTTGCACTAACCTATACTGCAAAGCAAATACCGGTGATTGAGCTAGGCCATTTTTTCATAAAAAAAAATTTTAACTACAAAATTGGTGATGTTTCTCAATTATCTTTGGTTCCACCTCAGATATTTTATGTGTTTTTACTACCGAAATAAAACATATTTAGTTAGCAACTTGATTGGAGTCTGGAGATCAGTACATTAATTCAAGTTTTTCATCTTAACATAATATCTATAACAAGAAAGGATCCGACTTGCATATTGAAATGAGTATAAATTGCATTATGATAATAATTTTTTTTTGGTTCATTTAAATCCTTTTTTTTTAAAAAAAAAAGTATGCAAATAGTTATTCTTGCAACGGCCCTTGATTTTTTGATGCATTGAGCTTGTGCTAAATAAACTTTAATTTTTGTAATAATTTTTCATGCATTTGAATTGCTCCTTTTTAGAACAGTATCAATATATATTTTTATTAATCTAAAATTGTAAAATAGAAATATTAGCATAAAAATAGTATTGTCAAGATGTATCGTTAGGAAAATTTTTATATATATAAATGTCTATTACATATATATACATGCCATATATAGTGTAATATATCAATTTGTCCTTAATTGAAAGTGCTAGCAGTACCGTGATTTAATGTAGATTTTCATTTAGCACATACTAAGCTCATTATGCGTCAGCCTACATGCTTTAAACAGGACTATTTAGGGTTGTACACAAGACCAAAATAGTAACTCTGCAATATACAGTACGTAAAGAAACCTGTTTGTAGTTAGCTATTAACAAGCTAGCTAGCTTGTATCTCTTTCTTTATCAAAGTTGGATGTAGTACCTTCCCTTTACACAGTACACGCCACTAGCTAGTTGTCGCGTCAGATTGCACAGTAACATACTAAACGTCAGAGAATTTCACTTATTACAGCCGCCCCATAAGTCCATAACTTGAGTTACGTTTCTGCGTTTGTACACCATTACTCCATTAGTTTAAAATGTGAAAGTTCCAGTAACAATTGAATTGTACGTATGCTTTATGCCATTTGTCAATTTTGTGATCATATTTCATATAGAGGTGGCTAAATCAACTCATCAAAATTATATAAAATATGACAACAAAACCATTGATTATTTTGCTTGTAAATCTTGAGCAATACGAACTATGAATTTTACAAATATATTTAGGTGCATAAGAAAAATAAAAAGTTTGGTTTCTTTTCGTTAAAATTAATGTGGTTTTCTGTATAGATCCACTGCACCGGACCAGAAAACTCCATAAGATGCTGAAATTGAAGCAGTGAATGCGTATATAAATATAGGGGTCGTTTGGATGGGATGGAATTGGCCAATTCTTAGAAGTTGGCAATTCTATTTCTACATTTTTCATCCAAATCTGTTAAATGGGCCATCGTTGACTCCATGGCCCATATTGTTGTCCGAAGAATCAAAATGAATATACAAGATAAATCTAGAACCATCATATATGTCGGTTCTTTAGAACAATCAAGAAATAGTTTCTAGCAATTTCACTAACCGACATATGAATACTATATATAGGTCATGTATGCATCATCTTGTATATCATCCAAGCCAAGGCAATCCAAAAATCAAGTCCAAGCAAAGCAAATCAAATCCACTTGTAAGAGTGTAGTAGTTAGGAGGTGTAGGAATAGTTGAGAAGTAGAGTTGTAATCTTGGAGGTACAATATTAAAGAAGTAGAGGTTGTAACGATATTGTGAGTGATAATAAAGAGCAAGTTTGAGCATAGCGCCTCGCCTCTACTCAACAATCTGGTATCAGAGCCAGTTTGAGCCAGTGCTGTCGGAGGATCGGTCGGGTTTGTCGTGAAGGTCACGCACAGTGCCGGGAGTTTGTGATTCCTAAAAGAGGCTTGCTAGACGTCGTCAACCTAGCCGAAGCCATGGATTTCGCAGGTACGACTAGTGGTCTTAAAAAGTTAAATAACACCAATTATACAAATTGGAGAACCTGCATAGAGTCTTACCTACAAGGTCAAGACCTATGGGAAGTGGTCGGCGGATCTGAGACAAATCCGCCAGAGGTAGTAGAGACAACGGTAATAATAGGCGACCCAGACCCAAACCAAACTCCAACCCCGACCGGTAGAAGAAATCCATCCGTAGAGAAATCTAAAGAAACCGAGGCTCTACGGAAATGGAAAATCAAGGCCGGAAAGGCCATGTATGTACTCAAGACAACCATAGAAGAAGAGTTGCTTGTGTACATACGAGATGCGGCCACACCTAAGGTCGCATGGGACACTCTGGCAACGTTGTTCTCCAAGAAGAATGATGCCCGCCTCCAACTACTCGAAAGCGAGCTCATGACAATCTCACAAGGGAGCATGACGATCAACCAATACTTCACGAAAGTGAAGTCGTTATGCAACGAGATTGCACAACTTGACCCCGAAGAGAAAATCAGCGAGCAACGCATGCGAAGGATCATCATCCATGGTCTTAAGCCCGAGTATAGCGGGTTCATAGCGGCAATCCGAGGATGGCCAACTCAGCCAACCTTATTGGAGCTTGAGAATCTGCTCGCGAACCAGGAGGCTCTAGCGAGGCAAATAGCCGGAGTCTCGCTACAGCAAGAAGAAGAGGCGCTATTCAGTAGCCGCCGGAAGGGTCGATTCGACAAGGAGTCAAAAGGCAGACCCAATCATAGGCCAAACCAACGAGGAAGGCCGAAGGAGAAGGGTAACTCTTCAGGGGGAGCTCGCAATCAAAGAAGCAACAGCCGCCAGTCCGATGATCAAGACGATAGATGTTACAATTGTGGCAAGAGAGGACATTATGCTCGAGAATGCTGGTCCAAGAAGAAGGTTCAAGGGAACGTGGCAACATCAAAAGACAGCCGACATGACAAGAGTCATGAAAGCAGTAGCGAAGACGATTGGGATGTCGAAGCTGCTTGCGCGGTTGCAACTATTGAAGCGAAGGAGGAGCAAGAAGAGAAGCCGGAGGTCGCACTGACTGCGGTGACCAAGTCAGAGCGAATCAACTATGAGAGTGACTGGATTGTCGACTCTGGTTGCTCAAACCACATGACCGGCGACATCAAGAAGCTTGGAGACTTGGAAAAGTATAATGGAAGGCAGGTGATTGTGACCGCCAACAACTCCAAGTTACCGATCGCCTACATCGGTAAGACAACAATCCCTTCTCGCTTCAACCCAGAGCAGATAGAGTTGCAACGAGTCTACCACGTTCCCGGCATGAAGAAGAATCTTCTGTCGGTTTCACAACTGACGGCACAAGGCAACTATGTGTTGTTTGGACCGCAAGATGTTAGGGTGTACCGCAACATAAAGACGTCAGGCACACCAATCATGGAGGGCCGAAGAATGGAGTCGATATACGTGATGTCGGCGGAGTCGGCCTACGTAGACAAGACTCGGAAGAACGAGACATCTGATCTCTGGCACGCACGACTGGGGCATGTGAGCTATCACAAGCTGAAGCTCATGGTCGAGAAGTCGATGGTCAAGGGCCTATCAGATGTGGAGGTACGCACCGACATAGTATGTGCGGGGTGTCAATTTGGTAAGGCACATCAACTTCCTTACCAACAATCGAAGTTTAGAGCTAAGGAGCCCTTGGAGCTAGTTCACTCAGATGTCTTTGGACCGATCAAGCAAACGTCTATAAGCGGCTCAAAGTACATGGTGACCTTTATCGACGACTTCTCGAGGTACGTGTGGGTGTACTTTATGAAAGAAAAATCCGAGACACTTTCCAAGTTCAAGGAGTTCAAAGAGAAGGTGGAAAGTGAGCTCAATAAAAAGGTACGGTGTCTTCGTACTGATAACAGAAGAGAATATGTATCGCACGAGTTTGACACCTACCTAAAGGAGCACAAGATACGACGACAGTTAACATGTCCCAACACCCCACAACAAAATGGCGTAGCAGAAAGGAAGAATCGACACATAGCAGAAACATGTCGGAGCATGATACACGCCAAGAATGTGCCAGGGAGATTTTGGGCCGAGTGCATGAAGACGGCAGCACACATCATCAACCGTCTACCTCAAGAGAAGATGGGTTTTATCTCGCCGTTCCAGAAGCTTTGGAAGATCAAGCCCACGGTGAGACATTTTAAAGTTTTCGGTTGTGTGTGCTATGTGTTCGTGCCTGATCATCTTCGAACTAAGTTCGACAAGAAGGCGGTACGATGCATCTTCGTCGGCTACGACGATGAAAGAAAGGGCTGGAGGTGTTGTGATCCTACAAACGGGCGCATTTACACCTCAAGGAATGTAGTCTTTGACGAAGCCTCGTCATGGTGGCCATCAAAAGATGTGATCCAGCCAGAAGCAAAAGACATGGAGGCGGAGATTGAAGAGATGGCAAAAGACATAGCACGAGATGATCATGAGGTCCAAAGTGATGGCGATAAGAGCTCAACTCCTTCAAAGTCCAAGAGTCCGTGGCAGACAGGAGTGCATGAAGAAGTCGAAGATGCGACTCCGCAACTGCCGGAAGAAGTTGAAGAAATGCCTCCACCACTTCGGAGATCGTCTCGACATAGACGTCCAAATCCGAAGTACGCGAATGCCGCAGTTACTGAGGATGTCGAGCCAACGTCCTATGAAGAAGCGGCTAAGAATAACAAATGGAGAAAAGCTATGGAGGAGGAGATGACGGCTTTGAGGCAAAACCAAACATGGGAGTTGGTGCCTAAGCCTAAAGGAGTGAAGCCAATCTCGTGCAAATGGGTATATAAGGTGAAGACCCGAGCAGACGGATCAATCGAGAGATACAAGGCGCGATTAGTCGCACGAGGATTCTCGCAGCAGTATGGACTAGACTACGACGAGACGTTTAGTCCAGTAGCAAAGTTAACAACGGTACGTGTTCTGTTAGCCTTAGCTGCAAGCAAAGGATGGAAGCTTTGGCAAATGGACGTGAAGAATGCCTTCCTACACGGTGAGCTTGATCGAGCCATTTATATGAACCAACCACAAGGGTTCGAGAGCAAGACACATCCAGAGTATGTGTGCAAGCTCAAGAAGGCATTGTACGGTCTCAAGCAGGCTCCAAGAGCATGGTACGGGAAGATTGCCGAGTTTCTCGTACAAAGTGGCTACACGGTGGCAACATCAGATTCGAGCCTATTCACCAAGGAAGTCAGAGGCAAGCTTGCTATAGTTTTGGTGTACGTGGATGATCTCATCTTAACCGGAGACTTTACAGAAGAAATTCGACGAACGAAGGAGAACTTGTCAGTCCGGTTTCAGATGAAGGAGCTTGGAGAACTCAAGCATTTTCTAGGGCTCGAAGTTGAGAAGACAAAAGAAGGTATGTTCCTTTGTCAACACAAATACGCAAAGGATCTTCTAGAAACATTTGGAATGTCAGAGTGCAAGCCACTATCAACACCAATGGAGCCAAACCTCAAGCTTCGTGCTGGAGAAGGGAAGGATCTAGAAGACACTCGAATGTATCGACAATTAGTGGGTAGCCTTATCTATTTGACGCTTACTCGACCAGACATAGCCTACGCAGTCGGAGTAGCAAGTCGTCACATGCAAAACCCAAAGAAGCCACATCTAGAAGCAGTCAAGAGGATACTACGATATGTGAAAGGTACTTTAGACTATGGCATCTTATATCGTAGAGGAGAATGTCAAGTGACGGGTTATTGTGACGCCGACTATGCGGGAGACTGTGACACAAGGCGATCAACAACCGGGTACATTTTTAACTTAGGATCTGGAGCTGTGTCTTGGTGTAGCAAAAGGCAACCTACGGTATCACTCTCCACGACAGAAGCAGAGTATAGAGCGGCAGCTATGGCAGCACAAGAGAGCACGTGGCTAGTGCGACTACTAAAGGATCTTCGTCAACCAGTTGAGCAAGTGACACTTCTTTGTGACAACAGGTCAGCGGTATGTTTAGCAGAAAATCCGGTATTTCATGCAAGGACCAAGCACATTGAAGTACATTACCACTTCATACGAGAGAAGGTCCTACAAGGCGAGATTCACATGAAATTGACACCAACTGAAGAACAAGTTGCTGACATCTTCACAAAAGGCCTCAATGCAAATAAGTTCGAAAAGTTGCGTGAACAACTTGGAGTGCTTAGCCGAGCAAGAATTTAGAAGGAGTCAACGCTGAGGGGGAGTGTTAAATGGGCCATCGTTGACTCCATGGCCCATATTGTTGTCCGAAGAATCAAAATGAATATACAAGATAAATCTAGAACCATCATATATGTCGGTTCTTTAGAACAATCAAGAAATAGTTTCTAGCAATTTCACTAACCGACATATGAATACTATATATAGGTCATGTATGCATCATCTTGTATATCATCCAAGCCAAGGCAATCCAAAAATCAAGTCCAAGCAAAGCAAATCAAATCCACTTGTAAGAGTGTAGTAGTTAGGAGGTGTAGGAATAGTTGAGAAGTAGAGTTGTAATCTTGGAGGTACAATATTAAAGAAGTAGAGGTTGTAACGATATTGTGAGTGATAATAAAGAGCAAGTTTGAGCATAGCGCCTCGCCTCTACTTAACAAAATCATTTTGGAATAGCCAATTTCATTCCTAACACAATTTTCAATAACACTCTTCCCAATAACACTTTTCTCTCTACTTTTTTACATTTCCCAACGATATTAAAAAAAAAACATCTTGTAAAGGACCACTCTCATTTCACCTGCCATCTATATACCCCCACAAACAAAATCCAAATGTATTAGAAACCACCATGCCTGAGTTCTGTACTTCCCAACCAAATGGAGGCCAGATTTGTAATTTCCTGGATCCGTGCATCGTATCGTCAGGAAACGACACTTCCAGATGCTTAATACACACAGAACCAGCCATCTCCAACTCGACATTAGTTAGAGTGTGTATTTGGGGCCATGCCTACATTAATTAGACAGTCTCAATCCAATCAATTACGAAGATCCCTTATCCTATGAAGCATGTACATGCACAGTACATACCTGGCCTTATGCACATATATATTCTTTTTGAAGAAGAGATCCAATGTTTTAATCTTTGATGTCCACACATTTTCTTTTGTCCCTACTGATTTTCGTGATATTTTGCTCTTATCATCAGTTATGAAAGAATGAAGAATAGTTAATGTCTACATCCATTTAATTTTATTTTTTTCTTCTGTAACATTTAATACATTATTTTTAACTAAACGAACAGAAATTAAACATGCATGTTAATATAATAGTATTATATATTTTATATTAGGTATGAATATCATAGTGCAGCTGATCCAGGTACTATGTACGTACTGTATTAAAATAACTACTTAATCACATGTTTAGTTCAAAATTTCGAATCTAGTACATTTAAAAAAAAAATGCAGGCCGGATTAATAATTCGTCTAACATGGATCGACCCTTCCTTCTTTAAATTTTTTTTTTTTAATGATTGGATCAAATCTTTCTAATCTAGTTATTCTGGTATAGATAGAATATATTTGGAGTAGGTCCATGTAAAGATATGTCCAAAATTGGATCGTCCACAGTATTGCGAGATTATATATCATCCATTGTAAAATGAAAAATACAAAATGCTATAAAAAAAGTCCTAAAATAAAAAATAAAGAAGAAAGAAGAACTCCTATGCATGCTTCAATCAGAAGTGTAGACATGCACAAATATTCTTGAATAATAGGACCGATGGAGTGTATTATGTATAGTACTCGAGAAGACATAATTGCAAGCCTTCTAAATGTTCCAAGAGATTTTGATATAATTACATGATAAACTATTAAATCTCAAACACTTATTTAGTTATTTAGATTAAACAGATATTAATATAAAGTTTACAAAATTATATATATATTATATATTTACATGAATATATTATTATAATGTAAAAATCTAGTACATATGGTCAGTGACTTTGTTGTTATTTTAAAATAATAATGAATTTAATTCTCACTAGACGCAAAAGATAGATAAATTGTATTTCACATAATGAACGACATGTATATATGTACAATAGTTAGGATAGTTGTAGTAGTTTGTACAAATCAACCTTCGATAAAAATGTCATTGTGAACCCCAAGAAAAAAAAAAAAAAAAAACTATCTATGCGGGCCGGGTGTCATTCCTTAATACCGAAGCTCCGAAGCATGATTAAAACTAATATATTATCATGATCTATGTAATCTAAAAATGAAAAAAAAGTAACAAATAAAATAAACTAAAAAAGTTCAACAATTAGTTAATAATTTTTATGCATATGTTTGAATCATTGAGAAAAGTCGTCAATCCAAATAAATTCGGAATAATAAGAAGAACCAGTTTTTGGTCTAGTGACACATAGCAATACACCTTAAGTGAAAGGTCGTAGGTTCGAAATCTGACGAAGATCTTTCATTGACATTTAACTCAAAAATAAGTTGGCAGGCTTGATCCCAATTTATCTTAAAAAAAAATCGGAATAATAAGGAAGAGTTGTTCCACTGTTGCATAGAAAATATAACTTTGCAATTAAAGATGATCTTAATTATTCTCTTCATTATAATTTATAATACACAATTAAAATTATTGCTATTTTCTAAATATTACTCTTCACGACTACTTAGAAATTTTAGTTTTTTCAACAACTAATTTCAAAAGTAGAACAACACATTCAACAAGTAATTTGAAAAGTAGAATACATAACACATCTTGAGTGGTGTTCGCAGATTTAAAAATATGATGAAAGGGTCCCTTGTAATTATTTTTTCAATAAAAAAATTATACTTAATTAACAACATTATTTCTAATATAAATGAAAAATAATCTCAAAAGTACTATCTTTGGTGCTCTTCACGTGTTATTCTCAATGATCCAACACACACATTGTAACTAATTCATATACGAACTAAATTGACTTTAATCCACATAAAAGTTTCAAAATTTACGACATTTTTAAATGACAAAAGCACATTGCGTCCAGATTTTTTATAAACACAAAATAATATTTCTTATAGTTATGTGAGTTACTCGGAAAATGATTTTGCTCATAATTAAAATTCATATACAAGATACTACATATTTATTTCAAAAAGAAATATAAAAATAAAAAAACCACTATTCCGTCAAAATATGTCCATAATAAAACTCAATCTCCTATTTACTATTTTTTTTACAGAAATATGACATCTTATAACTAAATTGCACATTTTTATAATTGATATACTCATATACATACACTGAAAAAAAATTATATCAACTATAGCTTTTTTTCTTTTTCTTTTTCTTCGCGGAATAAAATTTTTATATTGATCTCACATGCACGCGAGAAAACGCTCCATCAATGTAAAGCATAAAACTATGAACTGTCCCGATTAATCATATATAGGAGGGGAGTTGAGGGAATATAAATTTTTTGATCAGGATAAGCAAATGGAGCCAAAATTAACATCCCCATCAGACGGCAGAGGTCAAACCGGCATGGCGCGGTGGATCTGTCCCATATATCAATGAACGATCACGATCATTGGCCTTGAGTTTAAGGATAGTTCAACTGCTCTCCATTTCTAATTAGAATGGACCCAGACATTTTTGTCCTTTAATAGGATTTCAGTGCTCTTACTATTTTGTGATTGTTTATATAGTGTTTCTATTTATATTTTCCCTGTTTTAGAAAACTAATGTTTCTTCGTACCTTCTATGAAAAGGAAATCCTATTATAAGAAAAATACATTATTTTCTAAAAAAAAGGAAAAAAAAACATGATTTTTATAATAAAAATTTGAACATTTTTCTAATTTAAGTTCGCTAATCTAATACAATGTATACATCGAAGTATTAATCGTTGCATTAATTATTATAAGCTACAGTTAATTATGTTAGAAAGAATGACGGCTAAGCCCACAAATTTGTATATTAAAAATATCACCTGTATTTAAAGTAAAATTATAAAGAAAAAATTGCATAGGGAAACAAAAAAAAAATTACATTCTAATATTTTTTTCAGAGGCAAAGTGTCTGTAAGCTAACGACCGAGTAATATTGTATATGCCACAATAAGTAAAGAGAGATCAAGCAATTAAATTTTGATACTGTTATAAATTATTTCTATGCATGAATGTCATATTGTTATATAATCCTACAATATGTTTGAATTGATTGCGAGAAGCTTTTCTGGCAGGAGGTCATCTTCAATCTACTGCTTAAACTACTGGTACAAGATCTCTCCAATTTGTTCTAAACTGGAGACGATCCAAACTCATGTTCTGAAATGTTACGTCAGGACCAAAGAGTGTACCATCTCCATGCTAATGGTAAAATAGATGCTTGGAAGAGAGGCTTTGGGGCCTACCAGACAGGGTTGGCTAACAAAAATGGGGCCTAATTGGATCCAATGCCAGCTCAAAACTCTGTATAGTGGGCCCCATTTTGCCTCCCACTCAGGAAAATAGCTCTTCCATAGCTCGCCACGTTGACATAAGGCTGTTTTGTCTTTGCAAGACCGAATGGGACAACGCTGACATAGCAACTGTGACAAAAATATCGTAACTCGGCATTTACAATGATTTACCTTGTTACGTTCAGATGTATATGTAATAGTCGATAAGTTGAGAATCGTAAGAGAAAATTATAAATTAAGTTGAAAATTGTAATGCAGCATATATTTATGTTTATAATGCGTCAAGAAAATAGAATATTATGAACAAAATGTTTGAACTAAAAAGAATTATAGATATCGTTTCTATCATGTACACAAAAATGTATTAATTAACTCAAATTGAAATTTTCAGTCCAATTGATACAGTCATTATCTAGATCATTTTCTACCACCAAACGCATCTATTTTCCTTAATTTTTTTAAAACAGTACTGATTGTATATCCCAAAAAAAAAAAAGGTTAGAATTAGGAGCAGGACAAGTTTTTACTTTTCTGTTTGTTTTGTGAGTCACTTTTTGTGACTCTAAACTCTTACTTTAGTATAATGATTTGGCACCCTGGCCTGCTTGGGGCGCTCTCATTCAAAAAAATAAAAAATAAATAATAAATAAATAATAATAATAAATAATAAAAATACAATACATCACTTGTATTAATGTAAATATAATTTTGTACATCCTACCTTACAACTAGTATTTAATTAATGGTGATTTTGTACAAAAAAAAAGTTCGTTGATTAGTATGTAATCATTCTTCCCGGATAATATAAGAAATCATAAATACTGGTAATGCATAATTTGTTATTATAGATTAGTTTTCGTAAGATCCAGTGAATATATTTATAACATTAGATATATAATATTATCTTTTAGTTGTGAGAAAAGGCCAAATTATTTTTGACATATAATGCTGTTTTGCATGCATGACTTACATAAAACTGTTTTATAATCGTAGATAATTCTTTTTTTCATACTTTTGTAATATATATTTTGTTGTTAAAAAAGAGAGACGCCTCATCTTATCTTTATCCTGGTCTTTCAAGACAATAAAATGGTATCTGAGTGTGATAATTCTTATTAACGGTTTTTAGTTGGAGTAATTTCGAATCTCGATATAATGGCAAGTGTACATATTAAGGTTGCCAAGGGATTAAATAAATTTAGTCCTACATGTTAAAAAATCATAAAACACATATGATAAATTATATAAATATATATATGTCTCTAACCTCTGCAAAATAATAAAAAATCTTATACTAAACGGTTTGGCGTAACAAACATTAATCGAATAATCAAAACTAGAACAAAATTTTCTGTCCTAATTCCAAAATAAGTCGAGGTCATAAACTAAAAATGTATATAAATCGAACAATTTAATCTTTTCAACGGCTAGGGAAATGGCACAAATAAATGCAGCAAGTTGTTTAGTTTACAGAGGCTAGACTTGAGAATTATTGCATAAAAAATCCTAAATCCATCGAGGATATGCACATCCGATTGGTACAGATTAAAAGAAAACTTCTAAAATACCGATCGAGACCCTAACACATGACAAGATTTTTCTATGAATATATATATATATATATATTTTAAAAAAAAAGAGAGAATACTGTTTCCTGCTATAAAAGCATTTTCATTACTATGGCAATCTATAGACTATAATACGTTCAATTTCTGTTTGATATGTTACTTTTAACTCAGTAAATATCACTAAGTATGTCTCTGGATTAGGTACAGAAGATCTGTGTACCTTTTTAAAATAACAAAGCGGATCTTAATTCTTCCATTATATAATATTAATATAAATTAATTTACCTCATGAAATTATTGTATAATACAAAAATTATAACTTCTCGTATCATTTCACTAATTTATTATCAATGACTAAATTATATAATTTTGATAATAACTGTATCAAAGGAACTGTTATATAAGTTATATAACAAAAATTATAACAACAATACAACGGATTTCACTACATAATTTACAACTTAAGAATATTTAATTTAATAATTTGTTCCATATTGGATCATATTTCGTGCAATTAATTTTAAAAAATCGAGATTCGCCTGGAGAGAAAAGAGTATATGTGGACCTCAGCAATTTTGGAGAATAAAAACGAAAAGTTGAAACGCATGTCTCGTATCATTATTTCTGACTTTACAGTTTCGGATTTTTTTTTTTTTTGAAAATACATGTTGTACTTACATAAAAATTTACTTTGAAATGTTATTTCCATCACCTTGCATACTTTTTTCTTTAATTTAATGTTCAATGATAATGTAGTTTTGTCTGTTAGTTTAAATTTTAAAAAAATGTTGACAAACGGCTTTTATCCAATTCAAACTTTACATAAGTGGAAATATATCTAGGACAAAATTTTCATGTAACAAGTTACATTGACATGCCAATTCATAGAGTAATAACAAAGGAAATGCACGGACTTATTGACCGAGAGGGAACCACTTTATTATGCGATCGATCTGCATGATCTCCACACACAACCCACCACTCGTGTTTGTCGCCCGGTGGGCACGTGCCTGTGTCTGCATCCTCACGTGAGGCCAAAAAGATTATAGAGATACAGATAAAAAGGTTAACAAATTAAGGTGAAAGGAATCACCAGCTCTCTCCTGCTTTTACTACTAGCTAACAACCCTCCTCTCCTCTCTTCTCTTCCTTTCAAAAACCAAAAATTGTCTTTGTTAGAAAGTTGCTTTTTCATTTCTTTTGTTTCTTTTACTTTCATGGAATATAGCTTGCGTAGAAGAAGACAAAGTCAAAGGCAAATTTGACTGCATACATCAGAGTAAAATGATCGTTCTATTGCATTATTTTAAAAAATATTTGGAAAAGAAAATATTGCTAGAGCTACTTGGTATATTTTCTTGGTTTTTTTTTTTTGAAGAAGATAATTTATTTAAATATAGCCTAACTCGTGAAATACAATTTTTATCTATTTTTCACATTCAGTGAAAATTGAACTCCTTATCTCTAAAATAACAAGAGTCGTTGATCATCCATATATATGTGCTGGATTTTCACCTTCCTAAATTTAATGTAGGTGGATGAAAATGATGAAGTCTAAAAACTATTTTCTGTATGTCAATTTAGTATAAGATAACTAATTGACCACAAATTAAATGTAGGTGGATAAATAATGGGATTGCAACTGTGAAATGCATGTACAAGATTTTGTGGTACAGCAATTCATTGTAGATTTCAGTACAGAGCGTACGCCACAGGAAAAAGATGTGTAGCGTATAGAAAACGGACAAGAAGTCTCTTGTTCCTTTATACTTGTACTTGAAACACTCTAGACAGTGTAGAAAGACAGATATAATGAGATATAGACAGAAGAGCTCACCTTTCCCTCTCACGCTTTTCCCTTCCTCGTTGGCTGTATGTGTCTAGAGAGAAAAAGGGAAACAGACAGGCTATGGTAATGTTGTCATGGCAATGGTAGGGCTATTGTCAGAGTAGGAGCGCTAGAAAGCCAAAAGCAAGGCATCATGGTGGGATTTGAAGATTTGAAGGAGCCAAAGCCAAGGAGGGATGTGTGTGAAATTGAAAAGTGAAAAAAGGACTTGTCATAGAGAGGAGAGTAGAGGACCCATGATTAACTGTGAACCCCCACCCTTTGCCAAATTATTTGGCCATGATTGATTGTGATTCAAGTTGGGATTAGAAAGAAGTTTTGATTTGTTCTAGGAGCTCATCTCGAGGAAGCTGATTTCTAGCTCTTTTTGTAATTTTCATGGGGGAAATAGTAAATACAGATTGTGGTACGTTGTCATCTTTAAATTTAAGTTTGGTCATCACAAAATTTGATAGAGAGTCCCATCACTATTAAATTTGGTCATCACAGAGTATGGTTTCACATAAACAAATTAATATGCAAGTGTAATGGCAATATAATTTTCATTGATTTATATCTATAAGAATATGAATTGACAATTAATTTTTTTAGGTTACGAGCAATTAATTTAGTTTGAATTTTGAAATAAAACGGTGAAAATAGTGTTTAAGACGATCTTCAAGGCGAAGGTAACATACTAGACTAGCTGAGTCCGTTCCTAACAACAAGGTAACAACACTATCCCAATCGTTAATTCTGGGACAAAATCATAATCCAAACTCAATTTAATAATAACTGACCAAGGTTAATTGAATGAGAAAATGTAATTCAAGCAGTAAGCTACTAAATTAACGGTTTGTAAGGATTACATTCATACAGACGCCAGTTTATACAAATGTAATGAGTGCAAATTATATAATGTAACGAAGCATAATCATCAATCAGTACTAATTATCTTCAAAATATGAAGAATATCTTTTTTTTTTTTAAGAAATAAGTGATCTCAAGAAAAAAAATATATATCTTGAAGGAATGGCTCTTATCACAGCCATTCTTTCTGTAACGAGTTCAAATTGTCAACTTGTCATTTAAAAATACCATTAAATATCAGAAAATAAATGCTACTAAGATAATAAAAAAAAATGATTCAAATGATTAATAAGGCGGTAACCCAAAAAAAAAAAATTACGTTGGTGCAGAAAACTGAGGTGAATTGTGTTCGTGGTCATTAGTGAGCCTAGAAGCTATGAGTCTGTTTAATTTAATATACTACTACTCTGTTTATGTTTTGTATTTAACAATTTGGTTTCATATGACCAAGTTGTACTAATAAGCTTACTTGATATAAAATTGAATATTGTAATACTAGTTTGCTATAACTAAGGAAGGTTCTGGACGATAAATGGAGGTTAATCTCTCAATTTATGTCTGACCATATCATAAAATATATATATATAAAATCTGTTGTTGATCTCCATAGTTGTTGTTGTAGTTCATGCTCGTCGCGTGGTAATTGCACTGATATAAATAATTAATATGACATTTAGTTTCCATTCAAGAATTTTCTTATTCTGGCAATCAGGGGCGGAACTACATATATTGCAAAGTGTGCTTGGCACTCCAACTATTTAAAACAACCCTTATAAGTTTAAAGATTCTATGTAAATTCAAAATAATGCATACTATAATTTTCTGCCCCCTCTAATTGAGAATCATGGTTCCGCCCAAATGTCAAGAAGGACAAAGTTTTTTTTTTTAAAAAAAATATTGTTACCGAATATATTAACTTATAATATGAAGTATATATCGAAAACAACTTTTTCATAATTTATTTGATTATTAATTACTATAATAGTGTCACCTTTATCTTTATCCATCGATTATCAATTCAGTTTAATAAATTAATAATCCATACCCGAAATACTGAATATAAAACATAAACAAAGTAACAAACAGACTCAGTCATCGCCGTTAGGTTCAGTATGAATTAAGTTCGACCACATAAAACAGTATATTAGCTTCTTCACCTTTTCTTTTCAAAAACTAACACTATAGAGCCTTTAATGCACAAGAATCTCTTTATCTAAGATGTTAATTGCTGGGTCCATAAAATATGATAAAGTTAGCAGCATGAGGGAAAGGCCATGAGAAAGTTCATGAGCGTTTCCTGCTTTAGAAGTTACCGGACAACCTGTCAAGTACTTTGCTTCATAATTAAGCTTTTTTTTGTTCTATTTGGAGGATGTACCATAATTAAGCTCTGTTTCGCAGAACCTCTGTTTGTATAAAAATTGGGAAAGGGCTTTGTCTCATTTAATGTCATTTATACAAGGAAATGAAAACTATAATGTTTCGAAATTTTGTTCTACAAAACTGCAACTCCTACCATGTGCACACAAAAGAGTAATAGAGAAAATATTATTTGAAAGAAATATTTCTCTTGTTGTTGTTACTAATTTTTCAATACCCAGTAGGATTTAACGGTTTTTAATCTTAGTCAGGCTAGTTGTCTTTTTTCTAATTTGTAGTTAAAAACATTAAATAATTGATGCAGCAAATTTAGGAAACGAAATGCTGTCATTTCATCCAAGATTTCCTTTGTGGCTTTGTGTTAGAAATAAACACAAAAGATATTTCTTGTGTGAACTGACAAATATTGAAACCGTTGTCTTTTTTTGTATGACTAAAGGCATCTTTTTCATTAATTAGAATTACTTTAGTTGGCACGAGTAGAATGACATGTATTAAAAAAAAAAGTTCTGTGTCATTTTCTATTATAAAAGCCACCTCTTTCTTTTATTTGCTTTTTTATTTTTTTTTTGTATCAGCATCATATTGTTCGTTAGTTATTTTGTACAAATTTGTTAGTTGAAATGTATACAATGCTCACTGTAAGTTAGAAAACATACAATTACTAGTATATTATGATTAAAATCGCCTAATTTGGCCGGATACGAGAAATTAATCAATTTTCATGAAAACAACAAACAAATGTCATATAAAGTTTTTTTCCTTGTTCAAACACAAGAAAAAATAAAATAAGGTACGATAATATAAAAGACTAAAAGTTGGAAAAGATCATTAATTCCTCCTACACCTGTCCCAGAAGTATTTAACATCTGACTAACGGCTGCATGCAAATAATAGATAATAGTTTTACCGACTGGTAATCGCACTAATCTCAAGAAAAGCTTTACTACATGCAACCTCCCTGATATAGGTTGAAATATCGCATCTATTTCCCAATTGCCATAACATGCTGGCCACCATCTCCCCTGTTTCTACAGAAAATCATTCTTTGCCAAAAACATTTCAAAAGTAACTCAAAGTAGCAATGAAATTGAAAACAAAAATAGTCAGTATTGGAATATTTGATCTATCACCAGCATAGAAATGTCCTATTTTGTTTTTTTTTTATAAAAAGAAAAAAAAAATGGGGCATGAATGACACTGCGCATTGAAACTAGCTTTAGAAATTTGTCCCTTGCCAAACATTGCAGAAGCATGTGCACCGTAATTGTTTAAAAATCTTACTCTAGCATTGAATTGTTAGCAAAACTCAATTAAATATATAATTAATGCAAATTATTTGAAAGGTGATAGCGTATTTAATTATTTCTTAAGCTGACTAAATGAGACACCAAACAACAGAGATTCTTATATAAGAAGTTAGCTAGAAACTGAGATCTACAATCTCAGAAAAATCTGATTTGAAAAAGATAGCATGATTAATGTCATTTTATATAATAAAAATAGCTAGGACAAATGATTGCTCGGCGACATTCTCTTGAAGTGGTTGCATGTGTGAGATCCCTTCCCACACCATGCCCCCATTCCTTCCGACTCATAAATAAAACCAAACACCCACAAAAGCCAAGCTTTAGTATAAGGCATTGCGGCCTTTCTATATCCAAAGATCTCTCTTTCTCGAGGCCACATGCACATGCCTCTTCCCTTTGTGCATGCTTGGTATAATATTGCCAAGACCTCAATTGCCTCGTAAGTCCTGCTCCAATTTAAATAAACAGAATAGGACAATTTCATTCGGATTGGGTATATCACATTTGTGTTAGTTAATGGTAAATAATCATGTTCGAATTAAATGTACCGAGTGATCGGATTCATAATTACTCTTAATCAATTTTGAATTAGCCAAAGCAGGTACGCATGTACTGTACTGGCTTGTGTTACAGCCTACTGGCATCATACCAGCTACCATATATCTGGCATGTAAAAAGACTTTCTCTTTACGCATCAATTTATGACATGTTTGTAGGGTGCATGATCGATGTTTTTTTCCCCTTTATTTTCTTGAGATTAATTAGGATGAGGAGATTTCCAAATCTTTGCACTTGAACCAAATCATTTTTTATGTCAATTTATATATGTATAATTAAAAAAATATTACATATAACAGTTTATATAAATTTAATGATTTACAAATTAATAATTTATATTTTTTTATTGATATTAATAGTTTACATATATAATTTTTTTGTGATTTATATTTCATATTTATTTATTGTCTAATGAGAATTCAACACCTAATGATGTTTTACAAATCATTTAGCATTCTATAAGTATAAATTGTTCATAAATTTAAGTTGAATATAGAAAATTACTAATTTATATTCCTAATGACGCTTTATTTTTTTAAAATGAAAAGGCATTAATTAACTGGATGAATTATTGAACAATAGGGGTGTGTATCATCAAGCATGCATGCTAAAATAAATTCATGAACACTTTAACCTCATACTCATAACTTGTTTGGATTATTCAATGAAAGTAAGACAAAATTTACGTATAATTGCAACCAAAATTAACAGCTGTCCAACTTGCAAGCTCTTCTCAAATCCCAAGATTTAATTGATAAATATCGAACATGATCCTTCACGCAAATATTTGCACGCAGGTAATAAGTAGGCCAAAATAATTAAACCAACTAATGATAAAATGGAAGATGCAGTGTTCGATGTTGTCTGGAAAGCATGGTGGGGAGGCTATGGGCTTAACCAAAAGTAGACCCTGCTTTGGGAATTGGTTGTAACTTAATCCCTGGAGCTTAGCAAGAGCGACACCTTAGTGGGGAGAATCATGTCAAGAGAGTTGCTCTTGTGCAATGGGCCCCATCCCTTTCCTTTCTTTTTGCACTCATCCATCCTGACATCATCCAATTAAACCTTCAAAACATGACGCACAGTTACTCCTGCTAAAAGAAAATTTGGAGCTGTACATAGAAGTATTGTACATCTGTACTGGTACTTCATAGTTGCCTACATGACTTTGGCACTAGCTATTATTCAGAAATAAGACCAATATAAACCTTAACAACTTTTCAGTTTACTTTGGTGGAACTGTGAAGCTTAATTATAGGGCTATAGTTTTATATTTTAGGAAAAGAAAAAACAGAAAATGCATATTTCAATCAATTATGTCATGTTAGTATATGTCATGGGACCATTAGACATGCTATTTTCAGGCAATTGACGTCTTAATAGCCTAATAAACCATTGGCTTTAAATCTTAATTATTAGCAAAGTTAGCAATTGAACTGCTTCCAACGTCATTATTGGTCGACCTCAGGTTGATAGCATTAGTTACCCCAATGTTAACCTGGATTATAGGTGCCACGTTTACCTGATTATATCACGTTCTGATGCGAACGTCAACACCGTCTGTCTCGGCCTAAAAATGGAAAAGGTACGATTAATTTTCTCCGATTAATATAACAAATTTGGGTTTAAATTATACTAGACATGGCGATCGCAGTTTCGCTGCATTATACAAATATAAAAATTTCTAATGTAAAATATAAAAAATCTGTCGTAAAATACTTGTCAAAATTTATAGACAAAAATTAGTAAGTTCAAAATTAATAATTGCTTCCATAGAACATCGTTATATAAACTTGACATAAATTTTCTGCCCAAAAAAATCTGATTGGTACTAATATTTTTTATTTATTTAAAAAAAATATAAAAAAAGGAAAAAAACTATTTTTGGCCGCTATTCATAGCGGCCAAGGCTTTTAATATATATCTTAAATATAATAATAAATTTTACGATGGCTTTTGGTATATATATGTTCATTGTTATGGTGTATCCCTAACATGAGCCGTTGATCTTGTAAGGATATTATGATTGATTACACAATTCATATTAAATTTGATAGTTTGTACTTGTAAGGAAATGAAAGAAGTAACATTTTATTGCAACCACAAGTTAATGTGCATATATATTTATAGCTGTAGAGACATTAATTGAGAAAACAATACAAAAATTTATAATTTAGACAAATATTTATACAAAAAAACGCTTATTTTAAATTTTACTCTTCTTAAGTGCCAAAACATTCAATCTAATAAAACCACAAACCAAAATAAAAAGTTTCACTTCTTGATTTTTATCTCATTTTCACCGGTACGTGTATCATAAGCGTGGATATACAAAAGGTACCAAATGAGTAAGAACTTAATATTATATATATTTTAAATAAATTAGTACGAAAAACATAAATAATAGCAATATAAAGGTGATTAGTTGAGATTTTATTTTAATAAGTATATTTAACATCACAATAGTATATCCTATTTTAAATTTTAGATTTTCAGTTTCTAATATTTTGATTTATTCAATTGATGTGGATAATTTTTAAAACCAAAACGTAGAAGTTGAGAACATAATAACAGTTTTAATGATAAACTGAACTAAAACTAAATAAAATTGAAAAATTTAACGAAAATAGCAAGGTTAGGTGTAAATTAATTAACGATTAAGAAATACCCATAACGTTCGTGACAATATAAATACACAATAAGTTTCCTCCCATCAGAGAAAAACCAAACGGAATTAAATCATCACAAACTTCACGATATAAATCTTTCCAAAGCTGAAAGAGATATACACCGGTGCCCATAGAATTGGTAAATTGGATTCTTGTGTGCGACAATTAAAGCAGTATATCCGCAAGTACCTACCAGACAGAATTTCCATTTGAAATTCAGTTACAGCCGAAATACGATCAAGCATTTTGCCATCACATTTCTTAAACCAAATAATTATTACAAAGAGAGATATACTGACAAGTTAACGAGGTTTCATTATTGTGGAAACGCTTCTGGTGAAACGCTTCCGGATGGAAGGAGGCAATGGAGTACTTGCGCTAACAACGAGGCAGATTATGATTATTGTGGATCTCCAGTGGCATTACCAATTTAATAATTTGTTTAGTGGGTGATTGTTCACTACTTTGTATAAGTACTCCATTTAAAGCAACACTGTAGTTTCCACAGAAAACCAGAGGGTCCAAAACTTCCCCTGTAAAATAACTTCATTGAAGAAACACTTTCATGTACGCTGGGTCTGTTACTTTTAGCGTACACTTGTAGTAGAAGACTGAATCACTAAAGTCTCCAGATAAGGAGCTACAAATTTAGACACATCTCCATTTAAAGATACAATGGACATACTTATTTGCAGGTTCAAAACAAGGAACTGCACATTTCCAATATAATGGAATTGAGAGGAATATGGAGGAAACAAAGGGCTCACGTGTATTTTTGGAGGCAGCGCAGCATTAATGCATGAAATTAACTGAAGGTAGGACCGTAGGAGAGACGAAATAATGATGAAACTTTTGTTTCCTTGCGAGCATGTTTTTTCTCCTTCTCTAAAGTGGGCTCCATGTTTCAATCACTCTATTTATTACAAGTTACAACCCAAGTATAAACCAGGGCTCACAATCCAAAGCAAGAAAGGGTGCATAGATACATACAGAACCTTGCCTCCTTTTCTTCCTTATACAAAGCTACCATATTTCATATATGTCTACAAGCAAGCTCCGAAAACACCCAAGAAAACAATTCTCAAGATATAACACCTTTTCTTCTCCGTTTGGTTGTATTCTCTCTCTCTATTTATGTAGCCTCCTTTGATGAACAACAATCCCAGCATCTTCCTCCCACTATACAAAAGAGGAAATTTATATTTTTAAAACCTAATTATCATCATGTTAAGCTCTCCCTCTCCTGCATCAACACCGGCGCCAATGCAGCCGCCTCCGCCTTCTCTCCCTTCTTTGCAGATCAACACAAAGAAGAAACGACGACCGGCGGGAACCCCAGGTACACACAAAGAGGAAACTTAATTACTTTGTGTTAATTATATACGTAGCATTGTGAATTTGTGATTTCATACTAAATTTCATATCCCAAATTCTTGCATTTTCTCAGATCCTGATGCAGAGGTGGTATCTTTGTCGCCGCGAACCCTCCTAGAATCGGACAGGTACGTGTGCGAGATCTGCAACCAAGGATTTCAGAGAGATCAAAATCTCCAAATGCACCGTCGGCGACACAAGGTGCCTTGGAAGCTGCTCAAAAGGGAAACAGCAGAGGCTTCAAAAAAGCGTGTGTTCGTGTGTCCTGAGCCGACGTGTCTCCACCATGACCCGTGCCATGCACTCGGTGACCTTGTCGGGATCAAGAAGCACTTCAGGAGGAAGCACAGCGGCCACCGGCAGTGGGTCTGCGCCAAGTGCTCCAAGGCATACGCTGTGCAATCGGATTACAAGGCGCATCTCAAGACTTGTGGTACTAGAGGCCACTCTTGCGACTGCGGCCGTGTATTTTCTAGGTTAGATTATATTTTTACTTAATTTTCTTATTGATTTATTAAATATTTAAATATGAGTTGATGGGTTACTGATTCATTTTAGTTCTATTGTTCTTGACTTTTTTCTGATTTATTTTGTTTTTCCTTCTTCCTTTTCTTTTTTTCTGAAGTGAATGTTTATTTTGGATGTGTAGTGAAGAGTGAGTGATTGGGTGAGTGAGTGGGTGTGGCAGTAAGGCTGACAGCCCGAATTATTATTTTGGAAGAAATAAACTGAGTGGCTCAATTTCCAAGGCTGACTGCTAGGTTTTGGCAGCCTTTTCATTTGTGTCTGTTCTGATGCTCAACCTGAGGTGTAAATGAACCTAAAGTTTGAAACCTTTCAGTAGTTGAAATTTATTTTCAAACAAGATATGATGCATCTTCTTGTCCTACTTACATGCTCTCTCTCTCTCAGCTTTAATCTCTCATTTCATGATTGTCAGCTTTCTTTAATAGACATCAGGACTCAAATCACACCAAATGAAGTTAAACTAGCTTTAAACGTCTAAACCATTTATGTTCTTAATATAGCATTAAGCCGGTCCTATTTAGCTCCTTGTTGTTACATCAACTTCATGAAAAATAAAAATTGATCACAATATCTTCTCTCATTCAGGGTGGAGAGTTTTATAGAGCACCAGGACACATGCAATGCCAGCAGATCTCGTGCTGAACTCAACTCGATACAGTCCCCGGTAGCACCTCTCGCAAGCCCGAGCACACCGATCAACACTATCCAAACCCGAAGGCCGACACTTCCTAGCCTAAGAATCCCTAACCCATCCTCCATCTTACTTCGGCCAAGTCAAGCAACTTTCCTACTTCCGGATCAACACCGCACAGCTAGCCATGAGCTCCAGCTTCTACCTCCGTTCACTCCTAGAACCCCCATCAATATCCCTTCACCGTCTACTTCCCCGATATCAACCGAAGAATCCGATGTTACAAAGCTTCAGCTGTCGATTGGACCTAGCAGTGCGAGTAGTACATGTACTGATAGGCCCATGTTGTCGCCAGAGAGTGTGAAGCTGGAGGCAAAAGAACAATATGGACTTGCATTGATGGACAAAACAAGAGCAGATGAAGCAAGACAACAGGCCAAACGACATGTCGAGTTAGCTGAGGAGGAGTTTGTAAAGGCAAAAAGAATAAGGCAGCAGGCTGAGATGGAACTAAGTAGAGCTCAAGCTTTGCGCGACCATGCGGTTAAACAAGTCAACTCGGCTCTACTTGAGATAACTTGTTTCTCTTGTAAGCAACAATTCCAGGCAAAACCCTTGGCAGTCTCGGAGGACAACTCGTTTGTCATGTCAGCAGTGACCGACGGGGAGGTTGCAAACTATGATCAGGTTGATCAACGGAAGAATTGATGATGCAAATCATGCAATTATGCATCAGTTGCTAGATTTTATTTATTGAGAAATTGAGGAGTAAAGCATTTTGTTTAGACTCCATAGGCTAATTAATTGAGTTGCTTTGTTTCATAGATCAATTATTTAATTTGCTTTGTATTGTGAATTTGTAACTAGCTTAAGGGTTCTGGGGGTGCTATGGTTTTTTCCTAATTAGTGACCAGAAATCGAAATATAGTGTGCTAAACTTTTCCTCCTTTCGGTTTGTTTGAATCTTGTATAATATTTAAAACAAAAAAAAATCTGTCTTGACAGAATGACAGTGTTTTCTTTTTTACTTTGTATCGCTGTGCACGTTTTCTCGTTTTGCGAATTAGTAAACAAAATGAATGACTGTGATTAAATACTATTGTATAGTATTATCTTATATCTCTCGCTCCTTCTCTTCTTAAAAATATGATAATCAGTAATGGATTTCGTAATCCTTCCCCCTTAGTAATAAAGTATTAAACAATTGCAACGACTTTATCTTTTCCTAAATAACAGCTCATGATGGCGGCAAGGCTAGTGATGTAGTTTTTTCTGTGATTTGTTTCTGAAGAAAGATCAGACTATAACATAATGTATAAAGGGTTTCTTTGTTAGTTGTTTAAAATTAATGTGAAACATCAATTGTTAGTAATGATTGCTAAACAAAGGCCAATGCAAGTGTATCTATGTTATACTGCATTTTATAGACAGAGTTAATCGTCAGAATATGCAACTAGTGTTCTTTCAGTCATGATGCATTCAAAACTTTTCTCTCTTGTTTTGAAATTAATTATTTTGTTCCGCAGATGTTTTCACTTTACTTAAATCTTTCAAAATTTGCATCTATTATGAAGAAAAATATTTAATAAGATATTAAGAGCGACTCCTTAAATTGTAAAGAAACAAAACCTTCGTCATATTTAGTTAATTTTCCTGGTAAAACTTACTCTTAACTCTTTAGTTACCGGTAACAATTAAGAGGAAAGAAATAGCGGAAGAGATACAACAACAACAGTGAACAATCCACAAAATATAATATCTGATGCCAAACACTACAGTCCATTCGGTGCAGGAATGAACTGTTTGCTTATGGAGGAACTGAAAGAGAGGTGAAAGAGCCGATCTGTTCCCTGGCTTTAATTTCCTTGCTCCTGTTCTCTTCTCTATTCGTCTCATCATCACCATTCATGATACATGAGACTTGAATCTCTCTCTCTCTTCTCTTTCTCTCTTTCTCTCTCTTGCTTAGGGAAAGATAGTCTCTCTCTTCTCTTTCTCTCTTTCTCTCTCTTGCTTAGGGAAAGATAGACTTGGTAAAGACACTGTGGGAACGAGTAACAAATACATGCCATGGTATTCAGTGCCACTAATCCTTGCTCTTTCACTTTCTCTCCTTGAGTTGGATTCGTCAGAGTTTGGGAGAGTGTAATTTGGATTATCTAAGGCGTGTTCCGACACCACAGAGAAATTACCGGTCCGGACAGTTCTCTGTGTACCGTGTTCACTGCCATTTCGGTTCCAACTCAGAAATCTATGCACATTTATTGTAGTGGGTCAACTTGATCAGTTTCCTGTTGAGCCGCAGCGACTGAAATCTTGTTCTCCGGAAATCTTTATTTTTCCTTTTTTTTTTTCCTTTGGAAAAATGTTACATCATCAGAAGGACTAGCTACAAAAGAAATATCTTGGACAAATGTTTTTGCTATGCTAAATGAATGTAGAGTCCATGATTCTATTCCTAGACTTAATTATAAATAGGCAAAATTGTCTGTATACCCCTCAAATCTTCTTCATCCGTCCATATACCCCTCAAATCTCTAAACTAGCTCATACACCCCTCTAATCATGTGATTAACTTATATTTACCCTTTTTAATTTTTTTACTGACTTTTTAGATCTTAAAAATATTTTAAGTTATTTTGGACAAATATGCCCATGACAATCTGACCCTGGTCGTATAACCTTCCACATTTTTGCCTATCAACTAGAAATTTTATTTCTTTCCAAAACAATAAGTTCCTAAATAACTACCGATACTAAATCGGCAGGAAATATTCTCGCTTCATCTTCACCAAATTTTCATCAATTTGCCCTCTCTCCTTATCTCTCTCAGCTTTATCTTTTAGAGAAGAAACTACATTTTATTTTATAGGCCTTGTGTTGTATAACTCAGGACTTTTAGTGAAAAATGTATATCCTCAATTAGAAACATCATCTTCAATCCCCATATATACTATATGAAGCTCTAAATGACAATGCAAAAGCCAAACTATAAAATAGTTATGATATAGAGTATCGTCAGTTAATCTATTACTAGAAAGAAATTGCATTTAATATTATTATTATATACAAATGATATTTCTTGCATTATACAAATGATAAGGTTTCGTGCAAACATGTTCTATGATATTGCAAAAATTTCTTACCAATTCGGTGCATAGTATCAATAGTGATTTGGAAAGATACAAAATTTGTATTTAATAGGAATGAAAGAGCAAAGTTTCTCGGGCAGGAAGAAGAGGCTAGATAAGCATGGGCATTTCCGTCCAAAATAAATAATTCATATTTGGGGCAATTTTGTTTATGCCACTCGAAATTACTGAAATTTGGTTTTTGCCACTCAAAAATGCAGCTTTGCATTTTTGCCACTCATGGAGGAATATTCCTTAGTGATCATATTATGTGTACTACGATTGTGTACCCACACTAATATTTATCAGTTGACGATTTTTACTGGTTCTGGATTCTTCTCACATCACAGTGTTTGTCCGCGATCTTCCCCAACCCTATGGGTACTGTACGGCAGTGTGATTCTTTTGAATTTTCCGAAACTTTTAAAATTTATTAATTGTGACCATATTTTTTTTTTAAGTTATGAACAATTTCTAAAAATTTGGTATAATCTAGCCCTTAAGTGCCTACCTAGAACACGTAAAAATTTAGAAAGCCATAAATAATATTAAGAAACAAACCTTGCTCTGATACCAGAATGGATTGGTAACCCAGGGAAATCAGAACTCGCTACGGATTACTGAGAATACTGAGAGAGAACTGAAAATTTTATTAATATTGCGGAATTGTACAAAGAAGAGATGTTTGGTAGAATGGGTGATGCCCTTCTCCTGAACATCTAATGCTTATTATATAGAGAAACCGGTTGGTATCTCATTATTGCTATGCGGGTGCTCATTGGGCCCCATCGTCCATTAGCAATAGTGGAATACCACAAGTGGTTCCCTTTTACACACTATCGGAAATCAAAAGTACAATAATTTCCCGACAAAAGAAAAAGAAATATTCCTGCTCCCACGAGCCAAGGAATCAAACAAACTAAAGTGATGCGTACCAACCGTTGGTTGCACCGAAAGTAAAGATAAAGCTAAGATGCCCATGTGATTGTGGACCTCTTAGAGAAAGTAGCCTTGGCGCACTTGATTGAGCTGTTGGTGGAGTTCTAGAAGATGTTGGATCTTATCATTCACTGGTCCCAGAGCATCTCTGAACCAATTATCTCTTCCTCCTGCATGCTGTTCAAGTCTCAATTTTTGGATATAACTCATTGTGATGAGTCTCTCCAATTCTTCAATTGTTCTTGCGACTTGGGTTTCGTACTTCTCCTGAAGTTGTGCGTACATGGCCTGTTGTAACTGAAATGATATAGGAGATGTTGTTAGATAATCAACAGTAACAATCTCATAATCAGTCAGTAATTCATTGTTGCCACATAGTGAAGCCCATCGCTTTGCTTGTGCTAGCGCCAATCTAGTACTTGGTCTTGCTGGAAAAGTTGATGACTCGCCTTGAATCATACTGTGCAAGAAGTTAAGCACCATTGCTCCTGAAAAATAAAATCAGCAAAATTACAATAAATAACTAAAATCTAAATATCAACAGTTTTCCGTAGATCCCTGTCAGATATAGCTTAGATACAAAATATCAACAAGTTTCCGTAAATTCTTGTCAGATATTTGGGTTATAGTGGGTCTTTTCAGCAGTCCACTATGCCTGCTCTCCTTCTTCCTAAGGTTTTTAGAACAAATTACTGAGATTATCGATAACCCCAATAAGTTCTCGCTGTGTTGGTTTAGGTGCTCCTGACATTTCCCTCAATGCACCTTCTAGATCTTCTAAATATCCTTCAATTGAACAACAATTAACGGTTTTCACCATTTTTGCTGTTAGTCTTGATAATGAATCAGCAAGGATATTCAGTTTTCCATCAATATGCTCAAAATGCACTTGAACTCCTGTTCCTGTAACAAAATCAACAAAGTTAATCCACCTAACTCTGGATGGCTTATTCTGTGCTGATTTGTTGTAGAAACTGATTATGGCTTGACAATCAGTTCTCAGTGTGATTTCCTTCTGGTCCAAGTAATGAATCTTTAGAGCACTCATAGTTTCCATGCAAGCGTGTATCTCTGCATCTATTGTAGATTTCAGAGTTGGAAATTTTCCACTTGCATAAGCACAAACTCTTTCTGTGCTTCTGGGGTCAGATTTTGCCTTCTTCCATTTGCATATTCCGCCCCATCCTTCCATGCAACCATCTGTCTCCAAGATGATGTATGATCCTTCCGGTGGTAACTCAAGATCTGGCAGCTGCTGTACTGCATTTTTTATTTTTCGGATTATTTCATAATCTGAACTCTTGAGTCTTTTATCTCCATGCTCACTGGTTTTTGAATATAGCGGCCCTAGGAGAGTACCAAGTTTTGGAATATAGGATCTTGCATAGTTTAGGATTCCTAACCATGACCTTAATCCGGATTTTTCTTTTAATTTCTCTTCATTAAAAGAAATTATCTTCTTGATTATGTGCGGTTGAAGTCAGATTTTTCTGTTGCCAATTACTGCACCTAGGAATTCGATTTCCCGTACAGCAATCTTCATTTTTGTTGGGGATAATACCAAACCCCATTTCTCACAGATTTCAAGCATTTTCTGCAAATGCTTGGCATGCTGTTCTTCATTTTCTGAGAATACCAGTATATCATCGATGTACACTGCTATGAATTCTTCCGTTCCCCTGAAGCAGTTGTCCATCTTTCTTTGAAAAATTGCTGGCGCATTCTTCAGTCCGAATGGCATTACTAACCATTCATACAATCCGTTTGGCACAACGAACGCCGTCCATTCAATTGAGTTTGGATCCATTGCCACCTGATGGAATCCACTCTTCAAGTCAAATTTTGAATAAATTCGACTATTCCCGACCTTCTTAAGGATGGTATTAATGCCTGGTAGGCTGTACTGATCTTTATGGGTATTATCGTTCAGGGTACGGTAGTTGAATACCATACGCTCTTTACCTTTAACCTCGGCACCAGTTTTTGGGTCTATGGATGTACCCGAATTTACCATCATAGCCATTGTCCTGTGTCGGCTTTTGCTTGGTCGAATTACTCCAATTTTGAGTAATGCTTGCACATGTTTATCAAACTGCTCTTTCATTGCAGGGGTTACATGCTTAAGTGGTTTGTCTTGAATTGTGACATCCGGGTTGATAATGTCGAGTTTGCATGTGACCTGGTTCTTTGACCAATGTTGGAGAGGATTATCTCCAATATACCCTTGCTCTTTCAGTCTGTCAAGTAGTGGTTTGAATTTTTCTCTGAAGCTTTCAGACTGATCTCCGATTGAATAGGCGGTTGATCTTTGAATCTCCATGTACTCGAGTTCAGATAAATCTAGCTCTGCGATTTCCGCCATTGATGCTACCTCGGCATCCACCTTTGTTGCAATTGTTGTGACATTTTTGTAAAATGTCACCATTTGGCCTTCAATTCTGAGCCCCCCTTGCATGGCTCGTATGAAATTGCAACCAAGTAACATCTGAATTCCATCCCTTTGAAGCATTGGAAATGCATACGTAAATGGGATTCGGAATTTGTTTTCTTCAATGGACATCATACCACCTTTGAGCTTCTTGTTGGCGGTTTGTTGGGAATTGACTCCATTGATTTGTATTGGGTAGGCGCTTGGCTCCATTGCCTCTGCTGGTATTGCTTGTTCATCAATACAGCAAACTGTTGCACCCGTGTCCAGGATTGCTTGGACTTTGAACTTTGTCACTCCGGGTATTTCCGTGACTAATTCAATATTATAGAGCCTATTCAAGATTCTCTTGCCACGTCTGGGATCTGGCACTTGGGTTGACACCATCTCTTCTTCATTTATCATTTTGATAATGATCCCTTTATTGTTATGTTGTGGTTGTGGCTCAAAATCAGAATCAGAGTCTTCATTCCTGACTATCGGTTCCTCTTGCATAAGACTCTTTCCCTTTGAATTAGATAGATCTCTCCCTAATTCGAGCTCTTCTACTCTTTCTTTAAGCTGCTGATTCTCAGCTAAAAGAAATTTCACATAATCTGTGAGCTCTTCGATCAACTTGTCTTTGTTGTCATAGTGCAGGGTTGACCGCTTGATTACGAGTTTTCGTCCAAGTTCGAATCTTGAGCACATCGGACAAACTGTGATCTGACAAAAACCACAATGTGCCCTCATGCTGGGGTTAGTTAGCTCTTGACAGAACCAACATCTGATGCAGTCAGCGGGAACTGGTTGATTGTCCTGCCACTGATGCTTGCAATCCTTCATATTTTGTGGCAATTGTTTAGCCACTCTCCATGAATTTGTTTCAGGGTTGGTTGAGGATGTGGTCATCATCGAAATGTTTTCATATGGGACCTCCGACAGTCTGGCTGTGAGCGAATGTCCTGCTCCTCCACCCTCTCCCTCGGAAAATGAGTAGATTGCATCGCTATCTGGCTCATTTTGGTCAACTGAGAGTACATCCCAGTCATCATCTAGGTCGAGGTTTTCGACTATTGCTGCCCTTGCAATGTTGCCCTTTTGCTTTCTGCATTCGCGAGCAAAATGACCTTCTTCACCACAAATAAAGCACTTGCATTTTCGGACCTTATCGGCGTGCTTCTTCTTAAATACTCGGATGTGAGTATCATGTGGCTTTCCCCTGTATGTCTTAGATTTCCTAAGACCATACTTCTTGTTTTTCTGATAATAACCAGGGATTGGTATCCGGCTGCAGAAGGATAGATCCTTAAGACTCTTTTGTAATGCAGCTCGCTTGCACTGTTCTGCTAGGTACTGATAGGTGAAATGTATTCTTGGAATTACACCTATGGTAGCGCCTGGGTACTTCTCATTGAATGCCTTTTCGATTTCACTGCCAATGATAGGAGGCATCTTCCTAAAGAACTTCACTGACAGTTCTGGCGAGATATACATCCGCCCTGATTTTGCTGCCAAAACCTTGTAATCATTAATATAATCGAATAGGTCCTTGACATGTTGACAGGATAGCCTTTCTAGATCATTGTAGGCTCGTTCCTGTTCCTCGGTTGACCCAGTCGTTGGGTCTTCCAACAGAAACATTCTCCTGACCTGAGATAGCAAATTTTGCGGGTCGTCGGAGATGTTCACCAACTCATCATATTCAGTGGGATATGCCATCCGCCACTGAATCCAAGTTTTCTTCTCAGTTTCACCGAGAAGGTTCTCCACATAGTTGGCCTTGGCCTTGTTGTCGGCCCAATTTCGTTCGTTCAGCAGGTTGAGGGTTATTGATTCCCATCTGGAGATTACCTCTGAATAAAGACCAATATCCTCAGGCAATACTAGGATTGCGCCTTGCCCAGCTTGTGCGGTTGGTAGATTGAATCTTTCATTCATTTGGTGTGCATAGCCTCCGCGAATATTGTCCAGGCGTGCTTTGATCTCTGGTACGTTGTATTGTTGTGGCTGCCTAGAACTGCTTGCTGGCGGATACATAGCTGGACCCATTACAGGCTCTTGAGGTAACTGTGTCATTGATGACTCTGCTGTTGAAAGTGCTGTCTCGGTTGCCTGTTTCAGCTTTCTTAGGATAGGGTACTCCATGTCTTCCATCATCAAAATTGTTTCATCTTGAGGTGGTTCATCCCAAATTGTTTCAGAAAAGGTTGTGGAGGAAGTTGTATTCTCTTCACCTCCTTGAGAAAGAAGATTTAACAAATCTTCTTGCTCTGGTTGATTATAGCAAGAGAAGATGCTAAGGAATTCATCTTCTTCTTCTTCTTCTGACTCGTCCCACTGACAAGACATCATGAGCACTTGCTCATCGTTCCAGTATTGATCATTATCAATCAGGTCTGACCAACTAATTTCATTTGAAATAAATTGAATTATTGGATCACTATCTTCAAAATGGTCTGCCCATATGTAAGGGTACATGGGCTCAAGCACGTCAATCGTTGGTTCAGATTGCTCAGCCTTCAACATCTCGACAAACCATCTGCCAAGTATGTATTCATCGTCTAGATCGGTACTGTCTGCCTCACTGTGCTCATCAGGTTCTGGAAATTCTCCCTCCGAATTATATTGGTAATCAGGATCATCTTCCCACGGCCAATATTCGTCTGGTGTTAGTAGGTTGATAAATTCCTGATTAAGATCTTCTTCATCATGCTGTCCTCTAACAACATCTTCAGGTGGTTGGGTCGTTGCATAACCCGAGAACCTTACTAATAAGGAGCCATCTGTTCTGGAATGGATTGTTGCCGTTTGAGGATTCTGGATTTGTGAGATTTGAGCTGGTCTCACTATCCATTGTCGGCCTTGGAGTTCTTCTGTTGTCCTTATCGAGCCAGGGATGGCCCGAACTCCTCGGCTTGCAAGGTGATCTGCCACATTTTGCACATTATATCTGAAATTTGTGTGGCTTGTGTTGGACAATCGCCCAATTAGTGATCTTGAGAGTAGCATATTGCTCTCCCCTCCTTGCCAATTTTCATAACCATGGGTTTGTATCACCAATTGTAAGTGATTTCTGAAGTCTCTAATGCTCATGGTCATGTCTGGAGCAGTATATGATAACTGCGTTCCAGAGGTGAGATCAATCTCCATCGAGCTAATGATAGCTCTGTCATCTCGCCACCTAGTGTCTCTGAGTAACACTAGTGCATTGACACCTGCATTTCGCCTATGCAGCGTGTATAACCGAACCATTATTAGTCCGATATGAAGGTGTTGGAGTCCTTCTTGTAAGAGTCTATTAAAACTTTCATTTGAGATAAAAGGTAACTCCACTTGTTGGCCATCTGTGACCAATACCCGTTCGTCCGAGTAATGTTGGTACACACGATGCCGACTTTCTGACCATCCTGCTTGATAAAGTGTTTCTGCAGGAACTTGTTGGGCCCGCCGATACTGAGATATGCTTAACTCAGCATCTGGGTTCATCTGCGACTCAAGGCTTCTTTGATATCGCCCTGATCTTCCTGGGAGCCTTCGTTGAGCTTCAAACCGCAATCTAGACCCGAGGCGGTAGCCACGAATCTGATCTTCAACGGTTGGTGTGCGGTTGTCTTCTCCTCCTGATACTGATGGCCTGGGGGCCACTGGCTCCGTCTGTGTCTGTGTCCGACTCATTTTGCTTTCTTCTTCTCAGCGTCGAAGATAAGCTTTGGGTCTTTGAACACAAAGAGTTTGCCTTTCGGCTTTTGGATTGCTGGCTTGCTGGGCTCTCCTAGGCTTAGTTTCTGCAACTGTTTTTGAATTTGATCAAGAGATTCTGATAAATCTTCTTGTGGAACAGCCTCTTTGCCCTTGCTCACCTGTAGCTGACGTACTGCAGTTTTCAAATCCTGCACTTCTTCGTTGAGTTTTAGTAATAACTGAATTGTGGTATTATTTTGTTTAAACAATATATCTGTTGGTTTACAGGTTATTTCTTGGGGTTTAACAAAACCGATTGCCGGTTGTTGTATTGACTCTGTTGCTATAAGTGCTTCTTTGTAAACTGAACTTTCTGCACTTAAACGCCAATCACTCATAAAGAAGGGGATTTATTCTTAATTTCTAAATGACTTTTTATTTCAAATATTCTAGGCCGGCATTTTTGGGTTCAATTATACCATTATATTGATGTTTTGTACATATTCTTAAAATTCTCTTTGTTTACACATCTGGTCACTCTTGGGGACACTCTTGGGGTTCCTAAGGCATTTAAAGGTGAGTGGAGTGGCAATTTCAGAATGAACCTTTGCTTTTGGGTGGCAAAATCAGAAACTTTAAAAACTGGGTGGTAATTTCACGATTTCCTTAATTTTGGGTGGTATAAAAACAATTTTCCCTCATATTTTTAAGATATAAAAAGTTAGTAGAAAAATGAATAAGGATACATGTAAGTTAACATCATGATTAGAGGGGTATATGAGCGAGTTTAAAGATTCTAGAGGCATATAGACGAATGAGGAAGATTTGAGGGGTATACAGACAATTTTGCCTTATAAATATTTTGAATAGCATGGTTTAGCTCCTTTAAATTTTCGGTCAACTGGGAATTTGATTTTGGTCTACTTAGACTTTTATCTCTCTTCTCGCGTCATTTCCGACTTGAATAGTTGATTTGGATGAAATTGGTTTTGCAAATTAAATAGCTCCTCACCTCTCGTACTCCACTTTCTGTTTTAGCAAGTTAGCTGAATTAAGTTCAGCAAGTCATGCCCTTAATTATAATGGCCTCGTTTGGATGGGTGAGGAATAGGTCTATTTCCATAATAGTCAATTCCTGACAGATAAAAATCATCCAAACGCAAGTAGAATAAGACAAGAATAGCCAATTTCAGAAATAACATAATTTCCAATAACACTTTTCTCACTACTTTTCATCTCAATAACACTCTTCCCAACGCTATTCCTAACTCACCATCCTAACAACATTTCTTATTCCCGAAATAGCACTCTTCTCACTATATATTCTCGTAAATAGTATTTTTCCCTAAATTTACGCTATTCCTATCATATTCCTAACCCATCCAAACGATACCAATACGAATTATGTTCTATTAGTATCTTTAGGTAGGGCTCTCAATTTCGCCGTTTACCACGTTATGCCGTTCTGCATAACCGAAACGGAACGAATAACGATACCATTTTTCATTTCGTTTCAATAACGAAACGGCAAACGAAACAGAAAATTATACCGTTTCGACCGTTTCAGCCTCATTTCAAACCGTTTCATGTGTATTTTATGAAGTGGCATGGTTAATGGTACAGAGTTCTGTTTTGTTTTCAAAACGAAACGGTTTGCGAAATGACATATGGTACCGTCTCAGCAAACGGAAAAGGTTGTTCCGTGCCCATTGGCCACGTTTGACAGCATGATCTTTAGGTATATGTAGTAAGATTGACCTTTACATTAAGACTTAGGAGGACACCATTAGTTACATTAGAGAATATAATAAAAATAATTTTGACAACTGGAACTCGATCTAGTGACAAATAACAATAAATTTTGAGTGAAATGTCATTAGTTCGAAACTCGATTAGAGTCTCTTATAGACATTTAATATAAAAATATGTTGGGAAGTAGATCCTCAATTTATCTTAAAAAATAATTTTAAAATTTTTATTTAGATTACATTTAAGTGGGATTTTACTTTCATAAATATCCTAGGTATTAGAACCATACGATTAGAAATAGGCTAAAATCGTGACGATTATAAAATAAAAGTAGAGGAAAAAATTAGTATAAATTATTATTGATGCTTAGAACAAAATAAAGTTTATAATTAATTCCAACTCTGTTAAGATTAACTTCTTTTTACATCAACGTAAACCTCAAAGTTAGAGCAAAATATCTAAAAATAAAATATACATACATGTCGGGTGACTTAAAAGAAAAAAAAAATAATAGATTATATTTTGGTGTGATGTTTGCCATTGTTTTTTGGAACTCTCTGGACTATGCCATCGATTTGAAAATTCGGTTGTGAGATTGTTGCCGAGTCCGTTTATCATGTCACTAAAAATTTGCACACTTGCAGGATAGTTATTTCTCTGTTGGAGATGAGATGGTGGAGTAACATGGTGGTTGGAGACGAGGTATTGTTCGAGGTGATTAAAGAAGTCGATGAAGCTTAAAAGACTATGACTCTTTTGGTGGTTCACGACAATGGTTCAAATTGTCATGGTATAATTATGAGGCGGAGGGTTAGGTGGAGGTTGCGATATGATGAGACGTGCTAATCGTAATTTTTGTTGGGTTTGTCGTTCTTGCTCTCAATTTTTTTCATAGGCTAATTTCATCACTTGGATAAATGCAAAATGTTTAGGTCGATCAGAGTGGATGTTGGATTTGTGGAGATGGTTGTTAAGTAGAGGTATTGTCGATTGTCGGAGATAAAGAGAGGTGGTTGTCGAACTTCACTCTGGTACCACTTGACGATCTAGTGTCTTGAGATATTGGATCCGTGTTCTAAAGAACAAATATTCGATTTAGTGATGTAACAAAAATAAAAAAGAAATTAACAATAATACAAAATTTAGAACTTTCATATAACAATATTCTCAACAAATCTAAGGAAGAAGATGACATCTTCTTATCTAAATACAAATGACATCTTGTATCGCAATAATAAAACATTAATAACTAAATAACTTAAAAGAATAGTAAAACTTTAATAATATTGAAATATTGGAGACGAAATCATTTTTGAAGCCTACGGAATTATTACGTGCATCAATCACCATGCTATCTTGCCGAGTCGGATCCAATAAGACAGTCGTTAATAGTTTCAAGTGCGTATTTGGGTATGAGTTTAATAATCCGACTCGTCATGGCGTCATTGATTTCTTCATTGAAGTGCATTGAGGCTGACAACAGCCAACAGAGACGTTTGGTTTAGCCTCAGAGCTCTCAGGAGTTGACTACAAATAGAGAGGGCCGTGCCGTACTGGATTTAGACCTGTTCTGAAATTCTGTTCAAGTCGGACTGTGTGCTGGGCTAGATATCCTTGCTCAGGGCTTTGTCCGATCAAAATGGTTTGGGCTATACCAGGCTTGCTCCGGTATGATTGGAGCCGACTCAACTTTCTGCTCAATCCAGTCCAACCAAAAATGGATATCCGATAGATTTGGTATGATTTGCAAAATATCTAACAAGTAACAAGCAACAATTAACAATATACTCGTCGAGTGGAGCATAAACAAATTATAATAATAATAACTAATAGAAGCTTAAAAGAAGCAATCAAGAAAACCCACCAGTAAATAAAAAATTCAGATGTAAATTGCACACAGCCTGTGTTTGTAAAATGCAAGAGAATAAGAAAGGCCTAAGAAAAATAATAAAATATAGAATTCTAAGAGTGTATAAATTCTTTCTTGCACTGTTAAAATTGCACTAAATTTATCTCATATATTTATTTCCGTTCTGACAATAGAAACACATCGAATGATTTTTATTTTACAAATTAAAGAAAACTTCCATGTTATTAAAAATTGAAAACGTGTTTATATACAATGATGACACAAAAAACAAAAAACATTCAAACCTGCTTTTCCTTACCTAGAAAAAACTACTTGCAACATAGCCAATGAAGTATTCCGGACAAAAACCCTAACCTCTTTTAAGTTCCTGCTCGTGCAGACAATAATGGACCACATAAGAGAATTCTTAAGAGCCCCATGTGCGTTAAAATTATGATTTTCTTTTCTAACGCTATTGTAATATTTTTTCATGCTGACGCTTTACACCTCTTTATGGTACCGGCCGAAGTTGATAGGCTTCAAAAGTTAGTGTACTAGTGTACCGAAATAAAAATTGTGTGTCAACCCAGGGACATTCCCAAAAAATTACCTCTGGACATTTCTATTTCAACAAATTGAAAGGCCCAAATTGGTCCCACATTTGTGGCAGCAACAGGCCCACAGTCTATCTATATTCGAAGTAGGCGCTAAAGAAATCCACATGGGGAAATCAGATTTGGATGAGATGTTTATTTCATAATTATTATGGGTAGATCGGACAGCAGGATGAAAATTAATAAAGTACTCTGATGCTCAAGTCCTTTGTCATTTATTTAGCTTTACGCTTTTTTCAGTCCATTTTTTTTTTTTTCCTTTTTGGGTCTCCTCTGCGCACGTACTTCTTACTACTGCTGCATACATGATACATTACGAATTACAAAAAAAGGACTATGCAAATCTGTGATATCCTTTGTTGTGTTAAGGAACTAACAACAGCATGATGATGTTACTAAGTACAAGCTATAGTGGGCCGTCATTGAGCCCACTATATTATTAGGCTTAAACCCAAGGTGATGACTGATGTCAAATGCAAAATTTTAATAGAAAAAAAAAATGGAAAACAGAGAGATGTACGTGGATCTTTTATATTAGTAGCGATTTACAAATGATGACAGAATGTTAATTAAAAACAAACGAACAGGGAAAAAGCAATTAGTAATGAAATGCATTATACATGGTCAGAATAGAATGCTATGAAACTTAAAACCAGAAGGTATTGTATAATGTCTGTATGCAAGAGCCGAAAAAATTCGGCTACAAGCCTACAATGATTTTGGGGAAGACGCAGTAAAGAGGGTTTCTGAGGTTAACTCCGAATAATAATAATAATAATAATAATAATAATAATAATAATAATAATAATAATAATAATAATAATAATAATAAACAATCATCTAGTTTTATTTAGATTTCATTGTAAAATTAAATTAACCTGCAAATATTGAAATGGATTGCAAAGACACCATGCAATCAGATATAAATGCTCTTCTAGAAAGGAATGCGTGTATCTATTATGGGGAGAAATAAACCAGAAACGAGCAATCATATTAATTCTGATTCCTTATAAATTTTCTGTTGGGAGAGTGGTGAACCTAAATTTATTGTTGGTCACCTTTTATATTTAATTGACGCAAACTCCATTAAACATTTGATATATCAGACCAAACGGGTACAATTAATGTATTCCAGCATCTACATAAAATAACTGGAAAATCAATGGCCAATGCGGTGCGTAATTGACTTCATTAAGATTCCATTAGGCTTCATATGTGAGTTATGTGAAATTAAGGCAAAGGACAAAGTACACTGTAATTAGGACTCCTTGGCTTTAATTAGTATACTGTCTTTAATAATTTTAAATTTTAGATAAAAATCATCCAAACATCCTTAATTGTTCATGGTGTTATAATTTAAAGTCAAAATTTGTCTTACTAAAAAATAGTAAAGGACACTAAAAAGTTTCTTTTTTTTTTAAATTTTGTTTTTCGTAGTTTACTTTTATCAGTACATCTGAATTGTTTGAGAATAAAACTAGAATTAGGATTCATAATTAAGATTATTTATTCTTGAAATTTTAAGAATAATTTTGTCTGGATTAAAAATGCTATTTTTAATAGTTCCTAATTTGCAATAAAGTTTTAATCCAAATTTGTTTAGATCATTATTCCTCGATTGATAGATAATTTGAAATAAACTTTTACTCTTGTGTATGCGAGTGAACCCTATGTGTAATTAATATATTTTATGTGAAAGATTTTATTTCATAAACAATCAAATTGATATAAATAAAAGTAAAAAAAAAAAGAAGTATTAAATAAGAACATATTTTCATAGTTGAACATTGAAACTACCTAATAGTGAATTCATAGAGAAATTTAAGTAAGAAATAAAATTAGTCATAGACTCATAGTGGTATAGTCTGTAGTCATATGAATGTTAACTAGAAAAAAATGTCATAATATAAAAAATTTAAAAGTGTTGTTACACCTAAAAGTTTGGAGGCCATTATCACTAGCGGAAAGTTAATAAAATTCCACAACATTGTTCTAAACTAATTTGACTACAATGAGTGGACTAAATGAATAATTGGAATTACTAGTAGTGTAGCAGTCCAAAAATTGGATGCTTTGATATTTAACTTGTTTGAAAAGCAAAAAGTTTTAAGATGAGTTATTTTCTTTGAATTATTACTTGTGGACTTGTGCTAACTAAGTTAATTATATAAACGTGTCAGAGTGGCTTCCTGTGAGGACATAAAAACTCGGATAAATTTTGATCGAGGTTATGCTCCGATTCATATATATCAGATAATTAAGAATTAATGGCACCAAAGAATCTTATTTGAAAGGGTTTTAAAATATCCTAAAACGATAGCTTTCACCACAAAAAACAATCTTTTACATCTCCAGTTGCATGCATTTTCTTGCTCTTTTCTTTTTTAGTATTTTATTTTAAATTTTACAAGAAATTGTATATTTCCAATAACAAAGAAACAAGCGGGTCACATCTACGTGACTGTCACGTCCATACCATACCGGTACAAACGACTAACAGAGCAGCATGTCTTGATAGTGAATGGGAATGTGATGCTTGGTTTGACTAATCATCTAACACTGTACACCTACTCCTACTATGCATACGGTCATTTTGCAATATTCATCGACTAATACATGTACTGTTGGTCGAAATAAAACGTACTATTAATCTGCAGGGTTAAAAGAATCATGATAACATGCTGAAATAACACAGGGAAATGTAAGACCAAACGATACAGCGTTAAAATTGAATAACTATCAACACAAGACTTAATGAATTCCGCCATTCTTTGATTGCTTTCATAAATTAGAACCAAGCAAAAGTTAATTAATACGCTGTTTTATTTTGTATCCTTAGCAAAGCTTATCTAAATTAAAGATGAACTTATTGCTAGCTGCTAGAGAAGCACCAACTCCAAGAGCATCTAATGACAGTGAAACTTTAAATGCTGCGCCAATTTGCAAGTTTTATCAGCTGGTTTTAATGATGCCAGAACAACAGAGCTATGGTTTTATAATGCAGTTGAACAGACACAAAGTGTGCTGAAGGGAGGACCTCATACTTGAGTAATTTACATAATAATATACAAAATTCCAGGTAAAATGTTTGAATCTTTGATTCAAGTTGAACTATTGTATGCTTTTGTTATTGCTACTTTGGATCCTGATTTTATGTATCAGAGAAAGCGCTTTTGACCATTATTTCCAGAACACAGTTGCAGGATGACCAGCCACTAATTTTTCACATAATTAATTGATAACGATTATTTTGTTTGGTATGGAATATTATAATTATATCTAGTTTCGGATCTTAAATACATCCAACAACTCTTAGGCTTTTAGAAGAAAGAAATTAGTAATATCTAAGCATGCATTTTGCAATATAGTCCATTAGGCACTTACTATTTACCAATATGTATCCAAGTTTAGTTTGCTTTGGATAGAATGTAAATGTGCATTTAGTAGTAGTATAGATAATAAGGATGTCCAAAATGTTTCCTACGCATTGACAATAGACTAGTGTTCACCGGATTAAAGACGAGTGTGCATCGGACTAAAGGCAAGTATTCACTGGACAATACAAAATAAGGTATTTAGAGTTTTAGATGATTTATTTATTTATTTTTTAAGAAAGATATATCTTTGTCATCTAATTTTTTCGGAAATTAAAGATGAATGCAGGACTTAAACTCTTGACTTTTTAAATGCCATCTAGCACTCTTACCACTGAGGAACTCATGTAGTTAATTTAATTAGAACATGAGTTTGAAAATTAATGACAGCCCGTCCGAATGTATATATGTTTACTTGATCAAAATACGCGACATACCAACTACGTGATTTAACTTTAAAAAAAAAATTTTTTTTCTTCGGATAATTCATGTGCGAGTGTGCATCCGGCCGAAAATGAACACATATTTCATGATTTCTGAAAAAAATTATATTGAATATATTCAAAGATAAATTAAGAAGACAGATATTTCGGATCTTTTGGTATTATAACTTTTTGAACATGCATGGTATGTAATTTTTGAGGCAGTGTACCTTTCAGGATACAACATGTACCTTTGACCGCCATCCCTTCTATTAAATGGGTGTAGAATTGCAACTGTGGTATGATTTTTTGTTTTGTTTTTTCCGTTTGTTCTTTCCGTTTGTTTTTTCACATTTGGTCTTTTGTTTTGTTTTATTGCACGGTTACATGTAACCTCCTGTAATTAATTTCGAACTAGCGATTAATGAATCCATGGGTGACGGGTCCGTAAGCTAATTATATTAACTTCATTAACCTAACCCATTTATAATTAACTGAGAAAAATATAGCTGCATAGTTTCAAAACAATAGTTAAGACAAATAATGTTAACTTCTGGTTCCAAAAAAAATATATAAGATGAGTAGTTTTAGTGTAAATTCAATTGTTATATATGGTGCATTTATTTGATATCATAAAAACGATTATATAACTTATAAATGAAAGTTTTTTTTTTTTTTTTTTTTGAAACAAGTGGGGAACCCCACCACTTTTCCATTACTAAAATGAGAAAAGCAATACACCACACACCCTATCCAGTTAACATAAATGAAAGATATATATTTGTATTATTTGGATAGAAGTGTATAAAACAATTTCAATTTATTAAAGGTTGAATTTTATGATTTTTTTAATAATATTTGTTAAGATATACGATGAATGCACTATTAAAGTTGAACACATGCTGGAATTACTCTTAGACAAAACTACTTTAAAGTGAATTCACCAACCTCAGTGAATCTTAGGCTTTTAGTTTGAATTCGACGAGCAATCCTAGCTAGCAGTTGGCTACAAATTATACATTTATTATAAAGGAATTACCAGAAGTAGTATCGAACTATAATGTGATGTAACATATTTGGTTTTATGCAATATTTAGTTATCCAACAGTAACTAATGGTATGCATAATGAAAAAGTGAGATAATGACGCGTATGATGGACGTGCTGGTGTAACAGCAAAAGACATTAATAGCAGCAACAAATTTAGTGTACTTGCACAGATTGTCATGATCTTATAGAGGTCTTTATTATTTTTATTGACTTTTCTTTTATTGCTATTACTATTGGAGGTACAATGACATAAATTGAGAAAGAAACTTAATTTGGATGACATTGATTTGGATTTTATTTTTTTTCTGGAGTATGCATCCTTTGAGGTGACACACATTTTACAACTACAATTATAGATAAATTTACGAAATGAAAATGTTTGAAATTCGTAACAAATAATCTCCTAAAAGTACTAGATAGAAAGCTATCTGTCTTTCCTCGAGTGTATGAATTTGTTTTTACTTGTTCCAAATTAGCAGCAATATTTTGCCACCTTTGAGACCCAGCATTCTCCTTTTTTGTTGGGTTTGGATTGAGGGTTGCGAGCTAAAGAATGCCAAGCGGCTATGTCGAAAATTATGTTCCAAATTTATACGCAAAGTATAACTATTAAATTGGCAGGACGAAACAGCATTAAACCAAGTGGATAAACGCTTTTAAATAGCTATTATTCTTTTCGTTTTGTCAACATTGTTACTAGACTCCCAGTAATCGGCATCAGACTCTCCGTAGATCATATGACAAGTCAAAACTCAAAAGAACTAGCAGACTTGATTTATATAGGATTCCATTTTTAAAATACATTTTTCAAAACAACTAATTTTAATATTTTTTTAATGATTGTTCTTAAGTATTATTAAATGATCGCCTATAGATTGTATTTCTATATATACTATATCGCGTGTTATGAAGTACATGATGCAATTTGAAGCTTTGCATGATTGCGTCTATTTCAATAATATAAAAGTCTGCTTCCAACAAAACAAGCATTTATTGATTATATCATCTTGATCAAGACAGTCCATTTCCCTAAAATTAAAGAAAAGATAGCATCGAAGAATAATTAGACACATTATTAAAGTGCCGCCACCAACTTAATTACAACTAAAGAACTGTGGCAACAAAAGATTTAGTTAGTACTAGGACCCATAACTCAAGAATATACAATAAACGAATGTTGAATTGCGCTTTCCTCAAATTCAAACTTCTCTGCCTGTTATATTCTATTTTAGGTTTATTTAAGGAAAAATAAAACATTTTCATATTACTCCCATCATATCATACGGTCAGAGTTATTTCCAAAATATGATTAAAAGCAAAAGAAAAAAGAAAATGGATGGAAGCATACCACTTGTTTGTATATAGTATAGAACTCCTTATAAGTCATCGCTTTAGAAAACTTCTAATTTATGATAATTATCCTCCATCAGCTAATTTTTAAAAAATAATTTCAGATAGCATAATAATTTTTGTACTGTTATTCTTGAGATTAATTTTCTTTTACTTTTTGGTGGAAGTTAATAGCATATTTTAATTCTTTAAAGATGACCTTGCTAAATCAATCCAAGTCAAAGAATGCACATGTTTCAATTTAACTCTATATTCAAAATTTGCTCTCTCCAAAATAGATTGTGAAATTAATTGTAAAGAAATGTATCAACTTCTGTTATCAAAATACCTAAAATTATGTTCATACATATTGTCAAGATTGACTAAAAGTTGTTTTCTTAAGAGATTTCAGCCCACTTTCAATGCCCGTCTATGTCTCAGTACAAAAGACTGGTGCTACATTAACTATCCAACAATAATAAGTGATGGAGTAAGCCTATTGCCAGTTGAAATGCCCCACCTAAGGCTTAAAAATTTAGTCCTATTACAGTCTAATACTAAGGCTCTGCTCCAAAAGGAGTAAACCTAAGAAAAGGAAAGGTAGAGTAACCAGATTAACCTGCTCCCGTAGCTCTAGCTGGGTGAACCGACGGAAACCAACGGAAACCACAGTTCCCTAAAACCTCATTTCAGGAGAGAGCAGCTTACCCCCGAATTTGAGGTGTAATGAAGTTTCCCACCCTTTTACCAAAATGGCCTCCATTTTTCTTTCTCTGACTGTGGGCTCACGTTATTCATCTTTCTCTCCCCATTTGAATTAAAGGGTAATATTGTCCAAAAAGAAGATTAAAGTTGTTATCTCTGATGTGTGCTTTAGAAATCTGGAGCAAGGAATCAACTGTTATTTCCCTTTTCTTAGACTTAAGCTTCCGTTCCTTACCTTTCCCTTTATTTTAGAATTCTGGAGCAGGCTCTAACACAACAACCATATTCAATTCCACACATTTGACTACAATCAGAAAATGAGACGTTAAAATAACAAATGTAACAAAAAAACTCCTTAAATTTTTTAGATAAATGTTTCATAAATGCAACATTAATGGACAGGAAGTCAATACCCGAACCATTCATCCTTGCTGCCTGTTGAGAGAGAGAGAGAGAGAGAGACAGAGAGAGCGAGTGAGAGTAAGGGTAAAGGATGAGAGTAATGGCAGCAAGGAAAGAGACAAGCATGGTGCGTTCTTGACTCCCCACTTTTCTTAAAGGAAAATAAAAAAACAAAAGAGATAAATATGGATGGAAAGGTGTTCCTAGAAGTAAATGCGACTTGAAGCCTGTAAACTTCTTTAAAGCTTTGGTGTAATGAAACCCTGCTTCATGCATCAGCATCACAGCATAGCACCTCTTGATGACTCTCAGAAAGATAGAGAAGAGAGAGAAAAAAGAAGAGAGAGAGAATTGAAGAGACCCCAACCAACCCAAAGCCCAAACTTGAATGCCAAATTGAAGAAAGAGAGGAGATTTGCCATCTCATTGTTGCCATTTAAATCATCCGCTAGGGCAATTCAAGGCCGCCTTTATTTGTTGCACTGTGGTGCTTATCAGATTGTTCACTGTAGATACCGACTCAACATTCAGCTTTGCAGATGGCAAACTACTCACTAATATCTGAAATGCTACTGTTAATAGAGAACCGTGTGAACTCCCCATCGGGTTAGAGCTGGTTGAGGCCCCACCAGCTGGCCCACCGACTCGCCCGTCCGGTAAAATTGTGAAACCTGAGGATGGTTGGAGGGGGATGTTCGTTGGATCCTGACCACTCATCACGATATCTATGTAATTAAATTCGATCGGCGAATAAATGACTAAAGAGCCTGATGCATCGGTACAGCTCTCTTGTAGAATTAGCATGCTGTTTTGACTAGCATTCAAACCCTGTTTTGTTTGTACAACATAAATTTAAGATGAGAATTTGAACTTATGGATAAAATATGAAAGGAAGTTTGCTTTGCATGCATTTGAGAAACACTTACACGAAGAAGGGAAATGCAGTTGCCGGGATGTGATCCTGTTGCAATACTACTGACCTCTTGCACAGAGTTGCCGCTAGAGAGAACATCCCACTGTTAGTTAAATACAGAAAGAAAGGTCAAGTAAAAAATAAGTTTGTTCTAATAAAATGGAAAAAAATGTGAAGTTTGCATAAGGATTTTGAAATTTGGAACCTGGGACCGCTCATCCTTTAAGAAGTTGAAGACTCTCTCACTAGAAACAGGAAGCCAAATTGATGTGGCAGCACTGAGGACTACACCACTGGGCTGGCCGGGTTCAGAGCTACGGTGAACCGTAACCCGCACCCCCTCATCATTTGCACCAGATAATGCTGTCCATCGGTGCATCTGAGAGGCGCTCAAACTGGCACAGAAGTTGTTCACCATTTTTTGTGACAGCTTCATCATGCTTCTCTTACCTTCTGGAGTTACTGAAAATCAAAACTGAACATATTAATCAGTGGAAAATTCCACTTGATAAACTCAAAAACAAAGACTAGATAAACAGTACCTCCACCAATGTCCCTTAGTGAATTGGCAACGGTCATAAGACAAGCAAACCGTTCACAAGTTCGCTGTAAGGTGGCAAGCCAACGTTGTGCACCAAATGCTGCACCACTTATGACAAGCTCACGGTATAAAAGATGGACAAGTGCTTTGTCTTCAATCTCCATGTGCTCCACCCATGTAATCTAATCAACAAATTTATTTGATAATATATAAAGGATTCTTTGGTAGCCAGGAATAGTCTAGAAGAGCAAAATTATTTTTCTATTCAGAAGGAAATGATGTACCAAACAAAAATGAGCAATATTGAGTTAAATTGCTTCATTTGCCTCCTAAATTTCTGTTTTCTTTTTAAACACCTGCATTACCTTGATTTTCATAATCTTCCTCTTTCCAGGTACAAGTTTATTTTTATATCATGCCCATACCAGAAGAAAGACAAGCTGTACCATTGCTGGTGTAAGGATCATTGAGTGTATTGCTGTTAACCATATTGAAACCTAGTTTGAGGGTTCATAGCATACAAAATAGTGTCACATGTGCATGCTGCACCAGACCTGGAGTGGAAGTTGTTACGAGTATTGTTATTGCTCATTTTTTACATAACACTTTCACATCTGCAGTAAGACAAAAGATAGTGGCCCTGCTGCTTGTTGGATCCATGAGATATCATGAATGCAATCGATATTCAAGTTTTAACTTGCTTTATTGGTTCCCCTCCATAGAACCCAGATAATAGAATTATAGTTAACTTGAAAATATAACTTCATACCAATATTAATTATTAGCCCCCAAGACCTTAATTTCTTTTTTTTAGATTCTGGTTCCATGTGATTCACATCTGATTTTGGCTTCTCTTTGGTTTCTAAATTAAAAAAATTTATTTTATACTATTTAAATTTTTTGTTATTGCCTTCTATATTAAAGCTTTAATTTTTTTTTTTTTTCAATTGACTGTTTTGCTTACTGTGTCAGTCAGCTTATGATGATCAAATACCATTCCTGATGGGTTGGCAGCTCTAACTTTTGCTAAAATAAAGAAACAGAGTGTAGAGTTTAACAAGATTGAGAGTTTCCAATGTACCTGGGAATAGCCATTGGGAATTTCTTGAATGAGACAGCCTGAGGGAAGCCTTCTGGTGCTAGGAGGGGTTGAGAACTGAATCTCCCTTGACAAATCAACTGATACATCAGCTATGGCCCACAACCCTTGTTCTACCTGCCGGCAATAGCGCAAGAAGCAGAACTCCCTTGTTGGCACAACCGGGGAGAGCACATGCAACTCTTCATACATCTATATTTATAAAACGATTTCATTTAATAATCAGACAAGATAATGATTTCATTGTCCATTGAGTTGCCAATTTAAGATAATAATATAATTGATAATGTGCAATACCAAAAGCAATGAGCCACTCCTTCCAGCCATTCCATTTGCAAGTATATCAATTGTTCTGGTCTTGGAGATAATAGAAGGGAAGAATTCAATCCACTTGCTCTGCACCAAATGTCAAACATACAAAATTTAAGAAAAAGTTCCGCAAACATTTTATCCGAAACTATAGAAAAACAAGGGGAGAAAAGAACGCACAGAATCCAAAAACATGTCGACCAATGAAACCGCATTCATGAAAACAAGAGCAGAATCCTTTGTGGCTTCGACACGAATATCAGGGGCCCGAAATTGATTGCCAGGTTTAGGAAACAAGCTGTCATATGCATCGAGGTTCAGTACTTGTTTCCCGTCTCCTTGTTTAACCCACAAGGGCTCTTCACTTTGAGCAAGTCTAACAAGCTCGTCCATAGCGGCTGTTGCCATCTCAGCCATGATAGGCTTCTCCATATCTGAAATAGCCGTAGGAAAAGAAAATGGCATGTTGGAGGAACCACCTGTTAGCAAATCAAGGTCAAGAGATGGGCCAATTGACGGGCTCCCTAGGCCACCTACTGAGAGATCCAGCGAAGAAATAGACAAAGGCTGGATCGAAGGAAGCTGTGTTATGGGCCTCCCCAGATACTTGGATGTCAAGCCAGAGACTCTATCCAGCTGCATTTTAATTAAGAATCGCAAAACAATTAAAGGGGGATACCAAATGGCAAAGGCAAGTAATTAACTAATTAAATTACCAAAATTCACACCTCTTCTTTCAATCGAGCATTCTCCATTCGGAGTTTCTGTTCGTCGAAGTAGGAATCCTCCGAAATGGGAGGAGCACCACAGTTGGGGCACATTACATTCTTCAAGGCCTCACGCATGGCGATGTTCTCACACCGGATTTTGTCGTTCTCTGCCCGGAGGAAGCAGTTGTCAGCCCTTTCATGCTGAGCCTGAGAACAGTAAAAGAAACACAGAAGAAATAAAAATAAGATGGTAGAAGAATCAGAATGGAAAATGATGGAAGAGGAGTTCTGGGTATGGAATCTGTTTGGGTTTTTCTGTCTCAGTCGCTTTCCCAGAAACAGTTTGTCCCAAAAGAGACAACAAAAAAAAGGGGAGAAAGAAAAGGGTAAAACGATGTTACCTTCATCTGAGTTCTCCTGTTCTGGAACCAGAACTTGATCTGGCGAGGATCCAAGCCCACTTCCCTGCTCAGTTGCATCCTCTGTTTCTCGTCAGGATGTGGACATTCCTTAAACATCCTATAAAAAGACCACCAAAATATTTTCTATAATAACACAAAATCACCAAAGAAACAAAAACACCCAAAACCCAAAACAGAAAGAGAAGGAAAAAAGAAAACTTGACATGTAAAAACCAAGTAAAAATGAAAAGTAAATATACGATTCTAGTTGCTGAATCTGGCGAGGAGTATGGCGGTGGTAGCGAGTCTTCCTCTTCTGTCTATCGGAGCCACCATCGGGTTCTTCGCCAAAATCCATCTTTGGTTTTTGGCCTCCTGCACCTCCCAACAAGGAGTCAAGGAGTCAAGAAGCAACTCTCTCTATCACTGGAGAAAGACTATTCCAAGGTCAAAAACAGAGAAGAGAGATGGGGTCCGCTTCTCCGACCAAGGAAACTGTACTGTCTGTTAGACTAGTATAGTCAAGTCTCCTTCTCTTGAATTGTTGCTTAAGCTTAAAACAAAAGAGAAAAAAGAAAGAAAGAAAGACGAGAGCAGCGTAGTGGGAATGGTGGGAAATGAAAATAGAGAGAAAGGAGAGAGGTGTTTGGTTTGGGTCTAATAAGGCAAAGGGTTTCGGAGGGAGCTCTCTGCGCGAAGTTTTCTTTCGTAAGAGAGAGAGAGAGGAAAAGAGGGAGGTAGTAGTAATAAGTAATGAGGAAGGAGTAACTGATGCGAATTAAGAGCTGGTGATTTAAATTCGTTGCTCGTTGTTCGAGGGACCCTTACTTCCCTTCCTTCGCCTTCTCTCCCTCTTTCTTCCTCTCTAGCTCTTTGCTCTTCTGCTATTGCGCCTTCCGAGACTCACTTCCCTGCTCCTCTTCTATCGCCTTAAATGTATACACCGGTTTCTTGTAATGGGACCTCAATTTGTAATTTCATATGATAAAATATAATTTATAAAATTTATGTCTACTCTATACAATTTATTACATTATTCTCTGTTATTTCTGGTATGAGTAAGAAATTATTAATGATTCATGGAGCTGGCTGACAAGTTCTTGTAACCTTCAGACATGTAGCGTGTGAAATTAATGTTTTATAGTCATATTCTTTATTGTCGTATATAAAAATTATCAATTCTTTTAAGATTAACTAATCTTTTTTTTTTATTTAAATTTTTTTAATAAAGCAATATTAGCATGCACTTTTAGTTTGTTAAATGGTTTTATAATTTGTTGTTAAGACCAGGGCTTAAATTGTCTAGTTAATAAAAAATTGCATAAATCATTGGATTATATAAGAAGCTTGTCCATATTGACTGGAAACATTTACTTTCCAATAAAATATAAAATAATTATCAATAATTCGTTACAAAACGGATATAAATTTGATAATTTTAATATTATCTTAATTTTCTTTTTTGGGCATATTCACTAGTTTAAACCGAGTCTATTTAATATTTTCACTGTTTTTCATTTTTTTGATCTTGGGTTGGGTTGGCACAGCTGGAGTCATTAAAGCGGGACACAAACGAAACGTCTCGGGTTCGGATCCTTCTTGTACCCGTTGACATGTAGCCTTCGTTAGTGCGTTGGCTGTATGAGGATCCGACTCCTGGAAATCAAACAGAGTCAAATAGATCATCTCCAGATCCAAAACCACAATCTCTAGGAATAATAATGGCATTTAAAGACCTACACCAGAATTGATACAGGGTTATTGGGATCCAACCACAAACGAACCAAATCCCAACATGGCGTTAGTACTTAATATTGAATTGGGCTCTGTGTTTTGGATCTTATTATCAAGTTATATCAAGTGAGAGTGTGTTTTTTGAAGACTAAATTAGTAGTCTTACTTCTGTTGTACTGAAGTGGATTAAAATAAGGTTACTTAGACTGCATTTTCAGAGGCGCTAGATTCCATTGTTTATAGTCCAGGAAGCATTGAAAAGGTGTTGATCGTTGAAATTTTGGGATAAAATAGTACAAGTTTTCTATAGTTAGTTATCTTTTAATTCCTGACTTCCTTATAGTCAGTTGACATAATTTTACTGATTATTATATTTTGGCATTTTTTAGGATTTCTTTTTGTTAACTCCAGTCTAGGAATTCCCAGTCAAAGATCTTGCTATTACACCTTGACTCTTGGGATGAGTTAATTTGTCAGAATAAAATATTAGTGTACTCTGTAAGTGTTGCGTAAACCTTCATATTCATTAGTGTTAATCGCCAAAAAAAAATTGACTTGTTCAGTTGCTCAAGTATCTCCTGACGTAAAAGCATGCTCTAATTATTTAAACTTTTAAAGCAATGGATAGAATATAAATACATCATCAACGAAAAAGAATAATATTTCTGGTACCTTTTAAAGGAATTTTCGTTTTATAAATTCAAGTTAATATCAACCATTCAATAATCATACTTTCAATAAAACAAGGCTTTATGAGATAATAATAAAGCTTGTTTCCGGAAATACATATAAGCAATCACGATTATTCATTATCTTAAAATGATATTAAATGCAAAAAGTAATCAAAATTTTCTACAACTTAAGAACATTAAAGGATGGTATACAGTTTATGTGATAATCAATCTGTTCACGATTTCCTAGTACTTTTTCAGAAATATCATGTTCTATAAATTCAAATCAATATTCAATAATCATTTGTCTAATAAAAACAAGTCTTTATGAGATAATAATACAGTTTGTTCTCGGAAATGCCTAAAAGCAATTATAATTGGTCGTTATCTTAATGTATATTATTAAATACTAAATTAATCACTTTTTCCACAATATAAGAACATTAAGGATGATAGATCGTTGTAGTGACAATCAATTTGATTGTTGCATTGTTATAATTTCATTTAATGGACAAGTATATAATGTGTCGAGTTTTAACTGGAACTTATCTTCCAATAAAGATTGAAGAAGTGTTTTTCAAAAGGAAGGGGAAAAACAAAAAAAAAAATAAACAACTAAGGAGTTTTTTCCTAAGAAAAAAAAATATTTAAAAATAAATGTCCTTCTATAACTGTATTCATGATATACTAAATAACTTTTACTTTTGCCGGTGTTCAATATATTAGACGGATTTTTCCGTCCAATACGATCGTTTCACGTTTAAAATTTCAAATGATCCGACTATTCAATATGTTTTCTGTATTGAAAACTTATAAGAAACCAAATTTTATATTTTTTTTGAAATTTTTTATTCGTATTTTAGAAAATTTATGATACAAAGTTTATGGATCGTCCAATAACAACAATTTTCTAAAATACTAAAAAAAAATAAAAATTAGTTTCTTATAAGTTTTCAATATGGAGAATATATTGGACGGTTTGGATCGGTCATTTGAAATTTAAAACGTGAGAACGATCGTATTGGACGGACCACATCCGTCCAATACATTAAACTCTAGTATTTTTCAATAACTTTTACTTTTTTCCACCTCGATACATGTCTCTCTATGGACCCGAATCCTATGTAGTGTTGGACCGTGCAGCGCTTGATTCGAGCTGTCCGATTTGATTTCAGCGGTTAATTTTTTCGAACCTATCAATCTAGTATTATTCACGGGGCACCCATCATGCATCGAACGGTTAGAATGATTGCGCTACGTGCTCCCGCGCGGCACTGGGTCTGGATTCGTCTCTCTGTATACATATGGTTTCTCATCATGCCTCATCCGTATTCCATGTATCTAATCCAATATGCATTAGACGTGTATCCGATACTGAAATTCGTACAATATTCTTTTTGCAACTACTTGTTTTAATTTGACTTACGTACAATAAAAGAAATTGTTAATTACATGTAACTTTCTACAAAATCTAATTTAAATCTCTTATATAAATATTATTTTTTTAACTAGTGTATTTTATTGTGGTCGTGTATTAAACAGAAAATTATATATTTTTATTCATAATTAAAATAAAATATTTTTTTTTCATAAAACTTATAGATTTAATATCAATCAAGGGCTTTTCCGAAAACTGTGTATGACCATATAGTGTATATATACAGATAATATCAGATATATATACGATGTTCTTATCTATATCACCAGCTCATGTTTTTATAAATTTATTAGTAAACTCCCACCCATTTTATTTATTTATGCATTTTATGATTTTTATATTTTATGAACTTTTTGAAAAAAAAAATCTGCAAATTGCTCAAGGGGAAAAAAAATCCCTTAGATCACGAAAAGTATGCACCTGATCACGAAAAGTATGAACTCATTATTTGTAATTTATGTGCGTAATTGACATAATATTGCCTACGTATACAAACAAATCAGATAACGAACGTCGCTTCAAAATGAGTATATATATTTTTTAATTTGTATTATAATTCTAAAAATCAACACCGTACATATCCGTATAAAATCTAAACGGACTCAATTTTGCTAGAACAACAGCTGGGTCCTAAGGGTCTGCTCCAGAAGGAGTAAACCTGGGCTAAGGTAAGGAAGTGTAATATAAGTAACCTGCTCCCATTTTAATTTCTGGGTGAACCAGAGAAAATGGAAGGAAACCAGGTTTCCTTAAAACTTTATTTAAGGAGAAGGATGGTTACCCCCAAAATCGGGGTGTAACAAAGAAAACCCACAATCAAATTTTTTTTACCGAAAATATCCTTGTCTTTCAATCTACAAAATTTAATCTCAATTAAAACAGAAGGGCGATATGGTCCATATATAAATTAGATAGGAGATTATAATCATTAACCCTACACATGTATTTTGAAATCTGGAGCAAGTTATCTATGTTTTACTACACTTCCTTCATCTTCTTTTCCTTACTGTTCCTTACCTTAGCCCAGGCTTCCTCCTTCTGGAGCAGGCCCTAAGGCAAGGATCTGAAATACATACTATCTCTACAGCATAGCATCATAGCATGTAAGCTGGAGCTTAGCTAGCCCACCTTGCACCGTTCCTACAGCTTAAAATGTCTCAAGAGTACACGGTAGACCGGGTCATTAATCCACTCATCATTGTTCTATAGTAAATAACACCACGGAAAGAATCAATTAATTACATTTCATAATTTCAAAACTGTAGCGATGCTAATAAAGTACATGGGTTGAAGGTAGAGGTATATACAGTTTATTGCCCGTTCCCCTTTAAATTTTTTTTTTTAAAAAAAAAAGGTTTAAGCCTTGAATTGAATGGGGAAAAAAATCGGTTTAATTAGTGTGCATGTTCGCGCCAACGGTAGGCATTTTTATTCATAACAAAATCTTAAAATTAAATTTCAGCAGAAGTTGGGTTAAGGTTTTGGTTTGAGGTCGTTTAAGGGGAAAAGTTGCAACGGCTTCAATTTAAATTAAATGTCAGTATCTATGGATGTTTAGAAAAAATTAAAATGAAATTAGAAATACAAAAAAGTGTGCAATGGCTTCAATTTTGTGACCTTAAATACGTATCGCTTTATTCGTAGTAGACAAATCCTTAGTGTATCTGATCGTTTGTAATAGTTGGTTTGTTTACTTACTAAATAAAATCCAGATTTGGATGCATTAAAATCTGGATTTTATAAAATAAAACTGAAGAATTAGGAGTTATTTTACCACAATCTATATTAGGTAACTTCTAGGTTCCGAAAAATTAATGAAAAATGGTTTAATACTTTAATTCAGAAGTTATTTTACCACTATCTATATTAGGAGTTATTTTACCACTATCCATAATGGCATGATTTTTCATAATAAAAAATTAAAATTAAATTTTTTCAAAAGTTTGGTTGCTGTTTTCATTCAGGGAGGCTGCGTGCGGGAGATTATGCATTTCCATGGATTTTTTTTTTTCTAAGTATATATGATGGATCCAAGTTGCAACATTAAATTTTATGTATAATTTTTATTGACAATACGTAGACTAAGTCTCGCTGTATGCCTATATCTGATCCTCTGTAATTATTGATATTTTTCCTTCCTAAAAAATCTAGATTTTGATGCATTGAATCGAAATAATTACATATTAAAAGTGGAAAATTAGGAGTTATTTTAATTCAACACTATCTATAATAGATAGTTTGTGGGTTTCGATCTAAGAAGGAAATATGTATCAAACAAAAATAAGAATTTTAAACTATATTGCCTTCAGAGGAGAGAATTTGGTAAAAATATATATTTCATATATATATAGGAAATGCTAAATACCTCCACAACGAAAAAATAATGCAATAAGGCCAATAGTAGGCACATCTAATATGTCGATTTAAAATGAGATGAGAAGAATAAAACATAGAACCATCGGATCGAAAACGAATATTTAAAAACATGGACATGTGGCATGGTAAGGATGAACATGAACACTTTAATTATTTTCCTAACAATTACTATATATATTTGCAACGATCTTAAAATTCATTGAATTGTTTTGTACTAAAATGTACAATAGCTGCAAATTTGGTTTATAGTTATTGGAGATTAATTGCACACGGTAAATGCACTAGCCTTGAGCATCTGGCAATGCATGCACTAAGATCTCAGTAAATATTTTTTTTTTATTGTACATAGTTATAGTCTTAAATTGGTGGAGAACTTAATTTGTACGAGATAAACATGCAAACGTGGATGATAATAATGATTTTTCTCTATCTTTTATTCTTATCAAATAGACAGCTTTCACGCACCATGCACCGTCATAAAAATGAATACAGATATCTTTTACGTGTATTTCAATTCTAAAATAATCCTGAAATAAATTTTATGTAGTTATTTATTCAACTCGATCCCAATAAAAATAAATAAAATTACTTGCAGCTATTTTAATTATATAAATATTTTCACGTGCATTTATTACTAAATCAATATATGTTTGGTCCAATTGTATACCTATTTTATATGTTTTAGTTTTCCAATAAAATCTATGGGAATATAAGGAGGGCGAGAGAAAAAGAATTGGGAATAGATTACTGTACAATGAACTCTGGTCAACAAGCATCCTCTGTAGATTATATATGAATCACGTTATAAAAAATAGGGAATTACTTATGACAATCTTTAGAATTGTCATCCCGTATAATTCCACTAACGTCGCTCCATTTTCTTTCCGTCCCTTCCGTAACTCTCTTCTTTACAGCGCCCTCCTTTCCTCCCACGGGCCAACTCCCTCCCTTCCTCTCACGCAACTCATCCCCATTCCTCTCGCGTGACCCCTCCCTCCCTCCTTCCCTCACTGCACCTATTACTTCGTCTCTCCTTTCTCCTCCGACCTTCGTCACTCATCTCATGTAATAATAAGGGATATGATTGTTATGCTAAGAGATCAAATTGTTATAATAATAAGATATCAAATTGTTATAATAAGGAATCAGATTGTCATAATAAGATAGCAGATTGTTATAATAATAAAAAATCAGATTGTTAAAATAAGAGATCAGATTGTTATAATAAAAAATCAAATTGTCATAATAAAAAATCATATTGTCATAATAAGGGTCAGATTGTTTTAATAATAAGAGATGCGATTGTTATATTAAGAGATTAGATTGTTACAATAAGATATCAGATTGTTATAATAAGATATTAGATTGTTATAATAAGGGATCATATTGTTATAATCATGGAACATATGAGACAAGAGAGGGGTCAAATGAGCGAGATGAAGTGAGAGGAAACAGAGAGGGAGTACGTGAGATAGAACATAGGAGAGGGAGATGAGCGCCTGGAGTGGAGAGGGGAGCAGAAGTGGACGTGAGGAGGCGACCAAAAGTGAGAGGGGGTAGACGTTGAGCGCAAAAAGGGAAAGGGGCTTTCAGTGACCTGTCCTTTTTTGGATTGGGATGACGGAACGACAAATTGAGGGATTGCACCCATAACACCCGTAAAAAATACAACATGTATCTCCTTTTGAATCTAGATAATTAGCAATTTAATTAGTCGTTAAACATCTAAATCTAAATATTTAAAGTGTGCAAATAGAAAAAAAAATCGATCTGTCATATTTCGTCGAGAAATTGTTTAGTTTAATTTGATAATACTTCCAACTAAAATAAAATTTTAAATTTTAAACGAATTATAGACAAGTTGCAGGTTGTATAAAATGGCCGGATATCAAAATTTTAACTTAAGAGTCAATTGCTATTACATTTATTAGACATGAATTACTACGAATATTAAATTGCGTTGTCCAATATTGTAAATATCTTTATTGTTGTTTAAAATATATTTGCTTGCGTTCGGAATTTGCCGGATACAGAGTTTTCTATTGAAATTGTCTCGCAGGTAAAAAAAAAAAAAAAGCCTCGGATGTGGCACTACAGCATTTTAGGTGAATACTAAAAAGTGCTACTCCATCTTTCATTCCATGCTTTCAATTTTATATTTTTTTATTAAAACATTCAAAGTATATTTTTACCTTTTTTTAAAACACTGGTTTGTATTCTTTTGTTCTTGTGGACAATTAGATTTTAAAGCTGGTGACATCATTGCTAGGTTTTTCAAAAGAGTGATTTTGGGACGTTTGGGTGGTTGGTCAAAATTATTATTCGAAGCTAATATAATCTATTATATTTTATTTTTTTTCATTTCAGCGTATCCGAGTTTATATTTACTTAATCTGACACTTGAATAACTAAATATTTAATTTCATTGTAATCCGAACGTAGATTTACTTAATCAGACACAAATTAACTAAAAATTTGATTTCAGTGTATCCGAGCGTAGATGTACTTAATTCGACACTGAAATTAATAAAAAAGTTTCATTCAACGTATCCGACACTAAAATAGCTAAAAATTTTAATTTACACTCCCGAAAATCAATATACAGTAAATTGGATTTGTGGTGGCATGCAATAAATGATATTATAATAAGGTCATTAATGATAATCTTTGCATTTGCTAACGATCAAATTCTAAAAAGGGTTTAAAATATACAATAAACCAAACGGCCTTTTCTATTTTAAATTAGTAACCTTGCAAATTTTGGGCTATGAATGATAAAGGTGGCCGTTTATACTGGTGAGGCTTAGAGCTTGATATGTGGGCTCATGCTGGCTGAATTGTAGCAACTATGACGCAGAAGTTAAATTTGGAAACGGAATGGTTGAGAGGATACGACTATGAGACAATTATAAATTGGCAAGAGAAAGCTGGACTATGATGCTTGGGTGCGGGTGCGGATGCGGGGATACGGCATTTTTCAAAAAATTCGGATACGACTGTATATATAAAATAATTAAAATAATATATTTTTAATTAAAAAACTAATTTATATATTTTATTAATATAATGTTATTAATATTTATTCAATTTGAATTGAGAAATTCAACGGTTGATTTATGTAAAAAATTGATAATTTTTTTTTGAATACGTGTATTTAAGATCTGTGTGTAATTAAAGGGCGGGATGGTTTTTAAATAAAGGAGAGATAGAATGGTGGTTGTAGTAATTGGCTTTAAAATTGCTACATCTCATGGAATTCCATATGTGCATTTGTGTGTCAAATTTGTATCCCTCTTTTGCACTAAAATGACCCGTTACGTAGAGAAGAAGTGTAAGAAAAAACATAGAAAAGTACAAAAGTAGATGAAAAGGTGGGTAAGATAGTCAAACACGGTTACCAAAGTGATGAAAGGATGGTATGTCGTCACTATGCCCGTTATACATTTCCTCTTTTGTACGGGTTAAAAAACGTATCCAGTATTTGAGGCGTATCCTGACGCATTTGAGACGTATTTGAGGCGTATTTTGACCGAATCTGTCGGTCAAACACAATAAAATAATCGGACACGCCACGTGGAGCGTCGGGTGCGTATCGCACGCGAATCGCACACGAATCCGCGTCGGATAGATACGGGTATATTTTAGAGTATCCAAGTAACATAGAAGCTGGAGGATTAGTCAACTCGATGCACCGACATAATGCTTAATTATCAAAACAGAGAAAGAAAATTAAGTTATCATGACAAAATTTCAGAGAGGAGATGGAAAAACTTGCATTTTGCAAATGTCTTATGCTAGTTCTCTGACTTTTTGTGGGGACACTGGGGCACCGATAAAAAAATTGACATTTACAATATTTTAATTTGTATTCAGAATCATTTTTGTCAGTTATGATTTTCATATAAATTTTCTCGCGATCATAATAAAAATAGGCGAGTTCTGCAGTGGACACAATTTTGTAACTAGATTTTAATCCAGATTGTTCATTTGAAATTGTAAATAAATAGAGATGAATGATGAGGATTCAAACCTAATTTAAAATTTATGTCCACCATATAGTACAATAGAATTTCTCAAAAAAAAATAATATTGACTAATATCATAGAAGTTGAATCGTAAAATGTATCGTGTATCGTAACATTAAGTATCGTATCGTGTATCGTATCGATTCGTTTAAGATACGCTAAGCTATCCTTAAAATTATGTAAAATAAGTAATTAGAATTTGCATTGAACTATTTTCATTAAAAGAAATCTCATATCACACTATATCTTTATAATCATTGGATTTTACTTAAATATTATGATATATAATATGTATAAATCATTTACAATTATATTTTATGATATTAAACAAGAAAATTTGTATAAATTATACTCATTATTAATTATTTTTGCATGCATAAATTAATTATTATATTTTTTATAAGAGTGTAATGTATTTTTATAATATTATATTGCATGATCTGAATATATTTTTATTTGTATAAATTATAAATATTATATTGTATAATAAAACTATAATCTGTATAAATTATATTGTATAATATATGTAGAAAGTATTAAACTATTAATCATTATAGTATAGTATTATACTATATAATTTGTATAAATTAATATTATTATTACTGTTGTTCTCATTATTCTACTAATATTTAATTATAACCTATATAAATTATAATTGAAAATGATTATTATTGACTATTACCGAATCGTTTGTATCTTAAGATACACCCTAGTATCGTAAGTTACGTATCGTGTATCTTAAGATACATTAAGATACACTGCAATTGAGATACAATGACCAAGATACGTATCGATCGGGCATTGAATCGTATCGTATCGTGAGTTACGTATCGTGTATCTTAAGATATTAAATTCTATGACTAATATTATTTCTATTAAAATATTTTTATTGATATTTTTGTAAAATTTGAGACTGATTATATGTTTATACAATTATACTATTTTTTTTGGGACTGTCTTTTGAAATGAAAAAGAGGCAGAGAGGATCAAATCCTCCTCTACGGTTGGTACTGGGAGCTGCTTTGAGCAACGTGCTTTTTGCTTGGAGCAACATATAAAAAATAGTATGGACAAATATGCCCTCGGTGAACTTTTCTAATAAATTTTCTAATAGCATCATATATCCAAACGCTAGCTGCTAAATCGAATTGATTTAAGTTTATTCGGTCTCCTCAAATTTTATGAAGAAAACATGAAAAGAACTCGTACTCCATACATATATAGGAAGGTTCGCAAATTTAGAAAAAAAATGGAATCTGAGAAGAGTCCGGAAATTCGGAAGGGTAAATCAGATATTTTAAAAAAATTGATGTTGCTCCAAATGAAAAATATGTTGCTAAAAGCACCTCCCGTAGGTATTTTCGTACGAGATGTCAAAATAGGTAGTGGGGTCCTGGGTTCGTGTTATTTATTATTTCAGAAGCCTACTCTCAGAACTTTTTATATATTTTCTAGTACCACTTTGAAAATATAGAGATCAAACTGATATACAATCGTCCAATGGCTTATTTTTCAAGCTTGGTTTTTTCACCAACCATGTTTTTTGTCTCGATCATTAGTGAAGTAAATGCGGCTAAAAAATGCTAACGCAAACAACAATGTTTCCGCTAGCGAATTATTATTATTATTCAAAATTCTTGCATATCATTGGTTGATTTTTAGTTTAAAGCGTTTTTGGTTGGCAATAAAATGGTTCCTCAAGTTTCGCTGATAACGGACGTGAAAACATAAATAAAGAGTATCGGAGCATATTTGGATATTGATTGGTTGTATTACTAATTTACTATCGATAAAAGGGTACTGCACAAGATAATGCAACATCTATAATTGAAATTTCAGTACTGATTTTTGGTCGTTTTTAAATTATCCGTGGATAAGTATTCATGTCATAAATCATTGACAGTCACATTCAATTCCGACTTCATAGTTAAATGAAATATCTCTATTAATCCAATTAAGGTAGTCCTGTAGTGTAAATGACGAGGAGCAAATCCAAAAATGTGTGAATGTTGAACTAGAAAAAATGAAGAGCCGTTGGAAAAATTTAATTTGAAGATTAAATATAAGTGGCTGATAGAACATGTCTGCGATAATATGTGCATATTATTATACTAACATTAATTATGATGGCCCATCTGCACAGTATATAACAGTAAAACTACTGTATGTACCAGCAATATATAATAATATATGAATTAATGAACAGTATGAATCAGCAGAACAACAGTAAATTAATGTTGATTGTTTCGAGCAACTACTTTGTAGGTATTCGTATAACTTGTCAACACTGTGAAGAAAATAGGAAATAAAGAAGCAACAAACTGTGTTACACAGGCTCAGAAACAGAATACCAAATAAAAGTTTTCGATAATAAAGCTGTAAAAGTGCGCTGACTTTCTTCTCAATGTGCGTTCCAAATTAAGTAGATTCGGTCTAAAATAAGCTCGTAGACCGGGAGCCAACATGTGGGGTACATTCATAATTTTCTTCGGTCTTCTGTTATTAATTTTTCTAGAATAAATTTCATTTTAATTTACGTCTACACCTATTAAAACAATAGCCGATGATCAGATTTAGTCATTAATTACGCACAACTTTAAATTAACTAAAATTTCGACAATAACTCATCGTTTTTGTTGCGAGTAGAGCAAAGTTGTTATAAAATTAAAGAGAGAGGAAGAGACAAGAGTAAAAGGGAGAGACAAATTTCTCTTCTGTATTTCTAGTTCTCAATTATTTTGTACAAGATACAATGTACAACTCTCTATTTATAAGCCAAAAATAAATCTCCTAATAAATGCTAAAGATTTGGTGTAATTAATGGGATTAAAGATGGACAACCATATATGATTCATAATCATTTATAACACTTCCTCTTGATTGTTCATCTTTCATTATACACTATTAAAAATCACTGGTTTCACAATTTTTATTTTTTACTAGAGTTGAATCTCGCGCGTTGCGCGATTCATTCCTATACGAATATATTACTAAATAGTTGCGCGATTTATTTTACATTATATAAAAAAAATGACATAAAAAATTAGAAATACTATTCAAATATTATATTAAAACTGCCACAAAAAATCCTAAATACTATTTTGCCACAAAAGATCACGCGCCACAGAAAATCATAATCACTGTGCTTACTACAGTGATTTTCTGCTCACGTGCCGGGCACGATGCAGCAGATTTATATAGTTATTATATAATAATTTCTACCTCGCATCCAGTAATTACATCAAATCAAATCGAATCAGTGAAAAATATTTTATACGCTTAAAAGCAATAGTTATACATGCCAGAATATTAAAGACAATCTGATGGGTCGAGTGGTGATAATTTGGTCCAGTACAACCCCACATTATACTATTAATTAAAAACACCATTAATTTAATATTATATTTAGTCATAAATTTAATATATTTTTTAGTTATGGAGAGAAAACAAAGAAAGAAGTTTGATATCAACTAATATGAATTTACTTTTTAGTTATGTTGATATTACATTACATAGACTCCGAAATTTATCTACTAATATGAATTTCAATATATTATTAGAATGCTTTACCTTTTTCATTTGATTGATCCTTTCTAGAATAAAATCAGATCTTGGTTTGACCTCGAAGCAAAAATAGAGCCTCAATTCCCGCAAATCAGTTCAGTCTCGGCCATATCCTGGATAATAAATGTAAATACTAGTTATACAAATTAGTTTGTGAAAATTGCACATGAAAAAATTGATTAATAAGATAACTCACCTTTCTTTTATCCTTATATAGTTTGACTTCACAGTAATTTTAATATGACCTCAAAAACTGACATCAGGACTAATCTAGTGAAAAATAGCAACTCACTCTATTTGAAAAATCAACCAGCTAACCTGTTGTCTTTAAGGTTCTAACTATCAGAATCTTATGTAGCAACAGTAGAACAACATTTTCCCAAACAATGAACTTCTTTGCTAAGAATTTTAACAAAAATCTATCATAATTAAACATACTGGCAACTATTTCAATAAATATATTAAAGTCCTCTTTTATCTTTTTTTTTGGGTAAAGCAAAAACGGTTTCCCTACCTCCTCTTGAAAAAACCTTCCATGTGACATGTAATCATTGTTCTTATCTCTAGAAGTACTCACATCTCATAGTCTGCAGTAAAATGTAAGAAACTAAACTAAATCAAGTAAATGTAATCGAAATTGGCAAACATAACAAAAGGAACAGATCAATAAATGGAGGGCATATCTTGTTTCATTTTTTCTCAATGTTGATGTGCAAACCCTTCTATACAATAGATATTAGACTAAGATAAATAGTACACAATCACCTCGAGCTCTTACTCAGAGCTGCAGGAATGAAAGCCAGCCAGAAAAGAGACCAAGGAACTGCGACTTTGCAAGAACTAATGGCGTTCTTTTCTTAAAAAAAGAGAACAAATTAAAGGGAATTAAATCATTTACTGAAAAATTAAGTAGAAGAAAAGATGAAAGACAAAAAAAATGCATGAGCTCACGTGATCGGCAGTGCTTCATGCAAGCGAAATAGTGCTTGGAATAGCTTGTCGTGTGTCGAAGACACCGGAACTACGATATAACCTGGGAAAAGGATCAATTAATTAATACATGTGATACTTTTCATAACCATTTCTAATAATTTTATATGACAACATTGTCAAATAAAATGAATATGTCAGGTTTTTTGTTAACCTTTAATTATAATGCATAAATCTTCCAGATATGCCCATAGTACTTAAGACACCATGAGGAAAAAAGAAAGGTACACAATATTTTTTGAAGACCTCTTACTAAAAATACTCCTGGAGACTTGCACTTTGATATTTTTATTAGAATCCATATTTTAATTATTCAGTTTCAAGCTTAAAATGGTTTCATTGTTACCCCTGGTCTGGTTTCGTTTGACAGTATAGAAAAATACCCTACATGATGGTGTAAGAAACTATCTGACCTTTTGTTTTACTAAGATAATGCTATGGAGCTGTCTCACTAATTGCTAGAATCTCTGCAGATTAAACACATTGAATTGTCATTTTTTTTAAAAAAAAAGGAGAAATAAAAAATTAATGAAAATCCTCTAAATTTTCTCCATGCATAAATAAAAAAAAAAGAAAGTACTGAACGATGGCCTTTCATGTTCAAGAAATAAATTGTACAAAGGAAGTGATTAAGATATGACGCACTTACAATTTCTTTTCTCAACACAGTAGGAAGAAAATAAACGAATGTTTTCTCAATTTAAAATGTTCTCAAACAAATGAACTCAAACTAAGGCCAACCAAGCCTGATCTCACTCCATTAGTCAGCAATCAAAAATACAAGTTGTACACTATATAGTTAAGCCTTATCATATATGTTTTAAACCCTACCAAACTTCAATTAATATGCTGTCCTCCGTATCTCAATTGATCAAATGAATAGACGGGAATAGTTTTACAATTCTTCGCATTCAAAACAGGATTTTCATGTTTCTAGTACCTCTGAAGCTGCATATTCCGATTTGGAATGATTGAGAACCGAATGGTCATGCACCATCGCCTCCAACTGAAGAAGCAGCCTCTCCCTACCATCTATCTTACTGTTCTTGCTCTGTTCAAAGAAAGTGATTAAGATATGCTGCACTTGTAATTTTTTTTCCAACACTTAAGGCAAAAAATTTACACTACATCTAATCTAAACACAATTTGGCGAGTGAAAAATGCCAAATTCTGTTCATGACTATGATATTTTAGGATCATCCTGACTTAATATAAATTCTCTTTTTGTTGAGTTTCTTTGACCAAATTTTAGGCTAGTAAAATATGCCAAATTCGGTTGACCTAAATGGTAAACAATTAAATTAATTTAGAAAGTCTTTTTGCAAAAGTTACTGACGCAAACAACTTTCCTACTGTCAAAAAAAAAAAAAAAACAGAATAGGTAATTGAGAACGTCATAATTAGAAGATGAACAATGAGCATATCGATACTGAGAAAATAAATGTTAAATTCCAGATCGACTTAGACCAAATATGCCACTGACTCGTCCAATTTGCATCCTTCCATATTTCTATAAGAAAATAAATTGATCACACAACATTTTCAAAAGAGATAATTTGACATCCTCTTTATGATAATATTGAGGAACCAGTTCAATACTCTAAAGGGAACAAATTTAGATAAACATATGAGGACATTCATGGTATTACATAGCTTCTTAGCAATTTTGTTTTAGAACATCTATTCATTTTTTTGAAGGCGCAAAATATAAAAAAAGCCCAAAAAAGTAACAATTTTCAATCATATGGAAATCATGGATGACGCAACATTTACGGTAATTTTGTCAAACACTTGATATGCACAGATTGCAACACAAATGCTATCTTCTTTCCAATTTTCCATTGACGATTCTTCTCATAAACATGTGATTTCTTTCTGGAGAACATCTGTGTTGCAATGGAGGTGGATTGATCCTAAGAGAGAGAGGGAGAGAGCACAAAAACTCCAAACAACAAAGAGTAAAAAATCACGGACTTGCAAATGCAAAAAACAAAACTCATGAGGGAGAAAAAAATAAAGAGGCTGTAAACTTGCCATGATCAGGAGGAAAACGAAGAATCCAGAAAAAAAATAAAAAGGGAATGAGGAGAGAGAAGAAATTGAAAAAGGAAGATTACCCATCGCAAAGTAAATAGGAAATTGTGCTTCAGAAATTGAAGAGGCAAGCCAAGTCATGGTCTCCGGACCAGTAACAAAAGAAAACAACAAAAAAGAAGAGACGAGAAAAGTGAGAGCTTACATGATCTTCTCCTTCACATCGACATTTGTGTTCATCAGACGCAAAATATGTTGGAAATCTTCTCCAGCGATCAACGACATGGCAGCTTCTAGGATTTTGGGCTTCTCTTCTCTCCTTTGCTAGCTGCCAGAGTTGATAGGAATCAAATCAGTTTGGACAGTAATCAGAAAGAAGAGAGGAGTGAGAGAGGAAGTGATGGAGAAGGAGAGAGGGGGAAGTGCCAGCGGAGAAGAGAGGAGGAAGGTCGATGGGGGTGGGGTCCTTTGGCTGGGGCGAGTGAGAAAGAAGAGGGGTGGGAGAGGCGATCAAAAAGGAAGAGAGGAAGAGAGGGCTGAGAGAGGCGATCAGAGAAGGAGAAGAGTGATCGGGTTCTTGCGTATTTTTCTTTCAATTGAGTGAAACCCTAGCCGTGGGTTGCAAATGGCTGGGAGAGAGGAGAACTGGGAGAGAAAGCGATGTGCGGCTCAGATCAAGCAAATAAAATTGAACGGATGAGATTTGTTCTGTACTAACTACAGTAAAAAAGGGCCTCACGTGCATCGCACGCCACAGCAAATTTATATAGTTATTATATATAATTTTTTAATGGACCATCTTAGAATATTGGATTTTGATTCACTAAAATATCACAGAAAGCCTTCTACAGTTGGAATCAGATCCTCTGGACGTCCATCCTCTGGACGTTTGGTGGACGGCTGGGGATCTGGACCGTCTGATTTAATCTCAACGGCTATAAGGGAGCCCCGTGCATTCCACCACACCCGAAAAAAATATTGGCCCGAAAAAAATGAACCGTCTGATTTAAATCGGACGGCTCCGATCAAAAGCGTCCACTGGACGTTTCAAAAAAACGTCCAGAGGATCCTGGTCCTTCTACAGTTGCCTTGACACCAATCCAGCTCTAACTTAGCCCATATGTAAATTCCTCAGCCCGGTTCGGCCCATTAATCAATAAACCGAACTAACTCTCTCAACTCGCAGTCCGACCGAAGCCTTCAACCAAAGACCATAGCAACCCAAGCACAACCCAACTCACTCCTAGTAGCGCGCCAAAATGGAGACACCATCGCCGGAGCAACCAGAGACCCGCCTCACCACCGCCAACACCACCACCTCCTCACTGTTCCCCATCTTTCCTTCTTCCTCAAACTCTACTTCTCCCCTCCCTGTTGTTTCCTCTAACAACTCTCAGTGGCTCTCCAACTCCAGCTTCACCTTCGACATCTCCGCCATTCCCTCCACCGCAGCCCCCGCTCCTCCACCTGAATCGGATGAAGAATTACTTGAGTCTCCGAAGGATCGAAAGCCGGCAGCGGCGAAGTATGATCTCGTACACTCTCCATCCCGGTCTGGTTCGGGATCGGGTTCTGATGGAGGAGAGGGAGAGAAGCGTGCCAGAAGAAAGGAGAGGAGGAAGAAGAAGAAGAGGAGAAGAGATAAAGACAAGCTGAGAGGGGACGAGGTGGGTTCGAGGAAGTCGGGGGTTCAAGCCTGGGCTGGGTCTAGTACAAAACCTGCTAAGGATTATTATTTCGATGCCAAAGGGGATATGGATAATCTGGAATTTGGTAGTCTTTACAGGTACACTTCTGATTTATACTTGTATATTTTGAAAGTTTACTGTAGATTGTAAATTTTTCTTTGGTAGTATCTAATACTGAATGCATTCATATTAAGGTGTTTCAAATGCTCATTAGAAATGATTAATGTGATTTTAGTTTAACCTAGAAATGAAAAATATCAGCTACCTGACAGTGAGAAACTAATTGTAGGATGGATGTAGCACGGTACAAACTTCAGAGTAATTCAGACCCATCTGGGCTTCATTTCAAGTTTTTTTATGGCACAAGACCATCCATACATCTGGGCGAAGATTCAGACCTAGATGGCTTGGATATCAAAGCCAGATCTGGAGGCCGTTATTTTTCGATCAAGTATACAGCTTTAGAACGAAACAAAGGTTTTAAGCACCTCAAAATATCCCAGAGAAAGATTCCCTTTGTTGTGCCCGACGAGTTTATTCCTTTGGAACCATCTTCTCTTCATGAAAATGATGCCGGTTCTTCTGAGGAAATCGAGGAGTCATGGGAAGATGAAGTAATTAAAAAAACAAGAGAATTTAACAAGAGGTCTCGGGAATTTCCACATGATGAGAAAGTCTGGCTGTCATTTGCTGAATTTCAGGTAAATTCTAGATAATCTTTTCCTTTAGCAAGTTCATTTGTTTCTGTGCGAATTTGTGGTCAATATCTTTTGCTTGATTGTAGTTTACTTTTTTTCCTTTCTTTTGTGCTCTCTCTCTTTGTATTTGTAGTTGAAGGAGCTGGGGCTTTTATTATTACTATTATTATTATTTTATTTATTTTTTTTCGGGGGGGGGGGGGGGGGGGGGAGGGGGGTGGGGACTGTGGCGTGGAATGTCTAATGCAGCTATCAATATCTGCACTATGAAGCTAATTCAAAAGTTTGATGGCAGTTGCAAAGTGTTTGGTGTTAGTTAACAGATTGGAGAAGTCTCAGTGTTATTTGGGAAGATGATTTGTATTGGGTGTTGCTCAGTGAAAAGAAAATTAGAAAAGAGTCGAACAATTTATTATATGATTGATCATAAGATAATGATATACCAACTTATAGGACGAGATTGCAAGGTCTCAGCCTCAGAAGGCAGCACGGCTGCAAACTCTGGAAAAGAAAATAAGCATACTAGAGAAGGCGGTGGAGCTTAACCCTGACAGCGAAGATCTCCTAATTTGTCTCTTACGCTCATACCGAGACAGAGACACAACAGAAACATTCTTGGCTAGATGGGAGCGTATTCTAGAAAAACATTCTGATAATGTCAGATTGTGGAAGGAGTACTTACTTGTTCGTCAGGGTGAGTTCTCCCGGTTCAAGGTATCTGACGTTCGTCAGATCTATGCTTATGCTATTCAAGCTCTGTCTTCTGCATGCTACAAGCTCTCTAGGCAGGTACATCTCTACCTTTTCTTTCAGTCTCTCCCTTTTTTTTTTAATTTTAATTGCAGATTTGTAATTTTACTGTGAATTTCTACAATCAACACAGGATTCTCAAATTGGCAATCATGTGCTTCCAAATTCCATCTTAGAGCATATAGAACTTGGTTTGACTGACATCTTTGTAAACCTATGCCGGTTGGAGTGGCAAACGGGTCATAAAGAGCTAGCAACTGGCTTGTTCCAATCTCAGATTGAGTATAGTTTGTTAAGCCCAATATTGAATCTCACACCGAGCAGCAAAAAGAGACTGTTTGAGCATTTTTGGAATAGTGGCGGGGCCCGGATTGGAGAAAATGGGGCCCTAGGTTGGTCCTCTTGGCTGGCAAAGGATGAAGAAAGACAGCGAAATGTACTCATGCAGGTAAGGCATGGATAAAAATACCTTTGCACCTGTGATACCTCTTATTCCCAATTCCCAAACGTGGTACCAATATGTTTTACTTTAGACTAGGTAAAAGTAACACCATAGTGTGTGTATATGACTAACTCAAATTTGTCCTCTAGTCATTAACTCGGCTTTTCTGGATGTGTGAGGTCATTTTTCAAATCACGCCAAGCAGTTGGCCAGTTTCCATATTTGCTATTGACACTCTTCATTTCTTTTGGGTTACTATGAATGACATCCGACCTTCATAACACATGGTAAGTGAACTTAGAAGTGAGTAAACCTCCATTACTGCCCATGACCCTTCCATATAACTTAACCAAATATTTTGATAACACTTTACCATCCGGAGATATTAGCACACAGTATGAAGGATGAGCTTTCCTTAGAAAATCAATACAAAACTTGGTCCAGCATTTAGTTTGTTATTGGTTGATGTAATTTCAATTGCTGCTTCTTTGAAATAATAAAGCAGACGGTTACTGCAGAAGTCGATATTTTGTTGAATCTACCAATGCCGTCAGTTGTACCACAGTTGGGGCTGATGCTAGTATCTCACAAAATTCCAATTTGTTGACAAGAGTAGTATTGGGCATTTTTCGGTACAATGGAACATCAGGTATAATTGATAAAAGCTCTTTGTGTGCAGGAAAGTTCACAAGAAGTAGAGGCTGGAGGATGGAGTGGTTGGTTTGACCCTCGTCCAAAAGAGAGTGAAACAAAAACAGAACTCAATGAGGAAGCAAGAGAAGAAACTTCAATAATTGACGAAAACATGGAAGATGCCCCTGATGACGAAAACAACAAAACAAAGGACGATGTTGAGTCGTTGCTAAAAATGCTTGGTATTGATGTGGATTCTGAGTCACACAGTGAGGTTAAAGATGCTAAAGTTTGGCATAGGTGGTCTCAGGAGGAATTATCAAGAGATGGCAAGCAGTGGATGCCTGTTCGTGAACATGCTGGTAGGTGTGCTGATACCTCTCTAAGCTTGTTTTCTTATGCTAACATTCTTTGTTTTAGTAATGCAATGTCCTTTGAAATGGATCAGCCGAAGAAGAAGGTGATGAACAACTCTCAAGGGTGATATTGTTTGAAGATGTAGAAGATTACTTGTTCTCATTATCTTCACAGAAGGCTCAGTTTTCTCTCATCTGCCAATTTATTGATTTGTTTGGTGGAAAAGTTTCACAATGGTAATTTTATGGAAATATTTTTCTTGTCCAGTTGTTTAAAATAAATTTCACAGAGATGCATTAAAACTACAGTTGTTCTGGTGTCTCTTTTTTTTTTTTTTTTTTTTTTTTTTTTTTCATTTGTGACTTTTAGGAGTTGCACCAACAATTCAAGTTGGCTTGATAAGATCCTGAGCTTAGAAGTTGTTCCTGATCAAATTTTGGAGGATCTAAGACTTGTCAAGGATAGTACAGAATTAAAGTCTATTTTGAACAGCTCAAGTGATTTTTTAAGAGATCCGACAATGATGAAATTTTTAAAGAACTCAATAGTACTATTCCTTGAAGTTTTTCCTCGTAATCACATTTTGGAACAATCTCTTCTTGTTCTCGAAGAATTGCTTTCTACTACAAATAATTTCTCCTCTGATTTGGTTAATCCATCACGTGCACTGGCTAAAAGCTTGCTCAAGAAAGATCGTCAGGTGCATGTGACTTCCATCTCTGTAATTTTTGCCACTATTTGTTGAGTCACAAGAACTTTATGCTAATTTTTTTGCAAATTTTGCCAACTTCCCTGAAGGATTTTCTACTTTGTGGTATATATGCACAAACCGAGGCTGCCCATGGTAATGTTGATCTTGCCAGAAAGATATTTGACATGGCATTGTTATCTATTGAAGGAGCTCCGAAGGTAACAATTACTGCAATTAATTAATGAATATTGAATAATAAGAGTGCCTCTTTTAAAGTTTGTCTTCTTCCTGCAAGGTCTTTGAGAGTTCAGATTTTCTTGTCTGAAGAGGTGACCGTTTCTGGCACTTTCAATGTTGTTTTAGGGGTCTGATGATAACTTTATTTTTGAAACTGAGTTTTGATAATGTATTAACGATAGCATTTCGCCATAATGCTAACTGTTCAAATCATTTTCCTTCATATCGGAATTGTTGATTTAAGCCATTCACATTGTCCTCAAAATCTTGGAGGATACCAAGTTTTGCTATTTTTATAAATTTTTTGTATATATTTTTTTTAAAAGATAGTGCCTTTTGATATGCAAACATTTCTATTTTCTTTTACTATTTTAGAACTGTCTTATGATAATTCAAAAAAAAAAAAATAGTAAAAAGAACTTCAAAATAATAAAACTTTGTTTCTGACAAAATATGGGATTAGGTCTAACGTTGGAGAAAAAATATTGATAACTGTACTAATTATATATCTAATTGTGTTAAATCAAAAGTTGGATTTTCAGGAGAAGGCGCCTCTGTTATATTTTTGGTACACCGAAGTGGAGATGGCTAGCAATTCTGAATCATCCACTCAGCGGGCCCTGCACATCCTCTCCTGCCTGGGAAGCAATGCTAAATACACTCCGTTTACATCCCCATTATCAGGTCCTCAGATCTTGCGGGTCCGTCAGGGATTTAAGGAACAGATCAAGAGTTTACGACCTGACTGGGCTCGCGGTGCTGTAAAGGAGAGTTCTGTTGCTCTTGTTTGCTCAGCTTCTTTGTTTGAAACCATCACATCGGGTTTTTTGTGTGGACTTGAAGTAATAGAAGAAGCCTTTTCTATGGTCCTTCCAGGTCAGTTATTTTTCTCTCTTAAAATTTGCAATAGACTCCAAATAAAATTATCTTTACATTGATTGCTGTACTAATTTCAAGTAATGCATTTTAACAATATAGAGCTGGATAATTACAGTTATACTTGAATTTACTTTTAAGAGATGTCATTTTTCACATTGTCATAGTAACAATATGATTAACTTGAACAAAGCACTTAATCATCCAGCTAATACAGCAAATAGTACAAAGAATTGATTTTCTTTTTATGTAGTTTGTTGATATAATACTGGGGTTCTATTGAGAATTTCTGTGTGTTTTGGTATTCTTTCCTTAAATTTTCTTATTTTTCCTATTAAGAGAGGAGAAGTCACAGCTTGGAGCTAGAACGCCTGTGGGAATATTACATTGGACTTATCCTCAGGCATATGAAGCAACTTAATATGTCAAGGATATGGAAGAGTGTTTCTCAAGGCTTACATGTCTACCCCCTTAACCCCAAATCCTTCACTGCCATGTTATCCCTCAGCAGTTGCTACAGTGTTTCTAGTAAAGTTCGTCTCATACTCGACAAATGTGCTCAGAGGTTCAGTTACTTTCTTTTGAAAATTGTTTTGTTAGGACAGGCTTTGCACAAACTGCACCAAAAAAAAATTATGTTTGCCGTGATGGAAATTGTGAGATCATAGCATTTTTTTTTTTTTTTGTTCAACCAAGTTTAAATAAACAGGATTTATGGGAATTAGTTGCAAAACTGTTTTGTTGAGATAAAAAAAAAATTTAGAGATAATATTGTTTCTTTTCTGTTAACCTTAGCTTCAATGGCTGGTTGTTATATGAAAATGTAAAGAATGTTGACTGTTTGTTGCAAGCTTGAAAATTGTTATGTGAGCAAACATGTGTAGGTCCAAAATTTTTTGTGGACTTAATTTCTGATTATCGGTTCATTGTAGGAATCCATCTGTAGTTGCCTGGCTTTTTTCTATATCTTTCGAGTGGGGTAGAGATGGGTCCCACAACAGGATTCAGGGGCTGTTTGAGAAAGCTTTAACAGATGACAAATTGCAAAAATCGGTGCTGTTGTGGCGATGGTATCTTGCATATGAGGCAGAGGTCAATCGTAATCCTGGTGCTGCTAGACGAGTTTTCTTTAGAGCTATTCATGCTTGTCCCTGGTACATTTACATTATATGCTTTCTCTCTTCTTAATTTGGTTGTCAATAAAACACTAGGACCTAATTTTGCACAAAAGGGTTCAAATGCCCACTCTTTTCCTGTCCCATCATTCCCAGTTTAATCTAATTTTATAAAGATGAAGTTGAAACCATTGATGTTGTCTATGTCGTGAATAATGATTTAGTATCTGAAATTGTGTTTTGTTGAAGTCATTTGAACAATCAAGATTCTGGAGAATAACATTTCCATCTAACTAATTTTTTACATATTACAAACAAATAATTTACAAATTTTGGCATGAGTTCATTGCTGTTGATGTAGTACAAGATCAACGGTACAGTCTGTTTCTCTAAAGTTGGAATCCCTCCAGTGCATGGTTTCATGTAGACATATATATAGAGATTGGCTAAATTAGACTCCAGCACACAGAGTCTAATTTATATATATAGAGAGAGAGAAAGAGAGAGAAAACCAATGGTGCATAGGTGATAGGTGATCCAAGGTGAAAAAAATTAATGAAAGAAAAGAAAAAAGGTAAATACATAAAGAGGGTAATTGCAATGGCATTCTGTAATTCATTAAATGTTTAACTGTGACAGTACTGCGTTTAATGGGACAACTGAAAACAGCTCTAGAAAATGGGTTCCATATTGTGACAACTAAGCTTGTCGAAACTTCTCATGGCAGGTCTAAGAGTTTATGGTTAGATGGCTTCCAGAGATTAAGCTCAATTCTGACATTGAAGGAGCTATCAGATTTGCAAGAAGTAATGCGTGACAAGGAGTTGCATATTCGCACAGATATATATGAAATTCTGCTACAAGATGACATGGAAGTTTGAGATGCTCTGTGTATATTACATTACTTTCATTCAGGAGTTACTGCGGCATATATCTCTCTCATATAACGGCTAGTTAGTTATAAAAATGCTATGAGGTAGGTAATAATAGTTGACATAGAAATTGTACATTATGTTTCTTTTTTTTTTTTTTTTCTTTTTTTTTTTCTTTTTTATCTTTGCATTGTTTTGAAACATCATGATGTAACGTATAGTGATATGTTCTGTCAAAAAATAGGTCACAGGCATGACATGAGTTATTTATTTATTATTTTTAATTTTGAAGAAATGACACGAGTTTTTGAATAGTCAAAGTTGAATTGCAGTTAAAAAAACCTTGGGTGTTTTTGCGAAATGTTACACTTGGGTGTTTTACAACATGAATTCAAATTCTTTATTCTGGGGCAGGAATGCGCCTTCACGAATGAAATGCTTGTATTGAAGTTAATTTCTTGACGCAAAAGTCAATCTTGATTCTTGACAGATGATATAGATCCATAGTCATTTTCAAGAAATGTTAAAATGGATGTTTTGCACATAATTAGCACAGATGAGTTTTACTTCCTATTCGAAATATAAGCAATAAATGAGAGAACTTATGGTTGGGGTCTGATCTGTTACTAGTACGACAGAGACAACTGGAATCTAGGTCATCTTCATGCAAAAATCCTGCAGAGTTCTGTCTTTGCTCCAATATCAACTGCACCTTGTTTAAACTCTAAAAACGATTTTCGAAAGTTGCTTGGCTTAATACTTGAATCGATTTTCCATTTCAACTTTTTCCTTGCTCATTAATGTAGCAGTTGGTTTACCATAATAATAGGTAAGAAGGAAAGAAACTACTGTTTGCTTTTGCTATTGGTCTACAGTAACCTATTCATTACACGTAGTTACCTAGGTGAAATCTTCTTTTTATACTAGTTACTATTCTGTTGTAAACGAAATGGATTAGTTCTCAGTTCTTACTTGATAATGAATTTTGAATTTGATGTGAAGCTACAGAATTTTTGGCTCAACACATCGATAGTGCGCGGAAATTTATCAAACAGAAATATATCAAATCAAATCAGAACCTTTCCCTTCCCTTTCAAAGTGTTGCCAGCTGCACATGAAACACTTTTTAAAAATTGCAGGTCCTTTATGCAATATGCATGAAAGGCTAAATATCTTGATTCTTTTTTTATCTTTGTTGCAAAAGAAAAATTACAACAGAACATTTTCTAAGCTATTATCAACCATAATTTTTTCTTAAATAAAAAGGGCTGTGATCCTAATTTGTAATGAGAATATAACTCTCCCATAGTTCGAATTTTTTTGTTTTTTGAGTTCGAGAGTTTTAAACTTTTTCCAACAAGGCTCAAAACCATTGGATCAGAGAGGGTAGCATGGGCTTTATTTATAAATTGTGGTTATTTCATAAATTGGGAAAGAGAGCGATGTGTTTATGTTTTTGCTGGTTACAGTTTAAACTGTTCATATATGGCATTGGCAACGCCTGAAGAAAAATACATGCTATGTCAAGCGCAAACTACGGGTCTCTTTTTGTTTCTTTTCCTTTTTCTTTTTTGGTTGTTGTTTGATGAGTCATGAATTGTGGGGATGCATGCGCATACAACACATGTAGCGTGAGGAGTGGGCGCAATGATTTCTTTTGCATGAAACGAAACGAAACGAGCCAACATCTTTCATTTCCTAAACCCATTATATTGATCTGTCAGTTCGCCAAGTCCATGCAAACATGGCATCAGATTCTCTCTCTAGTTTCTCCAAATTGTGTTTGGGTTAGTGGGTGACAAACCGGGGAAGAGTAGAAGAGATATCAGATATGGGTTGAATAATTAATTGGTTATGATGGCGGTTGGACCAGCTCATATGTTACCCTTTTTGTTCAAACTATTTTGACTTTTGGTTACTAGTAAGTACACTCTGTGTAAGTATTGACTTAGCGGTCACATATTTAATTAGCAACAGGTTGCTACCTAATTCTCTGATTTGTGCAATTTATTTATTGTTTTTGTCATCATTACTGACTGTATTTTCTTTGGAAATTATTGAAGCCACCTTTTATGTCAATTAAATATTTTGATCTGATCCTTATATCTGAATCATTAACATTTTTAATATTTTTTAAGTAAGAAAAATGGAAGATGTTCCTACATTTACAGAACCCTATTGACTAGGCTTGGCGCTTTAGATTCTGATATCTTTTTAGGGGTCCACTTAAGTCAACTTTATTTCTAATCCTTGTTCCCTTCTCTCAAATCTCAAATGAAGTCATCATTAGCATGAACAGAAGCACCATAAAAATGAGCAAATGTGTTCAAGCCACGAGTCCCGTTTCCTCTGATGTCAAGAGTTCACTTCTGCTGCATGTCTTAGGATTCAGTACTATTGAGTATTTGAGTGCATTGAATCACTTACAATGAGTCAATGACTCCGTTCACAGTTCCATCTTAAAATTTGCTGTCTAAGTTCCGCATGTTGATAATCTAATGATATCTAGTGCTATTGGATTTAAATTGTTAAAGTTTTTTGTACGCCATCGATTACTATGAGTATTAGATTGAAAATTTTGGTGCGTGAGTTCCGCATATCAATTATTTCCTAACATCTGACGTCATCAGATTTTGTGATATGTTTTGTTATTTCGAATGTATAAAGTTAGAGAGGCATGAACCCGTTTTCTATAGGAAAACATCACAACTACTGATCATAAGTACTTGACTCCATATTCATTTATGGTATAACGATAATCTAATAAAAGATGATTTCAATTAATAACTACAAGTACCACCAAACGCAACGACCTCCTTTTTTTTTATTATATATAAAATGTAAAATTCAATTGTCGAAGTTATTTTTATTAAATTTCACTAAAGATAGGTTACCATAAAAATTTTTTACAACTTTTTAATTTTATTTTTATTTGATACTTGAACAAGATATCAAAAAATAAACATAATATAACAATAACCATATTTAACTAAAAACCTTACGATAATTTTTTTGACCTGTTGATTTAGTATCAAATAAACTAAAAAATTTATAATAATTAATCTTTAAGAAATTGTGATATTTGGTGGTAAAAAAAAACTTATGGGAACCAAAATCAATTTTATGGTAATGCCTCATTGCAGCGGTAAAGGATAGCGGCTTCAGTGAGTTGTGGTGGTTTTAGTCTTAGCCTCGTTGTGGTTGCTTTCGGTGGTGAGCCCTCCTTGCTGAGCTGTGAAAGACGACGGTCTCGTTGCAACAGTGGAAGGATGTTAGCTTTGGTGTTGTTGCGGAATGATTCTGTAAGTATTGATTATAAATTAGTGCCAGTTTGTATGATTATATTTTTAAATTTTTGTGTGCACTTACGGATACAGATGTTTTGTGTTATTTCGTTTCTTAAATTTTGTAATGCTAAATAACCGTGATTTCAGAAATAAATCCGGCAACCCACTTGTGTTATTGGCCACGGGTTGTTCGTTAAATTATGCCGCAGAGAATCCATATACGGAATTGAAGAAGATGTACAAAGACAAACTCAGGCCCACTTTTAGAATTGGGCCGAAATGTCAACAGGCTCCAGAAAAAAGTTTGCTTTTATTTTGCTTAATTGTTGCCTTCTGCTTTTCTGTTTTAAGCTGTAATTTTTACCCTTCTTGTTACTTCTCTTGTGCACCAAGATGCCCCGACCAGGATGTATAAACGACACTGTACTTTTAACGCTTTCACATGCAAGAGAATGATCTCTCTGTGAAATGTGGTTAATTTGGGACCCCTTTTATTTCATCTTTTTGAGGCATTGTATTCACCAAAAGAAATTCTGGAGAATTGAATGGTACAACACAATCTAGTGAAAAAAAATATATTGATAGCAATTTAACAATGACAATGCCTAAATTCATGGCTTCAACATGTGCCATTTTTCTTACTCCCATGATGGTTGTATTTGTAGCAGTAAAAGTGAAGTGAAACTCAAAATTATCTTTTTAGTCAGGTAATATTTGTAGAGTTAAAACTTAACAAGGACTTGGAGGTGGGCCAGCAAGGATGGAATAGAAACAGATGCTGCTTCTGTTAATTTCCAAATATCTAGTTTGTCTGGTCTAGAACCCGCTTTATTTCTAAGAGCATCTTTATAACCAAAGCAACGACCCAATAGAATCTGCATTTAAATTATCATACACTTTTAGCCTACGGGCTATAAAAGTTTCAAAAAAAAAAAAATTATCATACACTTTTCAACCAACAAAGTTCTCCTCCTTAATTTCACTCTAAACCTATTAAAAATTGAAGCCGTTATTATATATAGGAAAGCTACAGGACTTCTGTCTTTATTTCACTTTTGGAATTTAGTATTTTCGATTACACCAACAAATTTGAAATCCCTAAATTTCAAACTAACTTATGTCAGCATTTCAAAGTCTTAACCTCACCATGGAAAGGATGTCTTACCAACCACGTACGTTTCACAGTATATTCAAACTAACTTCAAGCACATTTTCAAACTGAATTCTATAAAGTATATACCATGCACGCAGTGCTTTCAACTAACAGTGAAAAAGAAAACTAAGTGCACATTCATTCCTACTAGTGTAACGCAAGGACTATACGTATACGATTACAAATAATGAACAAAATAAGAGACAGACAAGTACATTGTAATAGATAATAATTCACACACCATACCTTAATATACAATCACTTCTATAAACTAAATTAAAAAATTATGCACAATTTCCCAAAAAAAAAAAAAACAGAGGGACAAAGAGGGAGAGAGGTTGAAAAAAAAAATGGAAGCAGTACATGACCATAATTCATGCCACTAACTAGTCTAACTTGGCACAAAGGAGTACTGTCTTCTGCAGTAGTAGTGTAGTACACAGCATATAACTGGAGGTAAGACGATCCGAGCCGTCTGATACAATTTATGAAGCTTTTTACAGTACAGGTAGCTTTAAGATTCGTGCTGAATGGTTCAGATTTTGCTACATCGGATCTGAATTCGGCACAAAGGAAGATCCTTAGCCCTTTGTTCTTATAATTGTAATACTACCTGTTCCTCTTGTTTGAATCCTCATGAGACTGACAACCGACTTTCCTGACAAGCTGGGCCCACCGAATGTCACCGTGGGACCACATGCAAATTCCCCTACCGGGTGCCGAACTGGTCGAGCTGGTCTCATGAGAATTTTCTCATTAATGTCATCCAGTGTCAGATCTCCTTCCAATCCAGCTGGTTTCACCGCCGCGAATGGATGCACCACACTGATGGACCTCTTTTTCTTATTACCTGTATATAATTACAAATAAATAAATAAAAATCATAAAAGAATGCACAAAAAGTTTTGGATTACGAGGAAATTTGTATTCTTTTTTTCTTGGTACATACCATTCTGTGGCAAGATAAGAAAATTCTGGTTAAATGAAGGAGATGAAGGCTTTGTGCCAGCACTTAAGTTGTCTGATTCTGTACTATTAAGCTCTGCATTGTGATCTCGTGCTGTTTGTGGGGAGAAACTGGGGCTTTCTAAGAACACAGAGGTTAAATGGTCCTCTGTAGATTGAAAGTAAAAGCAAAAGATTAGTTTTAAGTAATATATTAATGTATCCAGATAAGAAAACAATAAACTAAGCACATGGGAACCACGAGAGATGCAAAAGTCAAATTTTCACCTGAGACAACTGTGGTTTCTTGAGTGACGCAATTCAAAATTTCTGGTGGATCACTTGAAGTTGAATCCCAAAAATCCTGCATTATATGTGAAAAGCTGAAAATGGTTATAACCCACAAAATAAATATAATTTAATAGGAATTATGAATAACTAGTTAGACCACGTACTTCAATAAGATAATTCAAATCTTCATAATTGGCAATGTCAGGTTCACTAAGAGCAGCGAATTTCTTTCTTCTTTTGCAACTCTCACTTGAGTTTGTGAATACGTCTTGAAAAAACCCAATTGATGCATCCGAGGAAGATGACGATTCCATGCCTGATTACTCAAAAAAAGCTCAATTTTCAACATGAAATCAGAGTAAATATTGTCATTATATTGATGGGTAGAGCGAGAGAAGAAAGAAGCATGTGTGCTTGACCATACCAGAGGATTTGATGTCATGGAAATCAGAAATGCCAAAGGAAAGTTGATCCCAATCAAGCAAGGATTGGTGAGAGGAGAGGAAAGAAGTGTCTAAGGCCATCATGTGTGTAAGTGTGTTTCTTTTTTAGTCTAGCCTCTAGAGCAAATTTAAGAGAGAATAGTTTGGTTCAGGTGCTGAGAAATGAGAGGTCTTAAATAGAAGTGGGGTTTTGGTCGATTGGACTGGCGGTAAAAATGAAAAAAGTTGAGGCCACTTGGGTGAATAGGAGGCAGCCTCGGTCAATGGACAAAAGGTTAGAAATTTCGAAAAAGAAAAAGGATCAAAGACAAAGACACCAACCAAAGGAAAAGGTAGAGTTGTTGCCGTTCTTTATCGTGATTCGGTTCCATGATTTGTCAAGTTTTTTATTGTTTGTTTTCAAATCGTTAAAACAGAGACGGAGTTCGTATTTGTAGATCGTGGGATTTCCTAATCCACATATAAAATGAACGCATTAGATCGTTTTACTTTGTTAATATGAGACGTACTTTCAAGAAATTCTAAAGTCAGTTAATGCAAGATAGACCCCTGTCAAACATGATCAAATCAGTAGATTTGAGTATTAACGAGTTTGTCTAATGGGATATGCTTTTACAATTTTTTAATATTTTTAAAGACAGCTTTCTTTCTTTTTTTTTTTTTTTTTTACGATTTTCATGTAATTTGAGTTTAAAAAAATCTATATTTTAAAGATATGAGATATAGGTTAAAAAATAAAAAATAAAAATAAATTTTGTCAAAATATTTAGATTAAATTGGCCGTTTGAAACTCTGATGTGTTCATATGATCATGTTGGTTCTACACAATAAATTTGATCATTTTAATTGTCATTAAAAATAATTTTATGTGATGAAAAGTCAACAACTGGATTATGACTTATACTTATATGAGTTTATAATACACATAAAAATCAATGAAATTTAATGAATGCTTTATGCCATTCCTCATGAGACGTATCTTTCAACGAACCCAATTTTTTTTTAACAAATTATGATCGAATATTAGATGATATTAAAAATAAAAAAAAATAAAAAATATATAAATAAAGATGTGTGGGTATCAGGATCGTTTAGTTAAATGTAGCCTGACGATACTTCAATCATTGTGAAATAAATATTTTTTCTAATTTTTGTAATGTGATACTCTGTAACTATTTATGTGCCGGATATTATTGCTCATAAAACTGACGTGTTTCACCGACATTCAATAATTCAGCAACGCATTGTTTTGTTTCTCATCTTTATGATTCCTTTCTATTTTCATTTTCATCCTGCCTCCATCTCTCTTTTGTGTTGGAAGCATAACAATCCATTCATAATCAATCATTATTAAATAATAAATTATTATTTAATAATATTTTAAATTTATATTAATATGTCAAATTTCGAGTGAAACTCGATGGATTAGCCCTCAGCTTCAATCTAAGTTATAAACACCATATTTATAATTTCAATTCTTTATTTTAGCTTGATAAATGTTTTGTTAGTTATTATCATAGTGAAATAAATTTATTGTTACTATAATTAAGAAAATTACGAATGTAGGCCTATTAAATCTTTACTGCTGAAAAATTTCTCCACAAAAATTTAAATTTCAATATTTAACAATTCAAGTCTAAAAACTTTGCAACTTTACCTTAACATTTCATTAAAAACATATCGGGCAATTACCCATACCTCCTCGATCCTCCACAGTTTCACGTGTCTTTTCCTAATTGTAGATTGTCCTTTCCCTCCCAAACTGTTTCCCTTTTATATATCTTTTTAATCGTTCTAGCATCAAACTACTAGGACAGAGGAGTATTTCCATACTAAATGACAGATTAATGTATATAAACCGTCCTTATAAAGGTATAACTTAGTTATTTTCTTATCTGTAAAACTTCAAAATTATCCTATTAGTTTATCATAATTTTAAGATAACGAGGCCTCACACAATCAATCTAGGACATGGAAATATCCACTCTATCTATCAGAAAAGAGAGATATCAGGACAAGTACAATTTAGGACGAGAGATAAGAAGGATAACATGATCTACTATGTTTGTAATGGAAGCCTTAATGCGGAACCGAATAGCTTTAAATATTTTATATAAATTTTATTTATAAGCTTTAAACATGGATGAGTAAATATTCAAACTTAAAACTTTTGATAAAGATATTTGAGTAGTGTTAAATTTAAGCTCGTTTGACACTTGGGGTCTTTCCAACATAATCAAATTTCAAAATTATAATAGCCAATCCGGACCGTCCAATTTGTTTTTCATAATATAATATCCTTGGAGATTAAATTTTATATTTTTTATAAATTTTTTTACTGTTTTTTTATTTTAGAAAACCTTCAATCTAATTTGTTCTAGACCCTTCATTATTAAAAAAATCAGAAAAAATAGTTAAAAATTTTGAAAAAAAAAACATAAAAAATGCGTCTTCAACAAAATTTTAGTATGAAGATCATATTGAGCGCTTTTGGATTCTTCGTGTAGAATTTCAATACTCGAGTCTCGAATCACGTTTGACTCTAGCATTACTCCAAGATATTTTCCAAAAAAAAAATTGTATGAGGATCAATTAAGTTGTTATCTTCAATGCGTTTCCAAATCAAATTAAAAGATTAAAAAAGTAATAAAAATAAATCTTATATACATATAGCTGGCCTTAGAGATTGGTTGTGTATGAAAGTTCATGAAATTATGTGTACTGTTTAAAATTTCATGCAAATTGAAAATGGATCAGTGTATTAAACAAAGCATACAAACTAATTTTAATTTCAGTGTGTATAACATTTATGTTATTGTTATTTTCCTTCTATAGTCGTCGACATTTATGCTGTAAAGAAATGACCAATGAGACCACTAGATGGAATAGTCATGAAACTATAATCCTATCGTTACGGTAGTGTCTGGTGAATATTTTGTAGATTTAAATATCAAATTGCCGTAAGTCTGATCGGTCATTAAATCCAATCAGTTGACCACCAAATTCAATTAGTTATTTTTTGTCTAGATCTACGTCAGTATAAACTACAAAATTGAAACCGTTAACGTGAGATATCATCTTAATGGAAAATAAACAAATTAATTAGAAGCTTGTTTTGCTATTTCGTTTTTTCTAATATGCTATTTTGTTTTGTTCTTATATTAATAGTAATTAGGTTTTAAGATTTAATACTATATCTTTGAAACTATAAATTTTTTTATAACAACAACATGTATATAGCATTCTATTTTACACAACATTGGCCGACACTAAAATACTGTTTGTTTTTAAGTTACGAAGATATTGTTACTTTTACTGGTAGGTTAAAGAACTAGAAAGATCGCACTAGAAAGGAGTCAAATGTGTTTCCCATGAAAACATGTCTTCTTTTATCCCTCCGTTTTTTTATGATTCTATGATACCTCCTGTAGCATTGACTGCGTTACAGTTTCTATTTTCTCGCATCCTTTCAGATACTGGGTTTGCCACTTAAAACAGCCTTAAACGTTTGCTCTATGGTATATAATTTGCTTTAGGTTCAAAATCCACAAGTTAGTGCTGAAGTCCTGATCATTAAAGTTTGTCAGTCTAGTTTTCAGTGCTTATAATACTGAAGTATTTACTTCGGACTTCGATAACTATTTTATTGGTCAAAATTTCCTTTAGATTGAACTGCGAGCTAGAATAACCGTTTTATTTACTTAAAAAAAGCAATTTTATTTTGTCAAAAAAGTTTCATACAGGAGTCCTTAATTATAATGATCTCAAACAATACTAGCGGTTGTTATTTTTGCAAGTGTAATACTTCATGTAAGTACAAACCATATTAGAAGTGGATTAACTAACCATTTTGACAGAAAATTGGGTCCATTCTTATCTTTTAATTAAAATAAGATTTATATCAATTAAAAGTATTAAGATTTAGCCGGAAGCTAAATCACATAAGGAAAAAAAAAATAGTTTACACTACAACATGAAAGTAGCTAACCCAAAGAACTTGAAAATAACAATAAGCAAACTATCTCAAAATTGTCCAAGGCTCTTAGCATGTCCTTAAAACTGAGAACATTGACAATGCTACTAGCTAGCGGTTGGCGGTGTTGACTTATTATCGGCAGTGGTTAGTAGCAATACATTATTATTGGATGAATTAAAACAAAAATGTCATCAACAATTATTAGAAAATCTTAACTTCTTTTATGCATGTTATTATGATCCCTCTCATCGCATTATTTCGGCAAAACGTAGTAAAGCTCTAGTTTGAGCAAAGGAATTATAACTGTAAAATAGAAATTCCTGTTTGTCCTTGCCAGAGCAAAAGAAAAATAGAAGCTAAGCATTGACCCACAAATGTTTTTTATAAGGGGTAAAAGTGACAAAGTTCAACGCGTAAGAAAGAAGTCTCCATAGCAGAAATCTTTATTGTGCTCTTTTAGGCCCAGTTAAGTCACGGTGATGGGTCCTAAAGAACTCACTTTGGATTTCTTATTGGATTCAGCGCCTTGTTTTGAAATAATAAGGCTTTTTGTTCAGAAATATAATTTCATTTCTCCAACGCAATTTTATTTGAGCTCATCCACCAACTATATTTTGCTAAGAGAGTAAGAGTAAACTCACTTCAGTCAAGCATAGATTTGGGTCTAGTTCGTCTATATATTACATCACATTTAAATCACCCGGAAAATTGTAGCAGACTCTTTTCTTTGAGGAATGTACAATTATAAGGCCTTTAACTTGAAACAGATTAGGAGGTATTTATCAATATGCCCAAAATATAAATTACTACAAAATAAAAGAAAATTAACTTAATTCTGTAATGCAAAAGCACCGTGGAAAGAACTCTTGTTGAACCAACCAAACTCAGCTAGTATTACTTCTGCGTCAGTAAGGGGAACTTTTTCAATTAATACAAGATAAATAGCAAAAATGAAAATTGAATAAAATAAAATGAATTAGAAAAGTATAACAGATCAAAAACTTTCATATCTGTGATCAACTGATCATTATAGAATTGTACCAACAAACAGTTGGCATTTCTAAGGAGACAACTATCCTATGGTCTATGGAGTCGCAGGGCACCACTTTTGAAAATCTGAGGTACGTAGTACTGTAAAAAAACTATAAATGCCAATCATTTTGGTATTTATAGGCCAGGAAAAACATTATAATTTGTAAGAGAGAACATGTAGTATACAAGATAGACGTAGAATTTCAGTTGAAGGAATAGCGCATAGTGTATAATAAACTTTAAAGGGCTGGGAAGATGCAGTAGTTATTGAGGCATGTTCGGAAAGTTCAGAGTTTAGCATGTATAATACAACACAATGCAAACTACCAACCTTTGTACTAGGAGTTAATTCAAAGCGGAAAGGTGCATCTCTATGTTCCCTTCGGCTTAAGGTCTTCTGAGAAACACCTCTAAAGTGATCTATGTGGGTACCAAGGCTATCAGTACAGTAAGCCCAAGTTTGGCATTAATTTTGTCATTACTTGTCCTTCTCAAATCCCAACCCACACACACTCTTTGCATTAAATCCTAACAGGCCCTCAATTAATTGACATTGAAACGAAGAAACAAAACGTCATGGTTTAGTTGGCTATGAAACCAGTATATCATGCTATTGAACCAAATAAGACCGGCAGCTTTAACTATTGTATGCAATTATCTTGCATACGTTCCAGACGGAGCATGCAATTTATAATTATTTACATAGATACATATACCTAATAATTTAATATTTTTCTGTATTCGAAATGTTTTTTCTTTTTACTAAAATGAAGCTTAACAAAAAAACAGTAAAAACGAAGTAAAAGTGGGAGGCACAAGTTTGCATTAGCAGTTTACCAGTATGTTCCACAAATTTCATATGAAGAAGTTTTTTTTTTTGAGGGCCTTCATATGAAGAAGTTATGGACAATTTTGTCACTCTCTGTGCCTTTACCTTAATTGTAGTTTTTTGGACGTATCTGCAATATTTCCCAATATTGCCAATGACAAAGGTCACAGCGGGAGGCAGACATTTAAATATCAAATATCAAACACCAAAATTTTGTTATTTATTAGAGTATGGGGTTCAATTGTATTGAAAAATATGTGAAGTTGTGAACAGTACGGGGTTCAAGTTTTATGTACATCTACTGATATGTCTAAATAACATGAACAAAAACCATTAATGACTTGTGTATGGAAAAATATAGAGGGGTCAATTGACCCATTGTGTCCACTGCCATTCGCTCATGAATAAGGACAAATACTGGTATAATTCTCAAAGATATAAGAGTGGTCGACAATTTTTTTTTACATTGGTTCCCAAGCTTGCACGTACTTATCAATACAATTGGGCAAGTTAAAATACAATACTATTAACATAAAATTTATCACATGATGCCTGACTTTAAACTGAGTATAATATTTGCTGTTCTTTGCAGAATTCCAATTGCCCAAATCTAGGTACTATTGCTAAAGTGAAGTTGAGTCCATTTAAGGTACCGGTTGCAATTGAGTTTAATATCAAAGAATGAAATTTGGCCAAGTCAATCCCTATTCTAATAATGTGGAAAGTCACAAGATCTCTTGTTAATTGCCTTATCTTCTCAATTAATTCATTTCTCATCACCCTCTTGACCTCTTCAGAAAAGCCTACAAAATGGTCATGGAGAGAAATAGATTCACATGAATGTGATCATCAGAAAATAAAATATGGATTAATCCTTCTCTGGGTTTATCATACAAAACATCTAGGTAAATTATAACCTAGACTGTAAGGGGGTGGTTGTACTTGTACTGATGTAACTATAAATCGACCCTAGATGAATAATTAATTGTTCGATTTTATCAAAAGGGTTAAATTTTTAGTTGCATGCATCTTGTGTTTACCAATTTTTGAAGTTACAAGAACATGAAGAGCAGCCGGTACTCCTCTGAATACATTATCTGGATTTTAGCTTGATTGGTAATTAACCCCATCCCCTTCACCACTGGTGGATTTTAGGTTGATTGGTATTTGGATGATGGGTCTTTTGGTCCGGGGAAGCAAAAGGCCAGGCCCAGAGATAGGAAATTTGAAGCTGGGAGAAGAGAGGAACTGATTATGCGAGTTATGAGAGGTGGCGAAAGGAAAGGGAGGTGTACAGTTTGAGGAGGCGGACGTAGATGGTGGCTTCATTGATGGTTCTGAAATTCTGGTTCGTCAATTTTGGCGCGAGATGGGTCTGGCTTCACATCTATTTTATTTTGTTCGCAAAAAGCTCGACTTGATTGTTCAATTGTTTTTCTGTTATTTTTGATGAATTTGTAAGGATTTAGTGTGGGGGACACTTAGCGTTTCACTTTAAAAGGGCTTCAAATTGGCCTATGGGCCGAATGCAACAATAAAAAAAATAATAATAATAAAAAAAAAACAAAGAGCTTCAAATTTTCTGTTACAAGCCAGCGGTACAATAGGTACCGTTTCTTTAATAGGTGAATTTGGTGATCTCAGTCTGAAAAAAATGTTTCATCAATTAAAGTATGAAGCGAGTTTAAAAGGCCTTTCCTCAAAAAATAAAAATAAGCTCGAGTACAAAACTGTTAGTCATAAATAGTGTTCTGAAATAGATATGAAATTGTTTTCGTATCCCCTATCAGTAATAATATTGTTAAAAGTAACTAGTTTTTAGAATTGTTCGTGCAGCAAACTCATCTCCTCCTTCCTTTTCCAATTATGTGACATGGCAATATTTCCACATGAAGCAGCAGTGTACCATGTTGCAACTAAACAATGTTACAGAGCTGCCATGTAGCCTAAAACTATAAGAATTTTAACTGCCAGGCTGCCATGTAGCCTAAAACTACCTAATCAGGGCTCAGTTATATCATATTCAGCCCAAGTACCGAAAAGTACAACATGAAACATTTACATCTTGCAACTTCAGCAAAAGAATATACAAGGCTTTTTTTGTTTATAAACGGTTGCGACAACAGAAATCACTCGATTTTCAGAAAAGACTAGCCAATTTTCGAAGATGATTGTGCAACTAACAGAAAATGATTAGCTGTAAGCTGTAATACACCAACCATAGATAGCAAACATTATTGTATTTATGGGCTATCTTTAATCAAGCAACACAAAATTTACATCTTAAATTATTCTAGAGCGAACATATAAACATGGATATTCCTTTGTACAGTTTATAGCTCATATCAATCATAGCAAATACGAAGGTGGTATAAGCCAAAGTTGGTGTGCAAATTTCCAAGAACAGATTCAATCTACATACTTAAAATTACATCCCCATTCACTATAAATTATGACAAACCTTGAATAGACCTACTCTAACAACAGTTGCTCAATTTTAAGCTTTATACAGCATACCTATCTCCAAGCTCTCTAGAAGTGGGATCTCCAGAGCAGGCAGAGCCGACCTACAATTGCTATGTAGAAACTCATAAAACCCAAGCAATACCTTGTCTGACCACCCAGAATCTTTGCCAATATAAAACCTAGTCTTACCCCTCACATGCACTACTCCAACTGATTTAGCCTCCTCCAATTGCAGAATCTCCTCTTGCACACTACATCCCTCCAATTGCTCCTCATAGTTCCTTTCCAGATAATTTCTCAAACTACATGTAACTTGAGTTATGAAGTCATCACCTTCAGGGTTTCTCAAGTCTGCATATCCATACTGAATCACACAGCCATATATCCCTTTGATTCCAAGCCGTCTAAATATTATCCTCTCATTTGGCGCCACCTTAGCCACCAACAGGTACCTAAGAGTGGTGAAAATTGTGACCTTGTGGAGAGACTTCATGTTATGGATATAATGCCCCAGTATAGGTGTCAAGCCGTCTTGTATATTTGTGTAAAAGATGCACAGACCGGGGACTCTTTGTACATCTGATCGTGACAAGAGGCTAGAGAGGCATTCCAATGTTACTTTATTCATCATTTCATATTCAAACTTCTTTTGCCTCCCGTAATACCAGCCAAACATAATAAATGCCAGGGCTACGGATATGGCGAATGGAAGCCAACCTCCTTCAACAAACTTGGTCATGACAGCAGAAACATAAGTACCCTCTAGAAGGAAGAAGACCACAAAATATAACCCCACAAGGAGGAGGGGGGTTCTCCAAACTATGATCATGACTAGGGTCATCAAAATTGTAGTTATAAACATGACAAGAATCACCACAATACCTACAAATATCAAGAAATTGTCATTTCATCAGTGCTCTAATAGCATACTTAAATCTTTAACTAGGTGCTTAGTAAAAGGACATGATACTTTGTGTAGTCACAAATAACTACTAAATCCTGTCTTCAATCTGGAAATCCAACATTTTTGCTTATTGCATACAAACCATGGAAATTAAGTTTTAAATCATGCACGCCACTTTGAATTCAATTTATAAACTCACAAAAAACTAATTAACAGGTTCATGCAAACATGCAAATCAATGTAAAAATTAACTTGGCATTGGTTATGTTACAGTTGTGCTTAGAAAAAACTGAGGCATGTAGGGTAAGGGCAAAATTGTCAAAATTTACATATGTACCTTTCCAATCACCCTAAACTAATTTTCAAGAAGGTAACAGAATGGGAAATGGAGGTGTTGTTTGCAAATATAAATATGTTGGATTTGATTTGCTGAATGTAATACTAAGAAATGACATACCAAATGCATTTCCGATATCTTTCCCATCTCCGAATCCTAGCACGACAGCCACACATAGAAACATAAGGATGTAATTAATTTCAGGTGAGTACACCTGTCCTTCCTTGTTTTGAGAAGTGTGTACCACCTTGACCCGAGGGAAGTAATCCAGCACCACAGCTTGCTTGATGACAGAAAAACTCGCTGATATAAGAGACTGGCTTGCGACTATAGCAGCCAATGTTGCAATAATGAACATTGGCCAGTAAACAGGTCTCGGAACAAACTTGTAGAATCCATCTCCAAAGTCATCGAGATTCTTTATCAGGTATGCAGTTTGACCAGCATAGGTAAGAATGAGAGATGGATATATGGTGAAGAGAAATGCTATCTGCAAGAAGCAAATTGATTTTTTTTAAAAAAATGGAAATTCCCTTGTGGATAAGTTATAAGTTGTTAATATTTTTTATTCGGCAAAGTGTATTTTTCAAAGGCTGTCATGAATTATGCCACCAAACGACAGTCCTGCCGAGAAAATTAAATTAATATATATGTGCTCTATGGAAGGCCTAGACAAGATTAAAATAGTTTTTAAGCAATGCAGCCAAAGAAGATTTAAATATGATATAAGTAAAATTGTTATATCAGTGAAACCTGAATGGACCTCCTATTGAAATGACCAAGATCAGCAAACATTGCCTCTGCGCCTGTAAGAGGAAAAAAAAATGAATAATAAGATAAATACCAAAACAAAATTTAAATGATCATATTATATAGAGTGAAAGAAAATTGCAATTTTTTCATACCAGTGATGCATAAAACTGTGCCACCAAGCAACTGCCAGCCTGACCTTCCATTTCTAAGAAAGAATCTAACTATGTAGTGAGGTGAAACAGCTTTGAATATTTGAGGATAATATCGTAAAATGCTGTATATGCCAATCATAGGGGTAGTCAAAGTCCACGAAGCCATTATAGGAGCAAACATGAAGCTTACACGAGATGTTCCAAACTTCTGTGGAAGGAACAATGCAATAAGGATTGCGGCTGACAAGGCCTCGACCGCGACTGTTGAATTAGATTTGAAAAAAAATTCAGACGAATTTGGAAAAATAATTATTATGCCAAAACATGGAGTTCAGAATCCTATATGAGTTACTCAATTTAACTAATAAGGTGCACCACTATCCTAAAAAATGCCTTAAAGCTGGTATGAAACCTGACAATTTACACAAATCATTTTCTGTCTTCTGCTGAGTAGTTCACTCTTTACTTTTAATATTTTTTTTCTCCTTGTTCATAGTTGTTGCCTTAACCTACCCTCAGCTAATCAATTGAAAACAAGAGAAAGAAAGGCAATTAGCAAAGCTGACTTGGTTATATGTAGGCAGGATTCAGGAAAGAATATCGATAATAATAACAACAAAAAGCAACTCCAAAATTACAATAACAATTGTAATGATGATGAAGACATAAGAAGTAGTATGATATAATTATGATCATTACCTTTGCCAACGCTGGGGAAAGGCACTCGTATTCCATCTATTGCAGATAGCACTGCAATATTTCACAGTTTACATAAAAAAAAAAATAACAAAGAAACAACAATGAAGTGCTACATGTGGGAAAAGAAGATAACATATGCAAATAAGAATAACATACCAGATATGGCAGGTGTGAGAATGCCATCTCCGATCAGCATGCACATGCCCAATATAGCTATGAAGAGTAACATTCTCCTTGCAAATATGCTTCGTTCTAGAAACTTCTCTAGCTTACCTTGTTTACTTGGATTCGAATTTGACTGGCTATTATGTACTTTTGTATTTGCATTTCTTGCTGAAAGAATGCCAATGTCAGCATGTCGACAGAGTAGAGAATACAAGGCCAAAGTTCCACCTGGAATTTAAGTTTTTGTAGAGCTTATTTAGAAAAAATATTGAATGAGATTATAAACTACTTGAGCTTTTGTATATACATAATATGGTCTTTATATTTTCTTATATTCGCGAAAAATTCCAAAGTTTCCCATTAATGGTTGAAAATCAACATTTTCCTGTAAAAAAGAATTGGAAAAACAAGCAAACTGCTTGGCTTGTTTTCCCTCCATGGCTAAAAGAATGCCATATATCATCCTCATATCTCCCTGATGATACGTTATCCTCTTACTTCTATATTTTTTAGAGAGTGCAGAAATACTTGGCAAATTTTTATGAGAAGCATACAGAATTTTATTTATTGTAGAGTATACGGAGTACTTTTTCTTTTCTTTTGAGGCTTGGGAAGGGTAAACGTGTAAGTACATAAGCCAAAAAAAAAGCCGAAAAAAGGTAAGTTGACTACAATAACAATCTCAATCTGTAGAATTCTATTACTAGAATACTGTCTTCCTGGAAAAAGGAAAAAAAGAAGAAGTGCTTAATTTTGGTCCCTTGGTTAGAACTTTGTCAAATCTTATCACAAGTTGCTTGTAGTATCATCATGAAAAGTCACTAAAGTACAAAGTTTTCTAATGGACAGTATCATATAGACAAATAAGACATAGTTTTTGTGGTCCTCATGAGTTTGCAATGGGGGTCTTTTTATAAGCACTAGAATGTAGTGATTCACGTGCGGAATACCAAGGCATCTATGTATGATTACAATATGACAATTTCCATTGTCAAATTGCATGAACAGCTGATAATACCCGTTCTCAAGCTTAACCATATATTGAGTTTGTGATGGTAAAGAAATTATTTGGAGTTATTTACTTTCTCAAGCTTAACCATTAAGTGCACAAGTGGGAACACTCCTAGTTGTTGTGTATCTAACAAAGGAGCTGCTTTGGAAAATAGGACCACCTAAAAAAGACCATTGACTAGGAAACTGAAAAAGAAAAAAAAAAACTCAAAATAAAGAGAGACTGCAAGTCAAGACATGAAGGGGGCAAAAAGAAAAAAAAGAAAAAAAAAAGGCAAAAGAAAATACCTTCACCATGGTCATCAGCATTAAGCACAATACAGACATACTTGACAACACCAATCATAGTTAGAGTCCAGAACATAATGCTATATATTCCCAAATAATCAGCCTCAGTTGGCGACACCAAGTTCATCGAAGGGTAAACATAGAGTGGTGAAGTTACAAGACCACCAAAAACAACACCTAGTGTTTTATATGCAAGGAGTACATCTTTCCATACACCTCCCTTTTAACAAAATAATTAACCAAAAAACAATTAGGCCAGGAAATGGAGGCAAATTTGAGGGGTTAGATTGAAAAAATATTGCACATGCTGTTTAGAAACTGAAAGGAACCACTAAAGCTCCTAATTGCAATCTCCATAAAATTTCTGGTTCACCTTTGGACTAAAACAAAATAGAGAGTACATGATGTATATCACTGAAACTAAAGCAATTCGGCCCTAAAAAAAATAATAATAATAAATAAATAAATAAAGCAATTCCTTATTGACAAGTACAATTTAGTGCAACTATAATAAGAAAGACTAATTATCTGTAAATGCTGCCCAAATTACTCCATAAAACCCTCAAAACTCTGATATTCGGCAACGATACTTTGAACTGAGATTGACTCAGCATGCCTTTATGCAACAATTCAAGCTATCTCAAATCCATCAGGACGTAACATATGACAAAAAAAAAAAAAAAAAAAATATTCAAGAGAATAGTACAATACGGGAAGATTTCCCTCCTATTAAACTCTAAAAAGCCAATCAATTTCTCAATTTGAGAAGAAACCAACAAAAGTAACACGAAATAACTCACATTCTTCTTCGCATGGCGATTTGCCTCGAGAGTCGCGTCGGAGAGATCACCAGGAATTCCCCCATTGTGAGAGCTCGCATTCATCTCCAAGTCCATTGTAGAGTACTAGAGAGAGAGAGAGAGAGAGACGGTGTGGCTGGGAGTCGCACGAGCGAGGAATTATATAGCGCCAAAAGGAAATAAATGGAGGCCTCAAGTCAAGTGGAGCGGTACGATTAGGTCCCACCGAATCACACAACTTCGGAGTTCAGAGGAAGGAGAGGTTTCACTTTTTATTACGGATCCTCTCCAATGGGTCGGAATTTACATTTAGAGACCGTCGAAATTATATTTGACTTTTTTTTTTTTGTAAAATTCAGGCAGTATGCACGTTTTAAATAACAAACGTATGGACCAAGCGTATAAATTTAGATATTTTTCTTATGATAAAAAAGTTTAACAGAAAGAGTGGGATTTTTTTTCAGCCGGTTATTCTGTGTACTAAACTTTGTAATATATCGTGTAGTGAGTGTTATTTATTGTGGAATCTGACACATTTCGACCTGCTACACCTTTTGACTAATGCTGCGGGAGATCCGACTACCTAAATTTGTTCAAGACGTATTTATTACTGACTTTTCTTAGGTTAATAATACTGCTTTTTTTCAAAACTTAGAAAATCCAATTGAATAGTTTGGATCACATTTTTATGATAAACAAGTGATCGGACTCGGAGGAAGTCGGAGGCATTGTAATTCCATCATTAAATTCTCTAAAAAATTATAAGATTTTATAGGATTTCATTTCTATGCTCTTGTGTTCGTTCGATCAAAGTGAGACAGAGGCACGATCAACTCCACTGAAGTAACTTAGCTTCTTACTCTTCTTTTCCAATCAGCAGATTGGATATATCGAATGGAATCCTCTCGGATCAACACCACTGAACTCAAATCCCTCTCCCTTTTTTCGTCTTTCCGCTCAGAGTCTTTATCGACTGTTTAAATCCTTTATGGCAGAATTTGTGGTGTTAATTGTGTTAATGCACCGGTGAACATGGGAGTCCAATACAGTGATTCCGTTCCGCCGTTTACTTAAAGGTAAATAGTTTATTTTTGATGGACGCGAAAAAAAAATAAAGTCTCTATTAACTTGGATATGCCTCTCTAAATAAATATCTTAAATAAAAAAATGCATTAATGCACCGGTCAAAGTGATATGCTTCATGTGATACCAGAGTTTTCACAATTCACATGGGGCCCGGCACCGATATGAATCCGGGGAAAACTTCGTAAGTTTAATTTATTTCAATTTAAATAGTTTAATTTGTTTAACTTTCTCAAAAAAAAAAAATGCTTCATTTGTTTAACGTTGTTATGAAAAAAATATATTTCAAGTTTACGTGTGTCTTATTGCAAATTTTGATTGGCCAAATCAATTGTTAAAAATGTCTGGTTCATGTTTACGTATGAAATCAGTCTAAAATCGAATGTTTTAATTATTAATTTGTACCTATAAAATTCAGAATTTGATAAAACTAATTGTGTTCATGTTTTAAGATAATTATTTAAGTAAATATCATTTTGTAAATGATCCCATTGTCATATTCATTTTTTGACCTAGTCAAATGTATTACTCATTTGTTTTGACAGTTTTAAACTAATAGAGATAGAGATGTATCTTATATGAAATTTTCCATAATATCCAAATGTAATAAAATTATGACTTTTTTGTTGAAATATGATTTAAAAATTCATTATTATTTGAGAAATTCTATTGTTCAATATATGGGACGGATGGTTTTCTACCGTTCTCTAATGCTTTTGACGAGGACAAATGCTTAATGGATAATCAAACCTCCTAGACGATAAGAAGGCATGGAAATGACAATTATGAGCAATGGTTAAAGGGTAGTTTAGTCAGAAATTTTAAAAAATTATTTTCAAAATTAAAAATGATTAAAATTGGTTAAAGGTGTTTATATCCTTAATGAATATGATTTGAGGGGGTTATATCCAATTTTGAAGATTAGAGGGGGTTATATCCAATTGAAGAAGATTTGAGGGGGTTATATCCAATTTTGCCTATTTTTAAAATTGTCTTGCTATTTATTTCATAGTCAAAATCATTACTATTGAAGGGTTTAGATAATTCTTATATCATGGGAATGTCTTAAATACATAAAAATAGTAAAGAAATTGTGAAAAAAATATAAAATTGATTTCATGGGATTTTTGAATATGGAGGACACATCGAATAATTTGGATCGATCATTTAAAATTTATAATGCATGAACAATCATATTAAATGGAATGAAACTTATTCCAGATGTACAAATGAGCTTAGACATTTTCACGCAAATTAATTGTGTCCAATCCAATGTCCTCTCTTCACAATTTTTTTTTTTTTTTTTTTGCCAGCGAAGTCCGAAACCACAAGTTCATTAATGAAAAAAAAATAAAAAATACCATCCTTAAAATGCGAAAAGAGAAAGTTCTACAAATGAAGTGAGAGATATATGGTACTATAATGGAAAAAAAAATATTATGTTATTATTAAACAGGTATCGTGGCTTCATAATGCGTCAGAGAGCAAAAATTTTGCTTTTTTGTTAGAGGGGAAGACGAAAGGTCCTTTTGGTTGAGGTTAATTTGGTCAGAAATTATAGAAATAAATTACTAAAAATTATAAAATGATTAAAATTAGTCAAAGGGGCTTATATCCGTAATGAATATGATTTGAGGGAGTTATTTCCGATTTCGAAGATTAGAAGGGGTTATATCCAATTGAAGAAGATTTGAGGGGGTTATATCGAATTTTGCCTTAAAAATATATGAATTTTGGTATCTCTATGTTTTTAATATTGAGAACATATTGAACAGTTTGGATTGACCATTTGAAATTTAAAATGTGAGAATTATCATATGGGAACGAACAACATCCATACCATATAATAGAAACTAGCATTTCTAAAAAAAAAAAAAATGAATTTTTAAAGCACAGTTCAACAAAGAAAAGTAATATTTTTATTACACTTGCAAATTTCAGAAAAGGTACATCTCCATTAGTTTAAAACAGCCAAAACAAATGAATAATACATTTCAAAACAAATAATATAGATACCAATAATTATTCTTACTGTTTATGATCCTGAGTAGGTTAAGATTATAGTATAATTAGAATATGTTTTAAACATAAACTTTTAAACTTTGAGAGTTCTAAAAAATTGGGTTAATTGTTAAATTGAGTTTTGTGTAGCAACGCCAACCCATCTTTTTAATTTCTTTTCCAAATTTTACTTGTGATGTATTTGTAGTATATGTTTTGATATATTGTTTAAACAAAAATATGTATAATTATTGTGCTTTAAATGTAGGTCATGCACAAAAATTAATATAGAATCTGTTGCTTTAATATTGTCACACCCCGAACCAAGCCATAATCCGAGATGGATAGCCCCGCCACATGTATACACTCTACTGTACACACGTAAGGCTAATAAACAGTGTAACAGAAGTCAAATGATCACAAATAAAAGTGCATAATAATGGTATCAATGTTCATACATCAAAAGGGAGCTAGTAAATAAATACATAACAAAATTCCAGCCATAATATAACAAGATACTAAAAATATGCAGCGGAAGATAACTATTCCAGCTTGGCTTGGTCTTCTGGCAAAAATTCCTCTACGGTGTCATCCAAACCTGAACATGTCTCCACAAATCAAAGTATTGTGGGATGAGTACATTAATACTTAGTGTGGTGATAGAGTGAGCCTACGGTTCTAGTTAACTCTAGCTAGAACTAAACCATACTTAAATACTTTTAATTCCTATAGTGCAATATCTAAGTGTAAGCTTAATGAAATGATGAAACAAATCTACAAGTCATGACATGCCCAAATAAATATGAAAAATATCTGGAGAAGCGGAGAATAATACTAGTATAATAATATACGGTGAATAAGTATATCAATACGAGAGTCAAGCACCCACACTCAATGGTCAAATCATAAGTCACATAAAATCCGAAATCAATCTCACAAATCCCAACATGTACTGTGCCTACAGATCTACCTACGCAACACCTCGACACGCAACAGCTCCTACCTCACTCCCCCATCGAGGAGTGAGCAGTAAAATACGGTACCGGCATACTGACTCATGGAGGTCGAGAGATAGTCTGGTATAAATGGCATACTCAATCAAGAACTCAAGTCAAAGGGATAATATAATACAATAAACAATACAAGTAACCATCAAGTGACCGCAGTACCGCCTGACGGTCGGTCTGCTGAGTGATCATCAGATCGCATTGCCCACGATCTCTATCATAAGGAGACCTCCGGCAATGGCTTGGGACAATCTCCCGATAATGGAAACCCCAGGCAAAACGAACTTATCACACTCGGTCTCGCTATTCTGATCCGCACCAGATGCAAGTGTTGATTAAAGGCACTTTTAAGTTTATTAATCACATTATTATTAATATGCAATGCATATCCTATAAGTGCAATCTAGTTTTGAGTTAATGACATGTGCTTAACTGTTTACTTAATGTTAATGACATGATATGCACACAATTAATTATTGATCTAATCCTAGACTAAAGAATAAACAAAACCTAAGGCATCCACACCTGGAAAAGTCGGTGACTAGGAAACTACTCCCCAGGATGGTCGGTGAAGTCCTGACCAGCCTCTCCTGTCTCGTACTCGGGGTAGTAGTAGTCCTCTACTGGTCCTGAGTAGTCCTGCTGCTCACCTGACTGAAAAGTTAACTAATCAGAACGGACTCTAAAACTCGCAACACTTAAACTAACGATCACTAAGTTAACCCTCTATTTGGATTCAGGTTTGAGCTATTAGAATAAAGGATTTTGACTTCTGAAAGGGGACTCGGTATTAAAACTATTATTATATTTAAAGAAATACTTTGGTAAAATTTTGGCAGAGTTTCCTTTATAAAATAAGTGTGAAGAAAGACGTGTTGACGGGATCCTACAGTTCTATTCTACTCGTTCAAGTCGTGGGAATATTTTGTTTAGTTTTAGAAAATCGTTTGATAAGTTTTGATTATAGTTTTTAATAGTGTTTTGCTCAAGCATGAAATATTTGTATATCTATATATTTCTTTTTAAATAAAGAAATTCATTGAATAATAAAAATAGTATATATATATATAAAGAAACTAATTTGACTAAGTTAAGTTAAATAGTATTTTATATAAGTATTAATGCTAACTAATAACAAGTTTGATGTTTTAAACGTGTTGGTGTTTTAATGTGTTTGGGATCATATAAGTCCAGATAGTTTTTCCATTGTATCTGTATTTTTGAAATATTTCTGGACGATTTGAAATCATCTCCTATCTTTAAGTTTACGTATTAATCCGATTTATTTAGGCAGCAATTTAACTTGGGTCACATACCTTATTCTCGGTCCACTTAGCTAACATCAATATATTTCATTAATTCTCACATTTTAAGTTAACTTTTAAAATTAACTTAATTAATTTAAGCCCACAATTATCTAATTTTCGGACCTGGCCCAGTCCAGAAAATAAGTCCAACAGAGGAGGAAATAGGCTCGGCTAAAAGAGCCTACACAAGAGAAATAAGGGGGACAGAAAAGCAGGCCCGACAGGCCCAGAACGAAAGAGAGCCCACCAGGGGGCTTATTGGGTTTCGGGGATCAAATCCGAACCCAACAGACACGAAAATTTACAGAAGGGACCCCAGATCAATTTTATTTACCTAAAACTTGCGAACAGATCCCTAATAACAGATTTATTTATGGAGGAGTCCTAAATCAGTTCAAAAATATTTACAAACAAGTCCAAAAGTCGGAAAACTTCACAAACAAATCCCTGACAGTACTCAAAGGTGTACCAGTGAGTGAAAAAGAGGTACCACGACTGGTACCAGACCTGAATCAGCCTGACAACCAAGCCGAGAGCATCACACAAGCATCAGATTGCCTAATTAGCGACTTTAACCCATCTAAATTGATTCTACAAACTAAAGAAGATAAGAACAGACCCTAACAGAAGCATCTAAGCACACAGATGAACTATCAACCTTAATCAAGCACTCACAACTATCAGACTGAGCCAAAAGCAACACAGACCCAAAACAGATGCCTAACTGAGCATCTAAACACACATATTCAAGGAATCAAGACATTTCTATCCTAAATCAGATTCTACAATTATCAACACGTTTTCTAACCAAGCACAAACATCTAACAATTAACAGACACTCTATTAATCCCAAATAAGTGATTCTAAGCAACCCACAACTCAAATTGAAGACATAGCAACAACACGTACCCTATAACAGTTCAATTGAGCCCACAAGAAGCATAAACTCCAACACATAATAGTTATCATTCCTAATCAAGCACAGATCCTAAAAGAAGCAATTTAACATAACAGATCAAAGCCAAGAGCCAACACAGATGTAACACAGATCAAACTGAGGCGATGCACAACTATAACAAGCACTCAAATTGACTCAACAACAAGCAATTCACTAAGAAGCGATTCAATTCAGTGCATGCCTCACACGATCAATCAATCACAGCACAGATAAGAGAGAAAGTGAGAGATAGCTAAACCGATATAGCAAACAAGGAAGAAGGAGGAGACGGCAAGCAATCGACTTCACAGGCAGCGGTTAAGGGGCATCATCATCACGGCTGTGTCACCATCAGTCACCAGGCGCAATTCTTTGCCATTGTCGGCCAAAAGAGAGAGAAGAGAAAGAGTGAAAGAGGGTCAATGAGAGAGAGCTACGAGATAGGGGATTGGGTTCTTTGGATCGAGTGGAGAAGCAAGGTGTGAGGGAAAAAGAGAAGCAGTGAGGAGGGGAATGATCGGAAGTAGAGGGGGATGGGTTTCGGTGGAGCTTGAGTGAGTGGTAGCAGTGGCGGAGAGAAAGAGAAGGCTCTGGGGTTGTGTGAATGAGTGGCGGAGCGGAGAGGGGGAGATAAAGAGAGGAGAGGAGATTGAAGACTTCGTCGCCTTCCTCTGCCGTGGGGTCTCGGGGACTGACTCGATCAGCGAGGAAGCGGAGCAGCAGAGCTACAAAGGAGATGGTTGGCGCAGAGGTGGGGTTACGGACGCGAAAATGAGGAGGAAAGGCGGAAAAGCTGGGGTGAAGAAGAGTGTGGCGTCCGGGATCTTCTGTGGCGGAGATTAAATGGGGATGGTGTAAGGAGTGAAAAGAAATGGATCCAACGGTTGAAATTAATTCAGAAATCAAATTATAGATCAGACAGCCAGAATCCAATTAAATTCAATTCATTTATTTGATTTTTAGAAATTTGTCTAATAGATTTTTAATTATCTAGCATTTTGAAATTCAATTTATTTGTGGCTTGAAGTTTTAATTTAGTTATCTCACTTTTTAAATTAACAAAAAAATTTATTTATTTTATGGGATTTTACAAATATCTTTTAATTTTAATTTATATTTCTTCCCTATTTTAATTCCATTGTCAATCTTTTCAAATAAGAAAATTTTCTTTTATTTTGTTCTATTTAAAATAAATAAATTTCTTGTTAGTTGTTATACATATGTTTATTTTATTTGTTAACAGTTCGCAACAATATATTTTTTGTAGCAGCAACATGCATGTGCATTACTTATTTCTTATTCTGTCATATTTTAGAAGAAAAATTAAAATATACTAGCAAAAAGATGCTCTCAATATGTGGACAAATAAGAAAATAAAATTGGGATATTATTTTTGTTTCATATAGAACTTTATATGTTATAGGCAATAAAGATATGGTGAAATCAATAATTTACTATTTTTTTCTTTTAAATAAATATCTAATTTGGTAGTAACATAATCTTTTCTAATAAAAAATCTTGACCTTTTAATATGAAAAATTAAAATCTAGACTACTGATTATATCAAATTACACAAATTTATAGTCCATATTGATATAAGAATTGTTTACACATTTTTATATGACATGTTTACACCTTTTATCTGAAATGTTTACTTTTTTAGGTGCTTATAAAGTAGTGGAGAGGAGATGCACCCTAGTTTCATTTGTTACTGATTGGTGTGAACGGTGGGGGAAATTGTAAAAAACTCTTTCTGAAATTAAAAGGAGAATCTTATGATCGATATAGCATAATTCCAAATTCATTAAAAATTATCCGATGTGATCCATTACTTAAATCGTACCTAGTACCGATAAAAAAAAATCCAATGACAGCCTTAATATTAATATCCAATTAAATCCTTAATTATGTACATTCCATAAAAATGCATAGGCACAGGACTATATATACATCAACGTAATTGATCTGAAATGCCAACAAAACTCTTTTATATTTTCCCTTTGCACATCAGAATTTGACATCCAAATGTCAACCCATCAACAACTAAGTGAACCAACAGCTATGAATCTCACTATCTTCTGTCCAAGCGTTGGTAAAACTTTTAACATGAGGACCAGCAGTAATGTCACAGTGCGAGACATAAAACTATATGTCGGAGACTATCTTGCTACTCAAAGTCAAATGTATGTTGTCGAAATAAAGTTGTGTACTGTGGATTCCGAAGATCAAGAAATCGATCAGTTGGTTAAGAGCAAGGCGAAGGTTGTCGACGAGTATGGCATCTCCGATGGCACGAGAATTAAAGCTGAGTTCCGGTTAAAGAACAAACCCGCCTTCTGAGTCTTCTGTCAGCTGTGTTGATGGTTGTAGCCCTGTAACATCAAGCTCAAATTCTTAAGTAGTCTCTATTAGTAAATTAAGCAATCATAGATCGAGCTACAATATGATCTATGGTGTAGTGTAACAGCAGTGGCGGATCCAGAAAATTTGTTTAGCCTAGGCACAATTATAATATAACAAATTTTTTTAAAAAATAAAAATAAAGTAAATAATAACTAAAAAAAGTTATTCTAAACGTATATAATTAGAATATTCAAAGTACATCATCTTTTCATAAACTGAATCACTTTTCATGATATTTAGTTCTCTATCAATCACCAAAAAGTATTAAAAAAAATCTAATTCTAATTTTCTAATGGAGGTAACAGTCATTTGCATGACTTCATAGTTTGAAATCGTTGTATAATTGCTTCCCTTGGAACTTTTTGAATACATTTCTTTCTATGTAGGTAACCAAATTATCATTCAAAAAATCATCTCCCATTTAGCTTCTCAAACGAGTTTTAATAAGTCTCATGGCTGAAAATGCTCTTTCAACACTCGCTGTGTTAGCTTCCGATTTGGTTCTTGCTCTTGAGTTCCAATTGATAATGAAGTTGCTTTTTGGAAAAACCTCTTCATATATAAAATAATAAATTTAAACTAAATTACTCGATGGGAAAACCTTCGATTAAACTTTAATAACCTTCAATTAAAAAATAATAACACAAATGAGGAGTATTTAGCCTATAATACATGACAGATTGAAATTGAATAAAAAAAATTAACAGAAAGAGGCGCATGGTTTACAAGGATATAGGAGTAATATTTAATTTGCATTTTGAAAGGAGCAGTAGTTTCGAAGGATTAAAAATATTTCTATACTCCATATTGAATTTTTTATAATAAAAATGGATTAAAAGAGAAAGAGGCGCACTTTGTACAGACTGAAGAGGGCAACAACGTGGCATGTGCAGCAGTGAAGGATGGATCAGCAATTTTCAGAGATGGAGAGCACATGAGATGATTTTCTATGGAGTCACAGAGAGATGTGATGGACTGGTGGGCACGAATTAGCGACATAATAGAAAAACCTAATTTCTGCCAATTGAAACCTTTCGGATGCAGAGGCAAATAATTAACGGATTATGTATCTATTTGCAGTCCGAACCAAGAGCAGAGGGAAGAAAATGTTAAATGTGTATCAGGCACAGGCACAGTCACAGTCACACCCAAGTATCATAATATATCCAGGCACAAGTTTTATTTTAGCCCGGGCACAGCCTAAAAACTTCATATACTAGACTGAAATTTTTAATATTTCAGCCCAGGCATGGAAGGCACTCCACTACATGGATCCGCCCCTGTGTAACAGGGACTATATATATTTTGCTGTATCCAATGAATAAAATGGCAAGGAAAGCCGAAATAATAAAATAGGGCGCCCCAGCAAACTTTCGCTTTTAATGTTGTTGTTGTTGATGATGATTATTATTTTATTTATTTATTTTTTATTATTATTATTATTATTATTATTATTATTATTATTATTATTATTATTATTATTGTTTTTTGAAAGCTTGGAAGAGGCCGAAAGTCCCAAGTCTCAAAACATGCACGCAATATATTATAAGATTGTTTTTACAATTTGTTTCCTTTTTATAAAAAATATGCTCCATTAAGTGGCCCGGATTAAATTTTCTTACAATATAAATAATGTGACTGCTATGAGAGCAAATAAAAAAAAAAAATTCCCCCAACAAATGTTTTTTTTTTCATTGAGCCAGTTTCTCCCTCTCTCTCTCTCTCCCCCAAAATTGGCAGTTTTACTAATAGATTATTTAAAAAAGAAATCAATGTCATTACATCACGGATCTCCGCCAAATTGTATCACACATGCATATATACAGGGGCTTATCGAGCTCTCTATACATGAATTTTTATGGTATTAATTTTTATTTTGTTTTTATAATTAAGTTATATATAATTCATTTTTGTGTATCTTTTGATTGTATAATTTAATTTTATTTTGAAATAAGGTTTCTTGAAATTTCAATCCCAAAAAGAGTGATATTTGTACATGATCTGAAAAAAAATATTAAGAAAAAAATTAAATAGACCACATATTATCTCATATCTTGACTTGTATGTTGCTCTCAGCTTGACTCATTTTTCCTTATTTTGAATGTCACATTAATCAAGCAATCTAATAGAAATGAGAATAACCCAAATAAAAATATTATGTTAGAAATAAATCGCACAAAACTTGATCTAACCTAAGAAAAGATGCTTCCAATCTTGCTTCCATCTAAAAATTTATTATATGTCAGTTCGAAGAAGCCACACAAACACTTGTATGATATAATTTTTTTAAAAAAAAAGTTAGATCAATAAAATGAAATTGATCCTGCCCAATTGGACTTCTAAGTTGGCTCAATTTTTGAGCATAAATCGTTCTTTTCAAATGAGAATAAATTAGTTCTGAAAAATTTAAAAATTGTCTCTTCTCATTTAATCGTTTCTTCTAGGATGCTTGTAGCCTTCAACACATAATTTTATTTTTTTCGCAATTTCTCAATAATTTGAATAATACAGTTTCTATCAAACAGTTTTCGTAGACAAAATTAACAAATTTGAAAACAACGTAGTTACAAAAGAAAATGATAAAGAGACACAAATGATTCAAATATCACAAATTAACTTTATAAATGGTAGAAAAATACTAATGAAATAACAAACCTTAATTTAAACTCAAGTAAAAAATGAAATTGCACATAAATTAAGATTTTAACTGAAATTACCAAGGAACAATGAGATGACACACAATTATAACCATAAATCAACATAAAAATATATAAAGAAATATATATAGAGAAGGCATGGACAAAAACAAATATTATCCTAAAAAAAATCATGTATGTTTCAAACAAAAAATAACAATGTTTCGTAAATATACTATGTTTTGAAAGGAAATAATTGCACTCTATACCTGAGGGTAAAAGGTTCACGCAATTATAAATTATAAATATCAATCAATCAACATCAACATATCAATATAAAAAAAAAGGAAAAATATGGTTACAACATGGTATTTTTTGAGAAATGATAGTTGGCAATAAAAGGAAGCACCATATATTATATATATAATCTTAGTCCAAATATATATTTTCCACTCGTATGTATTCGAAGTAATTTATTTTCTTAAACCACAATACTTTTAAGCTTAGTTATTTAAATTATCATATTTTTAGCTTAACTATTTACAATTGAAAATACTTTTTGCTATTTATGTAATTTTACTATGACGTTTGAATAAAAGAAAAAAATAGGAACAAAGAATAAGAAAAAAATTGCCACGGAAACTTGTCAATAAAAGAAATCGACTTACAACACATGCATGGACTCTACGCAAAAACATTTTATGTGCCATATAAAAATAGGATTGTTTAGAAAAAGAAAGGAGGAGGAGAGAAAGGTGGAGAGGGACTCCGAACAACATAAAAGAGAGATAGAGACATGATGAAAATGAAAATAGGAATGGGTAAAAAAAATCAGAAATAAAAACAATGCGCTGAAAATTATTTTCTGCCGATGAAGCGAGCCAGTTTTATGTACAATAATACCCATCATACAAATAGTTATAGAGTATAATGTTACAGAAATAAGAAAAATGTTATTTCACAATGCTTAGAGTCTTGAGCTACATTTAACTAAATGATTCCTACAACCACGTACCTTTATTTATAATTTTGATTTAATTCACGAAATTTTTTTTTTCGAAACTTTTTCCGAAGGATCAACACTAATCTTTTTGACTTATTATTGTTCATCCGACTTTATTTATTCATTTTTTATTATTTTTTTAAGATTGGATGACATCCACATACAAAATAAAATAAACTTGTTACGCTACTAGTATGCATGAACCCTGGCATGAAGTCACATCAAATTCCCATACTCTAAGATAAGGGTTCATTTAGTGAAATTATAATTACATACTTATATTAAAGAGTAGCTTACTTCAGAAAAGAAAAATTGGGAGCATCAAATTGTGACTTTCAGACTTCATTAGTTCCTTTCCTGAATTGAATTTAACATCATTAACTTGCCAATTTAATTCTAGATAGTCGCTAATTCAACTTTTAAATAGAAAAAACAAAACAACAATAATAGCAACTATATTAAACATTTACCTGTCCATCTCATCGAATAAATTTTAAGAGTAAATAATAATTCGGAATCCCGGACTAACACTATTCCTTGTCAAATGTCAATATAAATATAGCCTTGGTAATTTAAATTTGTAATATATCATTTATTTTTCTATCGTCTCAGAAGATGTTATTCCAACTCCTCACAGCTTTATTTTAACTAGGAGGGCTCATCGAGCTTCACTCGATCCATGAGTTTTTATTATATTAATTTTTATTTTGTTCTTATAATTAAATTATATGTGTAATTCATTTATTTCTATCTTTTAGTTGTGTAATTTAAATTTGTTTTAAATAAAAATTCTTGAAATTTTAATTTTAATCCCCATAAAAAGTGATATTTCTATATGATCTGAAAAAAATAATATTTTAAAAATAAATTTAATATATCACAAATCATATCATAATTTGACTTGTCTGCTCCTCTCACCTTGACTCATTTTTTCTTATTTTGGAATGTCACATCAATCAAGCAATCCAATAAAACTGATAATAACACAGATAAATAAAATTCTACCAAAAATAAATCACACAACACTTTATTTAACTTTACAAAAGATGTTTCCAACCGTGCTTCCATCTAAAAATTTATTATATGTCAGTTTAGAGAGGTCATGAAAACACTTGTATTATAAAACATAAAAAAAATGTTAGATCAAAATCCCATTCTTGTTGATATTCTTTTTTTATACAATATCTGATTTGTTTTTTTTTCGCCAAAAAGTTAAAGAAGCAAAGACATGGATACCTAAATAAGTTTGATGTTAATTAGGAAAATTGAAGAGAATATATGGTTCTAGATTAAAAGGGGAATGGAATTAAAGAATGTTTGAATATGAAAGAAATAATTTGCATAAACTTAAAATAAAAATAGCTAAAGAAGTTAAATAACAAAAGTGAAAAATTGAGGAGCACATAAAATTCATTTATAAATAAATATGGAAGAGAATGTCCAGCAGGAAAAGAAAATACATCGGAGAGGAAAACTCTAACATATATTAGTAAAAAAAATTCAGAGTTATGTCCTTCGAGCCAATCATTTGATGATTTTATATTTAGTTTACGTGATGATGATATTTGATCATTTGTTCCTGGATTTTATTATTGACAGTTCATTTAGGTTGATGACCTGAATTGTGAATCACTGTATTTCATTTAATAATAAATGACAATAATAAATCGAAACTGTCCATAGTCTTGATAATTAACAAGGAATAACATCAACCTAAAAGAGGTATAAATCTCTTATCTCTTTTAGTTACAATAAAAGAGGTATAAATCTCTTACACCTCCTTTTATGTGTTAAATACTTGAATAACTAGATCCATTTAATCGTGCATGTTAATTGCTTGTTAAATGTTAATATAAAATTAAAATTGCACAAGGACTTGAGTTTCTAACAAATTTAAATGCATAAGTGCATCCCATATACAAAAGAAATTAAGTGTGAAATTAAAATGTGACATTAAAGTTCATCAAATTAGGTGATGAATAATAGTGGAAATAAAGATACTTAACTAAATTAATATATTTGACTAAATATTAATGAGTGTATGAAAAACAAAAGAGTGGTCATGGACGGGCATGAGGGTGACGCAGAGCTATCGGTGAAGGAGAAAAGAAGGAAATGCCGAAGAGGGCTCCGAATAGATAAAAAGAGAGACAAATACACGATGGGAATGAAAATAGAAAGGAGATACACAAATTAAAAATAAAATATTACGCTGTCAAATAAATATGTATTGGTGAAGTGGGTTAGTTTTATGAGCAATAATATTCGGCACACAAACGCCATAGTATCGTGTTACATAAATAAGAAAAAAAAATGCTATTTAACCATGCTTGGAGTGTCGGGCTAGATTTAACAAAATGATTATGACACCCACACATCTTTTATTTAGTATTCTGATGATTCTGGTTTATTGTTATGATTTTTATATATTATTCCCTACATCCATTAACGTTCATGGATGATCATTGGCGGACAATGTTCTTCCTTATTTTATTGAATAATGGATATATATATATATATATATATATATATATATATATATATATATATATATATATATATATATATATAGTGTTACATATGTATTTATTGCAGATAATTTGGCTCACTCTGTATATAATAATTTATACGTGATATTGTTTTAAAAAAGAATAAAGGTCAAGCCTCGCTCATTTTTTAATTTTAAAATTCACAATGAATTTCAATTCAAGTTTTGAACTTGCAATCTCCACTTAAAGTCTATTTTTTACACGATAATTATATTGATATTTGTATTTGATGCGGTGCTTGACTTTTGTCAAAATCACATCGAAAAAAAAGAATAGATTATTATTATTATTATTATTATTATTATAATTAGTATTGTTATTACTATTATTAATTATTTCTAGTAACAGCAGCAGCAGCAGCAGTGACGTTGTTATTACTATTAATGCCATAGAGCATGTTTCTTCTGATCTATTAATCATGTCAATATTAAAATCGGAAGACAAAATTTGTTAAAAACTTATCTCTGTTGACACCCAGACTTCATATATTCTCGAATTATTCTTAATCAAAATGTTTCTATCGTCAAAGAAGGTGAGATATCAATATTTCTCTACAGTAGTGGCTTCATTTTCTTTGCATCATCAATTATCCAATTATCAACAGCGAGAAATTTTTGAGAAGTTGGAACCCACATGGGCCAAAACCGTAACGGGTTAATAAATTGGAACCCAAATCCGACCCGCTAATGATAAATGAACCCAATCCAGATACACCATAGTCTATAATATGCCTACTGCACATTAAACTCTGCCTCAAAAATTGTGAGAAAACCATAGCCTATAATAATATACCTAATGCCTAGTACACTTCAAAACTCGAACTCTAGCCTCAGTAATTGTGACTTTGTGAGAAAATTAAAGATGTATGCATAAACCGTACGGTTCCAATTACACATCCAAAACGTTACTTACATAGCACACATTAAATGCTTTTCAGTTTTCACAATACTACCATACGGATTATATTACATGTAGTTATTAAAAAAAAAAATACATGTAGACTTTGAATTATATACATTTTTTGGGCAGTCAAGCGCCTAGGCTGACTTCTTTACTGTTAACGACCTCGAACAAATAACCTGACTATACGTTGATAAACAGAGCCACAGATAGGGCTGCCTAACGTGGCCAACGATCACGGTTTAGGTCAATATTGTTTGCGTGATCGTTTTATTAACGAAATGAAATCCTTATCGTTTATCGTTTCATTAAGCTAACGGAAGAGAATTGGTCTGCGTTATTCGTTCCGTTTAGCTTAACGATCTAAATGAATTGGTGTTAAATCGTTAGCCACATAATCCAACTGATTAAAAACACAAGTAAATGCAGACAAAACACACATGTATATACCTTCATTTTTCGGAAATACAATATGTTCCAAGTTACAAAATACACCCCTGATTAGCCATAGGTCCATAGTTACAAAATACAAGCATAAAATACCATAATATTACAACCAAAAATCCCTAAACAAGTTCAACCACAGTAATCATTATGTATTTCCCTAATACACCCTTGAAGCCTAAATTTATCGTCAACTCAACCCAGATCAAATACTCCCTTCTCAGTCCCTACTTATACCAATCTCAGCCTTTCATGAAATACAAAAAAAAAAAACAAGTCGAACACATCATCATTGAAGATCAATGTATGAGATCTGAGGAGCCAAAGACTTGCTGGAAGAACCAGCAATCCAAGCTTCAATTGTGTATTAGGAACATACAAACTGATACCACAGTTGACTTGACACATGCTGACATGCATATAAAAAAAAACTCACTGCCCTTCCTCATTGCCAATGGTATATTCTTCCTCAATGGTCCATAGAGGAGCACCAATGATTTTTCCAGTCTCTGCACAGTAGTCAATAGATGCAAGCAATTAGTATGTTAACTTAATAAAAGAAGAATAAAAAAAAGAGCAAAGTTAATTCATACCTGCAATGGATACCCTCAACCAGTCCTGAGCACAAAGTAGGGCTTCAATGCTCTCATCAGACAAAGAGCTTCTCACTTGGCTAAGCACTCTACCACTTGTGCTGAAAGTAGACTCAGAGGCCACAATGGATATGGGCACAGCCAAGATGTCCCTCACAAGCTTAGACAATATTGGAAATCTAGGTGATTTCATCTTCCACCAACAAAGGATGTCAAAGTCATCATCAAGGCTGCCCTCATCTCTGTCAGTATCTACATAATAGGTAAATAAATAAGTTATTAATAAATAAATAACAGCCAAATGAATAAATTATGAATAAATTACAAATTAGTAATTTAATAACCTAGATATTCTTCTAATTCTGTCTTCTGTCCTGTACTGCCCTTCTTTCCTTTGAGATAATCTTTCAGTCCAGCCTTTCTATCACTTGTCATGCTAGAGGAACCAACATCACTCCTTTTGCTGATAATTAACAAAAAAAAAGATTAGAGAAATTAATAATCAAGTATAAATAAGTATGAAAATTAAGATTGTACCTCTTCTTGCTAGCTTCTTATCTATATTAGCATACCTTGCAAATGCAGGTTTGAGTTCTAATGCCAGCTCCAACATCAAGTAAGTGGAGTTCCATCTGGTTGACACATCCCACTGTGGCTTTTTGTATGCAATATTAGCCTGCAATGAAATAAAATAAGTTTAATTAAATTTGAACAAATAAAAATAAGTACAAATAAATATAAGTTTAATCACCTGGGAGCATGCCAGTTGGAACTTCTCTATCCTTGCTTGAGAATGCTTGATCCATTTCATTGCATCCCTTATACTTTCAATCTCCTTGTTCACAGTACTAAGTCCATCTTGTACAATGAGATTCAAGATGTGGCAACCACATCTCTGGTGGAAGACCTTACCTTCAACTGGTAAGTCATCCTTCATGGATGTTGAGTACAGAAGCTCAGTTATGCATGCATCATTGGAAGATGCATTGTCAAGAACAAGAGAGAAAACCCTCTTATCCAAATTCCACAAGCACAACTTATCATATATAGCATTAGCTATATGTCTGCCAGCATGAGGGCTTGGCAAAGGAACAAAGGTCAATATTCTTTTTCTCAAAATCCAACCTTCATCTATGAAATGGCAGGTTATAGCCATAAACCCCCTATCCCTACCATGGTTAGTCCACAAGTCACTTGTAAAGCTAAACCTACAGCTAACATTACCAAAAAATTCATACATATTGACTTGTTCCTCTTCATAAATTTTTAGACAATCTAGCCTAAGTGTGTTCCTTGATGGGATTCTAAAAGCAGGTTGTAACTCATGGAGAAATTCTCTAAAAAAATGATGATTGACAATGTTGAAAGGGTAATCATGGACTATGACTGACATTGCCAAACCTTTCCTACTATTCAGCTGATCAAATACCCATGGCATAAGTGCATCTGTTTCTGCAATCAATGAAAACATATAATTAAATATTGTTAACATATAATTCAGCTGCAATGAAAACAATATAATTAACCTACAATGAAAACAATTTAATTAAATTTACCTCCTGTTTTTGCCTGTAAAATTTTCTGCAGAAGATCTGGCTTGTTCCTTGGGTACTTTTCACACTTCTTATCAATGTGTATTCTCATAGAGCTTGTGCCTCTTTGGCAACCTTGCAAGTATCTGAAATGAGAATTAAAATTAACTATGTCATAAACCTAAAATGAGAATACCTTGCAAGCACTTGAAATGAGAATTAAAATTAAAATTAATCATAAATTGAGCTTAAAAAAATTACTTTAAGCCGCAGTACTTGCATGTGCCAAAATAGCTGCCATCTGGTTGAGTGGGCCTTTTTGTAAAGTGCTTCCAAACATCACTGGTGGTCTTCCTTGTTTTCTTCTGAGCTGGAGTTTCCCCCACAACATCAGCTGCTGCTGCCTCACCAGCATTTGTTGCTGGTGGTGCCTCCTCCACAGGCACATAGGTGGGATCACCAGTCTCCTCAATCCTCTGGATGTCCTCCATTGTCTCCCCATGTATCCCCATACCCATGCTATATCAGATCAAGTGTAGTGTCAGTTCAAATTCATGCATATCAGATCAAGTGTAGTATCAGACTATCAGTTCAAATGCATGTACATATGCATGCATATCAGATCAAGTGTAGTGTCAGTTCATATGCATCAACAGACAACAAATACATGCATATCAGATCAAGTGTAGTATCAGACTATCAGTTCAAATGCATGTACATATGCATGCATATCAGATCAAGTGTATTGTCAGTTCATATGCATCAACAGACAACAAATACATGCATATCAGATCAAGTGTAGTATCAGACTATCAGTTCAAATGCACGTACATATGCATGCATATCAGATCAAGTGTACTGTCAGTTCATATGCATCAACAGACAACAAATACATGTATATCAGATCAAGTGTACTATCATTTCAAATGCATCAACAAATGCATTTATCAGATCAAGTGTAGTATCAGATTATCAGTTCATGTATATCAGAACAAATGCATCAACAAACAAACAAACAAACAAACACAAGTTGAAACAACAAATTTAAGGAAAATAAGCATACTCATCGTCACACTCTAAATCTGGCTCCGAGACCACATCTTCTCTTTCAGGTAAAGCCATGGCAACAAACTCAGAACTAAATCCTAAAGAAATCAGGAAGTATAACTTATCTTTTTTTTTTTCTCCTCTTTTTCTTTTGCTTTTCTTCTTCTCTGCCTCTCTGTTCTCTTCCTTTTAAATAGCCAAAAGTCATCATTGCTGATGTTGGCTCAGCCCTCTGATGAGGTCTCGTCAGCCGTCAGCAGTCTACAAGAGAGCTCCCTGCTTCACTGGCCAAGCCATCAGTCAGACTCAGATCTGCACGAGAATGCCACCAAGTAGCTAGGTTTTAGCCACAAGGGACAAGAAAAATGATTAGAGAAGAGAGAAAAGATTTATAGATCAGAAAAGCAAACAATAGAGAGAGAGAGAGGCTGATCGAGTGATCGACTGATCGTACCTTGCTATGATGATGCTTGTGAGCTTGTCACGTCAGAGAAAGGCACAGAGAGACACAGAGAGAGAGTCAGCGAGAGAATGAGAGGGAGAGTCGCCATCGCCATCGCCATCGCCATCGCCATTCGCCATGGCCGACAGCGTGGGGAGAAAGGCAGAGAGAGAGGGAGAGAGGCGAGACATAGATCTAGGGTTTCGGAAAGGCAGACCAAATCTGATGTGATTCGGAAAGAAAGAGAGAGACAGAGAGACAGAGAGACAAAGAGTCGCCTCGCTTATCTGTCGAGCGAATTGCAGAGGATGGGTTCTAGAGAGTTCCATTCACCCTACTCTGCAATAATTAATAGCAGCCCTGTGCAATAACGGCTTAATGCAATAACGGTAACGGCAGGGAGAATTTCGCGTACCGTTCCACTTAATTAACGGCTTACCAGCCCATTTCGTTTGCCATTTCGTTATCTAAACGCTCATGATTTCGGTGCCACAAACCGTTCCGTGAACATTTCACGTCACGGCATAACGGCATAACGCTGTCCGTTGACACCCCTAGCCACAGAGGCCGATAACACTGAATATGGGGGGGGTCACCCGATGCCATCTAGAAATTGGAAATCATTAATGAAGAAGTTTTAAGACTTTACTTCATTTTGTCTCTATTATCTAGCTACTGGTAGGGATTTATTGATACTAGATAGTTATTTTTTTATCACAATCACCAACTAAATACTTATTTTTTTATTATCTAAAAGATCTAAAATTTTGATTGTTATGATAGTTCAATATGATGCAGAAAACGACCTATGCATTATGATGCACAAAAAGAATGTTTATTATGCATCGTGAAGTATAGATCCGTGTTTGTCCATAATGATCTTATCAATCAAATTTATTCTAAATAGATAAATATAATTTAACCAATTCAATCTGATATCTCATAACAAACATAATTTTACATTTTTTTTAAATTTTTTTACTATTTTTTAGAATTAATTTAAAACATTATCATTTTTGTGCAAACTAATAATAATAACATGTCAAAATTTACATTTGTTTTGTAATTTCAACTATTTTTCTTCAAATTTTAAAAACTTATCAATTTTAGAATTTTCTTAATATTAGTTCGTATAAGAAATGAAAAGTTTTTTTTTAATAATTAAAATATTTTTAAAAAATTGAAATTTTTTTATTTGTTATAAGTTTTCAATACGTAAATTGGAGTGGTTCAATTATATTTGTCGAGTTAAACTAAATCCAGTCAGTAAAGTCATGTTACACAAAAGATTCTATACACATGATGCATAATAAGATATTTCTGTTGTTTATATATGTTATGTATTAAATTTAATATGTTAATATCATTTGATCATCGAAAAGTATCCCTAAAATTGAACTATAAATTTTTCAAATCTCTAGTAGACGATCAAGTATTTTTTTAATTTGTATCAAATCTGATAGACAACATATCTAAATGAGTAGACATATATATATAAGTTTATTTCTAATAATTATTTTTATTAATTATCACTCTTTAGATAAATATTTATATCATCAATATAACCTAACTCGTTATAAATATCTACTTATTTAATTTTATAAAATCATACTTCTATAAATTGCTTTGTTTTTGGTCATGTACACGTATCGTTCGGTGATAAAAGTGAGAATTAAAGTTGTAAGCCTGGTTTCTAATTGCCATTTTTTTAACAAGCAATAAATCTGGCTTTCGAATTGCACCAACTAGCTAGACTATTTGTCATGTAGATGTAGGTGTAGCTGACCGCCTGGAAAGAGAAAAAAATGTTGTGAACTCTGGAATTGGGATGATTTTTTTTTTTTTTTTTTGAATTGCATTGGGATGATGATTAAGGTATGTTTGTTATGTGCATGAATAAGTAATTCTTGAATAACAATAAGAATTAGCAATTCAAGCACATGGTGGGACCCACCCACTCACTACTCATATCTCTCTTTTCTCTCTCTCCTCTCCTCTCTCCTCTCTCCTTGTTCGAGCTAATTCCAGTAAAAGGATGGAATTAGAATAAGCATGTGAATTGCTTATTCAATCTTTTGAAAACTAGTTTGGCAGCAAAAACGAATTAGCTATTCTGAGAATTAGCTATTCGGTAGCCATACCAAACAGGCACCAACCGGGAATGCGTCAGGACACGAGAGTTGTTTTGTTAAATATAGTATCCTTTCTATTCTGATGACCCAAGGTAAGACTTTCACTCTACCAGCATAACTTTCATGCAAAGAAGTTAACAAATATACTGGGCGTAAACGCGTAATAACAAGTTCGTGATTAATTTTTGCTTTTCCTCACAGGATGTGTTTAATTAGTAAAGAAAGAACAAAAATGAAATGGTATTTGTATTTTCTAACACGATGGGAGTCATGAACACGACTCCCACCCCCAGCAAGAATGCTAATATTTACTTTTCCTTACAGGATGTGTTTAATAAAGGACGAACAAAAATGAAATGGTATTTTCTCCTTCTAATCTTTTTATCTGTGGTCCGCAGTTTTGTGGTCCTGAAATGAAATTTAAGGGATAATCAGCAATTTATATTAAAAAAAGGTAAATAATCTAAGGTACAAGAGCACAAAGGAGGAATAGAGCAGATAATTAAGACGCGAAATTAAAGCAGTGAAAGACGTCGTACATACAGTAAATCAACTTGCCAACAAATCCAATTACACTATTCAACACTTCCCATCAGTGAATTCAATTGCTTATGGACATTAAAAAAAATGCTTATTTAATATGAGTATTAGCAATTCTTTGATTACGTATAATTAGCGTAATTAGTGAATCGTTTTGTTTTGTAAATCAAGCGCCATCGAACTTGGCTAGAATTTACAGCTTTAATGTTTGGCACCTCGATAATTACTTTTTTGAAAGCAGTTTTTAAAGATAAGATTGGTCAGTTTTTTTTTTTTTATTTCGAAATTAAATGTCATATAGAATCTCTGGTCGTATTTCGAACCACAACCTCTAGTAAAAGTGCGTTGTTTTTTACTATTAAATCAAGAGCTAGCTCTTAATTTTTTGAAAACTTTGACACAAGTGGTTGTCAAGTTAATATCGATATTTCTGTAAAATACTAAATTTATTCCAATTATTAATATTTTTAAGTAGAAAAAAATCAAGTCTAATAGATTATATTATTTTGTGATATATTGTAGATAATAATTTTATTATAAACACTTGAACGGAGAGTAGAACTCCAGAGAGGTAGCACAATTTTTAGTTAAAAAAACAAAATTGTAGTTGGTACAAGTGCTATTGTTATTATACTATTCTACATGGGTAAATCTAACAAATAACGTGTATATGGCAGTGAATATTACACCGTGAAATTTTTTTAAAAAAAATCACAAATTTAAGAGCTGAAATTGATATTCCAAATTAAATTATTAATAGACATCCGTCACATTCATATCCAATTAAGATGCCAAATCAACAAACCAATTTTACATTTCTTCGGATGCAAATGGCGTATTTGGTCAATGCCTCTATGATGATATATACCTATCGATATCGACCCAGCATGATCTTTTAAATTGATAAGAACAAGATTTTGATCTTCTTTTCCATGAGATAGAAAATTTATGATCTTGAAGCAAGAGAATTTAGAGAAGGGCCCGGTTAGATGTAGTTTAATTCATGAAGAAATGGGAGACAAGCAGACATAAAACTAAGATAGCCTCCTTGATTTCAAAACTTTAAACATGAGAGAGTTGGTTTGTTGCATGCGCTTCAGCTTTATTAAAGCAATATCATATAGTGTTGTCATTTCCCCCAACAACAAAACCATGTACTTGTGTCAATTTAATGAGGAGATTAAGGAGTCCCAAAATCATATAGTGCGTTTGGATTGCAATGATTTGTATGCGGACTTATATTTATTATCTACATATATGGATGTATGTTTTGCGTTTTTAAAAGTGGCGGAGCTATAGGAATTAAGGAGAGTTAATTTGCAAGATATCGCAAAAGCAGATTGAGGTTCCCAGGTCCATTAGGGGCTGGCCCAAAACAGAAAACCGCAATGAACCGAGGAATACAACGAACCGAAAGAATTATAACTAATCTTAATTAATTACGAAATTTTGAAATAATCTAATTTTAATCAAAAATTTAAAAATGACCTCGCAGTATCGAAATCTGGGATTCCGATACTAATTCATCTGAAATTTCGATACTAGAATGAGCGCTTATATAAAAGGCCCCAGAGGTCCCCTCTCTCTCTCCGTCGCTCTCACTCTCTCATTTAGCCTCCGAAGAGCAAAAGAGACCCAGGTATGTTTTTTTTTATTTTTTTAATTAATGAATTTATTTATTTTATTTAGTTATATTAGGTTAATAATAGAAAAAATAGGAAAACTATTCAAAAAATATCAAAAAAATAAATCAAAAAATCAGATTAAATTTTATTCATTAGGATAAATATATTTTAGCAAATTTTAAATTTTTTACATGTTATAATAATAGAAAATTGCTTAAAAAATTAGGTTAATAATAGAAAAAATAGAAAAAATATTCAAAAAATATTAAAAAATATAAAAAATCATATTAAATTCTATTATTTGTTATGTATAATAATAATATATATTTTGATATTTGTACATATTATAATAACAGAAAATTGCTTAAAAAATTAGGAATATCATAAAAAAATAATGCTTAAAAATTTAAAAGATATAAATGTTTAAAAATAGTATAAATTATTATATGTACAGAAAATATTGTAAAATTATTTTTGTCACACCCGAACCAAGCCATAATTCGGGATAAACAGCCCCGCCACGTGTACACACTCTACTATGCACACGTAAGGCAATAAAACAGTGTCACAGATATAATATCACAAATAATATCACATAATAAAGGATTAGTTTGTTCATACATCAAAAGGCCGGTAAATGTTTACACAACAAAATTTCCAGCCAAAGTCTAAACAGAACCCTAATAATAAATAATAAGATGACTACTCCAGCTCGGCTTGGTCTTCTGCTAAAACCTCCTCCGCTATGTCAGCCAAACCTGAACCTGTCTCCACAAATCAAAGTATTATGGGATGAGTACATTAATACTCAGTGTGGTGATAGAGTGAGCCTACGGTCCTGATTAACTCTAGCTAGAACTAAACCATACTTAAACACTTTTAAATCCTAATTTGCAATTTCTACATGTGTGAGTGCAGGCACATGACAAAGAACTATACTAAAATGCGATGTCATGCCAAGAAATCAGAAAAGTATCTGGATATGTAGTGGATTTAACATAATATAATAATATACGAGGAATATATATAAAGTGATACTAGAATCAAGCACCCTCACTCAATGGTCCAATCATAAGTCACATAAAATCCAGAATAATCTCACAACTCCCAATATGACAGGAACCGTACCTACAGATCAACCTGGTTGCCCGAAGCTGCTCGTCTGGACCCTATAGGAAGCTCCAATCTCAAATCCCGGCCAAAGGGAGTGAACAGTATGTTGGAGTTATGTCCTAGAAGTCAATATTTAATGACTTATTTTCTTAGTTTATGTTAATGATGATATTTGATCATTTGTTCCTAGAGTTTATTATTGACAGATCATTCAGGTTGAGGATCTGAATTGTAGATCTCTGTGGATCATTCATTAGAATGACAATAATAAATCTAAATCGTCCATAATCTTGATAATTAACAAGGAACATTAATTATCATAAAAGATTAGTATGTAAGTTAAGTGATGATTAAGTTCTACAAATCATAGGTAAGGAGTTACCAACTTAATTGCATATGTGTATGTTATTGGAACATAGTACAGGACTTGACCCAATGAAATAAACATATGGATTGTGTTATGTGTCATTGTTTATTTCATATGTTGTTGATTCTAAGTTTGAGATGCTCAGCTTTTCCACATGAGGATAGGTTCAATAAATATCGTCTAACGTTGATTCCTGATAAAGGCTGCTATAAGGACTTTATTTATGTTCTCTTGAATTGTGCGGGGAAAAGTTGTTCATCAAGAAAACCGTATGTCCCTCATTAATATACTTAATGAGTGATGATATCTGTTTGGGCCCCTTGATGGAGTTTGGATTGTTTGGCCAACTTGTACAATCAACTCTAGATCAAGAAATGTATAATCTGCAAGAATGACACATTCCTATCTTGGATTATACAAGGATATCATGTGACATAAGAATCAGACAAAGAAATACTTTTATTTCTTATGCAGGATTGAGATATTGTAACGGTACACTATTTATACGAATTGGGAATCATAACGTGTTGCTAGATACCGCTTATGATTATTGGAATTAAATAAGCGATTTAATTCCATGGCCAACATAGTATAAATCCTCAAAGGGTCGCACAAATAGAACCTGAACCACACGTGTATTATTTATTTGTATTGGAGAATACAAAACATGATGGGTTGATTAATAATTATATACCGTTATGAACCGTTATAATTAATTGTATCAAGGAGATCATGTTAGAATAAATTAATGCATAAACCAACCTATTGTTAATTATCATCAATTTGATAATTAATAGTCTCAACTACATTTAATATAATTGTTAGAATTATATTGAATATATAGGCTTTAAATAGCTAAGTCTAATTAAGCCCAATTAACAAATAATTAAAAGGCCCATTAGTTAATAGAATTAATGAGCTAATGAGAGATGAATTTGCCATTTGGTAAATTGGGCTAAAAGCCCATATAGGTGGCGCCTAGGGCATGGTGGCATGCTTGTAATTTGTTTGAAGTTTGGAAGAGGAATGAGAGCTCTATAAATAGACCCCAAGGGGTGGCCTCTCATCCAACTTTCTCTCTCCTCTCTTCCCTCTTCTCCTAGCCGCCACCTATCTCCTCCTTTGGAGATTTTCGAAATCTCCACTAGAGGAGCTCTCATCCTTTGTTTGTTAGGGCCCATGTGTTGGGATTAGCCACATAATTAAGGTGTTAATTGTGATTAAGTATTGGTTGCTCTAAAAGCTTGCTAGCACAAGCTCTTGAGAGGTGGTGAAGCTTCTTGGTGGATTAGAGGAAGGAGAAGAAGGCGCGGAGTGCACTCCATCGATTCCCATGCCATGGATTCGAGCCTCATGAATGCGATTTCATGAGAGGTACAATTTCTCCTACCTTCTCTCTTGATTGGATGTGTGATTGCTTTAGCACTAGATTTTTTGATTTGCTTGTTGTTAATGGTGATTAATTAGTTGTAATTAATCTAAAATTAAAATATGAGCATTTCCTAACAGTGGTATCAGAGCTATGGTCGTGCTTAAGGTTTTTCACACTTAATTAAGTGAGAATTCGTAATTAATTAAGTTAATTAGTGATGTGCATGCTTGCTGGCCCTGGAAAGGCTGTTTTCTGTCTTGTTGCTTGTTTTTCGTGGTGTAAAGCTCTTTGAATTTTTTTCCTTCTTATTGGAGGTTGTAGCCCTTTGAGTTGTGGTTGTTTTTCCACTGGAATCATTGAAATTCGATGTAAAATGAATTTTTAGTGATTTAAACGGTAACGGTGCGCAGATCTGTTATTCTGCTGCACAGTTCTGTTGTTGTGGTTGGTAACAAATAAGTTTGTATACAAAGTACCTGTAAATTTTAGATAGGATTATTCTAAACTTGATGCTCTTTCTGGATATGTAAATTTTGTTGCATATTTCGGATATTATGTGGGCGTTCAAGGATGAAAAGTGATGAAGTTGTCAGATCTGTTTTTTCAAACAAACTGATTGTTTTGAAAAACTGTACTTATTGAAAAACTTTTATGGAAAAGTATTGAAATGAAAATGTTCTTCTTTAAGTCTGGAATCTGTGAAAATTAATTTCATAGATTTTCATTGAGATTTGATACCTCAACCGAGTGAAACCCTTTTGGTCGACGGTCTGTTCCAGAACAGGATACCTTGCTTAAATGCTTGTTATCTCGTTGATCTTGAATATAACTTTTCATGGAATGATAGCCTATTGTATGTAGTATTTTTCTATGTAAATTGTTTGCTGGAAAAATATCAAGGGGATGATCATACAGATCAAAAGGTTGAGACCCATAACAGAATATTCTCTAACGGTGCTTCGCGCACAATCTGAGGATTTGTCTTTTTTGGTTCTCCCTGATGGTAATTGATCTCTCCTTGAGATTTTTACAGGTAATCACAATCTTTGTAAGAAGTTCTCTGTTTTTATTTCAGATTTTTTGGAGACCGAATTATTTTGAATTTTTTCGGGTCCCGAATTTCATATTTTAAATAGTTAAAATAGTTTCTAATTAATTAATTTATTGAAATGTTAATTAGAAGACTCCTTAAATACCCTCCTTTCTGTTTTGATAGTTGGATTTAATTTAAAAGGGCTTAAACAATTAGTTGTTAAGGTTAAGCCTTCTTTGCATTCGAAAAACTTGAGCAACAAGTATGCACAAAGATTCTAATTAATGAAATTAATTAAGAACAAGTGAATCATGTATATTGTATATGTGCTAACTTTGTTTTGTAGGAGGATGTGGGTTTGATATGGCTCAAGATGTCAATGCCTTGTGTGTTGTAAAATGTTGTGAATGCATGTGATTGCTTGTAATGTGGCCTAAGGTGCCTTGATAATTAATAATTGATTAATTTTTGATGTAACTTGTGAGGCTTGCATGCCCCTAAGGCCTAGGCGGGTTTTAGGATTTTATCACATGTATTTATTTTCCTTAATTATTGGATAGGATCTTAGTAATTAGTGGGAGGGTTTGATTAGATTAGTTTCGTTATATGGAGATGCGACGGAAACTAATGCAAGCGGGAGCCATACAAACCCACGGCAATGTTTGAGATGCTTATTATTATGTGATTGTTTGTGAATGCCTTGAATTGTCATAGGTAGGTATGGGTGTATGCTTACACGACCACCAAACAAAGTCACGTAATTGCTTATGTCCCAAATTAACTTGATTTAGCCAAATCGTCCTCCTTCTCTCTATCCCCTTCAATACAATTGATTGTCTATTGATGAATTCCTGCCGACGCGGACATCGTAGTCCATCATTGTAGTCGGGGTGTAAATCGGATTTACTAGGAGCAAATAGAGAGAAGTTGCTTTACAACGGACCCACTCGGATTGGACGTTGGGACGAAGTTTGTAGATATACTTATGATATCTCACAAACCAAGAATCATATGGACAAGATATGATTGGTTGGAGAACCTACCTTATCTAGTTGTTTTAGGTGTCATGCCGACGCTGGCCCCTATTTCAACGAAAATGAGGATCTTGGAATCCATTACATTTAGGGACATTAATTAAATGTAGTGGGAGTTTTGTTTATCATTCCATAAACAAAACATTGCATAAACTAAATGACCTTAAATTGAAATTGTTATAAATGTTAAATATGTTAATTTCGTTGCGATCAATCTTTGGAAAACGACAAGCTCGTTTCTAAGGTATTTACTTGGAGAAGAAATACCGATTCCTAAGACATGTTCTTGGAAATGAGAAACTTGAGCAAGTTTAATCCCAAAAACGTTCCTCAACTTCCCGAAAATAGCTTCGCAATGATTGATTAGTTTTGACGAAAATTATTCAATAAAGCGAATGCTTATATCCTTTTAGAAGTTCTAGACTTTTGAATTGGAGAATTCATAAGGACTAGACTAGACTTCTATACTCTCATCCACTTACTCAAGAAGACGTTCTTAGAGAAAGTAAAAGATAGACTCAATCATTTATGATCGAGTAATGGAGTATGAATTAACCAAGAGACTCTTCTTATAAGAAGATAAATATTTCATTAGCTTGCGAACCGAAAGGTTTGAGAAACTAATTGACAACTAGAGATATTAAGATCTCCAATATCAAGGATTGTTGATATTGTCATACAATCTCTTTCTATGGATAAAGGATATATTGTTCGCACACTTGTTAGTGCTAAAAGTAATTGGTTAAGTATTAAAGGAATACTTTACCAAGATATGAGTTGAAACTTTGAGATCCTCACTAGTGACCGTGTGTCACATGAGATGTTTCATTTGCCATTTATGGGAGGCATTTGAAAGGTTGTCCGAAATACCATGATGTTCTAAACCTTGAGATATTTGTCGTTCAAATTATCTCACTATCTCTAATTCACACTAGTAATTAGGTGCTAGTTCATGTGCTCGCATTTAACGAAATGTGTAGACAATGATGAATATGAGAAAGTTCGAGATAAGTAAAGTAAACTCCGTTTTAGAAATGGCTTATACGTCTAAGCCGCTACCATTGAATACGTAGAGTTATCTTTACTAAATAAAGAATTTGTTTAGGAATTTGAGGTTATATACCTTATTCCAAACATCTCATAAAACCTTATCTCCATTTCATATTTGATGATGGATGATCATGTTTTGTAATAGAGAAATGTCGTTCTCTTATTGTTATGAATTTGTGTATAAGATTTCACGCATCTTGATTGAATTTGCTTGAAATAGATAAACAAATTTCGAATGACAAATATGTAAGACTTCACATAAAGTATTTGACTTTTATGTAAAATAGTCGCTTAGTCGAATATAAACAAGAATCGCATTGTGAGAGTCTACGTAACGTGGAGCTCGTAAATCAATTTGATTGCAAAATCAATTGAAATTCATGCGAATCGTGTTTGTTAAATGACAAAAGCGCCTTTGAACTACGAAGGTTTAAAGGACAAGTAACCTTATTAAGACTTATACATATTGATGTATATAGACCTACAGGTACTTGTGCAATTGAAAGGTTGTTGAAACTTTACCACTTGACCAACAATCATTGTAGATATTAACGTATCTATTTGATATGGTATAAGTATGAATCTTTTGACAAGATCAAAAGGATTTCAAGAGTAAAGTTGAAAAACTATTCAATAAAAGCAAAAGTCTTAAGATGGATCATGGTAAATAGTTAAGTCATATAGTTTGATATATTACCTAAAGAGTATGAAATACGTTTCACTACTCGCTCCATGAGGAACATTGAAAAATGTATCCAAGGATGAAGGTATCGAACATAGTTTGATATAGTTCGATCGGTAATAAATCAAATTGACTTGTTTGACTCATGTAAGGGATTTGTGTTTGAGGACAATATTGTTTACACTGAATAAAAATTCCATCGAAGTCTATTGAGAAAGATATCTTACGAGATTCGATCTCTAGGTATATTGTTTCTCAAGATTTGGTATTGAGAAGCTTATTTCAAAGTTCGATTGATTGATAAGCTTGGACCCAAATAAGACGCTTAATATGATGTAGGATATCTTGAACTAACCGAAAGGTACTACTTCAACGAACATGATAAGAACAAAGTAGTTGTTGCTCATCATAACATAACCTTGAAGAATGATATTCTCAAGAAGAAGTAGTGGGAGTAAAGTGAGCATTAAAGGAGTTTATGCGTCACTACAAGAAGTACATTTATAGGAAACTTGTCACTCCATACATGGTGCTTAGTGGGAGTTGAGCGGAACTTAACTCACAAGCAGTTGTGAAAGGAAGAAGTTTATAAACACGCTCACTTCTAAAGAGTGCTCAAACATCTCACGAATGGATGATGTTCGAGAAACTCATGCAATATATTAGGATCAAGAACTTACTCTACAAGATGTTGTAGAAGTAGTTTACTGACCTCAAGCACCAATCCTACAAAGATCAACGAGAGTGAATTGCCTAAACTGAAAGGTACATAGGCTTTACAACATCCTCGTACTTGATATATGAGGATCCGTTGATAAATAAAGAAGCGATGGAAAGACCCGATTCCACAAGTATGGTTTGAATCTATATGATCTTTAAGTGCAATCCACATATATAACAACAAGGTATAGACCTTGATTGATGTTCAAGAAGGAGCGATCCATCTAGAACATTTAGATCTTTAAAAGGAAAGATAGATATGGATAGCAAGTCGACTATGTACAAAGCACAATTTCATGATTGATGATATGTCTAAGTCGATAACCAGTTGACTATGTACAAAGCACGGCTTCTCGCTTGTAGCTGTGTCTAAGTCAATAAAGATCATTCTAACAATAATTATATTTCGTATATATAGATATATGGAAAAATACATCAAAACCGCCTTCTTCGATTGAATGAAGGAAGTTGTTGTGTATTTGACACAAACCGAAGATTTTGTTGTATTGTTAGAAACGTATATATGCTTCAATGATCCATTAATGGATTGAAGCAAGTATTGTGGAAATTGGAATAAACATTTTGACAAGTAAGTCAAGGAGTTGAACTTCGTCAAAAGTATCTTGTATAGACAAGATATTCAGTGGGAGCATTATTATGTTACATGTATTGTACAAGATACAAGACATTAATTGGGAATAAAATTAAAGAAAGGAATATTGTCAAGATCTCATTGGAGAATGTTTTCTCAATTGAGAACTTGGGTAAGTCACCTAAATCCAAGGAAACAAAATCTATGGAGATAGATTATGATGGATGTCAGGTTTGAGCAAAATGTGCATATAATGACAAGGTGTTATAGTTACACGAAAAGATAGACTCCTAGAAATGATGTCTAACCATGTTGTATGGCATACACTTGAGTTCTACTCGGTGTATTGCAACTCAATTCGAGAAGAGTGCACGATACAATTCGAGCATCCTTCTGTCATGAGTTTCATTACGTACGCCATACTTATGCACATGCCCCTATGTATTGTACCCAAGGAGTATGACAAGCAGTTGTCAACTGGATACAAAGAAAAATACATTTGGACAATAATCAAGAATATCCTCGAGTATCTTATGAGAAAGGGTGATATGTTTTTCATCTGACAAGATGAAAGAAATCTCATATAAATTGTTATATTGATGCTAGTTTTCGAAAGATTGATATAAATGCAATTGAACTACATATTTTGTTTAATGTGGTGTTGTAAATTTAGAAGTTGTTCTAAATGGGATATTACAACTGTTTCCGTCACCAAAACAAAAATATATAGCAACTTGTGAAGCAATGAAAGAATGTAGTATGGATCATGAAGTTCTCAGTCAAGCTAATATAGTTCTAAGCATCTCGAACCATAGCTTAAACTTGAAGAACCCAATATTAAATTGGTGATCCAACTAAGATCTATGACGATGTCACTTGATCTCACATGATGATGATCAAGAACACATATATAGGAGTATATATGTATATAGGGTCAAACAAAATTGGATAGGTTCGCGGACACAGCGAACACTCTAACTTAACCTCTACCTTAAGCAGTATACGATATGCAGTTGTGCATCCATGCGTGATGGACGTATGAGTAACTTGCTTTAAGTGTATTACATCTTTTGAGGTTCGAGACATGTATATATATAGATATATGACATTGTTCTAAGTTCTTCACTGGCTAGAAGTCACTATTGATTGATTCTAGGCCAAGTGGGAGATTGTTGGAGTTATGTCCTAGAAGTCAATATTTAATGACTTATTTTCTTAGTTTATGTTAATGATGATATTTGATCATTTGTTCCTAGAGTTTATTATTGACAGATCATTCAGGTTGAGGATCTGAATTGTAGATCTCTGTGGATCATTCATTAGAATGACAATAATAAATCTAAATCGTCCATAATCTTGATAATTAACAAGGAACATTAATTATCATAAAAGATTAGTATGTAAGTTAAGTGATGATTAAGTTCTACAAATCATAGGTAAGGAGTTACCAACTTAATTGCATATGTGTATGTTATTGGAACATAGTACAGGACTTGACCCAATGAAATAAACATATGGATTGTGTTATGTGTCATTGTTTATTTCATATGTTGTTGATTCTAAGTTTGAGATGCTCAGCTTTTCCACATGAGGATAGGTTCAATAAATATCGTCTAACGTTGATTCCTGATAAAGGCTGCTATAAGGACTTTATTTATGTTCTCTTGAATTGTGCGGGAAAAAGTTGTTCATCAAGAAAACCGTATGTCCCTCATTAATATACTTAATGAGTGATGATATCTGTTTGGGCCCCTTGATGGAGTTTGGATTGTTTGGCCAACTTGTACAATCAACTCTAGATCAAGAAATGTATAATCTGCAAGAATGACACATTCCTATCTTGGATTATACAAGGATATCATGTGACATAAGAATCAGACAAAGAAATACTTTTATTTCTTATGCAGGATTGAGATATTGTAACGGTACACTATTTATACGAATTGGGAATCATAACGTGTTGCTAGATACCGCTTATGATTATTGGAATTAAATAAGCGATTTAATTCCATGGCCAACATAGTATAAATCCTCAAAGGGTCGCACAAATAGAACCTGAACCACACGTGTATTATTTATTTGTATTGGAGAATACAAAACATGATGGGTTGATTAATTAATTATATACCGTTATGAACCGTTATAATTAATTGTATCAAGGAGATCATGTTAGAATAAATTAATGCATAAACCAACCTATTGTTAATTATCATCAATTTGATAATTAATAGTCTCAACTACATTTAATATAATTGTTAGAATTATATTGAATATATAGGCTTTAAATAGCTAAGTCTAATTAAGCCCAATTAACAAATAATTAAAAGACCCATTAGTTAATAGAATTAATGAGCTAATGAGAGATGAATTTGCCATTTGGTAAATTGGGCTAAAAGCCCATATAGGTGGCGCCTAGGGCATGGTGGCATGCTTGTAATTTGTTTGAAGTTTGGAAGAGGAATGAGAGCTCTATAAATAGACCCCAAGGGGTGGCCTCTCATCCAACTTTCTCTCTCCTCTCTTTCCTCTTCTCCTAGCCGCCACCTATCTCCTCCTTTGGAGATTTTCGAAATCTCCATTAGAGGAGCTCTCATCCTTTGTTTGTTAGGGCCCATGTGTTGGGATTAGCCACATAATTAAGGTGTTAATTGTGATTAAGTGTTGGTTGCTCTAAAAGCTTGCTAGCACAAGCTCTTGAGAGGTGGTGAAGCTTCTTGGTGGATTAGAGGAAGGAGAAGAAGGCGCGGAGTGCACCCCATCGATTCCCATGCCATGGATTCGAGCCTCATGAATGCGATTTCATGAGAGGTACAATTTCTCCTACCTTCTCTCTTGATTGGATGTGTGATTGCTTTAGCACTAGATTTTTTGATTTGCTTGTTGTTAATGGTGATTAATTAGTTGTAATTAATCTAAAATTAAAATATGAGCATTTCCTAACACAGTAATACGCGGTACCGGTAAACTGAAAACATGGAGAGAAGAGAGGAAGTTTGATAATCGTGGCACATACCCATGGTCCAAGTCAAGTCAAACAGGGAATATAATATACTATAGTACAATACAAATAACCATCAAGTGACCGCAGTACCGCCTAACGGTCGGTCTGCTGAGTGATCATCAGAAACGCATTACCCACGATCGCTATCATAAGGAGACCACCGGCAATGGCTTGGGTGAAATCTCCCGATAATGGAAATCCCAGGTAAAACGCCCTTATCTCACTCGGTCTCACTATCCTAATCCATACCCGATGCAAGTGTTGATTAAGGGTACTTTTAAGTTTATTAATTACCTTAGTAATATGAATGCACATCCTATATATGCAAAACTAATCTTTAATTAATGACATGCGCTTAACTGTTTACTTAATGTTAAATGACATGATATACACACAATTAATTATTGATCTAATCCTAGACTAAAGAATAAACAAAACCTAAGGCATCCACACCTGAGAAGTAGGGCCTATAAGCGACTACTCTGCTGGAGGGTCGATGGAGTCCTGCCCTGCGTCACCACCCTCGAACTCGGGGTAGTAATCGTCTCCTTGGTAGTCTGCCTGATCACCTGGTGAACGAAACATCGTGAAAAGCTAATCTAACGATTAAACCCATTATCCCACAAATTGGTTTCAAGTTCTGACCAAGTGATCTTTTACCAGACTTAACTCCTAATTTAATTTGAAAGGGACTCGGTATTAAAATATATTATTATACTTAATTAGTTTCTAAAAATAATTTGACGGAGTTTCGTTTGAAACCAGTTATGAAGGGAAGTTTTGTTGTCACTTTTAGAAATATTTTGCTAAATTCTAATTATAAAATCAAAGTGTAGATAGACGTTTTTGACGGTCCCTATAAGTCCAACTACGACGTTTTGGAGACGTGTCATATTTAGCTTGGTTTAGAAAATCATTTGAATAGTTTAGTTAATAATTAAATAGTGTTTTGCTCAAGTATGAAAAGCTTTTGATAAAACAACTAAAATAAGATAAACTGTCTCAAAAGATTAACGAAGAAAACTTAGTTTGTTTGAAATAGTTTTGGGATCATACTGTGTCCGTGTATATCATAGTATCTGTTTGAAATTTATTTTACGGGCAATCTAATCATTTTCCATTTTAAAAGCCAACACTTTATTTTCGAATCCGACTTGTTAATTCATTCGGCCAAAGGTTCCAATTCAAAATCCGAATCATTTTGCCAACATAAATGCCATCACTATCATACATTAAAAGCCTTAAAGTTCTAGTTTTATTTTCCAAAATCCACTCAATAATTCGGTTTCAAAATCTCAGCCAACAAATAAAAGGAATGGGCCACGCTCAAACAAATCTCAAGCCCACAAGAAAATTCCGCACAAATTAGAACAAAAGGGGCAAAGATAAAACAGGCCAGACGGCCCAGAGAGGAAACACAGCCCACACGTGAAGTAGGGCTTTGGGGATCAAATCCGAAACCCAAAACAGAAATACAATCCGACCCAAAACGCCGAAATTTTACCTTAAGGACCCTAGATCTAAAATATTTACCTAAACATTACACTGATGACCCTATTAACAGTATAATTTATAAGCAGATCCTAAAACAGTTCAAAAATGTTTATAGAAAGGTCCCTGGCAATAGAAAACTTCACGAAAAGGTCCTGGGACATAATAAAACATGTACCAGACTGGTACAGAGCCTGAACCAGCCCTGTACCTGTACCAGCAAGCATTCACAAGAGAGGGACAGACTCTAAATGACCCGATTAAGCTTACTAACTTGTCTAATAACCTTATAACAATCATACTATGCCCCAATTCATCAAACACAGAGCTTAACTACGCAATCTCAAAGTTAAATGAATCAATTGCAAGCACAGAATAATCATAAATACTAGACAAGCCCACAAGAACTAATATCCAGCATAACTAACCTATTAATAGTTCAATTCGAGAAACATGACACCTAACAGATCAAGTACTGACCTACACAAGCCTTCTTATCAGATTAAACTAAGCTAATCAACAAGCATTCAAGTCAAGAGACACGCTAATCAAGCCTTATCCAGGGACAAGAAACCACTGACAAGCACAATCCATATATCAGTTCAAGGAACAAGCACAAACCACCACAGTTCAATAACCAACAGAGCTCACACAATTCTAATTTGAGGCATTCGCCAACAGATCAAATCCAAGCATTTAGAAGTCTCAATTAAGCACAGATCAACAAGAAAGGGTTAGGGTTTCACAACCATTATCGATAGAGAAGGGAAAAGGAGGAAGCAAAGAAGGAAGGGGGAAAGCAAGCTCAGCCGGCTCACCACGTCATCTCACTGGCAGCGCTGCCACCACGCCTCGTCGACCACCGCCGTCTCCAACTCCGACACAGTCTCCGCCTCTCTCTCTCTCGCTCTTTTCCTTTCTCCTTTTTCTGTTCTTATCGGGTTGTAACGGGTCTGGCAGAGAGAGAGGAGAGGGGCGACATATAAAGGGAGAGGGGGTCGACTGCTGAGGTGGTAGGGTGCACGCGACGGTGGCAGAGGTTAGGTTAGACACGAAGTGGAGGTGAGGGGAAAAGGGGCAGTGGGGTCTCGACTGCGACAGCCGACAGGGGTCAGGGGGAGTGGGTCGAGTAGGTGGCGAGGTCGCGATAGTCGCGATTCCTCTGCCAGGGGAGAGAGAGAGAAGAAAATCCGAGAGAAAAGGGAACAGAGTCAACGAAGACTCAGCTTCGGCGGAGAAAAAGAAGAGAGAGAGGAGGGAGAGAGAGGAATAAAGAGAGAAATGGAGAGAGATCGGACGGCTGAGATAAATCACGGATCTAAAACTCGATCAAACGGTTCAGATCAAAGGAAATTAGGAAAAACAATTGTTCAAGCAGTAAAATTAGGATTTTGACACAATTTCAATCTAAGAAAAATTTATAAAATAGATATTTGAAATTAACATGGCATTAAGTAATTAGTTAAGCAAATAATTTTCTTGAAAATTTTTCAGATGGTCGGAATTAATTGTCGTATCAGATTCAAAAATAAAATAGTTTCTAGCTTACAAATGGGAATTATAATTAGGATTAAAAATTTGTTAAATTAACTTGTAATTAAAATTTTGGGTTTTTACAATTTTCACATATAATAATAATTTAGAAATTATTTAAAAATTAGAAAAATTAATAGAAAAATTGGATAATTCGTATAGGTTGATATATTTTTTTTTTCAAATGTACAGAAAATATCTAACAAGATCCAAGATTCAAATTTCATATTTCAGCAGCTGTTGTCGATCGAGGTGAGTATTTTTTATTTATTAATTTATTTAATTTGCATATTTTATGTAGGTAATTAATTTGATAGTTTATGTGATGTGTTTATGATTGGTAAATAATTGATTGTGATTGTGATGTGATGTGTTTAATTTTATATGATTGTGATTATGATATAATTGATTGGAATAATACGATTGTGATATGATATGTAATTGTTGGATTTGAAATGGGTTTGAAATGGGTTTAGGGGGGATTTGGGTGAAGAATTTTTCAGAAACCCTCCCGGTACAGGGGAGATGCTGCCGAAATTTTATTAGATTTCTGACATTGATTTTTTTTTATTAAGTGAAAATACCACCGAGAAGAAGAACACCTGAGACATCACGTAGATCTACCAGTCCACAGTCTGGTCATCCTGGGGCATCGTCTAGTAGACTTCCTCGTTATCCCACTCCAGTTCCTGCGCCTCGTCCACCACCAGGACTTGCTCGCGGTCGAGAGCCCCGACGGCCACCAGGTGCATATATTGATTATTCCCCTGCCATGGGGCATTACCGTCGTGATAGACGGAATTAGGATTTTTATATCTCGTAATATGATTTTATATTTCATATTTTTCATTTCTTTAGTTTTATGCTTACAAAAAATTCAAAAAAATAACGTCACGTAAAAAAAATACAAATCGTAAAATAAATAATATATGAATTAATTGGACGTCATGTAAACAAAAAAATAACGTCATGTAAAAAAATAACGTGATCCAAAAAAATAACGTCATGTAAACAAAAAAATAACGTCATGTAAAAAAAAATTCAATAAAATATATGTTGAAGATATATATACATGGAATAAAGTAATATATATTATTAAATAAATGAAATAACGTCTAGAATTCCGATACTAATTAAAAAAATTAAAAAAATAAATTGCGCTGAAAAAGTAGGTGAAATGTCACTAGTATCGGAATCTAGAATTCCGAAACTAATTAAAAAAATTAAAAAAATTGAATTGCGCTGAAAAAGTAGGAGAAATGTCGGTAGGTCTAGTATCGGAATCCGAAATTCCGATATTAGCTAGTATTGGAATCTGGGATTCCGATACTAGCTTGTATCGGAATTTCGAATTCCGATACTAAGCAGAATTAGTATCATACTGTGAGGTCATTTTTAAATTTTTGATTAAAATTGGATTATTTCAAAATTTCGTAATTAATTAAGGTTAGTTATAATTTTTTCGGTACAACGAAAGATTAAAAAAGAGAGTAGTAGTGAAAAGACTATTCATTGGCACGGCCCGACGGCCGATATTCACCTTTCATATTGTTTCAAATATTGGGTTCATTCGTTAAAATTCGATAGTATTCTTTTGTTGAATGAAATGTTTCGACGAAGAAGAAAATGACAAGTTCTTACATAGCAACAAGGAATCCAACCAACATATTTACACTGTGTAAGATAGCAATACGAGTAAAGTTGAGGTATCTTCCAGATCACCAAGAATTCATTCGTTTAACCTTTTTTTTTTTTCTTTTTCTTTACCATTAAATCTACATTAAATTATATTTGACAGTTATATTTATTGTTTGGTATAAATTTTACGATCTAAAAGGATACAAATCATGAACCTCTTGGTGATTTTCTACACACCTTAATTTTTTTAGGGGCCAACAAATGTTGGCAATTTTCCATTAATATAAAAAAAGTTTACAAATGGTTCATAAAAAAGAAAAAATTAATACCAGTATCGAACATAGTTTCCCACTGGGCACTGGACCAGTACCGAACCAACCTTCCAACCCCAGCCAGTGACCCCATACCAGTACCACATGTACCAATTGGTACGAACAAAAAAGAGAAAATAGTACCAGTTCCTAACAATAGCAGTACATGACTATTCCAAATATAGCCCCAACTTAACCGGTACTCACAAGGCAATCTTAAATTTGTATGCAGACCATGAATGGCCTACCCACGTGCCTTCACCTCAAACACACCTTAACTTTACTTTAGAAGTTAGAACAACACTATATATAAAAACACTTATAACATTTGATAGAGATCGATATAATATAAATATATAATGATCAATACTGTTACATTAATTTCTTTTGGGGGAGTCTCGCAAGAACAGAGCATCCTCAGAATATGCCTCAAAACACTGCCACGTTTCCGCAGCTCCCTCCGATGAGCCCCCGACAAAGCTTCCATGCTTATAAATCCATGAAGGATTTGTATTGGTCAGAACGGTTTGAATTTTATTTATATAGTAGGGTATCCATAACAATAACATAAAAAACTCAAGACGGTTCTGAATTTTCACTTGACAGCTACTGCATTTATTGGGTTAAAAAAAAAAAAAAAAACCCTCAGAACCTTCTCACGAAAAGAAGAAAAAAACAAGTTCTTACATAGCAACAAGAAATCCAATTAACATATTTACACTGTGTAAAATAAAAATAAGAGAACTGTGGGAAGTATGGCTGCAAAACCGTCAATTATTGAAGATGACATACAAGGATAACTATGACACAGTCTGGATGGCAGGCATGTGGAATATATGGAAGATGCGCAATGCGACAATTTTTGAAGGCGCACAAATAAATGTGCATGAGACAGTCCGTAAGACAATCGAAGACACCAAAGCATGGATCGCAAACTGCTAATAGTTTTTGAAAGTTCAGCATTTTAATTTTCTGACTTGTACATAGTTTGATTGTGTATTTTCTTTCTTTCTTATTTTTTTACTTGTACGAAACTTATTCGTTCAATACAATTGTAGGAGAGATAATCATCTCCCTACCTTCAAAAAAAAAAAAAAATAATAATAATAAAAAAAATTAAGAGTAAAGCAAAGGTATCTTTTAGATCAAGAGTTCAATAGTATATTTGTTTTCCACCTAATCTACATTGAATTATATTCAACAATTAGGTTTTTGTTGTTCAGTATAAATTTGATGATCTAAAAGGTTATAAATTATATGCGGTGATCTTCAACAACATTATAAGATAGAGCTCCATATAATATAATAATTAATACTGTTACTTTTCTTTTGGGGGAGTCCTGCACGAACAGAGCATCCTCAGAATATGCCTCAAAAAACTGCCACGTTTTCGCAGGTCCCGTCGATCAGCCCCTGACAAAACTTCCATGAAGATAAAAAAAAAAAAATATATCGCCTAAAAAATTTGAAGAACATTTCTCAATGGGTATTAAATGATTGTACTATGAGAAGAACATTTCGCCTAAAAAATCCCGTCGATCAGCACTTTCAATGGGTATTTCCACGGATTATATATATATATATATTTTGTGTTAAGAACATTTCTCAATATAGATCAATGTGTCTTATTTTCATCAGGATAGCCTTTTGTTTTGGACTATGAGAAGACCTTTTCTAAAGGAAAGGTTCAAGAAATATTACTAGGGCCTGGCCTGGTTTGGCAATTGCTTCATGCTAATGGTTTTGGCTGAAATTTACCAGAATTACGTACAGAAAATTATGTTTTTTGGAAGTTATTCTATCTGTAAAACCTACTGCTTCAAGTTATATGGTGCATGCCAACATATATCTGACTAAGTTACATACATATATAATGGCTTAATATGCGGTCCATTACTTTTTATATACCATATACATTTTCTTAGACGGTAACGTGTAAAAAAAAAAAATTCATATATATTTTTCCTAAATTTCAGAAATTACAAAAACCCCCTCTAAATTTACAAATTTCATATTTAACCTTTGAAAATACAAAGCTCCCATTAATTATATACCCTTCAAAGGTATCAAAATTGTAATTATCACATTTATATTCTTGTAAAGTATATAATCATACGTTTAACGATCTAAAACATTTAAAGTACTAAAACAATTATCTAAAACATCATGTTATTTTCTCTTCACATATTCAAAATTATATTACGAAAAACTTATTAATATTAATTAGTACCATCTTTATAGCAATTGTGCCAACGTAGAAGAAAAAGGCACAACTGAACAGGATTAGTATTATGAAATTTGTACGATTAAATTTTCTTTCTAGTTATGTTATTTTCATCTTTGGTGATTCCGTATCAGACATATAAGATCCGAATTCTAATTAGGATTGTTTAATGAACATTTTTGGAATAAACGCGCCGCGTCCAACGAACTTTTGTACCTTTTCACATTTGAATGCTATTTGAAACTGTACATATCGTATCATCTCAGCACTTATAAGCTAACAATGCAGGCAAGGCTTCCGCTGTTGTAATTAATAACAAGATTCAGACTTGAAAATATTAAAGGCCACTCAACCAATAACTGTAGAGATCACTTTTTGTCAAACAAAGCTATCAGAATTGAGTCATATATCCACAAGAACTAATATGTTACAGAGAATAATGAAGTACACAAAGGAAACTAAAACAGATACAAATACAAAGAGTACAAATTTTCATCTAACAGCAGCCATGCTAGAGTTACCACACCATAAACTTGTACACTTACATTATTCACAGTAAAATGCTTTAATTATATATGATGCCCTGTCGCAGATGATATCAGTTTGTTCGAGGTTTGCCGCAACAGAGAAAGTTGAAGATGCTCTTCAGAACACCACCACGCTTAGGGGAACCTCTATTAGCTCCAAAAGCTCTTTCCATGTCTTAATGCAGCTTGATCTAGTTTTCTGATTATTTAGCAATTTTCTCAATTGGGATGCTCCTCACCTCCTGTCCATAACTGATCTGGTGTATATATATTGACAATAAAGTATCTCTGAAATTCCAAAAAGAGGTAGGAAAGTTGCACTACATAGATTGTGTGAATTTCCTAATCGTTTCTAGGAAGCTGACTAGTGACGTAATTATATGGATTTTTAATTTTCTGGAATTTTTATTTAACATTTGTTTATTTTAGATCAGCATGTCTAGCCATATTTCGAACTATATATATGCCGAACTGCTTTGTGAGCCATATTAAACAGATGAATGGTAATTTCCGTACTAATTTACATGATTTACTTACGGGAATATAATGCATCCCAATCTTGGGGCCCGCATGCATACGTAACCAAATTATTATATTTTAGCTTAGAATTTCGTAGCCAAAAATTGTTAAAAAAATCGTCAGCTAATAATATATATAGACGGTATTTAGTACTTTTGTATGGTATAATTTTGAATATTCTTCCCTAACGTGTATAGGTTTATTTACTACAAATATATTGAATAGAGAAAATTATTCCAACATCATGTTAATCAGTTGAGTTAATTGCTTGCAGGACGCAAAAGTTCATAGTGAAAACAGCTGGGCCGGATTAATCTTTTATAATCAAACATTTTTTTTTCTATCTTTCTATTAACTGATATAAAGAAGCATCGCTGTTTTGTATACGTTCCTTTTTGCCCACGTTTGTTGTCATGGCGATCAATTGGTAGGTTGTTTGTGCCATGTATATAAATCTATCAAATTAAACTTTTTGTTAAAAATATTGATATTTTTATGGTTAAATGCCTGTTAGCGGTAAATTTCTATAGTTTTTGGGCCCACGTAATTAAGAAGTTTTTAGGAATTTCCCTTGTATTTTGTTGACTATTGTTCAAATAATAAAAATAGGAACAAGGTGTTCGTATATATAATATTTCTGTGAAATTATTGAATTTACACGGTACCATCTCATCATCTCCAATTCAAATGTTTATATATTATGATTCCAAGCGAGTACGAGGTCTATCATCTTTTTTTTTTTTTTTTTGACTTTTGTTTTATATAATTAGTTAATTACCAAATGTTCATCGAAACTTCGAATTGTACTTTGAGAACAAGAAATCTTATTTGTTTATCATAAAAATTTATCATTGTAGAAAGTGCAAGGTCTACCATCTCTATTTCCAATGTTTTTTTTCAGCTATATCAATCGTCATTGAAAATGATGTTTTGTGTTATATATATATATATAGTTAAATATTATATATAGTTAAATATTAGTAAAGAAACTGTTTCTGTAAGCTATATTATTAAAAATATATTAATTTATTACTAAATTAGTTTAAAATCAACAACCAGCTGCGTCATTATATATAGTTTAATTTACAACAGCAAACAAATTACACAATAATCACCTACTAGATATATGACAGCAAACACAAATCAAGTAAACATATCACCTAATAAAGAAAGGAAAAGAAAAATAAAAAGACTAAAGAACTTGTAAAATCCTTTGGACAACAATATATAGTCGACTTCATGATATATTAATTGCAGCAGCAGTAGAAATTCTATCTACTCATTAGTCCGAGGCTTGCCGCAACAGAGAATGCTGAAGATGTTCGCCAACACTCCACCGCGCTTCATCGTGAAACAATCGGTCTGTAATTGTGATCGAAAGCTGAAATCCTCAAATTCTGTAGTAGGATCAGAAAGAGAGGGAACAGATAATGAAATGATGAGATGAATGGAATGGAATGGCTGCGTGCGAGTGCCCCCTTTATATAGCTGAAAGGTACTAGTGTGAAATGTTTGGTTATTAATTATTTCTAATCATATGTTGGGAAATTCTCTTAGAGGGCCCATGGGTAACGGTATTTTCAGAGTTTTTGTTTCAACTAATTGATTGACATACATTTCCCTGGGATTTTACAGGAAAACACACATGCACACTGCATCAAGTCAAGCACCGGTCAAGCTTCATTGGGAAGTTCCTTTATTTGTGTAGTGTTCTCAGTTGTGTATTGTTGCTTCGATTAGAAGTAGATGAACAAATGTGTACACATCCCTCCAGAGATTAACCCACCCACGAGCTAAAACTACAGGACACCTCCTAAAGTTTTGATATTGACTGACTAAGGCGTCTAGTCTACGTCTAGAATTATTGTTACTTAATTTAGATAGGTAAATCTAAAATATGTCCATCTCTAGGAAAGTTGTTACCAGGTGATGGAACTTTCACTCTGGAGATGAAATTCTAGTAATTTTCTTTATTTGTAGCAAACATGTTTCGTTATATTTGGTAGTTTATTTGAAAGTTCGATTGTTTTCTTTCTAGGACTTAATTAGTTAATTTTTGTGCCCGCTAAGTGGAAGGTTACATTAGAGAAACGGAAACCTCAGCTGTCTAGCTAATTAGTAATAACCAACATATTCTTAAATAATGTAGTATCTGAAATTAAATTAAACTTTGAAAATACTGCACTAGAATGAAAATTTTGATGTTATCAACAAACAGCGCTGTCAAACTCAAAGCAATTAATTTTGAGTTAAAAGTTCTTTAATCATCAGGATTTTATTACGCTTCATTCATATTTATTTATTATTATTATTATTATTTTTTGAAGAAACTCTTCATTCATGTTTAGAAATTATTAATATTTGAAAGAGTTAAATTACACATATCAATAATTATTCATGTTTAGAAATTACTAAGATTTGATAGTCTGGTTTTTAATCCAATTCAGGTCAGTATATATACTTAATGTTTAGAAATTAGAATGACTGAAGAGAAAAATTCTGCGAATGTAATTATCTAGATATAAATATATATGTCACAGACCATCTTTAATATATATCATGTTAACACATAGGTGAAATGCAATTTACAATTAAAATGTCTATCATTAATTTGGTGATTTTTAGTCAAGATGAGGGCTTAATATTTCATTTTGCAAATTATTGTGGAAACGGAACGAGTTTTAAATAGAGGGGACATCATTGCAAAGGAAACAGCTCATCAGTGACCCGCCATATTTAATAATGTCCGTACCCAGCTACATAAGACCCCAATCAACTTAGTATATATTGTTTCATTACCTTTTGGCCTTGTTTGTTTGAGGAATAAGATGACATAAAACTATTTTATTCCATTTATGTTGCCAAACACTAGTGGAATAATATTACATAAGGGGAAGAACTTATACCATCTATTTAGGTGGTATAAGTTATGTAAATGGGTCCCATGATAGAAAAAGAAAGAAATCTTAGCAATCTTTCCATTAATACCCTTTCATTATATGATTTTTTGCAAAGATGACAAGGACATTTTGGTCTTTAAAAATATATTATGTTATTCCTCTTTATTCCATAACCAAACATATGTTACATAACTTCACATAAGTATTTATACCTCCTTAATTAAATTATACCATCACTTATTCCACAACCAAACGCGTCCTTTCAGAATAAATGCACACCATCGTACGAACTTGTACCTTTCCACGTTTAATTTAAGAGAACTTTTTTTAAAATCAATCTCTAGTTATCTGGGTTAATATTTTTTTTTTGAAAAAGAAGATGCTAAAACAGAACTGTGGTGCCAAGATTATATAACTTGAAATGAGATGTCCAGCATAAAATAATTCATGAAGTAACATAATACCGAGATAGTGACCCTTTCATAATCTGTTCAGCAATGTGTAATAAATTATCACTATTTTGAGTTTACTTTTTGTTTAGCTTACTTTTATAAACTGGTCAAGCAGAATTTATAAATAGCATTTGAAACTGTACATATCACATTTTTCAACACTTAAACAAACCATGCGTGCAAGGCATCAAAAGCAAAGAAGTGTTGTTGTCAGTAATAACAAAATCATACTTGAACAAGGTCATTCATCCAATAACAGTAGAATTACTTTTTCTCACAGCAAGTTATCAAATTGAGTGAAATATCTAAATTTACAAATATGTTACAGAGAAATATTAAATATATACCTGATGGAAACTAAAACAGATACAATCCAACTACAAAGAACACAAATCATCCATAACAACTATTTTACAGTTACAACACCATGAACTTGTACAATTACATTATCCACAGCATGCACAATACATTGAAATATGATTCTTTCTTCAAAAAGGAAAAAAAAAAGAAAAGAAAAAATTGAAATATGATGCCATATATGTCGCAACTAATATTATTTTGTTTGAGGTTTGCCGCAACAAAGAAGGTTGAAGATGCTCTTCAAAACACCACCACGTTTAGGGGCACCTCCATTTGCTCCAAAACCTCTCGCCATGTTTAATTGAACCTCTAGTATTCTGATTTCTCTATATGTGAAACAAGACTGGAACAATTTCTTGATTGCTGATGTCTCAATTGTGATGATACGAACCACAATTGATGGAGCATTGGAGCTTATATAGACAAGTAGAGCATCTTTGAATTTTTTTTTAAATAAAAAGGAAATGTGCATGCTAATTTTAGTATGTAAGTTTCCAAAAAAATTCTAGGAAGCTAACTAATCAAGTAATTATGTGGAGCTTTTCTGGAATTTTCATTGTATATGTATTTTCACACTAGAATCTCTAGCATAGTTGGAACTTTTTAAGTAGAACTGCTCTGTTGGGTTTATTTGTGACCTCTAGGTTGACGGCCGCTTGTGGGCCATACTAAATGGTCTAATGTCTAATGGAAACTCTCGTGATTTTACTTCGGGAAAATGTTATGCATCTCAAATTGGAGCACCAATACATCAATTAACAAAATATTCTTATCTTCTACTTTCTTAACTAAAGAATTGTTCAACAACAAAAAAGAAAAAAAAATGCTAGAAAAGAAGAGAAAGTTATTCTAATATCATGTTAACAATTAATTGTTTATAAGACGCAAAAGTTCATTGAGTAAACTTTGATTTAGCATTTTGTAATCAAAATTCAAAAAAAACTTTTTTTCCCCCTTTCTAGCTATAGTTACCGATATAAAACGGTATTGCTCAGTCTTAGTAATGTTCTTATTTTACCCATGTTCTTTTTCATGATTTTGTTAAGGACATGTAAATGAATCTCTTTGCAATGTAAAACATCTTTACTCTGAACACATACCTTTTTTCATTACTTATAATTGTGTGGTTATTATCAGCATTATGTGTATAATTAAAGGAGTTCTTCATGCCTACGTCTACGGGATTGATCTGTAAAGGAGTTTTTCAAGATTATTCATTTTTTAGGGTCAAACGCTTTTTGCAGGTAAGATTCTCCAGTTGCTCCTAATTTGGAAGTCTTACGTACGGAGATTCCCTGGTGTTTCATTGCCTGTTGACAACATAAAATAAAATAAAAACAAAGTTAACGCCACATCAACAATCTCTTTTTCCGAAAAAGGAATATTACTTACCTGTTAATCAGATTTGTTTAGTGAAATTAATAAAACCACACAGTTCCATACTAACATCTCCAAATTATATATTATGGTTTTTCACGCGAGCATGCGGTCTATTATTTAATTTTGAGTTGTCGTTTTATTTACCAAAAACGCGCGTCACTGGAAAATTACATATCATACTTTTAGAATATATAAAGATCTTCTTGTTTAATTGTGAATTTATCGGTTTAGAGTGCGAGCTCTACCATGCATTTCTATTTCTTTTTTGAGTTATTTTATCACCAAACTTCACTGAAAATTCGGTTTCATGGTCCATTTTAATATTAATTAAGCAACTTTTTCCTGAGATAAACTAGACATGGCAGTAGTAGCGAGCGAAGCTATGTAAAATATAAAATTTTTTAATGTAAAATATAAAAATCAGTTGTAAAAAACTTGTTAAAATTTATAGACAAAATTTTGTAAGTTCAAAATTATTAATTTCTTCCATAGAAAGTCGTTATATAAATTTGACATAAATTTTATGCGCAAAAAAATATTGCTAATATTAATGATTGGTACGACTATTTTTAATTTGTTTTAGACAAACTACAAAAAATAAATAAATAATTCTAAAAAAAACTATTTGTAGCCGCAATCCATAGCAGCCACTGAATTTTATTAATACTTTAGATTACTAAAATAGTAAAATGAGTACTTAATTGTTTGAAAATGAATATCAGTCGAGAAACAGGTGCCCTTTAGGCACACTCATTTACATAGAAGCAAGTTAATAATTTGATGCCCTAATAGTGGAAAATCCATAAATATGTCCTAATTGGGAAATCCTCAATTAGCCTAGCTGCAATTTAAAACATTCTACTTCTTTTTCACTTTTCGCCTTTTATTTTGACTTGTAGCTTCGCTCTCTTTCTTTTATGTTTTCGTAATTTTATGTTATCACTTAGCCACCATAGCTAACACTTGTAACTCATTTAATAGAAAAATGGGGACCAGATCTCTCTTTTTTGCTTAAAAAAAAAAAATCCATAAACATATTACTTTAACCAACAAGTAAACAACAATATAACCAACGAAAAATTATCACAACAATATTTTTATCGTAGGAGACTGTGTACATTGAAAATGTATATATGCCAACAAAACAAATCAAAAATAAAATAAAATACAAAAGCAAGCAAATTACATAACGATCACCATAGCTAGATATATGACAACAAACACAAATTATGTAACCATATCACCTACAAAAAAAAAAAAAAAAAAAAAAAAAACAAAGAAAAAAAGAATACTGTATAGTTTTATAAATCCATGGACAACAAGTAGACAAATAAATACTTTATCGTTGAAGCAAGAGGAGTTCTATCTACTCGTTTGTCTTCGGCTTGCCGCAACAAAGAATGCTGAAGATGTTCGCCAAAACTCCCCCGCGCTTCATCTTTAAATCGTTTTTCTGTAAATGTTTTTGAAAGCTGAAATCCTAATAATGCTGTTGGAAGATTAGAAAGAGAATGAACAAAGAATGAATGAGACGAATGGAATGAAATGACTAGGTTCAAGTGCCCCCTTTTTATAGCTGAAAAAGTATGAACGATGGTGAGTGTGAAATGGTTGGTTATTTGGTTATCATTAATTTAAAACATGCAAGGAAAAGATGTCTTGAGACTTGAGAGGACCGAATATCAACTGTATTTTCAAGTCTTGTTCCTAGTTGATTGAAGCAGTCATGCATTCTCCTGTGGTAATTCTTTGGAAAAAAAAAACACACTATGTCAAGTCAAGCACCGGCCAAGCTTCAGTAATTGGGAAATTCCTTCATTTGCGTAGTGTTCTTAGTTGTGTAATGTTGCTTCAATATTATTATTGCTAGATGAACAAATGTGTACACTCCCCTCTAGGTACCTACTACCTAGTAACTAAAGGACATGCTCCTAGAGTTACTTTATTTGAATAGGTAAACAAACAATTTGTCCATTTCTTAGAAAAATAATTAATGTGGAACAAGTGATGGAACTTTCCCTCCGTAGATGAAATTCTAGACTTTTGCTCTATTTTTACGAAGCATGTCTCGGAATGGTTGGTAGTTCAAGTGAACATGATCTGTTTTGGTAGTGTTTGAGAGTTCATTTGAAAGGTTAATTGTTGTGCCTCACTAAATGGAAGCTTACATAGAAGCTAGGAATTATTTTGACACTCCTCATTCATCAATGCACTTTTTTTTTTTTTTTTACCAAAATATCTCTAATTTTATTTTTTTCATTTCACCAAAAAAAAAAACAATTAACTTTTATCTTTATTGCATCTTTTATTTCTTGCGCAGACCAATACAATTTTACGTGGTATTTTTGTCATCTATAAAAATGTGAGAGTGAATTTGCTAAAATAGGGAGTGCCGAAGCAATTCCCGAGAAGCCTCGGCTGTCAAATTATTGAATGAACCAAAAAATTTACCAATAATATAATATCGGAAAGTTACAATTTAAAATGCTAGACTAAATAGGAAATTAGAGTTCTCAATAATGAATAGCTATATGTTCGTAAAAAGTATACATATGTTACAGTCCATATTTATTTATTTGTAAGAGTATAATATTTGTTCTTATTTATTTATTTTAGCGAAAGAACCCCAAGCAGCGATCCGGTTTTATAAAGTAAAGGAAAAACGCAAACATTAATATCATATTTGTAATACCAGCTTTTGATAAAAAATAACATTGAAAAAAATTAGCTACACATATTTTCTCAATGTGCACTTGAGCTACATTGGTTTATTATTTTGAAAATATTAACATAACAAACTCAAACTTGGCCCTGAGAGGGGGTTCCCCTGCTTTTTTTAGGTCGCTGACACTCACCTTCCATACTTCCTCATCCATTTGCTTTTCTTTTGTTTCTTTCAACCTTCTAGACAATAAACTTATGGCCTCAATTTTATGAAATTCCCTTTGGCTATGTCGCAATTTTATATATTCATTCGTAATTCAAAATTTGCGTCGATAAATAATTGAATTTATAATATTTTGAAGGTTACCCCAACACCAAAGCAAAAATGAGTTATTTACAAATTTTGGTATTCACAAAGAAACACTTGAATCTTCGCTTAACCAAAGTTCTTTTCCATTTTTTTTTAATCAGTCTATTCATAGAATTGGAATATAGGGGTTATGAATATGTATGCGATTGCATGTCATTTTTCTGTATGTTTTCCTTTTATTATTTGTTTAATAAATTTTTACAGTCTGTCTCCATAGGCATTAGCGAAGTCATGAACTATTCCGATAGAGTAACTGAAATAAATACAATTAAATATTTAATTTTGTTTTAATATTAATAAAATTATCATATCAAAAGCACATTTTTACGTATTTCAAATGGAACTAAAATAACATTTTTATGGATGTCAAATGTAAAATTTCTTATAGAAAATTGTTTATATAACCATTAAAGTAAATATATATAATTTTTGAAAAGAAAAAATATAGAGGACACCGCGTTGGGTACACTTAATGAGTAAATTCCCCCCCCCCCCCCCCCCCCCCCCCCCCCCCCCCCCCCCACAACAAGAGCATAGCCGCATAGGCCTACTACTAAAAAGAAACGGTAACAAATGGTGTAGGATTATTTGAATAAATAATAATATCAATAATAATTCTTATTGTACAACCTAATTTGTTAGGATTTTGAAATTCATTATTTTCATATTATGAGAACTAATTTTACTATTTTAATTTGGTGGCTCAAGGTAATGCCTCTTGAGTAAATGATGCATGTTTTGAAATTTGATTGAAAAGTTCTTGATAGATATTTAAAATATATCCTATATATATGAAAAAAAAAATCATTTTCATATTCACAATTTCTTTGAACTTTCCAATTTAGTTTTAATCATACGGCGTAGGACTGTTAAATATAAATAAATTGTAACAATGCGTACTCCCAGATTATTTATTGAAAAATTAATTGGTTAAAACTTGTAAATTAGATCGGCGTCTCGCGCTGTAGTGTTGATAGTCTCTCAGTACACCTGTAACATGATTACATGAAATTCAAACCGTTCTTTTCCAAACTAATTAAGTGCTTATTTTATTAGATCTTAATTTGAAAAGTAAAAGTAAAAGGTGTATCAATTTGGTACCATTCTTTTTACAGTCAGAGTCAATCCGTTCCTAAGAGATGCGTAACCTATAGGAGACCGAGAATTGGTTGCCTTAGAACTTGACCTGTTGACCAAGTCAAAACATAATCTCTTGTCACTGGAGCTTACTTATGAATTTTCCATTTTTTTTTTTTGGTAATTATGTATATTATTACATGACTTACATTGGACCGGGTGAATACGAGCAATTTTTATTTAGTACAAACTATGAACAATTTCTTATTGTGATAACTTATTAGTACTTAAATTATATTCAAGATTGATAAAAATAGTTTTCAGGAGAGGTACAGAATATCTTGATTCTGCCTTGTGTTTTTCCCAATAAAGGAACCTGAGTGCTTTAGTTTAGAAATGTCGGGTTGGTCATTGTTTATATAGATATTCAAAAATTAAACCATTTTTAACTGGGGCAAGTGGATGTAGTATGACCTGTTTTGTTAACTCAAGGGCCCGACAAATGGGAATATATTGTCTCGATGCGACAAATGAGAACCTGTTTTGTAGTTTGACGAAATCTTTGAAAGATCTAACTTAAGACTTCCAACTAGTTTGCATAACGTGGACAACGGCATGAAATTGAGTTGCTTCGTTAATTGTTTTGTTTCAAAAGACAATCAAAATGATCAATTAACTGATAATTAATTTTTATACGTATTTTTTTATTTCGAAACAATCAAAATGTGTACTTGTGTTCGATTTTCTACTTCGACAATGAATTTTTATACATGTTAATTTATTTTACAAGCATAAGTGACCACTTGTTTGATACTGTAATATTCTTAGTTTACCAACATTTGTTATTAAATATTTCAAAAATGCTTCAAAAATACATAAGAATGACATAAAACGAAATGAAAGAGGTCAATTTTGTTAACCGTTTCATTTAATAAACAAAATAAAAAATAGTTTTCTTAATCATTTTGAAAAAACGAAACGATCAATGATTAAACGGAGTTGCGTTTGCACCCATGCAGTTTCGGAAACGGATCATCGGCAGTCAAAAAAAATGACTGCCAAGAGCAGTCCTTTTCACTTTTTATTAATATTTAAAAGTTTTATAATTCAATTTTCGAATCTAAACCGTTGATTTTGTTCAATTTTATGGGCGATGCATTTTTATATAAGTTTTATAAAATTTTGAATTGATTTGATACTTGATTAAGTGCTCAACAAATGAACGTATTAGAATTAATCAAACCAGGTTTGTTCATTTGTTGAGCACTTAATCAAGTATCAAATCAACTCCAAATTTTATAAAATGCATCGCCCATAAAATTGAACAAAATCAACGGTTTGGATTCGACAATTAAATTTTAAAATTTTAAAATGTTAATAAAAAATGAGAAGGACTGCTCTCGGCAGTCATTTTTTTGCAGGGGTGATATACACCATCCAAGGTTTTCCCATTCAACGCCATCCAACAGGCCTGGACAGACCAAAATAGCTTTTTTTTCCGCGTGCTGACGTCAACAAAATTTTTTGACCAATTTCTGAATATTTTTTTGTGCTGACGTCATCAAATATGCTGATTTAAGGTTTCAGTTAAATGTTTTAAGGGTTGAATTAAATTGTATAAGTGTTCAGTTAGATGCACCAATAATTTGAAATTTTAGTGTTTTGTGTTCAGTTAAATATGTTAAGGGATGAACTTAAAGTATTTATGTATTCAATTAGTTACAGCAGAAATTTGATTTCATAGTTTTTGTGTTCAATTAAACTAGTTAAATAAAAAAATAAAATGAACAGATACAACAAACATAGCGAACATTTACAATAACAATATGAACATTTACAACAATAAACTGAACATATATACAAATTTCCTGAGTAAGAAATAAATGATCATATTCAACATACAAAGTGAAATACATTATTGTTGCATCTAAATAAACACTAACACACTTTAATTCAACCCTTAAAATATTTAACTAAACCCTTAAATCAGTATATTTGATGACGTCCGCACAAAAAAATTTTCGAAAATTGGTCAAAATTTTTTTATGAAGTCAGCACGCGAAAAATCTGAGTTTGGATGGCGCTGGATGGGAAAACCATGTATGGTCAATACCAATTCTAATTTTTTTCACAGTTCCAACTTCCAAGTAAAGAAAACCTAACTTAAAATACAGCCCGTCACATCTTGAAGGTCCCCTTCGTATTGGGCTCGACTGGTTTGAAGTTTATAATGGTTTTCTCTATGAAATGAAATTATCGGGTTAGCTAATGGAAGACTTCTTGCGAAGTTCCAAATAAGATAAGGCCCAATACGAGGCCTCGTTTGTAATTCATGATGGACTGATGCATAATAAGTCATTCAACTTGTAATCATATCAAAATAAACGCGACAGAAATATTATAGTTGTTACTTGATTATAGTCATGCATTGCAATCAGACCATATAAAGAGGTTAATAAGTCATTCAACTTGTATTTCAGTTAAATGGTCTAAAAGTAAACACGTTGCACATAAAAACAACGCACAGGAAAAAAAATCTACTAACCGTTGCTTAGGCACTCCAAATTTAACACCAGGATTTGATAACTGTGGAAATAATGGGAGAAAAGAAAAGCACAAAAGAAAACCATGGACCAACCTTAATTCTGTAAAAAAGCAAAAATAATGTAAAGAAAGAATCTGATTCTCTTGAAAACCATAGGCGGTTATTAAGCTTGGACAGCAATGCCAATGACAAATCAATGTGTTGAAACAAACAAAATTCTTTAAATGAATCTTTCTAATTGAGAGGGTCCCACAATCCAATTATAGTTAGCTCAAATTGGATGACTAGTAGTTCCAGACCCTGATAGAAGCCATCTACTAGTTTCTAGAGAATCACTTGCCAGCCTGGCAGTTACTTTGTTAGACCCTATAATGATGGTATATCAGATTTCATACCTGTTTCAGTACACCTTGAACAGCCGAAATTCTAACACATTTTGAAGCAGGATTCATTCTAATTCACAGTTAAATGATTATCCTTAGATAAAGAAGATTAAAAGAAGAAATTAGATAGAAAGACTATTTTTTATTTTTTTTTTCATTTCCTTTTTTTTTTTTACAGTAATATGCTAGCTTCTTGGCAAAAAGGATAATTTCGTTTTGTCCATCAAGCTCTTGCTCCAGTAAAAGAAAAAATATGAATGTTGTAAATCATGGTGGAATGGGAATATTTACAAATTGTCAAAAGGGAATGATTTATTATGCAAAAAGTAAAAGATCCTGTAAAATAACTTTTTACGTAAGATAGAGGTCACTCAATTAAGTATTCATAATATATCCTCTAGCTAAGTTGTATTCTATAAAAATATTATAATAATAATCTTATAAATATATTTAAGATAAGAGCGAGACAGAAAGCTATTTGGGGTTTAAATTTTGCGATCTGGAATTCTTGCGATCTTATTAAGGCTCCAAAATGGCGGTTCCCATTGATATAAGCATCTCAATTAACTAACAAAAGTATATTGGTCATGGAACCAAATTTTTAGGGTATGTATTGATAAAGAATAATTCTAATTCATAAAAAGACTATTCCAAAATATTGTGAGGCATTTGAATTAATAAATAAATAGCTGTCTAACATAGTTGCTAATTAATTAATTATTCTGCTATATAATCAAAAGTTATATTAGTAACTATTTCGAAAATCCAAATCAACACACTAACGCTAACCGAATTTAAGATTCAAACATATCCTAAACATCTTTGGATCATTTCGGTTTCACCAAGAATTATTGGAACCTTTGATATTTGGTTTATAATGCTATATTGACAGTGACTTGTCTAGGGACAACATGGAAAGAGCATAAAGCTTTTGCTTTTCCCTCTTTTTAAGCTGAGAATTCTCGTAAACCTTAATATAAAGATTTGTCTGGAGAACCAGCCTTGCTATTTTAAGACTCTAAGCTATAAGAGAGGAAGAGAGAGAGAGAGATATATCTTTACTCAAAAGAGAAACACATGACGAGATACAGAACCATCGGTATTGGCATGGATTATTCACCAACTAGCAAGCAAGCAGTGCAATGGACAATTGATCATCTCGTCAGGAGCGGTGATACCGTAATTTTGATCCATGTTGTCTCCGGAAAGAGTGATCATGGCGAAAAAGTTCTCTGGGGTGACTCCGGCTCACGTATGTATTACTTTTGTCATGTTTATCATATATTGTTACTCTTTTAAGTTGGCTTAATCTTCGTAATTTGAACATGCTTCTTTGATGTTTGTTTACAGCTTTAATTCCACTTTATGAATTCATGGAGATGAACTTGCGTGTAAGGTATGGCCTTAATCCAGATAGGGAGGTATTTAGCATCCTGGACACTGCTTCAAGAGCCAAACAGGTAATCTTTTACAGTTTCACAGTGTGTAATATCATAAAATACACAGGAAACACCTTATTAGTGCATTGAAGAGAGGATTGAATGTGATTTTAAAGTTCAATGTTTGTATATAACAATCATGACAAACAAATTTTTCTGTTAAATTAAGCAGATTAAGGTATTAGCTAAGGTCTACTGGGGAGATCCAAGGGAGAAGCTGTGTGAAGCAGTGGCAAATCTCAAACTAGACAGTCTTGTGGTTGGCAATCGGGGCTTAGGCCCTTTAAAGAGGTATATTTCCAAGACCGCGACTCCTCTGAGACGGCTTTTGTGTCAATGTGTCAGTCAAAATCTACCTGTGTAGGAAAAAACAGGTTCTAATGTATTTTTCAAACATGTGGACCCCATAGTTTTGTGTCTCAGAATATTGGTTTACAGTGCTGGATGTCTGGATCTCAGTAGACAGTACATACAGTGTATTTGCTGTGTTAGCTTGCTTTCAAACAAACAACAAAAATTTCTCTATATAAAAGGATTCTACAAGGTCTCTCAACCTCAGCCAGCATGGTACCAGTCACATAGATAAAAAGGTTTCTATCATCTGTTAAAGTCAGAAGGGTCTGAACTAAATTGGCATGTTAGTATTTTACTGTACCATAGTCTTACAGGATACCAGTCCAATATTTACAAATAGAATAAGGTTTTTATTTAACTTTTATACCAAATTCTTACAGGATACCAGTCCAATATTTACAAATAGAATAAGGTTTTTATTTAACTTTTGTGATTTGGACTCAGGACACTGCTTGGAAGTGTGAGCAACTACGTGGTTAACAACATCACATGCCCAGTTACTGTTGTAAGGGCCACCTCAGGATCCAAGCCTAAACCCAACTGTACTTTCAATTAAATCATAGCATAATGTACAACAGTAGGTGGATGAATGCAAGGACTTCAGACTACTATATTCATCATATATATTGGAATCTATTAGCTTTTGGTGAATGTAGAGCGTGTATTTTTTTCTCTCCAGTTGCCTTGTGTGTGGACAGGATTTCAGTATGTTTGTAGAGTGGTTTGATAACGTGGCATGTAACTTATTTGCTATGTAAGCAACTTGTGCTCTTATTATTATAAAATATAAATTGATTAGTTTACTGCAAATGGGTGCTCGTTTTGCCAGTGCTAAATATTAATATGTTTCCTAGAGTGACTTGTTTGTTCAGGAATGTAAAAGGCACTGTTTTTAAAACCCTACCGGTTATCGGAAATTTCCGGTAAAACCGAGTTTCGGATCACAATCCGGTAGGAAATCACTCTTAAAACCCTTTAGTCAAATACCCGAAATACCGCCTTAACCGGTCATTTTTCCTTTCCTTCTTTCCGCTTTTTCAATGAAAAATTGCCAAAATCAACTTGTGGGGATGGGAATTGAACCCACGTGGTCTTCTCTCTGAGGCAGCAGCACAATCCACTGGGCCAACGGCCTTATTTGTCCATTAGTATTATTAAATATCTATATTCTATGAGAAGCAATACAAGCCGGTACAAGCCGGTAAAATCGGATACAGCTGCTCTGGCCAGTTTGATGGCCGGTAGGGTATTAAAAACATTGGTAAAAGGTACTTTCTTTCGCCAATGCTTTTTACAAATGAAACGGTAGAATCAAACTCACACTTCACAATGAGGCCCTGATCCAAATCCATTTTCTTTTAACATGGGATTTCATTTTATTTCATTAGAATTTTTTTTTTTTGTGTCATTTGGTTGGAATTTCCATGCCATTAGATCCAACGAAATCTTGAGAAATTAATCCAAATGAAATCCTGCGGAAAAAAGCATTTTGATCAAAGCCCAAGTAAACAAGACACAATCAGATATCCCATCAAAGTAACAATAAGAATCCCCTTCTATTAAGTTTAGCAAAGCTCCACTTCAGAAAGAGAATCAAATCAGTACGAGATACTACTGTGTACTTTTTTTTTCCAGAAAAATTATTGTTTACAAGATATGACTTAAGAAAAGGACCAGATTATTAATTAAACTCTTGACACAACCAATAAGCTAGACACAATGACACAGAAAACTTTGAAAATAAGAGGAACCAAATTAAAATCAGAACATCTTTCCAGTACCACCTCTCCGAGGAATAGACTCATCTAGTTCCATCCGGCGCCAGTTCCCAACTAAAGAAGCCATTTGGTCAGTTTTGTCATACAAACCAAGAAGACCACCTGTGTGTATAAAGAGAACTTTGCGGCCTTGCCACTTTGCTGGGTTGCTAGCCATGTCTTTTAACATGCCATATGCAGCTTTCCCACTATAAAGAAAAAGATAAGAATGACTGGACCTTATAAATCTTTCTATCGTTAAATTTGCTGCGAGCAGGTATCATTTAATAACTGCTAATAGGACTGCATTTTTGTAGATCCTGTCCTTTTATGAATAATTCATTTATAGTCAGATGTGTTCAATAAATCTTATGGAAGTTTATATATGTCAAATATATGTCATACTAAACTTGGAGTATATATCATTACCTGTACACTGGGTCAAGAACTATCCCAGTTGCTTTAGCTACATCTTTAACAAACTCAAGCTCCTCTGCAGTGTTCATGGCATAACCTAAACCCTTGGCCTGAAAAATATAATTTAAAAAAGTTCACTTGATGTTAAAATCCAACTGTATTTCAGATGAATTGTACAATCCTTTAAGAAATAATCAAAGAAAACTAAGTTACAAATGTATGAGCGGCACTCACATTTATAACATCGACAATATCACGTGAATCAAGGCCAGAGTGAAGACCATCAATGAGACCTTGAGTGTAATTGTAGAAGTATTCAGGATCATCGCACACAGAAAATGCATGAACCTATCCTACAAATCCAAGCATTAGCAACAAATAACTGACAAAAATTTAACATAACTGTGATAATAAAGTCTTAGTCTGAATGGTACAAGATCAAGGACAAGACATTCAGTCTGCAGAATAGGGTACTGGATTGTCCAAGGTGTGGCTCTACAATGGAGTGAGACGAAGGTTACAAAATAGACATGAGATCAGGGCAGCCTGTTCATATAGCAGAAGATAGACAACCTCAGCTAGTTTGACAGGTAGGTCTGGACCAGATGGTAGGTCACAGGAATGATCCCTACCAGTAGGTAGGCCACTACCTGCTTTGGCTTAATTCCAGTGGGTTTCGTACCAGAGGCATGTTTTGTCGCCCTTGTGAATAATAAACTGGGCTTACAGCCCTCTCATACTGCATATAAAAGGTTTTTTACCGTTGCCTTCAAGCTGCTTAATATTGACCCCCAGCGATAGACCAGCAATGGTTCCTCCACTATATGTTGGAAAAAGAATAATAAGAAAGAAAAGGAAGAAAAAAAAAAGTTAAATTAATGGCATACCCTTCACATTTCTTAATATTTCTATTTCCATTTCTTTCTATTTACAAACATTCAACATAATTATAATTGAGTATAACCTGCCACAGGCAACAACAATATCATCAAACTTAGCCATGCCAGAATTCTCAATCTGTTGTTCAATCTCCCTTATAGCCTCAATATAACCCCTGTAAAAATCAATATTGTTCTTGATAAGAGGCCAAGTTGATATAATCCAGCATCAGGTATTTCAAAACTAAATTTTACCAAGTTCCAAGAGAGTTGGATCCACCAACCGGAATAATATATGGCTTTCTCCCTTCTTTCTCAAGTTTGTTCTTTAGTATCTCAGCAAGAGTCTGAGATAAAATTTCACCCCAAAATTAATTTAAATCAAAATCAAATAACAAATAAGTGGCAAAACATGATTAACTCTATGTTACTCTATTGGTGAGAGCTCTGGACTGAAAAAGATGAAAAGTCAGGTGCTCCCTATGCTGCCAGAACTGACAGCTACCACTTCAGGTTGAGTTGGGATGGAATGAAACATATGCTTGAAAGGAAGTTGAAGGTTTCTTGCATTACTGGCCTACTGGGTGCGGTGGTTGGCTAGTTCTTTTTTTTTGGTGTGTGTATCTGATAATAGGAATTTGTATCTTTGATTGTTTTTGTACTGTACTTGTGGTTATTTGAGGAATGGTATACTCTTGTTTTTGTCAGATGTATGGAAGGGTATAGTAGCATGAGTTGCATCGTCACAAGCTAGATGAGGTACCAGTGCAATCACTATATTTTGTTTGCTCACTGGTACGAATTGATACATTTAGGCGAGATGGTTCTAATTGAGAATCTTTTCATTTACTGAAAAGAGGGGGAGCTGGTTGCATCACTAAGTTCAAATAAATGAATAAGTGGCGAAAGACGAGGAAAGAGGAAGAACAAACCACACTGCCAATTTTTGCATACTCTTCCTTTGACACTAAATCTATGTGTGCTCCAACTAATCTCTCAACCAAGAGATTACCAACTAATCCTGGATCCTTCTCAACCAAAACCTGAGAATTAAGAATTAAGCCTAATCAGTCCCAAACAGAAACACCAAACCCACAATTTCATCATTTACATCATCATTTAAATGATGTAACTACATGTATACCTTAGAAGTGCGCAAAATGAGATAAGAATCGAGATTAAGGTATCTCGCTGCAACTGCAGTTGCACGACAGTGATTGCTCTGAATTCCCCCAACTGTGATCACACAATCGGCTCCGCTCGACACGGCATCAGCCATCAAGAACTCCAATTTCCTGACCTTGTTCCCGCTCAATTGCATCCCCGAGAGATCATCTCGCTTACATATAGAATAGTGTCAGATAGGAATATCAATTGCAAAAAAAATCAGAAACAATTTGAGACTACAATTAATTATTCTACCTTAATCCACACTTCAGTGCCATCAGGTAAATTTGGCAGATTCCACTTGTGAATTGGAGTGGGAAGCTGACAACCAATCAACAATAAACAAAATAAATTCTACAATAATAATAAGGGACCAAAAAGCAAAAGAAGGAAAGAGAGATGAGACTGAGAGGATAATAAGACAGACGTGGCCGAGAGAGAAGGTGTGAGGAGGAATGGGACTGAGATGAGAAGCCCAAGAGGGAGGCTCGTAGGGTTTCTTGGAGAGGAAGCCACCTTGCATGGTTGGAGGAGAGGAGACAGAGAGAGAGGAGGAAGACCGAATGGAATTAGGAAGTGAAGTGTTGTTAGTGCCGATGGAGAAAGTGGTCAAGCGAGAGAGTGAGGTTAATGGAGTTGGAGGAGAGATCATTTTTTTGGCTGCGCTTGGAAGAGAAAATGGTTTTGTGGACTCACTAATGATGAGTCAGTTCATAGATTCGGTGTGACAGATTTTATGTGCCAGTATATGTAGCAACCACACACTAGCACGTTTTCATGACTGTTTGATATGGACAACAGTAGTAGGTACAGTAACAAATCTGATGTGTTCATTGCGCTTCCACTTCCATTGAGCTTGTCCGTCGGATCAAAAACTCAATCTTGTTCACTGCGCTTCCGCTGTGCGCTTTCGATCTTGCCACGTGACAAATTAACAAGTGCATCCGACCGTTGATCTTCTGGCCCTATCCTTGCCGGTTGCATTGATCTCAAGTCATTCAAATCGTTCAAACTAATAATTTCAACGAATCAATATTAATTTTATTGTATTATATGTCTAAACTCCTAATTAAATTAGATCATTTGCATTTGTACTAATAATAAATTCCTTGCATCAAATTAAATATTTTTTTTCCTTTCTGCTTGCATTTGTACAACGTATTGCTTGTGAATTAATTTTGACTCAAATCTTGTTTTTTTTTTTAACTAATGTATTGTTAATAAATAATAATTAGCTTGACTATATCTTCTTTTAAGACGACGACGACGACGACGATGATGACGATAACAATAACAATAGTAGTAGTAGTATTATTATTATTATTATTATTATTATTATTATTATTATTATTATTTATTGCTTGTGAATAAATTTGGACTATGCCTTTGTATACACAAGATATTGCTAGTAAATTAAATTCATTGTATTGTCAACTTGACAATATCTTTGTTTGAAGTAATAAATGTAGTATATCGTACACAATAAAACAATAAATAAATTTGACTTTACCCTTCATAGACTTAAATTCGGACACCTCAATAATATCTCTTACCTCCCCTCCCCCCCCCCCCCCCCCCCCCCCCCCCCCTAAATGTATTAAAGCTCCAAAATGTTTTCTCAAAAATGATATTTGAAATTATGTTTCCGATTTGTAAACCATCGTCTTAGAACATTTTCGTTTTAAATCATCACCAAGATAATTTCAAATTTTTACTCTTTTTGCATGAGGTTTTAAATAAAGGGTGCTAGCTTCTTTTTTCGTATCCTTGAAAATGTATCGAATTAAAAGATAGGATTGGAAATTATATTAATGTCAATTAAATGAGGGGCATATTATAATCTAAATTTGATAAGATGAATCAAAAGCTGAAGAAGAGATGAGTTGCTATAGCAGAATTAACGACAATTTTCCATAATACAACATTCGCATCACAACTACTCATCTTAAATTTTGACCAAATAATCCAGTTTTTAACAAGTTTAGACAAATAAGCATCACACAAATGACCATGATGATTCTTCAAAATCTGCTGGCCTCTTATTGATCCTGCTCCTGCACCAATTTAACATTACTGAG